>OU744723.1:49586400-50866561 GCA_916613615.1 Steromphala cineraria
TCACAATAAAAAGAAAGTGACCTATTGCAGATTTTATTGAACGCAAACTTGCAAGCTCCATTCGCATGCAGTTAGTTAGTATAAAGAAGAGGACAAAGTATGAAGTTTAACATAAAATCCATTGGCGGCCATTTTTATGTGAACACCTTTAATTCATTTTGTGTAAGAAAAAGGAATCGCATTGCTAGATTTTACATTATATATTTGAATTATTACTGCTCCATTTAGTTTAAATGCATTGTCTTTCAATTGGAACCATTAATTTTCATTTTCCTGATATCACTTTATATTCCCCCTAAAAACGTTCTACTGCCCCTTTAAAGAACGCATGTTGTCAAAAATTAACAGTTTTGATAAATCCTCGTTCTAATGTAGGATTGTGAATCTGCTGAAGTAAACTTATATATAAGCATTCCTACTGGCTTTGGCTTTGGCTAGAGGGATATCTATTTGGCTCGGAGGTCCCGGGTTCGAATCCCGGTGGAGGTGGTCTTACTATTTTGTAAATACTGCTTCCTGATTAGTTCCTTATACCTGAACTTATCTTTTCAGCACAACGCCAGGTTCAACCGCATCAGCAAATTGAAGAAGGAAATTTTGGTGACTTCAGGCATGAAGGTAGTATACTATACTTAAACAAACGACAAAATAGTCTATCTTAAAGGGGCAGTAGCACGTTTTAAGAGGGACTTTAAGTTGATGTCAGGAAAATGTATTAAAACTAAACGAAGCAGTAATAAATCAAATATATAATGTAAACTTCTGCCATCCGATTCCGTGTTCTTACACAAAATGAATTAAAGGTGTTCAAACAAAATGGCCGCCAATGGATTCTATGTGAAACCTTTGTTCTCTGACTATGGGTGATTGGTACGTGTAATGAGATTTTTGACACTGACAACAAAATACATCTAGCATTAACGTACAATTATAAATTTAAACTTGAAAATATGAATTTTCAAAAAAACGTGCTACTGTCCCTTTAACAATTTATCCTTATAATATGTAATACTGCCTTTAATCTGATTTCTCTCAATAGACATATTGATTATCAATCATATAATATTGGTGCGTTTTAATGAAGTAAACCTATTACAAATTAAGTATTGTTGAATAAAATTGCATACATTATAAATGTCAAGGTCACACTGTCAGACTGGTGAATCAAAGCATATTTAATACACTGACATGCATTATTTTCGAGTACGTTGCAAGCGGGGGGACCTTTTGCACTTAATTTCAAATCTTTTCCCTATGAATCGACATACCAGACCTCCACTTTAAACGTGTCAAACATACATCTGCATATCAAATGTTTGTTCAACTGCTTGTGGTTTTAGTGCAAATATCATATAATTTTGGTTTCGTTTTGACGTTCATAAATTAATCCATGAGCACTTACAGAAGATCTTCAATTGTCCTTGTGTAAAATAACCATTCCCAAACCATATTTCGGGATCGTCTTGTCACTGGTGCTGAATGTCGATATTTGGCATTGTTAAATAGACAGATGGGGTCATATTTGTGTAATTCGGATTTTCTTAAATTTCGATTAAAATCATCCATGTGAACTTTGTAGATAAATTATCAGCACAGTGACGTTGCCTTAGCGCAAAGGAACACATAAGAATAAGATCTAAAGCTGTTGATCACTTATGAAGGATTTTGTAGAGCAAAATAGAAATCAGAGTTTTCGAAATTTTGACCCCTGGTCACTTCAATGACCTGCCAAATTTGTTACAACTATCTGCTAGGTATGACATACGAATATGTCAACGCAAACTGAATCGTAACTTATGCAGTGAAATTTCATCATTATCGGTTTCGTTTTCACAATGATATGATGTCTCAAAGACGTTACAAATTACATGATTTTTGCACTAGAATACGAAGGTAAGTGAACAAACTTAAGATACGCAGCTGTACGTCTCCATATAGAGATATTATTTCCCGAGGAATTGTGTCATTTGATTTTACGAAACGAGTGTGAATTTTATTATTACCCGGAAAAATACGGGAACTCGCGCTACAACAATCGTTGCTAGGCAAAAGTGATGTGTGCACTAGTGCTCATATTGAAAATACGCCACCACTTATTTCCAACCATATGAGTAATAAACTGCAATATTTTAAAGGTAAAATTCACGAGTTGTAATGTTACATGTTAGACATGTTTCAAGGAATCATGAATACTGTTACAGTGCTACATGCAGTTGAAGACCGACTGATGTCTGACCTGAAGATGGCGCTGCGGAGCGGTCTCACTGTACAGGAAGTCATCTCAGACCTCGAGTCTGCAGGTTTGTTTATTCATCTCACAGAGGTTCAAATTGATGATTTGATTTCTAAGTGGGTAGCGTGCATATATCACAATCACAAGGTCTTGGGGAATCTGCAGGTTTGTTTATTCGTCTCACAGGGGTTCAAATTGATGATTTGATTTCTAAGTGGGTAGCGTTCATCATTCACGACCACAAGGTCTTGGAGAATGTACAGGTTTGCTCAATCGTCCCTACCTCTTAGCTAAATGGTTAGCGTGCGTAAATCGAGATCATGATGGTCAAGAAAGTCATCACAGACCTCGAATCTGCAGGTTTGTTTAGTCGTCTCACAGGATTCAAACGCTGATTTGATTTCAAATTGGTAGCGTTCATAACTCACAGTCATAAGGTCTTGGGGAATCTGCATGTTTGCTCTTCTACTTCTTAGCCAAGTGGCTAGCGTGAATAATTATAGATCATATGGTCTTGGGTTCGAATGAAGAAGGTCATTTCAAACCTCGAATCTGCTTTTTGTTCGTTTGTCTCTAAAAAGTAACTAAGTGGTTAGCGTGCATAATTCGAGATCAGGACATATGGTCTTGGGTTTGAATGAATAAGGTCATCTCAGACCTCGAATTTGTTGTTTGTTCGTTTGTCTCTACCCCGTAGCTGCTTACCTCAATCAAAAGAAATTGGGTTTCATGGTTTGACTACTTACCTACAGCTCTTAGGGTAGCGTGCATAACTCGCAATCAAAAAGTCTTGGGTTTGACTCAGGAGGTCTCAGATCTCGAATCTGAAGGTTATGTCGTTTTCTCCTCACGGATAACTCAGGAGATTATTTCATTCTTTGAACTGACATGTTGTATCGAATTGATCTCACGTCTAACAGTGAACAACTCTTTGGAATGCGTGCTCAACTCGCAATCAAAAGGTCTTGTCTTGAAGTCAAGAAAGTCGTCTCAGACCTCGATTTTGGTGTTATTTCTATTCCCTCCACTCTATGGTCGGAACGCTCTGCTGGTAGTGTGATGTACTCACAGTCAATAGGTCCTCGGTTCCACAACCAAAATATATTGGTTTTGAGTGTAAGAATATTATCTCAGACCTCGATTCTACAGGACTGTTCATCTTTATCATTCATAGAGCGATATAGGTCTTTGGACAGCGTGCTCAATTCACTGTTCAAAGGTATTGCGTTCAAGTCGAAAGATCAGCGTTGACATCAAATCTGGGGGGTCTCATTTCTTGGCGGTCATGTGGTCTTAGGTCTATGAAGAGAGGATTTTAGGCTTCGAATCTATAGATTTGTTAAGGCTAGCGTGCTTAATTCTCTGTCAAAAGGTCTGTGGTTCGAGTCAATAAGAGAATACTAGGTTTCGAAACTGCTGGTTTGCTGTTTTAACCACTCGGTTAGCTTAGAGGGTAGCTTGTTTTATCTCACAATCAATAGGTCTGCGGTTCCAGTCAAGAAGAGAATATTAGGCTTCGGATCTACCGATTTGTTCGGTTTTTTTCCACTCGGATAGCTTAGAGGATAGCGTGCTTCACAATCAATAGGTCTGTGGTTCGAGTTGAGAAGAGAATATAAGGCTTCGGATCTACCGATTTGTTCGTTTTATTCACTAGGATAGCTTAGAGGGTAGCGTGTTTAAATCACATTCAATAGGTCTGTGGTTCCAGTCAAGAAGAGAATATAAGGCTTCGAATCTACCGATTTGTTCGTTTTATTCACTCGGATAGCTTAGATGGTAGCGTGCCTAATTCACAATCAATAGGTCTGTGGTTCGAGTCAAGAAGATCATTTCAAGTAGACAAGTATCTTTTTGGTCTTGCTTGTAAGGGTGGGTAGGTTATTCGTATTCAAGTTCAGTATTGGAAGTTCTGAATCTGCCATGGGTCGGGCCTGTTTGTACAGAACTATCAAACGTATAGCCGATAAGGATGCCATGTCCTTGAAACCAAAATCAGTTCATCCTCTGTTCTTAAGTTCTAAAATAACATCAGAATTAAACTAACACTTTATCATTGCAGATGAAAAATGGTCTGATTCTTCAAAAAGAAACGAGATCACGCGAGAATTGGAGAAATTGACGAGATTACGCGAGAGAGATGAACGCATGTGATGAAGATTTCTAACCAAGTTCTATAACAGCAATACAGAGCCTATTCTATCAGTCAGTTGTTTTATAAAGTTATTGAATAATATTCGTGGTTGTTTCATATATGCATTGTGTTCGACTTTCAGATATGCTAACGATGACAATTGCTTCATTGCAAAACTGTCACGGGTTATGGATAAATCTTTCAAGCCTTGCTATATTTCAAATTGGCTGAAGTATACATAGCCACAAGAAATATTATTTTTGGATTTTTTTCTAACAAATGGTTACCCTTTTCCAAGTATTCAAAATATACACTTAACGCACTCATGATGACACTTTTACTAAAATTTTGTTTACCCATGTTAATGTATAAATGCTCAATTGCTTATAAACTCATGTCCAAAAGAAACGATACCATACAAATCCCAAAATAACTCAATCCACTGCAGATCAATAAAACTAAAACATAGTAATATCATTTCTTCAGTAGTCAACTTACGTCTATGCAAAATTTGGAAACATTATCTTTTCATGTTTGCGAGAAACATGCATTTGGAAAAATCATCGATCTGGAATCTCCTTTACTAGGCGAGATAGCAGAGAGAAATCGGACACTTTCGCTTGTTTTAAAACGTTCTAGTGCAGTCAACGAATTTATGTCAAATAAAGTGTATTATATCAACAACATTTTTTCTGACATAAATTCAATACTTTATCAATTTTAAAGTGAAATGACAAAAGTTCTGTTCATAAAACAATTTGAAATTTCGATTTATGCACTCCATGTACATTTGAAAAGACACAAAATCAAAAGTATCTTTTCCTGAAGAATGAAAATGTGCATACTTTTTACAAGATATATGCCTGTTAGACACACTTAAATTCGACCCTGTCAGGTTATAGAATTATGTTTCGGACGACTTTGAAAACTTGGTATCGTTTCTTTTGGACATGAGTTTATTACTGCCTGTAATTGAAATGGGAACAACAACAAAAATTAAATATTAAACAAATTAAAAAGTTGTATTACAAAAGTTAGGGAAGTTTAGCAAGCTTTAGATTAGCCAACGATAAACAACTCGGGTGATGCAGAAAAGTTTAAATCTGTTTTCATAAAATGGTTTGTAATTTTATAATTATTTGTTGAAGTTGTGATTGAAAGATGATGTCATGAAGACCATGTTTAAGCTGAATATCTCAACATTATTTCTCTTAAATAAAAGGACAGACATTGGTGCTTATTAACTCCGTTACCGTGCCTTTATCACTTTTGTTTTTGAACTAGGTTCAACTAAAATCTTATAGGCATTGTACCCATTGTTTTCATTCTGTACATCTTGAAAGTTCAAATTAAAATTGAGTTTTATATATTTATCCCCCAGAGGTTTGTGTTTAGTCAACGCGATAATCTACTGTCATAGGTTAGGTTATAGGCCTACGTAACGGAAACTTCATGCGGCCAGTTGATTGTGAAACCCTGTAAATCATTAAATATTAGAAAATGAAATCGCCTATCATACCCTTACAAATAGTTGTGTTCAATTTATTCATAAGAAAATATGGTCATGACATATTAATAACACTTTCTGATAATGTTCTTGAGATTCAATTATTTCGAAACGAAACCGTGACAGTTCTAATAATGAGAAAAGTGGCACGGGCAAAAGCTATGAGCAATATAAAATAGTATTAAGTATATGCATTAGGAATGTAAAGCAATTTGATGAAGCGTCACAATAAACGTAAAATATCAGTTAGTTCAAAGAAATATTTCAATCCATCAAGTTGATAAAATAGCCGATCAATCATGTATTTTCGTCATTGTTTTGGCAGCAAGTGAAAATCATGACTAGGTGTACATTTGTAATAACATACCCGCTCTCCGCACGTGGAAATTGTGATCTTCGCATGAGAGACTCGTCATGAACACCTGTTGCACGTGAAAATCATGACCAACTGTAGTTGTCTATTTCAAAACAATTGAGTAAGTTTTGCACGAAATAGTATTCGTCATTTTCTGTATGTTTGTTGCAGATGAATATACGATCTTGACTTTTTGCTTATCGCGGGTTTTAAGACAATTATGTTTCAACCTCACCAAAAATTAACCTTTGTAAAGACCTTTTTAAGTATATCTTATTCAGAAAGTTAAACATGTACCTAATGCGACCGTTAAGCCAGATAAAGCGCTATATGAATGCGTCCATTTTCATGTGAACATCTCTTCATTCGGCATTTTAAGTAGGGATCCGCGTGGCTTGACCGAAAGTGTTGGCGCGTATGCTTGCTTTGATGAAAAAAACGATTGTTAGGAAAATAGTATTGACAGCATAAAAACGGGCTGAACGTGTGACTAAGTTTACAGAGACTCTTAAAAATACTTATTTACGCTACCTTAAAAAATTTCTCAAGTTGAATTCTCCTTAATATTATGATAATATCGTCGAGTCGTTGTTTTCTTAATAAGACAGTGACACATTGTTCCTGAAATTTATTTCTTGATATTTTCCTAAATAGATATTAGCTTTTGCCAAGCTTAATTTTTCAAAGGGTCAAACATCAGAGAACTAAACCTATTGATCTGTAAGTAGAATATCTTTAGTATCAAGCACAACTTGCAGGCGACCATTTTTGTGTGAACACCTTTTAATAATGGGTGGGGAAATATTCGCATAGCTAAACAAAACAGCTTACGTTAGGTTTTTAAAAAAGCATTGTCTTGCAATTTATAACAGTAACTTTCCTTTTTGAGCGACATCGTGCTTCTGTACAGTCCTTTTGAGACAAAATCCCTCCTATTAATTAGAGTCATAGAGTCATAGTCATCAGAGTATTCATATGATGCCAGGACTGACAGTCGCCACTTTGATGCCAGTACTGATACTCGACGATAATATTGATTTGTTTTCTTGTATAATCTAGGCCATGAATTCGTGAACGTCTGACATTTTGTCGTTAAAAATCTAGTTCACGAAACAATGGCTAAGATTTTACAAGAAATATGCCAAAAGCTCGGCTTTTAGAAAATCAAAAATATCAGCATCAGTACTGGCATCAAAGTGGTTTACAACAAGCGACTGCAGTCCTGACGTCATATAAATTCACTCTAATGACTAAAAGCTCATGCAGTCAAAGTAAACCTAGCCTCAATATTATCTGTTTCACTCCTATACTGCATGAGTCTAAAAAGGCCTAGCGTCATCCCACGTATCGAATTGACCAATCAGAACTCAGCTTACCAAGCCACAATAGTCTGCCTTCGCAGGCATAACGTTGGAGGGTCATAGGTCGCAGAAAGGTCGGCTGACGCGACCCTCTACTAGACCTCTTTAGACTGAGTATAGAAGTGAAACGGATAATGTTGAGGCTAGGTTTAGACTGACTAAAAGCTTTGACTCAATTCCCGAGGCAGAATATAAGACTGATGAGTTTTGATACAATCTCTGACCATTGAAATCAACACTGCACGTGCTTACGCTCACCTGGCTGTTTTCTCAGGTGTGACTACACCCTTGTAGCAAGTTGTGAAAAATCATATGAAACAATGACAGTTTGATAAATACTTTTTTTTATTCCGAGACCAAAAATTAAAGCAAAAACATTGCAGAGTTTGTGCTCTTATCCTAGAAAGGTTTTTCAGTCACGTTACGAATCGTTTTGGAGTTTTGAGCATAATTTTGAGTATAATTAATAGTGGAGATTTCGTCTCAAACTGACTGTAAAGGGAAAAGTGTTTTTGTGTCTCTAAGAAATCACACTATCAGATAAGTCTTTTGCATCTAAATTTCATCAATTTAATTGCATCGTTTTATCGATGTTGCCTATTTATTTGTAATGTAATGTTATTCCTCATAAATGTTTCTTTTATGAATGTAAAGATTATGCCATTTATGAATAAAAGTTTGAGATTTAATGTGTGTTTTATGCTCTGTTCTTGCGAGTAACCTTCTCAACATGAATAAAGATGGCAAACATGTCACTTTGACGAGAAATTTTAATTTCTTAACAGTACAGTACAAATGTAAACTTTATCAAACTCTTGACACCAGAAAATACAAAAAAGGCACCTAATTTCAGACATTCAGACATTTCAATGATTTGTATATGCAAACAAATGTACATAAAAAAGCTGAAATTAAACGCACAGGCACCGATATAAAACATATACACATGAACACATGTAAGCAAACAGATGATCATGCTTGAGTATATATAGCAAGGGTTAGTTGCCAAAAAACCGGGATCAAACATGGGTAAATCCTTTCCAGCGTCAAGTTAATGCATGTTTTACAAATATAACGTTTAAGTCAGTTCCTATCAAGATACACTATTAAAGATGAAGTCAGTTTTTATCGAAATACACTACTAAAGATGACGTCAGTTCCTATCAAAATACACTATTAAAGATGACGTCAGTTCTTATCAAAATACACTATTAAAGATGAAGTCAGTTCTTATCAAAATACACTATTAAAGATGAAGCAAGTTTTTATCAAAATACACTTTTAAAGATGAAGCCAGTTTTTATCACAATACCATTTTAAAGTTCATTTGATTTTCTTAAGTGTTATTATATATACTGCTGTTAGTACAAAATGTAAGCATTTCAGCATATTTATCTAAAATAAGTCACTTTCCTGATTTCATTGATAAATTGTAACTCACGATTCCAGGTCATCTTTGATAACTTATATTTGTATAACTCCCCATTTATTGTATTCTTAAGACGTTTGATTGTAATTGACACATGCCTAGTTTAAGAAATTAATTACAGCCGTTAACCTAATTACGTCCCGACCTGCTCGTTTATAATACTTCGTCGAGGTCTGGACATGCTTGAATAATTAAAACAGCTGCAATCTCCCTCTGTGGTTATTCCTTTAAAAACATTTGTAAAACTTGATATTATACCAAGTAGTTGCCTCCCTTTGACCTTCTCGCTTCACGACATCCTTCCTCTGGTAATGCTTGAATAATGAAATCAGCTGCAATTTTCTCTCTGATTGTGGTTTTCCAGTCAATTGGCGTTTGCTGGTACATCTGCCAAGTTGAAGAGTTGCCTCCCTTTATTCGAGTCCCTGTTGGTCGGGTTAGGTAAGCCGTTTACCTCTTTCATACTTTAGTTATTTCAGCGGTCGCTTCCTCATTTTGTCCTGGTTCCTCCTGGGCCGATTGAGGGAACTGGTACCCCTGCCATAGTTGAAGAGTCAGGTCAGCAGCGGTTGCCTCCCTTTCCGTGGACTGGGCCAACTGGAGGTACAGAAGAAAATCCAGGCCAAGACGTTCCTTGATAAAGGTTTTCATCTTGTCAGTCTTCTGGCCAGAGTTTGCTGACAGAGTGTACGCGCTGATCTTCTGTGACGTCATGGAGGGAACGAAAAGGAGAAGACACCACGTGACAAGGCTAACAAGGTTTGCAAAGGCAACAACAACGAGCCAGTAGAAGACCATGAGGTACATCTTCTTCAGAAGTGCGTTGATGTGGAAGGCGCACTGGTAGTGCTGTGTGGACATGTCTTCGACATCAAACCGGCATCTCCCAAACCTTGGGAACGGGGTCAGTGAATTGCCCTTATGGTACTTGTCAATAATTCCGTTTAGTTCCTTGTCGGGGGAGAAGTAGATGGCTACAAATACGAGCTGGACTACGGAGTTGAGGAGGAAGAGGAACTTCTTCAGCAGGTAGATCACAGCGCCTCTTTTGGACGGTGCAGGAGGGGATGTCAGTCTGTGAGACTCCTTCAAGTCTTTGCCTTTACACTCTGCATAGATGAACAGGAACTCTGAGCCGGACCCCAGCAACCTCTTGAGAAACTGGGCAAGAATATGTGGACTGATGAATGCGATGGCTTGGTAGAACATGAAGAGGGGAATAAACACGTGGTAGGAGAATGGTATATTGACGTAATAGTTAGGATGAAAAACGCTCTCATCCAGACAGTACATGTTAGCATATCGGAGCAAGAGAGCGTCGACCGTGGAGTCGTCCACGGGAAGACAGGTGACCGCGGAGTCCGGGAAGATGGCGAGGTAGAGGAGGACAGACAGACCGAACAGAGTGAGCAGTAGGACCGTCCAGACACGGTTTACTCGGTCCACGTCATCTTCATCACGTCGCGACCCGAGCCACGCCATCTGCAAGGGAGATAACTCAATCTGAATTCATTCTATCATACTTGATTTTTTTAAAGGGCAGTAGCACGTTTTTTGAAATTTTATATTTTCAATTTTTGCCTGATAAGTGTACGTTAATGCTAAATGTATTATTTTCATACTGTCAAAATTTCATTACACAAATCAATCATCCATAGTCGGAGAACAAATTATATAGATTCACATAAAGTCCATTGGCAGCCATTTTTGTGTGAACACCTTTAATTTTGTGTAAGAAAAAAGAATCGCATGTTTGAACTTTACATTATATATTTTATTCATACCTGCTTGATTTAAATGAATTGTCTTTTAATTGTAACCATTTATTTTGATTTTCCTATCATCCCCTTATATTCCTCCTGAAAACGTGCTACTGCCCCTTTAAGCTTAATTTGATCAACTTGCCAGCTCCGCGATATCACACATACTACGAACATACTGTTTTGCTTTGAAATGAACGTACATGACATGATTAATTATATTAATTCAGTTTGTCACCGTTTTTCAGTTTTGTTTATACCGTTTTATATATTACTATAGGCCATGAACCTATATGTTCACATTTGTGCTTTTTTATCAAACTCTTTGTGTATGCAATGTTTGTTATGTCCTGGATTTATTATGTGATTTGTAATATACTGAATTGACTATGTGAATTACCTTGTATTGTATGGAGATTAGAAAAATAATATAATCATAATTATATGAGTTCAAAACATTTTACATATTTATCCCCAATTGTATTTATAAGATAAACCGATTCTTTCAATAAATACCTCTTAAAATAATAAATTCATAAATAATCGTTGATGTCAATTTCGCATTTACAATTTACATGAATAATTGTTATATTAATAACCAATCAAACATTTTCAAATGGAAACTTTCATTTTAACTGCTTCCAGTTTCCAAAATTACGTTTGACTAATTGGCGCACATCATTTCCGGTTTTCAATCAAATTCCCAACTTCAAACCTTCCTGTGGTTCCAATCATCTATCATTGGTTATATAATGCTACTTTCCTGTACGAAGTTCGATACTTCTCGTTCAAATGACACTTTTGATAAAGATTGGCATATGTGATCCAAAATAATTCAAGTGTGCTCTTGTTTCAATAGTCCATACAGCAAATTGAACTACAGAACCACCCGATTGACTACCTTGGCTTATAAGTACAATGAAAAGAAAAGGACAGATTTGATGATCCACCGTTCATGAGTATATCACTCTGACTAAAATCGACCGAGTCCGAGGAAGAAAATAGGGAAAATGTTGTCTCTATCAAGGTTCGAACCAGCCGGGATATCCTCTCCGTCTCGGTCTGAATGCACCCACCTCTGTCGCATTTGCATTTGCACCTAACCATATTATCTTATACATTCCATAATGTATGTATCTTCTTACCTTCTTACAGCTTACTTATTACAACTTTTTGAAGTCTTACAACAAACATTACAATCGTAATACAATACCATCTTCTTAAATTTTGCAGCTTACCATATCATCTTATAAATCCAAAAACCATCCTCTTACAATCTCGCAGCCTACCATATTATCTTAAACATCTTATACCATCTTCTTAAATCTTGCAGCCTACCATATTATCTTAAACATGCCATACATCCTCTTAAAAAATCTTGCAGCATACCATATTATCTTATACATCCCATACCATCCTCTTACATTCTTGCAGCTTACTATATTATCTTAAACATCCAATACCATCCTCTTAAATCTTGCAGCATACCATATTATCTTATACACCCCATACCATCTTCTTAAATCTTGCAGCCTACCATATTATCTTATACATCCCATACCACCATCTTACAATCTTGCAGCTTATCATATTATTTATAGCATCCCATACCATCCTCTTAAATCTTGCAGCCTACCAAATTATCTTATACATCCCATACTTTCCTCTTAAATCTTCCAGCCTACCATATTATCTTGAACATCCCATGCCATCCTCTTACAGTCTTGCAACAAACGTCAATACCCATACATCCGTTAAAATCTTCTTAGATTCTTGCAGCTAACGATAGTATCTTATATATTCCATGATGTATGTATCTTCTTGCCTTCTTACAGATTACTTATTACAACTTTTTGAATTCTTAAAACAAACATTACAACCGTATACATACCATACAATCTCCTTCATTATTACAACAAACATTATCTTATACATACCATACAATTTCTTACATTCCTACATCTAAAACTATTATCTAATACATACTAAACCACCAATAACCATTCTTACAACAAACATTATTATAGTATACATACCATACAATCTTCTTTCATTCTTACAGCTAAAGCTATTATCTAATACATTCTATACCGTCATTTAACATTTTTACAACAAACATTATTATATTATACATTCCATACTATCTTTTCAACCTTTAAACAAACATTATAATCTAATACATACCATACGACCTTCTTAATTATGCCAACAAACATCATCATCTTCTACATAACATACCATCTTCATACTTTCATGCAAAAACATCATTATCTTCTACATAACATACCATCTTCGTACTGTCTTGCAAAACCATCATCATCTTCTAAATAACATACCATCTTCATACGGTCTTGCAAAAACATCATTATCTACTACATAATATACCATCTTCATACTGTCTTGCAATAACATCATTATCTTCTAAATAACATACCATCTTCATACTGTCTTGCAATAACATCATTATCTTCTACATAACATACCATCTTCATACGGTCTTGCAATAACATCATTATCTTCTAAATAACATACCATCTTCATACTGTCTTGCAATAACATCATTATCTACTACATAATATACCATCTTCATACTGTCTTGCAATAACATCATTATCTTCTAAATAACATACCATCTTCATACTGTCTTGCAATAACATCATTATCTTCTAAATAACATACCATCTTCATACTGTCTTGCAATAACATCATTATCTTCTACATAACATATACCATCTTCATACTGTCTTGCAATAACATCATTATCTTCTACGTTACATACCATCTTCATACTTTCTTGCAATAACATCATTATCTTCTACATAACATATCATCTTCATACTTTCTTGCAATAACATCATTATCTTCTAAATAACATACCATCTTCATACTGTCTTGCAATAACATCATTATCTTCTAAATAACATACCATCTTCATACTGTCTTGCAATAACATCATTATCTTCTACATAACATATACCATCTTCATACTTTCTTGCAATAACATCATTATCTTCTACATAACATATACCATCTTCATACTTTCTTGCAATAACATCATTATCTTCTACATAACATACCATCTTCATGCTTTCTTGCAATAACATAATTATCTTTTAAATAACATACCATCTTCATACTGTCTTGCAATAACATCATTATCTTCTAAATAACATACCATCTTCATACTGTCTTGCAATAACATCATTATCTTCTACATAACATACCATCTTCATACTGTCTTGCAATAACATCATTATCTTCTACATAACATATACCATCTTCATACTTTCTTGCAATAACATCATTATCTTCTACATAACATACCATCTTCATACTTTCTTGCAATAACATCATTATCTTCTACATAACATACCATCTTCATACTGTCTTGCAATAACATCATTATCTTCTACATAACATATACCATCTTCATACTGTCTTGCAATAACATCATTATCTTCTACATAACATACCATCTTCATACTGTCTTGCAATAACATCATAATCTTCTACATAACATACCATCTTCGTACTGTCTTGCAAAAACATCATCATCTTCTACATAACATACCATCTTCATACTGTACGTCTTGCAAAAACATCATTATCTTCTACATAACATACCATCTTCATACTGTACGTCTTGCAAAAACATCATTATCTTCTACACAACATACCATCTTCGGCATACTGTCTTGCAAAAACATCATTATCTTCTACACAACATACCATCTTCGGCATACTGTCTTGCAAAAACATCATTATCTTCTACATAACATACCATCTTCATACTGTCTTGCAAAAACATCATTATCTTCTCCATAACATACCATCTTCGGCATACTGTCATGCAAAAACATCATCATCTTCTACATAGCATACCATCTTCGGCATACTGTCTTGCAAAAACATCATTATCTTCTACGTAACATACCATCTTCATACCGTACGTCTTACAAAAACATGATTATCTTCTACATAACATACCATCTTCATACTGTACGTCTTGCAAAAACATCATTATCTTCTACATAACATACCATCCCCATACTGTACGTCTTGCAAAAACATCATTATCTACTACATAACATACCATCTTCATACCGTACGTCTTACAAAAACATCATTATCTTCTACATAACATACCATCTTCATACTGTACGTCTTGCAAAAACATCATTATCTACTACATAACATACCATCTTCATACTGTCTTGCAATAACATCATTATCTTCTACATAACATACCATCTTCATACTGTCTTGCAAAAACATCATTATCTTCTACATAACATACCATCCCCATACTGTACGTCTTGCAAAAACATCATTATCTACTACATAACATACCATCTTCATACCGTACGTCTTACAAAAACATGATTATCTTCTACATAACATACCATCTTCATACTGTACGTCTTGCAATAACATCATTATCTTCTACATAACATACCATCTTCATACTGTACGTCTTGCAAAACCATCATTATCTTCTACATAACATACCATCTTCATACGGTCTTGCAATAACATCATTATCTTCTACATAACATACCATCTTCATACGGTCTTGCAATAACATCATTATCTTCTACGTAACATACCATCTTCATACCGTACGTCTTACAAAAACATGATTATCTTCTACATAACATACCATCTTCATACTGTACGTCTTGCAAAAACATCATTATCTTCTACATAACATACCATCCCCATACTGTACGTCTTGCAAAAACATCATTATCTACTACATAACATACCATCTTCATACCGTACGTCTTACAAAAACATCATTATCTTCTACATAACATACCATCTTCATACTGTACGTCTTGCAAAAACATCATTATCTACTACATAACATACCATCTTCATACTGTCTTGCAATAACATCATTATCTTCTACATAACATACCATCTTCATACTGTCTTGCAAAAACATCATTATCTTCTACATAACATACCATCCCCATACTGTACGTCTTGCAAAAACATCATTATCTACTACATAACATACCATCTTCATACCGTACGTCTTACAAAAACATGATTATCTTCTACATAACATACCATCTTCATACTGTACGTCTTGCAATAACATCATTATCTTCTACATAACATACCATCCCCATACTGTACGTCTTGCAAAACCATCATTATCTTCTACATAACATACCATCTTCATACGGTCTTGCAATAACATCATTATCTTCTAAATAACATACCATCTTCATACTGTCTTGCAATAACATCATTATCTTCTACATAACATACCATCTTCATACTGTCTTGCAGAATACGTTATCATCTAATACATCTTCTAACATTCTTTCAACAAACGTTATCATCTCATCAATCGAACAGCACCTTTTACCACCCTTTCAACATACGTTATCATCTTCAAACATCACTCAAATAGACGTTGCCTATATCATCCACCGCCAATGTTTTGTTATGAAACATTAGTTAGTACACGATTTTGTCGTAAACGGGTCATTACATAGTTGTAGTTCCAGCGAACAATTTCAGACTCGCTGGTTAAACACTGTTGTCTAACACGCTAGTCACTGCATATTCTCTAAGGTGGTGGGTCAGGTTGACATTATATAAGTAGATGTCCCTCACATGATTACTTAACATTGTTCAATAATGCGGAAAATTCATGCAAATCATGAAAATGTACCTTATAGTTTGTTTAACGCGACCAACTGATATCCGTAGCTTCTGCAACCGTCGTCTGGTGCTATAAATAGATCAGGCGTCTGCGGTCGACTTCGACTACTAACTCTAGATTATGATTGTTACCATACAAGCTATATGTGATCAAAAACCAATGAGCAAAAAGAACTTTTAGAAAATGTTCGCGAATTTCGTTTCAAATGCTAAGAGTATATTTTGAGTTAATTTTTGAGGCATTTAGAAATATATCTTCTTTATTTATTATCTTGATATAATTCCACCCACAAATTTCAGAAGGTTGTCCTGTGTATCATTCGAAATTTTTACATTCCATTGTTTTCTTTACAATCGATTTCGGGCTCACACTAAACATCTCTTTTAAATGTTATTAAATATTTAAGGTATATATTCAAACATCGTTCCTTATGATTTTTCAACTTATTTCATTTTCCGACAAATGATCAGATCAAGTCATTAAGGCGGGAATTCGATTCAAATAAAGTAATATTATCTGAAAAGTTTGACTACATGTACACATGAAAGATTTTTAAAGGGGTAGTAGCACGTTTTAAGTGGGGATATAAGGTGATGTTAGGAAAACGAAAATAAATTGTCCCAATTGAAAGACAATATATTTAAACTAAATAAAGCAGTACTAAATCAAACATATGATATAAATTTCAGCAATGCGACTCCTTTTTCTTACAAAAATTGATTAACGGTGTCAACTTACAAATGGCAGCCAATGAACTTTCTGTGAACCTTAGAATTTGTTCTCTGAATTTTGATGATTGGTTTGTGTAATTAAAGTTTTGACACTATCAAAACAATACATTCAGCATTAACGTACAATTTTCAGTGAAAATTTGAAAATATAAGATTTTCAAAAAACGTTCTACTGTCCCTTTAAACAGTGGTGTTCTTCCTCCTTTTGGAAATCTTTTTGGCTTTCATGAATTCATTTCCAAACAAATTGTGCATCAGATGATGATATTTATAACCTACCAGGGCAACATTGCGGAGAAATCGTTTTCTAATATATTTTTACTGTTTTACTGTTAATATTAACGTTTTGACGTTTGTCATTTGAAATTGCTGCATGCATTGACAAGATATGTTCTTCATCTTTCGTTTTGTATTACTTTTCGTGGTACATGCGTTTGACATAAACTTGTAATAAAATATAAGGCTATAATTGTTCCGTTGATTAAGGGAAATAATGTTTGCCCTCCTCCGCAGTTGAACTCATTGAACACAATTATAGCTGTGGGTTATGGTTCCACAAGTCAACAAGCCCTCCTACACATTTAACAAACGTGGATAATGAGCAAACGCTTAATATATCGAAACGAGCTAGACGGGCTTGCTGGCATCTTATCCAGAGAGGTTCGAAGCTCGGAATGGACCCCATTTTAAAAAAAAATTCAAAACCTTGGAATTGCAAACCTATTTCAAACGGAATCGGCCAAGAAATGAAGATTTACCAAACTTCTCGATCTAAACGATCTAACAATATTTCTTTAGAAAGCCAAATTTGAAATCAGGCGACAACTGACTGAAGAGCAGGCAACTCTCCCTAAGGATATGAAATGTATGTCCCTCGATCTCGCTCGGCAGATACCAAAATATAGGCGCTATGAGAATGTAACTTCAGATATGAAAGGTCAAAGATTTGGGACATTTTCTTCTCACAAATGTCATTGAGTTTGTAATAACAGTTAGTGACAATGATATTTACATAGTAACACCAAAATGTCGATTCGAGTAGCGCGTAGCAGATAATTGCACATGTGGTATTTAAGTGAGCAATTCACTGACGGATACAAAGTGACACAACGACGGAAAATTCCCAAGTGTTTGAAATAATGCATTATGACATTTAGTCTGTCGCACGCACCGAAAAGTTATCGTGTTCAAGGAAAGCGAAGAGTGGTTTAATAACCGACTGATGTTGAATTAAAGCAGCAGTTTTTGTATAACATGTACATTAAAATAATACTGTTATACATTGACTTTGCCTAGAGCATCTAATCTCCGTCTTTTAAGATTTATGTACCTTGTTTGTGTCTTATAGCGTATTCGTAAACGTAGACGGCCACACAGTCCTTTAAACTATTCATATCATTAGATCTAGAATTATTTATTTATTCATTTATTTTTATTTATTTTTTATTTTATTTTATTTTATTTTATTTATTTATTTATTTATTTATTTATTATTTTATGTATTTATTTATCCATGTTTTTATTTTATTTTATTTATTTATTTATTTATTTATTTATTTATTTATTTATTTATTTATTTATTTATTTATTTATTTATTTATTTATTTATTTATTTATTTATTTATTTATTCATCCATGTATTTATTTATCCATGTATTTATTTATCCATTGATCCTGTTTATTTCTTTGTCTATCTATTTGTCTGTCTGTTTTTTTGTTTGTATGTTTGTCCGTATGTCTGTCTGTCTCTCTGTAAACTCCATGAGTCACGACGGAGTAAATGCGTAGTCATGTTACCAAGCAACGACGGACTTTGACCAATCAAAATGCAGCATGCACCAGAACATACACTGTCATTAATGACAATTAACAAAAAAGGTCGATTTCTTTAAAGACAGATACAAATGCATAAAGTAGATGGAAAATCAAAGATACGAAAAAGCTGTCAATTGACTCATGAATGCAACTTAATTGTGTACATAAGATAGGCCTATATTTAACGCATCAAAGCCAAGTACATTATTTTCCTCTATGTCCCAGTTACGACAGAATGCCTAGCTATGGAAGACAACTTTGATGTCAAATTATATTTAAAGACAATTTTACCATTTTAAATTCGAAAATTGCCTGAGCATTGCATCAAAGCTAGAATCTTACAAGCCAAATGTTCTTTTTACAATTTCACAACACGAGCATAAGGAAATGACTTGTTACAATATCATATTGCGATAGGACGATAGCGCGCGAGAGTAAATGACGTCACATCCGCCTTGTGATATATACACTTCATGTCTAAGGAGATTTGTATTAGGGTTTTCCTGAAAACAACACTCATTGAAAATGAGGAATCTTGACCTTTACAAGGTAAATATATTATACAACATTGCCAGAAGCAAAATTATTCGCATATACATAGTCTTTTAAGAGAAGTTTATGTGAAACTATCACTTTTTTTAATTTCAAAGTTTTTAACTTGACACTGCTAGTGGATATTGGCCTAAAAGTAAAACCATTTTCACATCGACTTTGAGAGAACCGACGATTGAGAGGCGACTGGAAAGGTAGGGGAGGTAATAAAATTATCGCATTGAGCTCACCTTGTATCCAGGGTCGGAACGTATTTGAACGAATTATCGGAACGTAGTTGACTCTAGATGATTTTTTCTATACTAGTATTCTCTTTTCATCACCAACGGTGGTACAAAAGCATATAGATATACAAATAGTCAATCATATTGAATATATTAAATGTGAAGGTCAATATATACATCAGTTCAAGGATGAAGTTTTTAAGCTTATTTCATACGCTGCCGAGGTATGCATGATCGATTTCGAGGGCTTGTAATATTAATAACAACAGTCTTGGTTTATTCTAATTCGACAATAAGCACACATGCAATTAATTAAATCATTTACCTTGTGAAATCACATGTAAATGATCATCGAATCCAGGTGGCTTCAGACTGTTAATGACAGCCCCTGTGTACATTGCTTACGTTTGTATGTGTAGATATATCCCTTGCAGAAGTATTATCCTACCTCATGTAAGAATCTCGATCTCTTATTGGTCCACGTGACCTTCGATAAATATCACCCTCCTGAGCGGGTCGATAAAGATTTATACCCCGCAACAAAAAGCATGTGCACATTGAGCGTCTTGAAATGTACAATGTGTGTTACCTCGAATACATCAAGGTTAGCACGTTTTTAGAGGGAACATAAGGTGATGTCAGGGAAATGAAAATTAATGGTTCCAATTGAAAGACAATGTATTTAAAGTAAATTGAGCAGTAATAATTAAAAAAATATAACATACTGCCCCTTTAAGAGACCCGATTTCTTATTCATCTTAAAAAAAGATTCTATATCATTGTTTAATTCATTTTCTATATCATCGTTACCACTTCATTGCTTGATCATCATAGATATCATTTAATACGATAGACTTTGGATTTTTTTTTAAGAGTTAGTTGTGATTTACTGCACACTTAATAAACTGTTCAAATTACATGTCTGCAGTGTCATTGAGAGGTTTATTTATTCTTCTGAACCGTCTCGTAAATCATTGATTTAGAGTTTAATGTCAATGACATCAAACGAAACCATAAAACGTGAGTGTTTGAGAGAAAATCTGGCATATATATATTATATATAATATATATGACATCTGCATTCCCTCCCTGAACTGGATTTTATTACACTCAGACTGCAGACTGATTACAATCTTGTTCCTCAGATTATTAAAACTGAATTGATATTGTTGCCTAAATACCAGTATATCCTTCGCTCTTACTCGGTATTTTTTTATACCAATATTGAGGCGATCGTGTCGTATGCCATCGACACTCATATAATATCCTCTATATGTGATATTCACTTAAAATGTATCCAATTTCACAACAATGTTTGAAAAAGAAAAAGAAATCAGTTTTAAACCTATCGTGGAATGTTAGGCCATGCAAATCAATTTCCCTACCTCAAATTAATAAAAGGTGTTCACACAAAAATGGCATCAAGTGGTGTTTGCTTTACTTGAAAATCTCCTCGACAACTGCTCATCATTGGGGATGAAGATGATACATTTGGCTAGTGGTGATATTTTTGGGGAAAATTTGAACAAATGAAAATTTCAGAAAAATGTACTACTGTTCCTTTATTGACACGTTCAAAAATGTATTTAAAACTTAGAAATCGAAAGAAATATTTCTAAATCGGTTCGGGAAATGAATTTACAGACTCGTTTCGTAACTATTTTGTTCATCAATAGGAATTGTCTTGCAAATGGTAACATTTGTTTTCTTAACTTAAAATGGTATTGTTACCTAAGAAAGCGTTAATAAGTAACGGTTAAAACGTGGAGAACGTGGGTTTTGAAATATACAAACAATGACGTAAAGCGGAGGCATGAAGAACGTGATGCACGTGATGCGCGTGATGCGCGTGGATATTAAAGTAGGTTATGTTAGATTTCGGCAACATTGAAGTCGAGTTCAAAATTCGCATTTCAGTTCTTACCATTAAAATCACACTGTCCCCTTTAACATTGACCATATAGGGGAAAAAAATATTGCTTGGTACTATTTAGGATTCATGTTTACTTTGATATGATATCGGGTCAAAATTGGGACAGTATGATTTTAAACGATGCCAACACCACTCGATTGCCCGACCTCGGTTTTTCACAACAATATAGATATTCAATCTCTATGGAGCTCCGAAATACTCTACACTACTATACTCAGTGGAGAGGATACCTATTGAAATAACGAGTTCGATTCTCGATAGAGTTAATATTTTAAATCCTTTATTCCTCGGAACTAGGCCGCTTTTAATCAGACTTGGGTATTTTAAAGAATATTAGTGATCTCTAAGTAAGGTTAAGGCTGTTCCATTATTTCAAAGGGTAGAGGCCATGTTACACATCATTTGTCAACCATGAAAAGTGTTGTTTTAACGTTCTGTCTTATGGGAATTCTGTCTTTTGAGACGATACCATATTTTAGCCATTAGCCCACTGACAGGGTCATAAAAGAAAAAAATATATTTCAAAGATGATTTTAGAAACTTGTAATATCAAAATACTTTCGAAAATTTAACAATCGTTTTAACTTGACAGTTACATCTTTGAAATCCTTGTAATATGATAATTGTAGAATCGCAATGTTCATGCCTGTTATAATTTTTTTTTAAACATCGCATTTAATATATATCTATAATTCGTAGGTTCTATTGCAATGTTAACTTTACATGCGTGTAACGGCTTTCTTCAACCAATGGTGATAACTGCCTTGTTGATTTACATAATTAGTTTTCATGATCTATCTATAGCTAATATATAAGGCAACCCGTAGGACTTATCTCACTGATAAATAACCTGAAACTAGGCACAAGGATACTGGAATTAATGAAAATGAAGAAATCTAGATTAGTCAATCTGAAACTATCTTCCTGAGGACAAATAATTGATATGAGTTGTTCAATTGTTACTTAATACGCCGTAGTTTCCAAATGTCAAATTGATGTTTCGTGACTTTAAGAAACAAAATCGGTATAGAATGCACTGAAATTTGCACGTTCATATTTATCTTTAGGTTACATTTCTCAGTTCCAATCCATTAGGTTATTAAATTTGAAGTAAATATTTATCAATGGTGTCATTTTATTTAGTCCTGCCAATTTGGGGTGAAGTGTTTCGGTGCTTAATGTTTCAGATGTCTGGCAAGATGAGGTTTACTCACTCTAATATTGAAAACTGAATGACAACACTCGTCACTCAGTAAAAACGGAATTTTGAAACAGGTAGAAGATAAAATATATCTGTTGTGTATAAGTGTTGACAATGTTATGTATGTATCCCTGAAAATAGTATATGGTGTAAGCTTATGTCAACAGGCGATGTTCGATTTTCGTTAACTGAAATGTATATAGCGATTTTTAAAAATATGTGACATAACTCTAATTTGACTATTTCAACATAAATAAATGACTTTACATATACTGTACGAAAGTTATATTATATGGGTATTCACAGTTTTCAGTCCGTAGAAACTGGCGTATTGTTCCGAGGAATAAAACATTCAAAATATTAACTTTAGGAAATAGGAATTCTCTACATTAGGACTCACATCCTGTCTCAGGGTACGAACGTTACGCTAACTCCACTAATCTGTACCCTGGGCTCAGAAGCTAGATTCGCCAGCGCGGCCCGACTTAGGATATAGCCAATCAAATCATTTCCTCGTTGAAATTTTATCGAGAAGGTCGCGAGAAAATGATTTGATTGGCTATATCCTAAGTCGGGCCGGATGAATAGGACTCAGTGAAGAGGACCTATAGAAATTACAAGTGCGATTCTCGATAAAGTTCCTCGGAACTAGGCCGCTTTTAATCAGACTGGGGTATTTTTCAGAATATTAGTGATCTCTAAGTAAGGTCATGAAACTATGGTATGTCCTTGAATACTAACCCGGCTTCTGATTTGTTTTGCAGAGACTTCATTCAACAAAAAAACAATGATTTGCCGAAGCATATCTCACCATACAAGATACCCTATTTGATAATGCCCACAAATCACAAGTAACATTCTATTTTTTCAATGTAGGCTACCTTTAAATAATTGTTACCATCTTGCATATTATTTTAGGGCACAAACAACTTTTCTCACAATTATGATGTGTTTGTCATGGTGACATGACGTTGAGAACAATACACGACGCTGAACATTCTTTTCGCATCCTGTCTCAGTGTACGAACGTTAAGCTAACTCCACTTACCGTATATCCTCTTATAAAGGCCCGGGCCCTTATTAACATTTAGGGGGTATTACCCCCGGCCCTTATTAGAGTCCCGGCTCTTATTCACGTTTAGGTACCTTTACCCCCCGGCCGCTATTAGAGGCCCGGCCCCTATTGGAGACCCGGCCCCAATTAGAGGAAATACGGTATCTGTACAGATTAGTGGAGTTAACGAAACTTTCGTACTCTGAGACAGGATGTTCTCTTCGGTACAAATAACTTTGGTATAAATCTTAAAGGGGCAGTAGCACATTTTGGGGGAATATAAAGTGATGTCAGGAAAATAAAATAGATGGTTCCAATTGAAAGACAATGGATTTAAACTAAATGCAGTAATAAATCAAATATTTGATGTTAAGTTTAGCCATGCGATTCCTTTTTCTAACACAAACTGAATGTAAAGGTGTTCACACAAAATGGCAGCCAATGGATTTTATGGGAATCTTTATACTTTGTCCTCTGACTATGGATGATTGATTTGTGTAATGAGATTTTTGACACTATCGAAATAATACATTTAGCATTAACATACAATTATCAGCGAAAATTTTAAAATATAAAATTTCCAAAAAACGTGGTACTGCCCCTTTAATACAACAGTTCAGGTAAAAACACGACTTTCATATTTGTTCTCAGAATACATTGTGTTTTCTCAGAGTATTTTCCATGGATTTAGTTTACATCCTTGAATAATTGCCTGCCTTGAAAAAAATCCGAGTCTAAGTCCTCGTTGAAATAAATAATCGCCAGTCTGATTAAAATTGGCCTAGTTTCGAAGAATATTATATTTTAAATATCAACTCTACGGAGATATGAAATTCTCTACACTAGGTCTGTCAGTGGAGATGAAGATTATTAAGTTCGATTCTCGATAGAGTTAATATTTAAAACTTATTTCATCGGAACTACCGTATTTCCCGATTTTTAATCGCCTTGAATAATCACCGGGTATTTTAAAGTAAACAGGAAAGAAATATGAAATATTTCCTTTGTTGATGTTTTTGTTATGAATTTTATATAATTTATGAGCATGTATGATTGATATGATATGAATAATCGCCTGCCTCGACTAATTGCCGGGTATAATCGATGGTAGAAATTAGTAATCTTCGAGTTATTATTCAAGGATTTACGGTAGTGTTAGGGCCTACTCCTGGTTTAAGCGTAGGCGCTCACGTGATAATAGTTGTATGGCTACATATTCTTTGTAGCTTTAAAGTTGTTACACAGTTTAGTTTGTCCTCAATTTCTAAAGTAGAATGCCGTACGATAAATGTTATAATGCCCAGTAACGCCATAACACATGACTAGTTGTAACACAAGTAATATCTTTGTTCGCTTCCGGGTTACCGAAAGGTTTGTGTATAATATGTGGAGAAGTGCATGTGGCATTTTAACGTCCGTTTAACTAAAGTGCTATTCAGGAAATTCACAATTTGCTCTTAACGGATACCAGTGTGATTACGAATTGCATATTCACGGAGATCGTATGTGGATTGTTCACAAAACGAGAATGCAGGCGGGTTCGCTGAACACCAAATCATGTAAACCTATCTCCGTGTGATCGGAAAACGAAGTCGGGTTCAAGCCCCTGTGAGGAATTCGGATAACGTTATTGAAATAGGTATTTATTACATTTATTTATATTTTATTAGTTTAAGATGTCTTACCATTTAATGTTTTGTATTGATTAAGATTGTTCAGCCCTGTCGTTAGAATCATGCGTCGAAGCCATTATAGCCCATTTCAACAAAGACGGAACCAAGTCTTTGTTGTCATTGTCGATCAAGATGGCAGTGGTTTTCCTTGACGAACTAATACTTGCGTTATTCTTTTCATTTAGACCTCATTGATCACATTCAGTAGCGATTTGTCACATTTTATGTATGGGTCATAAATATTCAGATATATGACATTGACAACAGAAAGTAAAACCGCTTCAAATAATAAACAAGCTATTTCTGATCATGACAGTTAAAATCATTGTGCTTACTCTAAACATATTGCAAATGCAAATATTGGTTGAAAAGAATTTTTGTATTGAATGACTATATCACATTTATAAATACATATAAGATCTACCGTATTTCCTTAATTACACGCCTGCCTTGATTATACGCCTGCCTCGAATAGACGCCCTTGCATAAGACTTTCTGAAAATAATAAACGCCTGGCTTTTAAATTAAACGCCGCGTACACCAAGTTTAATTTATAAAAACGCTTCTTTTTGGTTAAATTATCTGATTTTTTTTTTTTAAAAGTCTAAACGGTTTTGCTTTTTACAAAATAGACGCCTGCCTTGAATAGAAGCCTGCCTCAAATAGACGCCTATGATGTAGACCTTTTGAAAATAATAGACGCCTGGCGAGTAATTAAGGAAATACGGTATGTTATTTTATCCAATATATATATCATTATCAATATTAAGGTACTTATAAGTCCTACCTACCAATACAAACCTAGCTATAAAACACTCAGCAATGCACAGTACTTGTAGTTCAATGTGAAAATATTTGTGTCATGTATCATATCCCTAATTTTGTTGTTGTGAAAATTATTAATTTTGATAATTTGATGTTTGGGGATATCTATTCAAGCCATGTGACTGGATCCAGTGATTTCGTAGGAGGATCCTGTTCGTAGAAGCGGTGATTTCGTAGGAGTGATCATTTATGTGTTATCTTTAGTTGTCAGCTTTGTCTTTTATGTTTTTCATTAACTATTTAGACCTGATAGATGGTTTATCCTATTTGTATTAATTACCGTATTTCCTCTAATAAGCGCCGGGTCTCCAATAAGCGCCGGGCCTCTAATAAGCGCTGGGATGTCATTGGTAGTTGAGAAAATAAGCGCCGGGCCTCTTATAAGCGCCGGGTCTCTAATAAGCGCCGGGTCCTAACTATTAGATAAATGCTCCCTCAGTAGACATTTTACAGGTATTCATGGTAAAAGACGACTTAAAACAAAGTTCAATTCTCTTTGAAAGAAATAAGCGCCGGGTCTCCAATAAGCGCAGGGCCTCTAATAAGCGCCGGGGGGTAAAGGGGTTCTGAAAAAATAATCGCCCGGGCGCTTTTTAGAGGAAATACGGTACTTTTATTGTGATTTCAGGTTACGAAACACAACATAGCTTTTTATATAATGATAAAGGGATGGATTTTGTTGTCAATGAAATAATGTTTTAATCACTGTAATGTTAAGTATTCTAATATATTAGTTCATATGAATTGTATTCAATAATACATTAGTCTTCTATATGATGTGTTGATATGTAATGAGATGTGTTTATATGTAATGAGATGTTTTGATTGTCAAATGCTTTGTCGGCGACCTACCTTTTTCATCTTCACCGATTAGATCTGTTAATCTTCCAATCCAATCTTTGATCAAATATATCAGCT
Source organism: Steromphala cineraria (assembly GCA_916613615.1). NCBI lineage: Eukaryota > Metazoa > Mollusca > Gastropoda > Trochida > Trochidae > Steromphala > Steromphala cineraria. The sequence continues at coordinate 49,613,786 of OU744723.1, forward strand.
TTTATAGAATCAAACTAACCAAATTACTTTTTTTTTAAAACAACAACTTAAACTATTAAACAGGGATTACCGATAATCCGGTAAAATCAATTGCAAAATAAACTCTCATCATATTTCAGATGTTTAATAAGTGTATAACATCATACTTACTACTTTAATTTTATTCATAAATGCAAACACATATACATTGCCGGTAATCAATAATTCTCCAACATAAAATCTACTTCTACGAATCCACCGTCCAATCCTCCTACGAAATCACCGAAATATCCTCCTACGAAATCACCTACACACCAAGTGACATGTTATGAATTCCTATAATCAGAAAGCAGTGTTGTTTCTAGTTATTAGCCCAATTCGGCATATACTGAGCATATGGGACCTTTTGCAATGATATAAGTACCGTATCATACCTGTGTCTCAAATTTGAAGGGACACAAACTTAAGGGTGGACATGTCACAAGGACCCCCTCTAAGGTATGTTAATTTGGCATGTATAAAAACAACAAAATTCATGAAAAAAAGTTCATAGTCCCTTTGATAGGATCAAAACTATAGGTCAATGACCCCAGGTCATCAATTCATATTTGAAGTAAGTCCAAAAATAGCACTTCAAGAAAATACTTCTTGATATATATATAATACGGTATGTAGATTATTCACACATTTATGACAATGATCCCTGAAATCACTTTAATATCCAACACTTTTCTGGATAATACCATGTTTCCTCTAATAAGCGCCGAGTTTGTAACATTGACAATCTAGAGTTATGATTATGATTATTATGAAAAAGAACATTTAAAGGCTCTTGGCTGAACATTTTTTTAATATCTTTTCAATTTTGGCATTTGATTAAGGGCAAATATTGTCTGTTTATACCTTCCTGTGTCTAGAATGATCATTTGAAATTGAGCAAAACGGTTGCCACAGTCACACAATCATTTTGACTTTGTAACATAGACAATCTAGAGTTATGATTATGATTATTATGAAAAAGAACATTTAAAGGCTTTTGGCTGAAATTTTTTTTAATATCTTTTCAATTTTGGCATTTGATTAAGGGCAAATATTGTCTGTTTATACCTTCCTGTGTCTAGATTAAATTGATAAAATAAGAAATTGTGCTGTGTATTTAATACACAGGATATTGAGCTGATGTGATGAGTGTCATATCCTTCCTTGTCTTGTTATCGTGACCTGGCCATGAAAGTGATGCAGCGTATTCTGCAAACAACGATGATAATAGGATGATAATGATTGTAACAAGTGTAGGAATGCTTAATTTTACTAAGCCACATAATCATCATCATAAAGATTTTGCAAAGAGTTCTTTAGCGTTAAAGACCCTTTTTTAAAGTGTTCAAGTATTTTTGCTGTATTCATTGTATTTGTTTACAATATTATTCGACCAGCCTTGAGAAAGTGGACCTAAATTCATTAAATAGGAGACAATTTACCAAAATGACCAAAACGGCAGATGAATCAAATAACTTAGAGGTGGTGTAAATCCTACACACATCACTGAAAGCGGGATCGTGAAAAGCTATGGCTCTTTTGCAGAGGGTAGCATACTTTGGACGTCGAATTAAGTATTTCATTGTTGATTAAGACATGTTAATATGATATCAAGCTTTTGATGAAATTTTTTTCTACCGAGTGATTTATTTCTTTTCTCAATAGCTAATTTCAGCATAAACCGCAAGCATTTATGACGATTTGGCTTTAAAGGGGCAATAGCACGTTTTTTGATAATTTTATATTTCAAACTTTTCACTGATAATTGAAAGATAATACACATTGTCAAAAATCTCATTACACAAGCCAATCATCCATAATCAGAGGGAAAAGTATGATGATTCACATAAAACCCATTGGCGGCCATTTTGTGTGAACACCTTTAATTCATTTTGTGTAAGAAAAAACAATCACATGGCTAAACTTTACGTCATATATATGAATTTGTATTGCGCCATTTAGTTTAAATTCATAGTCTATCAATTGTAACCATTTATTTTAATTTTCCTGACATCACCTTATATTCCCCCTAAAAACGTGCTACTGTCCCTTTAAGAATTCTATCCTCATCCTATAGGGCTAAATAAGGATTGATTAGTGTTTTGTTAGGATACAAGGTATTCAATTTATTCTAGTTTTGTTCCTATAAAGATCAGAGGTGCCCCCCGCCATTTATTCTGCAATAAAGTAAAATTTTTGAGCGACGTCACAAAACAATGTCCAATGATGTCAATAACAATCAGCTATGACATCACTAGCCATGGCCCGCAATGAGGATTTTCAATTCACAATTCTTTTTGAAAATATCTTCTATTTTAGAATAGAATTAATTTTAACAAGTTGAGATTAATAATTGTTTTAAAATTTCCAATTTAACAAGTCTATTTGTTTGTTTCGAGAAATTCTATTTCCAAGGCCAAATAAGGAGAATTGTAAAGATGTCCCCGAAATATCTATAGGATACCCAATTAAGGGACAGGGGAATTCCATAGAATGTCTCTGTGATGTGTATGGCCCTAAAAAGGAGTTTTACCAGTGAAAAGAAAAACCGACAACAACAACACAAATATGGCGTTTGAGGTTTATGTGGTCTGTTTTAAAAACCAGGGATAAGAAAGCCTCTGCAATGGTTTCTGAAAAAGGAATAAGATAAGATAAGATAAACTTTATTATCCCCGCGGGGAAATTTGTCTCACATTAAAAGAGCTTGGCATGAATAAGAAAAAAAATCACAATTGAATAGATACATAAAATACATACAACAAATATATTTTGCTCTACAAGCAGTACAATGCGACAGTCAGTTACACTTATAATTTTGTATGTAAATTTAAAATCTTTATACTGTATGGGACAAATGATTTTGTACTTCTTTAGTTTTGAAATGCCAAATTTTGAAATGACGTCCTGAAGGCAAAAATTCATAACATTCATTTAGAAAGTGGGAGGTTCAGCTAGAATGTATATGTATACTGGTTGTGGTGACGAAGATAAAGTGTAGCTATAACTCTTTACCCATATGTCATGATAAAGTGCGATAAAGCAACTCTCTGCTGATGCAGGTTTAGATGGCGTACATAATTACCTCCCCTTTTCCAGACCAGACAGATAATATTGTCTAATTAGTATTCTCATTAGCACTAATAAGGTGCGTTCTATGGTGAAACTTGAATATCATCCACCATATGCTGTATGCTATTATTGAAAACTCATAAGGTAAGCATTTTCTGCAAAGTAGATCAAATTATATTATATCTGTTTTAAACTATGCTTTATGATTCTCATTTTGTTGAAATTTCAAATATCCATGAAATATGATTTTCCATATGTTAAAATCCAATGTATTGTTTGTCAAATTAAAAAAGATTAGTTTACAACTTATGAACTATAAAGGTTCCTTTTCCGTTCAGATGGAGAGACTTAATATGTTGGACAATTTATGCTCAATTTATTTCACTTAAAACTGTAAAGTGAAAATTATTACATGCGCATATGTATTTATATTTGCATTTTAAGTAAATTTGCTTACAGAATTAAAACATAACTTAATAAAAAATATAACGTTACAGTATGTGGTTCACATGGTGTTTTATAGTTTACTGTGGTATATTTTATATTTGAGCAGGTTTGTCGTTGTCATTTCTAAAGGTAAAGGTGTAATATTATATATATATATATATATTAAAGGGGCAGTAGCACGTTTTTACGGGGAATATAAGGTGATGTCAGGAAAATGAAAATAAAGGGTTCCAATCTAAAGACAATGTATTTAAACTAAATGAATCATCAATAAATCAAATATATAATGTAAAGTTAAGCCATGAGATTGCTTTTCTTACACAAAATGAATTAAAGGTGTTCACACAAAAATGGCTGCCAATGGATTTTATGTGAATCTTTATAATTTGATCTCTGACTATGGATGATTGGTTTGTGTAATTAGATTTTTGACACTATCAAAGGAATACATTTAGCATTATCTTTCAATTATCAGTGAAAAATTGAAAATATAGAATTGTCAAAAAACGTGCTACTGCCCCTTTAAGGACTTAATCTTATATATATATTGTTCGTGTCCATGGCAACATGTTGATTTTTTGCTTTCAAGACTCAGTATATATCTTACTTTAAGGTGTTTATAGATTATTTCCCCGTTTTCATTTCTCTTTTCCAGTTTTAATGTATTTTCACTGATGGTTTGGGTACTCAAGGGAATTCAAAATATATAGACTGTCAGAAGTTAAAGAAAGCTCTCTTATCTTAATTTTGAAAAAAAGCTTCTTTCATGTTCTTCATAAATTTCTCTCATTGTGCGTTTTTATGGATAATTGTAAATTAGGGAGTTCTATTTACCTTTTTATTTTATGTTGTGGCCAACTTGTTGGGGATGTGATAAAAAGCTGATATATTCTTGACATCGCATTAAACCCTACTTACAAACTTTTTCAAGGGAGGCTATTAATAGAGGTGTGATGATATGTTGTGGTATTTGGATACTTAATCTGACAATACACATATCGTGATACAATGATTCTCTGTATTGTGATATGTATTGTTGCCTTTTACAATTTAATTGCTTATTTTGCCTATAAGTCAGAGTACCGTATTCGACCTAATAAGCGCCCAGGGTGCTTAAAACATTGACTTGGGTGGGCGCTTATTAAAGTGGTATGCATGACAATCGAAAAATAAAGCTTCTGATGTGGAACTATGTTTAGGTTGTCTTTGATAACTGATACAGGCACTCAAAAGATACTTACACATTATTGAGTAGAAAATAACACATATTGCCGCTAATGTATCCTTTAATTCCTAATGAAACAAAGCGAATACGCTGAATTTATTTATTTTAATCAATTGGTACATGGGCGGTTATTAGACCTATAATTACAAAACCCTTTTGGGGCGCTTATTGGAGCAGGGCGCTTATTACATCGAATACGGTATGTTTCACAAGTTAGAGTTTTATGTTTTCAAAAAACTTGAAATAGCGTATTGTAACGTGTATCATTTGGCTATGAGATATCAAGATACGTGTTGTATTGTGAAAAATCTGTATGGTCTCACCTGAAGTAATTATGTATTTCAATGAGGACATAGATTGGTGTTTATTCAAGGATTTACAGTAATTGAAATTGGTGGCAGTACAACTTCTTCCTGTTAAAGGGGCAGTAACACTTTTTTAGGGGGATATAAGGTGATGTCAGGAAAATGAAAATTAATGGTTCCAATTTAAAAACAATGTATTTAAACTCAGTGGAGCAGTAATAAATCAAATATGTAATGTAAAGTTCAGCCATGCGATTCCTTTTTCTTACACAAAATGAATTTTAAGTCAATTTTTTTAGCGCCCTGGGCGCTTATTACGTCAAATACGGTAATGCTTTGTTTTTACAGCTTGGCAGAGTTCAGGCTGATCCTTGTTTTTTCTGCCATTCATATGGATATCAAGTTCCTTTGCAATTGTTTGAATTGTTGGCCTTAATTCTGCTATGAATATCCTTGAAAAAAACCTTTAAAAAAGCCTTAAATATTCTGCTAAGAATATTCTTGAAAATAGCCTTAAAAACCTTAAACGATAGTCTTGAAATATCATAACCTTGTGGTTTGTGGAGAAACTTAATTTTTTTTGAAGAAATGTAACATTCATTTGTTACTATTTCTCCCATTATTTTGTCTTTGTTTATTCATTTCTTATCTATGTGAAGCACTGAAGTCGGGCTAGAGTACTCGAGTACCCGTGGAGCCCTACTTCGGGTACTAATACCTTGATTACCATAAAAAAAAAAAATTTAATTTAAATTTTAAAAATAAAAAAAATAAAAAAGTTCAAAATTCTGAAGCATATAATATTTTCCTGAGTTACTGCCCTTGTTCTGTGAAAATGGCCTCTATGGAAATGTTGGGCGCTATAAATGAAAACCAATTTGGCGGGGGGGTTGATGACTATGTCTTCCTTCTCGTCTTTTTCCTTCTTTCAAGGAATAATTCCTGCAAATTGGTCTTAATTTAGAACTTGGGAAAGGAAATGAAGCGGAAAGATTGAATAATCTTGAGACAACGATGAAGAAAATGTAGGTCGAAGAAAGCAAAGATATTGTTCTTATAATTGATTAAATGTAATATGTTCTTCCTTTTATGGCATTCTTTCTTAGCGGAACCAGCTTATTGGATTTTCTCAGATCTATGTGTCATAATTCTTCCAAATGTGCCACAGCTTTTCCAGAAATAGAAGTAACCAAATTTGGCGCCAAGTCAAAGAAATGTTTACTTTAAAGCTCTCATCCAAGGAGGAAAAAAACAAGAGCGCACAAAAAAACAGGTTCATGATATTTCCTGTTTGAATATTTTACCTACAGGTTCAATCTAGTTAAAACTAGCTGTGAAATTATGTGTTTCAAAAGTCTAACAGAAATATCAGAAAAAAATATCATTTACATTTGATATTTACATTAACATTACAACCGAAATAATTTGACATTTAACATAAGAACTAGTTTTATCTACATTTATCTACATCTATGTTTTACTTCAAGTCCAAGGTTATTCCATGACAATTTTGCAGTTCTTTTTTTATTGCCCTTTATTGGGGCATCAGCACGTTTTTAGGGGGAATAAAAGGTGATGTTAGGAAATTGAAAATAAATGGTTCCAATTGAAGGACAATATATTTAAAGTTAATATAGCAGTAATAAACCAAATATATAATGTTAAGGTCACCTATGCGATTCCTTTTTTTACACAAAATGAATTAAAAGTGTTTACACAAAATGGCCGCCAATGGATTTCATGTGAATATTCATACTTTGTCCGCTGACTATGGATGATTGGCTTGTGTAATGAGATTTTTGACACTATCAAAATTATACACATGGCGTTAAGGTACAATTATCAGTGAAGAATTGAATTAATGATATTTTAAAAAAACATTATACCTTTAAAGGGGCAGTAGCATGTTTTTAGGGGGAATATAAGGTGCTGCCATGAAAATGAAAATAAATGGTTCCAACTGAAAGACAATGTATTTAAACTAATAATGAATCAAATATATAACCTAAAGTTTAGCCATGCGATTCCCTTTTCTTACACAAAATGAATTAAAGGTGATCACACAAAATGGCCGCCAATGGATTTCATGTGAATATTCATACTTTGTCCCCTGACCATGGATGATTGGTTTGTCTAATAAGACTTTCGACCCTATCAAAATTGTACATATAGCATTAAGATAGAAATATCAGTGAAGAATTGAAATGATAAATTAAAAAAAATTATACCTTTAATTTAGGTGATCCCCTATCCCCCCTCTTATTGAATAGTTAAACCCCTTCAAACGTCCTTGATCAACCACTGAATAAACCATTTCACTCCAGTAGCAAGTCTAGATCTACAAAACAAGCAGCACCGTTTATACGAGCTACTGCGAAGATTGACAGGCGTGCTTCCCCTGGTGTTGATGTTATTGGTCAGCACACGTCCGATTTATAATAACATGTGCTGTGACGCAGGACTAATATCTATCTAATATCGTATCTGAGTTCCCTTCTGCTTCAGACTTTTCAATTATTCAGACTGGTTGGTTGCCCTTGAATCAATAGTTCTTCACCTCTTGTGGAACTTGCCATTGACAAAATAGAGTTAACCCCTAGCCTGTGGGTTGGGAAATATTTGAAGATATTTAGGTGGTGGGATCTTTGATGAATCCTATTGTTTATGAAGTCTTTTCACTGTAGGATTGCTACTGAAAATTGTTTGGCATTCATTTGAATGAAAAATATTTTTTAGATTTGGTTCAGAGGAATAATGGGGTTTAGATTTTTTTAACTGGTGCTGTGGGGTAAAATTATATGGTTGAAATAATATTGTCTGAAACAGAGTCAAATGAGGTCAGAAATGATGATGTTGATGATAGTTGGGATGATTGTGATGATGGTGATGATGATGTTGATGATGATTGTGATGATGGTGGTGCATGTGATGATGTTTGGGATGGTGATTGTGATGGTGTTGGTGATGATGATAATGGTGATGATGATGATGTTTGGGATGATTGTGATGATGGTGATGATGATGATGATGATGTTGATGATGATGATGTTGATGTTAATGATAATGAAGATGATTAGTTGGATTATTTTAACTAATCGACTACCTACAAGTAAGCTTTATGAATAAAACCCAACATTTCATATCTCCTGTCGACAAAATAATATTCATTTGTGTTAAATGCTAAAAAATATATAAAAGTATAGTGATTGATGTAGATTACTGTTAGGTGTACTTGGTGGCCGAAGCGAATAGAAGAATTTGATTGTATTGTCGCCCGTGGGATATTGATTGGATTAGTGTGTGAGAGGGGGGGTGTTGTAATGATAATTAGTGAATCTGTGAAGTGTTGGAACGTGTGGGGAGACTATTGGAACGATAATGAGCTGCCTCTTGAAATCAGCTGCTTGTTTGGTTATGGCAGTGTATTTTCGTGTATTCATTGGATGATGTGTGGTTTTGAATTCAAGTATTTTTGTACTAAGTTGATACATCTTGACATTAGGTTTGTTTGATTATGGCCGTGTGTGTATTTTGGTGTATTCAATGTGTGATTTGTGATATTGACCAGACATGTTGTGTACTAAGTTGATACATCTTGTCATCCATGTTTGTTCAGGTCAGTGTATGTATTTTGGTGTATTCATTTAGTGATTTGTGTTATTGGCCAGACATGTTGTGTACTAAGTTGATACATCTTGACATCAGATTCATGTTTGTTCAGTCAGTTTGTGTATTTTCGTGTATTCATGGTATGAGGTGTGGTATTGAATTTAAGTATTTTTGTACTAAGTTGATACATCTTGACTTTGGCTGTTTGTTTGGTTAGGTCAATGTGTGTATTTTGGTGTATTCATGAGATGATATATGATATTGACCTGAGATATTTCTGTTTTTTTAACATCTTGACATTTCGATGTATTCAATAAATGATTTGTGACATTAGCTGCTTGTTGGGTCAGTGCGTGTATTTAGGTGTATTCAATAAAAGATTTGTGATTTGTATTTTTGTTAGATTCTGTACTGATGATGATATATTTCAAAATTATTCACATGATGTTGATTCTGGAAATTTCAGTTAAGTGAATCAATGGTATGTTTTGTGATATCAACCTACAATATTTTTTTGTTTTGTTTATTGTACTGTCAAAGAAACATCTTGCAATTATGCTTGTATTTTTTCAGTTAATGTTTAAGAAATAGAGTAGCCCTAACCATCACATGTTTTGTTAAATTGTAATAAAGTTTAATTTTGCCCTGAACTATTATAGTTTAAGAACAAGGCCAAAGGCTGAGTTGTTTGATGTAATAATAGAAACTATACTTTATTGCAAAACACATGATGGTTAGGGCTACTCTGACTTTTCTTGTACCCCCTGTATTTTAACTTGTTTAAGTTATTTATACTAAAAAAAAAGCATATTTTGCAAATCTTATTCGGTCGCGAATCAATAATCCTTGATCAGGGCCAAGGCTAGTGATGTCATAGCCGATTGTTAATGACGTCATTGGCAATTGTTTCGTGACGTCACCCAAAAACTATACTTTCTTTTGCCGGCGTCTATTCGAAGCCTGTCGTCTATTCCAGGAAATATGGTAGTCATGTATTGATTTTATATTAAGAAAGATGCAAAGTCAAAAAAAATTATCAATATATGCTTTTAAGCATACCATATTTCCTCTAATACAACCCCGGGTATTTATTCATTGAGCTACCTCCTGCGTTAAGGTCCTAATCAAGGCGAATGTTGTATTTGTAGATAAAGAGTGTTTTATTTGTAGATAAAGAGTGTTGTATTTGTAGATAAAGAGTGTTGTATTTGTAGATAAAGAGGATAAAGAGCGTTGTATTTGTAGATAAAGAGTGTTGTATTTGTAGATAAAGAGTGTTGTATTTGTAGATAAAGAGGATAAAGAGCGTTGTATTTGTAGATAAAGAGTGTTGTATTTGTAGATAAAGAGTGTTGTATTTGTAGATAAAGAGGATAAAGAGCGTTGTATTTGTAGATAAAGAGTGTTGTATTTGTAGATAAAGAGTGTTGTATTTGTAGATAAAGAGGATAAAGAGCGTTGTATTTGTAGATAAAGAGTGTTGTTACCGTATTGGTAGATAAAGAGTGTTGTATTTACTTCAGCACCCAATAACCCTGGGGTTGTATTCAAGACCCTGGTTGTATTTGAGGAAATACGATAGCTGGGAGTATAGTATGATCAACCTTTGGAGTCACCTATTTAGATATTCAATTACTCATCTTCATGAAGGAGTAAGCTAAATCGCTGAATCGTCATGAATAATGTTTTATTCAGAGAATCTTTGCTTTTTCTAAGACATGAAGATATCACTGACACCATTTTTGAAATTATTTTTTCAAACATACCTGTGAAGAAACCTTATAAAGAAGTTATTATTTCAGAAAATGTTGATTTTCCCTTGACATATCATTGCTGACTTCATTGCTAAAATCAGAGGCTTTTTTCAGACAGGCCTGTGATGATAACTTCGTGACACAAGACAAGCCCTGTGATTGGTTGAAACAGTTGATTGACAGACCGACCAACCAATCAGGAAGATGGGAGGAGAGATCGCACCATGGAACCCTCTTCAGTTCATCTTCATCTCAGTCTTCACCTGTTACCTGTCGTTCATGAGGCCCCCAGCAGGTAAGGGAGACCCCCCGTAATTAAGAGGGATTCACTTGGGGAGGGGGAGGGGGAGTTGCAGGGTGGGAGTGATGGTGGAGTCATGTAATATTATTCTCGACAAGTAAAATTGTTACAATCATCATGCATACTTCATCAGCGTGTTGGAATCCACATAGCTCCTACAAACACCCTGATATCTATAAGTGATATATGCCTCCCATCAGTGCCCGCAATTAAGGGGGATTCACTTGGGGAGGAGGGGGGATTGAGGGATTGGGCTAGGTATGGGAGTAATGGTGGACTCATGTAATATTATTTTTGACAGGTAAAATTGTTTCAATCATCATGCATACTTCATTAACGTGATGGAATCGACATAGTCTTCTGAAAACAAATGTATCAACACAAGTTGTTAAAAGTAACAAATATCTGAGGCTTGGCAAGGATATTTTACTTTTATCAACGAGTGTTGATATATTTGATATCAGAAGACACGAGGGTGGGATTCTATTTATCATCCAAAATCATTTATTCATCACATTTGCATCAAATATGTTTCACCATTGCATAGCCCTAAAACTCATAACATTGTGACATCATCCTGTTTATAACTTCATAGCATTGTGACATCATCATGTTTATGACATCATAGCATTGTGACATCGTCATGATGATGCAAAATGTTTGTGATGTCATGTCCCCTATAATGACAGGGCATTGTTTAAAATCTATCAAAACGATATCTCCTGTAGAAAACAACTGTTGATGATAAACTGATTTTTAGTGTTCTAAACATAGTGTTCATTGATGCAAATGTAATATACTGTTTAGTATCTTAGTCATGAAATAAAAGAAAATACCCAAAACTACTTCTCAGCAAAATCTATATCTTGGCCCCTCTCGAAGCAATATCATAGAAAAACAATGACGTCAAAGCATTGTTTATTACATGACCTCACAATGAAAAACTGATATGTTTCCCTAGAGCATCATATGAATAATATGAACCCTGATATGGCTGCCCTCATGTGTAATAAATCAGGATATGGTTAGAGCTGGTGGGAAATAGATATGCTTATGAAGCAGGATATGTTTAAATTGACCAATCAAACTCCTGCATTTGAAAATAATCTTTTATAATAAGCTTTGCCCTGGTGATGAGGAAATTGTTATTACAGATCTTGATCATATTTCTGGGTTTCCTTCAGAAATCCATGTTTTGAACTTTCCAAATGAAATAAGGATTGTTTTGAACAGTCAGATGAAAGGACAAGGTTCATCTTCTTATTGCAAGACTTTCAATATGTTATTTATTTCATAATAAGATCAAGGGCAATGTATTTGAGAACAAATTTTTATAATAAAAGGTTTCTTATGTAATGTATATAGGTTATAAAAACATTGGGTCCTTGGTTGCTGAGAATTAATCAATCATGGGACAAGGGAATGTCATTAACATTTTAAGTAATTTTGTGGCAGACAAACTATGTCTTCTTTGAAGATGGTTTTGAAGTTGTAGACTCATTTTTGCAAACAACATATCAATACCTCTTAGACAAATAGTTCACCACATATATTAAACTTCCCCTATCATTTGCAGGATGTTTTGCTTGCAATCTTTCTTTCAATTCTCTCACTCAATATTACCAATATTCAAAGACGTGTAGATCCAACATGTAAAAATTACAAATGTCTATATAAAGAAGTTTAAGTGGATCTAAAGTATAACTCAGGCATTTCAAAATCACCATAGCTTATTTATTCTAAAAAGTTTATAGTGGATCTGGAATGCCAATCAAATACTTCAAAATAACAAATGCTTGTTCATATTCAAAGATGATTTTAGTGGAAACTCCAACATGTAAAAGTTACCACCATTGTCTATATGAAGAAGTCAAGTGAATTTAAATAACTTCAAAATCACTGATACAGTAGAACACAGATATAGCTAACTTGGATATAGCGAACAATCAGATATAGTGAACAAATTTTTAAGTCCAGTCACAAGACCTATGTATGGAGGCAAAACGCGAGTAGCGAACACCGGATATAGCCAACTTAATTCTCTGGTCCCTTGGAGTTCGTTATATAAATCCGAGTTCTACTGTAGTTATCTATTCAAAGGAGTTAAAGTGAATGTAACTCAAAATTTTCAAAATCACCAATGCTTATCTATTCAATGAAGATTTTAGTGGATAATGGCACATTTTTGTATCACCGATTCTGTCTTATAGGGGGGATGTCCGTGATGGCCCTCTACATCCTGGTCTTTTTTGTATGTGTCCCGGCGCTCTACATCCAGCTCAAGCTTGGAGGCTATCTCCAGAAGGGCATTGTGGGTATCTTCTCCATGTACCTCCCCGTCTGGAAAGGTGCGTATCCTGATGATTTTTACTTTAAATTATTTTGAATTTTCCCCCTTGGTTTTGTCTGTATCTCTCAATGTTTCTTCCAACCTGGAAATGTTGTATCCTCAGAATTATTTAAAATTTGCAACCTTGATTTTGTCAGTATCTTCTCAATTTTCCTCTCGGCCAACCGTGCTACGTTTTACAAGAAATTGCATATTGACGTGTCAAAGGGGGTAACAAAATCGTTAGTTACAATTCTAAGTCACTAAATCCGTAAATAAATGGCCAATACATATCCCAAAGTTTCAATGAAATTACTATCACATGTGGAACAGTTTCATTTTGACCGCCATTATTTTATAAATTGTGACCACGTACGTATGCACCGTAATACTACAGTAGGAATCACTGTATGTACTGTTTCACATTCGTTTAGAAATGATTACAAGGAATTCTGCATTATTACAACAATCTGAAAATTGTCTTTATTTCTAGTTGAGTAAAATCATATAAATACTGAACACGCATATGCAAATGATATACGTACATAAAGATAATTTATCGCACTTAAATTGCCTCCATTGAAGCTTCTACCTTTCTAGCCCACTAACATGGCTAATTCAAACAGTTTTGGATCAGCTTTTAGCTCATTTGGCCTGTAAAACGGTGTCCGGAGTCCTAATAAGGGTCACAATGGCCACACCCTTAAAACCTATTTTCATCTCCTCCAGATGCAAAAGGCCTAGAAAGCTGAAATTTTGTGTACAGACTCATTTGCCACACCCTACAACAAAATTAAATATGAATCCTGATGAGCTACAATGACTCTATTTGTTATGACTTGTTCTACCCTAGGCTATCCGCTAGCATCAGTTTAGAATTTCAGATAGAGTATTACAATAAGGGAGATAACTCACAAAGATCTGACCTTTGAACTCTGTTACAGGTGTTGGTATAGCAGTTCTGATTGACCTACTTCTGAGGCTGACGAACCTTGCTCCAATAGTTGCGCAGTTCGGAACATATGCGTTCATTGCAATATCAGAACACCCTTACGTCTGGGGGAGCTGTAAAAATGTCCGCAACGCCAAGTTCTGTTATGATGATAAGGGGGAACCAGAGTAAGTATTTCATTTTGTTTTTGACAAAATATTACTAACGAGCTAGTTCTGATTAAAGCTCATTTAAAAAAGGATTACCTTTCTGTCGAAGGCTATATGATCTCATTTAAATCAGTTCTTATCTGTTCTGATTATAACAATGGCAACCTCATTAAAATAAGACATTTCCTGATCTTTTATAGGCAATTGCAATCTCATTAAAATCTGATCAGTGTGTTTTTATACAAGCAATGGAAACCTCATTGAAACGAGATCTTTCAATTTCTATGAAAGGTATATATATATTTATATCATTTGATAGCAATGCCAATCACATCTTTCCTGTTTTGATAAAAGTAATGACAGTTTCAGTTCAGAAATGCAGAAAGGTATTGGCTATCTATACCTGAATTTAATGAGATTGCGTGGAAGAGCGCATGATTTACATTCATAATTAATATTCATTTTTCAGTATGTTCAACAACTTAGCACGATACCATCGGGCAGAAGAACAGTTTTATAAGTAAGTACAACATTGTTCTTTGAACTTTTAAAGGGGCAGTAGCATGTTTTTAGGGGAAATGATGCCGGGAAAATGAAAATAAATGGTTCCAATTGAAAGACAATGTATCTAAACAAAATGAAGCTGTAATAATCAAATATTTAATGTAAAGTTCAGCCATGCGATTTCCTTTTTCCTACACAAAATGAATTAAAGGTGTAAGTAAATACAAGTTAAAGCTAAATGTACCGGGGTTATCCGAAAGCAAGCCCTCTCGTTTAGAAGCCCATGGGCTACTATTTGGAAAATATTTCCATTTAGAAGCCCATGGGCTTCTATTATATTCCAAAGTGCGTCAAACGAAAGTGGCTTTGCGCTGTCAAAAGTGCATGATTGGCCTGCTCACCGCTGGTATAGATTTTTGCCATTATAAAAGATATATAATATGACATTACAAATGGTATCTGTTTGCTCTGTGGAAAGAGGTATCAGCGGTTTTCAAGTGCAAAGGACATTTAGATAGTTCGTCCAATGAGAACCAGGTGGTTCAACTCCATTTTGATCAAGATTGAGTGTTCTCAATATTTCAGAGGTTCTTTTCTATTTTCAGAAGAGAATTCAAGGCATAATATAGCTTATAAAATGTTTTTATTTCTATTTTATTGATTTTATCTCCAACATATTCATGAAACGTTTTAGTTGCAAATTGTTCCATTTGTCTTTCCAATCATTTGAGTCCATATGACCATGTGAGATGCCCACAGAACAGCGTGAAACTAAGGAATTAATAACAATAAACAGCTTTAATTTCCATTTACATCTTTCTACGCAGGATACTTAATCAACACTAGAACATCATTACAATGTTCAGAAATTTCATGTGTATACAATCTATATAACACTTGCAATCTCGATCTCTTTTTCTATTTAGTAGTATTTTTTAGACAAGATATAAGTATTTACGTTTTATGTTAATACTTGATCGAACCATTTTTATACATGCATGCCAAATCGATTTAAAAACAAATGATGTTATAAACTAATACAACCTATGAACTTTCTAACCCCTGTATCTCGAAACCTAACTTTTAAAAGTTAAAACAACGTGGTTCTCATGGGTCGAGTATAGTCATTCAATTCTTAAAGTGTATAGTTTTTCATTACGAGAGTTCCCATGCGCTACCTTTTCTTTACTCATTGCAAAAGTCATATTTCTGTTAAATATATCAAAGTAATGCCATGCCATGTTTTTGTGAGTTTTATTCAGTATGATTGTCAATCTTGAATCTAAAATATTCCGAATACAAGCCCATGTTTCCGAATATAAGCCAGGGCTTCTATTTAGCCCGAAAGTTCACTTGTCAAAAACCCTATTTTCCGTATAGAAACCCTGGGCTTGCTTTCGGAAAACCCCAGTAGTATCTTTAGAGTGACAAACCCCACTTTGCCAACCATAGTCATTGAAGAAATAATCAAATCTTAAGTATGAAAATTTGGCGGTAAGTTTGAGGGTAATAACAGCATATGATAGTAGTCAAGATGCAGAGAAATCCCGCCTTTTATAAATTTCAAAACTGACTTCCTGTCTTCAATTTGGTCAAAATTCATCAAAGGTCATGAGCATGACCTAAGTGGGTCATTTGCTAGATGTAATTAAATGATGGATTATTGACACACTTTATGAATTACAATTTTTGAAACATTAAGTGCCCCTTCAAGTTCTTTAATCTAACCTAATGAACATACTTCTGTACAGAAAAGAGTTCCTACAAATCTCTGAGGGTGTAAGCAGTCTGGATGGGTTCCCCCAATGGCAGTTCACCGAGATCGCACGCAAGGCTGAAGTGTCTCTGATGCCCGTCACACTCGCCATAGTGTGGGTCCTTATTTTTCTGCTGGTCGGGTTCGGCAGCAGATTCTGTGGATGGGTAGGCGGCCATTTTGTTTTTTGAAAATTTGTTTCCACAATTTACTTATAATTCATCCATGCAAGTTCTAATCCTAATGCACATCAAAAACAGGGGAATTGATCTTAAGTATAGAAAATATTATGCCATTTTGGTCCAAATTTGAATATGAGATGATTATTTTGCCAGTAGGCCATTTTGTTTTTAGAAGAGATTAATATCAGACCATTGTTATTGTAAATACAATAGTTTTCAGAGTTTAAAAAAAGAAAGAATCTTATTTTCATTTTTCTTATCTTATCTCTTATTCTCACAAATCTGAGATTTAGACATATGTTTTACCACTTAACCAAAGATTAACTCGCAAATGAATTATCAGCAAGGATTGTTTATCAATTATTTTTAGTTCTCCACAATAATTTCAAAAATGCTAAAGCTTATCCACTCATGATACAGGTCTTGTTTGTGATTGGCCCAGCTGCCGTATCATGTCTACTTGCCGTACTTGGATACGGATACGCACACCTAGACCGAGATGCAGCACTCACGTATCTACGGCAACTCTACACCTATGACTCGGACTACAATATACTAAATGTGAGTATTATTGTTATTATGATGAAAATGATAACAATTTTAACATCTAGGAAAAACGGTTGAGTGATTAGTGTTTTCTGTTTTCTCATCTTGATGTTATTGTTTTTCACAGAGTTGGTACGACTCATTACACGTTGTGATGAATTCTCTTCCCGTTTGGACAGCGATTGCCGCCACCATGGGCAAACTATGTGGCAAGGGTCGAACAATACGAAACATGTAAGTTATCTCCCTTTTATATTTCAGATTAAGATTGACCATGTTTCAAGAATAAAATGATCTCGATACCTGGATACAAACTTAGGGGGTTTCCTCTGCACAGCATTCTGACCATAGCCCCTGATTATCTCCCTTTCCCTTGCAGCACATGGCTCCTACTGGTCCTGGTGTATGCGCTACTCAGCCAGTTACCTCCCCTTGCCATGGCGCCGTACCTCGGAACTATGATCTTTAAGAAACAAAGTCCGGGAATGGAGAGTAAGTAAACTTCATCATCATGTAGGAAAGGGGAGTTCTATGGAATATAATGTTTTTATTGTCACAGTAGCAATGTTTTGGTATAGAATCTGATTCTTTTTCAAAGCATTTTTTTAGATGATGGGTAAAATGTTATTCATCACAGTAGCAACTTGTCGGTCTAGAGTCTTTTATTATATGATAAGTAATGAAATACTGGGTTTTATCAGTGAAATAAACTGTCTATCAGGCAACAGTGAGGATATATTATATTTTCACTGTGACCAGTGAGGATATATTATATCGTCACTGAATCAGGTGCCGGAACTACTTTCAGCTATGTGAACAAATGTGGGTTACTTTGAGGTTTTAAGCTACTTTTAACAGCATATTTCCGTGGATGGAATGGAATATTTAATGTAGATTTACAAATGCCAGGTTTATTTCATCTTGTGACATGGGTAAAATTGATATTTCACTCATGGCTGCGCCACTCGTAAGATATATCAACTTTACCCATGACACTTGATGAAATAAGCCTTGTATTTTAAAAACAACATGAAGTATCCTCTATATTCTGTTTTCAAGCATGTATGGAAATAAAGGGTATATGATAATAACAATTAAGATGTGATAACAATGACATCAGAGGTAATTAAAAAATACATATAGAGAAGTTAAATAATAATATGTGTTTGATACCAGCTTCAGATTTTTATATTCACCAGTTTTATTGACTCTGAATATGTGCAACCCCCAACAATTCACACGGCTTAGACAACATGGGGTACCAGTTTGTGAGTGGTAGCCCTGTGACTATTTATATGCCAAATAAAAGATAGTCCGATGAGTTAGAGCCAATAGCTCCATTTTTGACAGATGAGTTACAGAGCCAATGGCTCTATTTTTGGCAGATGAGTTACAAAGCCAATGGCTCTATTTTTGGCAGATGAGCTACAGAGCCAATGGCTCCATTTTTAGCAGATGAGCTACAGAGCCAATGGCTCTATTTTTAGCAGTTCTTTCAATTTTGAAAATGTGTTCCTGTTTCTGCTCTGTTACAGACGTGGTTGGCCCTGGACTAGTTCTGTGGCAGATGCCGGCGGCGTTCACGGCCCTCGACGTTCCTCCAGTTTACGCTTTCCTCTTCCTCCTCTCCGCATTCCTCTTTGGACTCATGTTTCTGGTGAGTAACCTTTTCTTGTCATTTACACCAAATTCTAAGTGATGTCAGGGTTTGTAGAAGCCTTGAAAAAGCCTCATATTATGGCTCTTGGCCTTAAAAAGCCTAAAAAAGCTCTGTTAACCCTAAAAAGCCCATAGGACAATTCTAAAGCCTGAAAAAGCATTAAAGTCGCTACCAACAATTTCATAGATTTGTATGTATCTGATGCAACACAAACTTACAATTACTCCCCATATGTAAGAACATTAAGAAATCGTTGTGTGAGTCGGGGTTTCTTTTCTTTGACTCGTCGACTTGGAAAGGGGAAGGTCACTGTTACTTATTTCAGTAATTTTGCACGGTGATGTGTAAAGTAAGATGACCATTTCAAGACATCAAGTTACAAATATATTGTTTATAAATAATCATGTAAAAGTAGACTAATGTGTGTATGATATCTAGCATCAACAACAATGGCGTATCAAGCAATGATATGGGGTACTTGGTCCAAGTCAAGTCTGACCTCTTGAGTCCTGATTCTGTATATGTGTCCTCATATCTGCAGGTGGTTGGGTGTCTGACGCTGGTTGACAACATCATGGACAGCCTGGAGGAGTGGATTGACAAGAAGTGTTGCAGTCGGGTCGTCATCCATCTCCTCATGACCTTCGTCATCATGTGCCTCGCTAAGGGCATGGGCATCCTCCAGACCACAAAGGTCGGTACCATCGCTGCAATCTTTGTCTTTAAGTGATTTGAAATAATCGTTGGGTGTGCATTCTGCAGACTGAAAATGGATATGATGATGGTGATGATTGGTTATTAATAATGATGATGATTGATGATATTGATGATGATGATGTAAATGGTGATGGTGATGATAGATGATGATATATGTTGATTATAATGATGATTGGATGATGATGATGATTGATGAAGATTGATCATGATGATTGGTAATTGATGCGGATGATGATCATGATGATGATGATATATATGTATATAGTGATTTATGATGATGATGAAGATGAAAATTGTTGTTTTAGTGATTTATGATGATGTCGGTGATGATATGTATGTAAATGATGATGAAGATTATCATGATGAAAAAGGATATTTTATGACACGATACCACATGAGGAAAATTTTTAAGACAGAGCTGAAAGATATGGTATAAACCTGTGGTCAAGCCCAACCTGTGGCATGGCCAGCATAAGGCTATTTAGGGATGAAAGGTGGCAATTGTTTACAACAACCAGAAAATGTAAAGATTAAGCATGGTGGACCTCACATCACCTGGAGGGGGACTGACAAGACAGCTGAAAGACATGGGAGACACCTGTGGTTTGCCCATATATGGCACAGTCTGATTAAAATCGGCCTAGTTCCAAGGAATAACAGTTTTTAAATATTAACTCTATCGAGAATCAAACTTGTTATTTCGATAGGTTTCCTCTCTGCTGAATCTGACCGAGCTCCGTAGGTTGCATGTCCTCACATTTACTCAACTAACCAATCACAAGCCAAAAGTAAAAGCCCTCGGTATCAGCTAGGGGCAAGTAACTCCTGTTCACCATGCTTTGAACATGATCACCGCTAGCGGTCTTATGAGCGAAACGATGAGATTAGTTTGCTAACAACTGGATTTCGGCTGCGCTAAACTGGTAAAACATGCGGGGTACTGGCCCCGTCTGGGGTACAGTCAGACCTAGTGTACGGGATTTCATATCTCCGAAGAGTTAATATTTTGAATATTTTGTTCCTCAAAACTAGGCCAATTTAATCAGGCTGACATATGATATGGCAAAGCCAAGAAACTAGTTGCCATTGCTATGTTTGATGAAAAGGATGATAATTAAAAGAAAATGTTAATGGTATAACATTAGCAAAGAATCTATGAAATGGACGATAGAGTATTGGATGATGAAATGAATGTTCTGTTTTCAGGCTGGGATGTATTACTTTATCCTGGTTGACCAATCCGTCTCCAAGCTTCAGTTTGTCCTCGTCTGGCTTCTCGCCTTCGGGCTTCTCGTTGTTTATGGTGAGTACCACTAAAAAAAGTCTTTGTCCATCATTCATAATTACGAAGGGGTTGATAGTCTTTATTCTCAATTATTCAACGGTAAACTTTCCATTCATTTTCCTTGTATCCAAACAGACTTGTTGGTGGAATTCAAGGGTAAATATTATGAAGTAATTTTTGAAAATTCTCAACAAATACCCTGTATCCAAACTGCAATAATTGTATTATATAAATATATTTTGTTTTACAAGATTTACTTTGAAATGACATTGATAATTGTGTAATGTACATCTGGTGTAAATATCGACACGCTTGACTCGCTTGGATGACACTTTATCTGAAACGTTGACTTTGTGTATTGGGCAACCACCCACCCCCCTCCATCTTTGACTCAAATATATGGTATATGTGAACACACAAAATATGCATAACAGTGTGTATTTATCATAATGCAAATAATGTTTCTAAAGGGGATCCTGTAAAATTTGCCCTTTCTTGTTTGATGTCCCTTATGATAGGAGATTAGGACACTTTTGCCTTTGCAAAACAGGGATTGGGAACGGCAGCAATTTTGCACATTGGATGAACATTTAGCATACTAAATATAAAATCTTTCTATTGTTATAAATAGCCCATTTGAATTCAGAAAATCGCACACCTGAAAATGGCCCATTATCATAGATGTCTTTCCTCATCCCTGCCAAAGGGTTCTATCTGGATAGCTATTGTAGAAATAGAGAAATCCGATGGAACTATTATATCAGATTCTGAAAAAATGCAGCAAGAAACTAAAACCTTCTATGAAAAACTTTACAGAGCCACTAGCGTCAGTCAGATAGACCTGTCCGACTATTTCAAAGATGTTGATGTACCAAGACTAACTACTACAGTATCTGATAGTCTAGAAGGAGAACTGACACTGGTTGAGTTGTCGATAGCATTAAAGGCAATGAAAAATGACAAAAGTCCCGGCCCTGATGGATTTACAGCAGAGTTTCTTAAATTCTTTTGGAAAGATCTTGGACCATTTTTGCTAAATTCGTTAAACTACGGGTATGAAAAGGGTAGCTTGTCAATCACCCAAAAGCAAGGTCTTATAACATGCATCCCGAAGGGAAATAAACCAAAGCAATTCCTAAAAAATTGGCGGCCAATATCACTTTTGAATACCTCTTATAAAATTGGGTCCGCTGCAATAGCCAATAGAATTAAAAACGTGTTACCATCTATTATAAACGAGGACCAGAAAGGCTTTATCAAAGGAAGATTCATTGGTGAAGTTACCAGATTAATCTACGATTTGATGGAACATACTGAATCCTATCAGATACCAGGGCTTCTCTTATCAATAGACTTTGAAAAAGCATTTGATTCAGTTGATAGAAATTATTTGTCAAATGTTTTATCTTTCTTCAATTTTGGTTCGAGCATTCTCAAATGGGTAAATACTTTTTATAATGGGATAGAATCAAGGATTATGGTAAATGGATTTGCCACGGATCCCTTTAGAATTGAACGTGGATGCCGACAAGGAGACCCCATTGCCCCATACTTATTCATTCTTTGTGTAGAAATATTAGGAATAATGATACGTAATGATAGTAAAATCAAGGGAATTACTATTGGTGACATACAATATATTCTTGCTCAATTTGCTGATGACACAACCCTAGCATTAGATGGATCAGAAAAAAGCCTCTATGCAGTTTTAAACGTTTTACAACTATTTGCACGCTTTTCTGGATTGAAAGTAAACGTTGACAAAACAAGACTCATTTGGATTGGTTCAAAAAAGAGGTCACGTTACAAGCTATGCAAAGACTATAACTTCGACTGGTCAAAAACAGACTTTAACTTATTAGGAATTAATTTTGATATTGATCTCGATAGCATGATTGAAAATAACTATAAAGATAAAATTGAAAAAATTGAGAAACAAATGAATATTTGGTCAACTCGTTCTTTAACTCCCTTAGGAAGAAATACTATTTTGAAATCCCTTTTGCTTTCACAGTTAAATCATTTATTTTCATCCCTACCTAATCCACCAAAGCAACTACTTGAAAGGTTACAAAAATCATGCTTTCGGTTTATTTGGAATGGTAAACCAGATAAAATAAAAAGAAGTATAATTACGTTAAATCCAAAACACGGTGGGATTAGAGTTCCAGATGTGAGAAATGTTATCTATGCACAAAAATTGAAATGGATAAGTAGACTTATTACTGACAACAATAAATGGAGTCATATCATCAAGAAAAAATTACCTTATTCATACCACATCTGGTCTGGCAGTTCAAAATACATTAAAGAATTTTGTATTCCAAAATTATCCAATAGGTTTTGGAAAGATGTTTTTTCAGTATTTGCGATATTTCTCACAAAACATGAATCCAATACCTTATCAGAAGACCAAATCAAAAGTCAAACAATCTGGAATAACCATGACATTACTATTGATAACAAACCGATATTTTACGAAAATTGGAAAAATAAAGGCGTTGTTTTCGTTAACGATATTATTCATGAAGAAGGCAGATTGTTGACATTCGAAGAATTTTGGGAAAGATATAGAATAAAAACAAATTTTCTAACTTTTGAAGGACTAAAGGCAGCAATAAAATCACACGCACGTAAATCTAATATTCATAATTTTGGAGAACGATTGCACAATCCTATCTTTCCATTTAATTATCGAGCGATGAACACGCCTGCTGGAAATAAGCACCTTTATAATACCCTATTGAATTCATCATTTTTTATGCTACCATGCTATTCCAAATGGGAACGTGTTTTAGATACATATTTCACTGAAAAAGAATGGATGATTTTTAATATTATTCCAATAACATGTACCAAAAGCACTGAGTTAAGATGGTTGCAATACAGGATTATTCACAATATTCTGCCAACAAAATGCTTACTTTACAGAATAAAATACACAGATTCACCTCTTTGTTCTTTCTGTAAACAAGATCTAGAAACAGTGGAACACCTTTTTTGGCAATGTGAAATTGTAAAAGCAATATGGTCTGAAGTAGAACAATGGCTTCAATCGGTTCAAATAACAATTAAGTTTTCCTGTGAAAATGTTTTGTTTGGTTTTAAAGGTGTTAATAATAATCCTGTTAATGCAATCACCCTCGTTATAAAACAATATATTTTTAGATGTGCTTTGGGGAGTTATATGCCTAATATCTGTTTCACTAAAAGAGAAATTATTAAATACTATGAAATCACCAAATATATCAATTTATCAAATGGTACTGAACAAAAATTTGTTAAATTCTGGTCAACGTTGCATTTGTTATTGAGTTAATTTTATACAATGTATTACTTACACTTTGAGCTTCTTATGTTGTATACAATTTCATTCATATATATGTAATGTACTGTTTGTTAAAGACTGTATGCCTGTAAATGCAAAAAAAAGGAAATAAAAAAAAAAAAAAAAAGGGTTCTATCTGCTCAGGAATGATTACCTATGAGTGATATTATCATATAATAGAACCAATGTTGTCGGAACTACATTACGAGACTTGTCACTCTCCCGTTTGAATCGCACTACTTGTGACCTTGTAACCATGTGAATGGAAGTAAAATGTAGTCCCTCATCAGCAGTGTTTGAAATAAGCGTAGGTCCGTAGGCCCGACACATAGGTTATTCACTAGGGCCCACACTTTTCAATATCTGCAGGTCCTTTCAGACTCACAGTTTTTTTTATAAGATTCTGTTCCTTTCTAACAATACTTGCTGTAAGACATATTTCCCTGCCAAACCCTCATAACTATCACTCTAAACTGATAACAATGTTGTGTATTTATAACATATTGATACCAAGAATATTATTATTTTAGAATAAGTCAAATCAGTACTGATAATGAATGAAGTGGAAATGGAAGGGGAACAATATAGGTTTGGGCTCTGTCCGTCTGTGTGTCCGTCCATCCCAGTTAAAGGGGTCACCTTATCTCAAAAACTATTTAAGATATGTTAACCAAACTTGCTGTGTGTCTTCATTGTATCAATACCTTGATGGAGTTGGAAAATCAAAAATGCTAATTATTTTTTATGGAGTTATTGCCCTTGTTCCGTGTTTTTGGACTCTTTTCTCAGAAACTATTTTACATAGGTTAACTTAACTTGCTGTGTGTCTTCAAGGTATCAATATCATCATTGAGGTCAAAAATGAGATGTATGCAATTACATATTACAGAGATACGGCCCATGTAGGAAAATATTAAAAGCTTTAATGAAAACTTATTTAGTGTGGGATGTTGATGTTATATATTAGAAGTGATCTATGAAGCAACTGACACTATGAACAACTCTGGTCTCATCTTCCTAGTCAAAGCCTAAAATGCTAGTTAATGAACTGTCAGTTTTATGCCTTGCTGCAGACCCTTGAACTTTCTTTACTGATATCAGCGCCCCTACAGGAGATTGTTTGCAATCTCAAGTTACTTTCTGATTTGATTATTGCTTTCTCTCATAGTAAGCTAGAGAGCAAGCACAGAAACCTCAAGAGTATGCAGCAAGGCATAAAACTGACAGTTCGGAAACTTGTGTTTTAGGCTTTGTGTAGGAAGATGCTCTGATCTATGTAAATACAACCTCTAACCACAATCTGTTTTGTTTCAGTTCGCCAGAACTTTGCTCTAGCTGAGCGGATCATCATCGGTCTGTGGTTCGTGGTGTCATCAATAGTCACATCCGTAAGTTCACTCTATCAGTTTAACCCTTACGATGCTAAGCACGGAATATTCCGGGTCGGCGAAAACATTGCCTGTTAGCCCTCTAGGTGAATCCCGGATGGAGGAGACTAACTATCCTGATAATGCTATAATTGACTGTCAGACGTTATATCTCACTCAAGAATTTTTTTATCATGAACTTCTATTTTGTTCCTGACACTTATTCTATTTCTTATTTGAGATTTTGTGATAAGTGCTTTTGACATTTTTTCCTTGAAATTTCAGGATATTTTAATAAAAAAATTATATTTTCTTATTTTCTCGCTCCAGGGTCTATGGCTTGTGTTGTTCCTCCAATCTTACAACCAGGATTTGATCTACGAGAACAGCAAGTTCCCGGACGCCTGGAAGATCGTGAGCTGGTGCATCGCTGTGCTTCCCTACTTCGGAGTCATCATCGGCTTCTTCCATACTCTCATCACTGTCAAAGGACCAGCGGTACGTTATCTTTTCATTTTTTTAATTATTAATTTTTTCACCACAAGGATCAGTAAAAATTTTTTTTAAGTATGGTGGTTTAGTGGTTCGCATGTCGGCCTATCACATCAAAGGCCCCGGTTGGAATCCCATTGGAGACACCGACAAGTTATGTATTCTGGGCTAAACATTGTGTTTGTCCTTAGGGAAGACACTTCATCCACATTGCACTCAGTTGACCCTGCTGTACAATTGGGTACGTGACAAGGAGAGTAGGGACCTATATGGTCGGAAAGGCATTTTATTGCTGACTTGAAAGTACAATCCGTCATAGTCCTGGCCTAGATGCTAGGAGTTAAAATTATTATTATCCCCCGCCACGAAGTGGGCTCCGTCCGTCCGTCCGCCCATCCAAGTTAAAGGGGACAGCTTTTCTCAGAAACTATTTAAGATAGGGTAACAAAATTTGCTTATGTCTTCATTGTATCAATACCTTCATGGAGTTCGAAAATTTACGGAGTTATTGCCCTTGTTTTGTGTTTTTTTACTCTGTTCGAGGGAGTCCTCAAAGGGGACACTTTTTCTCAGAAACTATTTAAGATAGAATATCAAAATTTGCAGTGTGTCTTTAGGGTATCAATACATTGATGGACTTCAAAAATGAGGTAAATGCAATTACTTATTACAGAGTTACAGCCCATTTAGGAAAATATTTGGAGCTTTAATGAAAACTTATTTGGTGGCGGATGTTGATGACCATGTCTTCTTGTTATCATTATTATTAAGATTTCTGGCTGGTAAGTGTTAAAGAGTTGATAAGTTTTTACCCAAATATTTATTTTCATGGTGAATGCTCCTGTTTCAGTTCTGCACCAAATGTTGCTGCGGGATCACGGAACGGGTCCGAGAACACGACAGCACAGAACACCATGAGAGCCTGATGGCCTACAGCCCCCCGCCCCCTCAACCGACGGCACCCCCCTACATGCACACCTACATGGAACAGAGCTACCCCATGGACGATGTCGCCTACACCCCCAAGTATGAATACGACCCCCCAGAATCGGAACCCCTCACCTCCAACCATTGTACCCGAATCTGATGTTAATGGGCGCCGGTGTGGAGACCGACGCAGACCACACACAAAAAAAGGAGGGAGATATTTCTAAAAAAGCTGGATATGTTCAGAAGAAGGCCAAAACAGGAAGCAAATTTGTTCCAGGGGTTAGGGGTTCATCCAAGCAACCAGTAGCTGGCAACCATTTTGTATATTTGTACAGGATGTACTCGCTTCATTGTCACCGACATTTTAGGAGGGATTTTTGCTGTTTGCTAGGGATGCTGGTTGCTAGGGATGATGGTTGCTAGGGATGCTAGTTCATTCTTATAGGAAATCTATGGACATAGCAATGAACATTGTTTAATGGTTTTGCGGCCATGAGTTGATAACCGAAGATTCTGTTTTCATATTTAGGACATTGATTTTTGTGTATTTGGGTCAACAAGAGGATGACATTGCTTGTTTTATACTTTTATCTTAGTGTAAATTGTGTACTTATGTCATCGTTATCTTTATCCTTATCTAAGATTCTGATTTTATACTCAAATGAACAACTCTGGACATTTTTTAATTGTGTATTCATCCACTGATGATGTGTAGGAGGCGATATCAGTGTAAATTGTGTACTTGTGTCATCAGTGCAGATAACCTGACCTCAGATTCTGTTATTATACTTATATAACATCTTTGGAGTTATGTAAAAAGTGTACTCATATATATCATCATATGATGATGTACAGGAGGCACTGCCAGTGTAAATTGTGTACTCGTGTCATTGTACAGAACCTCAACTTAAAAACTGGTCTCATACTAGAAGTACATCCATGGACAAGTGTAAATTGTGTACTCAATCATAATGGAGAAGAGGTCACAGTGTCAATTGCGACCTTCATTACTGACATCCTGACCTAGTTACTCGTCTCAAAAATATGTGTCAAGACATAGGTAAATTGTGTACTCATACATCACATAGATGATGTACATGAGGTGATAGAATCCTACTCAATGATCTGTACCAGCAAATATGTACTGTGTGTATCTGTTCACTTTGAAGATGAAGACCACGAGATATGATTTCATATTTCAAGAATGTATAGACTGAACATCCTTGCAACCCTGTAAATATACTTCATCAAACATTATGGTGGAGAAATTCATGGCTTATTGCGGACACAAAGAATGCAGGATATATTTTGTACTTAGAACCAGGCCATATTGTACCTAGAAGACTTTTTCTTGAAGGATCTTAACCCTTAACATGCGGGTCCCGGATTATTCTGGAATGGTTATACGATTGACCACAAGCCCTTTGGGCGGTGCCTGAATGGAAACTCTTACTCTCACAGAAGCGCAATATATGATAGCGGGGAGTCCTAGCGAGATAAGGATTCTTCTCGACCATGACTTTTTATTTTGGTTACCTTGCCAAAACGTGTGCCAATTCATCCTTCAGTTGTGGTTTGATGTGAACAGGAGGGAGGTCCCATGATACCAATATACCAACGAACTAGTTCAGAGGATAACCACATGGATTGTTGCTTGTGTACGCAACAGACATACCCTTGTAACTGGGGCAACTGCTTGTTCATTCTTGTTACTATGGAAACAGCACGTTCATTCTTGTATGCTGTTGTCTGGTAGGCAGGATCTTGCTGACTATCAATGGTCGTGCCAGATGCTCAGCATAGCATCACCTTTGAATTTCAATATTGAAGGTCAAATCAATTTGACCAATCCAAGATCTTATTTGCTGGTTTTAGACATAGGATGACCGTTATTTTGTTACAAGTTATCCTTGTGGGATGACAATTTTAGGTGTTACATCTGTCCTTGCCCAATTCTATTTTTGACTGCATTTCTAATACCTATAAGTCAGCGAGTGCGGTATAAATATAACAATAGCTCAGCGAACAACCTCTTTATAAAATTGTTAACTGTATGATTGGCAGAAATTCCAGACTTCGTGTCGCTTTAAGAAAAGTAGGTCCATGACGCTTGCAAGATTTTTCAACCTCTCCAGTCTAAATAATACTCGTGTTTACTTAGACTGCAACCTCTCTGGCATACTAATCACTAGTCTTTTATCTTAGAATTTCTTTTTGCTTCCAAAGATATTTCCAAGCTTGTGTAAATCATGAATCCAGGGAACTATCCTATCATGTTAGTGATATTTCAATGATTATATGCAACCAGGCCAAGACAACTGACAGGAATCTTACATGACGCAATCTGGAAGAGATCAGATCTTAAATATACGCACAATGGTGCCCACGCGTGCAATATCCTCTTCAGAATGAGTGGCCTTGATTCGCTCATCATGACACTTTAAAAAATGCTGGGTCAAAAATGTTCAGGAGAGTCCTCGGCTGTTTTTGAATGTCAGTTCATAGTTTCAGTAAAAGAGTTCATCATTAAAGAGAATGTAGATTTTGAAAGAGAAGTGTAATTTTTTCCAAGGATTATTTTATATTTGTATCTTGAAATTCACCTTAACAATGTAGGTTCAATAAGGAAAAGTTCATGAAAGATATATCTTTAAATTTCTTCTAATTTTAAGCTAGTAAAGAGTGCAGATGTACCTGCTGATCTTGGATGCAGGAATGTTTCAAAACATATTAGCACCTTATATTCAATTTGATATTGTAATATACTTAAGGTATCAGCATTTTCTTGTATTCAACAATTTTAACCCTTTCATTCCTGTGGCCTGAAATAAGAATTCTAAATGTAAATCAGACTTATCTGTGTCTGTTTTTTTCGAACTGAAAGAAGCAATTTAGAGCTTACCAAGAATGTTAAGAGAACCTTCCAACAGCTGTTGATGTTGATGCAGCTGTTTAAATTGATGCAGCTGTAGACGTTGATGCAGCTGTTTAAATTGATGCAGCTGTAGATGTTGATGTAGCTGTAGATGTTGACACACCTGTTTAAATTGATGCAGCTGTCAATGTTGATGCAGCTGTTGATAATGTTGAACTGTTTAAATTGATGCAGCTGTAGATGTTGACACAGCTGTCAATGTTGATGCTGCTGTTTATATTGACTCAGCTGTTGATATGGATGCAGCTGTTGATATGGATGCAGCTGTTGATATTGACGCAGCTGTAGATGTTGACACAGCTGTAAATATTGATGCAGCTGTAGATGTTTATGCAGCTGTATACATGACACAGCTGTTGATATGGATGCAGCTGTTGATATTGACACAGCTGTACATGTTGATGCAGCTGTTTATATTTATGCAGCTGAAGATATTGATATAGCTGAAGATGTTTCTGCAGATGTTGATATTAAAGATGTTACCTGTTAATGCCTGTAAATAGCACCAAGTGTCTCCCAGTTTCCAGTTCACCATGTTGACTGCACATTGTACATAAACAGCAATCAGGGTTTGCTGCTTCAGCTTTCTGGATAATTCTGGTTTTTCTCTTCTCACCCAAATCTTTAACTGGACAGCGTTCAAACTATTTTTAGTACCTAAGAACTAGCTGGACTTGTTGTTTGAAAAAAACAGTCCTGTTATACCTTTGATAAGCCTTTTAACCAATTATTATTTGCGAAATCACATAAGTCAAGCAGGCTTGCTGATCTCATCTCCAAAAAGCCTCCTCTGAAAGAAACCAGCAACTGGCAGATGGGCAGACAGCTAGTTTGGACCCTTGCTCGGCGTGTAACGGGGAGATGAGGGGTTGAGTCATGTTTTACGTTTGATGCAACAGAGAGTTATTTTGGTTTGAATTGTCACTCGGACTCAGAAATGTCATTGATTTAGTCAAATATAAATATCACCCTGCAGAACACGTAAGGACCCATTTTCATACTTGTATGCGTTTCGGGATGAAATTAAGCTATTGTGAACATAGAGACATCACTCGGTAGAGAAATCTTTTGTTGAAATTTTGATATCACATTTACATTTTTTATCAACAATAACATTATTTTGATGCCCAAAGCATAGTACCCCCTGTAAAAAGGCCATTGCATTCAACGGACCCGTCTTTGGTGACTTAATTATTATACGTGTAGGATTACCGGTACGTTCAATTGGTATCAACTTTGGCAGCAACGAATATGTAATTCGGAGAAAAATGAGATAAAATCTAGTCATGCGCGATAAAGACGGTTTCAAGCGTATATTTAGAAACCGGAAGTTGCGAGATGGCCACATTTGATTCGCCTTCATGTCGGCTGGTGTTTCGATCATTTGGATAAATTATCTCCTATTTAATGAATTTTGGTCTGATTTTCCCTAGGTTGGTTGCAAAATTTAGCAAAAAATACAAGGAAAACAGTAAAATTACTTTTAAGATATTGAAATTCTTAATATGGGTCTTGACCTTACCTTGATCAAAAAAGGTTTGGGTGAAATAGAAGAGAAAACATGACTTGTCCAGGGAGAACATTCACTTGTTAAATGTACTGTACATAGCACATTCTATGACTCCAGTATTTTATGTTGAATGTGTGTTGAATCTGTTGCCCACTGATATTGAATTCATCGTCTAAATGCAGCTAATGATGCGAATTGTTTGAATATACTTAGGCCAAAGAGTTCCTAAACTTATTTTCTGAAATCTTGATAATTCACCTTTATGACCTATTTCTATTCAGATTGACCTGATTAATAACCTAGTGACCTAGTTTCAGATTTGATTGTTGTTCTCATGCTAGTATTCATCTTCCATCGAAGAAGTTTTAATTTGTTTGCTCATGATTTACCATTGGCGTCTCCAGAAGGGGTTGCCGTGGCGACTCCCCTCAGAGAGCTCCAAATGTAGTAAATGTTGAGATTTGTTTTCATCATGTATGATAAATGTCAGTCATGAAATTCAAATTCTGTAAACAATCTTATTTTTGTGTGGACACATATTCTTCAATCCAAAGTAATCGTTACAATAATTATACTTCTGACACCCTTAGGGTGCACCACTCCAAGACATAAATCATGTATCCTCCCCTGTTTATTCCATTTTTCCAAAGAAATGCTTGAAAGAAGAAAACTTGATCGAATCTAAAATATAAGCAAATAGTGAACTATGAATGTTATCTTGATCGATATTTTGAATTTTATAATTATTTTTACGATCGAAGAAGACAATTTTAGCTGTTGAATTGTTTGGATTTTTATAACTGTAAATATAAATAATTTATATTCAAATTGATATAAATAGAAATTGTTCTTACCTCAAAGTATCTGTGCCTGTGTTCATGTTTTTATGTCATGAAGCTTGGCAAATGAAATAACACTGAAGGATGTTCTTAAATGAATGAACACAATATTATGTTAACTTGTGGTTCCGAATGTTTTTTTGAAAATAGCTTAGATTTTCAATAATGTCAATCATAATTTTGAAATTTCAAATGAAGAGTCACCATATTTCCTTAATTACATGCCAAACGTCAATTATTTTCAAACAGTCCACAAGATAAGCGTCTATATGAGGCACGCTTTTATTCAAGGCAGGCGTCCATTTCAAAACAAGGCTTGTAGTGACTGTGACAAAAGGGAGCAGCAATTGTAGAATTTAAATTCCGTTTACCTGGCGCTTAATTTTTCAGAAAGCCACATGCCTATTTGAGGCAGGTGTCTATTTAAAGGGGCAGTAGCACGTTATTAAGGGGAATATAAGGTGATGTCATGAAAATGAAAATTAATGGTTCCAATTGAAAGACAATGTATTTAAACTAAATGGAGCAGTAATAATCCAAATATATAATGTAAACTTTAGCCATGTGATATATTTTTCTTACACAAAATGAATTAAAGGTGTTCACACAATATGGCCGCCAATGGATTTTATGTGAATCTGCATACTTTGTCCTCTGACTATGGATGATTGGAATAATACATTTAACATTAACTTACAATTATCAGTGAAAACTTTAAAATATAATATTATCAAAAAACGTGCTACTGCCCCTTTAAGGCAAGCGTTTAATTAAGGAAGTATGTTATCCTAATTTTGAATCACAGTGTTCTTTTGATTAATTTGTCATTAGAATATATATATACGTCATGCAAATTAGCACCAATTTGATATCTTTATATTTGTAATCATCTGTCTCATACGTGTATTGTAGAAGTGTCATATTTTACATATTTTGAAATTAGTTTTACATTCCAGTTTTTGACAAGGTTGATTATTCCATCAATGTTTTATGTATTGTGGAACTAACTGATTAGTTCTTGGATTGATATTTCTAAGGAATCAATGAATATTGATTTAAGGTCTTATGATCGTTATAGCTATTGAGTTATTAATTCCTATTTCTATTTTTTAGATATAGAACTTTTCTTAGTAGTAAAGTGTTTGCCCACTTTTACATTAGATGAATCAGAGAAAGTTAAGCACTAACTTTAGTAAAGTTTCACACTAAAAGGTATATAATACTACAGATATTATTGAGTTATACAATGAGATTGGATTATCTTCTGAAGATAAAATATTTGGCTTATCTTATATTTATTGGAGAAAAGTTTATGTCATCTATCAGGGAAGCACTAACTTTAGTAAAGTTTCACACTAAAAGGTATATCAATACTACAAATATTATGGAGTTATACAACTAAATTTTTTTATCTTCTGAAGTTTGAATATTTGGCTTAACTAATATTTATTGGAGAAAAGTTTAAAAGAGAAGGACCTTTTGATATGCTACAGTTCCTTTAAGATTGCCTGAATTTCAGAATTAGATTATTGAACTCATTTTCAAAACAAGAGTTATCTCCCTTGTTCATGACCGCCATTTGTAACAGAATTCCTCTCCCTCAAACTATTTTATGGCAAAAAGATTACTGAATTTCAGAATTAAGTTATTGAACTCATTTTCAAAACAAGAGTTATCTCCCTTGTTCATGACCGCCATTTTTAACAGAAGGAAAAAATTCCTCTCCCTAAAACTATTTTATGGTTAAAAGAATAACTTTGATACATTTCTAGTCAATTGGGAGTGGACTTTAATAGTGCTCAGAATCTTTAATATCTTGAACCAGGCTGATAAATTTAATAATCTCTCTTGTGTAGTCAAGTTTAACTTAAATATGTGCCATGATTTTTTCCTAATCTTTTTATGATGATATCGAGTGGTGAAAGTTCACTAAAAAATATGGTTTATTTTAAGCCTTCTTTGGCTCTGACAATGTTTAAGTATCCAAACCTATCGACTTTAAATTTTATCAGGCTTTTTTTATTAAATCTTTTTTTTATTTAAGTTAGTCCTTTTGTCGTGTTGTTTTTTATTTTGACAAAAAGTTTTTGTGTAGATTTTTTGTTGACAAAAATTATTACAGTCTGAATAAAATTAAGATTGAGCTCCGAGGAATAAATTTGTAAAATTAGTGTCTCTATCGGGGTTCAAACTTAATCAAGCCAATCGTTGCTCGTAAGTCTAGTCCTTTGTTTTTAGTTTCTATGTTTGTTTAACATCACATCTAAGGGAATTGTCATGGGGTTACATTTCACCAGCAATGTTAACTCACTGAAAATGTCAGGAGAAAATAAATAATCTGAATACCGAGTTTTGGCGCAGGAGGAAGGAAAAAAGGTAGGAGGCAAAAAATGTGAAAATTTGTGCTTATTTAGAGGATTTTTTTTCTGAAAGGCTTAAAATTGCAGAACTTGAATAAAATATACAAAATTTTCCCTGTTTTCTGTTTGGGAGGTTAAACTTCTTTATACAGGGATTTATTGGTAAAAAATAATCACATGAATAAGATTTAGCCAAATAAGATAACTTCAAGTTTTATTTGCTTAATGTAGTGCATGCTGGGTAAAGACACTATGTACATTTCCTTAGGTAGAATGTTCAACTTTGTGGAAATAACGTTTACTCAAAGCTTCATTTTGATCGAGTTCCATGCTCGTCTTTTTTAACATCTTTATCCCAAAACCTATTACATGTGGCTATTTATAAACAATTATTATTTAGACATTGGCAAAAGGTCCTTATTGTAGCCCTTAATAATTATCTGTTGCTCAAGAAACAGCTATATTTCAACAAAGGCATTCTCGCCGTAGAGGAAGCTCCGGTCATTAAATGCTGATCTAATCTCTGTACAAATAAGACATTTTTGTGGGCTAGAAAGGAAGAAGCTGGTTGATTGGAGTCAAAGTAACTTGTGCAATCAACTATGCTGTTCATCCTGCTACATCAGCGTATATGTCTCCGCGTCATGCTACAACCTATCCCCTGATATCCTGCTATGGTATTCAGCTGTATCGCTTAATATAGCAAACTAATCAAATGATGCCCTTTCAGCGATAGCGACAAACTGGTTTCTTGGCTTTGTTCCGCGTGTTCACCGCGTGATTCAAATTAACCAATGGGAGTGCTATTAGATAATAAATCTGATTCTCATTGCAGGCTCCCGCTAAGCTCCAAATCGCACTCTCTTAGATTGCCACGAGCGACATCGTTAGACAACAGTGTATGGAGTTCGAAAAGGTTTGACTGAAAACAGACAGGCTATAAATTGCGCTAAGTAACCACCCGTCAGCGATACGGCTAAATACCATAGCAGGATATCAAGGGATAGGTTGTAGCATGACGTGGATGTAACAGTGCTGATGTAGCAGGGTGATGCATTTTAAAAGTCTTTGTTTTGGCGTCTGTAACATGGCAAGGGGCTCAGTGACAACAACCACCCTTTTTATGCAAGAAGGGATTTCATTGGCTGATTTTCAAGACGGTTTGTGCTGCATCCTGGGAATGTTTCTAGAAACCAGGGAGCTGGTCTAATTAGAACAGAGGTTGGATTAGCATTTTATGACTTGACAACATTCATGGCTAAAGGATTTATTTCAAATTTGTTGCTCAAGACACACTCCTATTGGAACAAAGGTTTAGTGGGAAGATGTTTTAGTGACATCTATGACGAGAGAATTTTTGTTATTTTGTTTTTTAGTTTTATTTCATTTCTATTTGATATTTTTACTTATTGATACTCAAGATTAAAATGCTCATTGTTCAGTTTTCTTGTATTTGCCAGTTGCTTTTAATGTTACTTTGATTCTATGATAGAAATGGTTATATATTTTACCATGAGAATTTGCTTATAGCAACCATCAATGCTAAATATTAATCTTTGTTTTTTACTAACATTCTGAATTCATTACTTTGAGATCATCTTCATTGGTTATATATTTGTATAATAAAAAAGGTTTGTTTCAATTAATCTTGATATTTTGGGTTTTTAGAATGGATTAAAAATGACTTTGAACTGCTACATATAAGTACCTTTATTATCAACATTCTATTAATATTGGTATATTTGTGGATATCAAATTTATGTCACATTTTACATTATACGTGCAACATTTCCTTTTTAGAAATTTATTACCTTACTCTTATTGTATTCATATTT
Organism: Steromphala cineraria; assembly: GCA_916613615.1. Taxonomy (NCBI): domain Eukaryota; kingdom Metazoa; phylum Mollusca; class Gastropoda; order Trochida; family Trochidae; genus Steromphala; species Steromphala cineraria. Next base: position 49,650,193 of record OU744723.1, read on the forward strand.
AATTTTTTTTAAACACATTAACTAACAGGGTATCCAAGACTAGAATTAAATTAATAATTGGTCAAATAAAATTTCAAATAAATATTTTCATCATTTTTCATAACAAATTTCAATAATATTAAGGTAGGAAATTGATAGAGTGTCACTTTCAGATGCTAAAAATGTAAAATATTTTACAATTTTCAAATGATTTTATCCTTGTATAATGTATTCATAACAGAGAGTTCAAAGTTCATCTGAACCTTGGTGTACAGTCTCGCTTGTTACGCATGATTTATTTTAGATTTTTATTTTAATGTAGCTGTACAGCACTAGATTTCCATTAATAAAACATCATCATTGATTTCTTGTCTTCTTTTTATTCAACTGATCTAGAGCATTTTATATACCCTCGACCAACAGCTGTTTCCAAAAATCAAATGAAGAAAATGAGTTAACACAAAAATGGCAAGATGTGAACACCTAGAACGCTGAAACTTTGTGTACAGACTCCTTGACTTGTGAGGATTATAAATTGTAGCTTTGGTGGTCCTGTTACTCTGGGCTCAGAAGCTAGATTCGCTCGCACGGCCCGACTTGGGATGTAGCCAATCAAATCATTTAATTGTTTAGATTTAATCGAGAAGGTGGAAAGAAAATTATTTGATTGGCAATATCCCAAGTCGGGCCGTGCAAGCGAATCTAGCTTCTGAGCCCAAGGTACAGATTAGTGGAGTTAGCGTAATGTTCGTACCTTGAGACATGATTTGACAAAACTTCCCTTGCAAGGTAAAGTCGCCAATATGGCTAATTTATCCTTGCTTTGAGCACATTGCCCTCTACTGCAATACATTGCAACATCTATAAGAAGTGTTAAAAAACTTTCAAGTTCAGCCTCAAGAGGATAAAGAGCTGTGTCTTCAATTAGCCACTGATTGTGCCTTGTTCAACAACAACATTCACTCAAGGTAACAACATCTGAAAAGTGAGTTAGTAAGTTGTAGTGGAATGCATTCTCTCCCCACAGAGGCAACTCAGTCATACCCCAGTTAGCCTGTTCCATTACGCCAAAATCCTGGGGTTCCGGCAGATCGCCCTAGCGGCAAAAAGTTGTAACTTGAGATATCTCCCTTATTTGCAGCCAATGAAAACACCTTTTGGACGTCCACGACTTCGGGAATACTCAACGGTCGCTCAGTGACTTTCAAAAGAATCATGCCTTTAGGTTTCTTTTTCATTAACAGTGTGAGTCTCAGAGAGGGAAACTATTTCAAAATCAGATATGTATAGGGTTTTTCATTAGAAACATATTGTTTTATAATTGTGTAAATTGTTCTTCGTTTTATGATAAATTTTATTTTAATAATTCACCAAATAAAAACCAATGAGAAGGTAAAAAGCGATTGTTTTGTAGAAGGAAGAGTTATCTCCCTTTGGTGCGGATCCACACGGGAATAGCCGAACTTTTGCGAATGACCACTTTTGAAACGGCGTCGCTGATTGCACAACTAACTTCGATTGCCTCCAATCAGATTTCTACCTTTCTATCCTGTATGTTAGCTGTAATGGAACAGAGGCTAATTCAGGTATGACTGAGTTGCCTCTGTGGGGAGAGAATGAGTGAAATGCTGCTTGGGCAATATTTCAGCCGTAAGCAGCAGATAGAAACTGCTCTCCCTTGTCTTCCAGACCATTCATAACCCTGGCCCAACCTACCTTAATGACGTGGCTAAAGTGACACAGAGTATCTTTCTAAAAATTTTATTTGGTTTTGATAAGCTACAAAATATCTAATATGCTGATTGAAGTTCATATCTCATCACTGGACTTGCAAACATATCCATTTATGCATAATATCTCTGAAATGCTGAATTTTATGGAAAAACAAGAAAACATCTCAAATACATTTAATATTCGAAATTATGCATCCAATTAATCTACCTATTAGTTACAATACCTAATAAACACTATCGAATCAAATATATCTTCCTGTCGGCTTATGACAAGGTTTCAAAATATCGCTTGGCAAATTAGCTCGCGCCACTAGAGCCACATTGTCCGGTTTTCGATCAAAATCCCGACTTTGAATGGCCGTATATTTGCTTAAATGTACTGATTGACCTTACACTTGTTATTTTTAGGAACAGTTAGTGGTTCCCGATGTAATAACATCGATATCAAAATTTGACATATGTGATACTATCAACATACTCTGTGTCTTTAAACTCTACAAAGCAGAAAGATCTCTCTGCTCTCGCAAACAACATCTGCTATAAGTCCCCAAATTCAAACTGAAAACTTTTAGCGCAAACTCATTTTCTCATGCAGCTGCCACTCTCTGAAATTCTCTTCCATCTGATCTTAAAGGGACTATTCGAGCGGAGTATTTTTAGTGAATACGAAATTCAGGAGGACTTTCCTGTTAACAATTATATATGATTTTTACATGATAATTTCAAACTTAATTTCATATAATGTGTGAGATAAGCATTTTAGTTGTTAAAGATTTGACAATTTGACAAAAAATAAAGTTTATCACTCAAAATATAAAAACATCGTGAAATGAAACCAATCATCGAAGCTATGATCGTGGAATGCATTACTACAACAAAATGCTGTCGCAACTGATAACTTTTATTATGAATTATTTGTAAATATGCTCCTCTTCTATCAATCAAGAAGTTATTACTTAATTTAGTTAATGAATAAGCATAATACAGCACATTTGTTTTCTCGCAATGCTAACCTTTCAAAATAGCGGATGAAAGCCGCTCGAGTGGTGCCTTTACTGACAGTGTTCAAGAAGAATTTAAAAAAAAAAAAAAAAAAAAATATTTGGAATGGTCACTGTTGTGCATGTACATAGAAACTGCATACCGTATTTCCTTAATTACACGCCGGGCGTCTATTATTTTCAAAAGGTCTACACCATAGGCGTCTATTTGAGGCAGGCTTCTATTCAAGGCAGGCGTCTATTTCGTAAAATGCGAAACCGTTTAGACTATTTTGTAAAAAAATCAGATAATTCAAACAAAAAGAAGCGTTTCTATATATTAAACTTGGTTTACGCTGCGTTTAATTAAGGCAGGCGTTTATTATTTTCAGAAAGCCTTATGCAAGGGCGTCTATTCGAGGCAGGCGTATATTCAAGGCAGGCGTGTAATTAAGGAAATACGGTATATGTTCAGCGCTTAATTAGAGCATGTCCCTGGGTGATGTGGATGAAGCGCTATAAAAGTCCTCTTATTATTATTATTATCAAAGAAATAAACAAAGCAGAATTTTGTTATGACATAGGTTTAATATATCTAAAAGGTAATTTGTCAAATAGACATAGAGGTTTCTTTGAAAGAACAATGGGAAATTGACAAGTAGAAAGGAAATAAATAATGTCATATAACAACTCAATTACGAAATTGATATCAATTTAAGTGGATAATTATAGAACATCAAATGCCTTGAGTAAATGTCACAAGGCTGTCTTGTGTGCTATATTTCATAAAGAATCTTTTAAAATGTATCCTTTCCAAACCTAAAACCTTTGGTAAATTGATATTCACTCTGTACATATAAAGATATTCTATATCAAAATTGTCCAGATCTAAGAAATCAGTAATGGAATGGCAAGACAAATTGAAGGAACACTGAAAATCAATGAAGTCATGTCAATCCCTTCAGTCACCTTCAAACTAAAAGATAACCTCTGAGGTACACAGTTTAGAAGGTATTCATCCAAGTAGAAATATCATAACTAAACCCTGATTCTATTATAATCTTATAAAACAAGATGTGTTTGTGAAACACGAATGCCTCCGGATGCATCCTGCTCGCTGTGTCAAGGTCAATGTCACAAGGTCAAATGTCATGGTGTCATCTGAAAGGTCTCATCACACATATGTCAAGTATCAAAGACCTAGCTCTGACCAATCAAAAGTTATGACCAAGGTTAAAGTTTTTGTGGACAAACGGACAGACGGACGGACGGACAGACTGACAGGTGAAAAACAATATACCCCTGGAATCTACCTTGGGGGCATAAAAAACGACTGTGTAAGAGTCTGATCAAAATCAAGAGAATAAATTTTCAAAATTTTGCCACTCCCAGGTATAATGCTTCCACGGGTACTCGAGTGCTCGAGTCGGGTCCAACTGGCCTCAACTCGAGGCCTCGAAATGTGTTTAACACTGTTAAATATTTTAGTTATTTCAGTCTGTTTGTCTGTATTGTGTGAAGAAAGATGATCAACATTAACATTTCAAGACATTGATGTAAAATCATTCTATTTACCACCATTTAAGAGTCGAATTATATGTCATTATATCTAGGTTATACAACAATTCAAGGTTCTTTAGGAAAGGCAAAGACTAAATGGCTGTAATATTCTAAAAATCCTTTGGTAAGGATAAAATGTCGGGTCCGAGTCGAGTCTGACCCCAATTTTTTTGACCCGTGGAAGCCCTACTCCCAGGAATCAAACATGTTCTACCTGAGATCGAGCTTCAAAATATTGTTTCATGCAGCATCGTCCGTTTTAATCAGACTGACGGTATAACATCTAAACCCTGAGTCACCAACAGCCTCAAGAATGATACGAAGTTGAAGCAGTCACTCAATCCCTAAATTTTCACGTCTGCTTCACTCACAGTCTCAGATTTTTTACCAACTTTCCTCCTCGAGGGTTTATACCCGTTGTGCATGGCTTTATAATGTTTCCGCAGGTAGTCCGTCCTTGTGAAGAACTTGCCACAGAGTTGACACACCGGGATGTTCCCACCATCATGGCACTGTTTCATGTGGTCCATGAACATTTCGTACAGAACAAAGCCCTTGTCACAGGCTTTACACTTATATACATCACCAGTTACATGGAGTTTCATGTGCTTTTCAAGATTTTCCGACCGTGTGTACCCTTTTTCACAAATCCCACATCGGAACGGCTTTTCGGTGGTATGCGAGACCATGTGACGACGCAAGTGACCTCCATGGGCAAACCGCTTCCCACAAAGGTCGCACTCGACAGGGCGCTCGCCCGTGTGAACTCGATGGTGATTCTTCAAGCTCTTAGGGTCGGCGAATCTCGACTCGCAAAGATCACATCCATAAGGTCTTTCACCAGTGTGATAACGCATATGAGTCTTGACATGCTCGGAGCGGGAAAATTCCTTGTTGCAGACGACACATGTAAATGGTTTTACTTTTGAGTGAACTTTTTGATGTATCTTATAGTTCTCCTTTCTATAAAATACCTTATCACAGAGTTCACACGGGAAGATTTTATTGTCTTGATTGTTGTATTTGTCCTGGCTTGACTGACTGGACCCTTGACCTTCGGGACCAAGATCTCTGAAATCTGCCATGTTTGTATTTCTTGTGACATCACTTCCTCCAGGAAGTTGACTTGGATAGGAGATGACATCATCGAGGATGACATCATGATCTGTTAGATCTTCTTCACTGTCCATTTGGTCTTCACAACGATCAGGATCATCTTGTTTGACTTTAGGGTCAAAATGGTCATCATCATTGTCTAATTTGTCATCATCAGGATCAAAATGATCATCAACTTTGTCTAATTGCTCATCTTCTGAGTCAAATTGGACATCAGGATCTGTTTTGATGACTTTGTGGTGGGAATGACTGCTTATTTGGTTATCACCACGATCTGTTCGGTCATCACCATGATCAATTTGGTCATCACCATGATCTTTTTGGTTGTCATCAAGATCTATTTGGTCATCAATACTAGTTATTTGGTCATCACCATGATCTATTAGGTTATCACTATGATCTACTTCGTCATCACCATGATCTATTTGGTCATCACCACGATCTATTCGGTCATCAATACGATATATTTGGTCATCACCATGATGTATTCCGTTATCACCATGATCTTTTTGGTTGTCATCAAGATCTATTTGCTCGTCATCATTGTCATCCTGGTAAATGTCTTCAAATCCTGTCTTGTTGATATCATTGCTTGGTTGACTGACTTCCATTTCAGATTTCTTCCACGCTATAATTACCTGAAATTTGAAAATATCTTTTATGTCATGTTTTCATTCTATTAAAGTATTGTGATATTTAGAGATAAATAGAGATAACCTGAAGAGATTAATTGTTAATTGTTTTGAAAAAAAAAATACTTCTGAGACTAAATGTTAGTCTAATCATTATCATAAGATATTTGTAAACATATATCAGCTAAACTATTACTGTAACAATACGGAGATAAAGTATCATATTGTGATACATAGTCCACAATACATGGTATTGTTTTGAAAGAGGCGTATCTCAATACATGAAGTTTCCATAAATACCGTACTTAGGGTAGGTGCTCAAAACTGAGATATAATTTGAAATATACTTTATCAAACACCTATAAACTGAATTACCGTATTTGTCCTATTAAGCGCCCCCTCCCTAATAAGCGCCCCCTATTACAAATTTCCATATAACAGAGCGCCCCCCCCCCCCTTCCCTTCATACGTAAAATGGCCGAACTCTACTGCTTTTCCAATAGTTTTTATTTATCCGGGCCTGTGAATGTGTAGTTGCACTGAATTTCAACGATCGACCTACTTTCATTCTCGTTCAGAATCCCGACAAGTGCTAGTTTAGCTTGTCTATAACGTATTCCTAATAAGCGCCCCTCTTTCTGGGGTATCCTAATAAGCGCCCCCTTTGGATTTTTTAAAGCTAAGCGCCCGGGGCGCCTAATAGGACGAATACGGTAAGTACATCAGACCAGCAATAGTAAGTTCTTAGATATAAATATATCAACGTATTTCATTAAAAAAAAAATAGTTTATCCAGATGTATACATATCTTATTAAGACTCCCATACCATGATACGTATCGTATCAAGTCTCTTGTATCGTTACACCTTTATTTTTAACAATTTCATTGAAGTAAACTTAATTACCAAAATAGCTTTTTTCACATTGTAAAAAATTATTGGGTGTTATGAAAAATACCATGTTGTCATTGGTAGAGGTGTGACGATACAGAATTTTCACGATACGATACGTATAACGATATCTCATGGCGATACGATATGATACGATACACATTACAATACGCTATTTCAAGGTTTGAAAAAATAAAATATTAACTTTTCATGAATCCTTTGATTTTTAGGCAAGATAAGCCATTAAAGAGCCCACGATACGTATCCCGATACAGCTCTTGTCATTGGTACCTTCCTAGAACTTTTACTGTTTTTATCATGCAAATAATTACCTTAAATTGTCCTATATTCCTGTAATATTATTTAGAGCTATAATTAAGTCCTTTGTTACTTAGTAACTATACAATAGTCTTTATTTTTAGAACTTAGTTCTAATTCTACATGTTCTTCATCAATATCAAATATGAAATATAACTTTCATAATGTGTTGGTAAATCGCATTTCGTTTTAGTACAAACTACGAAATCCTACTTTTCATACACGTTGTTCATTTTCATAAACAAAAACACAAAGCCCGTGATTTAACCATATGTAAAAGGTATTTATTAAAATTTAAAACTCTAATGCCTTGATAATTCAATAAACATTATCACTATGAGTTCATTTGAGTTGAATGCAAGTTCAATGAATAATGAGTTAAAATGGAGTCGACATCTCGATGTTTTTCTCTTGATTCCATAAATAGAAATACTCAAAATTCTTACCCGTCTAAACGTATATCACTTGGCATAAATAATGAATTTAATTCCTAATTTTCGCAACATTTATCACCAAAAAATCCTTTGTTTGAAGCGAGGAAGCATCATCGCCTTTCGCCCTTTTCCTGTTGGTAACCTCAAAATTTGGATTAAGATCTGAAACGAACCTGAAATGCATCGCTGCAAATTTAGTTCAGTTATTTTTTTCGTAGAACTGCAACAGTTACCTCCCAGTTACCATAGATAAGTAGCAAAATTATTTCCGGGTCCGGAATAATTTGAAGTATTACGTTTATTGATCATAAATGACATTTCCTTTTTTATTTAAAAAAAGAGAACAGACAAGTATTTGATTTATTATCCGTAGACCCATAATATGGCTTTCTTGTCCTATTTTATCTATTTTTTGGACCGTTCCTTTCACTTGGAAATGTATATTTAAGTATGATCCTTTTATAATGATATTCTTTTGAAAACACCACACGATAAATTGCGTGAATGTATAAATAAGGATATTTGTTGACAAGTGTATCACTTTTGTTGATGCCAGCGTTAAGGGCTCTATAGTATGGGAGATTAGTCATAGACAGATGAATTAAATCGAAATTCCTCAAAGTCAGAGGCACATAAAAGAATATTAGAAATCTAAACCCAGAAAGCTCAAAAGCGAAATGTGATATGAAAATGCCAAATCTACGCATCTATAAGTGATTATTCTGTAAATAACGCTTCTCACAATTTTCACTGTTAGTTTCAGTTTATCAGATAAAAAATAGTGACGCCGAAGATTGAAAAAAGGCTATGACCAAAAACACACACAAAACACATCAATCAGTGAGAAGGTTGTTTACATATGTCAGGGTATATAACATTTGAATATTTCGCAGGGATTTGGATGAAAAAAATGACTTCACTATTGATGTTTACAAGGGCATTGACCAATTTGAAATTTTAAAAAATGAAAACCAAGAAAATTGCCTACTGTCAAAGATGTCTTTCCCAATCCCTGTTTGGTGTCAGAGTTTTAACATGAGTTGAACAAATATTATTTCTTATATTGTCATATTGAAAAGAAAAAGTTTGACAGGAGTGTTTACGCATTGGAAAGGGGGAGAGTGTTGCCTTTGGAAATCACCCTTTTACGGATGATGTTTCAGTTTAAATCACATTGGATCTTAAACTGGTTAGAATCGTGTTTTAATCATTTATAATTATTTGTGTTTATAATTGTTATTTAAATCAGAATTCCCCCCTAAAAACTCAGGGTAAGGAAAAGTAAAAAGAAGGGCCTACCCCATTACCCATCACCACTGAAACAGGGATGTACCCCTAAATAATTTAACTTTTACTCAACAAATTATTTGATCTTAAACATCATTGAAATATGTGTGTTTCATCTATGTAAGAAACTCTGAATGATTCACTTCGTTGCCACCTTATAAAATAATAATTATGGCTTTTGCAGGAGACTAATTTGTGACCCTGTTTTCATTTGAATAATTATCAATCAATCATTCATCACTCAACTACGAGTCATTAATAATTCATCATCAATTATATATTTCCAATTTTCAATCATTCATCATCAATTCAAAATTTATCAATCATCTATCATCAACCATTTATCACTTATGATTATGATTTAACAATCAGTCTTTGATCAATCATTCAACAGTCTTAACCAATCATCAATCATTAAGCAATCATTAATTATAATTCAACACAAAATCATCAATCATCCAACACTTTAAAAAAAACACCAATCATTCAACACTTAATCACCAATCATTCAACACTTAATCACCAATCATTCAACACTTAAAAAATTCAACAATCTTTTATCCATAAAATTCACATTTCATTCAATCATCGATTGATCAATCACCCTATAAACCAAAAATGAGCAAAGCTCGCTCTCACAAACAAAAATTTCTGGAATGAAAAAATGCAACTATATTTAGTATATCAAAAAAAGGATGCCCACCGAAGCTGTTCATTTTCACCAACTGCAGTGATCTATATTTGTTAGATGTGCATGGGTCTTTAAATAAATATATACATATTCTGTGAAGGTGCAGTTCGGCGGACCAGTTCAAAACTCTTATCGTTTTGAATTTGAGATGTTTGTAATCCCTTTTTTACGTTTCACATGAGAATATGAATTTTGTTAGGCGTAGCCGAGGTTTTCAAAATTCACACCACAGAAAAACAACTATTGTCATGGTGTCTCATCACACACGACAAAAGTATCCTTGTACACAAAAAACAATCTCGGATTCTTACAAATGTTTCCAAATCTGACAACAACAAGGATCTACGGTTACTTAAGCAACACTTACTATAAATGTAGAGATAGTCGCCGTATCATTTCTACAAAATTGAGGTAAATTTGCGCTAAAACTCCTGTTATGTCGAAGATCTTTTTCTCACGGAATCTCTAAATGTTTACCAAGCTTCTTAATAGTAACCTTTTGAATATTGAAATGACATTCTTAACGGGATCTCCTCTCGGTTTACCCATGATTGAATGATAACGGGAACCCGACTCTCGGCCGAATGTCTTAATTGGATTCTTCTGACCCTGAAATTACACGCCTTGTTCTTTGTACCCTTTAATCCTCTCTGATAGCCTGGCTTAACTGAGTTCCTCGGGTCTGCACCGATCAACCCGACTCAAGAAAATACAAGTTTGTCGACGTTACTAAATGTTTTGAGATATAACAGCTCAATTTTAACACGTAAACAAGTCAAGAAAATACAAGTTTGTCGACGTTACTAAATGTTTTGAGGTATAATAGCTCAATTTTAACACGTAAACAAGTGCCTTAACTCGGCTCACGAAAGTGCCCTTAACTGTTTCAACCCAGTTCACGAAAGTACAAGTTTGTCGATGTTACCAAATGTTTCAAGATAAAATGTTCAATTTTAACACGTACACAAGTGCCCTTAACTGTATCAACCCAGTTCACGAAAGTAAAAGTTTGTCGATGTTATTAAATGTTTCAAGATAAAATGTTCAATTTTAACACGTACACATTTGCCTTTACTATATCGACCCGGTTCACGAAAGTACAAGTTTGTCGACGTTACTAGCTAAATGTTTCACTATAAAATACTTCAATTTGAACGCTAAACAAGTAAGACAATGGGAATTCTATTAATGGAGAACTTTTCCATTTGCCAGTAGCGACGTTTTAATATAGATCCGTTTTCAAGCATATGAACTTACAAACAGTAAACTAAATTTACCGCAAAGAAAAGGGCGTCGATGTTGCTATATAATATATGCCTGAAAACGGTATAATGATCTATACTGAAACTTCACTATTATCAAATAATGAAGTTCGTAAAATTACAGTATGAAAATCAAAACGGCAGCAGCTATGGTTGATACAATCACAGTGCTTAATATATTGTTTATATATAATCTGTGAAGCTATCATTAATTAATTTGATAATATGTGATTACTTGTTCTCAGTAAGACACAAACAGACAGGCAGACAGACAGACTATTTATTAAAGTCTCACCTCATTTGTTATATAAATTACATACGAGTTGAAGATACAATATACAAGTGTAAAAAGTGAGCCACACAAAAAGGGGTTATGAGAGACCAAAGAACGTAAATGCATCAATAATAAACTAGCACAATATTTCTTAAAAAGTAAACTAGTTCTTCTCTGTAAAATAAGCTTGCACGTTTTGGCAGTTAAAAGGACAATATCTGGACATAACACAAAGATATTTCGGGTTTTCTGTATTCCCAAGTTCGTGCTCAACAGAATTTAATATATCCTCAGTAACCTCGTCTATATACTTATACTTGTATTTATATATAAATTTTTGTTTGCAAGGTATTTGTAAAGAAAATAAATAGCAGCAATAGAAAATTTAAGTGAGTGACCATGTCTAGATATTCTCATAAACAGCCAGTTTATACACGAAGATACCGTGAGACAGTGCCTTTAAAGGGGCAGTAGCACGTTTTTTGATAATTTTATATTTCAAATATTTCACTTATAATTGTAAGTTAATGCTAAATGTATTATATTGACAGTGTCAACAATCTCATTACACTAGCCAATCATCCATAGTCAGAGGATGAGGATCAACATAAAATCCATTGGCGGCCATTTTTTGTGAACACCTTTAATTCATTTTGTGAAAGAAAAAGGAGTCGCATGGCTAAACTTTACGTTTTATATTTGAATTATTACTGGTTCATTTAGTTTAAATACATTGTCTTTCAATTGGAACCAAATATTTTCATTTTCCGGACATCACCTTATATTTCCCCTAAAAACGTGCTACTGCCCCTTTAAATGAATCAACATATTTCTCCTAATCCCTGTTTTCCTCTTAGAAGTTCTTCTCAGGCAAGCAAGATTTTTTACTGTAAATGATGCGTAACATGCGATCAAATCATTTACTGTTGCTTAAAACTGCGTTAAGGGCGTAATACCCTCTCTGAAGCTTTGTAAAGGTATGGCTGATGGGAGCTTTATCCTTGATCTGTCTCGGTCTATGGTTTCTTTATCATGTCCGTTACAGGGTTGTCCTATTGGTCGGGTATTGTTCTGTTTATAAGTAGGAACACTACAGTTCAAGAATTTGAAAACGGGGGATACAATCCCATTTAATGTGTATAAGAACCGTCATAAACCTAAATGATATATGATGAGTAACGATTTGTTTGTCAAGTAACGAAGCAAGTTTTCTAATTTATCATAATGAAATAGACGATATTGACATTTTAAAATGTTCCTATATATTTTTCAATTTTATACGATAAACTATTATTCTATAAACCAAACTTTACAGACACTTGTACAGCTTTTATAATAGTAATAATATATCGATACTAAATTGTTTGACAAAATTCTTGCATAAAAAAGGCGTATAGTATGTTTTTGAAGTTGTAACTTTCTGACGCTACAAATTGTAATAAATTGTATTTTCGATGGAAATGTACGTACCTGTGAAGTGAGCTGGTGGCCTGTTTACGGAATAAACTACATCTTTTCTAATAAAACATATACTGATTATATATGATAATAATTCGGTATTGTCCTCAATACATTGTACATCGGAAATTTGTTTTGTGCATTTTGCACGCGGCAGCCTCAATACAGCGCCAGTTAATGCGTTGTTCTGGCCCTCTAATAATAGCCTATTCTCGATCCGTTCGTAGCGCTAAGAATTCTTATCTACTTACGCCAAAATATAAGAATTCTTAGCGCTACGAACGTTTCGAGAATAGGGGGCCTGGCCTTTTAATAAATGCTGAATTCCAAGCATGACGGCATAAACTCCAATTTTTTAACGTCTTTTGTATATCGATCGGCACCGGACATCGATCCCCGGTCTTCCGGATAAAGAGCGGACACTCTACCACCTGAGCTACAACCCGTGTTATATGGACTAAACGAGAAAAAAGGCATTACAAGTATATTGGTTGAGCGTAAAAAGACTCAAGAGTTTTTGTTTGATATCGTTAATCAGTTAGATATCGGCCTACATTGAAACATTTGAGATTTATTTTCGAAAGTTACACCTTGGAATTTTGTAGTTTTGACTAGTGGGCACAATATTATCTGTACATCTGTACATCAAATTCTAAGTTTGAAGATCCATTTCTGCAGAGTTTTCTTTTTATGATGACAACAACAATAGGTATCGTTGGTGTCCGACGTAGCAATGATCCTTATAAAGGCTCATGACGTCACCGTCCATCACCGTGACACCAAAATCTACAGTTCATTATACGTAAACCGAGTTATCTTCAAACAAAAGTTTATGGTTTCATAAATATCTTCGATAATAAGTAACTTATATTTGATATCAACTATACTTTAATTGAAAATGATTTTTTTTTCATAGTAATCTAAAAAAATTTAAAAGATAACATAAAACGCTCTGGTGGCATTCTAGAATGGTTGATTGTTATAAATAAAGATCTTCTGTCTGTCTGTCTGTCTGTCTGTCTGTTATCTGTTTTGTAGGCCTGTACTAAAACTTTTACTAGTAAAAACTTAGTAAATGTAACATAAAATCTCCGCAATGAAGGAATGCATCGGAAATGTGATAATTAATGTATCCATCATCGCATGAAAAGAAGGCCACGTTTTCAGAAATCTTTTTCAATTTTGATCTATCTTCATACACTACGTCAAGCATGTAGCGAAGTGAAGCAAAATAATGACCTTATTTTAATGAGATTGTCGTTTTAAGTTATCAATATATCTCTGTTCGCTTCAACTATCGGGTTACCGTAATATGAAAATAGGTGTTACTTATAGAAATAAAGCATATGTAGGTAAATAAGGTACCAAAAATGTGAAAATATAAGAGAGAACTGTGTACAAAATACTTTCTTGCACCTCTTTAGTATATCTGAAACAATATCCATAGTTCTTAAAACTATCAAAATATCCATCACAATAATAAACATAAGAAGAAGGGGGAGAACATTTTCTCGATCAGCACCCTCACTGTGCAGTTCGCTTCCAAAAAATCTGACAAAGCATGCAATTACAAATACACATCCCTCAAAGAAAATTAAGCATTCAGCTGTGTTCAATTGTTGCTTTCTACCCTGAAATTTCTTTTGCTGAGCGCCAATGAGCAGTGCGTAGGCGCCAAACTTATGCATCAAACTTATCGCGATCAGGGGTACGGGGTAGCTCAGTCGGCAAGAGCGCCGGTCTCACGTTGCATTATTAGAACTCAATATGTGTCACCCTGGAGTGTTTAGTGCAACAAAAACTGCGCACTTAAAAGATCCCACTAGTACATGTCATTTGCTGTCGGTTATCAGCGTTCAGCAGTGTTGGACAAACTGCTGTGACTATGTGTCTCAGTTCACCCAGCTGTGAATGGGTACCCTGTGAGGCATAGAATGGCCCCTAACCTGAGTGTATTTCAATTTTCTGATCTTAACTTTCTGAATAAAAGTTAGATAAAACATATATGTTCATCTGTGGTGATAACTCAACAGTGTTATGTTTGAACCTGGTGCGTTTTTAAAAACTACAGTGGTAGTGGTAGATTAAAGGGTATCGACGCAGAAATCGACACTGTTTAAAGGGGCAGTAGCACGTTTTTTCATCATTTCATATTTTAAATTTGTCATTGATGATTGTTGGTTAATGATATAAGTATGTAATTGAAAGTGTCAAAAATCTCATTACACATACCAATGATCCATAGTCAGTGAACAAATTATGAAATTATGATTCCATTGGCTACCATTTTTGTGTGAACACCTTTAATTCATTTTGTATAAAAAAAGCAATCGCATGGCTGAACTTTAGATGATATACAAATGTATTATGATATAATATTTTCAATTAGAACCATTTATATTCATTTTCCTGACATCACCTTCTTCCTAAAAACGTGCTACTGCCCCTTTAAGTTGTATTTGTGTCTCAACGTCACCCCTGGCTTGTATCAACGAACAGCCCGGGTAGTTCGGGTGGGCTGGCCAGGGACGCACAAAACGCTCCAAGTGACATACCCGTATATCTATACACCAATCAAATCTCAGGGTTTGTCTGCCTATGACTATAATGGGGTTTATAAACACCTCGCCGCTGTTCTTCGCACACAGAGGACCTTCAAAACAGTACAGATCAAACAACTAGGTAAGTGGAAATGTTTTAAACGTTTACAAGTAATCCTTTGTCCCCATATATCTTTATTTTTGTTGCTGAAATTTAGGTTGCATGATAAGGCGAAATAGGAACATAAAGGATATTAATATTGACAATAATGAATATAATAAATCAATATGCAGATGAATTTTTTCTTTAAAAATCTGAAAAAGTTTAAGGGCTATTATTGATGAAATAAATACCTTTTACACAATTCAAGGACTAAAGATAGACCAAGGCAATTTGGATAGGCTCTAAGATCTTGGAATCAAATTTAACGATGATTTTAATACACTATACTACAAGGAAAAAGTTAGAAGAGATAAAAATAGAGTGCTTGCTCAATGGAGGAAAAGCCATTTAATATTGATTGGAAAATAACTGTCATTTAAACTTTCGCTATGTATGAACTTGTGCATATATTTGATACATTGCCAAGTCCTCCAAAGGATTTCATTGTTTTATTGGGTGATATATTTTTCAAATTTACATGGAATGATAAACTTGATAAAATAAAAAGAACTAATTTGAAAAGGAAATACAAGGATGGTGGTTAAAGGATGGTTGCTAAAGGATGGTGGTTAAAGGATGGTGGTCAAAGGATGGTGGTCAAAGGATGGTGGTCAAAGGATGGTGGTCAAAGGATGGTGGTTAAAGGATGGTTGTTAAAGGATGGTTGTTAAAGGATGGTGGTTAAAGGATGGTGGTTAAAGGATGGTGGTTAAAAGATGGTTGTTAAAGGATGGTGGTTAAAGGATGGTTGTTAAAGGATGGTGGTTAAAGGATGGTGGTTAAAGGATGGTGGTTAAAGGATGGTTGATACCCTCACTTTCCGTAATACATTAAAACTATCAATATTACGACCATATGTTGTAAGAAAAAACATTGAAAATCCTTGTAACATCTTTTGAAGCATTTATCAAATTTGGTGCAAATGTTGATCAATTAATTCAGAATGGATTGACCTTTTGAAAGCTTGGAAAAAATATTTCAATTTAGATTCTTAAAATATCTATGAATTTTTTTCTCAACCATTATGGCTCAACCATAATTATAAAAACCCAACCTTTTACATTAAAAACTGGGCAAATAATGGAATTCTTACTATTTAAGTCATTTCTAATGACACTGATTTCAGATCTTTTCACAATTTGATATTACTTACGGCATTTAAGGCACTTATCTGGATTTCCTATAGGTTCTGAATATAAAACCCAAATCATGCAAATATACAGTTACAAATTCTTGATATACTTATCTCTTGTTATCACTTGAACTTTTTAAAATCCTTCCAGATTGTTTATAAATAATACTTTGATTTCTAATAATGTGATACCTTACCTAAAGTTTACCTTAAATGGTAAGTTCCTTTCCAGAAGTGAATCTTAATTTGAATAATATATTTATGAATTACAGATCTGGATTAAAGGATGTTAAATTTCATGATTTTCAATAAACAAGTTTCAGTATACCAATATCTACACTGAAAAGGAATTATTCAGAATGAAAATTATTGACAATATGAGTTGCTGTTTTTGCAATAAGATAAATGAAAGCACTTGTAATCTTTTTTTCGGATTGTAGAGTGTTACAAACATTATGGAATGATCTTGAAATTTGGATTGATAACCATTTACAAAATGCAATCAACATTACGAAACGTCTTGTTTAGTTTGGATCTGTTTACAATAATAAACAGTTAAACCCTGTAATTGTATCTGTTAAAAATACATCCATGACTCTAGCATTAGAAAGGCGATTCCAAATCTAGCAAGATATTTAGTTATTTTGAAACAATTTTTCAGTTTTGAAACAATTATTTCAACTTAACAACGTAAGCTTGACATTCATGGGAAAAAATTATAACATATATGTACATAAAATAATTACAGCTTGAACATTAATACAGAGGTCTATATGTATGACAACTTCTTTGTTCATTGTATGCGACAGAGAACAATGAACAAAGAAGTTGTCATCCATTTAGTCCTCTGCATTATTGTTATTCCAACTTCTAAAATCCCTTCCAAAGAAGACACTTACTCTTGGTCAAAAGAAACATTGATAATATAGAGAAAAATAAATTTAAGAACTAAATTCTTTTTATGTCCTGCTTCCAGAATATATATTACCTTTTTGGCTCCCCTGCCTTTTGGGTGTCTCTCAGTTGAGATTTATTCCAAAGTTTTGCTTATTGACACTTACTCTTGGTCAAATGAAGAAATGATGATATGGATAAAAGTATCAAAAAGTTTTAAAGGGGCAGTAGCACGTTTTTTGATAATTTTATATTTTAAATTTTTCACTGATCATTGTAGGTTAGTACTAAATGTATTATCTTGACAGTGCCAAAAATATCATTACACAAACCAATCATCCATAGTCAGAGGACAAAGTATGAAGATTCACATCAAATCCATTGGCGGCCATTTTGTGTGGACACCTTTAATTCATTTTGTGTAAGAAAAAGGAATCGCATGGATAAACTTTACATTATATATTTGAATTATTACTGCTCTGTTTTGTTGTTGAAATATTGTCTTTCAATTGGAACCATTATTTTTCATTTTCCTGACATCACTTTATAATTCCATTAAAAATGTGCTACTGCCCCTTTAAGAACTAAATTCCTTTTATGTCCTGCTTCCGGTATATATATATATATTACCTTTTTGGATCCCCTACCTTTGGTGGCTTTCAGATGATATTTAAGCGAAAGTTTTGCCTATTGACACTTACTCTTGACCATTCATTTGAAGTGTTGGATTCTATTTGAAAGAACTTAAAAATGTTGAAATATTATATTATTTATGACAAAGAGCTTTTGGGATCAATCACAGTCATTTTAAGACCCATTAAATTCGTTTCAGTTTAACTGTATCACATTTTCATACTATAATCAGTGCGAAACTTTAGAAATTGGTTTATAAACATTGTAACATTTTCTAAAATACGGTAGGATTTTGAATTAATTTGCTGTGCTTGATCTATAAGAATATGAATTGCGAAACTTTAGGAATTGGTAAACAATTTAAAACAATACTACAAAAATTGGAATTTAGAGATTGTTTAGTTTGTTATGATGTAAAACTGCGAAACGTTTGCAATTGGTTAAACATTTTGGAAACATTTTCTATAATAAATTAGAAATTTCAGATTTTGTTTATTTGTATTATGTACAACTTTTTGAAGAGCGAAACTTTAACTATTGTTGAGCATTTCAAAACATTTTCTATAATAAGAAAGAAATAAGAGTGTGTTTGTGTGTATCGTGTACAAGGCGTTGAACTGCGAAACATTCAGTTATAGTGAACATTAAATATTTTCTGTAATAAGTTAGAAGCCGGAGACTGTTTTGGTATGTTTTGATGTATAAAAATATGTATAAGATATAGGGAGGTTAGAAAGATTGCAGGAAAACATGGATGTCAGATAAGGTCGAGGACAGTGAAACAAAGAGGGTAAATATACTCCTCACAATAAATTAAGCAACTTGTTAAATTTGTAACACATTCAGTTCCTAACTTTTGCATATTGATAGAGCAGCTCATGTTTTAGGGGTGATATAAGGTGATTTCAGGAAAATAAAAACAAATTGTTCCAATTGAAAGACAATGTATGTTAACTTAATTGAGCAGTAATAATTCAAATATATAACATAAAGTTTAGCCATGCGATTCATTTTTCTTACACAAAATAAAATAAAGGTTTTCACACACAAATTTATTTTATTTTATGTGAATCTTCATACTTTGTCCTCTGACTATGGATGATTGGCTTGTGTAATGAGATTGTTGACACTGTCAATATAGTACATTTAGCAATAACTTGCAATTATCAGTGACATATTTAAAATATAAAATTATCAAAAAACGTGATACTGCCCCTTTTAATATGGTTGTGTTGAATGTGTTCAGTAAATATGATCAATTATCTGAATAAAGGTTATTTATCCTAAAGTTTTCTCTCCCTACATTATTTCTCGATGTATAGCTACCCAGAATGGTAAACATATTTTGCTTAGAAATATTCTTCTTGCTTATTTCCTTGTGGAAGAAGAATTTGTCAAAGAAAAGAGGGCGAGTTATGTTTAACGTACTGCAAGACACGATTCAAGAGTTATGCTGCACGAAGGTTTGTTAAGGTTTTTGACAAGTTATGGACTTTAAAACTCTTGTTTAATAATGCTATGACTTTTTCTGTAAAAGTTTTTGTTTTAATCATTTAGATTTATGTGAGAGTTACGATGAAGAAGAGTTTTGCTGTTCAATATTGTGTTAGTAATTGTTTAGTTATGATTCAGGATATTCTTGTTATGATCAGTTATGTTCATGGGGGAGTTATGATTCGGGATATTCTTGATTTTATTACTTATGTTCATGGGGGAGTTATGATTCAGGATATTCTTGTTATGATTAGTTATGTTTTTCGGTGAGTTATGATTCAGGATATTCTTGTTATGATCAGTTATGTTCATGGGTGAGTTATGATTCATGATATTCTTGTTATGATCAGTTATGTTCATGGGTGAGTTATGATTCATGATATTCTTGTTATGATCAGTTATGTTCATGGGTGAGTTATGATTCATGATATTCTTGTTATGATCAGTTATGTTCATGGGTGAGTTATGATTCATGATAACTTTGTTATGTTTAGTTATGTTCATGGGTGAGTTATGATTCATGATATTTTTGTTATGTTTTGTTATGTTTATGTGTGAGTTATGATTCATGATATTTTTTGTTATGATTAGTTATGTATAAAGGTGAGTTATGATTCATGATATTCTTGTTTTGTTAAATCATGTTTATGGGTGAGTTATGATTTAGGATATTCTTGTTATGATCAGTCATGTTTATAGGTGAGTTATGATTCAGGATATTCTTGATTTGATCAGTTATGTTTATGGGTGAGTTATGATTCAGGATATTCTAAGTTATGGTTAGTTATGTTCATGGGTGAATTATGATTCATGATATTTTTGTTATGATCAGTTATGATCATGGGTGATTTATGATTCAGGATATTTTTGTTATAGTCAGTTATGTTTATGGGTGAGGTATGATTCAGTATATTCTAAATTATGATTAGTTATGATCATGGGTGAATTATGATTCATGATATTCTTGTTATGATCAGTTATGTTTATGGGTGAGTTGTGATTCATGATATTCTTGTTATGATTAGTTATGATCATGGGTGATTTATGATTCAGGATATTCTTGTTATGATTAGTTATGTTTTTCGGTGAGTTATGATTCAGGATATTCTTGTTATGATCAGTTATGTTCATGGGTGAGTTATGATTCATGATATTCTTGTTATGATCAGTTATGTTCATGGGTGAGTTATGATTCATGATATTCTTGTTATGATCAGTTATGTTCATGGGTGAGTTATGATTCATGATATTCTTGTTATGATCAGTTATGTTCATGGGTGAGTTATGATTCAGGATATTCTTGTTATGATCAGTTATGTTCATGGGGGAGTTATGATTCGGGATATTCTTGATTTAATTACTTATGTTCATGGGTGAGGTATGATTCAGTATATTCTAAATTATGATTAGTTATGATCATGGGTGAATTATGATTCATGATATTCTTGTTATGATCAGTTATGTTCATGGGTGAGTTATGATTCATGATATTCTTGTTATGATCAGTTATGTTCATGGGTGAGTTATGATTCAGGATATTCTTGTTATGATCAGTTATGTTCATGGGTGAGTTATGATTCATGATATTCTTGTTATGATCAGTTATGTTCATGGGTGAGTTATGATTCATGATATTCTTGTTATGATCAGTTATGTTCATGGGTGAGTTATGATTCATGATATTTTTGTTATGTTTAGTTATGTTCATGAGTGAGTTATGATTCATGATATTTTTGTTATGTTTAGTTATGTTCATGGGTGAGTTATGATTCATGATATTTTTGTTATGTTTTGTTATGTTTATGTGTGAGTTATGATTCATGATATTTTTTGTTATGATTAGTTATGTATAAAGGTGAGTTATGATTCATGATATTCTTGTTTTGTTAAATCATGTTTATGGGTGAGTTATGATTTAGGATATTCTTGTTATGATCAGTCATGTTTATAGGTGAGTTATGATTCAGGATATTCTTGATTTGATCAGTTATGTTTATGGGTGAGTTATGATTCAGGATATTCTAAGTTATGGTTAGTTATGTTCATGGGTGAATTATGATTCATGATATTTTTGTTATGATCAGTTATGATCATGGGTGATTTATGATTCAGGATATTTTTGTTATGGTCAGTTATGTTTATGGGTGAGGTATGATTCAGTATATTCTAAATTATGATTAGTTATGATCATGGGTGAATTATGATTCATGATATTCTTGTTATGATCAGTTATGTTTATGGGTGAGTTGTGATTCATGATATTCTTGTTATGATTAGTTATGATCATGGGTGATTTATGATTCAGGATATTCTTGATATGATCAGTTATGTCAATTGGTGAGTTATGATTCAGGATATTCTTGTTATGATTAGTTATGTTCATGGGTGAGTTATGATTCATGATATTCTTGTTATGATCAGTTATGTTTATGGGTGAGTTGTGATTCATGATATTCTTGTTATGATTAGTTATGATCATGGGTGATTTATGATTCAGGATATTCTTGATATGATCAGTTATGTCAATTGGTGAGTTATGATTCAGGATATTCTTGTTATGTTTAGTTATTATCATAGGTGATTTATGATTCAGGATATTCTAAGTTATGATAAGTTACGTACATGGGTGAGTTATGATTCAGGACATTCTTGTTTTGTTAAATCATGTTCATGGGTGATTTATGATTCATGATATTATTATTATGATTGGTTATGTTCATGGGTGAGTTATGATTCATGATATTATTATTATGATTAGTTATGTTCATGGGTGAGTTATGATTCATGATATTCTTGTTATGATTAGTTATGTTCATGGGTGAGTTATGATTTTTTCAGGATATTCTTGTTATGACTAGTTATGTTTATGGGTGAATTATGATTCATGATATTCTTGTTATGATTAGTTATGTTCATGGGGGATTTATGATTCAGGCTATTCTTGTTATGATTAGTTATGTTCATGGGGGATTTATGATTCAGGCTATTCTTGTTATGATTAGTTATGTTCATGGGTGAGTTATGATTCAGGATATTCTTAGTTATTTTTAATTATGTTTATGGGTGAGTTATGATTCAGGATATTTTAAGTTATGTTTAGTTATGTTTATGGGTGAGATATGATTCGGGATATTTTAAGTTATGATTAGTTATGTTTATGGGTGAGTTATGATTCAGGATATTCTTAGTTATGATTAGTTATGTTATGGGTGAGTTATGCTGTAAAAGAGTTTACTATTCAAGATCCATATTAATGACAGAATCCTGTACCAGATGCGCAGCGACGGCACCGGGACTTTATTGGAGATATCGAAATGTGAAATATGTTAATATCTTTGATAAATTGGCAGTTTGACGATGTTGATTTTGTTGCAGCTCATAGTGACAGGATGAAAACCTTCCTCCTTTCCGCTGTCCTGTGTTCGATATTCCTTGGTGCCAGTGGCGTCTTCGACAGTAAGTTTTACTTGCATTCGGCTAAAATATTACTTAAGATCAATCAGGTTAAACTGACAATAAGCCAAATCACGGGGGTACGGGGTAGCTCAGTCGGCAAGAGCGCCGGTCTCACGTTGCTGAGGTCCGGAGTTCGAAACCCATCCAGGCCAAGGTGTAAAAATATAGAGTTAACCTCTGTTACAACTCTATAAGTGTCACCCTGGAGCCCTAGTGTGTAGTGCAACAAAAAAATGCGCACTTAAAAGATCCCACGAATTCATGTCAGTGGCTTGATGGTGGATACATGAACACGTGCATACGCCGAGCTGTCGGTTATCAGCGTTCAGCAGTGTTGGACAAATTGCTGTGACTATGTGGCTCAGTTCATCCATCTGTGAATGGATACCCTGTGAGGCATAGAATGGTCCCTAACCTAAGCACCACATATGGATGCCGGTTGAATACTCCCCAGGGAGTTGAATTGGAAAAATGATCGGACGGTGAAAGAATGCCATTTACCTGGGGAAACAATGCAAGCGCCTTGAGCAACCACGAATGGATGGATATATCCGCTATACAAATATTCATATAAAAAAAATCTATATTTGACAATCATTTTCTTTATCAAGCAAGGGTTTCTTAAATGAACTTAACATGTACCTTTCGAATGATTTCCCAATCTCAATTGATGACAGGATGTTCACACAAAAATGGTCGCATGCTTGATGCGTTTCTGGCTCTACTCAGGACGCGTTTATACCTTAAATGAAATAAACTTTGCATAAACTCGTGTAAATTGAACGAAATTTAAATGACAATAATTTTCATGACGTGCTCATGTGTCCTGAACCATATTTTGTTAGTTGTCAAAGAAACAGTTTTGGATCGAACTAATATTAAGTCAGTTGCGCTTAACGTCATATTTGAACATATTTTTAAACATTTACATTCTTTTGTCATTTTTTCAATTAGTTTTCCTTTTCTCTCAGTATTCAACTGTAACCGCCCCTCCCAGGCTTGTGTCGCAGGTCCATGCACTTCCGGTTCCTGTGACTGTACGGGACTAGATAGACAAGGATACAAATGTCAGGATGGTAGGTACACTCTTGGTGATGATGATGATGATGATGGTGTTGATTATGGTGTTGATAATGGTGATGGTGATGATGATAAAGATGGTGATGTAGTGATGGTGATGATGTTGATGGTGATGGTGATGATGATAATGATGGTGATGATTGTGGTGGTGATGGTGATAATGGTGATGACGATGATAATGATGATGGTGGTGATGTGGTGATGGTGATGGTGACGGTGACGGTGACGGTGACGGTGACGGTGACGGTGACGGTGACGGTGACGGTGACGGTGACGGTGACGGTGACGACGACGATGATGGTGGTGGTGGTGGTGGTGGTGATGTTGTTGATGTTGATGTTGATGGTGATGGTGATGATGTTGATGGTGAAGGTGTGGGTGATGATGATGGTGATGGTTATGATGATGGTGGTGATTGACTGATGATGGTTATGATGGTGATGGACTGATGATGGTGATGATGATGATGTTGATGGTGATAATGGTAATGATGATGATGATGGTGATAATGGTGATGTGGATGATGATAATGATGATGTGTTTATATTTGTGTTCATGATGGTGATGTCGATGTTGATGTTGGTGTTGATGATGTGATCTTTTCTCTGACCTTGGACAACCAGAAACCTTTCCGAACGATTTCATCATGCAAGGAATATTTTTCTATCTCATGCTTCCCCTCCTTCCATTTCTTTAACTACAAAACACATTTATGTAATCCAATTTTATAATACGAGGAGCAATTACTTTTCCCCATTTTAACTAATTTTACGGATATAACCCTGAGCTTTTTTTCGTAATTCGTTTTCAAAATAGGCCTACTATCTTTTTCTGATAAGCGCTGGGTATTAAATAAGGTGCTCAATGATAACAATGCCTTTGAAGGGACAGTAGAATTGTTTTTTTTTAATTTTTGTATTTTAAATTTTTCATTTACAATGATATGCAACGCTAATGTATTATTTTGATTGTGTCAAAAATCGCACTACATTAAAAACAATCTTCTATAGTCAAAGAACAAATTATAAAGATCAACATAAGCCCATTGGCGACATTTTTATGTGAAGACCTTTAATTCATTTTGTTTAAGATAATGGAATCGCATGACTTAACTTTACATTACATATGATTGATCACTGCTTTATTTAGTTTAAATACATTAACCAGTTATTTTCATTTTCAAGGCAACACCTTCTATTTCTCCCAAAAACGTACTACTGTCCCTTTAAAGGTATACTTAATCGCTTACATTCAATTGGGGATTTATTTGTGTTGAATACATGCACAGTTCACAAAATTGTCTACTGAGTTGTACCATGCCCACAGATACAACTGATACAGATGGTACAGGGTGCGGCGGGGGATGTACCACCTGCATGGCGGGCGACGTCTGCCTCTGTGCTGACGATAAATACAACGGAGCTACAAACGAATGCGAACAAGACAAAAGTAAGTGATTTTTTTATTTCTTGATTTAGATTTTTTTTTAAGTAATAATATATATAGAGAGATAATTAACCGAGTGTGTTTCCGTATCATTAATATCATAGCATTGGAATACAACAAAAACGAGTAGTAGGAATCATATTTTCGTTTAAACCCTTTTATTTAAAAATGACTTTATCAATTATTTATCATTTATTATATCAAATATTAAATATCATTTTTTCATGAATGATCTTTTAGTTCAACTGATCTGCTCCGTGGAGGGAAAGATGATCATAAATGCCAACTTGGAGGGTGCCGACAACATTTTTGTTGGGACCGAGGCCAACTGTCCCCTGGATGGAAATGCTGGGACGGGCAACATTCCAGCTGGTTGGCTAGGATTTATGAGAGAAATTTCGACACCAACTGACGGGTCCTGTTCGCCTATTGATGTTAATACTGTCGTAAGTTCTTTTCTCCTTTTTTCTCATCATATTCATCAAGCGGAATACCTCATTTTTGCTTATTTATTTTATGACTAAAATGTGTTGTGCAATAGAGATAAGAGATTTTTCCTTGAATTGAATCCAGATAATTTAGAAATTACCACATCCATCCGACGTGAATCAAAGTAACAGCGATGTGACCATTCACTGAATCGGACAGCTGATATAAACTCGTGCAAATTTGTGTATAACCCTCGCTCTCGCTCGGGTAATACAAAAATGCACACTCGTTCACACATTCATATGACACATTGCCTCGGGTAATAATCTCTATATACGGCCTGCACTATACGAATTCACAACTGGGCCAATACGAGCAAAACATGGGCCAATACAAGTCTGAGCATGCGCATACACACAAATGGCGAGTGTCCGAAGCTATCGTTTCAAAACTTTCAACATACATGACAGTTCATCAATCTCTTTGATAATTTTGATTTCGTCAAACATGAACTCTCTAATGTTGTGCAAGTAAATTACAAAGAAGTTAATTAATTAAAACGTAATTTTCGTGTTGGCCCAGTTACAGGTTCTCGGTCTTCTGTATTGGCCCTTGGCTTCGCCTCGGGCCAATACAGCAGACCTCGGACCTGTAACTGGACCGATACGGAAAAACTTGATTAATAACATTATATTTCAGGGCGGAGTGACGACAATCTGCGTGACCGCCCGGGTAAGATACGGAGCCTCGTACTGGGACGCACTGGACGGCAAGATCCAGTTCTGTTGCGCTGGAACAACTGTCTCCAGTATTACTGTAGCGGATCTCACTGCCGACGATGAGTAAGTCACATATATAAACTGACCGGAAAAAGAAAGTACACACTTGAGTTGAAATTATCAGATGTAAGATCGAAACAAAATCGGTTTTTTTTATGTCGTATTCTCATATTGATAAAATCAAAAGTTTAAGCATCATTCAGAGAATTTCACGGAAAACGGCTGCCCACTTCAATTGAATTTATCAGATGAAAGATTGGAAAAAAGTATTTTATGTTGTATTTTCAAATTGATAGCATCAAAAGTTTATGTATCATACAGAGACTAATATCAAGTGTTTTTATTAAAATAATAATTTTTTTATAATAAATGAATTTGAATTTTATATGGAAAATATTATTGAGATGATTTTAGTTGTATGAAATGCTTTTGGTTTTATAATTAAAAAAATATTGACCTATTTTGTTTAATCCGTTGAAATTAATTGAAAGAAATCATAGACAGACAGACAGACAGATTGCTTAATTAAGTCTCACCTCACATACACAGAAATAGAAATTGTAAAATAACATTAAAATGAGCCACCCTTTAAGGGTTATGAGAGACTATGATTAAATATTAGAACAAGCATAGATACTAAGACTACAATATATGTACATACTAGTATATAAGAGATACAACTAACCATTTAAAATATGTTTCCTTTCTTGTAAAATATAAAAGCAGGTTTTGGCAGTAAAATAAACATTACGCTTAAAATGTAAAATAAATGTATCTTCATCACAGAGCTCTATAAAGTTGTGATAGCTAAAACAGACATGTTCATAAACCTTTCACGCAGCTCATCATACACAGTGCAATGTAACAGTACATGTTTTTCATCCTCAACACTCTCACTACACTGAAAACATACTCTGTCACTCACAATCTAAATAAATTTATATCAACAGGTTTTATATTAGGACAACAATTTGACAATATTAAAAATCTGTTGATGTAAATTTATGTAGATTGTGTCACTCACATCCTTATTTGTATAACACTCGCTCTCGCTCGGGTAATACAAAAATTCACACTCGTTTCGTAAAAATCATATGACACACTTCCTCGGGTAATAATCTCTATTTCAGGGCGGAGTGACTACAACCTATTTGATCACACTCGCTCTCGCTCGGGTCATATAAACTTTGCCGGTTTCCAAATGCAGAGGAGCAGTCCCTGATCTGAATTTGGAAAAGGCAGAGCGGTATGAGCAAACATAACAACCATTTTGTAAAAGTGTAAATAGATCGGGTGTATTAACCCTATGACGCTCTATGTCTGTAGGTTGGTGCAGGGCACGACAGTGGAGCCTGCAGGTGACCAGACCGATATTGCTGTGGCGGTCAAGGAGAGCGGCGTTGAGGTGGTTAGCCCTCTGACGGTCGGGGACTCGGTGACGGTCGAGTTTAGATTGGCCACTGATGCAAGTATGTTTTAAAGGGGCACTAACACTGTTTGTGAATTATTCTTATTTATTTCCAGGTTTTTATTAATTTTCTGAATTCTAAATGAGTTAATTAGTTTACTTAACTTTTTAAATTGGCATGAATGGCCCATGGCCCCAATCCAAGATAATACATGCACATTTTTTTAAAGGCGAAAAGACTTATAACGATAAGAACAAAAAACAGTTTAATCACTTACCAGCATCTGCTCAACACTTTTTGTGACCAAAGAGACATCATTGTGCCGATACATTTGAATTAATTTAAACTAATTTGATTAAAATTTATTTAATCTAATTTGATTTAAATTAATTTGATTTAATTTGATTTAAATTAATTTAATTTAATTTGATTTGATTTAATTTAATTTAATTTAAATTAATTTAATTTAATTTGCTTTAATTTGCTTTAATTTGATTTAAATCAATTTGATTTAAATTGATTTAATTTAATTTGATTTAAATTGATTTAATTTAATTTGATTTAAATTGATTTAATTTAATTTGATTTAAATTAATTTGATTTAAATTAATTTGATTTAAATTAATTTATTTTAATCAATGGTGTTAACTACTACAACGCTTGGCTTCAGATTTCGTGGAGTTGCAACCTCTTGAATGTAGTCTGCAGAATCTGGAAGTTACACCTGGTTTGACAAACGCCCTGGTCACTGGAGGGTTTGTATTTCTTGATGATAATTATTATAGTATGCAAATTTAGTTCTTATTTTTATTACGCCTTTTCAACGTCCTATGACATTCTGATATAGCTCGGCACATTATTACCCTGGGTCTCCTTTCACAAAGACATAAGGTGATTGTAAGTCACTAAGGTCACCTTAGCGTCATGTTAAATAGGGAGTTAAGGCCAACCTTAGTAAAGATTGCTTTGTGAAAGGAGGCCCTGGGGGATTGTGCCTTCACAGCTGCTACTTAGCGCTAGTATAGACCACGCAGGTCAGTACATCCTGTTTCCAGGTACCCATTTAAACAGCTGCGTGCACTGAGTGCAATGTGGATGAAATGTCTTGCCCAGGGACAGAACACAAGATTAGACATAGGTCAATGTTTTTGTTGTCCCACCGTGATTCGACCCCGGGTCTCTGGTGTGAACTACTACACCAAAGTGCTCTACTTTTATTCTTAAATGAATTTAACAATCACGTTCGATCTTCAGGTCAAATTTCATTAAAACGTTTCTGCATGTATTTATCGTCACTGAATCTTCAGAACAGAACAGAACTGTATTACACTCAGGCCGATATCCTCGGCATATGAGGTACAACATGACAGTAAATGCATCATACAAGCGGATAAGTGATTAGCCGGAAGATTTTACAGTTTGCATTATGATTTTACAAAATTTGCTAAGTTTTTTTAATATAGATACCTTTTTACACATGAAAAGATTTTGAAGTTTAAGCATATTTGGTCTCTTTGAGAAATGTAAAGGTATGTACAAGGTTCAGATACTCGTTTTAGAGATTTCAAAGCGTTAACTCTGATGCGATAATACCCTCTGTGTTAGTTTCATTTCTTCTTTCTTATGTTAAAGGAAAATTTTCTTTCACTTTGAAGTATCATCTCTCCTTTTATTTCCTAATACATATCGCTTTAAAATAATGATGCAAGATTCCCAATACTTGAAGTGAATGTCAAATCGTGATCCCTAGATCCGCATTTGGGCAACTACGTAACATAGTAATGTTATATTTGGGATCATCACATCATCTTGAATAGTACAGATTCTTGTACTTTTCGGGCCGAGTCCGATGCGGGATTCGACCCACACCCTCAGAGTCAGGCAACACCGCCAGCAATGACCATACCAACTAACCAACTCGCCCGTTTCGCCATCCACACTGTTAAATGGCATTTATCTCTAATCCCAGTCTAAGTAAACCTAGCCTCACTATTATCCGTTACACTGCTACAGTATAGCAGTGTAACGGATAATAGTGAGGCTAGGTTTACTTAGACTGTCTCTAATCCGTAAGATAGATAGAGCTTAAATTTTGGTCACGATGTGCTTTATTGGGGTTTAAAAAAAAAGTGAATCATGGTTTCAAAAGATCTTTGGCCTTATCATCATCATTATAATCATTGAATCATCATGAAATGTTTCTCCAGGTGCGATACGGGTTTCTCGGACGCTACAATGGCAGTTGGCTCTCCGAGTGGATACGACTTAACCTTCACCGCGATAAAGTACGTTGGGTTTGCTGAGCTGTTTGTTGTCTGTGACGTCCGTCTCTGCACCGTGGCATCTGACTGTACTGCGGTAGGTAGATGTAGCCGTATTTCTTATATTATTCACATAACCACAAACATATTTTCTTTGAATTATATTAAAATCTCATTACAATATTGTATAGTGCGCCAAAGGTCGCTACTCAAACATGTAATGAAAGCCGTTTTTGAAAGCCACTTTTGATGGACCGCTAAGACCAATCTGGCCACAAACCAGTGAATGCATGACTGCCCGTCACTCATCCTGTCTCAGGGTACGAACGTTACGCTAATCTGTTCCCTGGGATATATTACCTATTTGTATCCTTTTCTTCTGATAATATTAAAAAAATAATTTTTCTAACATCTACTTGTTTATTATCTTCTTATCCTTCTAAAACATTTGGTAACAGGAAAGAAAGTATGCCTTGATAGATCAGAGTTTGTGGACATGTTTCTGAACATTTTTCAAAAAAATAGATTCACTTTAACCTTTTATGTTTATAAGTTTGTGAGATTAATGCTCTGTTATGATATAAAAAAATGTAAAAATACTTTAAGATATGGCAACTTAGGAGAATTATAGGGTAACATGTTTGTCATTTTTATCCTTATAAAATTCGCACGGATTTTGAAAATGACCCATATATATGTTTATATGTGTCAATAGAGACAACTCTTGTCTGTCCCTCTTCCTCAGTGGTGCATCAAATGAAAATATTTAAATAAAAATTTATATTAATAGTGTCTTTTCTGTCTTTTGGGAATTCTGTCTTCTTTTCCTGGCTCGTTCCATTATTTTAAAAGGGTATAGCCCATGTTGCGCATCATTTGTCAACCGTGAAAAGTGTTGTTTTAAGCTTTCTGTCTTTTGAGACGATACCATCAGAAGCTCGATTTGCTCGCGCGGCCCTACTTGGGATAAAGCAATCAAATCATTTTCTCGTTGAAATTTATCGAGAAGGTGACGAGAAAATGATTTGATTTTTTAGGTCTTCTGAAGCCTAACTTGTGCTATTATATTCTAAAAATGGAAATTGTTTCGGTAAATTCATCTTTTACAGCAAGAGATTGAAAGGCTTCAATAAAGATTAACCTGTCACAAAAATACATTAAAAAATAATTAAATGATAGATATTATAGAATTTATATTTCGTATATATAAGTCTTCCAGCTTTAATAAAGGTTTAAATGTTGATTATCTTCTCTGATAGAATGCAAACGGTACAAGTTAAATGATGTAAGTGAATATTTTTGTTATTTCAGAGCTTCCCAAGCAGACACGGTCGTATTGTAAATACTTACTTCGAAAGCAAACGGTACAAGTTAAAATATGTAAATGTGTCATTTTGTTATATTTCAGGCCTTCCCAAGCAGATAAGGAAGTAATTAAGATACTTACTTCGAAAGCAAACAGTAAAGTTAAATTATGTAAGTGAATCATTTTTTTTATATTTCAGAGCTGCCCCGCCAGAAAAAGACGCGAAGCTCCGTCAAACGTTACAGAGGGAACCACACAAACCCTGATAGTTCCTCTAAAGGTGGAAGATCCATTTCAAGAAAACAAAAGTGAGTGACGTTATATTTTGTCTTCCCATGTGTGGTCTCCTCGTTCTGTGATCTAACCCCTTTTTTAATAAAGCAGATCTCGGGCTAGCCAGATTGCAGCAATCAATGTTAGTTGTGTATTCAGCTAACGAAAGGGTCTCCGTATGGCTCGAAATAATTCCCGATATGCCCTTTGCACTTTGGGTCCATAAACGTTGTTTTACGTGTGAAACACGGCACAGACCTCAGTGTCAACCAGTAAAATTCCCATGAGAGAACATTTGCCATTGTATGAGTTTTATCCTTTGGCGAAAGTGGCGGAAACCCGAGAACTTCTCCTAATTCCGCAGAGGTTAGATTGGGCTTTTATGAATAGAGGAAGTGCATGCGGCCTCCAGTGTTTCTATTCGTGTTTGGACAGATAAAGTCCTGCACATTGTCTCCGTTAGGTGAATGTGGAGGAAAACCGAGAACTGCCGCTATCACTGTGTATAACCGTATACCGGAACTAGCGAGATGTACGGCGGAGAAATGTTGCTAGCGAGGAGCGTGATCGCAAACGGAATCACTTAAAAAGCAATCATCGCCGTTTCATCAACTTGTTCTATGTTATTATCATGTCAATAGCTTTCCGAGACATAACAATTTAATGCCATAACCTGTTCATAGTCAGAGATAGCAAATATGTAACTAACAACAGCATTACTCGCAACTGTCATTGTTACTGTCCCTTGGATACAGAATGACAAGCACATACATTTAAACTAAGTATGTGTGCTAAAATTGCCACATGATGTTGATGATTTGAAAGTTATGAAGTAAAATATTACCCAACTTTCGATTTCGGCTCCTCGCTAGCAACATTTCTCCGCCGTACACCTCGCTAGTTCCGGTGTACGGTTATACACAGTAGCTATCATAACAGAGGTTAGATCGGGCTTTATTGACTGGGGGAGGAGAATGCGGCCTCCAGTATTTCTATTCGTGTTTTGTCTGTTCCTTTCGTGCTTAACCTTGTCTCCACTGTCAGATTGCCATGCCTGAAACATCTGATAAGACAGCACTGGCTTCATTTCTCATGATTCCTCATCCTGTCTCAGAGTACGAACGTACGAACTCCACTAATCTGTACCCTGGGCTCAGAAGCTAAATACGCTCGCGGGGCTCGACTTGGGATATAGCCAATCAAATCATTTTTCTCGTTGAAATTTTTATCGAGAATGTGGCGAGATGATTTGATTGGCTATATCCCAAGTCTGGCCGCGCGACCTTCTGAGCCTCTGCTATCTTCCTACGCAGAGCCTAAAACGCCAGTTTCCGAACTGTCATTTTATGCCTTGCTGCAGAGCCTTTACTTTTCTGTGCTGCTATAGTGCCCCTAGAGACTAGAGAGCAAGCACAGAAAACTCAAGGTTATGCAGCAAGGCATAAAACTGACAGTTTTGCGTAGGATACGTAGGATTGCAGGGTACGGTTATTGGTGTTAACGTAACGTTCGTAACCTGAGACAGGATGATGATTCCAATCACGAGCACCGTTGTCCGTCCATCAATAATCTTGGTCTTTTTGCCTTCTTCTATTGAACCTCTGGCTCTATAAAATCAAATTTTGAGTCCGGCAACATGGCTCGTGGGGATTATTTATGTAGATTTGGTAACTGTGGTACCTCCACAGGGAGATTTTTAAAAATTGGATGCACGTATGATGTATTTTGTTTATGTAACTATTTCGCTAAATTGTACAACCGTTCTAGAGTGAAAATTTAAATGCAAAGACATTTTATGGTGTTAATGTACTTGACATATATGTATGTTTTCATGTAGTCTCTCATAAGCCCACTTCTGGATAGTCTTTTTTATATTCTACATTTCTTTCCTTTTTTGAATTATATATCATATTGGGGTAGGACTTAAATACATATTTGTCTGTCTGTATGCAGAGACCACAAAAGACGAAGCATTCTCATTCGCTTGTTTTTCTTACAGTTGAAGCGGAAGTGGAAAATGCTGTTACCAAGGCAACCAACATCAACCTGTCGGCAGCAGTTATCGGTCTTGCAGTGGTGGTGCTTCTTCTGCTCGCCGTGTGTCTCTTTCTGGCCGTGTGTCTCATCAACAAGAGACGTGATGCCAACCTCAAGGCCTAGACTACCGTACTGTCTCGAATAGACGTCCCGGCGTATATTTTCTCAGACCTCCAACAAACCGACGTGCATTCAAAATAAGATGATATAAAATAAGATAAGATAAAATAAGTTAAGATATGATAAGGTGTATATTTGAGACCCATATCATCCTAAATTCGATGAAATACGGCAGTTCAGATAATTGGATTTTTGTGCCATTACTGCACACCCGGTGTTAAAGTCGACAGCCTATGTTATCTAATGCAGCTAAGATAAGATACGATAAGATATGTTGAGGTGTATTTGAGATCCATACCATCCTCAAATCGATGAAATACGGCAGTTCATATAATCTTAAATTGGGCTTATGTGCGATTATTGCGCACCCGATGTTTTTAAAGTCGAAAGCCTATAGCAGCTTACCGCAAAATTGCTCGGGGAGGAATGTAAATAAAAACGAAACACATTCTTTCTCATTCGGCATATGGATGAAAAGAAACACTTTGGCTACTATCTCGTGTCCTTCATAACTGACACAACTATCATTCGCGGCGTGGCTCTCTAAATTGTGTTGCAATGAATTGGAAATATTTGGCCTTGTTGTATTTACATGTACCGAAAAACGTACTATACTGTAGGCTACTGATGGTTTCGCTTGCAATGGGAACCATTATACGCGCTGCTAGAAAAAGGTTAATTCTTATATTGGCATTAAGTTACAAACACAATTTACAAATGAATTATTTCTCGATGAGTTTCTTTCCTACCATTATGAAGTTGTTATTGTAGCATATTATTTGTACTAATTACGTTCTAACTTATATTACCCGGTCATTGTAGCAGATATAGCTGAAGCTAAGATTTGATATTTATGATTAAATAAATGTAGATGAAAAAACTCTTTGATAAGTCAATGGGGAAATGCCTTTGATAATAAGGTCAATTAATTCAGGATGTACGAAAGAATGTCAGTCATTATTGAACTGTTCGAATATTTGTTAAATCAAAAAAAAAATGTTTCCTTTGAAATTAACAAAATTGGACAATGTTCACTGGTAAATATTTATACTTATCCTCATCATTATAACTGAGGACCCAATTAGCAAATTATTAATTATGTTGTCAAAGTTGAAAACACGATATTTTGAAATTCAATTTTTAAAACCATTTTCGGGATCGTGGGGAATAATCCACATTTGAATAAGTTTGACTGTAACTTCTCATATACAACAAATACAAATAACCAAATAACACTTATATATATCTCGAATGCCATTAACTACAGATGTATACTTCATCTACATAACCATAACCTATATTTCCGTTTAGCCGCTGGAACTTTTATAGATGAAGTTTCAGATTATTGTAATGCATTATTAAGGTCTTATCGAGTAAAAAAATGGGCTTCTGGTTTCCGTTCGCGTAAATGTCATACCCTTTCCATCAAGCTTTTGTTCCATGAGGTTGGCAAGGAAACAAATATAGAACCTTCAACCCGTTGGCTAGAAAATTATTACTGTATATATATGTAACTAGTGTCTGACAATTTAGGACTTTAAGATTTGTTTTCACAGTGATATAAAGAAAAATAAATAATATTCATTAGGAAAAAAGATTTAATCTTCTTCATCCGACTAATTTGCCTGTCTCTAAAAACCACACATTTTTTTGGCCCATTATCATACTAATATCTATTTAGGTATTTTTACTGTATTCGTGGTATTTTTAGCAATATTTGCGACCAACCTAAGGAAAACCGGACCAAAATTCATTAATCACGAGAGGGTTACCAAAATGACCGAAACGTAAGCCCCGGCATGTAGACATGATGGCGAATCAAGTGTGGCCATCTCATAATGTCCGGTTCCTGAATATACGCTTGAAAATCGTCTTTGTTACGCACAACTTCATTTTCTTTTCTTTTCTCCGGGGCAGGCATTAGTTGCCGCCAAAGTTGATACCCATCGGACGCAATTGCGGTAACTGAGACGCGTTGTAATACCGACACACCGTATGTCACCGAAAGCGGGTTCGTTAAAAGCTATGACACTTTTGCAGAGGGTACTGTACTTTTAACGTCGAATTAAGTATTTTAGTGTAGGTTAAAACTAGTAAATATGATATAAAACTTTCGACCAAAGATTTTCTTATCGAGTGTTGTATGTCTTTCTAAATAGCTAAATTTTATCACGAACCACATGCAAGTGGAGCTTTAACACAAACAGTAATTGAAGTGGTATGAACGATATAACGAATACTGTCAGTATTAAAGGGACAGTCCCATCGGGGCATTTTTGTGGAAGCGAAATTTACATGTATGCTCTCTTTTCTCAAATGGCAAATATTATCAACAAAATTGTTACTCCCAGTAACCTGTTTCAACTTGGTTGTTATAATCATGTTGTAATGACACTATATTCATAAACTGAAATGTCATCTTGAATTCCATTTCCACAATTAAGAAATACCTAGAGAGCACTGTCCCTTTAACATTGTGTTGTTCTTCTCCATCCCAAAAGCACCATCCTGCTACGTCAGCCTATTCTTATCCACACAACTCCTCAAACACCCTGGTTCTTTTAGGCCAAATTCCGTGTTTCGCTATGAAATTATTAACCTTGCAATGAAATGACTTTCGTCTAGAAATAGCCGCACTGATCCTTGGTATTTGCTTCAAACTGCTCCATAACAGAATTTTTTTATGTTGTAAAGAAGCATGAAATCCAGCCGAAATTGGTGAGGTCAATCGCTTTAAAGGGACAGTAGCACGTTTTTTTTGTTAATTTCATGCTTAATGCATTATTGTGATAGTGTCAGAAATCTCCTTTCACAAACCAATCATCCATAGTCAGAGAACAAATTATAAAGATGCACAAAAGGTGCATTGTTGGCCATTTTTGTGTGAACACCTTTAATTCATTTTGTCTAAGAAAAGGGAATCGCATAATGACTCTTCATTACATATTTGATTAAATACTGCTCCATTTAGTTTAAATACATTGTCTTTCAATTGTAACCATTTACTTTTATTATCCTGACATCACCTTACATTCCCCCTAAAAACGTGCTACTGCCCCTTTTTAAGACCTCAAGAAATCAAAATGGCAAAGTGTGCATTTCGGAGTCTTTTTTGTTTTTACAAATTCTTCTAGTAGATTTGTGCTCTAAAAAAATAGATGGCGCCGAAACCACGTGACCTACGAATTTATTATGCTTATTTTTTTTTGGGGGGGGGGGGGGGGGGGGGGTGTATTGCTATTGCGCACCTTTTTTTATAAAATTTATATTTCTCTGAGTACAGTTTTAAAAAAATCCTATTAAAATCAAAACTTTGTATTGCTATTG
Organism: Steromphala cineraria; assembly: GCA_916613615.1. Lineage (NCBI taxonomy): Eukaryota > Metazoa > Mollusca > Gastropoda > Trochida > Trochidae > Steromphala > Steromphala cineraria. Next base: position 49,687,586 of record OU744723.1, read on the forward strand.
CGCACCTTTTTTTATAAAATTTATATTTCTCTGAGTACAGTTTAAAAAAAATCCTATTAAAATCAAAACTTTGATTCGAACTGGGCCCTTAACGAATTAGCCGAATGGACCCAAAAAGCTTCGTGTTGCGTCTCGATCAATGGAAAAGGACATTTGGTTAACTTTGAATCAGCGGGTTTGTCTTGTTTGCAAGAATCTTGAATTAAAAAAACAACAGACCAATAACAATAAGGATTCAGCCTGACTTAATCTTTAATTAATTGCAGCCATCAGCTAAGTTTTTTGTGTGATAGATACAGGGTTTTGAAGGAGCTCAGTCTATTCGGTTATGTAGCAGGATAAAAGTGCGTACCTTGTTTTTCAATTACCATAACTTTTAGACATTGTATTAATTTCTAGTGACTAGATATTGCTTGTAAAATCTATTTTGTTATAACTTTTATATTTCATGCAATTTTTCATAAGGATATGTCTATCTTGATTAGAATTTTAATGTTTCTTTTTCACAATTCTGTTGTAAATAGGAGGGTTTTGCAATAAAAATGGTGAAAACGATGATTTTGTGAGATTCTTGTTCATGCTTTATTATTATATGAATATTATTATTATATGAATATTAATATAGCGCACATATCCATCCACTAGTGGTTGCTCAAGGCGCTTACATTGTTTCCCCTGGTCAATGGCATTCTTTCACCGTCCAATCATTTTTCCAATTCAACTCCCTGGGGAGTATTCAACCGGCATCCATATGTGGCGCTCAGGTTAGGGACCATTCTATGCCTCACAGGGTACCCATTCACAGCTGGGTGAACTGAGACGCATAGTCACAGCAGTTTGTCCAACACTGCTGAACGCTGATAACCGACAGCTCGGCGTATGCACGTGTTCATGTATCCACCATTCAGCCACTGACATGAATTCGTGGTATCTTTTAAGTGCGTAGTTTTTGTTGCACTACACACTAGGGCTCCAGGGTGACACTTGTTGGCTGCGTTCGTTTTGAACCACTCGAGTGTAATCTTGCGCATGCTCGGATGCCACTAAGAGCGAACGACTTGTATGCTCTACTGAGTGTCGCACTTGGTTGCCTGGCTGTAAACAATATGGCCGAGAAATTGAATTTTTCGCAAACAATTCATGATTAAATTTTAACAACACATGGTCTTCAAAATCACAGATATGTTTTAGATTTCCTTTTACCAAATCTAAACCTCACATTGTCATGTTGCTCATGTGTTAAAACAAACTTTTATTTAAGTAAGTATGCCTGTGGTATGTTATAAACACTGTGTCAATTGACGTACTTCCGTTACTCTCACGACCTCCCTCCCCGATTTAGCAGGAGGGACACTGAGTGACTCTAGAGTGCACACGAGAGTGACACTATGGTCGTTAGATTAGGAAATTCATCGCTCGTGAAACACACTCTGTGCAAAACGAACGCAGCCATAGAGTTCTAACAGAGGTGAACTCTAGGTTTTTACACCTTGGCCTGGATGGGATTCGAACCCCGGACCTCATCATCCGGGGTTCATTATTATCATCGTGACAAGATTTGTGGGTGCATCTATGACGATTATTTCTCGTGTGAATCATAGAAATTCACTAAACAGCTTCATTCTGTTAAAGACTCGGGTAAGGACAGATTCAATTTCATTAAATTGATATAATAATTTCTTCACTGCGTTACGCGTAGCAGATATAGATCATATTTTAATAAGATTGGGACAGATCCATGGTCGCGCACTTAGTAAAGAAACAAAATGGCGGCCAAGGATCCCGGGATTTTTCCAACAGGCGTCAAGGAGTTTTTCTAACATGGTAATAGGTATTGACACATTCGTCTGGGTACTGTGAACTTATACAAATATCTAAAGTCGCTAAGAAAACATGATGTGGATCTCAACGGGTGCATCACTTTCAATCATCCCTCGTCGTTATTTCAATTTCATTTTCGAAAAAAATTGGTCCATTGAACTCAATGACCACTACACAGATTATATTTCAATATGTTTATAAGAAGAAAGTTCAGTTTGACAAACTAAGGGAAACAGTTATAGCCCGCAAAAGGGTTAACGACCAAGGGAGATAAGTAACAGGACTTACACAATTCTCACCAAACCGTGTGAAGCATTCATAAAATTCTCTTTTCTCTATACAATACATGTCGTAACAGTCAACTTCTATTGAATTAGCTCCATGTATTGTTTGTTGAAGGTCATGGGAGGAAGATCCTTTGTCTAAGGTAAAGCTTGACCGAAATGGAATCCTTGGTCAAGCCTTAAAGGGACAGTCTACCGTGGTATTTTTGTGGAGACAAAACTCAAGAGTACTCAGTACTTTCCTGTTTATACTCAGATATGATTTTATATGATTCTTTCACAAGTATTTTCAAATATGTTAGAGGGGGAACATGTTAGTTGTTCCGAATCTAACAATTTGACAAAGAATTGAATGCATCACTGCAGCCTTCAAAATTTCATTTCAATAAAAAATACCACCATAGGACTGTTCCTTTCAATTCGTATACTCACCTTGGGAAGGCAAATCTTGAAGCTTTAAAGGGGCAGTAGCACGTTTTCAGGGGGAATATAATGTGATGTCAAGAAAATGAAAATTAATGGTTCCAATTGAAAGACAATGTATTTAAACTAAATGGAGCAGTAATAATTCAAATATATAACGTAAAGTTTAGCCATGCTAATCTTATTTCTTACACAAAATGAATTAAAGGTGTTCACACAAAATGGCCGCCAATGGATTTTATATGAATCTTCATACTATGGAAGATTGGCTTGTGTAATAAGATTTTTGACACTATCAAAATAATACATTTAGCATGTATGTACAATAATCAGTGAAAAATTTGAAATATAAAATTATCAGAAACCGTGCTACTGCCCCTTTAAAGCTCCGGTTAAAGCTTTTACTGAAGTTGTCAATAGTATGTGAAATTTTGAATGTGAATATTGATTTCAATCAATCAATTTTTTATTTTTTTTTATTTTTTTTCAATCAAAGTTGTTAGAACGTTGCTTTCTAAAGTTTCATTCCCGCGGTGCGTTTTATATTTATATAGTCGAATCATTAGACTATCCATCCCACGTCATATGGTAGCTTCGGAATTATGATCGTACACATGGGATTCGGTAACTTCCATATCAAGATATACATTAGTAGGTGAACCACATTTTTGGATGCAGCTGTGATTTTCATAGTTGATCTCACATTACACTTATTGTAATAAAGCAGATAACGGCAATGAAAATAAATTTATTGCATTTTTGAGACAATATCAGATAGAGTGCAATTATATACAACCGTGTTTGGTTTGTCAAACATGAAAAAAATATCATAAAATATCTATTGAGAAATTTTTCAGTTGATAAAACTCAACTATTTAAAAAGCTGTTGTTTCAAGAAAGTTTAATACTCGACAATAAAACTTAATTTTCTATTACACACATCACTAAACAAAGCTTTGACAGACAAAAACAGATCTAAGTAAATTTCTTTAGTACAATGATCTACTAAGAATTCATAGAACATGGGGAAAATAATAAAAAAATGCACAATATCATAATCAACATAATAATGTGTTATAAAAAAACATCTCATATGAATAACCATAAAATATCTACCCCTATGCAAACAAATTGTGGGTGACTCAAAGTACCAAGGCTTTCATATAATTGTCTATATACTTGGGGGGGGGGGGGGGGTATTGCTATCATTAAAATTATTTGATAACTCCATAGGGCTATTTACAAACAGACATGATAATAAAAGTACAATCAAGTATCAAAAGGGCATACTCCGAATGAAAACGACTGTGGTCCTAGAATTTGTGAAACATTGATTTTTTTAGATACGAACTCGTTCTATCAGGGGTTTCCAGTCCACAGAGTATCATTAGTCGCATGTGGTCGGCATTGGAACTGCTATCACTACCTTTAATGAAACAAGTTAAACGTTGGGGAATAAATCCACAGTGCTATTTAACAAGTAAAGTAAACAAGTGAATCATATCGAAACGTGTACTATATAAGACACTATGTACAATATTATATTAGAAAGTTGTATATGAAGATAATAAAATACATGAAGGAAAAACATACAATTTTATTATGTGAGCGTAATTTTCCGGCAATCCGATTGGTCGAGAACCGGTCACGTGACAGTCGACAGAAAGTGATATTGACTTGACTCCCGTGACCCCGAGTCCGACCAAAGTGATATTGACTTGAGTTATTAAAAATAGAGCCGATGACGTCAAACCGTTGTTTCATAACGATATTGACTTGAGTTATTAAAAATAGAGCCGATGACGTCAAACCGTTGTTTCATAACGTCATGCTATTGTTATCATGACGTCATGCTATTGTTATCATGACGTCATTGACCCGTCCTTGCCAACAATCGAGCCAAAATGCCGCTCATTGCTGTAGTTTTTCATTATCTTTTGTTTTTTGACCGAGACATAATGAAACAATTATGGACTGGTGAGTTCGGTCAATACCTGTTTTTATAGACCCGAGGAAAACAATATCGACCTCGGACGAAAGTATTGACCTCATCACCAGTCTATAATTGTATAATGATACTTAAAATTGCTCTTAAAAAGGTAGAATTTTATTCAATAATATATATACAGTGTACATGATAAAATGATGGACTTGCACGTAAATGAACAAACTAAGGAACGCAGATTTTTAATTGGTGAAAATCTCTTCTTTCAGACCCTATGAAACAAAATTGACAGAGGACAATATGTTTTTGCTCGGACTTTGAAAAACAGGTTTTATCTTATTAACCTGTCCATACTTTTATTATGTTTTGGTTACACAGCGAATGATAACAACTCTTAACCAATTTTGTTTGTGTAGAATTGTAACCATATAGTGTTTCATCATCTAAACTCATTCTGTTGGCAAACCTATTGGTCTATTGACAGTTGAAAGAAAGTGATATTGACTTGACCCCGAGTCTGACAAAAAGTGATATTTACTTGACCCCGAATCTGACAAAAAGTGATATTTACTTGACCCCGAATCTGACAAAAAGTGATATTTACTTGAACCCGAGTCTGACAAAAAGTGATATTGACTTGACCTCGAATCTGACAATATACAATTATAGACTGGCGATGAGGTCAATACCTGTTTTTATAGACCCGAGGAAAACAATATTGACCGAGGACGAAGTCAATACCTGTTTTTATAGACCCGAGGAAAACAGTATTGACCAAGGACGAAGTCCGAGGTCGATATTGTTTTCCTCGGGTCTATAAAAACAGGTATTGACCGAATTCACCAGTCCATAATTGTTTTATTATGTCTTTGTCTCAAAAGCAAAAGATAATGGAAAACTACAGCAATGAACGGCATTTCGGCTTGATTATTGGCAGGGACGGGTAAATGACGTCATAATAACAATTGCATGACGTCATGAACCAACTGTTTGACGTCATCGGCTCTATTTTTAGTAACTCAAGTCAATATCACTTTTGGTCGGACTCGGGGTCATGAGGGTCAAGTCAATATCACTTTCTGTCGACCGTCACATGACCGGTTCTCGACCAATCGGATTGCCGGAAAATCACGCTCACATAATAAAAAGTGATATTTACTTGACCCCGAGTCTGACAAAAAGTGATATTGACTTGACCCCGAGTCTGACAAAAAGGGATATTGACTTGACCTCGAGTCTGACAAAAAGTGATATTGACTTCAGTTATTAAAAATAAACACATCGGTTATGACGTCATTCTGTTGTTATCATGGCGTAATTTTCCGGCCCTCTCTATAATCGGGCTGCAATGTCTTTCATAGTTTTGATCTTTTTTTTTAAAAAAACCCCATAATAACCAATTATGGACTGGTTCTTGTTAAAGGTATTATGTAGCTTATCAAAACCAAATAAACTTTTAAGAAAGATACTCTGTGTCACTTTATTATCATTTTTCTTAAATAAAAGGGTCAAAAGGAACAATGGATGAATCCCTCCTCCTGTCAAACTATCTTGCAAGTTATAACATCGCTGTACATCTATCCGCGTTATGCTCCTTAAAGTCATAGAGAAGTTGTCATGAGAGTGTGTTTTGGGATCGTAAATATCCTGCATTAGGAATAAACATTGTATTTTGCGAGCCTTTGTTCATTCAACTCACGTTAAATCATACATATGGCTAAAGAAACATACATTTTTTTTTTGTTATTTTTAAAATTAATGTCTATGAATTGTATCATTTATATTTTTATGTCTCCCCCGTTACTAAAGCCGTTCGAAATATTAACGCTTGTGAATTTTCAAAAGATGTTCCGACCTTGACCTTTGAAATATGCATCTCTATTTGATATTAAACAATTATTTACTTCAAGTGAGGTTGATCCAATGATTTGTCGACCTTGGACACAGGAAGATACAGAATGTACAAGGGTCTTACAGTCCCGTACACCCTGTCAAAACGCCGTGTAACTAATAATGTCTGCGAGAAACATGCATTTAAAAAAATCATAGATCTTGAATCTCTTTAACTAGGCGAGTTAGCAGGGAGAAATTGGACACTTTTGCTTGTTTTAAAACGTTATAGTGCAATGACGCGTCAACGAATTTATGTCAAATAAAGTGCATTGTTTTCTTACCTAAATTCAATTCTTTATGAAGTTTATAGTGAAATGACAAAGGTTCTGTGCATAAAACAACTTGAAATTTCGATTTATGCAACCCTTGTGCGTTTGAAAAGACACAAAATCAAAAGTATCTTTTCCTGAAGAATGAAAATGTGCATACTTCTTTACAAGACATATGCCTGTTAGGCACACTTAAATTCGACTCTGTCAGGTATTAGAATTTTGTTTCGAAGGACGTTGAAAACTTGGTATCGTTTCTTTTGGACACATAGAGATTATTAACCGAGTGTGTTTCCGTATCATTAATATCATATAATAGGAATAAAATTTGTATTATGCGAGCCTTTGGCGAGCATAATACATATATTTTTATTCCTGTTATATGATATTAATGATACGGAAACACACGAGGTTAATAATTTCTTTATCATATAATGTCATTTTGAAATAAACGGGTTTAAACGAAAATATGATTCCTACTTAAAATATGTTTGACCTAGATTTCGCGGAGTAATTGCTTTCACAATACACCAAGGTGAAGGTCATATTGTCGGCGATGTATAGTTGTGAACAGTCTAGAAATATTCCTTCACTAAATTATTTGTTTCAGTGTTAGAAACGTCTTCTACAATCTATCAACATTTTCAGTATTATTCCCAGTGCACGAGTAAATATTGTATTTTTTTATAACACAAAATGTGTCAGAACCACTTGTCAACGTCGCTACAACAGGGGAAGTAACTCGACTGCATTTTGAAAAGCTGCATTGTCATTGTTGTTACGCCAGTTCAGTTACGGTATCCTTAGACCAAACGCCGACTATTTGCGAAGGTGAGGTTGTTGCGTTTGTTACTCCGCTTCTAGATAATGTGTATTATCACTAGAATATGATTTGTTTTTGCTGATAAGTTGGTAACCGACATGGTCAAAGCGATCTAGGCCTATGTTATTCACGAAAATTGAAGCACATATTGTTTCGATAGTCGATATTGTTATATATTTTGTAAACGAACGATGAAAACAACTTGAAATGATTCGATAACCAAGCTATAATTTCCTAAATACGAATGCGTGATAAGTTTACCCTGACGGCTTTTGTACGATATTTTATTCGATAAAAAACACAAAACCTGAAAACTCCCGACGACGTTATCAATGGTCAGTGACCGTTTTAGGACTCGCATGACATGCATGGGGTTTTGAGAAAATAGTTCGTGTTTTGACCTCATTTGCATCTTTATCAGATTTTGAGACAATCGGATACCAAGTTTATCAGATAGCTTTATTGCATCGATAACACCCTCCATTATATGATAATAGATTATATTCGCTGATGTAGCAGGGTGACTATCTCGATCCGCCATTGTAAAGCCTTTAACCGTTAACAATGCAGTGCTTAACCGCTCTAACTTTCATCTCAGTGGCCGCCAGTGTCACGTTCCGCCATGTTTCCCATCGGATTCCTCTTCCCTCACGATTGTCATCATGATGACCGTTCAGGTTTGTCATCCGGCAATCCTCCGCAAACCACCAGCCTCCCGGAAATGACGAAGCGCAGTTGGCAGTAACGTTCGGGTCATTGTCGTTGTCCCTGGTTGTGAATTTCAGCCCGCTGTGTTGACCGAAGGCGTCACCTGAAAGTATATACTGTCTATACCGTATTTCCTCTATTAAGCGGCCGGGCGCTTATTGTTTCAGCACCCCTTACCCCCCGGCGTTTATTAGAGACCCGGCGGCTTATTGGAGACCTGGCGCTTATTTCTTTCACAGAAATTTAAGATTGTTTTAAGCCGTCTTTTACAATGTGTACCTGAAAAATGTTTACTGAGGGAGCATTTATCTAATGGTTAGGACCGACGCTTATTAGAGACCCGGTGTAATATAGTAGTTTTTTCCCCTAGCCAAATTTCCCCCCGGAAAAAGGGCTATATAGCATCCTTCCCCCCCCCCCCCCCCCCCCCCCCCCCCCCCGGAAAAAGCACTATATAGCGTTTTTTCCCCAGGGGGAAAGATGGCTCCGTAGTACTTTTTCCGCTTTGTAGCCGTTTTTTCCCCCTAACACAACACAGGGGGAAAACGGCTGTATAACAGAGCATAGTATAACATAGAAGAGCATAATATAACATAGAAGAGCCTAGTATAACACAGAAGAGCACAGAACAACATAGAAGAGCATCGTATCAAGATCAAGAACTCCCCCCTGTATTGTTTTAACCCTAACTCTAACCCTAACCCTCGCCTTTCCAACAATTCAATGCGCTTTTGGCATGCGCTTTATGCATGGATATAACGCTTTGTAAATGCCCATAATTATTATTCAGTCTAATCCTAACTAACCCTATCCTTAGTCTAACCCCAACCTTAGCCTAACGCTAACTCTAACCCTTACCCAAACTAACCATAGTCTAACCTCAACCCTCATCCTTTGGTTAGAGTAAGTTCAGTTATGGTTCGGGTTAGCTTTTGGGTTAGGGTAAGTTAAGTTAGGGTTGGGGTTTGACTAGGGTTAGAGTTTAGGTTAAAGTTGGGTTAGGGTTAGAGTAAGTGAGGGTTAGGGTTTGACTAGTGTTAGAGTTTGGGTTTCAGTTGTGTTAGGGTTGGAGTTAGGATTAGGGTTAGAGTTTGGTTAGGGTTAGTGAGGGTTGGGTGAGACCAGGTTTAGTGTTAGGAACCCCTGGTTTGTGATGGCGAAATGCTTTCTTTACAGATGATTTAAGCACACGTTATTAAAGTGTTTATAAGGTTTGAAGGTTTCATTCATATGAAATTAACTCTGCGTGCCAGACCAATTGTATCTATAATATCTATCTGTAATACATATATAATTGTAAATTTAATATATGTTTTAATAAAATAATTTAATATACTTTTAATATATACTTTAATTTCAAATTATAAACTGTACATTGATCATAATAGACCCCATACCTTATGTTAGTTTTGTTCACTACATCAATTCCACCGCAATTTAACACGTAAAGTATGTTTTATATCTATTACAAAAGACATATTGGTGGGGCCGGATAATTGGCTATAAAGCGGAAAATCTGCTTTGTAGCCGTTTTTCCCCGGGGGGAAATACGCTATATAGTGCTTTTTCCGGGGGGAAAGGGTGCTATACATATACAGAACGTCATACAACTGTACGTGTGCATTTGGGTCGTTTGTATTGAACGAGTAGATGTCATGGACGCGGAGGAACGAGTTCGAAGAAACCAAACGACCCAAATGCACACGTATGACGTTCTGTATTTATTATATACTCTTTTAAACCTTTTTAAAAGTAATTATGAATTGCTAAAATAATCCGAGACGACGCACTGCGCATTGATACATAATGCAAAGAAGGCGATTATGATTTGATACCGCATTATCTTTTTATTTTCTCTTTGTATTGGAATGGATATTCCACTGAGACTTTTAATGTAAAGTGATAAGTTCGCTGCTCTCATTGCACATCAAAGACATTTTACGACGCTTCAGAACTGTGGCCTAAGCAATGGGCAAGTAACTCTAATTTACCGGAAGGTTGTGCAAAAGGACGCCATGCGGTCTGGTTGTTTTGGTGAAAGCACCCGGCGTGTATCGGACTGAAAATTTCACCTAGTTCATTTTTAGTAATCTTTTTGAGCAGTTAAATGTAAAATTAGGTTCATTAAAGAAGAATTGACTCGAGTTGGACTTCCTTCCTGAGATACAAAGACGCCAGGTAGCCCCGCAATCACAAAACAATACAGTGAAATTTTCATAATCAGAAATGTAAACATCCATCAAAAGTAAACAAGTTTCAAGTCATATCATGAAGTATCAAGTTACCTACATCTTGTAAAACATCACACGAACTGTTCTAGAAGAAATAGTTGAAAGTTGTGTCAAAAGTCGTCGCAAAAAGCAGCTATTTATAGACAATAAGTTGACATTTACAATATGAACATGGAAACACTCAAGTTAAACAGAAATAAAGCCAAGCTTGCAACAATCGTCTGTGCCAAAAGATTAATTTCAAGGGCTCAGAGAAATCATGATAAAGAAATTCTGCACAATTTAATGATTGAACTTGAAAAAGCATACAGTGACTTTATTGACATTGACAATGAGTATGTAGATGCAGTAGAGGGGGGAAATTTGGATGAAGAAGCAGAAGTAGATGGGGAAAATCAGGAAGAATTCAGAAATAATGTTTCTAAAGTCTATGAAGATGCAAAGAGCAAGTACAATGAAATTAAAACAGCAGACAAATTAGCAGAAAACATGAAAAATGCAGAGCCTATCCATGACACTCTCAGAAGAAATATGAACAAAATACACATTTTGTTGGAAAGATTAGGAAGCAATCTACTGTCACCAAAGCCAGATATCCATACTCTCCAGTATGATAATGAAGCAGCTGGACATTTGTTAGATTCCATGAACAATCAGTTAGGGACTCTGTTAAAGTTGCTTGGATCTGAACACATGCAAAAAGAGCAGAAAGCTCTAGATGAAGTTACTGATTCTGTTGAAAGGACGAATAGAGAGGTACATATCTTCATGTCCAAAACTAAAAGTGAATCTTTGCAAGAAAAATATACAAGAAAATTGAAAGAAATAAAAGAGACAAGACATACAGACCCTTCTACACAGCATGTCAAGGTCAAAGTGGAGACAGAGAACAACAGTAATCCTTCAGCACCAAGTAACCAAGTTCCTCAGACTCAAGGTAACCAAACATTGAATCACACAAGTTCCCAGAACATGTCACCTCAATCTGCACTTGCCTCACTACCTCAATCACCAAACACAAGCTTCCATAGAGCTGATGTCAAGCTTAAGAAGTTGTCATTCCCTTCATTTTCTGGAAACAGAAGAGATTGGCCTGAGTTCAGAGCGGTGTGGAAGGAGTTAGCTGAGCATGGATGTAATAGCAAGACTGCTCTTGCCCATGAACTGAAACACTCAGTACATGGTGAAGCCGCACAGCGCATCAAGTCAGTATTCGCAACAAAACCTGAAGCTTATGACATCATGTGGAAGAAACTTGAGAGTTACTATGACGACACATGTTCAAGTGTACAAGCAGCCATTGGAAACCTACAAAAACTGAAACTAGTTAAAGAAGATGACTATAAGAGCCTAATTGAACTTATTGATGAAGTGGAAGCCTGAGATACAAAGTCGCCAGGTAGCCCCGCAATCACAAAACAATACACTCTTTATTTTGCGTAGTTAAACGTAAGAGGCAATTTTCTCAAGTGTGAAAACATAATACAGTGATAAAAGTTTATCCTTAGTAATTATTTATGAAGTTCTGAATGTGATAAACGTAAGTTCAGGATTCCGAGCAACGGGATCCTTTCAAACGACGTCACCATGGAAATGACGTCATAATCGTTGAAGGCTATGACGTCATAAGGGCGAAGTGTCGCTGGCGATGTACTCGGAGTTTTGTTTTGCAGTTTCTTTACTAACGATAACACTAGTTTCTCACTATATTATTCTTTAATATCATATTAAAAAAGTAAGTTTGTTACCAATGCATAGCTCAGTGGTAGAGTGTCCGCTCGTCACCCGGAAGACCGGGGTTCGATTCCCGGTCGCGTCATACCAGAAGACGTTAAAAGTTGGGAGTTGTTGCTGTCTTGCTTGACACTCAGCATTGTAAAGGCAGAACAACGATTTAACTGGCGCTGCACTGTGGCTGCCGGGTGCTTCGGCACAAACAAAATTTCCAATGTATGTATTTACTGAGGACAATAAAGTGTTATTATTATTATTATTATTATTATTAATGCATTGAGATACGTCAAATCCGATGATCAAATAAGGAAAATGATTGTTACGTACGGAAAGTTGCGAGAATTGCCGAAGCTTGAAAAGTAGAACCGACAATCGTGCAATACGGAATTGACCGTGCAATACGGAATTTGAAGACGTATTCCGTATTGCACCCTTGTATTACTATCCTAAGATTACATGAGTATATAATAAAGCCCCTTTTCCGGGAGGAAATTTAGCTGTGGGGGAAAAGCTACTATATTACACCGGCGCTTATTGGAGACCCGGCGCTTATTAGAAGAAATACGGTATGTTCAACATGTCATTTCTTTTCCTGACCGTATCTCCTCTAATACGCTCTCCATGACTCTCCGGCCTATGCACTATACAGTAGAGGAAAATATTCATGTATTCATGAATAATAGTGTTAGTGACGATCTCCATTTTCTGTGATCAATAAACAGTATAAATAGAAATTACGTTTTTACTCGAAAAGACCCAAACGGATCTCCTATACATTATAACCCTTTAGCGACGTCCCTCCATTGTTCTTTGAGGTCTTTATATATTTTTATTTCCTCCTGACTCGTACAACAAGGGAATTATTCGAGTAATGTCACTCGAATGCAGGTTATTATCAACATAATCGCAAAAGTTTTGGCGATACCCCATCTCGAACGTCAGAGTTGATACTCCCGAACGCTAAACCCAACGCTCTGACTACTGAGCTATTATGACAGCGCTGTCGGAGCGTTCTTGTTAGCTCCTCTTATAACAAAGGTCTTATAGTTTGGGTTTCTGTGATATTTTACGGCCGCCTCTGTTATTTCTAATCCTTTCACGTTATCTGTCATATCAATGTTATTATAACTAGTTGGCGGTTTATAAAATTGATAAGGCATGATCCATGGTCATTATCAATAGTAAGGAATGTTTGTCCTCGTGATTTGCCTGTGGGCAAATCCCGCGGACAAACATCTTTTATTATTAATAATTCCCGTGGACCATATGTCTTATCCATAACGTAAAGCCTGGTTAAAGTGCCCTTGTTGTAATGCCAAACTGGAAGAAATGCCATGTAATAGCCAAAACCGATTTCCTGCCCTTATATCTCACTGGATATAATGCCAAATTATATATAGTGCCATTTGCCGATGATTTAAGAACAAAAGTCAGTTTTCCCTGGCCATATTGCAAATTAAACCAATATTTTAGAATATTGTTTAAACTAATAAATGTTAATTTGCATAGCTGATACTTTGATCGTTGGCTAATAAGCAGGCACTACGGTAGTGACGTTCTACTTGCCTCAAATGTATTGGCAAAATTCATCACTTCTTTAAATAGTGACTCTGTTTGCCAACGTTTATTTTCTTTTCTTATATGAATATTTATATAGCTCCATATCTATCCACCCGTGGTTGCTCAAGGCGCTTACATTGCTTCTCCTGGTCAATGACATTCTTTCACCGCCTATTCATTTTTCCAATTCAACTCCCTGGGGAGTATTCAACCAGCATCCATATATGTGTCGCTCAGGTAAGGGACCATCATATGCCTCACAGGGTACCCATTCACTGGATGAACTGAGACACATAGTCACAGCAGCCTTGAGTTCAGTAACACGAAAGTTCCCGGGATGTTCGCGAGCGCTCATGTTAAAAGAAGGATACCCGCCGCGAACAACGTGTTACTGAACGCAAGGCAGTTTGTCCAACACTGCTAAAGGCTGACAGCGCGGGGTATGCATGTGTTCATGTATCCACCATTCAACCACTAACATGAATTCGTGGGATCTTTTAAGTTTGCAGTTTTTGTTGCACTACACACTAGGGCTCCAGGTTGACACTTATAGAGTTCTAACAGAGCTTAACTCTAGGTTTTTCCACCTTGGTCTTGATGGAATTCGAACCCCGGACCTCGGCAACGTGTTTCTAAATGCTTTACCTGGGTGTAATGCCAAGCTCTATAGTGCAAAATTTTTCTCGGAGGAATGGTGGCATTATATAAGAATAACCAACGAGTTGCGAGGAATTATCGATTATCTGTCCTTATTAAATTATTCAGATAAACTCCGAGTTTGACACAATAATTCACGAGGGGCAGATAATCCGTATTTCCGAGCATCGAGTTGGTTATTCTTTTTCTTTCCCAAGATCATTTTGATGCATAAAACGGCGAAAAAAGGAGTAACATTAAAAAACTACGCTCAGCCGGTGAAGTTCAAATTGTACTCATACGCCATTCATAATTTTGCTCACCACAGCAAGATTTATTTTATTATCACTGTATTATCCTCAGTACATACATACAATGTCGGAAATTCGGGTTGTGCCTAAGCACCCGGCAGCCACGGTGCAGCTCCAGTTAATGCGTTGTTCTGCCTTTACAATGCTGAATGTCAAGCAAGGCAGCAACAACTCCCAACTTTTAACGTCTTTTGGTATGACGCGACCGGGAATCGAACCCCGGTTTTCCGGGTGACGAGCGGGCACTCTACCACTAAGGTACGCCCCCGTTAAAAAAAAATTACATCGCGCGCTGACTGAATTACGCTTTCAGTAGTTCGCAACTAACGCTCTACTTTGAAATGGTTTTGATGTCACATTTTAGCACATAAATGATTGACTATTATTACCCACGTGGTACTTCGTAAAGGGGTTTCATAATAATTTGTTATGACACATATTGGTCATAACACCTAAAAGTGATTTGATTGGCTTGCGGTGAACTTTGACTGTGTCCGGACTACTTTATTCATTCATATAACGAACGAGTTTTCATTCACAAATTCGAATGGCACTGAGTGAGTCGGAGTCATTCTTCAAACTTTCAGTTTATCTTTTAAATCTTCCTTACCGAGATGTTAAGGAATAAATCGGAGGACAAAAGGCTCATATCAACACAAAAGGGTTTAAATTCAGCACAATTTGATCACCGAATTTCATTCATTTGATCCATGTCGCTCCAAAATGACACAGACAGACATTGCTTGTTATCTATAAAATATAAAGACAACTGAATATTCTTTAGACAACATTTCTTCAAAACAAAACGCGTTTGAACAATGATAAGCATCTTAAACTTACTTTGAAGGCGGTTGTTTACACAATTTGACGAAAAGATACAGGCAAATGGCGGCCGTCATGTCATGCCGTTGATCAAAGAAAGATAACTCTGACTGTTCTCGCGCAGTGAGATTTTATTTTCACGTACGCTTCGTTCATGACTAAAGTGTTTATTACTTACATTTCACCAGACACTACGAATTAACGTAGGGTAGAATTTAGAAATGTGAATATTTGACGTCGTAATAGTATAATATTTGAGGCTGTGACGTGGTTTGATATTCATCCGCTGTTTCGTCTCTTTATAGGCATAATACAAAGTTATTTATAAAGCAATAAATCGTCTGAAATGCAAGTTGGTAATAAATAGGATACATAACTCGTTCCCCTTTCATATCAAGTTAATGTCCCTCGTGAAATAATTTTGTTTTGTCACTCGCCAAGGCTCGTGACAAAGCAAAATTATTTCACTAGGGACATAAACTTGATATGAAAGGGGAAGCTCGTTAGGTATCCTATAATTATATAATAAAAACTAGTTTTTATTGACCGCGCGAAACCAGAAAGGTAAGTAAGACCTTGCTAGCTTTCATTGTGTTTGACAAGCCTTGTGTGGAATGTCATGACGTCACTATTTGACGTCATGATTAATGAACTCATAGAGCTATGACGTAAAGACAGTTCGGGCCGGCGGCTCTCCCACACAGCGCCACCTTGAACATTGAATATTGTATTTACGACAAAGAAAACGTCAGAAGGGCTTGGTTTCCTATTTAAAATGATTTAGTAATATATGACTTTCAAAATGTAGGTTTAAAGCGACCTTCACACGACAAACGACAAACACATGTTGTAAACTCGGGTTTGAGAGTGTGAACGGTCCAACAACTCGTCACTAACACCACTATCTGAGTTGTCAAACTGTTGGCCAGAAATAGGATCGATCTCTATTCTCACCAACTTTTCCATCAAACTTTCGGTGTTGTCAAACTCGAGTTTGACGTGTGAAGTGTTGTCAAACTAATGTTGTTCAGAAGTGGCCAATGGCATGCGACATTTGAGTCACACGACTTTGTGACGTCATCGATATAACGTCATTTGCATATCGAGTTTGACAACCAGTGTTTGACCTCAGAACATGCGAGTTTGACAACAACAGGTGTTGTCAAACTTTAGTTTGTCGTATAAGGCTGCTTAAGATTTCTCATCTCAATATACCAACTAAAATAGAAGATCCAAGCGAATCATGAATGGGTGCAAAAAGTTCAGTGACCAATCAAAATGCGAGTTATTTTTAGAAAAACTGTAATTCCCGTGACCATTATGAAAACTTTAATACTCGGAATAATCATGCCCACTTGGGTAAGAATAGCTAGCTTTTCTGTGCATGTTATATGAGCTGTGTCTCTTATAACCTTCGGGCTGACCATATGCGTCGGGGTTTAGGGGAGTTGAAAAAATAAGCGCTGGGCACCCAATAAGTGCTTTGCTAAACCCTTTAAGTTATGTACAAGTAGGCTATCTTTTACTATTCAGGAAATACTTCTCCCATCAGGTTTATTTGTAAATTACGGCGTCGATAACAAAATAATAAATTTCTTATTGAATGCCTACAAAAATTATCGTGTTTCGAATAAGCATAAGACGGTAGAACACCTCGTTGCTTAGAGAAAATATGATGAATCCTACAATAAATACACAATATGTAAGTATTATCTATGTAACGGTTGTCCTAAATACGCAAACGTCAATGTTGGATTTATCCGAAGCGACAACTCTGGATAATAATGTGTGCATTAAAAAAGGTTACTGTGACAATGCGTATTATATAATTTTACATTACATTTTAAATACTAGTGTAATGTCGCTGTGAATAATACACTGCCATATCTAACACAAGCGAGTAATTAAAGATGCTGTATCATACTTTCAATATTCTAAAAAGTATTTTAAATGTTTCATTTTTAATTGTTTTTATTTTTAGAAAAAAATAGCGACGAACCTTAAGAAAATCGGACCAAATTCATTAAATAGGAGATAATTTACCAAAAAATACCGAAACGGCAGTCGACATAAGGGCAAATCAAGTGTGGCCATTTCACAACTTCCGGTTTCTAAATGTACGCTTTAAAACCGTCTTTGTCGCACTCAACAGGATTTTCTTTTCTTTTTCACCGTCGAACGGTAGTTGAGACACGGTGGAAATCCTACAAGCATAATGATTACGTCACCGAAAGCGTGTTCGTTAAATGCTATGCCCTTTTTACAAGGGGTACTGTGCTTTGAGCGTCGCAATAAGTATGTTATTGTTGATTAAACAATCAAATATGATATCAAAATTTCGACGAAAGATTTTTCTACAAAGTGATGTATTTCTTTTCTCAATAGCTAAATTTCATCCTGAACCGCTTGCAAGTATTAAACAGCATCTTTAAACATGATTTGATTAATTTTAAATAATATAAACACGAGGTTTCTTGCGAAGAACCTTACCTACGTTTCCGTCATACCCATTTACAGTGAGAAGGAATTTAGTGGTCACGTTCTCAACTCTAAATTCAGAATACGTGGCATATCCTGATTGGCCCTCGTGGTCCAACATCTCCACTCTCAGCTTAGATTCACGTGCAGTCGTCAAACGGCTGATCTGTTCAGTTCCTATCAACATTATAACAATCTTATTCATATTTTTGATTACCTTTAACGGCAGAGCTCTTGCACATTTAAACGAAATTTTGTCAATCATGTATACAATTGCAACCAAGTTAATTATTTATTAATTTAATAAATTGAATTTTAGAATAAATTTTCATTACCTGCAAGGCGTTACAACTTCAAATCATTGATGAACTCAAATATATCCGTTCAAGACGAAGTCAAAATACATATTTTACCTTGCCAAAATGATTCGTTCTTATCTCCAAATCCTGCCTTGTATACTTTCCAATACATGCTGAAGGGTTGACGGCTGTTCACTATTTGTCTCTGGATAACCTGGTATAAAGAGGAGAAATAATAATAATAATAATAATAATAATAATAATAATAATAATAATAATAATAATAATAATAATAATAAAAATGATAATAATAGTAATAATAAAAATAATAATAATAATGATAATAATAATAATAATAAAAAATATATATTATAATAATAATAACAACAACAACAATAATAATAATAATAGTAATAATAAGAATACGACATGCTTTAGTACTCCTTGGTTTATTAATAAAATGTGATAAAAATGATGAATATAAGTATTTGATTTTGTTTGTAATAGTATCTGGGCAGTTTTCGATATGAAGGCCTATAGTAATCACAAAAGTTTTTGAAGAATTAAAAAAATGTTGCAAATGCCAGGGGAAAGACACGAAACTCTATATATTGTTCTTGCACTTGAGAGCCATTAACTTAAAGGGGCAGTAGCACGTTAATTCTTAATGTATTATTTTGACAGTGTCAAAAATCTCATTACACAAGCCAATCATCCATAGAGGACAAAGTATGAAGATTCACTTAAAATCCATCGGCGGCCATTTTTCTTGAACACCTTTAATTCATTTTGTGTAAGAAAAAGGAATCACACGGCTAAACTTTACGTTATATTTTTGAATTATTACTGCTCCATTTAGTTAAAATACATTGTCTTTCAATTGGAATCATTAATTTTCATTTTCCTGACACAACCTTCTATTCCAACTAAAAACGTGCTACTGCCCCTTCTAGGCACAACTCACTGTCCATCCGCCCCCATCAGTGGTCATGTCACAGAAGACAGTGAAAGGTCCCGCACCATCCAGAGGGTTAATGGTGTACTGTCCATCAGTCGAGGTTGGGTCACTGCACAGGATATCAGCACAGTCCTGTATGTCTGTGGAAGAGGTTTTGTCAGTAAAAGATGCCATTCATCTAATAACAAAATATGTCAGTTTCACCCGAGGCTGATTGAAATCGACCAAATCGACCGATATCGAGTAAAAAAATAAAATATTGACGCTACCGAGAATCAAACATGTTCTATCAGGGAGTTTCCCCTCCACAAGTTATCAATGCATCCCTTCCACTCACACAGCGATGTGTCCAGGCAAAACGAAATCATCAGCAATCAAGGCATATATTGGATCATAAATAGTTTTAAGCGGCGATCATGTATGATACATACGAGTATGTTACCTGCCCTTAACTGATACCAAAGATTTTGCTGGAGTCTTTGTGATTGGCTAAATGAGCTTACGTCAGAAGTGAGTGCGATCATGATGGAGAGGACAAATCAGCTGGATTAAGTCAAACCAATATACATTTAAAAATTATATCAAAGATCCACCAAGGAACTTATTTTCAATTTGCAATTTTATCAAGATAAGCTTTTAACAAACAATTGAATATTTTGCCAGAGGTTATTAACATTATTATGATATCCTCAATCAAAATCTAACTATAAATAGCGTCCCCCATATCAGTGACGTATTATGTCATGACGTCATCACTTATCGTGTGCTTGTACAAAATGTCGTAATAAATATGGCGGGCTTACTTCTTTGTCAGTATCTATTACGTGACATCTGACCTCCATAATGGGAATACATGACAATCATAATTTGTTGCCTTGTGTAATCTTAATTCAGAATGGTTAGAATGTGTTCCATTATTTCCAGATAAGGTCAAAGAGATCCATTGCTGAAGATTCTGCGTTTGGTGAAGATTAAAGGATTTCATGTTCTGTCGGTTTAAAGCATTTTCGCATTCCACCAATTAAAAGCATTTTCATTTTTGTCGGTTACAAATTTTTTGGCATTCTGTCGATTCAAAGCATTTACATGTTTTATCGATTGAAAGCATTTTCGCATTCTACATGTAGAAATGTAGTCCCTTGGCCAAGAAGAAGATATTGAAATGTGAACTTTTAAAATGTATTTTACTTCTGTTTGTATGGGCCTTCAAGGACACGTAATAAAGATTTCCAGTTTAAGTTTAAAAAAAATTCTGTTGATTTTTCAAATTTTCAATGATAAATAGATTGTTATTAAAAATAAGATCACGTCATTGCATCAGTTTTGCCTATATGCAAATATATGAAAATTAAAAATTGGATAGGGAATACCCAATGCCACAAGCAAAGATTTTTAAAACATAATTGTCAATGATAATTGAAAGTTAATGCTAAATGTTTCATTTTAGCAGTGTCAAAAATCTCATTACACAAGCCAATCATCCATAGTCAGAGGACAAAGTATTAATATTCACATAAAACCATTGGCGGCCATTTTTTTGTGAACACCTTTAATTCATTTTGTGTAAGAAAATGGAATCGCATGGCTAAACTTCACGTTATATATTTGAGTTATTACTGCTCCATTTTGTTTAAATACATTGTCTTTCAATTGGAACCATTCATTTTCATTTTCCTGACATCACCTTATATACCCCTAAATACGTGCTACTGCCCCTTTAATAGGGTTCAATCGATGCTTGTAACCGAAGTCGTCGTCTTCTTCCTCACAACATTTATAATTATTGTACCAAAAAGGCACGACAAAACTACAATGACAACGATGGACAATAAGGAAGTATTCAAAAACTTAGTTCAAGTAAGGTTAATACACTTATATGTAAAATCTTTGAAAGCTGTGGAGAACCTTATATATAAGATCACTTCCAGATAACAATGTAGCGTCGTTGAAGTCAGTCAAGCATTAAAATACACATAACTACAACAACATAATTTATCATTACGAAAGAACGGTCCACTTACAATTACAAATTTGAATTTCAACTTTGTATAGTTTCTTTAGTTTAATCATAATTTTGATTAAATTAAATTAATAATGACAAAAACCTATAATGTATATACCAACAACGGCAAAGTTCAACTATCAATAAAAAGGTTGAATTTTGTGTATAGTTTCCAAGGTAAAATCATATTTTTTGGAGAAAACAAACTTTTAATTCAATTTAATCAACATGTTGACAAAACACTTAAAACGCGCATACATTTTGTACCAACAACTGCAAAGTTCCACTATCAATTACAAAGTATAACTTTAATTGTGTAAAGTTTTCTAGATAAAATCATATTTTTTGGAAAATAAAATTTTAATTCAATTTAATCAACATGTTGACAAAAAACTTAAAACGCACATACCAACAACTGCTAAGTTCCACTATCAATTACAAAGTATAATTTTAACTGTGTAAAGTTTTCTAGATAAAATCATATTTTTTGGAAAATAAACTTTTAATTGAATTTAATCAACCTGTTGACAAAAAACTTAAAACGCACATACCAACAACTGCAAAGTTCAACTATCTATTACAAAGTATAATTTTAACTGTGTATAGTTTCCTAGGTAACATCATATTTTTAGAGAAAACAGACGTTTAATTCAATTTAATCAATATGTTGACAAAAACCTATAATGTATATACCAACAACTGCAAAGTTCAACTATCTATTACAAAGTATAATTTTAATGTGTATAGTTTCCTAGGTAACATCATATTTTTAGAGAAAACAGACCTTTCAATTCAATTTAATCAAATGTTGACAAAAACCTATAATGTATATACCAACAACGGCAAATTTCAACTATCTATTACAAAGTATAATTTTAACTGTGTATAGTTTCCTAAGTAAAATCATATTTTTAGAGAAAACAGACGTTTAATTCAATTTAATCAATAATGACAAAAACCTATAATGTATATACCAACAACTGCAAATTTCAACTATCAATTACAAAGTTGAATTTTTACTGTGTATACTTTCCTCAGAAAAATCATAATTTTGGAGAAAACAAACTTTTAATTCAATTTAATCAATATGTTGACAAAAAACTAAAATGCACATACCAACAACGGCAAAGTTCAACTATCAATAACAAAGTTGAATTTTTACTGTGTATACTTTCCTCAGAAAAATCATAATTTTGGAGAAAACAAACTTTTAATTCAATTCCATCAACATGTTGACAAAAAACTAAAATGCACATACCAACAACTGCAAAGTTCAACTATCAATAACAAAGTTGAATTTTAATTGGGTTAGTTTCCTAAGTTAAATCATAATTTTTGGAGAAAACAAACTGTTGAAAAAGTTGAATCAATACGTTGACAAACCTTGGTAAAAGTAATGTAAATACACTTTCAAGACAAAACAACTCAAAGACAACAATTGAATGCAAGTCTGAATAATGTATTTGCTTTCAGTCAACAACGGAAAAGTTCCACTGTCAATAACAAAGTTGAACTTAAACTGTGTAAAATTTCGTATATAAAACTATAACAAAATTGAATTCAAACTTGTATAGTTTCGTATATAAAACTAATTTTTGGAAAGTTTGAAAGTTTCTTAACAAAATGTTGTATAAATATAATAATCGATGACATTTGCGCTACATTCATGATGAACTGTTTGCATAAGTGTTTATAAGTAGTGAGCTCAACTCATTATCGTTTAATGTTAACAGGTTGTTTCTATCTCAAAGGTTAGGTGCACTTAAACCACTAGGGACTAATACTTCACCGTGAGAGCGATGTTCTTTTATACACTCAAGTTGACTGACCCTAACGTGTTCTTACGCCTATAGGGAATAACACCATCATAGAATGATTGCTACACTTTAAAGGGACAGTAGCACGTTTTAGGGGGAATATAAGGTGATGTCGGGGAAATGATCATTAACGGTTCCAATTGAAAGACAATTAATTTAAACTAAATGAATCAGTGATGATTCAAATATATAACGTAAAATTTAGCCATGCGATTTCTTTTTATACAGAAAATGAATTAAAGGTGTTTACACAAAATGGATTTTATGTGACTCTTCATACTCTGACCTCTGACTTTGGATGATTGGCTTGTAATGAGAGTTTTGACATTGTTAAAATAATACATTTATAATACATTAACGTCCAATTATCAGTGAAATATTTAAAATAAAAAATTATAACAAAACGTGCTTTTAAGTTGTGACAGCAATATGTCTACCATCCTGTAAACCAGGCGACTTCATTTCTCTCGCTTCGCTTCGCCCTGTATCCGAAGGGCTTTAAATCGTCGATTCAGTATAATGGAAAATCCCGTGTCTGTTAATGGAACGCCAATTAAAAACACGTCTCATATAGATGCAAGGCACTACTAGTTAGAGGTAATCCAAGGTGCAATAAGTTTTTCCGACTCTTTGTTAATTGGTTCTGTTTTTGTGTCGAGATTGATAGTCGATTAAAATCGAGTGTTTCCAATGACTTAAATTGTGAATCAGGAGGAAAAACATTTCATATTCTTTATATGGCTCCTTCGTCGAACTAAATAATTCCAAATACTATAAGGGGGTTCAATTGCGGTAAGTTTGGCAATAAGTTACATTGTTTATACCTGTATTTTCAAGTACAAACATTCGTGCATGTAAAATCATTTGCATAACACAAAAGTACAATGATCAAAATCAAAGTTAGCACTAAAACATTTGGAATACAGATGCCATGATGTATTGCAACAAAATGTTTACATATTTATGGTATAAATCGTTTATTAACAACGAGCAAGAAAAGGTTGATTAATGAGAAATGAGAGAAAGTTTGTTCGTAAGGAGGCGGTACCGACTATAGAAAGATGGCGTTGATTGGATCTATAGATAAGCCATAGACTTTACTGTGATTGGTAGCCGTGGTGTCGGCGATTTTAAGCCCTTCGGGTACAGGGGACTATTTTGAAGCGAAGCGAGAGAAATGAGGTCGCCTGGTTTACAGGATGCATGCTTACCTGCAGACAAGTTAAAGGGACAATTCGAGCGGGTTATTGTTTGTGGAAACAAAATTCAGGAGGACTTTCCTGTTTACAATTATATGTTATTTTTACATGATAATTTCACACTTAATTTCAATTATGTTTGTTAGGTTAGCATTTCAGTTGTTCGAGATTTAACAATTCGACAAAGAATAAAGTGCATCGCTCAAAAAATAAAAATATCGTGAAATGAAGCCAATCATCGAAGCTACGATCGTGGAATGCATTACTACGACAAAATGCTGTCGTAACTGATAATTTTTATTATGAATTATTTGTAAATATTCTCCTCTTTTATCAATCAAGTATTTATTTCTTAATTTTGTTAATGAATTAGCACAATACAGCACATTTGTTTTCTCGCAATGCTTACGTTCCAAAATGGCGGATGAAACGCGATCGAGTGGTGCCTTTAACTGACCCCACAAGTGTTTTCTTACGCCTACGTGGACTACACCCAACACCATTTGCTGTTACCATTTACAACACATAGACAAATATGAACTTCATACATTAGATATATCCTTTGACCCATATACCAGACCTCTCTGATATCCAAAGGATATCAAACTAAAAGACCATGTAGTTAAAACAATCCAAAACCTAACGACCTCAGTAACACTCAAGCCTACATTAAGGAAAACTACAATCAAGCTGATTACATTCAAATCTTCACTGATGGTTCTAAAGACGAAAAAGGAAGAGTAGGCTCTGGGATAGCTTTCACTCACACAGATATCGAAGAGATATCACTTAAATTACCAGACATTTTCACAGCTGCAACTTGTAGCTAACCGACAAGTACTCAATATGAGCAAAGTTTACAAAATAAAACAGGAATAAAGCTACATTTACAGATTCACTTAGTTCACTGCAAGCTTTACAAGGCAAAACGGAAAACAACAGCCATGAACTTCTACATCAAATTTATCACGTGTACAAATATCTAATTAAGGATAATAATAATGTTAAATTTATATAGGTCCCATCCCATATTGGCCTAATTGACAATGAAAGAGCCGACCGAGCAGCAAAAGCAGGTCTAACCCACAATAATAAAGTTAAAATGCCATTTATTAAAAAGAAAGTTAAAATCATGGTTCAAGCAATAAACACTGACGAATACAAAAATAACTTTAAAGGCGACTGTGGACATACCCAGCATTCTGGTTCCATAAGTGTATTGCGCTGCGCTCCGACTGGCTATAGACATTTAGGCTGCAGCAACCCAACCTTGCGGCTTTGTATCTTTAAAGCCCCTTGGTCAGAGTTTTAGTAATATAAATAATTTTAAAAGTATTTTTAACGTATTCTCTGAATATTCAGAAATCAATAGGTACAACCAAAACATATCATTATTCGTGAAATAAGAATTAAAAAATCGAAACGGCTTTCCCGAAGCGGCAGGTTGCTATAAATAGAAAGGGGCGTATTTTTTATGTCGCACAAAAGCTTGCAGGAAGTGAACATGGGATGTTTCCAAACAGACGTTTTTGGAGTTTTTCGTGGAAATTTCATGGGCCCTGACATATTCATCACAGTACATTGAACATATACATATATCTCAAATCTCTTCGAAAAGCTTCTGTAGCTCTCTATTCACGTTTGAAAATTAGTGTTACTATGCAGCATACGGGGAAACACATTTCAAACATCTGCATTATTTTAATTACTTGTTGTCACATAATTCTTTTACAGAAAACATGTCACGACTATTTGTACCAAACGAGCAATATAAAGATTACATCCGATCGTTTATTCTCTATGATTTTGGTGTACATGTGTTTGGGTAAACTGAACTATAATGGTATTCATTGTGATTATAAGTATCTTATTTTAACATACTATAGTTACTACCGTTTATATCATTCCCGTTTTAGGGATAACTGGTAGGATTTGGGCACAGGCCTAGGCGCAAACTCTTCATAAAAAATTGCGCGGTATTATCACCCCCGACGCTTTTCTGAACCGGGTTCAGTTGAGAGGACAAGGAATCTACCTGATGACCTACCAGAAAGAAAGAAACACACATTGCGAAGATTACAACGATGGAAACAACGGCGAACAACGGACTAACAATGATAAAATAAAATATAATTTCCCATACACAATATACATGTATTTCTATCTATATCAGGTACCACGCCATGTCACAGCACTGAACAAAATTATTTCCAATTTAAAAAATCTCAACAATTTAATTTTCATATACTTAAAATAATTTGCTACATTTAAGTTGTGCCGGCAAGAAAGAAAGTTTTCAAGTACACCTTAGACATTGTCGTCTCAGTTAGCATTTGAGGGTGGTCCCAACTACAATGGCTACTTTGAGTTAAACAGTGTTAAAACAATGAGTACTCGACATCTTTTCTTCATTGCAAACACTCTGAATACTGTCTCCGCGTTATGCTACAACCTATCCCCTGATATCCTGCTTTGGTTTCGCTTTATATAGCAAGCCATTCAAATGATGCCCTTTCAGCGATAGCGGCAAACTGGTTTCTTGGCTTTGTTCCGCGTGCTCATCGCGTGATTCAAATTAACCAATGGGAGTGCAATTCGATAATAAATCTGATTCTAAGCTCCAAATCGCGCTCTCTTAGATTTCCACGAGCGACATCACTAGACAACAGTCACAACATTGTATGGAGTTCGAAATAGTTTGACTGAAAACAGACAGGCTATAAATAGCGCTGAGTAACCACCCGTCAGCGATACGACTGAATACTAAAGCAGGATATCAGGGGATAGGGTGTAGCATAACGCGAAGACATATACGCTGACTGTATAGATAGGCGTATCTATCGATCCAATCGATTCTCTGGCCTCGTTCCGCGTGCGCTACAGTGAACGGAACGAGGCTGGGAATCAGGTTGTTAGGTTGTCTTTCATACCCGGCGCGATTAAGTAACTAAGCAAGTGTGTAAAGAGAACTCAAAAACATCACAACCTCGTTTTAGAATGTAGGAAAAAAGTTGGAGTAAAAAATTCACAAATCAGCTTAGGAAACAAGTAAACAGGAAGTCACAAATAGACACAATATCTTTATCATAAATTAATGATAATAGTAACACAAAAAAATAAAATATAATCAGAAAACGTTAGTTTTTGCCCATTGATTGTCTGTGTGTGTCATTGCTTAAACACTAATCATTTGAAGACTATTCTTGGGACATAATGAACACACTATTGTAAACACCGATTTGCATCAAATTAAATTTTGTAACATTTTGAATCAAATGGTTTTCATGAAGAATAGCTGTGATTCATCTTCCCACAGATCTGGCTTATTTAACCCTTGCTGTCAACCCATGACTTTTCTGGTTTGAAAAGTGACCTCTCCGGCGATAATTTGTTACCTCTAGTTATCTCCCTTGCTACAGCCAATCACCGATGCTCTAGATCTATTGTCTTTGTGTTGGTTGGCCTCGATTAAATAATCAAATCTTTCTAAAAAAAAAATTCTTGGTTGTTTTCGGTATTGAAAAACTTACGCTACTTGATTAAACGTGCAATTAAGTAAAATATATCGATCTGCACTTTAAAGGCGCTACCTTTTCTTTCTAAATTTTTCAGTTGACGGATTTGGGCAGAAAAGTCGCCATGTTTTTTTAGTCCGATGTAGTTTTGTAAAGGGCTTTCTGATTGGACTACGACTGTCCCTTATAATAAACTAGAGAGCGAGCACAGAAAGTGCCAGTCTTGACCTTAACAGTTATGAATTCTATCAGTAAGCATATATAAGAATGTGTCAATATCACCGACATCTTGTGAAATCCAAGCTCTACCGAAGCCGAGATGGAATAATAAATCACTAACATGCCGCGTCTAAGTGGGACGTTTTATAAATCAATAGATAATAGATATTTGTAGGATTGATAAGGAAATCGACTTTCATGCATTCTTAATAATCTTAGCCAATATTTGATGCATTTAACAAAATAGACCTTACTCAAAGGTACCCTACCACATTCCCCATATGCTACAGCGTTAGAAGATCTATAGCTAATTTGAAGCAAATATTTACAAACTTTCGATGGACAATTTCGATACATTCCCTTTCTTTAAAACCCCATATCTCGGCCCCGTACATGTATGTTAGGATTGGGTTTTCACGAATTAAGTTTTTAATTAAATGTTTTTCAAAGTGATCCATGATATCGGCAATCATCTCAAGTACAGGTTATATTTTCCATTTACAGTATATTTCAATGTACGCAACCTCGTACATAAGGCGACCCCCTTTCTCAGCCCCCCAAATTGCTGCCAATATCATATATCTCATGTATAATGCAACCCCCCCCCCCCCCCCCCCCCCCCGGTCGTTGAAACAGTTGACATGACAGACAACTCGTTGACAAGATTGCGTTAGGGTAAATTTAGGTCGTTAATTTTTAAGTGAAATGTCATGTGTAATTAAAAAATAAATAAATTACTTACGGTGTTAGTTATTTTATTTAATGATTTATCATTTGCTTCTGATAACAAGCAAGGCTACAGTCAACAAACTCCCATTACTGTGTCATGTTTCGTTTTCATTATTCTCATTCAGAAATCTAAACAAACGTTCAGTCAACGTACTGATAATGCTATATTTGTTTCATGCCTTTTCATTGGTTAAAAGAACGGTGGTTGTAATGGCGCACCAATCAGAAAATCTAACACAAATTGCATACTGTAATGGTAATAATCAGATGATTATTTAGAAAACGAAAGCTTTGTAAGCGTCTTATATACAGCAAATTACGGCAAAGTTATCAGTTCCATTTGCTATATTTTTTGTTATATGTGTCGCTTTATCAGTTGTCGTTCCATAAGTAGAAAACTGATAGATGAAAGTTGATTATGTACGTGTAGCCAAGGTGATTTCCTAGTTTTGTGAAAAAAAATACGTTTAAAACGATTTTATCCCAAGCGATTCAAATTATTTTGCAACAATTAATTAATATGTTATCTGTAAGTCTGTGGGACTTCAACTGGTGATTTTATCTAGAGAGGAACAAAGTTAATATTTTATATTTTATTTAAAACTTTTATGCCCCTTTGGCGAGAAAAGGCCATTCTATCCTTGTACATCTATCACAATTGAAGCGCTTTGACATGAAGTTGAACTAGTTAAATACCGGTACAACTCACCGGTTTCATAAAAATATTTTAAAACGGGACCGAGTTTGGTATTTTATTAATTCCTGGCTTAATAACATCTGCAGAAATAAAAAGGAATTATCCGACATGAAAACTTGCGGCTGGCCCGCAGTCATTATGACAGCGTTATGACGTCACGACTTTCGCACTGCGCGCGCTGTTATTACTTGACGTGTTTAATAACATTTTTATGAAACGAGTGAATGGTTTGGTATTTAACGAGCGATAGCGAGTAAAATACCTACATGTATACCATTCACGAGTTTAAATTTTTTTTATTAAACGGGACAGAGTGTAGCATTTTATTTTGTATTGACTTAAAAACATTGTCGAAAACATTAAGAAATTCGCCGACATGACCATCGCGGCCGGCCCGCTGACATTGTGAACGTTTATGACGTCAGTATTACGTCACGTAATTCAGTCAGCTCACTATGTTATGTCACATAAAATTATGTGTAATAACTATTAGATTTATTAAACGAGAATATCTTCAACGGGCGAGTGATAATTTATGTTATAATTTGTAATATAGTTGTAGCGAGAGGAGATATGTATGAAAATGTTACCAATAGGTCGACTGTAGTACACAGATCCTACATCCGGGTCACTCGGTTCTGCTGAGTAGTACTGGAGAGGGTGAGCTGTACACACATCGGTCCTTGAGTTGTAGAAGAAGGACACACATTCCTCGTCATCAGAACAGTTCTTGGCACATTCATATTGTGATCCTAGGCCGGATGATGTCCAAAGTTTGTTATCCGTCACTGAGGTATTTTCAAAAGATTCTTTCCTAACATATTTATTCGGATTACATTGCTCTGAACAATAACCCATTGAGAACGCATTAATCAGCATAACAAACGTGATTAAAGTTAACATGCTTATAGTCCACTTTAAAAACTAAAGCGTAAATATATTAGAGTTATCCCCCTTTGTTCATAACTACTTCCGGCGAGCAACGTCATTTGTGACGCCATTTTGCATGACATAGATAATCAACACAAGCATTCTAGTACGTGATGGATTTAGGGCTTCTCGGTGATGATGAACTGGAAAAAATGACTATTCCTCGTTTGAAAGAATATCTTCGTAGTCACAATGAATTCGTGAGTGGTAAGAAGCAAGAATTAGTGAGTCGTGCAAAGGGAATAAGGAAAGTTTGTCAGATAGGTAGACCCATTGCTACAGAAACTGTCGATATTATATCCAGATCCAGTCCGTTCATTACGCCTTTAGGAGAGAGTGTTTCACAGCCTTCTGACATTAAACAAGGATGGACAACCGAGTTAAGCACAATACCTTTCAGTTTTTCACAAGACGACGTGTATAATTATTTGGTTTTGAAAATGGGTGCCAAACGACAACTTCGTTCAAAGTGGTTCTATCTGGATCGGCATGTACACTCAGTTCAGTTCCATGACATATCAGAAGATTGTAGTCACTGTTATGTGAGATGCAAGGTGATACCTTCAGTGGACAAGACCATTCCCGATTATACAGTGTGGCTGCTGATGTCAAAACGCACCGGGAACGTGCATTCTGGTGATTGCGAGTGCACTGCCGGGTATGTAGACTAACAATGTTCAATATTAAATTGTGTGTAGGCCTAGAGCCTAGATCTACAATTTATTATAATTTAATAAATACATTTTTACGCATTGAAATTTTTATGGAGTAAAAATAATCGGTCAGTGATCGAATTATCTGTTTCATTTATCACATATGCTTATTAAGTTATTATACTTTCATATTATCATGAAATAAGGCCTAATTTATAAGGCACCTGAACACGCTACTAATGTGGACAAAATTGCTAAATCCAACAACATTTAAGCGAAATGTATATTATGACAAAATGTTCAATGCTAGAAATAGTCATGATAATAAATGTTGTGTAATTTGAAGAAATTTATTACACTATGATCTCTAGGTGAAGATATTTGCTTTGCAATGCATATAATTATGCGATGTTGTGATTTCTTGGAAAGGTGTGTTTGTGTGAACTGTTGAAAAAAATTGAAAACAGACCATAACCAGTTTAATATTAATTATAGACAAGCGGCGGAAGCCCACTTTTTTGTGGCGCAAAAAGAGACATTTAAGATATTATATTCTTATTTTATCAAAGATGAATTGTCTCCAAGACATATTGGCCGATGTCAAATAACACTTGAGCGAACACAGTCGTTTAAAAGATTGCCCCGGTTTATCATTCAAACTATGACAGTTAGGGAATTCCAAAATCTATAAATAGCATATTGATGAAAAGTAGCAATAAACAATCCTTTAAATTTAGTTTTGTAAATCAGAGGACAGAGGGCCTTTTATTATCAATGTCTAAATTATTTATTGTTATACTGGTTTCAATGATTGTGTTTGTTACAATGTAAAAAAAATAATGCAATTTTTGATTGCAGGACTGGCGAGGCATGCAACCATATCAGTGCTCTGCTGTATGTGCTGGTGGGGATATCAGAGAGGAAAGCCGAAGGAGACCTGTCTGCTACATCTGCGAAATGTCTTTGGAATCACCCAAGGAAAAGAAAACTGAGTCCTGTCAAGATTCAAGACTTGAAGATCCGGAAGCTACATGTTGATGTCACTGAAGATACTGAGGGTGTGGGTGAAGTTGTCAATCGCAGAAATGATGTGGAACCTATCAACAAGAATGTTTTAGCATCCAGACTGTCAGGTTTGAACTCTAATGCAGGCTTTTTGACATTCTTCGCAAAGCCAGTCTCCAATAATGAATGCACAGATTTACCTCAAAATATCAAGTTAACAAACAATGAATTCGTGTATGCAGATCATGTCAATTTGAAAAGTCAAGAGTGTGTTGATTTCTTTCATCAATATTCCGCAAATTTGAATGATAATGTTTACACACAAGAACAGATGTCAGAGGTAGAATACTCTACAAGAGGCCAAGGAAATAATCAATTGTGGCATGAGTATCGTAAATGGAGACTGACAAGTTCAAATTTTGGCAAGATATGTAAAAGAAAGGAGAACACCCCCCCTGATTCATTGTTAAAGTCAATGCTATATTCTACATTTGACAATGTTCACATGAAGTGGGGAAGGAAACATGAGGCAGCTGCTAGAAGAAGCTATGAACTGAGAGCAAGCAAACTCCACAACAGATTTTCAGTTCAGCAGTGTGGATTAATCATAAATTCTTTATATCCTACTCTAGCATCAAGCCCTGATGGACTTACATCTTGTTCCTGTTGCTCAACTGGCTTAATTGAAATCAAGTGTCCAGCCTCTGACAGATGGAGAAACAAGAATGTATATGAATGTTGTGAGGACCCAACATTCTTCTGTGAACTTGACAGCGAGGGGGAAGTAGTACTGAAACGAAGCCACCCATATTATATGCAAGTTCAAGGGCAGCTTGCAATCTCTATGAAAAAACATTGTGATTTTGTGGTGTGGACTTGGAAGAGACCCATTGCAGTTGAAAGAATTGCATTCGATGAAGCCA
The DNA here is from genome assembly GCA_916613615.1 of Steromphala cineraria. Taxonomy (NCBI): domain Eukaryota; kingdom Metazoa; phylum Mollusca; class Gastropoda; order Trochida; family Trochidae; genus Steromphala; species Steromphala cineraria. Next base: position 49,720,470 of record OU744723.1, read on the forward strand.
TGTGGAACAGTATGCTGGTTAAGCTGAATACATTTTACATGAATTGTCTTTTGCCAGAATTTTTTTCTGAAAGAGTAAAGAGAAATAGAAAGCTATTCACTTGAAATGGTTGTATGGCAGATTGGATTATCCTGTATTCACCTATTCATTGACATGTTGTGAAAATAAGTATTTGCTTGTTTTACAGAATATCTTCATATGATACGAAGAATTACTGAAATCCCTCTTGATATACAAATGAAAGTTAATCTTAAGGAATTCTCAATGTATATTTGTGCTTAACTGAAAACTTGCAGGCAGCTTTTCATCATTTCTATTTGTTAAAAACTGGCTTCATGTTGCTCTCCTGAAGTTATTTTCCCCAAAATATCTGTAAAACAAGTATTTAAATGTGACTGGCCTAGGATAAACAGTTTGTTAATAAATATTAATAATGACAACACTTTTTTGTTTATTAATTGTTTTTAATCTATATATCATAGTATCAAACAAAGCAACAGTTGCTTTACAGTGTCAAACAGTACTTGGTCAGTAGCTGGCCGGTAACTGCATAAGTCTGACATTACACTTCAATTTCAAAGGATGGGACATGGCATAGGGGAGGTAACAAATTTGTCAAGCATGTACAGATTTTCCAAATTTTAGAAGCCTGTGAAACCATTGATATCTTCATAACACCATCGAAAATGTGAAAGTTTTTTATTCGTTCCATCTGTCTTTCGACATGGATTCTCAAATTGGCAATGTCTCTTGTTTTTCTCACTTCTTCTTTTGAAAGGCGCCGCTTTTTCCTCTTAAATGGGGGAATGATAAGGCCAATACCTCTCTCTGTAGTCAGATCTGATATCACAAACCCCTTGTCAGCCATGACTGAATCGCCTTCTTCAAGCAGGTCTAGAAGTCCACACTCTTTGGTAATCCTTTTATCAGAAATGCCACCTGACCATAAATCAGATGCAAATATTGTGACACCTGCAGGACTAATACCTACTAAAGCCTTAAAAGTCATATGAGACTTATAATTACTATACAACAGAGATTTGTTCTGTAATGAACTGGGAGTTTCAGCATAAATCTCTGTACAGTCAATGATCACTCTACATGAAGGGAATCTGCGCAGAAATTCATATGGCATAGTTGCTTTCAAAGAGTCTCTGGTTGGCCATTGAATTAAAACTGAAAGCTTTTGGGAAAGAAAGTCCACCCACTTATTGAAAATCAGGCTGCACGTTGCAACACTAATGTCAAATCTATCAGCTAAATCTTCATGGAGTAGTCCCAGGCGTAACCGCATAAGTACAAGAAAAAATTCATCTATCAGTCTCAATTTTCTAGGTCTTCCTTCTGATTCACTTACAGCCTGGTCAGTACTCCTTCCTGTTTGTGACTTGGCGTCAGCATGAATTTCATCAAACATAATGTCAAACATCTTAGACTCTGGAATTCCTGTGTAAAACATGACTTTTTCATTATCTTTACAAATATCTTCATAGGTAAAAGTAGGTCTGTTACACTGTACAGCAGTGTTCTTCATAACAACGTGATCAGTTTGGCAGTGAGTATTCTTGTTATCAAATGAGGATTCCACAGTTTGAGTTCCAATAGAAACTGACGACGCACAAGAACTAGACGTCTGTGATTCCTTATTTCTGGAGGGAGGCAAACATGGCTCATGAAAACCATAATTATGCATGGTGAGTGAAGCCATGAGATCATCAGGAGCTTCCAGGGGACAGTTTGGTCCATGTTGTATGTCCATGCCACTGTCATCTTTATCAGTGTCCTGCAACAATAACATATACATTATAATTATATATATATGTGAAACAACATTATGAATCTTTTAAACAAGGAAGCCAAACTTATTTGTGTTTACTGTTCGCAAAACTACTAAACTAGGGAGTTCAAGCCTGTTGTAATCTGCAAGAAAATCCCTGATATGAAACTCATTCATAAGTAGGTCACCTTCCATTGTGTAACATCAAATTGTAAACCCTGTGACATCACGCTAACTAATTGGTAGCATGCAATATTTTCACTGTACAAAATATTTTCCTTGTAATAACTTCACAGATTTATTAAAAAGTGATATAGTCAATGGGTCAAAATGAATGTGTAAGAAATATTATCATTCAAAACTGGGTTCCACAGGATATATCCTAAGTGAGAGATCAAGCGATATTTCGGCAGTAGACTTTGCACAATGCCTTGCCAGGGTCAACCACATGTGATGACAATGCTTTTACATCATTGAGTAATGACATCACAATGCAAAAACGTCATAATCATGATGACGTCACCGCACTGGCTGTCTAATGGCAGTGTTGTGTTCAGATAATATGGACATTTTTCATCAAAAAGTAATAAAGAATGTTTTTGGATAATAATTAGAATTTCACCCTCGTGTCATCTGATATCAACTTATCAAATACATCTATATCAACACTCGTTATTAAAGTAAAAATATCTTCGGAAAGCCTTGGATATTTGTTTATGTTATCAACTCCTGTTGATATATTTAATATCGGATGACACTTGGGTTAGATTCCCTATTTATCCACCATTATTAAAAATATCAATTGCTTCTAAAAATACTAAATCCCCCCAAAAACAATTTCAAAATAACTTTCGAAAGCATTCGTGACAGAGCGTCCTGTGAGGAGAGTTTGTTGACAAAACTTCTCAATTTGACTCCAATATAAAAAAAATATTTGAATGCACATTAAAACCAATTACCTTCAAGCCTTGTGAATAGTTATCTTGTGTGGGCTGCACATCAAAGTCTGTACTCCAACCATGTTGTTCCTAAATATAAATATAACATGAAGTCAGAAAATTATCTTTGTCACCTTATATCATAACAAAACATTTAGCATAGGCCAGTATTAGGCCTAGTTCTGTGTTATTTCTCTCTTTATCAGCATATACTTTAACACTGTACTGTAGCATTTGCTTTAATAGTTTTACATACCATGAAAACAATGACACCCTGGTAATAATAATTATTAGCAGCTGTTAAATATTTAATAATTTTCATCACAATCAATCCCATTGTTTTATATTTGAGATCAATAAAAGTTGATTTGTCATTATTAGATGTCAATTTAATATACAGATCAATGTGTAATAATAGCAAAACGCATCACAAAAACAGGTGTATATGTGTCCGCAAAACTCTCTGTCACTGTGACTGAGGCCGAGGGCAATTCAGTCTACTGGTTAATATATAAATGCAGCAAAGTAGTCATGACGGACGTCAAATCTAAAAAGTTTGTGAACGTATTTGAATGCAATTTTACACAACTTAATTAACGTTTTATCTTCATACATACGTTTTTAAATATTTTCAAGGTACCATCTCTCAGTATGAACCGCGACGGGACGCCTGTGCACGGTGTTGTCGTGAAGTGAAAGGAGCACAGCCTGTCGTGCTCACTGAAGAAATATCCAGCGCTGACGATTTTTAGTCTTCTTATCCAAGACTGTCGCCGGAAACTTGCCACAGGGAAGCGATGAAGGGATATTTTAGCATTGTTAACTTGTTTCCCGCGGTAGTTACTGCATATGCAGCAGTAGTGTCTATTTTGGGTTTCCATTCTAATACAATCAAATAATGGCGCGCTTGAAATTCCTCCCCGGAAGTAAAATCTGTACCTCTTCTGTTTGAAGATTCCCAAAGGGGCATAACTCTAACCGGAGTTTTTAAAGTGGACTATACTAAGCCGGTCAAACACATCTGATGGTGAGATCCGCTGATTGAAATGCGCAGAGTGACTTGTTTGGTGACTAGTGCGCAGCTCTTCAAAGAAAGGTATACAAATGCAGTTTACTTTGGATACTCAAGACAACTTTCGTAAAGGGTTTGAAAAACAAATCAAATATTTAAATATATGGCACTTGAGAAGATACAAATGAAGTTAATTTCGGATACTTAAGACAGGTTTCGTTAAGGGTTTTAAAAACAAATCAAATATTTAAATATAAGACATTCAAGAGTGTTTACAATCTCCATTGAGGTCACACACTAGCCGTTTATGGTTGAGATCACAACCTTTCCCCTGGGTTGAATCCCGCTAAGTAATCTTAGACTCTTAGGTCATAAGCGACAAATAGTGTCATGTGTCCTTTATAGAACGATCTTTGCCCTAGGCTGTTTAGGTTCATCGTTCCTATTGACGTTTTTATCAAGTGCCATCACTTGAACGCAAATAATTCATGAGAAAAAACAATGTTTACCAACTGGGTTCGGCTTATTCAAAGAAATGTAAGTAAATAAATGATATACATGTTTGAGAAAACGTTTCGCAAGTGACTTTAAATAGCTTTCTTTTAGAGTAGAAAGGTTTCAAGATTCGGAACACTTACGTAAAACACACAACGAAGCCTCTAAAGGGGCAGTAGTACTTTTTTATGATAATTTTATATTTTAAATGTTTCACTGATAATTGTAAGTTAATACTTAATGTATTACTTTGACAGTGTCAAAAATCTCGTTACACAAGCGAATCAGAGACTTCAGTATGAAGATTCACATACAATTCTTTGGCTGCCATTTTTTTTTGAACACCTTTAATTCACTTTGTGTAAGAAAAGGGATTCGCATGGCTAAACTTTACGTTATATATTGGAGTTATTACTGCTCCATTTAGCTTTAATACATTCTCTTTCAATTTGAACCATTAATTTGCATTTTCCTGACATCACCTGATACCCCCCCCCCCCCCCCCCCCCTAAAAACGTGCTACTGCCCCTTTAATGTAAACCGAGTAGAACAGTTAGTCACTTGTGTGTATCATAACTTGAAATGTACATAGTTTAGCTGTTCTGATCTTTGAAGTTCAGAGGTACATGTATATATTTTTTATAAATGTTCCTTCCTTATCAAACAATTTTTTTATCACTTTATTTCTTTTTTGGGGTACCATACGTGTACATAGTTATTCAACAAAAATCTTTTCAACATGAAGTACATTATATCAAGTTAACATGGGTAGTAACATGGTATACATTTTCAATCCAAATGCGACAAAATTGCAAAACAAAAGAATAAAAGGTAAGTTATGTAAAAAGGCTGTGGCAAGAGGACCAAAAGGAAATGAATTTTTCATATCTACAGTCCGTATAGAGGATCTGTTTACTGACATAATATGTGTCTTGAAAAACCGATTTTGGGCCGTTAATATGTGGTTTTCTGTTTTTGCATTTGCATGTATATATGAAATGTTTGGTTACAATAAAGATCAAGTTCAAAACGTCATTTCTTTTTTCTTTGTAGCCCAAAATTAAGTGTACTATATCGGGTTTCAATCTTATGCCAGTTTTTCATTTTATCCATTCCAACAGCTGATGCCACAGAATCTTTACTAGTCTAACAATAAGACTCTGAAAGGAAGTTTTTTTCAATAAATCTGAAATTTGGAAAAAAAAGGATGAAAAGGAGACTGAAATTTCTTCATTTCAAAAATGAGCTCTCAAGTCTTATTATAGACTTGCTTAGGCTTGCATTTTATTTTAGGGTCTGGCTGACTCTTTACATGTACACAATCAAATGATAGATACTTTATAGTTTCGTTTGAACATTTGTAAAAAGTACACAGTGATGAATCTTGTAATTTGTAAAGAAATGTACTTTTGTTCGTTGTTAGAATTCTGTGAATAATGCGGTACTGAAACCACCTTAATTTATAACTACCTGTGCTTCGGAATGGTATATATATATCATCCTGCTACATCAGCGTATATGTCTCCGCTCATGCTACAACCTATCCCCTGATATCCTCCTATGGTCTTCTGTCGTATCGCTATATATAGCAAGCCAATCAAATAATGCCCTTTCAGCGATAGCGGCAAACTAGTTTCTTGGCTTCGTTCCGCGTGCTCACCTCGTGATGCAAATTAACCAATGGGAGTGCTATTAGATAATAAATCTGATTCTCGTTGCAGTCTCCCGCTAAGCTCCAAATCACACACTCTTAGATTTCCACGTGCGACATCACTAGACAACAGTGTATGGAGTTCGAAATAGTTTGACTGAAAACAGACAGTTTATAAATAGCGGGGAGCAACCACCCGTCAGCGATACGACAGAAGACTATAGGAGGATATCAGGGGATAGGTTGTAGCATGAGCGGAGACATATACGCTGATGTAGCAGGATGTATATATATATAATTATATATATAGAGAATCTCACCCAAGTGTCTTCTGATATCAAATATATCAACACAAGTTGATAAAAGTAACAAATATCCGAGGCTTGCCGAAGATATTTTACTTTTATCAACGAGTGTTGATATATTTGATATCAGAAGGCACGAGGGTGAGATTTTATTTATCATCCAAAATCATTTTTCATCAAATAAGCATGATAAATGCACATTTTTGAGCACTGCATAGCCCCTAAACTGCTAAACCAGTGATGCCATAGCATTGTGACGCCATCATGGTAATGACGTCATACCATTGTGACGTCGTTGTGGTTGTGACGTCATAACATTGTGACGTCATTACTGATGAAGTTAAACGTTTGTGATGTCATGTATTTTCTGATTACAGGGCATTGTTCAAAATCTACTGTCAAAGCGATATCTCCTAGGAGATATCGCTTGATCTTCCACAAGCGATATCTCCTGTGGAACACAATTTTGGATGATAAATAAAGGATATCTGTCTTTTCTTGACTAATACCATGTTTATCTCATCGAGTGAGGTAGAAAGGTTATATTTTCACGAGTGGCGCAGCCACGAGTGAAAATATTTAACTTTTCTACCTCACGAGATAAACATGGTATTTGTCAAGAATTGACAGATATTCTATTTATTGTATGATGAAATCCTTCTAATTACGTCAAAAAAGGCCAATTTCATGTTGAGCGGCCGCTTGGAAGAGCCAGTCACCGCGGTAACAGTGTGACGTCATAGGAGAATTGATGACGTCAGACCATTGTTACATGACGTCAAACTCTTGAACTTGACGTCACTAGAGTGGTGATATAGTTTATCACCACTCAGTAGAGTGACGATAAAGGTTATCGCCACTGTAGCCAGATAGAGGGTTTATTTCACTGATAGAACAGAGTATCTCACCTTCAATCATATAATAAAATCCACTCTTCCTTTTGAAAATGAGACTCAAAATCAGTTTCCCATTTTTCTCACTACTGAGCATATCCGATGGCAATTCGGATTTGACAAGATACATGTAGAAATCTTTACATCCCTTTTTAGCCTTATAAAGTACTTTCAGATTATTGGGAATGAAAGGCATATCGAGTTTGTTATGAAGATTTTGCGAAGTCGTTTGAATATATTTCTTTATACAGTGTATCAAACTCCGGTAAATTCCAAAAAGTTAGTTTTTAAGTGATATATGTTTTGAAATTCAGTAAAGTTTAGAAATGTGCCATCCATTTTCAATAGATCATTTATAAAATTTATCTTTGCTTTCACAAAGTGTTTTATCAAAACTGATTTTTGAGCAATCTGAATATTGTCATTTGTCCAAAGATACTCTGATCGAATATCGCTCACAGTTAAATTACCTTGCAATGTGGCCCATGCGTTAAAAACATCTTTCCAAAAGACATTTCTTATATATGGTATAATATTTTCTTTAAGGTAAGTTGAGCCCATTTCTATAGGATCTAAAACTGTGTTTGGTAAGAAACAATTTGCAAGGTGTTTCAACTTACATGTAGTATTATTTGAGTACAATCGTCAATGTTCTGGGATAGTATAGTTTCTAGTATCGAAGGTGCTTTTAACCCCCCGTGTTCAAAATCTTCTACCATCAATTTTCTTTTTACTTTATCTGGTTTGCCTATCCATATAAATAGGAAGCAATTTTGTTGTAACTTATTTATTATATCAATTTTCGGGTTAGGGATGGATGTAAAAAGATGATTAAGCGTTGGTAAAATGAGACTTTTTATTATATTATAACTTATAATATTATGACTAATATTGATAGAAATACAAAAGAAAGTTTGAAAAGTTGGAAGAAAAGAAGGATTCAAACACAAACAATCAATACAGTGGATAAGAGATGGGTATCAATTTAAACCAGGGTAATTTTTCAAGAACAATTACAATTATATCCGTGTATGGATATTAAAACCAAGATAATGTATTCAAGAAGAATTGCATTTACGTTAGTCTATGGATATTAGGTAAACCAGAGAATTTTTAAACAACCATTTTTTTTTCGTTTAAAGATAATAATGTAAATTAGAGAATCTATTAAAGAATAATTCCAGTTATGTACGTGTATGGATATCAAGTTAATCCAGATGATTTATTCAAGATCAATTCCAGTTATGTTCGTCTATGGATATTAAGTTCAACAAGAAAAATTATTCATGATCAATTCCAGTTATGTTCGTCTAAAGATATTAAATTAAACCAGAAAATTTATTCATAATCAATTCCAGTTATGTTCGTGTATGGATATTAAGTTAAACCTGATCATTTATTCAAGATCAATTCCAGTTATGTTCGTGTATGGATATTAAGTTAAACCTGATCATTTATTCAAGATCAATTCCAGTTATGTTCGTGTATGGATATTACGTTAAACCTGATCATTTATTCAAGATCAATTCCGGTTATGTTCGTGTATGGATATTACGTTAAACCTGATCATTTATTCAAGATCAATTCCAGTTATGTTCGTGTATGGATATTACGTTAAACCTGATCATTTATTCAAGATCAATTCCAGTTATGTTCGTGTATGGATATTAAGTTAAACCTGATCATTTATTCAAGATCAATTCCAGTTATGTTCGTGTATGGATATAAACTTAAACCAGATCATTTATTCAAATCAATTCCAGTTATGTTCGTGTATGGATATTAAGTTACAAGAGGATTTATTTAAGATGTATTCCAGTTATGCTCGTGTACAGATACTAAGTTTAACAAGAACATTTATTCAAGATCAATTCCAGTTGTGTTCGTCTATGGATATTAAGTTATACCAGAGAATCTATTCAAAACGAATTACAGTTGTGTTCGTCTAAAGATATTAAGTTAAACCAGAGAATCTATTCAAAACGAATTACAGTTGTGTTCGTCTATGGATATTAAGTTATACCAGAGAATCTATTCAAGATCAATTCCAGTTGTGTTCGTCTATGGATATTAAGTGAAACCAGCGAATTGATTCAAAAAGAATTTTATTGATTAAATATGGATATACAGTAAACCAGATAATCTATTCAAACGAATTACAGTTATGTTCGTGTATGGATATTAAGTTATACCAGAGAATCTTTTTAAGATCAATTCCAGTTGTGTTCGTCTATGGATATTAAGTGAAACCAGAGAATCCATATTCAAAACGAATTACAATAATGTTCGTCTATGGATATTAAGTTAAACCAGAGAATTTATTCAAAAGAATTAAAGTTATGTTCGTCTAAAGATATTAAGTTAAACAAGATAATATAATTTAAGATCAATTTCAGTTATGTTCGTCTAAAGATATTAAATTAAAACAGATAATTTATTCAAAACGAATTACAATTATGTTCGTGTATATGGATATTAAGTAAATCCAGAGAATTTATTCAAGAACAATTGCATTTATGTTCGTGTATGGATATTAAGTAAAACCAGAGAATTTATTCAAAACGAATTACAACTATGTTCGTGTATATGGATATTACGGTAAGTTTATCCAGAGAATTCATTGAAAAATATTTAAATTTATGTTCGAATAGGGATGTTAAGTTAAAGCAGGTAATTTATTCAAAACGAATTACAAATATGTTCGTCTAAAGATATTAAGTTAAACCAGAGAATTCATTGAAAAATAATTAAATTTATGTTCGATTATTGATATTTGGTTAAACCAGAGAATTCATTCACGGACTATTGCAGGGCAGTGCGGTGAATAACCTCATGAATGCCGAAAATAAATGCATCAGTGGATTTGAACATAAAGGAGAAAATGCTTTCAAGTGTTAATCGAAAATACTCTGTTGTTAGAGGGATTGCGATCCATTTATCGTCCATACGATACTTTATGGCTTCCGTAAATAAATATTTGATTAGTTGAAAAGTGACACTCTTTCGTTGAAGGTTGAGAACTCAAAGTGTTGTGAGGTCACTTGGAATTTTGCAATCTAATTGAAAGTTTAAAGGGACAGTAGCACGTTTTTAGGGGGAATATAAGGTGTTGTCAGGAAAATGAAAATTAATGGTTCCAATTGAAAGACAATGTATTTAAACTAAATGGAGCAGTAATAATTCAAATATATATTGTAAAGTTTAGCCATGCGATTCCTTTTTCTTACTCAAAATGAATTAAAGGTGTTCACACAAAAATGGCCGCCAATGGATTTCATGTAAATCTTCAAACTTTGTCCTCTGACTAAGGATGATTGGCTTGTGTATTGAGATTTTTGACACTATCAAAGTAATACATTTTCACATCACATTCTGACCAAGACCCCAATATCATATTGGTCTAGGGCTGATAGAGAATGTGATATGAAAATACCCATATCATACTATTTTTATCATATATACTTACCAAGCAAACAACAAATATGATTGCAACATTTCAAAACTTTAGTTCATAACATTAAGATATATGTGACTGATTTTATCGGCTTGGCTTGTCAAAAACGAACACATACCGGTAATCATTAAGCTCCCAAGCATATGCCACTTGCGGCTTTTGAGTTAATTTACTCTCTGGTTGAATTTCCAAACTGGAAAGTCAGATTGTATCAAACTGACAAATCCTATCTGCAAGTTACTGCCAATGGGATTTATGTGAATCTTTATAACTTGTCCTCTTGACTATGGATAATTAGTTTTTTCTGATGAAATTTTTGACTGATACATTTAGCTTTAACGTTAACTTATCAGTAAAAAATTTTAAACATTTTTTCTTTAAAAAAACGTGCTCCTGTTCCCTTAATAAATAATGTCTGAAATTGAGATATTACATAGGAACAAACTATGTTAGGCAGATTTAAAACATGCTTCTTGTTCTTTAAAAAAAAATCTATTGATCTCAACGATTTTCTCTTTGAACGAAATATTAAGCCATTACATTGTGATGAAAACCTTTTAGCTTGGCTTTGGTTACAAGGATCATTCCGCGTAAGAACCAAGAAAACATTGCAACATTAATGGTGTTTTCTTTTCAACGTAAAAGCTTTTACTTCTTTGAAAGAACTTGTAAGCTTCTTCATTGTAGCGCAATATTTGTGCTGCACTTCGTTAGTGAATCGATGTTGTGACGACAGATGAAGCACAGAGTCATTCAAAACCTTTAAAATTGTCGTTTCACTTCACTGGCTTCCAAACCGTCTCTTTGTTTTCGATCACTAAGGCAGAACAGAACGTTATTGTCGCCTAGTCGAGATCCTACGCAGACAGACAGACAGACAGACAGACAGACAGACAGATTTTTTATTAGAGTCTCACCTCGCAATTATATATACAAAAAAGGTTACAAATATAGAATTCACATATAAATACAGCGAGCCACCCAAAATAGGTTACGAGAGACTAAAGCTAAATAACCAAATATATACATTAAAATACAATAGAAAAATAATTGAGGTCCATATGACAGGTAAAGATTAGGTTAAGAGATATAATGTACATGTATATGATAGAAACGCAATAATTGAGTGTAAAATAAAACGAACATGGAGCATACATATAAAAGAATATTATCATAAAAATAGCAAATGAATAATATATGTAAGAGATAAAATGCTTAGCTTTGATATAAAAAATCCTTTCGGATAGTTAAAATAGATTTGCAGGCCTTGGCACTGATAAAAGACATTTCAGGTAAGGAGAGAATAAAACCTACTTTCCTTAAGTCACTAAAATCCGTAAAATTTGGGCACTTTAAAACACATTTTGCGAACAGGTCATGTCTAACTTCTTCGTACAGTGTACAGTGTAGGAGGACATGCGTCTCATCTTCTATCGAGTGTATACAAACTGGACAAGTCCTCTCTTCTACTGGAGTGTTAGTATATCTTCCCGTCTCTATCTTCAATGGGGTTACTCCACACCTAAATCTTGACAGGGCGCTTCTCTGGGATCTATTACCCACGTCCTTTACATAAGGTTCAGTTCCATACTACGCATACCATACCTACGCATGTGCACTACAGAATGTAGGTAGTTCGGAGTACTTATGCGCATCTCCCATTGTCATATGAAATTTGATCCTGATGACGTCACCTAATGGTATGCAATACTCTCCTACACGTGCATATGGGCTTCGCCGTGCGCTGGCTGAATATTCTTTGTGTGCATTGGTCATTAATGTTTTGAAGCATCTAAATCATTATCAAAACTGAAGTACCTCGTGACTCTCGGGTCTGTGGTATGTAAACAAAGCGATCACGCCATATTGCATGACACATTGGATAGAGAGTACGGCAAACTATATGATTATCTATTGCATAAAATTATGTAGTAGATCAATATGTGATAAGTTGCAAGCAGCATGGAAAGCTAGCGATAACGTTGATATTTGTTCTAATCTTTTTTGGAGGATTATTATGGGATAGGGACCATTCATTTTAGCAATGTGAAGCTATGGCATTATTATAATATCTAATATTCTATGTATTCTCTTCGAAATTATGAAAAATCTTTTTTTCCACAACTATGTTGAAACCAAGAGAATAAAAAGGTTGAAATTAAAAAAATTAAAATCATTCTTGAACATGATGTTTTTTCACATTGTCGAAATTGATATGCAAATTAGACAGTTCATCTTTTCGTTAATGGCCGAAGTATTATAACTGGAATTGACATTGTTAACTGTTGGAATGGACATATGCAAACTACTCAAACTTATTCTTTGATTTATCGAAAAATCATAAGGATTTTCTATTAATTATGAAAAATAAGTTGGAAATACGTTTCTCCGGACCCGGGAAAATGGACAGGATGCTTACATACAATTATGACTTGAAATAATCAGAGGGAATATATCCCGACGTATACCCCTTTTGAGATGTGTAACGTAGTGCAGCAAAATCAACAATCTCATGCAAACGAGATTTGTTTAAATGCTATATATTCATTGACAATTATGTTTTAAAAATCTTTACTTGTGGCATTTGGTATTCCCGATCCAATTTAATGTATGGCATTAGTAAAAATCCTTATTGCTTTGGGGTCCAGAGACCCCAAAGTTATGTAACATTTGATATTGAAAACTAATGGCAGAAGGTTCTCTCTATAATACTCTTGGAAACTTCAAAGAGAAGTTTCAGCCAATGATATTTGTTTTAAGCATATCCTGGTATTTCGACGACCAATGGACAGAGCTGTTGCAAATTTATACCCACGTGACCATGTGGGTGGTACGAAATAATTGGCAAGCTTTAATTCGGAAACTGATTATTATAATAATGTTATGATGTAAAATATATGGTAAATTTTCAAAAATATATGGATGAGCGTTTACACCCTTAAAAAATATCAATTTTGCATGTGCATGTGAGCAGTTTTGTAGTTATTCGGTGTATTTTTTTGCATTCCACATTCGGAAACGACATTCCATTTTTGTATCAACTAGGAATTCGGTTCCTTCAATTTTACGCTAACGCTAAATGTCCCGCCTTGTCAATGACTGATCGTTCACTCAATGCAATTTCAAAAAATTACGTTATGGGTGATTTGTTTACGATTAAAGGTGTCTTTCGAAGAAAGTATCGACACTTTCGACAGGGTCTAAAATATGATAAATTATCACCCAAAACTGTGTTTCAGAGGAGATATCGCTTTGAAAGTTGTAATTTTTCAGAAGAAAGAAACATTGTACTTGAATCACTCCCACCATGTGAGGTGTTAGATATTTCTAAAGATGATGTGTTAACGTCTTTTGCTAAGATAAATTCACATAAAGCCTGTGGACCTGATAATTTGCTAGGTGTAGTTCTAAAAGAGTGCAGAGTGCAAGTTGCAACTGGCTGATATTTTCCAAACGTTTTGTCAACTATCATTAAGTTTCCATCATGTTCCCACTCTTTGGAAAACATCAAAATTATATTTGTTACTTTTATCAACTTGTGTTGATATATTTGATATCAGAAGACACATGGGTGAGATTCTCTATATATTCTTTAATGTCATCCTATAATATAATGAAAATAATGATCTTGTAGCTGAGATCTTTTCTAAAATTTTTAGCAACTTTCGGCTGTAATACGATCAACACTCACTTAAGGAAAATTATTCTTGCAACATGTAATTAACCTGAAAGTCAATGGGAAATTCGTCCGGTTTAAACTAAATTTGCGGGTATTGGAAAACAATGTATCCCGAAAAATTTACTAGCGCAACAATTTCTCTATTAATTAATCACTGACTCTCGTATTAAACTCACCGTCAGCTATCTTTTAAACTTAAAGCAACATAGATTTGAATTGCCATATTAATGTTTAGAAATTTTATATCATAACAATTTATATCATAATTGAGATAGGAGACGTATCTATCATTGGGTGGAATTTAAGCGGAACGAACGAGATGTTGTACTATGTACAAAGTGTACTGATAACTATCACAACAAAGAGCAAAAAATATGCGTCTCCGATTTGAACAATTTATTCAAGTAAAAGACCCCGTCCCCGTCCCCGTCCTCCCTAACCTAAATCTCCTGGTTCTATATAGTGATACATAACCGGGTGCCCCAAAGCTTGCCTTTTTAAAGGCTTTTCTTGTTTGCCTACATTTACTTGATACCATTGAACTACACGTACTGAGGCCATTTATGTATAGGTGAATGTCCGAAAACTGGAGATTATTTTCGCACGATATCTTCTGAATCCGACGATGGTATATTCATAACACAAAATAGCTTTACAATTTCTGATGTTACAGTTCATTCTGACTTTGAATATTTGATAAATGAGTCGCCAACAAAAAAACTTAAACCTAAATTAAGTGCCATTATGTATATTTTGCTTATGTAATCTCAGAGTTACAGTCCAATATATCTGCCCTATTGGTGACCTTTCTTGCATATTGGCGTCCTAGTTTTGAATATTGGCGTTCTAGTTTTGCATTTTGGCGGCATGTGTATACGTGCCCAACACTTGCACGTGCGATGCTGTGATACAAAAGATTACAACAAAAACAATGTAAATGGATTTTATTGTATTTTCGAAGTAAAATGATAATGTGTTGGTCCCAAATGGGAAAACTCTTGGTGTAAACTTTGGAACATGTTGAGAATTAGTTGAGACGGTCTAGCTGCTGGTGAAGTCTGTCCTCTTTGACAATCCATGTAAAAAAGTGACATTGGTATGTTGTTTGAAACATTTATGTAAACGTTATTTTTTTCTTATATCATTTTACTAATTGCTGACTGTTTTTGCAAACTATTCTAATGCTGATCGGTATAGTATAGAAAACCGGAGAGGATGGTTCAAAATGACTTTCATTAAAAACATTTATTAACGGGTATATTAAATGTAAGAAGCCTTCATGTTTTGACAATGTTGCTAACAATCATTACATAACATACGATGGATATTTACTTAGGAAGCGCTTTGGTTTATGGCTAAATTACAGTTTTACAAGCTGCAATTACTTTTAATTCAGTGTGTTTCAAACCAGTTTTTAGATATAAAATGGGGAATGAACTCGGACAGTAGCTTGTTCGTAGGAAAATGAAGAGATTTAGTGGAACAAGAAAGAACGAAAATGAATATTACACAACATATACTTGCAATGTATTTGTTTTCACAAACAGCAGTTATGAAACGAACTAAACCTTTAGCTAAGTTATTTGAATCTTTTCCCTACCAAAATGATGTTCATAAATGCACTGAAATTGCCGCATGCAGTTTTCGCGCAAAATGTCGAGTCTGGTTGACCTTTTGAAGATTATAATTTTTGTATAAACTACATGTACTATATAAAAGGGGAATAGCTTAGATAATATAATTCGTTGAAAACGAGCTTCAATATCTAAAACGAGCAATGCAGTAATGCTTTATAGAATGTTAACACGATATTCAAGCGGAAAAAATCATAAAGCTTACCTGAGTGATTTCATATGTTGTTCCATACGTCATACACGATGCCCAATGTGTGACAGGAAATGCAAGCAATATTCGAGTATTTATACCTGTCCAATACTCCTTGAGCTCATGAACCTCGTGCACTTGTAACGATGCACGCGCTTCATCATGCAGCCATCAGATGTAGGACGCCAGTATTGGTAGATGCGGTAATCATAAAACTAGCACGCCAATATGTACGAATTTAGGTTTAAGTGGAATAAACTCCTAACGGCCTCCGACGATACCTGACCCGCAAATATTGGCGAGTTTTCGGAGTTTATTCCTTACTTAATCTCGAACTTTATTCAAATGAAATTTCCTCAGACTCTGACACGGCTTTAATTGAGGAGAGCCAGAAGGAAGAAAATGACTTCCTTTCAACCAAACAGGCTGACGATTTAGAAACAAAAGATCCTCCCAATAAAGATTCCAGGTTTGGCGAGCCTCTTTCCCCCCAACAATTGCAAAAACTTTTCAACTCAGCATATTCCACGAATACAGAAAACAAGAGCCTCTGGGCATATCGTTTGTACAGAGCATGGGTTCAAGAGCGAAAGAGAAAAAAATTTGTTTGTGATTTTGAACTTAATGTAGATATTTTGGAAATGGCAAGAGAATTCAACAAAACCCTGGTTGCCTTCATCGTCGAAGTTCGGAATCAAAAGAGGGATGAATACCGTATGAAATTGTAAGTTCGCTTCAATATTACATACGGCGAAATGGCATCGAAATAAATATGTTCGAATCCCCCAACTTCGCTGAGCTGAGGAATACGCTTGACGCAAGAATGAAGAATCTTGCTCAGCAAGGAATCGGTATAGACAACAGACAAGCCTGCGTGATCAGTATCAGCCAGGAGGATCAGCTGTGGGACAGGCGTCTACTGGGGGACGACACTCCGCAACAGCTCATAGACACACTCGTCTATCTCATAGGTATAATATTTTACCAGATATACATTTGAAAATCTGTTTTCATAATTTTCAGAATTAAGATCTACTCAAAACCTGCAACAGTCTTATTCCAACATTTTTCATGAAGCTAATCTTTCCCATTTTGTACACAATAGACTCGATTTGTCTAAAACATAGCGACTATAGGTTTCTATAGGTTTGATCATATACACCACTCTTGTACACTGTATCTAATTATATTGCAACTTTCTATTAACATAAAACAAAGTGTATGCATCGTCGATATATCAAGAGTAGCTACTGTATGTTTTGTTGAAGCAATTACTTTTTATCATATGTTCAACAATTGCTTATATTACAATAAGTGCCCGTGGACCGGGTGATTCTTTCTTGAAATTATATACGTATAACATCATGAACGTATCACTAAACACATGTAAATCTTTTGTTTTCATAGGATTGAACTGCGCTCTGAGGGCAGGAGCACCGAAACTTGAGGGTCGGGTCCAATTCACATTTCAAATGGTTCAAAGCAGTTATACATTACACCGAAGATGTCTTAAGAGGGGGGCTTAAACCTTTAAAGCTTTCTTTTTCAGTTATAAGGTAACATGGATTTTGACTATAAATACAAATGCCGTTATAAAAAACAGTAACCTAGAGACAGTGAATCGGAAATCTAGATAAGTTTTCGTGTCTACACTGCTAGATTTTCGGTCTATCGAATATCCCTAATTGTATGCCTGTAATTGTTTATCGTTTATTATCAGCACCGGTTTTCGGTTTGAAAAAAGGGCGGTGCTTAATTAATTTTTGTGTGTGTGTATACATATAACCATGACATTGGAAGGGATCAGCACCATACGTTGACAAATGTTTTTGCTATCATTATTTTCACGGTTTCCCCTATTCCTTTACAGCGAACCTCAGCTGAGATGGAGAAAAACGTTGACGCGATTATTCAGCGTAATGCCCCTATTTCACTACGAGAGGAATTCTCACGAATAGCCACGAATAGGTGATTGTAAAAATTCGTGAATATTCTTGAATATTCGGCAATATTCGTAAACTGCAATTTCACTTGTACGAAACGTTTACGAAAATTCGTAGCTTTTCATGCTAAAACACTACAAAACCAATACGAATTATGTACGAATTATACGATATAACTACGAAACAACTACGAATATACTACGAATGTTTCGTCCTTAATTCGGGACATTCGTAATTGTTTCGTAGATGATTCGTAAATAATTCGGGGAGAGACCATCAAAAATATCAAGCACGAATTTCCAAGAACTCGTTACGAATTTGTTACGAATGACCCGAATTAATTACGAATAGTTTACGAGACAACTACGATAACAAAATTCGTAGTTGATTCGGGAAAAGTTTTTGACAAACAAAAAAATGTTCACGAATGCCAAGAATATTGCCGAATCAATCACGAATTCATTACGAATCACAAGAATAAATCACGAATTGTCTACGAATGTTCACTAATGTGAAAAAGTTCTCTATCGTGGCGATTCGTGAGAATTCCTCTCGTAGTGAAATAGGGGCATAAGACAGCACCAATGTCAACACCATCAGCAACTGTGACCTCATCATCAACTAAACCGACTGCAACGGAAGATCAGCACTCTCCCGCCGATCCTCGAAACTTAAAACTCGTCTTAAGAGATGGAGTCACACTGTCTGTCAAATTTTGAACAAATAAAACTGAATTTATGAAAATGTTGCGTGTTTTATTTCATATCTTGTGGTCATTCTTATCGAATTTGTCATAGGCGTTTTGGTTTTACAATTTTAAGAAATAGTGGTTGCGTTTTGTTGAAGATCCGCGTTTCTTATCAGTAACGTTCCACCGAGAACAGCTTGAACTATGGGAGGTAATTATTTCATGTCAATCCATAACGAACCTTTGTTTTGGATAGTTATATCCGTGGCAAATTCAAAATACCGACAAATTTTTCAATTGCAATCAAGATTGTAGTGTTGTTATTGCTATATACCTCATTGCAAATTTATGATAATCATTCGTAAAAATGTAGTTTATGTTTCTCGTAAGTATCTCGATCTCCACTGCCAATTTTGAACAAACTGCAGTAACTGCCCAGATGTAACTTTACTAACTTATGAGAGGGCATGTTTACAAATGTTTATTGTGATTTACAAAGTTGGTTGTGCTGCGAAACCGTCAAAGAGACACATCATACATGTAGATTGAAAAGTAAGAAGCTTCATAAACAGAATATTTTAAAACCAAAACAATTAATCATTATTCAAATACGAAATTCAGAATTTAAATTATTGATATTGTGATGGAGATAAATAAGCCTTCGATTATAATGAAGGGAACTAATTATATGTTATTATTTATTTGTTAAGACGTATGGCAATGTACATCTTTGTTTGGTTAATGCTTCATTTGAACTGGGTGAAGATAATTGAAACAATATGACATATCAACAGAATTGCTTGAATTTATCACAAATACTAATATTCATGAATTTCAGCATTATAAAAAATTACCCTTTAGCTAGGTACAAATGATAATATTTTAAATATGTATCTAGGCCTTCAAAATAAATTGACATTTTAAATAATCTCTTTTGGTGAAGATTAATGTCATCCAAAAAATAGATTTTACTTAATTTAAACCTAAATTTGACATCAAATAAAAATAATAATTTGTTCTTTTCTAAAATATATTTTTAAACATTTTTTTAGAAATATTTTGTAAAGATTTTCCTCCTTTATCTAATAAGTACAAACAGTTGCTTCTTATACATACAACAATTTTTATAATTCATGTAACATGATTTCACAGTGGTTTTTAGAACAGTTCTAGTGATTATCTTTAAACAATTATATACGATTAAAATACTCTCAACATATTACTGGTTCTGTGTCAAGAAAAAGAAACTAATATTATTTAAACAGTAAAAGTATCAAACTAAACACATAGTTTAAACACATACCACATTTTGAGATTTTATAATTATCAGTATTAAACATTTAATTTACCATTTAGATCTGTTTGTAGCATTGATTGAAAAAAATTCATAGCCCACTAAATTTATGTGTCAGTTCTAATGCTGAAAACAAGTTTTACATATGTCATTTGAAAAGGTTTTTTTAAGAGAATTATGATCAATATTGTTTTCCTAAAGGTGTTTTTTTTTCAATATACTATTCCCAATAATATGTAAGGATCTCCCTTGTTATACAGTCGCTCTCATATAATAAACATAACATTTATTCCACAATAAATTTTTAAAAATCTTTAAACAATTTTACAACTACAAAAATTTCTAACATAGATAACTGTTATTAGTATAAATTCAATTTTTCTCAATAGAAGAACTGAGTAGAATAAGTTATATATTTACATTAATTTTGTAAACATGATTCTATGTGCTGTAGAGATAATTAGATATGCTGAAGTACACTCTATCACTTATTATTCATGTTAAATATTAAATCTGCCAAAAAAATATTGTTCATATAAGAATATTCTTGATATGGGCGTTAGCAAAAACATAGAAAACGTTAAAATATAATTATGAAAATTTTCAAAAGTATAATTTTAGTCTGATATGACTCACAAATATATTATATAAGAATTAATTAAGTAGATATGCAGTTTGTTTACATAAGGCCTGCACTCGATGACCTGAAAGTAACTCGAAGACATCGAAGACTAGAGGGGGTTTATTATTGTTTTTCTTTTCCTATTAGAATATGTATATAGAATACAATTGAAATATTCTAGAAGTTAGGGATATGTGTAAAAAAGTAGTTAGTTTATAAAGCGTATGAGCAACATCGAAATCAAAATGACCGTGCACGCAACGTGTAAACAGCTAATAAAATACTATTATTGGCTGTCTTACCTGAATATATTTAATTACTGCATCGTTTCTGGACTTTTGATATTGTAAATAGCTAATTATTTACCAAAACGAAGCGTTTTTAGGGAAAACTACCGACAAAGTCAATGCTATTGAATGTTACTTCCGGGTGTAGAAGCGGCCTTAGCCTCGTTTTCGATTACGCGCACTCCGTTTTCCGTGCCTCATAAATATTCATGAGGCAATATTAAGAATCCCCTATAAGTACATTTTAACACAACAAAATTGGAATAAATTACTGGGGGGAATTTAGTGATGTTTTCTATTTGACAACTTGATAAAGAAGAACAAACAAGCGAATTCGTTTCTACAAAAAATACCCAATTAGGACTGTCCCTTTAAAGTATTTTCATAACTATTATAAGGTAAAGTTACATATTATTTAAGAATATAAAATGTCGAATTGATTATAAGAAATCTGTTATATATATTCGACATTTTGAATTTACATATATGTATTATGACCGAATAAATAAACACCAATTTATGAAAAGTGAGTGAGTGAGGGAGTTATTGTCGAGTTGATTATAATAAATCTTTTATATATATTCGACATTTTGAATTTACATATATATGTATCATGACCGAATCAATAAACATCAATTTATGAAAAATGAGTGAGTGAGTTATTGTTATAAGCCGCTTCGGCAATATTTCAACCATTAGCAGCGTTTTGAAAGGTGAATGCACAAGTCCCTGTGGGTGAATGTTCAGTGATATCTAAAATCGAAAATAATTCGCACCTGGTAACTTTATGCTCAGCGTCGCATACTTCTTCGAAGGAAAAGGTTTCGTCTTTTTCAAATATATTGCTCGTTGTTTTATTATTTCAAATCGTGTTCAAAGGGTCTCTTAAAAGAAGAAGGAAATATACGTGGAATGTTTAGGAAAATGTAGAGTTAATAAAATATTTAATATCAGCATTATGTTCAAATCATTCAGTGCTCTGTGATTGATATATTGATATTTGTTAGAAATTGATTGGCATTGAAAACGAAGTATGCCACATAGGATTTTTTTAAATAATTTGATTTCTTTTCAACAGTTATACCTATAGGAAAGTTTCTAAAGGCATCACAATTCACTAGCGTTCCGGTTACGATAAATTCTTTTAAAACAGGATAAAATTCGCTTATCCTCATATGGAATTTTTTTTAAATACCTTATTGTAGTGGAAATAATTATCTAGCAATGAATTCAATTTGTAGGTATTTGAAAACAGATGTATTAGAAACACTTACATACTTAAAGTGACACGGGGTATGTTGATGGGATCACAATGTAACTTTTAAAATCGATGTTATTACATCGAGAAACACTAACTGTTCATGAAATCTACTAGTTCAAGGTCAAAATCGCTACCTTTGAACGAAAATACGGCCATTCAAACTCTGGGTTACGATCGAAAACCGGACAATGTGGCTCAAGTGGCGCGCGCTAATTCGCCAAACGTAATTTTGAAACCTTATCAAAAGCTGACGGGAAGATATACTCGATTCAATAGTGTTTATTAGGTATTGTTACTATTAGGTAGGTTATTTGGATGGATAATTTCGACCATTACGCGTATTTTAGAAGTTTATTCGATATTTGATAAAACCTAAATTTAGCATTCTAGAGATATTAACCATAAATGGATAGATATGCAAGTCCAGTGATCAGATATGAACTTACATCAGCATATTTGATATGTTGCAACTTATCGAAAGTAAATAATATTTTAAGAAAGATAATCAGCGTCTCCTTAATAATTCAGTAGGAGTTATTCTATTATTATGTCACTATACGTTTTTAGTCTGCAACCCTCTGGGGTTGACAGACCGTCAAAATTACTTTCATACCGGAAGTATGAAATTCAATCACGTGATAATACCCGGCCCAGTTCAAAATTGTTCTTATACAGTTCTTGCAATGCAATCTCAAAGTGTGGAACTATCTCAAACTAATTCGATACTGATTTAAACAAAATATATACGATATACTTAATATATACAACAAGACAAAATTGTATAATGTTTTCAACTTTATGAGCTGAAAATTTTACAATAGAAGCAGGACTTTGTTTAAATTTTGTCGTTTTTTATTAGTAGATTATTGAAAAGAGTTACTTCCCTTGCATGACCATTGGAGCGAGAAGAGTTACTTCCCTTATACCATAAAATACTCACTGCGGTATATGGACTATACATCTCTCTTCCCGCACTAAACAACCATTAATCCGTTTTTAATAAAATTTAATTTCTTTTAAAGAATTAAAATATCCTTAATCAAGTAAATGTAGAAATATGTATATGTATCATGAACGAAAAAATAAACACCAATATATTAAAAGGGGTGTAGGTGATTTCGTAGGAAGATCCAGTTCGTAGGAGGATTTTTCGGTTATTTTGTAGGAGGATTGGACGATGTTTTCGTAGAAGTAGATTTTATGTTGAAGAATTGTTGATTACCGGCAATGTTTATTGTTGGCGTTTGCATTTATATATTTTCTGAGAAATGATTATAAATAAAGTTAAAGGTAATATACAATACATGAATAAACACCTGAAATGAAACATTAAAATAAGTTCCGAGTTATGAATAAAAACGTAATACGTAAATGTGGTTGTTATGTTTATGATTTATATTATTATATTATATTATTTTACTTTGTAGTTATATTGTTGACCCGGATCCACAGCCCGTGGAAGACATACCCGCACAAGGATCCAAGCGCAGGAAACCACTTTCAGGTAAATAAATAAATAATATGTATATATGTATTTATATATAATGTATGTATGTGTATGTAATATTAAATGTAGGTAATATTAAATGTATGTAACATTAATTGTTGGTAATATTATTGTGACGTCACTACTGATGATGTTAAACGTTTGTGATGTCATGTTTTTTTCTGATTAGACAGGGCATTGTTCAAAATCTACTGTCAAAGCGATATCTCCTGTGGAACACAGTTTTGGATGATAAAATATTATATTAACAATAACATATATCTTCTGTTAAAGCGGCAGTAGTACGTTTTTTGATAATTTTATATTTTAAAATTTTCACGGATAATTGTAAGTTAATGCTTAATGTATTATTGTGACAGTGTCAAAAATCTCATTACACAGGCAAATCATCCATAGTCAGAGGACAAAGTATGAAGATTCACATAACATTCATTGGCTGCCATTTTGTGTGAACACCTTTAATTCATTTTGTGTAAGAAAAAGGAATTGCATGGCTAAACTTTACGTTATATATTTGAATTATTACTGCTCCATTTAGTTAAAATATATTGTCTTTCAATTGAAACCATTAATTTTCATTTTCCTGACATCACCTTATATTCCCCCTAAAAACGTGCTACTGCCCCTTTAAAGGTTGGAGAAGTCGCAAAGTCTGGTGACTACTACAAGTCGTCGGGGTTGATAGCTGAGGAAGTCTACAGAGCTGACGCAGTCGCCCCTGTCCCGCCTCTGAGTCAGGCAGCCAGGTAAATCAACTACCACAGGCAAAGTGACCGACCCAGCGACCCCAAGGACTTGGAATTTGAGGGTACGTAAATAACATCTACAAACATTAACCAAGCTAAATTGGTACGTAAATAACATCTACAGAGTACAAACATTAACCAAGCTAAATAGGTACGTACAAATCATCTACAAACATTAACCAAGCTAAATAGGTACGTAAAAAACATCTGCAAACATTAACCAAGCTAAATAAGTACGTAAATAACACCTACAAACATTAACCAAGCTAAATAGGTACGTAAAAAACATCTACAAACATTAACCAAGCTAAATAGGTACGTAAAAAACATCTACAAACATTAACCAAGCTAAATAGGTACGTAAGTAATATGTATAATAATATGTATTGTACATTGTATATGAATTTTCACATTATTTTTATTCAGAGTGCGTCCCGTTTTCTGCCGGAGGGCTTTCTATGTGCCGTGAAGACATATTCCGGGCAGCGACACCTTGTCTTCGCTACCGACCATGAGCTAAACACACTGACAGCAAAGACTTGGTACATTGACTCCACCTTCCGAGTGGTCTCGCCGCCATTTTACCAGTTACTCTCGATCCACGCCTTATATGTAAGTACATTTTAAGGTCATAATATTTAGATTTATTAATTTCAACATAACTTTGTTGTTTTTACAAAGTTTACAATTTAGATGTGATTTGAATGGGTATAATTCTAAAAGAATATAACGTTTTCAAAAATATTCTATTTACAACAGTTCGAGCAATAATTCTGAATTAAGACGTTAATTCAATAATTTGGCAAGTGCATAAAATTATGGATAAAAGAAAATTATTTTCATAAACCATTCATAATAAGTTTACTTGCAATCTCTTCCGTGTTTTCAATACAATATCACTAAACTGTGGTTTATTTATATCCATAAAACCTTGTCATCTTGTGTTATATTTGCTTTATATTCCAAATATCGTAATAGTTAGGGTTGTTATCTAAGCATTACAGGCATTTTATTCCAACAAGTTTCTTATATATTATAGTTATTGTGAATTGGATACTTGACCAGATTATGTTCAATCTGTCAATATCAAAGGGACAATAGAGTGTTTCATCAAATTATATTTCTCAACATTTGCCGTGATAGGTGATCTGAGGTGAGATGGGGTTTATCGCCGCTTTCAAGAGTATTTCACTTATATCGCGGATGCTAGTATTATTGTAGGGAGAAAGCCCGCAACACTAAATATTGTGGCTTTGTGTTGTGGTGAAACCTGCGAGCATCGACTGGAACTAGCGAACCATGCGCTGAAATTCAGTGTAGCAATTGCACCCAAACCTGACTGCGTGTAGAAGAGTTCTCTAGTGCAGACAAAGTTGCCGAGCCCATGGTGGGATTCGAAGCACGGACTTCTGATCCGAAGCCGAACGCGCTAACCACTGCGCTATCCCGTCCCTTGCCGTGATAAATATTGGTTTATTGAAAATTTGTATCACCAGAGGATCATCTCATAAGGTTACCCGAACATCTTTAAAAAGAATAAAGAATTCGGTGCTCTTTCCGGGGTATTTTTGTGTGCAGACCTTTCAATTCAATGTTTGGTAACGTCAAAGGGAAGCCTAACGGAATTTGGTACTCATTTTGTAACTGATTAATTTTGATTTAACAACAATGTCTTGCAATTTGAAAGACTTATTTTCGTTCTTCGTGGGGTCATTCTTAATGATACCCCGTGCTACTGCACCTTTAAACTGATTGGATGCTTATTGACCTATTACGTCCAAGGCGCCATTAGTGTTGCACGCAGATTGTGTTGTATTTCAGCACTGTTCACGAGATTCAGGCGGCTGCGTTCGGGCGCATTGAATCTGACGGGAAAATTCTATTGGAGACTTTTCGTAAATTAGTCAACTGTTTGAGGCTTGCACAGCCGAAATACGATAACAAAACTATCCTAACTTTTACGTAACTTTGTCTTAAACTCTGCGAAATCACTCTTTGAAGTTAATTTCGCTATCGTCTATCTTTTGTCAAGTAAATAAAATTGTATTCGAATGCTTTAGGAGCTTTTGCAATTATTATCGGGTGTAGTAAAGGACGTTTTTGATTTTATTTTAGCCTATCACCCACTAGGGTAGAGGCCGTCAAAATTATTTCCTTTCTCGAAACGAGAAGACGTTTTCCGCAATTATGAAATAGTCTTAAACAGTCCTTATAATAGGTCCTGCAATACGTTTTCCAAGTGTGGAAATAGTGCATACTGATTTAAAACAAAATACCAAAAATATACTTTAAAATATACGTCACTACACAAACTATTAATGTTTTCTACTTTATGATTTAAATTTTCTTTCAATAGAATCTGACCTTTGTTTAAATTTTGTCGTTTTTATTTACTTATGACTTAAATGAAAAGAGTTACTTCCCTTGCATGATCATGATCAGAGGAGTTACCTCCCTTATACCTTAAAAATACTCACTGCGGTGAGGGCAGCATAAAATAATTATATGTATCATGAACAAATCAATAAAGATCAATTTATTAAACCAGTTATTTATTAACAATTTTAATTCTGTACTAAAAGCCACTACGTGGGTTGTGAGCGTCACGTATAAAAAATATTTATTAATAATGTCATGTGACAAGTATTTACCGACTGTTGCAGGAAAGAATCATTTTAGTAACTTGTAGGAATAGGCTTTACCACTGGGCGAGCTCGCAGCTCGCAGCTGGCCGTGATCAGCACTGGGGCCGTTCCTTATAAATAAATGTATTTTATGATACTTTATGTTAGAAATGTGAAATAATTCTGGAATCTATATAGTAAATACTTGTGACAATAGCTACAGCACTCTACTGCAGTACTGATTATTTTAATTAACGCAGTCGTAGCAAACTAGTCTAAACGTACATGAAAATAATAATTTCTCAAGGGAACAGTCATTGTACACAATAAAACAATCTTATCTTACCTTACAGTAAAATCCTCGGTTTTGATTGGCTGACGATCGACTCGTTTTATCTTATGTACACCGCGAGTCTCACCTCTCACGGTGTACAAATTTCATGTACCCCGCTGCCATAGCAACAGCTCCTCTCCGAGAAGAGGTGTCGCATAGGGTTAAGATGACGTTACCAAATGACGCACGCGGTGTCCAGAGTTTACATACGTTCGATCAGCTGTTTTCGTGATTATTAATTATAGATTTGTTTTCTCGTCATTCTAAGTTTTGTTTGGAACCAAATTCTGCATTGCATTACTTGCACATGCTATAGGATTAAAATCAAATAGTTTTTCAGCATGTTTAATGTAATAGTTTTACCTAACACGATTCATAACATTGCAGTCGGGTTGGACGACGCCATTTTGTTTACATTTAGGGTCAAGGCCGTTCATGCGGTGATGGCTCATACGTTAACGGCAGTCAAACTAAAATAGATATATTTTCTTCTGACATGACGGTAAGATAAATACGTTGTATGCTTCTCCCTCGGGTAATACGATCTGATGTACCATCTTTGTAGAAATGTCAGCCCTCGCCTTGCGGCTTGGGCAACATTTCTACAAAGATGGTACATCAGACCGTATTACCCTCGTGAGAAGCAAACAACTTATAATATACTTGCGTGTTTTAAACGCTGCATCACTAACTGATTAATCATTACATTGCACAACAATGATGTAAAAATCGAATAATAAATATTTTGATGTGTTTCTTTCCATCTCATGTCTCGATTTCTAAATACCTAATTTGACATGCAACTAAGCCTCCCATTTACCCACGAGCCACATCTAAACCCACCATCGCCGGTCAATTAGGTTTTTACAAGCTAGTTGTTGATTCCCTTTAAATGGGCAATGTATTATACAAAAACGGCTTTGGCTACATTTGGGAAGATCCATCGGGTGTACATTATGTTACGTTGTAACCACTTTCAAGCACAATACAATCAGAAAAGTCATTGCCACTTACAGAACATCGTCACATAAATTACAGGTTGAAGTCGGAAGATACTATAATATCCCAAAGGAGGAGAGGAAATGTTCGTACTGCTTATCGGCAAGTTTCAACGCCATAGAAGACGAATACCACGTTATCCTTATGTGTTCCAGATAAAATAAAGAACGTAAATGTTTCATTGATGAATTTGATTGGCAAAATCCTAGTATTTATAAACTTCTACAACTATTTTAATGTAAAAACCATCAAACTTTTATGAAGTTAGGTAAATATGCACTTCAATGTTACTTATCGCGCTACGTAAATACGCATGTATACACCGTATTTATTCTGACGAGGAACCAAATCTATATAAAGTTTGTTAGTAGTCATGTGAAGCAGAACTATTTCTTTTGTATGACGTCACACGTTATGTGACGTCATAATGTATTCTTGCGCTGTTCAATGTTGATGTGTTTAATACTTGATATAAACCAATATAATAGTCTGATGCCTATATTACCTGCTTATGTGAACTATGCAAGATAAGGCTAACTGTTATCAATAAAATTACTTGTAATTTTATTTCATAGTTTGTTATGCTTCACTATGACAGATATTAAATTTTGATAAAAGTTCTGTTCGTTGATAAGTTTTGTTTTTAGCCCATCACCCACTAGGGTAGAGGCCGTCAAAATTACATCCTTACTCGATGAGAAGTAAGAGGTTTTTTCCGCAACATAACTATAGTCCGAAACAGTTCTTATATAGGTCCTTCAATACGTTCTTCAAGTGTGGAAATAGTGCATACTGATTTAAAACAAAATACCAAGAATATACTTAAAGATATGGAACACTACACAAACTAATGATGTTTTCAACTTAATGATTTAAATTATTTTATAATAGAATCTGGTCGTTGTTTACATTTTGTCGTTTTTGTTTACTTTTAAATTAGATGAAAAGAGTTACTTCCCTTGCATCAACCTCGTCTCCAGTGCTGATCGTCTTGATAAAGGCTCGCTACACTGAGAGACGTAACAGCACTGTGAGGAGTTTGCACTTGCATGATCATTAAAACGAGAGGAGTTACCTCCCTTATACCTTAAAGATACTGCGTTGTATGGACAGTTCAAGGGCAGCATAAAATAATTATATGTATCATGAATAAATCAATTAAGATCGATTTATTAAACCAAATATTTATTTACAATTAAAATTTTGTAATAAGAGCAACTAGGTGAGTTGTGAGCTTCACGTAAAAAAAATATCTATTAATAGTGTCATGTGACCGAGAAGTATTTACTGACTTTAGCAGAAAAGTATCATTTTAGAGCCAACGTTGTAGGAATACTAGGAATGTTGGAAGTCGCAATTATATATAGATGAATAGGTGGACGTTTTAAATTCATATAATTGGTTTTGCCAAAATGTTTATTCCAAATCAAAATAATACATGTATGTTTTGAAAATAACGGAGTGATTCTTTAAGCACCAATAAAAGTTCATTGTCACCAACTTTAAAGGAAGTTAGGGATTTATTAAACATTCGGCTTGTATTATGATCATTTAATATATTGTTCAAAAGTCCCTTAGAAAGAAATTTATGTCTCTTTAAATGTAGAACAGTATGTTTTAAAATGCCCTTGGTCGTCCCTTTTAGATTCGATATTATAGAACACACGGGACGAAAATTAATGGTTAAATCATAATAAAAATTCTAAAAATCTCGTCATATGTTTTTATTAGTCCATCGCCCAGTGGGGTAGAGAGACCGTCAAAATTCTATTCTTTGTATATCGAAAGAATAATACTCAATCGTGAAATATTTCGGTCCGAAACAGTTCTTATCCAGTTCCCTCAATACATTCTTCAAGTGTTGAAATATTTTACTGATTTAAATACAAAATATAAATAATATACTTCAAGATATACAACGATACCAAAACAAATTATGTCTTCTACTTTATGATATAATAATTTGACAATAGAAACAGGCAATTTGTTTAAATTTTGTCGTTTTTATTTACTTATGACTTAGATGAAAAGAGTTACTTCCCTTGCATGATCATTAGAACGAGAAGAGTTACCTCCCTCATACCATAAAATACTCACTGCGGTGTATGGATTCTGCCAGCGCAGTATTTTCATCTTTCAGGGTCACAAGCACAAATCATTTTTCTTATTAATATTTTTTTTTTAAAAGAATTAGAATTGTCCAAAATCGAGAAGTTCTAAAAATATATATACGTGTCATGAACGAATCAATATTCACCAAATTATTAAAAACGGATATCTATTTAGTTACATTTAAATTTCCGTATATGCAGACAAATAGGTGAAATGTTTTTGAATCTATGTCATTGGGTATGCCTAAACGTTGGTTCCAAATCAAAACAATGTGTTGAAAATAACGGAGTGGCTTTTTAAGCTTAAACAAGGATATTTCGGTATTATAAGTTTTTTTAGAGTGTCAGTTTTATTCCGAAATTAATGAAATAGTCAACAAGTAAATTTAAAACCGCTGACTTTATTAAAACATGTAAATGAGTTTCAAATCCTGTTCAAAATGCCCCCTTAGAATGGAATTTCTGCCCCTCAATCTGATTAATCAGTCAACGATTGAGCATAATTTGTAAAACGTAACAGTTATAATTTTATGAATAGAATGAGTGTGTCAATCACACTTGGTAAGGTTATGTTGGAAAAAACTTGTGACAAATACTATGCTAATTAACTGTATTCCCTTGACATGCGCACTAATCATATCTCCGACAGTCCGTTACTCCGTAAACAAATTCATCAGAAAAAATATACCTACTCATAATTCTGTCAATCATCCAGTCCGAAGACATCCTCACAGCATAGAAAATATAACCAAACACAAATATTGTTTTTAAAGCACTTATAAAGTCCCTTATATATTTATTTTGCACGAGAGGTGCATGAGCATTTACTGCATGCGCGCTCACGTCGTGTGCACACGGGTGTCGCTCAGCCTCATAATCGTGAAACCGGCAACCATGTAAGACGTTTCATGGTGTCCCTAGTACAGGTCCCTCAATACATTCTTCAAGCGTGCAAATAGTTCATAATGATTTTAAACAAAATACACAAAGGGTACTTCTAGATATAAGACAATACACAAAATAATAGTGTTTTAACTTTTATGATATAATAACTTGACAATAGAATCTGGCAATTGTTTAAATGTGGTCGTTTTTATATATTTACGATTTAGAAGTAAAGAGTTACTTCCCTTGCATGATCATTTGTACTAGATGAGTTACCTCCCTTATACAATAAGATATTCAGCAGGGTGTATAGACTGTGCAATTGCAGAATTCCCATCTCTATTCCTCATGCATTTCCCAAAATTTCACTTTCCATTTTTTGGTTAGTAAACAAGTTATTTTTTTCATTTATTTTGTCTAAAAAATTCTGAACTCTACGATGCTTATTCATCACATCACATTGAATGCGGGGACGTAGCTCAGTGGTAGAATGTCAGCTCGTCACCTGGGAGATCGGGGTTCGATTCCCGGTCGCGTCATACCAAAAGACGTTAAAAGGTGGGAGTTGTTGCTGCCTTGCTTGGCACTCAGCACTGTAAAGGCAGAACAACGCATTAACTGGCGCTGCATTGTGGCTGCCTGGTGCCACAGGCACAACAAGAATTTCCCATGTACTTGTAGCTAGAACAATAAAGTGATATTATTATTATATCAACCCCACATCACCTCACCTCACCTTGAAGCAGTACAAAGGATCAGACAAAAAACGAAGTGTCGTACAGGATAATGTTTGATCTTATTTTAAAGAGATTGGAACACTGCTCCACTTCTTGATATAAACGCGAAATAACATTATATTTCCATTCAGGACCGAGGATGTGATAACATGATATCAACCAATAATAACATCATCGATAATTCTCTTCAAAATATGTTGTTATTTCATCGGAGCTAAATTTATATGAAATAATGAATATATAATTTCTAGTAAAAACAAAGTTATGAATAAGAATAATTAAAAAGAAAGACATATCTTTTTTTAAATTCTTTATTGAGAACTCACTTACATGTACAAAGAAAAAAGGAAAATAATGACTTTTGGTATACTGAGCCCCTCATTTTGAAAGATCGGGTGAAATGTGAAACGCCAGGTGGTATGTGAAACATCAAATGTAAGTTAGTTGGAATGGGAATTTCGGAAACATTATGTGAATTAGTGTCAAATTTAAAAAAAAAATTGGCATAAAGTATGGATAGATATGTTTATATTCATTTTGCCTTGTATAATTGTTATGCACGCGGGGTGACCCATGTAGAGCCTCACTTATCACGTAACATTTCATACACTGGCAAGTCGACTGCAGGGTAAAATTCTTTTCTGTAACTATAATGATTAACAATAATCAACCGGTTCGATGCATGGACGAGATGTTATGATTATGATTAGATTGTGTATATTGCAATAACTTTACAGATCTGTAAATTACCAGTTTCTATAATTAGTAGGCCTATGACTCGATACAATTGAGACCCGGAACTGAAATATAGGATGTTGATGAAATGTTGATTTTCCGTCGGGTTTCTCCATATTTTATTATACTATTCGGACTTAAGACAACTCAAAACATACGTCTTACATGAACTAATTAGAATATTTTTAGTAATAGTATTAAAAATCCAACTACGTCGTTCGTGGCAGAATACGAAGCGAGAAAACCGTGAGGGTCTAAAGGGGTGAGCTTGCACGACTAAATACATATCTTGGTCGGCATTGCTATAGAATAACACTAATTATCTATCATCAGGTTTGAATAAAAACAAAAGTGGAGTTTATCAAAGCATATGAACATCGTCAATGAAAAAAGGTTTCAATAAAATTTGTGGTACTTTAACCAGGATTTTCGGATATTGCCGATTTTTACAAAGTCGTAAGCTACACCTTTAGCACATTTGATTTTGACATTTGACATGATTAACTGTAACAGTAAACTGTAATATTGGTTGAAGATGAGAACATTTCATACTTTTTTATCTTGTAAAACAGTAAATTGACACCTCTCGTTGATCAATTTCCACGTGCGCCCGTGTTGTCATTTCAAATTGATAGCTGTTGGCAACGGTTACAAAGCAATTTGAAATGACAACACGGGCGCACGTGGAAATTGACCAATGAGAGGCGTTTTCATTTCCGATTCATTCAGGGCAGTGTGTTTGATTTACGGAAACTGCCGATATTTTCCCGCATTCGACCAGGCATTTGTTCAAAGAGGGGGTAGTGTTAATGCGAGGGTCAGTGGTCAAAAGGTTTGAAGAAGTTTGATAGTTTGGGCGAGATGTTCAGCAAGCTTAAAGAATGATCTACGATTCAATTGTATAATCTTGAGATAAAATTTAGTTTTAATTGCACCGCACGTTAAATAGTCGGGTGTCCAGTTTTCGATCAGGTTTCAGTGTCTCCCCTTCTGTATTCTATATAACAGATAGGAATTACGCTAAAATGTTTACTTCTTGACCGATTTCGTTCAAATTTGAAATGTAGGTTTATCTCAACATATGAAAACGATATATGAGTGCAAAAATTTGAATTTTTTTTTTATATGGTCCACTCCGAGATACGAATATCTGTGCTCTTAACCAAGGACGTTATAGCAGCTATGCACATCCTTGTCTTAACTATGGCAAATAGCATTTCAGATTCATGCTTATAAATTGCTTTTGGACTTAAGCATTAAATAGAGAAAATATAATGTGGATTTACAGCGTCTTTATTGTAGATACCTCAATGTGGTGTTGATGATAGTATTTATAAACCTCCAGTGACGTCACTCTATTGTTCTATTAGGTTCTTCTTTTACCGGATAAACCTCTTTGCCAGGCATTCTCCAAGAATGCCCAGGGCTTCTCTAGGAAAGCTCGGGGCTTACTGTAGAATTTATCGGAAATTTATTTTGATATATACACGTTTTGAAATACTTTGTTTCAAAGTCCATCTTCGAATAAACACCATCACAAAATATCACAATTTTGACAAATCACAAATATAATGTTCGCATGCCTGGTTTCGAACTCTGCACCACTCACTTACTAAACTGGCGCCTTCGACAACTCGGCTATAAAGGCCCACGAGAACAATGATGTACTCCACAGTGACAATCATGTGAACTTCACGAGGCAGATAGCGCATGCATTTCACGTTCACGGCTTGGGTAGCGAGCGCAAAGCACGTGTAGGGCGCGGATGTGCTCTCCGTTTGCTCATGGTGATTCCCTACCAGTAAAAATCAATGAATCCATTTTTATACTTATTATTGAAATAATTTTGTTACTACGGTTTATCTCGGTTCATAAGTTAGATCAAAACCTCGCCCTCGGTGTTGTTTGATAATGTAAGCCCTCAGCCTCGGGAAATGGGGCGGGCCTGTCGGCCCTTTCCAATTTCCCTCTGCCGCGGGCTTACATTATCAACAACACCTCTGGCTTGGTTTTGATCCTACACGAATTGACTTCTTTCTTCTTTCTTTCTTTCCAGATCGAAGATGGCGACCGCCAGCCAATTGAAGGATGATTTCTTGACGTGCAGCATATGTTATGAAGTCTTTAGGCATCCGGCAAGTCTTGCTTGCCAACATACTTTTTGTCAAGATTGCCTGCGGAAATACCTTGTCACGCAAACAGAAGCTGTAACTCGCAAGACCATCCCCTGCCCCACGTGTAGACAAGAGACCCCAGTGCCTCACCCTGACAGACCCGTGGAAGAATGGGTGGGGCAGCTGAAACCAGGTCTGCTTCTAACTGGACTCATGGACTCAGTAATGCAAGGTATGATACTCCCCACTCTGATTAAAATCTGCCGAGTTTCGCGATATAAAAGTCTAAAAATATTAACTCAATGAGAATCGAACTTGTTATTTCAATAGGTATCCTCTCCACCGAGTCAGACGGCAGCCCAGTAAGTCGCGTGTTCTGGCGTTTACTCAGCTAACCAATCATAAGCCGCCGGCAAAAGCTAGGGGCAAATAACTCCATGCTTTGATCATGATCGCCGCCAGCGGTGCGAGATGATGATATGTCTGCTAACGACTTGGTTTCGGCTGCGTTTTACAGGTATTAAAGGGGCAGTAGCACGTTTTTTGATAATTTTATATTTTAATTTTTTCACTGATAATAGTAAGTTCATGCTAAATGTATTATTTTGACAGTGTCAAAAATCTCATTACAAAAGCCAATTATCATCCATAGTCAGAGGAAAAAGTATGAACATTCACCTAAAATCCATTGGCGGCCATATTTTGTGAACACCTTTTATTCATTTTCTGTAATAGAAAGGATTCGCATGGCTTAACTTTACATTATATATTTGAATTATTACTGCTCCATTTAGTTGAAATACATTGTCTTTCAATTGGAACCATTTATTTTCATTTTCCTGACATCACCTTATATTCCCCCTAAAACGTGCTACTGCCCCTTTAAACACACGAGGTACGGATGCGGTCAGACTTCGTATGGAATATTCAATATCTCCCTGCAGTTAATATTTTGAATATTTTGTTCCTCGGAACTAGTCCGATTTAGAACTGGACTGGATACTCTCAAGGTGTAAGTGGGGTTAGGTTTGTTACTTGTGCATCATGATTGGTCGTTAGTTTTATTTGCTTCCATTAAGGGTCCGGGGCAAGACTATGATAACCCACACACTTCTACTTTTGAAAAAAACACGTTTGAAATTTTTACATGTTAAATAGTCATTTTCGGGGTAAAAATATGATAACACCTTTTCCCATCACAAAAACCTTTATTTTTCCACAAAAATATGGTCATGACAATGTAACTATCTAATTGTAATTCTTCTTCTGAAGATAAAATCCATCTACAAAAATATTTTCTGTTCCCTTATTTTTGAGGCTTGTCAAATTGAAAATTTAGTGACTTATCACAAAGCAGGTGACTGGAAGACTGGAAGAGCTAAGGGAGGTAAATCATAAGAAAATGAAATATCTGCCTCTTGCGACCCACTTGTGAAACAAATCTCGGAAAATTAGGTTTTGAGGGTTATCAACGTTTTGCCCCGGACCCCTGAATTGTGAATAGCAACTACATGATCTTGTAACCTTTTTGAAACTGCAAGGGTCTTAGTTTCAAAAGATGCACAATTGTGAGTCTCTCAATTCCATTTAGCAAAAAACAGTAGGTGCTGATATCTATTTAAAACATATTACTGAACATGCTGGTTCATTTGCAAAAAAAAACCGGCAGTTGAAATTAGGCCTTCTATTTGTGACGAAGAGGAATAAGGTGGTTGACTCCGAGTATACTGCCTTAGATACGTTTTCTATTTGCTTTGGGTAGTTGGCAAAAGGATTCCACCGTGTTTGACTCTGTTTATCATGAATTAGAAGCAATACTTTTGCAACAAGAGTCGGTTAGTGACATTGATAACATTTGGAAAATGTGATGTATTAACTTTAGTGCTATGTTGATATTTCAGGGGACGACAATCGTTCAGTAAGCAAGGAGAGAATGACAACAGAAGGTTTGTCCGAAACTTATATACGTATTTATAACATTTATTTGGAAGATAAGGCATTTTACAAAAAGGATAACAAAGTTAGAATGTTTTATTAATAAATGGAGTCTTTTCATACAAATCAAGTTTGATTAATTCTTTTACTTCAAGTAATTTAAGGTGTTCAAGGTAAAATTATCGTATGTAGTTTCTGCTTCGAACGTGACAGTATCTTCCACGACTTTGAATAATCGGGTTATGTAATAAGCCACACGAATTCTTTTCCCTTCAAGTAATTCAAGGTGTTCAAGATAAAATTATCGTATGCAGTTTCTGCTTCGAACGCGAAAGTATCTTCTACGACTTCGAAAAATCGGGTTGGGTGATTAGAGGTTTGATTCTATGTTATTGACTGGCTGTTAATGTCGAGAAAAGTTAAATTCCATGCAAAATGTACTGATACTTCATTATGAAAAACCTCCTCCATGGATTATAGAAGATGGCAAACACATTTAGAACCATATTTACATCGGCGACCAAGAGGGGAGTGAGTGTGCCCATCCCCTCCACGAGAGTTTGTACGAAACTTATTTACGTATTTATCACTGGAGCAGGATCTTTTTGGGAGATAAGGCATTTTATAGGTTAACAAAGTGAGAAGTTGCATACAATTGTTTTATTAATGAATGGAGTCTTTAAATACAAATCAAGTTGGATTAATTCTTTTACTTCATGTAATTTAAGGTGTTCAAGGTAAAATTATCGTATGTAGTTTCTGCTTCGAACGTGACAGTATCTTCTACGACTTTGAATAATCGGGTTATGTAATTAGATTATTATTTTATTATTATTTATTATTATTTATAAACTTATGCTCCATGCAAAATGTTCTGATACGGTCACCTCATTATGGAAAACCTCCTCCATGGATTATAGAAGATGGCAAATATATTTTAGAAGCCATATTTACATGGACGACCAAGAAGGGAGCGAGTGCGCCCATATCTTCCAAAGAGTTTAAAATATAGTAATGCTGATTCATGTAAAGGATAGGGAACTTAAATTCAGTGAAGAAGCAAATTTTCATTCGGACACATAATCTTTGATCTAAAGTGATAATTTCAATAGTTGTATTTGCGCATCTCATCTAAACAAAAATCCTGTATCAACCGTTTTTATGGGTTTCAGGAAGTGCCTGTTGCTCTGTTTGCAAAGAAGAAGGGAAGATAACTCCAGCCACAAGTTGGTGCTCTCAATGTGCAGCTTCATTTTGTGGTGGATGTTTGGAGCTTCACAGTAAGATGCCAAATTCTAAACACCACAAAATAGTCAGAGATTTAGACTCGAACAGTCAGAGAGATGTTGACCCATCACGCCAGACAGAGGCCAAAACGCAGCTTTTGAGTCTACAGGAGAGTCTTGCAGAGAAAATCTATCTCGCAAATATTGTCATTAAGGAATGTCACACCCAAGAGGGGAAGCTACTTAAAGAACGTTCACATCTTGAATCTGATATAAGGACAGCCATAAAGGATACCATCGATGCCCTGGCTGAGAAAGAAGATCAACTGGTTAAGAAGGTGAACGACCAGACGAACCTTGAGAAGGAACAACTTAGCTCCTTATTGAAGACAAAAGAAGATGAACAGCTGAGGTACCAGCAGCAACAGGAGATCATCCAACATGCCCTGGAGAACAACGATAAGGTAGACTTAGCAGAGACATATCGTTCCCTGTCCACTGGCTTTGAAGCTGAAGAAGACGTCAAGGAAACTCAAAATGAATATAAAGTTGATGTTAGCTTTGTGCACAATCTGGACAAACTCAAAGAAGAGATAAGGAAACTGGATGTCAAGATTGATGTTAAGATTATCCACCATTATTCTGACGTCACAGACCCCTCAGCAAGACCAGTGTTACATGAAGTCCTCGATGCAAAGATGGATAGGAAGGATGTTTGCAATATCAGGGACGTCGTGGTGATGGAGACTGGAGGAGTCAAGGCAACTGTTGTGATTGATTCCAGTGAGAACAGACTAAAGTCCTTCCACAGAAGGCGAGGACAGCTTTGTTCAAGTGTTCTCAAGGTCACCGACTGGCCTTGCTGCGTGACTGTTATCAAAGAAGGCGAAGTTGCTGTGTCTGTGCCTCACTGCAAAGGAATTCTCCGCGTAGCTGTGATGCCAGAACTCAAGCTCCTTTCCAAAATAAAAACCGTCAAACAGTACTTGGGTCTGTCAGCTCTTGATGAGTCCACTCTTGTAGCTCGCTCCGTGGAATCACCGTTTATCGATGTGATTTCTATGAATGGGAACATCTTGAAGACCTACACGACGCTTCAAACCATTGGTAGGGCTGTCAGCAACCCGCGGTGTCTTCACGTGACGAAGCTGGGGTATATTCTGGTGTCTGATAGCGGTCTCAGGTCGGTCATATGTTTGACGAAGTATGGTGACTTAGTCTTCGTGTATACCCCTACTGGAGACAGAGCCCTCAACAGCCCTTATGGGATCACTTCTAGCAACACAGGGGACATCTTTGTGGTGGACTACAGCAGAGCTAAAGTTGTGCATCTAAGTTCTACAGGAGAGTTTACGAGAGATGTTCTGACTGCAAAGGATGGATTGAACTTCCCTATGGGAATATGTGTGGACGAGGACAAACTCTGTGTCACTGTTGCGGACAAGGGGTTGTACAAATACAAGTTTGTCAAGTAGTGGTCAAATGTTTGGACTATGTTGAAGCTAACGTACACTCACGAAACTTAACATTTGGGTAAGAAGTTCAGAGGCAAATGGTTCCTTGAAATTGTGTATGCTCATCACCTCCTGGTGAATCAAAGTCACATCCACCAGCACAAAAGACTTCTTTCTTTCATCTTTCTTGACAATAGCAAAGATAAAACTAGGACTGCCGCGGCAGTACTTAGGTCTTCAAGACTTCCTCTTTGACTTTGATCTTTGAACGTTATGCATCTAAGCCCAACAAGGGTGTTTGTGAGAGATATTTCAACTACAAGGGATGGCTTGAACTTATGAATATGTATTGACCACTTACCAACTCTGTGTTATTACAAAAAATCTTTACAAGCTAGAAAAAAACTGTATTACTGTTGCAGGCAAGGGGTTGTACAAATATTGTCTCATATATATTCTAGTAATTCTATAATATTCTAAACTCCATTGTAACTAAAAGATTTATGAATGCTTAGATTTCAGTTGGAGGTGAAAAGACAGATGGTCATTTGATTCGTTTCAAGCTCAAGCAATGAGGTCCGATTTAAGTCATTTATCTGGAATCTTCAGATTTGAATTAGTACTTACTTAGCACAAAATTTCCTTTTTATGATTAATGAACCCATTTTTCTCTATTCAATTATTTCCTAGAGAAAATGGTAACATTTGACATGGGGGAAAATGCGGTACAATTGAAATATATAGTAAATGTTATTTAAAAGGTTTTTCTTCAATAACACGAAATGGTATGAAATATAAACTAGTGTCCAAAAGAAACGCTACCATGTTTTCAACTTCGTCAAAAACAATATTCTGTCACCTGATTGAGTCGGGTTTGAGTGTATTTGACAAACATATGTCTTGTGAAGAAGTATGCACATTTGCAGTCTTAAGAAAAAGATACTTTTGATTTTGTGTTTAATTTCTCTCCATCTCGCCTAGTTAAAGATTCATATTCAAAGTGTAGTGAAGTTCAATATTTGAAAAAGTATTTTTACTTTAGTCGTGTATTTTTTGAGTAAAACATTTCGATCAAGTTAAATCATTATTATCATTAATGGAGATAATTTGCCAAAGTGACCGGAACGCCAATCCCGGCATGTCCCGGCATGTCGATAATCAAAATTGGTGTATGTATTAAGGGTATAAATAACTACCCAAAATAAATCTTGGGTAGTTATAATGAGAACCAATTAAGCGGGAAATGTTGTCAACTATGATTTTTTATTTATCTATATAGTAATCAATGTCAATTTCCTGACTTATTGCTCCCACTGTAAAATTCATATCCTTATTATGAATATGTATGTATAATGCAATAAACTATTTTAGAAACTTTAAACAGTCATATGAAATATTAGTACAATATTTACAGTTTCAATTAACTTATATCACTTAAAATCTTAAATGATAGTCTGCCCCATGGTGTGATTATAACCCTTGTTATAAACTTGTATGTTAAACTTGTATAACTGACGAATCTAATCCATCCTTGTTCTCTAAGCTTTAGGAATATTTTAAAAAGAAGAAAAAAATATATGATTACGCTAACTAATAGTTTGTATGCGATTCAGGGCAATGTGACAGTTTATCTTTATGAGGTAAATTATTCAATCGCCTCACGGCTCCTGCCACTGCGCTATTCAGTCATGTTGGTCATATTAAACAATATAATATTGAGCCTAATAACGTGACAGGAAGTTGAATGAACAGAATCAGTTCTCTCCGTTTGCACAGGGTTTAAGAAGAACTGGGCAGGATCTAATTCTGATAAGCGACACCGCTTATTTGCGTTTGCCCTTTGTTGAAGACGAGTGGAAGAGGAAGGATGAAGTGTTGTTCTTTATCCAGAAATACTGTTCGGGGGATTGTGACAGTCATTGGGGGTTGTCTCATCCACATGACACTCAGTACGAGCTATCTTTTTGGTGAGTTTGAAGAAATTAGAATTTTTATCTCATCAGGCCTGAAAGTTTCGACGGGCTTATGGCATGGCATGGTGTCCGGAGCCCGTCCATCCGTTCGTCCGAAATCTTTGTGTATTTTCGACGTTTTCTCCAGAACCAGAATGTGTAAAAGGCTGAAATCTTGTGTGCAGATACCTTGGCTAGTAAGACTTATAATCTTTGTTTTTGTAAACTTGTGGCCCCTAATAAGAGCCACAGAGGCTACACCTTTAAAACCTATTTTGATCTT
This sequence comes from Steromphala cineraria, assembly GCA_916613615.1. Classification (NCBI taxonomy): domain Eukaryota; kingdom Metazoa; phylum Mollusca; class Gastropoda; order Trochida; family Trochidae; genus Steromphala; species Steromphala cineraria. The sequence goes on from OU744723.1 coordinate 49,762,235, forward strand.
CTTCTCCAGAACAAAAAGGCATAGAAAGCTGAATCCTTGTGTACAGACACCTAGACTCGTTAGAATTATAATTCATAGCTTTGTGCAATGTGGCCTCTAATGTGGGTCACAGGGGCCAAGACCTTAAAACTTATTTTCATCTTCTTCTCTTGGGGCAAATAGCTCAGAAAGCTAAGACATTGTAGACAAACTCTTTGTTTTGGGACTATGATTTGACCCTGTGACCCCTAATTAGGGCTTGATGAACCTTTGATACCAAACCCTAACTTACCAATTGCAGGTTTGTTACCTTTTCAGTCTTAACTTAGTCACTCTGTTACATCATTTTACATTTTCTTCAATATTTGAGCAATTTCCATTTCTGAATTGAATATCGGTATCTGAAACCACATCACATACAATTTGTGACATTTTAACCCCTATTGAAACATTTGTTGATCTTCTTCTAGAGAAACATACTCCTTAGGAAATGGGAATTCTAACTAAATTGTACATACAGTGACCCTGTGGCCCCTTCCAAGTGGGGAATCACTCTGGCCCAAAGCATGATAAATGAAATATGAAACATGATGAGCTACAGAGCCAACGGCTTTTTATATCCTGTTGCTATTGGATAGATGTGGACTGATCCCTTATCCCGCTATCTGCCAAGTCTCAGGATGTCATATGGGAAAAGGGATATATTGAGAAAAGGTTCTCAATTGCCGGGCAATCTATTTACCCAATACAAGGCTACCATTCTTATATAATCCATTGCTCTAATGAAGATTTTGATGTCAGAAACTAAGTAGAGTTAAAAATTAAAACTACACTATACTAGTTGGGTTTTGAAGACTTCAATGTCATAATCATGCTGATCGTTTTACCAAAATGTCAATATTGAATATTTTAATCGAAATTCAAGAAATTCGGATTTTTCTAAAATATTTCCCCTTCCGGAAAACCCTTATATAACTTATAGATTTGTTGTCACAAATGCCTAACGGGTGAAAAATAAGCCCAAAATACATATTATGTGCAAGAAACACTAAAAGGGGAACAAAATTATTACATTCAATATTATATAGTAACCGAAATGTTGACACTAAAACAAACCAAAGTTTAATAGACTCTTTTCATTATTTCATTAAATTTTCAAAGTGATTTGATAAAACTTACTGAGTTCAATATTCGTATGCCATGTACTATTCAATAAGCAAACGTGTTGTAACAATACTAAGTTATTTATTCATTTGTAATTGACTTCTTGCATATGCTTTGTAACTATGTTTATGTTCGGGAGAGGCATTTATGTAAGCTTGCGCTTGTTTGCCAATCCCTTTTCATGTGTTAATGAAATAAAATATGTTTAAAGGGGCAGTAGCACGTTTTTTGATAATTTTAAATTTTATTTTTTTCACCGATAATTGAATGTTAATGCTAAATTTATTATTTTGTTTAATTCATTTTGTGTAAGAAAAAGGAATCGCATGGCTAAACTTTACATTATATATCTGAATTTTTACTTCTCCATTTAGTTTTAATACATTGTCTTTCAATTGGAACCATTTATTTTCATTTTCCTGACATCACCTTATATTCCACCTAAAAACGTGCTACTGCCCCTTTAAATCAAATTATGAGACGCAGCCGTACATCCGTGCAGAAGACTCTAGCACATTGTCATGGTGATTATCTAACTGGTTTTTGTAGTAAGTTGTGCATATGATTTATGCGCATAATAACAAATGTAATGTTATGTTTATTGAATTGAAATATATAAAGAACAGATGTCAGAATAACCTTTATGTAATACATAAAAGACTCATATTCAAGTGTAGTGAAGTTAAATATTATAGTATTATACTGTGTTCATTGTAATTTTACAATATTTTGCAACCAACCGAGAGAAAATCGGACCATAATTCATTGAAAGGAGACAATTTACAATTTACCAGAATAGCCGCCGAAAGGGCAGCCGACGTGAAGGCGAAACAAGTGTGGCCATCTCACAATTTCCGTTTCCTAAACATATTCTTCAAAGCCGTCTTTGTTGCGCACGGCCAGATTTTTTTTCTTTTTCTCCGAATCAGTTACTTGTTCCCGCCATTAGACGCAATTGCGGTAACCAAGACGAGGTGTGAATCCTACACACATAATGATGACATCACCGAAAGCGGGTTCGTTAAAAGCTACGGCAAATTTTGCAGGGGGTACTGTGCTTTGGACTTCGAATTAAGCGTTTTATTGTTAATTAAAACATGTAAATGTGACATCAAGTTTTCGACTAAAGATTTTTTTACCGATGTGTGTTTTTTTTCTAATAAGCTAAATTTCATAACAAACCGCATTCAAGTATGACAATGGGGCTTTAAGTGGTACAAAAAAACATTATCCTGCCGCATTACCGATTTTGTTGGCACTTGGTCCTCTGCATAGCTCAGTTGGACCGCTATCAAAGAAGTTCAGCGACATCGGGCGTGGCTCGCCGGAGGGATGGGTGACCCTAAGACTGAATGAACTGAGCCTCGATGTTTGAAGGGTGATTCCTCCGACTGAGAAATGAATTGAAAGAGTTATGGTGTCACCCTGGGCAAGTGACTTCATTCAATGTACTTCTGTTCACCCAGCGGTGCAAATGGGTACCTGGTTAAAGATGTGCGTACAATTACTGACATTAACTTTAAAGGGGCAGTAGCACGTTTTTAGGAAGAATATTAAGTGATGTCAGGAAAATCAAAATAAAGGGTTCCAACTGAAAGGCAATGCATTTAAACTAAGCGAAATAGTAAAAAAACAAATATATCAAGTAAAGTTCAGTAATGCTATTCCTTTTCTCACACAAAATGAATTAAAGTTTATCACACAAAAATGCCCGACAATGGACTTTATGTGAATCTTTTTAATTTGTTCTATGACTAGGGATGATTGGTTTCTGTAATGAGATTTTTGACACTATCAAAATAGAACATTACAGGGGCAGTAGCACGTTTTTAGGGGGAATATAAGGTGATGTCATGAAAATAAAAATAAATGGTTCCAATCTAAAGACAATGTATTTAAACTAAATGAAGCAGTAATAAATCAAATATGTAATGTAAGGTTAAGCTATGTGATTCCTTTTCTTACATATAATGAATTAAAGGTGTTCACACAAAAATGGCTGCCAATGGATTTTATGTAAATCCTTAAAATTTGTTCTCTGATTATGGCTGATTGGCTTGTGTAATGAAATTTTTGTCACTATCAAAGTAATACATTCAGCATTAACGTACAATTATCAGTGGAAAAATAAAAATATAAAATTGTCAAAAAACGTGCTACTGCCCCTTTAAGTTAGCATTAACTTACAATTATCAGTGAACAATTAAGAATATAAAATGTTCAATAAACGTGCTACTTCCCCTTGAAGACTAAGTACTGCGTATTTGTAAAGATAAAGTAGACCTTACATGACAGGATCGATTAGATCGAGATATTTGATATAAGTTGTCATATAGACATTTCCTGGGCTAAAAAACTATATAGCCGGTCCGTGATAGTGATGACTTGTCATTTGATAGAGCCTTAATTCTGTAGTGATATTAATTCAAACCATACACCTGTATCCACAATTGAGAAAATGTAATAAATAAATTCCATAAAAAATTAAAATAGAAGACAAAACGTCTTATGCATATATATCTTCAGCATCCAATAACTCCGAACATGGGTCTGTGACATATATTTTTTACAACAATATATGATAGCTTCAATTATTATCATATTTAAAGACTCATTTATTTCTATGTTATAACAAGTCTTTTGAAGTTCTTTGTGGACTAAGTCCTGTCAAAGCCTATCATTGTTATACTGATGGAAATGAATAAAGGAACGCATGTATTGATGGTGAAATTTGTTTTATTGTCATGGGTTTTTGATCAAGTATATTTAATTAAGTATGTACACCACAGGTGAAATTTCAGTATCTGGTGTGTCCTCCCTGTTTCCTGATCACTTCTTCACACCTTTGTGGAACACTTTGGATCAACTTCCTGATGACAGCCCGAGGAACTGCGCGCCACTCTTCTTGGAGAGCCTGGAACATGGCATCAAGTGTCTGGGGTAGAACATCACGATCCCTCACCCAACGTCCAAGAGGTGTTCAATGGGATTAATGTCTGGGCTCTTGGACGCCCATGGCAAAAAAATGTCGAAGCTGTACATGTCTAACTCGATGTTGTGTAGCCCATGCTCTTCTGAGACGTCTGTGTTTCGCAGTCAGCCTTTCCCCAACAACAGGACGACGTGACTTTAAGCCTGCTGCTGTTTCTGAAAGTACGGTCACAAATTCTTAGTCTCGTTACTGCCCTGAACTTAGGTTTATTTTCGATGCTGGTTTAAATCGGTTACGTAAGGACAGCAGCACCAGCTGGCGGTCGTTTCGGGCCGTTGTCTTACGTTTTTGACCACGGCATGGTCTAATCTTTACGTTCCCTGTATGACGGTACCGGTTCCACAGTCGCGAAATCACACTTTAAGACTTGTTAAATTGTCTTGCTGTCTGGCATATTGATTGACCGCTGTTTATGCACCCGATAGCCTGCCATTTCTCATTATCAGAAAGGTATGCTCTTGGCATGATTCTGAAGGTACATGTACACTGACATTCGTTGACTCCTTGAAGGTTAAATGGACGTTGTCATGCATGAAGTTCATGGAAATCACTTTTCACGTGCACGTGTACTTTTTTCAGTGAAAGTTAACTTCAACATGTTTTCAGTTTATTATGACCCAACGCAGCCTCGAACAAACGGAACATGCCAGACATATGTTAACAGTAATTAAGTGTCCCTTATTCGTTTCCATCAGTATGTATTGAAGAAAAGTTACAATATTCAAAAATAATGTGATAGAAATAACTGTTTTTATTGAAATATTGATACAAAAAATTATATCAACTCTGAATATGTTACTGATTTTCTTAAAATATGAATTTGGCAAAATCATAAATTTCCATCACTTTTTTCCTGATAAATTTGAAGGTATTGTGCAATAAATACCTTAAAACCTGTTTCCGTCTAAAGAAAAAGCCCAAAAACACTGAAATCTTGTGAATATTAACATTAGCCAAAAGTTAATATACAACGTAAATTGTTCATTTGATGACTCTGTGTCCCCCGAAGAAATTGTTATATAATTTTTCATATCGATCTGAAGTCCTTTAATATTGATAATCAGTTGTGTTTATGAAAATTTTTAAAAACTTTTAAAAAGATACTTTTTTGAAAATCCTGTCCTGAGTTCCATTCGAAAATTAGCTTTGCGAGCCAGTTGATAATCTAGCTTTTAGGTAAAAAGATCGACCTCTCCCCGCAGAGGCAACTTAGTTATATCACTTTGATCTAGCCTCTGTTATAATTAGCCAAATACAGGGGAAGAAAGGTATACGCCTGATTGGAGACAATCCGAGTTAGTTGTGCAATCAGCGACGCCGTTTCAAAAGTGATCATTCGCAAAGCCTTGGTCGTTTTCGATTGGCAAAGCGGCGAAAACAATAACTCACTCACTCACTCGTTTCCGTATGCTTCGGCGAAACAAAAATGTGTTTTCATTGATTGCAAATAATTGAGATATCCGGAGTTGAAACGTTTTCCCGCATTGGCACTCTTCCGGAACCCCGGAATTTGGCTAATTAAAACAGAGGCTAGACCAAAGTAACATGACTGAGCTGCCCCTGTCGGGAGAGAATGATCTTAGATCTACACAATACAATTTTCAATTATCTATTAATTTCGTGGATCCTTGGTTTTCAGCTTGAATTGTCAACTTTAGTATTTAAAAAAGGTGTTTACTTGGTGTCCGACTTCTTAGCTTGAGGTAAAACTTAACCCTTTTAAACAGGATGTCTGATAAGAAAGTTATATTTTTTATCTTTATATGCATTGAAACTAGTCAGCTGATATCTCCCCTAACCTAAGCTCGCCGCGTCTTACCGAATGTTTAAACTAATCGCATATATAATAAAAATAAAACGATTAAGAAAACTGCGTATATATATAAGCGCCTTGGCAATAGTTTGTTCAAAGCTCCATATCGTTTGATTAAAAGTTACCTGAATGTGTTCTTAGTAAAATTAAACAATCGAAAACGCTCAATCTGCACGCTTTTTTTCATGATTTTATAAACAATGTATCACCCAGCCGTAGAGGGTGATATCAATAGTTATCCAGAGTCACGTGGACCAATCAGAGATCGAGATTCTTACATGAGGTAATATAAATTCCTTTTCAGCCTCACGAAATGGTTCTTGTCAAGAAAAGTCAAATTCTCTATCTGGTTTAAGATTTAATCGTTGTTATTTTATCGAAATCGAAGCGCATTCAGCTGAGTTGGCTCTTAAGGAGAACCCGTCGCCAAAGCAACACCATGATGTCATGGGCGTGTCATTGCATCAGAGCATTGTTCGATGACGTCAGATCAGTGTTGTTATCAGTCACTGGTATATTTTCATTGATATATTTCGGTATTTCATCCCCAATCATGAAATAAAACCCAGTATCTTGTTTTCATAAAACTCATTCTCTCACTGTTTCATCTAAAATCTATTCATATACATTAAATTCGTCCTTGGAAAGTGAATGAGCTCAACAATAAGTTTCACCTCACGTTCAGTAGAACATGTGTAGTTTACGGATTAGAACGGGAAAATACCACTTACATGATAAGAATAAAGAGTTGTACTTTTACCAAACACGTGTATGATATTTGAAACACTCCGTACATTTCATGCCGAAACACTTATTCACATTCTCTCCCCACAATGGCAGATCAAGTCATGACATGACTCTGTTCTATTACGCCGAAATCCGTGGGTTCCGGCAATTTCCTCTGGCGGGAAATAAATTGCACCACAATCCATTTGAATATATTTTCCAATGACAACGCTTCTCGAATGGAAAGGGTAGTTCTTACCACAATGCTTTTCCCACGATTCAGTAGCCAAAATGATGATTTTAGAAGAACTTCGCTGATTGCACAACTAACTTTTACTCCAATCAGGCATATCCCATTCTATCCCTTTAAGTCGACGTTATAGAACAGAGGCTGTATCAACATTTCCTGACTTGATCTGCCTCTGTGGGGAGAGAATGTACTATTCATTGAAACGATCTAAAATATCCATCTCAAATTGCCAAGAAACATAATATGTCATAATAAATATAAGTGATTAATTTCAAATTACACGAGTGCATCGAAATCCAAAGACACATACACCCACACAGCGTATTAGTGCTTAGCAGTAAGGTTGAAATTAGCCAGGAATCGATCCATGCGCAATGTACGTCTTGCACCTGAAGTTTATACGTGACATCGCTTTCTTAGTGATAAAATATGTGTGGAGTGTAGAGTCCCTTAAAATGTTGTCAGAGACTGATAAAAATTAGGCAACATTATTTGGGAAAGTGAAACATTATTTTTATATCTTTTATCTATAATATACACGTGATAACACAAGAACATTTCCCATCCTACTTACACTGAGACGTTAAAGTTTTACATCAGGAAAACAATTACGTTAAAGAGACATATAAAGTGGACACCTTGTGACAGTTTCGTAATTCCAAAACTTTTGCGCAAAATTCTGTCATATTGTACTTAAAAATGATCATTTAAGAGTATACAAACATGAAAGAGATGTAGTTTAAAGGTTGACATGATAAATATCAAGTGTCATATATTTCTGAAGCATTAGTTGATCCGATCATCCACAATGGAAACAAACAATAGTGAACATGTCATGCATCGAAATTGACTCAAATGGAATATGGTTTAGCTATATCCCTTCTTATAGGTTTTGAAGCACTACTTTACATTGAGACATTGATATATCCTGTTATTTCGCTCAGTTATCTCAATTGTGAGTGATCAATCAACAATACTGAATTATATTTTCAAACATTTTACGAACGCTTCTTTCGAAAATTTTATATCAATATGCCTTTATCTGTTCCACTATCGTAGTTAGCCACGACTGACTGCCCTTTACTTTACTCAAACCTGAGACTTTTCTTCAGCAGAATCTGTACTGATATTACCTGTACTTGATTTGAAGAGTCCAATCAAATTGCTACTTTACAGTTTCATTCCCAGGTAGTAGAGATTATAAGTAATAATAAAAGCATGCAAACAAGTAGGAAAGATCAAGAATCTGGGCTCAAACTTTTTAAAAATAAAAAGTTTTAACAGTTTAAACATGAAATGCAAAGTTGTGTTATTAAAAGATAAAAGAATGGTACAAGCCGGTACCACCCCCCTACACTATAATCAAGCAATGAAGGCTTACATTTAAAGCTTATAGAGTGGGTCCCAATAATGCTACTGGGAGCTAGGGAGGGTGGGTTAAAAACGTACCGCTGCTTTTCTACATGGCGAGCTCGCCGCTGAGATGCATGCACAACGCTGCTAGGAGCTTAGGGGTAAAGGGAGATAACTCCAAAACTATTTTTAAACATTCCGCTAAAAATATATCCACTTATGATACTCTTTGATCTTGCGCCGTGTTGCTCTCAGCTCTCAAGTGGTCACTGCTCACTCCTGAGAAGGCAAAATATCCCTAAAACTTTTTTAATCAAAAGCGATTTAGTGAAAAGCATCGTATATTCAACCTTTAGCATAATTCCGTTCAAAAGTCAAATTGACTGATTCTCAAGAATAGAATGTTATTCCTCCACCTGCGATATTCCGCATGTATTTCAACAGGTAATATGACACCCTACCTGACGTCCTATCTTCGCGAGAGAAGCAGCTCGATAAACACGAGCTACACCGAGACCATCTGGATCTCAACAGCACAGTCTGTGACCGTGTCGGCCGGGATGCCGATTCTTGGTCTGCTGGAGAGGAAGATTCCACCCAAATACTGTGCCTTACTTGGGGCCTGGACCTTTAGGTATGTGAGGATAAATAGAGATTATTACACGAGGAACTGTGTCATATGATTTTTACGAAACGAGTGTGAATTTTTGTATTACCCTAGCGAGAACGAGGGTTATACACAAATTTGCACGAGTTTCGTAAACGTCATATGACACACAATCGGGGGTTATAATTTTTTTATTACCGATTCTATTCCATATTACCATCTCAGAAATATCGAAGAAACTGGCAGCTTTCCGTGCGAAGGCCGGCAACAGTGATGTTACGAACAATGATGTTATGACGTCACAGGCAATATAATACGGGAACTCGCGCTACAACAATCAATGCGAGGCAAAAGTGATATGTGCACTAGTGCTCATATAAAAAATATGTTACCACTTATTTTCAACCGTACGGGTAATAAAATACTTATATGTATAAAGATACACAACATCCCGAATGTTTCATCTCAATCACTTACCGCGGCATAGTCTACCTACCAAGAAACTTTTTATTTTCTCTGAAAATTAGCATATCTGTACAACTGGGTGGGTCTTTGTAAATTCGAAGAAAGAAGGGCTCGTTTTTGACATTTTTGTAAAAAGACAAACTATTAAATGAAATCCTTGATTGAACACAATTTGTGTACAGTAGAATCTGTCTACATATAGAAGCTCAACCTCGTGTCTTCTGATATCAAATATATCAACGCAAGTTGATAAAAGTAACAAATACCCGAGGCTTACCGATGATATTTTACTTTTATCAACGAGTGTTTTGTGTTTGTGACATCATAGCATTGTGACGTCATTACTGATGATGCAAAATGTTTGTGATTTGATGTCCCTTCTGATGACAGGGCACTGTTCAGAATCTACTGTCAAAGCGATATATCCTGTGCAACACAGTTTTGGATGATAGATTGATATCTCAGTTATTCCAGAAAATTGGTCCCTTTTTTATTGTGAAAGTGTGCACTCTTCGTGAAATGATCATAAGGTCTAATGAGTAATGAATTTCTGAAAAGAAATGACTACAAAGCCTTATGAACAACAGAGCAATGGTTGTATTTGTTTCAGCACTGCAACAGCCCTCACCTTCTTCACAGTGAAGGAATCAGTGGCCTGGACTCTTTCCACTTACGGAGTTCTCTGTGCTCTTGGGAAAAGCTTAGCCTATCCGGCAGCTGTCAAATGTGGCCTTCAAGTAAGAATTATGCTTGCAAGCAGAAGTAGTTATCCATTCAGGGGTTTACGATGAGAACTAGATATCAACCCAGGGACAGGGAAGTTTGTTAGGGTTAGTTTGAAGATGATGATAGGCGTTCTTTGTACTCTTGGCAAAAGCTTGGCCTATCTGGCAGCTGTCAAATGTGGCCTTCAAGTAAGAATTATGTATGAAAAGAAAAGGAATTATCATTTCAGGGGCAGGGAAGTTTGTTATGGTTAGTTTGAAGATGATGATAGGCGTTCTTTGTACTCTTGGCAAAAGCTTGGCCTATCCGGCAGCTGTCAAATGTGGCCTTCAAGTAAGAATCATGTTTGAAAAGAAAAGGAATTATCATTTCAGGGGCAGGGAAGTTTGTTAGGGTTAGTTTGAAGATGAAGATGGGGGTTCGTTGTACTCTTGGAAAAGCTTGGCCTACCCGCAGCTGTCAAATGTGGCCTTCAAGTAAGAACTATGCTTGCAAGCAGAAGTAGATATAAAATCAGGGGTAGGGAAATTAGTTAGGGTTAGTTTGAAGATGGGGATGTTTTTTTTTGTACTCTTGAATAAGCTTAGCCTATCCGGCAGCTGTCAAATGTGGCCTTCAAGTAAGAATGTTTACAAACAGAAGTAGATATCAACTCAGGGGCAGGGAAGTCGGTTAGGGTAAGTTTGAAGATGGACTCTTGGAAAAGCTTGGCCTTTCCGGCAGCTGTCGACTGTGGCCTTCAAGTAAGAACTATGTTTGCAAGAAAAAGTAGATATCCTTTCAGAGACAGGGAAGTATTGTATGGTGAGTTTGAAGATGAAGATGGGGGTTCTTCGTATTTTTGGAAAAGCTTGGCGTATCTGACAGCTGTCAAATGTGGCCTTCAAGTAAGAATTATGTATGAAAAGAAAATGGTTGTGTTACACAACCATTGATAATATGTTTATTTTACAAAGTGTCATCCAGAAATACCTTAATGTTAAAGGTGGGAAGTGTTTTGCTTTATTTGTTGACTTTGCGAAAGCTTTCGACTCGGTGAAAAGAAATAAGTTATGATATATCCTAACCATGCGTGGCCTTAGCCCCAAAATGAGATATCTTCTAAAACAAATATATGAAAATGTTAAAGCGTGTGTCAGAAATAAGAATATTTTATCAGAAACGTTTGAGATACAAATAGGTGTCAGACAGGGATGTGTATTGAGTCCTTTTTTATTCTCCTTTTTTATAAACGAATTAACCACCCAGATTGAAAATAAGTGAACTGTTTATTGAGAAAGGAAGATTTGTAAATGTACGTAGAGAAGAAAGATTCTGTCAGTTATGCCATTTAAATGAAATTAAGGTGAATACCATTTCTTACTTGTATGTCCTACTTATGATAACATTCGAAAGAAATATATTACAGAAAAATATTACCTAGATCCAAATATGTGTACCAATCTGCTAAACAGTTTGAATAATAAAGAAGTTGAAAACCTGTCCATGTACATATTCTACGCATCTGTTTATAGACACCATACTGTAGCATGATTGTTGTAAATATGTATAACCAAATGTATATGTAATGTACTATAGGCGTGAGGCCTTTTGAGTACCGAAATAAAGATTGATTGAAAAGAAAATAATATCCATTCAAGTAGCTGCCAAATGTGGCCTGCAGGTAAGAATTATGGCGTAAGAGTAATTTAAGGGTCCGGATGACGGGGTGTCAAAAAGGACTGTTAAATGCAACCTAGCTCTTCAAAAAGACTCAACTTCGAATTTTCTGAAAGCTGAGATAATTATCTATACAATGATATATGGAATGACACCATTGAATTTGGTTGCAGAAAGATTAATCACAATGAAATCACATAATTTTCGAGTTTGGTTGCAGTCACAGGAAATTGAGAATAACCAAATATAATGTTATAACAATTAATAATAAAGTCAAAATACGAAGCAGATAAAATATACTCCCCCATACACAATAGGCTGAAGGAGAGACAGGTGACATATAAGCTCAGTTCTCAAAATCCCCACCTCGCACTACTCGTGGGCTGCTATCACAAAAACTACATATTGACATCTGCCATAACTTACCGCCGAGTCTTTACTAGGTTTCATACTTATTGGAGACCGACAAATTATTTCGATTATGTACTTACTTTCCCTCAAAACACCTCGAAAGACGAATCTCGCCCTGAAAATGACGAAACATAACTTCCGACAGACAGAAAGCACTGACGGCAGTGACGTCACAAAACGTAGTTGAATCGTCTTACGCTCTCAGCCGCTGCTCAGGGGAGGTAACTTTTCATTGTCAAAATTACCCCTTTTACCTATTTTCATTGTTTTTTAAGATTAATTAGTTAAATAAGGTTTATCATAAAACCAATACTTACGTAAACAGCTATAATACAGTCATTATTTTATATTAACCTAAATCTTTATTTAAATTTTCAACGATTTGCCCTCACACTGTCAGTAAAAAATAAACATAAAATTATAAACCTTTCATTTTCCAACATGAACATATATTCATTCATGTTGAGATAAATTTGTCAAGACCTCACTGATTTCTTACTTACAATGTATTCCCCATCCTCGGTTACCCAGGGGTTTATGCTCCGATCCTCTCCACATCACCCCTGGGATTTTCCATTAAAGAAATCTGTACTAAAATTACCCGCCCTTGGCTGATATGAGCCAACGAAACTGCTTCGTCGATTGGACCTGCGAACCAATGAAAATGCATTTTCTAGCTGACTTTGGTACTTCATACAAAATAGCCGACATAAACATTAACAATATTAGTAAAATGTTTGGAATATAAAAGCCCAACGAAACAAGAGAGAATGTATGTCTTTTTCCAATGTTGTCATTACAAAGCCTGCACCTCTTCACTCTGGTTCTCTAAGTGTATTGCGCTGCGCTCCAACTGCCTGCAGACACTTAGGCTTGGATCAGGTACGGTCATCGCGGCTTCGCATCTTTTAACATGGGGATGTTTCTAAAACAGACGTTTAGGAGTATTTCGTAGATTTTCATTGGTCCTGACACATTCACCAGAGTACAGTGAACTTATTCATGTATCCCTAAGCTCATAGAAATGCCTTTGTAGTTCTCTGTTCACGTTTGAAAATTAGCTTTACTAGGCAACATGTAAACAATACGGAAAACAAATTTCAAACAGCTGATGCATCATCAATTTTACAGAAAGCACGTAACAATACTTTGCGACCAATACAACGAAAATACTCGATCGTTGTTATTTCAATTAATTTTTGGAGAAATTAGTTTGGGTTATGAAATGGACAAAATAAAGATGCTATAAAATCCCACAAATCAAATACTTAAATTAAAGTGACCGAATATATCAAGCTATAAACCTATCTACAATTAGGGAAGTATAAATCTGCGAAACAAAAATGATTTGCTTTTCATCTGAGTATGATATTAGGGTTTACAACTTATTTATGCAAATTAGATAGATTATTGTTTTGGTAATTGACCATTTTCCAGTTTCGCAAAACGAGTCGATTTAGAGTGACGTCCCTTTGAAAAGTCACGTGACCGCGGGCAAGCCATCAACGTTTACGTTGAGTTGAACGGTATTTTAGTCAATTTGTCATGCTCGCCTAGACCTTAAAATGTTCTCTATAAAACAATTGAAGGTCTCAAACGACTGTACACTGTTAAGACCTATTTTAAAGAGTCAATAAAGACGACTAAGGCCTTCAAAAGTATTCCATGACGCACTTTTGTGAACCGTGGGATTAGGCTACACAACGGGAATAATGAAAACTTAAAATGTTGAATTAAATCATTTGAAAAATTATAGATTTGAAATAAGATTTTTTAAAGTAAGAAATGTTATGGATTAAACTTATAAAATAATCATAACGTTATTGAAACACATAGGAAGATAAATAAACAATTCCGAAAATTCGACAACATAAAACCAACTTTTCCCACATTTGAAAGTTAACAGTCTCTACTGCTTCTCTTCTCGTACCTTTGTCCATATTTTGAAAATACGATAAATAGCAAATGAAATATTTTGTAATGACTTTAATTTTGCATTTGAATTAAAAAGGTAAGAATCATAAATTAAACTCATTTGATTAATGAATTAAAGATACACTGCTGATATAAAAGAAATCAAGAAACTTATTAGCTACATTACATCAGAGATGATATTTGACGGCGTACCAAGCAGTTTACATTGATTTATTCTATCATATCTATTTATCATTTTATTCCTTTTTAAACAGCCTTTGACGTCGGAAAACTTCAGATAATGCACAGAAATCCAACATTGCGTTTGGGTTTATAGCAATGGAAGTAAACATCAATGCATTATGCATTTAAAATAAATTAAAAGTTTAGATAATTTAAACAATTCATACAGAGGAAACAGCTTTGAATGAAACACTGAGGGGCAAAAGAAACGATATCAACTTTTTCAAGGGGTTAATTACACAATTCTGTGACTAGTGAAATGCGATGGGATCTGGATACAGTAAGTACTGACTCACAATTTCATTCATCAGAGTATGATTGTTATGACTGTTCAAATTTACTTGAGTTCCTAAACAGCTTTTTCAAGATGCTTTTTGGCCATAATGTAATAATTCAAACTTGAAAAAGTTACGAAATGTAGAAACTCTATAGATATAAGATGTTACAAATATAAATAACCTTCATGGAAATCAATTTGTTTAAGCATATATGCATGACGCTAAAAAACTAGGAAAAAACTGTTTTCACTTTCCTAGCTCATCTATTGTTGAGGACATTTTTAAACGAACTTGAATTTTTGAAAGTCGTATAAAGGCGTACCTTGATCAAATATTGCTTATAAATTCATAACTCAGTTTAGGTTGCTGCTGAAGACATGGAGTAACCCTGTTTCCGTCGTAATTAACTATCTTGCATTTTTATGGTATGGTTTGTTTTGCCTCTGAGTGCTACAACGTTAATATTAGAATTATCGCCGGCATTGAAAAGTCGACAGGTTTAAACCGCCTGCATGTCCTGATTCGTGAATATGTCGGGCACAAACATGTTTACAATATTTACTGATATTATTATATCTTCATAGCAATCCGTAATGAATTGATTTGCATAGAGTTATCAAAATTTGACATTATTGTCATGGTTTAGGAAACAGCCTTGAATAAGCGCCGGATCAAAATGGTTTCTAACATTGACAATCGCCAATACTCAGGGATTAACGGTACATATAATGGTGTTATTTAGTCAAAAGCTACTGATTGTTGCTGAAAAGTACAAATTATGGGCTAAAAGGTTCAGTTGACCGACAAAATAACGGCATAGAATCTTGATTTTGATCGAATAGCGGACGATATACCACTGCAAAAGTGAGTTTTTGAAAATCATTAACCGACAGCGAGGTTGATTGAAGATCATGTGCTAAAAGTGTTTCAAAGATTAATTTCTAGTTATATACAGCGGTGTGCCAAAATGTTGTCATATCATATTCCCTTAGATTTTCATGAAAGAATTTTAGATTCCTTTTTAATTTAAGTAACTTTCAGAGGAATCACCATTGCTACGGTGACATTTTTCCGTTAATCTATATCATGTTTATTTTTCTTTTCGAATAGCATAAATTTCTTCATCATATTATGTTAATTGATGCATAAAATGTTAAATGGTGACTAATGGGAGACCTGTTTTACAACAGATAGTCATCGAATTATTTATTTCAAACTGAGATGATTTCAAATATACATACAACGTTTGACAAAGATAATACATAATTCATCGCATAAGAAATTAATTATGTAAAACCGGAATAACTATAGTCTATTGAATTTACACAAAATACGACAAAATATGATACCTCTGTATATTTTTAACGACAAAATGACGCGTAGATGAAGAGCAACTCGCGACATAAGCTAATTATTTAATTTAATGTGACACAGAGTATCTTTCATAAAATTTTATTTCGTTTTGATAAGCTACAAAATATCTAATATGCTGATTGAAGTTCATAATCCATCACTGAACTTGCAGTTATATCCATTTATACATAATATCTCTTAAAATGCTTGATTTTATGGAAACATCAAGAAAACAACTCAAATACGTTTAATATTCGAAATTATGGATCCAATTAATCTACCTATTAGTTACAATACCTAATAAACGCTATCGAATCGAATATATCTTCCTGTCAGCTTATGACAAGGTTTCAAAATTACGTTTGGCGAATTTTCACGCGCCACTCGAGCCACATTATCCGGTTTTCGATCAAAATCCCGACTTTGAATGGCCGTATTTTCGCTCAAATGTACGGATCGACCTTTAACTTGATATTTTCAGTAACAGTTATATAGTGGTTCTCGATGTAATAACATCGATTTCAAAATTTGACATATGTGATCCTATCAACATAAGTAAGACATCTGTTATTTTGTTTACAACGTAGAAATACCAAAAAGACGTATATTTAGAGTTTAAGATATGAAAAATGTAATGGTTCTCCGATCACATCAGATTTTATTAATAACTCAGTTTATAAAATATTTATGCAGTAATCTCCGATGGTACGTCATCTTATATATACCTTTTGCATAAATTTATTATGAAACTAATTTCATGACAAGCCAAAAGACCACAATCACTATCTTTTGCGGGTAAATGTAATAAATCTCGAAGGATTCATGTAAGCTTTCAAACTGTCTTTTCAAAGAATTATTTAAAGATTTAATCCTAACTGGTAAAATAGGTTTTACATCAATTTGATTCACTAAGTTTTAAAGTTATATCATGAACATTGATCATGCGACGAAAATCAAACATAAATTGAGTTACATAGCCTACGTATATATCTATAGACTAATACAGACAGCCGTACGATGGCCTATGGCATAAAAGGACAGATTAAAATAAAGAATCTTACCCCTTAACAATCATTATTCATTATTGTCTAATTTCTTTCAAATCGAACACTTTCCCATACAAATTTACAACACCAAAATGTAAGCTACTGCACTAGATCCCATTGACAGCAAGCGTGACGTTGCCCGCGGTCAAGGGCAGATAACTCTAAACGTCAAAACTGGAAAATGGTCAATTGTTAAGACATATGAAGTCTTTTTATTCCCAGTATGCAATTGGATCTTGTAATGACATCAACTCATTTGAATAATTCAAGTTATCAATATGTCATAGCGCCTGACATGTAATATTAAGAGAGTGATATTTTCTTTAGGATTTTTTCAAAGAAACTCCATGGAACATGATTTATCAAACGGTATAGATTTTTATCGAATTCATTCAAATTACAGCTAAATGTTTTCCATATATATGAAGCAAATTTTTACATTGTGGAACATTGTACTTATATATATCTTTTTACAATATCAAAGTAAAATAACAAGTTTTTGAGGTCGGAATATTTGTTTCTCGACATTAATTATTTTATATTGTGAATTTAAGTCGCTTAAGATAAATGTGGTGACTTGAATAAGATGCCTACACTCTATCACAATAAATAATATTAAAGGCAAGTTAACCCAAACACATGAAAACTAAATTCTCATAAAATGTTTGAAAAAAATAACGATCGGGTGTAATCTTTATATTGGTTATAGTTTTAATATTTAAGAAATGCAGTCGTTTGAAATCTGTTTCTCGTATTGTTTACATGCTGCCTCGTAACGCTAATTTTCAAACGTGAATAGATAGCTACAGAAGCTTTTCTTAGAGATTTGAAGTATATGGATAAGTTCACTGTACTCTGGTGAACGTGTCAGTAACAATTCTAAGAAAAGCTCCTTTACGTATGTTTGGAGACAGTTTGTTCTTGTTGATATTTCTTCTATTTATCAGGAGAACCTCCGTAAGGAGTAAAATATATATGAAATAAATAGTCACTCGAGATATGAGATATAACACAAAGGTGAATGAACTGTTGCTCCGAAAGAATGTTTGATGATGATATCTCTCATTAGCACGTCCATTAGATTGTCGTACCCAAGTGTCTGTAAGCGCAGCGTAATACACTTGGCGAACCAGATTGGGGCACAGCTGGTCCAACCAGCCATCCAACACCGATAATCTCCCTTCTCTATTTCCGCTTTTTCCCTATCGAGTAATTCTATTGGCTTATGATTCATGACATTAACCAAGGGCGGGTAATTTTAGTACAGATTTCTTAAATGGAAAATCCCAGGGGTGATGTGGAGAGGATCGGAGCATAAACCCCTGGGTAAACGAGGATGCCGATAAGGGATTGCAACCAAACTCGAAAACTCCTCGATTTCATTGCGATTATACATTCTGCAACCAAACTCAAGGCTTTAAGGAAATAATTTATTTATAGTAAATCATTTTAGCTGTCAGAATATCTTCATAATCATATCAATCAAGTTCAAATATTTCCTTTCACAACAGATCCATTGATATGAAAAACCTGAGTATGTCTTTCCGTCGGATATCACGATGATCCCAAGAGCCTAAGCATATAACAATTGCTGCGTTTTCACATCTCTATGAGCGATGATCTTGAATATTCTATTTCACATCTTTTTTTCTATCTTATATTAAAGTGATTAAAAGATCCTAAGCATATTGACAATTGCTACATTTTCACATTTCTTTAAGCTTTAAGTCTTGAACATTCTGATTCACAGATACAGTCGACCTTTGCGGCCACCTCTGTCGAGCGGCCACCCGCTAGATGCGGCCACCTTTATGTCCTCCCGATAAATTTCTCGTTATATCTAACCTCTACACTCACGGGCAAAAGAAAGTATAGGTCCTTCATATTGATATAAATTTTTACAATTTGATCGTACCAAATGTTAGTTATACTTAACATAATGGCATGCCTTAAAACACATAATAAATATCGCAAAAACGCAACTAGTGCTACTATATTTTTTTGAAACCGGAAAAATCGTGAATTCCGTTTAAAACCAATTGCATGGAAATTAAGTGCATAGAATATGTATCAATCGATTTGCTGGATACTGTCATATCATAGCAGCTGAAAAAACACAAAAGGAATGGCAAGGTTGACTCAGGAACAACGAGAAGAAGCTATTGGAGTGACCGAAATGGGAGCAACACGTGGCCATATTGCTCGAACGTTCCATTTCATGCCACGGACAGTGTCCAGGCTTATGCAATGTCACAAACAGACTGGTCGGACCTAGGACAGACCCCGGAGTGGAAGACCACGTGTTACAACGCATCAAGAGGTCACTACATTCGGACATTTCATCTGAGGAACAGATTTGTAAAGGCAACGGAAACAGCGCCAACGGCTCTTGATCATCTTGTTGGTAGACGTACAGTGTCGAGGAGATTTCGTGCAGCAGGTATTCAGGCTTATCTCCCCTTCCAGGGCGTAGCCTTGACCCCTCAACATAAGCGCCGTCGACTTCAATGGGCGCAATGACTTTTCAGAGGGCAAGCACGGAACTGGAGACACGTCTTTTTCACAGACAAAGTCGCTTCTGTCTGTGTCACAACGATGGAAGACAGAGGGTATACAGGCGCCGGGATGAACGTTTCGCCCTTAGAAAAGAGTAGCAACGTATACCTGACGCCGTCATCCGACGTTTTACAACGTCGATGAGGAGACGTATTCGTGCCTGTATTGACCTGACAGGAGGTCACACACGTTATTGACAACAACAGAGAATGTTTGTGGTCTTACTGTTGATAAAAGAGACACTTGAAATCAATGAAATTTAACCCCCTGCTTATTTAAATGAAATTGCAGAAATATACTTGAGTGGTCAAATGAAATCTGTTTGTGTCCGTTATTGTCATTTGATTGTGCTATAAAATCATCTTCGCAGGATTGAAATATTATATTTCGTTTTTGTGTTGTGAGCATTGGAAGTTTACCTATACTTTCTTTTGCCCGTGAGTGTATAGAGCGGCCCCTTACTTGCCGCGGTAAGCGGCCACCCTAACTATGTCCAGATCGAAGATACAACTTGTCAGTAGTGGCCATTTGCAATCACTTGACTGTCCCGTGATCGGGAAATTCGCTTGATCACCCACAGCCTCAAGTGTACATTGATATCAAATACTTTGAGTGTGTCCTTCCGTCTGATATTGCAGTGGTTTCCGGACAGGAGAGGGTTGGTAACTGGACTGACCATTGCTGGGATAGGAGCGGGGACTTTCATCTTCAACGAAGTCATCACATTCTTCATCAACCCCGAGAACCTGCTGCCTGAAGTCCTAGAGGCTGACGATGATCTGTAGGTGCTACGTTTAGCTTCTCAGATGAACAACATCTTCCTACGCAAAGTCTAAATCGCCAGTTTGCGAACTGTCAGTTTTATGCCTTGCTGCAGACCCTCGAATTTTCGTTGCTTGCTCTCTAGAAAGTCCAATCAGAAAGTAACTGAAGGTTGCTAACAATCGCCTGTAGGGGCGCTGGTATCAGCAAATAAAATTCAGATGTCTGCAGCAAGGCATAAAACTGACAGTTTGGGAACTAGCATTTCAGGGTTTTACGTAGATAGATGGATGAACAATTGAGTGAGTGAGTAATTGTTTAACAGAAATTAGATAAGATATTGGAAATATTCAACGCACAATGAAGCTTGGTGAAAAGCAATGGCTGCCAATTGAGGCTCGTCCTTAAAACCAAATTTTTGAATTATCAATATTTATTTATCACAATTATCCACAAACCATTCTTTAGTTTGCTAATAATCATTTATTTGTAATGTAGGCCAAACCTAAACGGATCATTTGAGATATAATTGGTTTTCGATTAAGAGGTATAACGTGAATACTGAGATTGAAAATGAGGTTTGATAAATGATGGGTTGACGGATGGATAACTTGATTGAAGGTTGGAGATGATAATGAATGGTGGACGGACGGATGGACGGATAATTATATGGATAGAATGATGGATAAATGGATGACTGGATGAATGGATTGAGATAATGGTGAATGATAAATTATCGATAGGCGGACGGATGGAAGTGATTATGAATGATGAATGAAGTATGGATTATGCATGGATTGGGATAAAGATGATGTTGATATTTGAATAATATTGTCATGAGGCTCATTAAAATTAAAATTTTGGAATTATCCAAATCATTCTTTAGTTTGGTAATAATCATTTGTTTTAAAGGTAGGCCAACCCTAAAAGGATAATTTTAGATACAATGGGTTTTAGAAAAAGATACAGCGTGAATACTGAGATTGAAAATGAGGTTTGATGAATGATGGGTAGACGGATGGATGACTGGATGGATGGATGGATGGATGGATGGAGATGATAGTGAATGATGAATGATGGATGGACGGATAAATAGATGAATAGAATGGTGGATAAATGGATGACTGGATGGAAGGATGGAGATGATTGTAAATGATAAATTATCGATAGACGGATGGACGTTATGATGAATGATGAATGAAGTATGGATTTTGCATGGATTTGGATAAAGAATATGTTGATATTGATTAATATTGTTATGATAATGATGATGATGGTTATCATTTTACAGCTACTTCGACCAACCATCCTTGCTAGACCGAGTCCCGTTCTGCTTCCTGCTTCTCGGAGGAGTTTATGCCATAATGCAGCTCATTGCTGTGCTTCTAATCCAGCGTCCTTCCACAGACACACAGCCGCAAGTGAGTTCGATACTTTGTCAACATTGACGAAAACGGCTTTGAACCTTTCGCTCGTACCAAGAACCGGTTTTGACCTGAGTACAGCTTGATAAGAGTCGTGGCAAGTTCCTGCTCTGCAGCTCTGAAACGTTATATATCGTCAAACACAAAACGAGAGTTGCCTTTTACTTTCAACTTCCTCAAAGAGTCGGAGGCTCACTAAAATTTTAAATCGCACCCAGGGATTTCTGGGACCGTCGTTGATTGGTTATAGTTCAAAGGCCAAAAAGCAAATTCAGAAACACAGTCATCAACTATTTAATTCAAACCAATGCTAATATGCGTATACTGTAAACGTGGCCAAATGCATCACATGTTTTTCTATATCGCATAGCTCTACAGCAAGTCTGGTGTGTACTTTCTTTAACCCGGTTGTGTACAGCTGCGTATCTTAAGTTTGTTCACTTACCTTCGTATCCTAGTGCAAATATCATGTAATTTGTAACGTCTTTAAGACATCATATCATTGAAAAAACGAAACCGATAATGATGAAATTTCACTGCAGAAGTTAAGATTCAGTTTGCCCTGACATATTCGTATGTCATACCTAGCAGATAGCTGTAACAAATTTGGCAGGTCATTGAAGTGACCAGGGGTCAAAATTTCGAAAACATTGATTTCTATTTTGCTCTACAAAATCCTTGATAAGTGATCAACGACTTTAGATCTTATTCACAAGTGTTCCTTTGCGCTAAGGCAACGTAACTGTATTGATTTTTTCCTTACAAAGTTTACATGGATGATTCTTATCTAAATTTACGAAAATCCGAATTTCACAAATATGCCACCATCTGTCTATTAAACAATGCCAAATATCGACATTCAGCACCAGTGACAAGAATATCCCGAATTATGGTTTGGAAATGGTTATTGTACACATGGATCATGATGATCTTCTGTAAGTGGCCCTGGAGTTAGTTTGTGAACGTAAAAACGAAATCCAAATAACATGATATTTGCACTAAGATCACAAGCAGGTGAACAAACTTTTGGTATGCAGCTGTATATGTCTTTATTTCAGATTAGCGAGTTCCCCGTGGATGACACCTCAGGTACAGATGCGTGCAGTACAGAGGAAGATGCGACACAACCACCCGCAGAGGAGTAAGAGCTGAAATAGATATAAACTGTTGATCATCTTTCTCATTGCAAAAATAAAAAATATAAAGTAGAACATTCTGACAAAATTTCAATAATTGTTCTTATAACAAGCACTAATACACGAAAAGTCAAAAGTGACTGAATAAAGGTTGAATACCTTTGACGTAGTAAAGTTGGTAGAGCATCCGCTCATCATCCGGGGCTTTGGAGTTTGATTCCCGGTAGCTTCATACCAAGAGACGATAACAGATGGGAGATGTTGCTTTCTTGCTTGACACTCAGAAATATAAGGACAAAAGGAATAATGATTAATGTGGAAAGGGATTTTAATTTTAAAATATTATGGTCCTGCATGTAGTGATGATGTTTGTGACAAGATCCAAATGTTCAAACACTCTTTTAATCCATGAGAATGACATGAAGTTCAATGACAACAAGTTTCACGTTGGTTTTCTAATGGCGGTCCACACCGCGAGACCCCGAACGAGATTACAGTTCAAGGGAGATAAGTAACATGGTCCAATAATACTGATTGAAGCATTCGTAAAATACTTACTACCACTACACATTACGTGACAATTATATGTCTTTGATTAAGCTCACATGAACTTAGTATTCCTACAATTTAAGTCATTTAAGTTAAGTCATTTTAAACGTTATACATTATATGTTTACAAACAATTTCAACTGATAAAATAAACAGGTGTTAATATTTCGTTCATACAGAACGGAAAATTGCAAGGATTACAGTCCTCTTCAAATGCTGCGAACCAAGATGTTCTATATCTTCTACTCTATTATGTTATTCACAACCCTTGGCACCTTCTTCATCGCTAACTTCTACAAGGTATGTGGTAATTTTATATCGGTTTATAAGTAACATAAAGCATGTTAAGCACAGATTCGCTTTGTAACACTTCATTGGTAACATCTGTATGGTAAGATGTTCTACATATTCTACTCTATTATGTTATTCACAACTCTGGACACCTTCTTCATCGGTAACTTCTATAAGGTATGTGACAATTTTATATCGGTTTATAAGTAACATAAAGCATGTTCAATACAACATCCGCTTTGTAACAATACATTGCTAACATCTGTATGGTAAGATGTTCTATATATTCTACTCCATCATGTTATCTTCCCACATACAACCAGTTCTAAAGTCTAAAGGCTGGATATCCAAGCAAGGATAGATTTCAAAATCCTCACATTGACATATAGATATCTGAACTGTACAGCACTACCTATATGAACTGATGCAGCTATACACCCTAGTGCGACCACTTCGGTCTGAAACTCAACTTCAGTGCAATGTCCCTAGATTTAAAGGGTCAGTAGCACGTTTTTAGGGGGAATATAAGGTGATGTCAGGAAAATGAAAATAAATGCTTCCAATCTTTAGACAATGTATAAAAACTAAATGGAGCAGTAATAAATCAAATATACAATGTAAAGTTAAGCCATGCGATTCCTTTTCTTACACAAAATGAATTAAAGGTGTACACACAAAAATGGCTGCCAATAGATTTTATGTTAATCCTCATACTTTGTTCTCTGACTACGGATGATTGGTTTGTGTTATGATATTATGATACTATCAAAGTAATACATTTAGCATTAACTTATAGTTATCAGTGAAAAATTGAAAATATAAAATTGTCAAAAAACGTGCTACTGCCCCTTTAAGAGCGTTAGAAATGGACTCATTATTATTTTTCACAACTCTCGGCATCTTCTTTCCGGCAACTTATAGGGTATTTTGTGTTTTGTTATCGGCTTATAAGTGAGAAAAAGCATGCTCCTTGCAATATTATCTTAAAATCATTTGATATCATTTTTGTAATAATCTGACATGACTTTTATGCATTGTGAAAATACAATATGTATGCTGGCCGAGAGGGGCCATTTATATTTCGCGTTAAAAGATCAACACGAAATCGCGAAATCGCGAAAACTAAATTTCGAAATTGCGAAATGGCGAAACGAACACAAAGCGAAATCACGAAAAAGGTACACGAAATTGCGAAACATGTAAACGAAATCGCGAAATTACGAAAGGTGCGAGAAGCAAAATCGCGAAATCGCGAAACATGGTAGAAA
This sequence comes from Steromphala cineraria, assembly GCA_916613615.1. Lineage (NCBI taxonomy): Eukaryota > Metazoa > Mollusca > Gastropoda > Trochida > Trochidae > Steromphala > Steromphala cineraria. The sequence continues at coordinate 49,787,200 of OU744723.1, forward strand.
CGAAAAAACGAAATCGCGAAACGTGAACGAAACGAAAGTGCGAAATCGCGAAACGTGAACGAAACGAAAGTGCAAAAGTGCAAAAGTGCGAAAGTGCGAAAGTGCAAAACCGCGAAAGTGCAAAAGTGCGAAACTGCGAAACTGCGAAACTGCGAAACTGCGAAACTGCGAAAGTGCGAAACCAGGTAAGTGTTTATTGCGCATGTCTATAATGTCTAGAAGTTTGAAAAACTACAAGTCTGTGTGCTATTTGCTAAATCTTTTTTCGGGACGTCTAGTGCTGTTGTCACGTAGCGCATGTGCAAGTTAGTTACACCATTTTAAAGACAATGTTAAGACCTTTATATCGATACTTTCAGGGTAATATAGCATGTCTGTGTATAAAGTTATGACGCCCGCAAAAAGGGTGGTTAAATCGGCCGTGTACTATTGTGGAACGTCTAGAACGCATATACGTGTAACCTACATCAATTAAAAGACAATTTCAATGCCGTTATGGCGATATTTTTGTATTTGATATAACTTATCAGTGAAAAAAACTATGAGGCCCGTTAAACTCATTTACTTTGATACTACTGTGTCGAAATGTATTTGCGACATTTGCGGGACTTCTAGCGCTTTCGCCATGTAGCGAATATACACGTTACTTACATCGATGTAATTTGTAGTTTTTCAAACTTTTCGCCCATTTAACCACTCCTTTTTTGCGGGCGTCATCATTTTTTACACAGACATGCTATATTATATCTGAAAGTATTGATATAAAGGTCTTAAAATTGTCTTTAAAATGGTGTAACTAACTTGCACATGCGCTACGTGACAACAGCACTAGACGTCCCGAAAAAAAGATTTAGCAAATAGCACACAGACTTGTAGTTTTTCAAACTTCTAGACATTATAGACATGCGCAATAAACACTAACCTGGTTTTGCACTTTCGCGATTTCGCACTTTCGCCCTTTCGCACTTTCGCGCTTTCGCGTTTTCGCGTTTTCGCGTTTTCGCACTTTCGCGATATCGCACTTTCGCACTTTCGTTTCGTTCACGTTTCGCGATTTCGTTTTTTCGTTTCTACCATGTTTCGTGATTTCGCTCTTTCGCTTCTCGCACCTTTCGGAATTTCGCGATTTCGTTTACATGTTTCGCGATTTCGTTTACATGTTTCGCGATTTCGTTTACATGTTTCGCGATTTCGTTTACGTGTTTCGCAATTTCGCTTTGTGTTCGTTTCGCCATTTCGCAATTTCGAGGTTTAGTTTTCGTGATTTCGCGATTTCGTGTTGATCTTTAACGCGAAATTAAAATGGCCCCTCTCGGCCATCATAAATATGTCATTGTTAAAACTGTTCAATGTTGTTCTAATATGACAGCATCAGATGCAAGAGAGTTATGATTAAGTTTCAATATTTCGATTTAAGTTGGAAAACTGGTGTTATGTAAAATTAAGTGACCTGGTTTGCAATTAGATTAATTTCTTAAGTCTCCAGATAAACATTATTAGGGATATATGTAAATACAGTAACAATGAATATTTAACCATTTATTAATTGAAACTCTGGTAAATAAATCATAAAATCTCTAATTTTTACATATCTAGTACAACGTCAAGATCTTTGTACAAATTTTTTATGCTATTAGTTTTCTTTTGTTCAGACATTTTCCCAAACCTTTATTATCTCTAATTCTAACATATCTAGTACAACGTTATGTTTTGTATCCAGATTTGTTAAATCTATTAGTTTTCTTTTGTTCAGACATTTTCCCAAACCTTTATTATCTCTTATTCTAACATATCTAGTACAACGTTAATTTTTTATCCAATTCTTTTTATTCTTTTAGTTTTCTTTTGTTCAGACATTTCCCCGGACCTTTAGTATCTCTAATTCTAACATATCTAGTACAACGTTAAGTTTTTATCCAATTCTTTTTATGCTATTAGTTTTCTTTTGTTCAGACATTTTCCCAGATCTTTATTATCTCTAATTCTAACATATCTAGTACAACGTTATGTTTTGTATCCAGATTTTTTTAATCTATTAGTTTTCTTTTGTTAAGACATTTCCCAGATCTTTATTATCTCTAATTCCAACATATCTAGTACAACAATAAGTTTTTTATCCATTTTTTTAAATCTATTAGTTTTCTTTTGGTCAGACATTTTCGCAGACCTTTATTTTCTCTAATTCTAACATATCTAGTACAACGTTAAGTTTTGTATCCAGATTTTTTAAATTAGTTTTCTTTTGTTCAAACATTTTCCCAGATCTTTATTATCTCTTATTCTAACATATCTAGTACAACAATAAGTTTTTTATCCATTTTTTTTTAATCTATTAGTTTTCTTTTGGTCAGACATTTTCGCAGACCTTTATCAAAGACGATCACTTCATAGCCCTTGCTGGATCTATCGGGTCTGTATTCAACGCCCTGGCCAGACCAACATGGGGAGCCCTGGGGGACAGACTAGGATACAGGGTAGTTTTTTAGAGATTTCATATATATCAAATTTAGGCGAAATTATAATTGGTTGTTTTACGGAACACGATTCCCAGGACAAAAAGGGGTGGAATCCGAGCTGCCGGATTCTTCCGTATTCCTCCATATTCTTACCTGTTTAGATACGGGGTATCTGGAGGCGTATACCTCTCCGGATCCTGGATACGGAGGAATACGGAAGAATCCGGCTGGTCGGATTCCACCCCTTTCTGTCCTGTGATTTTGACCAATGCTATTTATAAACCCCAAAATAAAGATAAAATGCTGTAAAACTTTAATCCCAACGAGGGATCTTTAATAATATAGATTTTGTGATTTGTTGATTTTTTAGTGGAATTTCCTAACACGATTTTGACCAATGCTACTCAAAAAACCCCAAATAAAAATAAAATGCTGTAAAACTTTAATCCCAACGAGGGAACTTTAATTATATAAATTTTGTGAACATGAAGAAATTAAGAAAAAAGTATTTCTTATTGTTTATTTATTTTATGGCAAATTTGAAATTCTACCATAAATGCTTTCTGTAAGAATAGATATTAATTATTATACGCGTTTCACTAAATTTGGATCTATTATAATTCCGTTATATGACGCATATTTCCAAACACATTATGTTTATCTCTTAATAACAACTTATTATTCAGGAAGCCCTCGTGTTGCTGTTGGCCATATTTGGCACATTAGCAGCGACCTTCACCTTGTGTGAATTTGGCGGGAAAGTGATGCTGATGATTTGGATGTGCCTCATATATGGATCATTTCCTGGCTTGTACTCTATAATGCCAACACTACTGGCGAGTGTTTATGGTCAGAAATTCTACATGTCCAACTATGGCCTGTTGTTTAGTTGTGCAGTAAGTAAGATAAGGTCTATTTTTATTGTTTACCGGTTTCATTATTTTCAAGACAATAATCAAGTTATCATTGAAAACAATTAAAGTTTACAAGTCCGGGGTCTCCCTTATAATGTGGTGTGAATTTTCGCATATTATTTAAACAGTATTTGAGACTTAACATACGAGAGCCATTGCTTCTATTGTCATAGTACACTTTATGCCTCATTTCATATATAAAGCTCTTTCATTTTTTAAATTTTTTTTTATATGACTCTTTCCTTGACTTATTACAACATCTGTACGTGATCCGTCCAGGTGATATTTGTTACAATCTCGCTTACTTCACCCAAACTTTGTGAAATCGTTTTACTGCAACATATAAAAACGTTTTACAAACTAATACGTATATAAACTCGTACCATATTTAGAGCATTGTTGTGACACTTTAGTACCAAATTAAACAATGTAACAATATTGTAACAGATTTACAGCAACACTGTAGCAAGATCGAATCAGCTTTACAGAAACGTTGTAACACTATCTATCTTTGTAGCACTTTTCTACCAACTTTATAGCAACATTGTAACATTATTTGCAATTATCACGGCAACATGATCGTGGCAACAGCAATATTGAAGACAATAGCATCAGCTCCAGCAGCCGCATTGTAACACAACCTTCAAGCTTTACAATACCCTGCCAAATGCTAAATTGTTACACAGTTATATCTGCTAAACAGCAACATTGTAATACGGTCCAGCTTTTCAACAACATGGTATAGCAATCATGCCAGCGTTAAAGCAAAATTGTAACACCATTGTCAGTGCTTTTCAACAACAATGAAACCTCATTACAAGCTCAAATCAACATTTTAACATTATCTTTACAGCAACAATAAATCACTATGGTATCAGCTTAATTTTAAACATTTTTGTACAAATTTCTCGGAAACATGCTGAAACTGTAAGATTGAAACATTCTATTGCAGATTATAACCCAGTTACCAGGGACTATGATAGTGGTTCTCTTGAAGCAATCAATTGGCTGGAAGGGAGTCCTGTACATTGGTGCTAGCAGCGTTTTCTTGAGTAAGATATTTAATATCCTTGTTGCATTCCATCCTGCAACAAGTTGCAGCAATTGCAATTGTGGTAAGCATGCTGGCCTCTCACGCCGATGGCCCGGGTTCGAATCACAAAAAATCTGTGACCTGGGCTCTACACCGTGTTGTGTCCTTGGTCAAGGCACTTTATCCACATTGCCCTCAGTCCACCCAGCTGTATGAATGGGTTCCTGAAAAACGGGTGTACATGGCGTCGTGCAGCGCCTCGGTAGCTCCGAAAGTACTCTCCGTCAGGATAATAATGATGAGCAGTTGTAGATTGGATACTAGACGTTTAAATTGTAATTATTATTATCATCATTAAATTGCAGAGGTGATAGACTTAAAATATACTACAATTCATCTCTAATTCATTTTATGTTTTTTACGTGTTTACAGAAAGCAATCATAAAAGAGCGATAAGAAAGAAAATAGTTACCGATATAGGTCATGTTGACATTATTCTAAACAACCTGTATTTTGATTTTTCTATAATGACCAGATATCTATTAAAGCTCCGTGTCAATCTGTATAACCAACCGATACAATAACAGCCGTCCAACAAATGACTCACAAAGAGAGCATCTTATTTGAATGGTTAAACACAACTGAAAACGGCATATGTATACCAAAGGATACACAGGCCATATTTCATATACATATTAAGTGTTTTTTATTGTTGTGTGTGAATGAGGTTAAAACATTTCAATCTTACCTTTCGTTGATAAAGATTGAAAATATATAAAGTATTATTACATACGTATTCTGAATATCTTCATGATATAATTTTGGCATTTGAAACAAGTGTTGTGTTACCAGTTGAAAGTTATCTAACGAGTGTTGTGTAACAAACACAGGTTATTCAACGATAGTGACGTCAAAATGCCGTAGCGCTTTTGCAATCAGCTGATCGAATGCAACTGAACCGCGTGTCGCTTAACATTTTAAAAACATCATATTTTTTTAATTTTCGTGTTTTATTCCCAATATAAACTTGCATGACATCAAAATATATGTGCAAAAATACTTAACCAGTGTTACGAACTCGGATGTTTCCTCATTAAAGCTTCACAAAATTAATGCCAAAATTTAGTTTGCATAGAGTTATCTCTCTTTTGTTCACAACAGGCGTGGACGGAATTATAAGTTTTTGTATGGAAAATTCATCCTCGATAACCCAGCGCTTTCGTTCCGATAAATCTACACTACAAGCCCTGGAAAACTTTACGGGGGTTTATCTCAAACCCAATTACCTCCCTTTACGAACATGTTATCCAATCAGAAACGAAACGCAGACACCAAGTGAGTAAACAACTCAACCGTTCGCGACATCAAGTGAGTGAGTGAGTTGGGGTTTAACGTGTTGTCAGCACTTTTTCAGCTATTTAACACGTGGATGGTGCCATCCAAAATAGAGTAGACAGATCAGGGAGAAACGGAACGAATATGATGAGGGAAGCGACGGAAAGAAAGGTATAGTTAGAGGTAGAAAACTGGTTTTAGAAGTGATCCAATTGTTTGTTAAAAAAACAAGCGTTTAGCTGAGTCATTGCAAAGGGAGGTAATTGGGTTTGAGGTAAAACCCCGTTAAGTTTTCCAGGGCTTATAGTGTAGATTTATCGGAACGAAAGCGCTGGGTTATCGAGGATGTGGAAAAATAAGCAAGGTTGAACCCTTGAAATGCCACGTCGCTGTCATGTAGCTTTACCGTTGATGAAATCTATCGGCTTCAACAGCGTCAGTTTTTCTTGATTAAGTGTTTGCTACTTTTTTGGTTTGGGTTTGGGCAATAAACTGTGCACAAACAATTTTTAAAACCTAGGATTTGATTTCGACGTGAAGATGAGACCAACGGAAAACGGAACTATGTTTTTGCTTAGAACCGAAAGGTACTTAACCAATGTATCATTACGCGTGACACGGTTTTCAGACCAGTTAGTTTCAAAGAATAGCAGTTCAACAAATAGATCCCAAATCTTACAAGTGTTGAAACTCGCTAGTAAATAAATCAAAACATTGTAGAATATCTTGTTGAAATTGTTTCGATATTCAACACTCACTCGTTTTGTAATCTTTATCTATGATCACTTATTGTACGTTTGTTCCAGGCCTGTTCCTGGCTATCTGTATAACCATCTGGTACAGGCGAACTGTGAAAAGATCGAAGCGGGTGCCAGTTGAGACAGCCCAGAAAATGGATCCTCTCCTACCATTGGAAACATGAACAATATTTTTGAAACATGAGATAAATAAATTAACATAAGATCCAAAAAGATCTGTTATCGGATTCATTATCTTGATTTCGTTCTCACGGAATATATTTTTGCGTTTGAGACTCTATTTTAGATTTGAACATGCAATTTCCAACATACATGTAGACAAAATATGGATTTAAGTTGTATATTTCAATATCAGTTTCGAAAGTATGTTGATTTCGTTATTCGTGACAATGCCATATTTTACTTTCATCTAAGGCTTTCTTGTCGCAAAAATAATTTAGGTTGTATGTTGAATTACACACTAGCTCATTTATTTTACTCAAGTATTCATGTTTCATACCAACTCACATTGCCTGTGAAATAGACATACCGAGGTGCTCACGTGACCTACCGGGTATTCACCATTAAAACTGTATTTTAGCAATACAATACATTTCACAAAGTTAGCATGCGATACCTGGGTTCGAAACTGTGGCCTGTAGGCTTCAAGCCCAGTGTGTTATCATTTGGACCACGCAGGCGAGTTGATATTTTAGGAAGTTTTTCATGACCTTGTGATTAAGGTTCACCTTTTTCCCGAGTAGAAACATGACCGTGAATTTATTCTTCATGTATTGATATTTCATGAAAATAAACATTGGCACTAAATGTATATATGCATATTGAATACGTTTCCTGTCATCATATTTACAATCTATTGTGGTAGCTTGTAGGGTTACCCTTGTAAATGTCAGCGGATTGCACGTGCAGCATGAGACTATGTTAGGGTTAAAACACGAGAACGAGGTTATGCTTGGGATTTCAAAACCTTCGGAAAGAAAGCTGAGCGGAAAGTAAGACCGAAAGCGAAGCTTGAGGTCTTACTTTCCGCGAGGCTTTCTTTCCGAAGGTTTTGAAAACCCAAGCATAACCGAGTTCGAGTGTTTTAACTAACTTAGATGCCGTTATTAACAACCCGTAATCATTTGACCATATTGTAGTATTTGTAATCATATTTTCAGACTGATCATAAAAATTGAGAAAAAAACAACAAATATCAAGGATTCGTGTTCGTCGGTTAATTTTAACATTTATTATTGGATTACATTACTTTATACTGTCGCTTCAATTCTGAATATAAAAGATTAAAATGAATTTCCTTCAAAAAAAGCATTGTGTTCAGACGACTTTTTGATATTGACATAGCACATAATGCACGTGCAAAGCATTCTTCGAGGTGTAAGGTTTTACAAATGACAATCGACAAGTCACGTGGTTGACACCGTATTTGGATCCTTTAAATTTATCACAAATGAAAAGGTGTAACACTGTTAATATCCATTTTGAATGTTTGTATGCATTTAAAATTGGAATTAAAGTGCAATTGGATTTCCTAATGCTTTAGGGCCGATTTTTTGTACCGAAATCTGATCTTCAATCAATAGATTGTTTAACATAACCTTCACTTCTAACTGGCCCGTTAGAGTAGTGGTTATTATGCTAGCTTACGGTTCAGAGGGTTGAGGGTTGGAATCCCGCACATCAGAAGCATTGTAAGATAATGTGGACTTAGGGGTTAGGTTACACATAGGAATATAAAACCCTTTGACTTTGAAATATAAAAACCTTCCAACCCCCGAGTAGGTGTTACATATGAATATAAAAACCTTCCAACCCCCCGAGTAGGTGTTACATGTGAATATAATGCCCTGACTACCCAATGTAAACCCTCCTTAGAGGTTATTACGGGAATACAAGAGACCTCCAAAACAATAGACGAAATCCCCGATAGGTTTCTAAGATCTAGTAAACGTTGGAAACATCGCTTTCAAAACTGTGTCAGACCATTGTTTATGCACACACCTTGATTCGAGTGGTTTCAATATTTGTTTCATATTTGTAACTGTAACTGAAATACCATATGTACCTTTTATTATTATCACCAGTCTATAATTTTGTAATATTTTGTATGAATCACTACATGAATCCACTACTGGATGTGTCCAACACACACAGGCAACGACTGCTCTATGACCACGCCCATAGTAAAGAAACAAAATGGCGGACCAGCTGCTTTTAGCATTGAATGGTGCTAAGAAGTATTTCTTAGCATTGTCCTCGGCATTGCAATTTCGTCGCGTCACGTTCGAACCTCGTTTATCCGGACAACTTCGTTACAGCTGAAAATCTTTCCACTCTGGCTCACTACCGCAGCTCTGGACCGCGATTTTGTTCTGGAAAACGTCACATGACATAACATTAACTTAATTATGCTTACTTAAGTTCTTTGTGTATATTTTCTGTCTACAAAATCTGCACAACATTATCAAACATGCTTATGCCAGTCATTCTGAAACTAGGGTGCTTGTGGTTTTGTCTCTAAGATCAAAGTAACTTATGCTTTGCCTGTCTTCTTCTCAGTTTGTCAATGAAAGAATAAGAGCTGCTGCACGTGCATTGCGTGATACTGTTGCCTCTGTGTCACGTGACCATCTTGGGTTAAGTCGACGTTTACGGAAGATTGTTCTTTTCTATTTTCCGCTCAATTTTCTTTTCTTAGTTATGAAGTGCGCCATATAATTTTATCGATAATCTCAGATTCAAATTTTTATTCCAATAAACACCATTTTACCATGTAATCACCGCAAAATGTTAGAAAAATCGGACAAGAGTTGCAGAAAATATTGACCTACGATATCTCTAAATTTTTATGTGAAAAAAGATCGACGTGTCCGTTTTTTATCAGGTTTCAGCAATTGTACATGTTCTCCCTTGTGTGTTATCTCAACATAAAAGCAATATATGAATGCAAAAGTTGTCATTATTTTTTAATAGGTCAAACCAAAGAATCGACACCTGTAATATGTAGTGTATAATTAGATCACCTGTATGGAGAATTTCTCATTATAAAGTAAATTTTATTGGATTATTTTCGATAACCTGAAAGACCGTTGATTTTACACTAAAGGATGAATTTGCAAGACGATGTGAAGATTTAAACTAAATAAGACTAATCATGGTTCATGAAAGTAAATCAATATAGCTCACTCATGGGGCCTCGCTAACGGATACCCCTCACTGTACTAATAGTCTATTGTATAGGTAGGGGTATCTGTCAGAGGGTCCCCATGAGATCACCAGTAATCCACGTCACTGCTCACTGTACTAATAGTCTATTATATAGGTAGGGGTATCTGTCAGAGGGTCCCCATGAGATCACCAGTAATCCACGTCACTGCTCACTGTACTAATAGTCTATTATATAGGTAGGGGTATCTGTCAGAGGGTCCCCATGAGATCACCAGTAATCCATGTCACTGCTCACTGTACTAATAGTCTATTATATAGGTAGGGGTATCTGTCAGAGGGTCCCCATGAGATCACCAGTAATCCATGTCACTGCTCACTGTACTAATAGTCTATTATATAGGTAGGAGTATCTGTCAGAGGGTCCCCATGAGATCACCAGTAATCCATGTCACTGCTCACTGTACTAATAGTCTATTATATAGGTAGGTGTATCTGTCAGAGGGTCCCCATGAGATCACCAGTAATCCACGTCACTGCTCACTGTACTAATAGTCTATTATATAGGTAGGGGTATCTGTCAGAGGGTCCCCATGAGATCACCAGTAATCCATGTCACTGCTCACTGTACTAATAGTCTATTATATAGGTAGGGGTATCTGTCAGAGGGTCCCCATGAGATCACCAGTAATCCACGTCACTGCTCACTGTACTAATAGTCTATTATATAGGTAGGGGTATCTGTCAGAGGGTCCCCATGAGATCACCAGTAATCCACGTCACTGCTCACTGTACTAATAGTCTATTATATAGGTAGGTGTATCTGTCAGAGGGTCCCCATGAGATCACCGGTAATCCACGTCACTGCTCACTGTACTAATAGTCTATTATATAGGTAGGGGTATCTGTCAGAGGGTCCCCATGAGATCACCAGTAATCCACGTCACTGCTCACTGTACTAATAGTCTATTATATAGGTAGGGGTATCTGTCAGAGGGTCCCCATGAGATCACCAGTAATCCACGTCACTGCTCACTGTACTAATAGTCTATTATATAGGTAGGGGTATCTGTCAGAGGGTCCCCATGAGATCACCAGTAATCCATGTCACTGCTCACTGTACTAATAGTCTATTATATAGGTAGGAGTATCTGTCAGAGGGTCCCCATGAGATCACCAGTAATCCATGTCACTGCTCACTGTACTCATAGTCTATTATATAGGTAGGTGTATCTGTCAGAGGGTCCCCATGAGATCACCAGTAATCGATGTCACTGCTCACTGTACTAATAGTCTATTAAATAGGTAGGGGTATCTGTCAGAGGGTCTCCATGAGATCACCAGTAATCCATGTCACTGCTCACTGTACTAATAGTCTATTATATAGGTAGGTGTATCTGTCAGAGGGTCCCCATGAGATCACCAGTAATCCACGTCACTGCTCACTGTACTAATAGTCTATTATATAGGTAGGGGTATCTGTCAGAGGGTCCCCATGAGATCACCAGTAATCCACGTCACTGCTCACTGTATTAATAGTCTATTATATAGGTAGGGGTATCTGTCAGAGGGTCCCCATGAGATCACCAGTAATCCACGTCACTGCTCACTGTACTAATAGTCTATTATATAGGTAGGGGTATCTGTCAGAGGGTCCCCATGAGATCACCAGTAATCCACGTCACTGCTCACTGTACTAATAGTCTATTATATAGGTAGGTGTATCTGTCAGAGGGTCCCCATGAGATCACCAGTAATCCACGTCAATGCTCACTGTACTAATAGTCTATTATATAGGTAGGGGTATCTGTCAGAGGGTCCCCATGAGATCACCAGTAATCCACGTCACTGCTCACTGTACTAATAGTCTATTATATAGGTAGGGGTATCTGTCAGAGGGTCCCCATGAGATCACCAGTAATCCACGTCACTGCTCACTGTACTAATAGTCTATTATATAGGTAGGGGTATCTGTCAGAGGGTCCCCATGAGATCACCAGTAATCCATGTCACTGCTCACTGTACTAATAGTCTATTATATAGGTAGGGGTATCTGTCAGAGGGTCCCCATGAGATCACCAGTAATCCATGTCACTGCTCACTGTACTAATAGTCTATTATATAGGTAGGAGTATCTGTCAGAGGGTCCCCATGAGATCACCAGTAATCCATGTCACTGCTCACTGTACTAATAGTCTATTATATAGGTAGGTGTATCTGTCAGAGGGTCCCCATGAGATCACCAGTAATCCACGTCACTGCTCACTGTACTAATAGTCTATTATATAGGTAGGGGTATCTGTCAGAGGGTCCCCATGAGATCACCAGTAATCCATGTCACTGCTCACTGTACTAATAGTCTATTATATAGGTAGGGGTATCTGTCAGAGGGTCCCCATGAGATCACCAGTAATCCACGTCACTGCTCACTGTACTAATAGTCTATTATATAGGTAGGGGTATCTGTCAGAGGGACCCCATGAGATCACCAGTAATCCACGTCACTGCTCACTGTACTAATAGTCTATTATATAGGTAGGGGCATCTGTCAGAGGGTCCCCATGAGATCACAAGTAATCCACGTCACTGCTCACTGTACTAATAGTCTATTATATAGGTAGGGGTATCTGTCAGAGGGTCCCCATGAGATCACCAGTAATCCATGTCACTGCTCACTGTACTAATAGTCTATTATATAGGTAGGGGTATCTGTCAGAGGGTCCCCATGAGATCACCAGTAATCCATGTCACTGCTCACTGTACTAATAGTCTATTATATAGGTAGGAGTATCTGTCAGAGGGTCCCCATGAGATCACCAGTAATCCATGTCACTGCTCACTGTACTCATAGTCTATTATATAGGTAGGTGTATCTGTCAGAGGGTCCCCATGAGATCACCAGTAATCCATGTCACTGCTCACTGTACTAATAGTCTATTAAATAGGTAGGGGTATCTGTCAGAGGGTCCCCATGAGATCACCAGTAATCCATGTCACTGCTCACTGTACTAATAGTCTATTATATAGGTAGGTGTATCTGTCAGAGGGTCCCCATGAGATCACCAGTAATCCATGTCACTGCTCACTGTACTAATAGTCTATTATATAGGTAGGGGTATCTGTCAGAGGGTCCCCATGAGATCACCAGTAATCCACGTCACTGCTCACTGTACTAATAGTCTATTATATAGGTAGGGGTATCTGTCAGAGGGTCCCCATGAGATCACCAGTAATCCACGTCACTGCTCACTGTACTAATAGTCTATTATATAGGTAGGTGTATCTGTCAGAGGGTCCCCATGAGATCACCAGTAATCCAAGTCAATGCTCACTGTACTAATAGTCTATTATATAGGTAGGGGTATCTGTCAGAGGGTCCCCATGAGATCACCAGTAATCCACGTCACTGCTCACTGTACTAATAGTCTATTATATAGGTAGGGGTATCTGTCAGAGGGTCCCCATGAGATCACCAGTAATCCATGTCACTGCTCACTGTACTAATAGTCTATTATATAGGTAGGGGTATCTGTCAGAGGGTCCCCATGAGATCACCAGTAATCCATGTCACTGCTCACTGTACTAATAGTCTATTATATAGGTAGGGGTATCTGTCAGAGGGTCCCCATGAGATCACCAGTAATCCATGTCACTGCTCACTGTACTAATAGTCTATTATATAGGTAGGGGTATCTGTCAGAGGGTCCCCATGAGATCACCAGTAATCCATGTCACTGCTCACTGTACTAATAGTCTATTATATAGGTAGGGGTATCTGTCAGAGGGTCCCCATGAGATCACCAATAATCCATGTCACTGCTCGCTGTACTAATAGTCTATTATATAGGTAGGGGTATCTGTCAGAGGGTCCCCATGAGATCACCAGTAATCCACGTCACTGCTCACTGTACTAATAGTCTATTATATAGGTAGGGGTATCTGTCAGAGGGTCCCCATGAGATCACCAGTAATCCACGTCACTGCTCACTGTACTAATAGTCTATTATATAGGTAGGGGTATCTGTCAGAGGGTCCCCATGAGATCACCAGTAATCCACGTCACTGCTCACTGTACTAATAGTCTATTATATAGGTAGGGGTATCTGTCAGAGGGTCCCCATGAGATCACCAGTAATCCATGTCACTGCTCACTGTACTAATAGTCTATTATATAGGTAGGGGTATCTGTCAGGGGGTCCCCATGAGATCACCAGTAATCCACGTCACTGCTCACTGTACTAATAGTCTATTATATAGGTAGGGGTATCTGTCAGAGGGTCCCCATGAGATCACCAGTAATCCACGTCACTGCTCACTGTACTAATAGTCTATTATATAGGTAGGGGTATCTGTCAGAGGGTCCCCATGAGATCACCAGTAATCCACGTCACTGCTCACTGTACTAATAGTCTATTATATAGGTAGGGGTATCTGTCAGAGGGTCCCCATGAGATCACCAGTAATCCACGTCACTGCTCACTGTACTAATAGTCTATTATATAGGTAGGGGTATCTGTCAGAGGGTCCCCATGAGATCACCAGTAATCCACGTCACTGCTAACTGTACTAATAGTCTATTATATAGGTAGGGGTATCTGTCAGAGGGTCCCCATGAGATCACCAGTAATCCATGTCACTGCTCACTGTACTAATAGTCTATCATATAGGTAGGGGTATCTGTCAGAGGGTCCCCATGAGATCACCAGTAATCCATGTCACTGCTCACTGTACTAATAGTCTATTATATAGGTAGGGGTATCTGTCAGAGGGTCCCCATGAGAACACCAGTATTCCATGTCACTGCTCACTGTACTAATAGTCTATTATATAGGTAGGGGCATCTGTCAGAGGGTCCCCATGAGATCACCAGTAATCCATGTCACTGCTCACTGTACTAATAGTCTATTATATAGGTAGGAGCTTCTGTCAGAGGGTCCCCATGAGATCACCAGTCATCCATGTCACTGCTCACTGTACTAATAGTCTATTATATAGGTAGGAGCATCTGTCAGAGGGTCCCCATGAGATCACCAGTAATCCATGTCACTGCTCACTGTACTAATAGTCTATTATATAGGTAGGAGCTTCTGTCAGAGGGTCCCCATGAGATCACCAGTCATCCATGTCACTGCTCACTGTACTAATAGTCTATTATATAGGTAGGAGCATCTGTCAGAGGGTCCCCATGAGATCACCAGTAATCCATGTCACTGCTCACTGTACTAATAGACTATTATATAGGTAGGGGCATCTGTCAGAGGGTCCCCATGAGATCACCAGTAATCCATGTCACTGCTCACTGTACTAATAGTCTATTATATAGGTAGGGGTATCTGTCAGAGGGTCCCCATGAGATCACCAGTAATCCATGTCACTGCTCACTGTACTAATAGTCTATTATATAGGTAGGGGTATCTGTCAGAGGGTCCCCATGAGATCACCAGTAATCCATGTCACTGCTCACTGTACTAACAGTCTATTATATAGGTAGGAGTATCTGTCAGAGGGTCCCCATGAGATCACCAGTAATCCATGTCACTGCTCACTGTACTAATAGTCTATTATATAGGTAGGGGTATCTGTCAGAGGGTCCCCATGAGAACACCAGTAATCCACGTCACTGCTCACTGTACTAATAGTCTATTATATAGGTAGGGGTATCTGTCAGAGGGTCCCCATGAGATCACCAGTAATCCATGTCACTGCTCACTGTACTAATAGTCTATTATATAGGTAGGGGTATCTGTCAGAGGGTCCCCATGAGAACACCAGTAATCCACGTCACTGCTCACTGTACTAATAGTCTATTATATAGGTAGGGGTATCTGTCAGAGGGTCCCAATGAGATCACCAGTAATCCATGTCACTGCTCACTGTACTAATAGTCTATTATATAGGTAGGGGCATCTGTCAGAGGGTCCCCATGAGATCACCAGTAATCCATGTCACTGCTCACTGTACTAATAGTCTATTATATAGGTAGGAGCTTCTGTCAGAGGGTCCCCATGAGATCACCAGTCATCCATGTCACTGCTCACTGTACTAATAGTCTATTATATAGGTAGGAGCATCTGTCAGAGGGTCCCCATGAGATCACCAGTAATCTATGTCACTGCTCACTGTACTAATAGACTATTATATAGGTAGGGGCATCTGTCAGAGGGTCCCCATGAGATCACCAGTAATCCATGTCACTGCTCACTGTACTAATAGTCTATTATATAGGTACGGGTATCTGTCAGAGGGTCCCCATGAGATCACCAGTAATCCATGTCACTGCTCACTGTACTAATAGTCTATTATATAGGTAGGGGTATCTGTCAGAGGGTCCCCATGAGATCACCAGTAATCCATGTCACTGCTCACTGTACTAATAGTCTATTATATAGGTAGGAGTATCTGTCAGAGGGTCCCCATGAGATCACCAGTAATCCATGTCACTGCTCACTGTACTAATAGTCTATTATATAGGTAGGGGTATCTGTCAGAGGGTCCTCATGAGATCACCAATAATCCACGTCACTGCTCATTGTACTAATAGTCTATTATATAGGTAGGGGTATCTGTCAGAGGGTCCCCATGAGATCACCAGTAATCCATGTCACTGCTCACTGTACTCATAGTCTATTATATAGGTAGGGGTATCTGTCAGAGGGTCCCCATGAGATCACCAGTAATCCATGTCACTGCTCACTGTACTAATAGTCTATTATATAGGTAGGAGTATCTGTCAGAGGGTCCCCATGAGATCACCAGTAATCCATGTCACTGCTCACTGTACTAATAGTCTATTATATAGGTAGGGGTATCTGTCAGAGGGTCCTCATGAGATCACCAATAATCCACGTCACTGCTCATTGTACTAATAGTCTATTATATAGGTAGGGGTATCTGTCAGAGGGTCCCCATGAGATCACCAGTAATCCACGTCACTGCTCACTGTACTAATAGTCTATTATATAGGTAGGGGTATCTGTCAGAGGGTCCCAATGAGATCACCAGTAATCCACGTCACTGCTCACTGTACTAATAGTCTATTATATAGGTAGGGGTATCTGTCAGAGGGTCCCCATGAGATCACCAATAATCCATGTCACTGCTCACTGTACTAATAGTCTATTATATAGGTAGGGGTATCTGTCAGAGGGTCCCCATGAGATCACCAGTAATCCATGTCACTGCTCACTGTACTAATAGTCTATTATATAGGTAGGGGTATCTGTCAGAGGGTCCCCATGAGATCACCAGTAATCCATGTCACTGCTCACTGTACTAATAGTCTATTATATAGGTAGGGGTATCTGTCAGAGGGTCCCCATGAGATCACCAGTAATCCACGTCACTGCTCACTGTACTAATAGTCTATTATATAGGTAGGGGTATCTGTCAGAGGGTCCCCATGATATCACCAGTAATCCACGTCACTGCTCACTGTACTAATAGTCTATTATATAGGTAGGGGTATCTGTCAGAGGGTCCCTATGAGATCACCAGTAATCCATGTCACTGCTCACTGTACTAATAGTCTATTATATAGGTAGGGGTATCTGTCAGAGGGTCCCCATGAGATCACAAGTAATCCATGTCACTGCTCACTGTTCTAATAGTCTATTATATAGGTAGGGGTATCTGTCAGAGGGTCCCCATGAGATCACCAGTAATCCACGTCACTGCTCGCTGTACTAATAGTCTATTATATAGGTAGGGGTATCTGTCAGAGGGTCCCCATGAGATCACCAATAATCCATGTCACTGCTCACTGTACTAATAGTCTATTATATAGGTAGGGGTATCTGTCAGAGGGTCCCCATGAGATCACCAGTAATCCATGTCACTGCGCACTGTACTAATAGTCTATTATATAGGTAGGGGTATCTGTCAGAGGGTCCCCATGAGATCACCAGTAATCAACGTCACTGCTCACTGTACAAATAGTCTATTATATAGGTAGGGGTATCTGTCAGAGGGTCCCCATGAGATCACCAGTAATCCATGTCACTGCTCACTGTACTAATAGTCTATTATATAGGTAGGGGTATCTGTCAGAGGGTCCCCATGAGATCACCAATAATCCATGTCACTGCTCACTGTACTAATAGTCTATTATATAGGTAGGGGTATCTGTCAGAGGGTCCCCATGAGATCACCAATAATCCATGTCACTGCTCACTGTACTAATAGTCTATTATATAGGTAGGGGTATCTGTCAGAGGGTCCCCATGAGATCACCAGTAATCCATGTCACTGCTCACTGTTCTAATAGTCTATTATATAGGTAGGGGTATCTGTCAGGGAGTCCCCATGAGATCACCAGTAATCCATGTTACTGCTCTACGAATGGATGAGAGAAATTTTATATTATCTTGTATATGGATACTCTATATGCATGACTATGAGATCTTAAAGGGGCAGTAGCACGTTTTTATGGGGAATAAATGGTGATGTCAGGAAAATGAAAATAAATGGTTCCAATTGAAAGACAATGTCTTAGAACTAAATGGAGCAGTATTAATTCAAATATATAATGTAAAGTTTAGCAATGCGATTCCTTTTTCTTACACAAAATGAATTAAAGGTGTTCACACAAAAATGGCCGCCTATGGATTTTATGTGAATCTTCATATACTTTGTCCTCTGACTATGGATGATTGGCTTTTGTAATGAGATTTATGACACTATCAACATAATAAATTCAGCATTAACTTACAATAATCAGTGAAAATTTTAAAATATAAAATTATTAAAAAACGTGCTACTGCCCCTTTAAATAACAAACTTAAGCTAAGAGAATACGACGCATGAGTATTATCTACCAAGTCTGCGATATGTAACATAATATTTAGTCACATTGGGTGTATTGATTGATGTGACAGGGGATATATCTGCACTAGTTAAGCACGAACCAATTGAATGTGTCTTCACGCTTGTGAGCAATAACATTTGACGTCAAAGTAAAGATATAATAGATAGCATACATCTTCAACAGATCTGTACATGGCGTTTAATATGTATTCATAAAGAGTCAATAGCTGAGACAATAAAATACAATACGTACTTATCGCAGAATACGCCATTTGAATACAACCCGGTGATCATAACCCGAGTCGTCAACCTGTGTCTCGAATATCAGTCAGGCCTGAAAACCAAACAGGGGGCTGAAAAATCGACCCTGGAATTCACATAAAAGTCAACTCACAACACAACCCAGGTATGTCTGTTCAGGGGTTAATTCAACCCGAGTCTCCTACAATACAACATGGGTTTTCGACAATAAAACCAAGGTCTTTGAGACGCCCCAGACAATCCGAGGCTCAGACAATACAACCAACGGCTCAGACAAAGAACCCGAGTCTCAGACAATACAACAAACGGCTCAGACAAAAAAAACAAGTCTCAAACAATACATCAACGGTTCAGACAATACAACCCGAGTCTCAGACAATACAACCAACGGCTCAGACAAAGAACACGAGTCTCAAACAATACAACCAACGGCTCAGACAAAGAACACGAGTCTCAAACAATAGAACCAACGGCTCAGACAAAGAACACGAGATTCAAACAATACAACCAACGGCTCAGACAATACAACCCAAGTCTCAGACAATACAACCAACGGCTCAGACAAAGAACACGAGTCTCAAACAATACAACCAACGGTTAAGACAATACAACCCGAATCTCAGACAATACAACCAACGGCTCAGACAATACAACCCGAATCTCAAACAATACAACCAACGGCTCAGACAATACAACCCGAGTCTCAAACAATACAACCAACGGCTCAGACAATACAACCAGAGTCTCAAACAATACAACCAACGGCTCAGACAATACAACCCGAGTCTCAAACAATACAACCAACGGCTCAGACAAAGAACCCGAGTCTCAAACAATACAACCAACGGCTCAGACAAAGAACCCGAGTCTCAAACAATACAACCCGACTCTCGAACAATACAACCCGACTCTCGGACAATACAACCCGACTCTCGGACAATACAACCAGGGTCTCGGACAATACAACCCGTTTCTTCGGCAATAGAGCCCGGGTCTCCGATAAATCCCGGGTCTCAAACAAGTCTCCGACAATACAACAAATACGATGTAGAAGAAAATTGCTTATGAAAACAAATGTTACCTATATATTGAAAAAGTCTATCAAATATCTTAACAGATTTATACATATATCTATAGGCCTATATGGCCTGTCACTCATACATCATTTCTTATATCTGTTGCAGAACCGTTGTATGAGGTGGACTTGTCTGTAATTATTCACCTTCTATACAATATGCCGGTCACACCGCTACATATTGAATTAAGTCGATGTATTTCGGTGATTGGCTGGACTCGGTAACGCAGCCACGTACAAGTGGTCAATTCGACCTTGTTCAAATAGATGTTGGAATTAGATGAATTTACGATTGAAAAAAAAAGTTGATTTTCCGGAAATTGTAACGCTTGACAGACAGACAAAATTATTGTGTTTTGTAAATAACCGGGTACAGTGACAGTTTAAAAACATAAAATAATATACAAACACCAGGCCACATGGCCAATGAGACACACAAGACATTGTGCATACAAGTTAGATATTAAAAGATAAAGATACAAAGAAATATCACAGATATGGAAGGGCTAGAATATGGATTATTATGATTGAGTTGACATCTTACGCCGATACAAACGGCTAGCCAGTGGATTGACGATAGTGTCTAGTTGTATGAGGAATGCAGTTTTCTGAATATCTGACGGTCGGTAGGAGAAGGTTCTATTATAAGATATCGGCGGATAATGAATATGTCACAGAAAGGCAATGCAAGCAGAAACTGCTAAAACATGCAACCCTTTGTTATTTTAATCTCCATGAGGGTATGTTACAGATTTGACGTGGACCTAGGGACAGTCAACCTGATCATTTACACAGACCGAATTTCCTATAAGAAACTCGATCGATTTTTATTAAAATTATTTCATACAGTTTTAATAAAATTTAATTTTACCACGAAGATTGATAAAATATATGTTTTCGGGCTGGTTATATGCATATAATCATTAACGATGCGGTTTATATTAGTCGAGGTTTTCAATAAATGATTATTAAACGATCCTGGAGCAAAAGTTTGATTGTGTTGATTTTGAAAAAAATTACAAAAACTAAAGCAAACATCTTTTCCATCAGATTGAAGATTGAAGTTACTTTAACTGTGCTATACAAACATATTTCTTTAAAGTTCAAATGAAAGACAAAATAGAGATGGATTCAAATTTCCCTGTTTTTTGTGGGGTTTTTTTCTATCGCAACGTAGGTTATTTTGGAACAAGTCAATAACATAACCCGATTTTTTTTATTAATTGGTGTTAACTAATTGTATACGGTATTAGTCATGATATGGATTTAAACATAGCATAGCATATTGAACACGTAGAGAGGCAGTTCGTTGAAAACAAAGTCAAAGAATTTTGATATTCAAGGTACGTATAATACGATATTCTTCACTTGTTTCCGTGCATTATATATTTTCTGTTTAAAGACATCGTCACGCTAATCTAAAACTTCGCAAATGAGTTAACTGATTATGGTGCGATGGGTTCCAGTGATCACCTCGTTCTCATTTAGAATATTGAATCTTTCTTTCACTTTAACTTGCAATTTGTCCAATCAAAAATGATAAAAATCATTTAGTAGTAAAAGAAGTTATTCATAATCATTCAATATGCAACTGCAAATTTTCGGTTTGTTAACAAGCTAGTGTCTATCTGCTAGTGAAAATATCATGTAATTTTGGTTTCGTCTGGAAGTCTATCAAATAATTTCAGCAGAACTGACACAAGATCAGCAATTCTCCAGTCTGATTAAAATCGGCCCATAGTTCCGAGGAATAAAGGTTGACAAATATCCTAGTGTGGAGGATTCAATTTCAGTTAATATTTATAATGTTTTATTCCTCGGAACTAGGCCAATTTTAATTAGACTGAGCAATGGGGAACCCTGATACGAAACAGCGTCATAGGTGGCGCTGCGGAATTGCCGTCCTTGTTGATAGCTCCGTATGTCCCTGGTGCCGTCAAAATGCCTTGAGCGACAGTGACGTGTTTGATTTTGGTGCAAAATTTTGTGCATAATGATTATGTTAATATTATGTCAAGCTTAATGTAGCGACCTAAATACGTTTCCGAAATACCTTTGATTAAATGAAAGTAATCAAACAATGAATGTTTAATATGATAATCGTAAATCGCGGGCACAAATATTCCGAACCCGGAAGTAAAATGAGTATTGAGTTTGCCGTCGATCTCGTTTTGAAAACATCGACGTTTATTGTTTTGTTAAGTCATAATGATTAAAAGTAAAAAACAGTATTAGCATGACAATAATTAACTCTAAAAATGGGAATTTCTTAAATTCTTAAAATCCAGTATTGACTCTTTGAAAAGAACATCAGTTCAATTAAATTGACTTAGCGGAAAGGAACAACTTTTACAAAAAGCTAAAACTGTTTTTCACGTATAAAGGATGTTGCAGAGAGATAAAAAATATGGTGTTTTCTATGTTGATCGCTGGTCACTTTAACGCCCTGCTAAAATTGTTGCGTTTAAAGGGGCAGTAGCACCTTTTTTGACAATTTTATATTTTCAATTTTTCACTGATAATTGTAAGTTAATGCTTGATGTAATACTTTGAAAGTGTCAAATATCTCATTACACAAAAGGAATTAAACTGATTTACACAAAATGGCTGCAAATGGACTTTATGTGAATCTTTATACTTTGTTCTCTTACTATGGATGATTGGTTTATGTTATGAGATTTTCGAAACTGTAAAAAATAATATATTTAGCATAAACGTATAAATATAAGTGAAAAGAATATAATTTAAAAATCTAAAAAGAACGTGCTACTGACCCTTTAACTTATGGTCAAGGAGCCAAGAGGCCAATTTTCAGGAAAAAAAGTTATCGCTCTGCTATATTTTGTTTGACCTCATATCAGCTTATACATGTATATGGAGACATTGGAGGTGCCAGAAAATGATGTTGGCAACCCGATCGCTCTTGCAAGAATTTTTCAGAGAGCCGTTACCATGGCAACCATCCAAAATACAGAAAACTCGATGTAAACTGCTTAAACTGCCTTATCTCCGTTCGTTCTAAACAAAATTTATGATTAAAATTGAAGGTAAATTATATAGTTGGCATCATATATCATTTGCATAGTCATTAATATTAACGAGGCTGTGAATCAATAGGATTTTCCTGCTTTCAAGGATAGATGGAAGTTCTTTTCAAACAACATACATCCTATGACTGTCATGGATTTAATTTTTAAATCATTGTAAACAAATCAATGAAGATCTTTTGTAGATAATATCAAAGATTCAATTTATTTTCTTGTTACTATCAAAAGTTGTTGCAGAAACCACATAACAATTGCTTTTCAACCTTTACGGTAAAGTTTCCTTCATATTCCTAGCAATGAAGCTTCCTTTATGTTTATGAATTGAGTATTGATAAAAGAAACTTTTAAATAATAACCTGATCAGCAGTGCAATCTCTTAATTTCATAATGATCAACAAGATGACAACTATCTAATATATCTGTAAACAAATTAAGTGATTTTGAAAAAAAACACAAGGATTATAAGGATGATCAACGTCATTGTTGAAGACAATAGAAATGTCTCGGTCTAGATTCTTGTGACATTATAAAGCAATTTATACACCAATTACACGTGAATAATATCATAATTTATAACAACATTCATGATAAAATGGAAGAAAAAAAGCTACCCTGGCACACTTTGACGTCCAGTACATCAATGTAACTATCCTCTCAGGACAGAACTGTTGTTCTGTGACTTCTTTGAGAGGCATTTTAGAAGTTGGGATGACAATAATGCTGAGGAATATATGGATGACAACTTCTTTGTTCATTGTATGAGACGTTTCGACAAGATTCTTGTGTCGTTAACGACGCATACAATGAACAAAGAAGTTGTCATCCATATATTCCTCAGCATTATTGTTGTTCTGTGGTTTTGTAATTATATTTCATTCAACAAAAATATTTTAGATATTGTTCATTATTTTACAAATGAGGAGAAATTTCAAAATATAAGTCAAAGTGTGGGCACATTTATACATGACACCTTCCAATGAAGGTACCCACCCTGTTTGAGCGCGGCTTTAAAACAAAACTTTTAAAATGTAGATTTGTGAAATGAATAGAATCGCTACATCATATAAAAGCAAACTTGGAAAGAAAAAGTGTGGTCATACAATTGGAAGATCTACAGGTAGCACATATCGACCCTATCATAGATACAAACACTCCACCGTTGAACTGAACTCTATATAAACCATGTGAAAAGTAGTCTGACTTCATTTTCCACATAGTCCATCTACGGATCAGTTGTCACTTGGTGTTACTGAAGCTTACCATGGAACGAAAATTATACATTCCCAATGCACAGAAGTTTATAGACTTTTTTGAGCGTCGACTTGGGGGACAGAAAGGAGGCCAAGCTCGACCTGGTTCTCGTATCATCACCATTAGTTCTCCAGCTGATGAGGGCTCTATTGAAGACCAGAAAACCAAGAGATCACCAAAGCGCGTCAAAGCTATCAAACGCAAAGCAGCAGACGGCAGTCTACCTCCAGAAGGCCAGAGCTCAACCAAAAATCCTTTTGTAGGGAAGCAATCTCAGTCCAGAGATTTCTTTCTAGAGTAAACGAGGACTTGGCCAACTGCGCATGTGTCATAGTTTCTGTACTACGCATGCGCTTCATTTAAATGTAACCAACCATGAGAAAGAGCGGCTATCATTCAAGATGTCCTTCCAGTGTACTGTGTGTCTTGGTTTGCTCCCTGTAGATGTTCGTGGGGAAGATAACAGTGGATGTTTTACTTGTGTTTACTGCAAGACTAAGTTGAAGTATACTTATCACCAGTTCTTAGTTCACAGTGACAAATGTACTGTGAAAAGAAAACTTTCTCGTCATGTTCCCCTGTGTACTTGTGGTGTTAACCAGAGAGTATAAAAGACATTTACAATAGGCACACATTGACATTTTCTCTCTGACCAGCAGGCAGATCAGATCTAAGAACATGAAGAGAACGTCAGTGGTGAGACCCAGAGATATTTTCTCCACCTTTGACAAACCGAGAAAAGCAAAGCTGAAAACTTCAACAAAGAAACAGGTTACTGTGAAGACACAACAGACTGCTTCTAAATCAAAAGGGAGCAAGCAGAGGAAATCTCCCAGTAAACTGAAAATACAAACTATCTCGACCATACAAGGTGTTGTGAACAGGGCTGTAGCTGCCTTGAAACGAGAGAGACTCGAGAGAGGGTATAAAAGGAAACTCTAAACTCTCTAAACCCTGCATACACGTATGAGATCGGGAATGGAGCAGGTCACCTGTCCGGATTGTGGGAGGAGCTTTACACATAAGGACAACCTACTGAGACATCAAAAGCAAAGGCATGGAAGGACATCTTACACACCTCCTCCTCCTCTGAGTGACCAGTCTCTGTCGCTGTCTCCTCCGCCTACACCTCCACCGCCTCCTCAGAGTGGCCAGTGGAGCGGTCAGTCTCCGCTTCCTCCTCCGCCTCCTCAGAGTGGTCAGTGGATCAGTCAGGATCAGTCTCCTCCTCCGCCTCCTCCTCCTCTGCCTCAGAGTGGCCAGTATCAGTCTCCTCCTCCTCCTCCTCCTCTGCCTCAGAGTTGCCAGTA
Organism: Steromphala cineraria; assembly: GCA_916613615.1. Taxonomy (NCBI): domain Eukaryota; kingdom Metazoa; phylum Mollusca; class Gastropoda; order Trochida; family Trochidae; genus Steromphala; species Steromphala cineraria. Next base: position 49,812,607 of record OU744723.1, read on the forward strand.
TCAGTCTCCTCCTCCTCCTCTGCCTCAGAGTTGCCAGTATCAGTCTCCTCCTCCTCCTCTGCCTCAGAGTTGCCAGTATCAGTCTCCTCCTCCTCCTCTGCCTCAAAGTGGCCAGTATCAGTCTCCTCCTCCTCCTCCTCTGCCTCCTCATGAGCAGCGATTCCACCTCGAGATTCCCTCCAACGCTCTTGTGGTTGGCCCGAGTGGTTCGGGGAAAAGTGTATTCGTCTTCAACCTATTACGACACGGCTTGATTCAACCCCTACAGACTCTATCGTCTGGTGTTATTCTGTGAGGCAACCTCTCTACGAGAGCATTCAACAAGCCATACCGCAAGTCCAGTTTGTGAAAGGCCTACCTTACGATCTCGAGGATGAACATTACTTTGATGCCAACAAACAGAATGTCTTGATCCAGGACGACTTCCTAGCCGAAGCCAAGAATGATAAACGGATCTCTCGTCTGTTTACCCAAACCTCTTACCAAAAGAATGTACTCATTTTATTATTGATCCAGAACATTTTTCCAAGAGGCAAGGAAAGTCGTGACATTGCTCTCAATTCACATTACGTTACCCTGTTCAACTCCCCCGTGGACAGACAACAGATTAAGGTATTTGCCAGAAGAATATTCCCTGACGACAACACTAAATTCATGAGTCTTTACGAGAGAGCGGTTGATACGCCTTATGGGAACTTAACCGTAGATCTTAAACCTGCTACCAGCGAAAAGAACAGACTTCACGTTAATATCTAGACATCCAATCCAACACACCATCAACCTAGCTTATACGACCAACAACGTGAGATAAAAGAGGACGTACCAACCCTAGACGTTCAGTCAGTTCGAAACCTTCATGCTGAACAGACGTTTCTTGACGACTCCCTTGAAACAGCTTCTCATTCAAGCAGTGAAGAATCGGGGCCTTTCACTATGGCTACAGCTTGCATCGATTGCGGTGTCATTCGACAACATGCACGACCTCCAACGCAACATCAAATCCTGGTGTCCAGCTATTGACAATGCATTAACGTCCAGCAAGAGGAAACGGGCCAGATACATCAGTGACGATTCGGATGAGGAACAACAGCCTATGCAGAAAGGAGGTGGTATAGATGATTCAAAACCACTTACTCGTCACTGGAAACCCATCAATGACATGGCAGCCGAGGAGTGGCAAAACGTGGGCTTGCAACGTATCTGGAAGCGGGTGTATCAGCTTTAAGAAGGTGACATGGCACTCAACAGGAGTAAATATCGGCGGCTCGGTCGCAGAGTCGAGTGGACAGATCGGAAATTGAAACAGCTTTGGGAGTGCCCCTCCTAACCAGTCTAGATGAGATAGACCCGTCCTCAGAGAAGACCATGATCAAGGGTAAAATCAGACGTTTCATTCATCCTAAAATGAAAGACATTCTCACTCGGCTGGATAGGCCCGAATTAGACACTGACGCGAAATCTGACGTGGCTACTGACGGGAGTGAGGCCAATAACGAGCAGAATGACCAGGACTGATTTATAACAGAAAGTGTAGGCTGAACCACTGTCAGTTCAGTCTTCATCTCTGCTAAGACAAGATGAGTAAACCAAGCTTGCTTCATGTGGTAAAATCACCAAGCCCACTCCAAAGACAGAACCACAAGAACAATAAGAAAAGACCTATTTCTCTCTATCTCAAAGGGGTGATCAAGCGAGGACCACCAGGTCGACAGAGATGGCATGAAACCAAGGTTCAGAAAGGATAGTCAACTACATGGGACAGTTAACCACATAGGATACTCATGAAATATTCAGCCCACCTGGACACAGTGACTGTTAAAATGTAGCACGTAGCACAGAGGAGACTTGCAAATAGTATAATCAGCACTTGATTCTGTTTGTGTATTTTATGCATGTACACTGGGCAAAAAAAGAAACGCATCACAGAAATTATCAGTTTTATTTATACATTCTTTAACATAAAATTACCGAATAACGAATGCCTGTAAATGGACAAAATTTGGCAGTGTTTAACATGTGAATTCTGAAGACACTGGTGTAATCGACTGCCTCATAGAACGCCGTCGTCGGTGATAGTAGTAGTCAAAGTCAGTACCTAGTGTTACCCCCTCGAGCATGGAGCACTGCTCTGCATCTTCGTGGCATAGACTGAATGAGGCAGCAAATCTGATGTTGAGGAATCCTTCGCCACTCATACTACAATGCATACATCATCTGCTGTCGTGTACGTGGTTGCTGCTGACGCCGTCGTAGACGTCCGTCCAACAGATCCCACATATGCTCAATTGGATTGAGATCTGGGCATTTTGATGGCCATGGGAGAACAGTCACATTGGTGTTTGCGCAATAGTCCATATTAAGACGTGCTGCGGGTGGTCTCGCGCTGCCTTGCTGAAATATTTCCCTTTTAACGTCGGTGGCGAATGAGGATTTCATCTCTGTTCTCGTAGGCGATTTCTAATCTTCTCCGCCGAGACTTTGCAAAGTCCAAGAACGTTGTCGACGGTGTGAGTAGCACTTACAGTTCTATAACGCAGATGGAAGATCCTGATGTAGTGGTCCTGCGCAGGAGTGGTCATGCTTAGTCGTCCTGATCTTGGTCGGTCTCGGGCAGAGTTGTACAGTCTGTAGCCCTGCCATAGACTTGAAATCGTGCTATGACTCACGTTGAAGTGTCTTGAAACTGAACGATGGCTTTCTCTGCGTTCAATACGACCAATTGCTCGGTTTCGGATTTCCTCGTTAAGTCGTGGCATTTTGCAGGTCGCATGAAGGAAAAAACTGATTTCGAATCGCAATGGGACTGATGTGCTTTTATACCCACTATTACCAGGGTGTAATATCCGAAGTTTTACGTGCAACCATTCTCTCCCCACAGAGGCAACTCAGTTATACCTGAATTAGCCTCTGTTCCATTACGCCTGGATCCTGGGGTTCCGGCAGATTGCCCTAGCGGCAAAAAGTTTTAACTTGAGATAGCTCCCTTATCTGCAGCCAATGAAAACACCTTTTGGATATCAACGACTTTGGGAATTCTCAACGGTCGGACAGTGACTTTCGAAAGTATCATGCCTTTAGGTTTATTTTTCATTAACAGTGTGAGAGGGAAAATATTTAAAAATCAGATATGGAAAGGGTTTTTCATAAGAAACATACTGTTTTATAATTGTGTAAATTGTTCTTTGTTTTATGATAAATTTTATTTTAATAATTTACCAAATAAAAACTTATGAGAAGGTAAAAAAGCGATGTTTTGTTGAAGGAAGAGTTATCTCCCCTGAATGCCGAATCACCGGGAATAGCCGGGAGTAGCCGACCTTTTGCGAATGACCCCTTTTGAAACGGTGTCGCTGATTGCACAACTAACTTCGATTGCCTCCAATCAGATTTCTACTTTTCTGTCCCGTGTATTAGCCGTAATAGAACAGAGGCTAATTCAGGTATAACTGAGTTGCCTCTGTGGGGAGAGAATGACGTGCAACATGCTTACAAATTTTTTTGCATGCAAATTTCGGCGCTTTTTTTCTCAAGGTGCATACTTTTGGCGACAAAACATCATAAGATGCGTTCGAGCGCATCACATTGTTGTATTGACTAGAACTGATGATAATGAATCAAATTTAATCGATTTAAAACATAAATTGCTAAATTATTGCAATTTGAAAAGTTGATTTTAGTGATGCGTTTCTTTTTTTGCCCAGTTTATTTCGACCCTGTATCAGAATTTTTTCTCTTTTTTTTATGAATAAATAATAATCAATAAAATGTCAGTCATAGTTTGTTTGTTTTTTTGTTGTTTTTTTACTGTGACAGACGGTAAACGAGATCATACCATGTACATACCATGCCATTGCAGTCTATCCTCGGTTGGTCAGGACACATACGGGTTCTCTCAATCTGAATATTTTCAAATAGCATGTTATAAAATGTATCTGTTGTTCAAATGTATCAAACAACCTATCACCCCTTATACACGGTTTATGGACTAGTTCATTGCATAATATCTCATGACATATTAATTTACCAGTAAAACAAGTTTCTTTTTCTGTTTGTTAAATTCGATTCAAATATAGTAACGTGCGTGTGTATGATTTATTAATATTGGAATCAGTTTTCAAAACACGCACGTAAAACCGCTACCAAATCTACATTCAGAAATAGTCGTGGTCAGTCGCTAAAAAAGTCTATTCATAAGGACATAAACTATCTAAAAATTAACCCTCTTTTCTGTTTAAAGTTCCGTTCTTGAGAAGGGGCATTTTGCAAGGGGTAATAAGGTATCTACATTTAGATTTGCACAAACACCCCCCTTACAAAAGATCTCTCCAGGCAAACTAATTAGCAAAGCTAGTTACAATTAAATAGCACACTTGTAAACATCACCTTCCAAGCGTGACCTTATACCAGGATTGAATGAAATACCTCACTAGGTCAGTGTATGTGAATAGTCTATGTCAATAGACTTGGGCTATGTCGATTCTTTATTTGTATGGACGTCTTAAGGTTAAAAATACGCATAGTGTTTTTGGACATGAACTTGTCACTCATTTTACAGAGACAGTCAGTCAGTCTAGTAAGCAGTGCAACCCATGATATCAAGGCATATCCATACAGCTGATATCTCCAAAAATCTCCTGCAGTTCGTCATCGCCTGCTGGAATGTTTTAATGCCACCGGCCAGGTGCAGGACCGACAGGGAGGCAGAGAGCAATGTCACATGCAGATGACCGTTACAAGAATATGCAAACAAGATTATTACTATAAATAAAAATATTATAATAAAAGTAATTAGGAGATAAACCTCGTGTGTTTGAAAATGTCTCTGATTTTCAAACACCCTAGGTTTATCTCCATTCTACCATGGCGATTTTAGTAGTGAACTCTTTGTCTAAGCGAATTGCACTCTGTAAAATGTCCTAACTTCCGGAAACAAACATGAACTCGTCTGTGCCAGGGGTTTTACTCCTTGGTGGTTGAAATTAATTTAGCCGTGAGCAAAGGTGAATATATCGTTGCGTGTCCATCAAGTGTATTTCTCACTTTCTTCAACACATCTGTTAATATCGTACCGTTTAAAACGTGCGATTCAATTTTTTGTTGACAATACAGACTGAGACATCCCTATCAATCAAATAGATTATTCTAACAGAAAACCACTATGACGTTGTCAAGAATCATGACGTCATAAGCGCTCGCGTAAATGACGTCACTGTATTGTTGGCGTAATCGAAAGAAGCCCGCTGCGTGATGCACTGATTGGCCACTCAAACTTCTTATTTTAAATAAAATACTTTATCTACCTCAAACGATTTGATCATCCCCGTAACCTATAAATGTCATAAGATAACTATCCGTATAAAACCAACAATATCCAGTTGATCACAGCCTCATTAATAGGCCTATTCATGAATATGCAAAATATGAATTATGCAAACTAGATCATATGTTTAATGAGTAATTAAAATCCATTAATTGGAATCAAAAAGCAACCTTCTATGTTTAAAACTTACGGAGGTATGGAAGATTTAGTGAATTACATTGAAATTTTGGCATTTTATGGTTGCCATGGAAACAGCTCCATAAAATATTCTTACAAGAGCGATCGGCTGGCGAACATCACTTTTCTAACACTTACATATATACTGAATATAAATATATAGTCAAACCAAATATAGCAGAGGGTGTCAGGTCAAATTTTTTTTTACCGATCGTATAGACTTTAATTCCCCAACTATTATGTGAAATCTAATTCTACCATGACATTTCAAAATCCTCGAATTTCATTGGTTTATTTCTATGGTCGAACCTACGTTCGAACACGATTTTTATGTCGGGCGATTCACCTCGATTTGATGCACAGTGCCATATAAACGAACTTCATGACACGAGTCAGCATGCATAGATCTACAATCACCGTACGCTTCGGAAGTTGCTTCGTCTGAAAAGTGAATACTTACTAAAACTTTTGTATCATTGTACAAAACGTACTTTTAGATAAGTAGAGTTTGATTCGCATCAATATCATACATGTTTATGTCGATGAAATAGTGTAATTTTAAGCGGAAGCCTGAATGTAGATCAAGAATCTTGGGTAGAGCCGTGCTTTTCCGAACACCCGAGACAAGGAACACTCGTTGTGTTATTGCAAATTATATCAACCTTACTATAATTGATTAATCAAAACTAAACGATAAACAAAATAGATTCTTCTTTTAGTTTTAACAGGGGAATTTATCTCTTTAGTGTGTCAACATATATATTAGATTAATCACTGTTTGAAAATAGTATACAAACGGTGATCATTTATCACGTTTTCGTGATAACTGTAAACTGAGAACGTTAGTGGTAAACTTTTAACGCCGTCCTCAATAACAGTTTGACTTTATTTTCGCTGCTAACAGAATCCCCATATATCAAAAGCAACTAAAGAACATGTTTTGCATCTTTTGACAATCTCAACGCTAACGCTTTATTTGTAGCGGAACAATTAATCTGGACATTTCGCATTTTCCTTTTTAAATTCTTAAACTGATTCAAGGGGGCAAAGTTGGAAAAAAAAACATCTAAAAATGAAAGTTGTAAAAAGTGCTTGGTGGCAGTGAGAGGGTTAAACCGAAAATCGGTGTACGGAATAACAAGCACCCTGCAAAAGCAGTAAATTTAGCTGCGTGCTATTCCGTACACTTTTGTTAGGTCTTATTTCGTTTTTACAATACAGTGTTTTGATTCAGGTATGACTATCAAGTTCCAAACATGTAATCCCAGTGACTTTATTCTATATAAAATTTCATATTGATTAAGAAATTGTCCGAATAGCGTAAAGTAATGAACGACCTTGAATTGCAATAACCGTGAGGGTCAAGGTTAAAAAATGACCAATCTTAGTCAACCAATCACCATCTTTATTAAATGGTTGACAGAAAATGAACCCGAATAAGTGGGCATGTTTTCAAAACTGTTTCCTATGACGAGAATTATTTGTTACACTCATCAAAACAAACGGGAGAGGTTACGAAGCAAAATATCGAGGTGTAGCCTACGAAATTAGCCGACTGTACGGAATAGCACGGCTCTTGGTATTGTCCATGTCAATAATTGTCAATAATTAGACTCAATTGCAATTGCAATAAAAAAAACTTTCTTTAACTTATATTCAGAATGCAATTTACTTACATCGTGTATACATCATGTACTATTATAGGAATGTCCTTGGGGGGATGGGGGACTTGGAGTACAAAACAAGGTGTTTATGAGTGCGCGGCCTACCGATGCTTTGATACTCATTAATCCAGTTCTGTTGTATATGTTTATCTTTTCTCAGATGATGAGTTTCGTTAGGAAAGGTCGCATGCTTCAAGGCGATGAGGATAAGATCCAGAGATGCACAGCCTTCATCGAGAGAGAAGTGGAGGCAAGAGATTTGACTACCCATCTTTTTTCGGCTAAGATTCTCGACTTAAACGACAGGAGAGAAATAGATGATGGGATTACACGGGTCTGGAGAATTGGACGTCTCCTAGATATGCTGATAATGAGGGGCCCTTATGCCTACCACGAGTTCACAAGAGCATTGGCTAGCCAGGGATATGATCAAGTACTTCGAAGACTTGCAGATGAACCCGAGTTTAGTCTAGAGTCCAAACTAGGCAAAATCGATGATATCTTGAACCAATTGTGTGAAAGGATCACATTGCTTGAATCGGGAAACCACATACCAGAAGATAATATCGCAGATCTTAAAAGCCAATTGAATTTTCTGAAAACTGACAGCATGACTCAAATTAGGGACCTTATAAACGAGAATTCCAAAAAGGATGAGACTATAGCCGAGCTCAAAGCTAAGTTGGAAGAGAAACAAAAGAAGCTCCAGGAAGCCGAAGAGAGAATCCAGACCCTGGAGGGGAAGCTCGAGAAGCTTGAAGACCGATGCAAAAACTACAAGCAGGACATCTACATTTTGAAGAGAGACACGATGCACCAGGCAGACAGAGCCAGGAGGACGGAGAGAACCATACAGCAACAGGCCGAAACGTAATACTTTTTCTGCATACCTATAGTTTGTTCACCTGTTAGTGCATATATAGAGATTAGTACACGAGGATGATTGTCAAATAACGTTCACGTTTGAATTTGTCAAATTGTGTATTGCCCGAACGAGAGCGATGATTATACACAAATAGCACGAGTTCCGTAAAACTCATATGACACACTTCCGAGGGTTAAAATTTCTAAATTGCTAGTTCTATTCGAATTTATCATATGAGAAACTTCCTTAAAAATTTTCCGGCGACAGTGACGTCATGAACAATGTTTTTTTGTCGTCACATAGGTGATTATATGGGGAGTCACGCTACAAAAGTCGTTCCTTAGCAAAAATGACATGTGCACGTGTTCTCAATAGAAGAATACTACACGAGGTCGCATTGGATACGAAATATACGAAAAGTGTGCAAAGGTCCAAAGGCGGCATCTGACCGAGCAAAACCGAGATCAGATGCCATTATAGGAAGGTCACGAGTTTCCTATAATTCTTATCTAATGGAACCGAGTGTGCGTTATAATTGACGTTCGTGATGTGACCAAGATCTGTTTGCGAAAGAAGAAAGAAAATAGTACGTTTTTGATTAAACGTCATTATTTATACTTACCGTAGACAAGTGACCTTAGCCTTGTTATCCGTATAACATGTAATTGACTCAATCCCACAGATGTACATTCTCTCCCCACAGAGGCAACTCAGTCATACCTGAACCTGCTGGAACCCCAGGATTTTGGCGTAATGGAACAGAGGCTAACTGGGGTATGACTGAGTTGCCTCTGTGGGGAGAGAATGACAGATGTAATGAAAACATCATTACTCAGAACAATCAGAGTTACCCGCCCATCACTAGCCCGCTAGGTGGCGTGACCTGTCAACCAATCAGTTTCATTCACATTACCTAGGAGTCCCAATTAACGACGGATACGTAAGAGGGGAGGCGGGCGGGAGTGACGACGGTCACTTGTCTACGGTAAGTATAAATAATTACTTTTAATCAAAAACGTACTATTATTTGGATACTTACCTCCGACAAGTGACCTTAGCCTGATACCACTGATGGTGGCGGGAAGGATTCGTCGCAAAAGCGGTAACTCTCAAGATTGTCCCATCCCTCCCTTCGTGACAAAGGCTTGTCCTGCACCGTGTCCAGCAAGACGCCTAGGAGACGAGTGATGTCGTCGGTACAACCTAGGCGTCTGAACAGATCGACTACAAGCCTCTTTGTCTCGAAAGAACAGACGGAAATAGATGACTGTCAAACCCGTCGCCCAGATACATTACAATTGCACGTCGTGCTTGTGCATGAACTGAACGATGGGCTGGGTCACCCTAGTGAACAGCCTTGGTGCCGTAGAGATCTTGAACGGTAGTACGTCCCACCAGAACGCACCGGAGGCACTTGCCATCCTCGGGTAGATTTGGATGTGCAAGTATGTATGTATGTATGAGAACCCGAACGACTGGCACGCACCCGACACAAGGTGTCAGTCACCTCTCCGCTCAGCCGCTTCCCAAGGCGGGAAACTCCCCTGAGTTAAGAGCAAGAGACACGCAGGCGAGGCAGGGGCCCGATCGCACAAGCACACGTCCAACCAAGCGCCAGCAAGCGCACGTCCAACTGGCAAGCGCCCGAAGCACCAAGCGCGACAAGTGCAAGCGACTGTCCAATCCAGGCGACAGCAAGCGCACAATCCACCAAGCGTGTGAGAAGCACAAGCGCCTGTCAAACTCTAGCGCTAGAGGAGCGCGAGTCTCCCCCTCTTGTATAGTCTTGAGCTGACCATAGGAGGCGTTGCCATTGCCGGAGCGTGAGAGGCTGGTGACACGCCTGCGCTAGCAGTCCCTTGTAGCGTCCCATCCCTCCCTTCGTGACAAAGGCTTGTCCGGCACCGTGTCCAGCAAGACGCCTAGGAGACGAGTGATGTCGTCGGTACAACCCAGGCGTCTGAACAGATCGACTACAAGCCTCTTTGTCTCGAAAGAACAGACGGGAATAGATGACTGTCAAACCCGTCGCCCAGATACATAACAATTGCACGTCGTGCTTGTGCATGAACTGAACGATGGGCTGGGTCACCCGAGTGAACAGCCTTGGTGCCGTAGAGATCCTGAACGGTAGTACGTCCCACCAGAACGCACCGGAGGCACTTGCCATCCTCGGGGTAGATTTGGATGTGCAAGTATGTATCCTGGAGAACCCGTACGACTGGCATGCACCCGACACAAGGTGTCAGTCACCTCTCCGCTCAGCCGCTTCCCAAGGCGGGAAACTCCCCTGAGTTAAGAGCGAGAGACACGCAGGCGAGGCAGGGGCCCGATCGCACATGCTCACGTCCAACCAAGCGCCAGCAAGCGCACTTCCAACTGGCAAGCTCCCGAAGCACCAAGCGCGACAAGTGCAAGCGACTGTCCAATCCAGGCGACAGCAAGCGCACGATCCACCAAGTGCGTGAGAAGCACAAGCGCCTGTCAAACTCTAGCACTAGTGGAGCCCGAGTCACCAACCGCGACGAGACACCAAGCGACATGCGCCTGTCCAGTCCTAGCGCTAACAAGCGCATTAGACACTAAGCGCGTGTCAACCCAACTCTCAACACACAGTATCCCACCACGGGGGCTGAATACTCTGCAAAGAGACAGATAGACAGACCAAAGGGAAAAAGAACAAGAATAAAGTAAGTCAACAAACAACAAAACACGTAAATTAGTTTAATACAATCGGGAGAGATACAGAAACACGTCTGCACGCTAACGACTCTGTAATGTAAATGAAACTGATTGGTTGACAGGTCACGCCACCTAGGGTGCTAGTGACGGGTGGGTAACTCTGATTGTTTTGAGTAATGATGTTTTCATTACATCTGTGGGATTGAGTCAATTACATGTTATACGGATAAAAAGGCTAAGGTCACTTGTCGGAGGTTAGTATCCAAATAATAGTTTAGATTGCTTTCGACGGGGTATGCTATCAGTTCCGGGTGCTCCCCTTCAGCATTTCAACAGCGCCAAGGGTTTTCAACAAACTTATACTGATTCCAGCGCAGGTCGCCAGATCGCAGGGCAGGTGTTGTCAACCTTACCTGGACGATTAGTTGATCAGGGCTCTGTCCCAAGCATTGAACGAGAAGGCCACCCAGGACGTTCAGAGTATTCTGCTGCGTCTGGGTTGGATCATAAATCTCAAGAAGTCAGACCTAGCCCCCTCCCAGGACCTAGTGTTCCTGGGGGGCAGGTTCGACACTGCGAAGGGAGTGGTTTACCTCGCTCCAGATCGAGTGATCAAGGTAACCCAGTGTGTCCACCAGTTCATGCAGTCTCCCGCTCACCCCGCCCGGATGTGGCTCCGGTTGCTGGGGAATATGGCGGCGACGGTGGACATAGTATGGAGGGCTCCTGAGGATGAGAGCGGTACAGCAAGCCTTAGCAGGCCTGTGGTCTCACTCCGAGAGCTTAGAAAAGAAGATCTCTGTTCCAGACTGGCTGGCCGACCACCTTCAGTGGGGGTGTTCGGAGGCCAATCTGAGGAGGGGGATCCACCGACGACGATCACGATCCAAACGGACGCTTCTCTCTCAGGCTGGGGGGGGGGGGGGGGGGGGGGGGGGGGGGGGGAGGGGGGAGTCCTGGGCGACCACTCAGCTTCGGGCCTGTGGTCTCCGTACAAGTCCAATCTCCATATAAACGTTCTGGAGCTTCGTGCAGTCAGGAGTGTCTTCGATCATTTCCTGCACCTGATTCGAGGTCAGTCTGTACGGCTGGAGCTAGACAATCGCACAGCAATGACGTACATTCTGAAACAGGGGGGCACGGTTTTTCCAACACTCCTGTGGGATGCGTGGCAGTTCCTGTTCTGGTGCGACCGGTTCAATATCCGGGTTCATCCGGTGTATCTCCCGTTCTGTCTCGCCGCGAGTGGATGCCACGAGTGGATGCTCAACCGGAGGACATTCTGGATTATTTCCCAGTGTTACGGACCGTACCAGGTGGATCTGTTTGCGTCTGGGGTGACGAACCAGATTCCAGTGTTCTGCTCCAGAATCCCCGACCCCAACGCTCTGGCTTCCGACGCCTTCGCGATAGACTGGACCGGTCGAGTGCTGTGGGCGTTCACGCCAATTCCACTCATTCCCAGGGTTCTGTCGCAGTTGGGCAGCCAGCCGCCAGAACTTCTAGTTCTTCTCTCTCCTTTGTGGACGGCGCAGAGCTGGTTTCCGTTGGTACTCAGATGTCTGGCACGGCCTCCCGTGCTATTGACGAGTCACCCGGGCCTTCTAACTCAGGAAGGGGCGCCACACCCGAATCCAGGGATTCAGTTGGTGGCTTGGCCACTATCCTGAATCGCCTACAGGAGAGCGGTATTCCTGCACGAGTTGCAGACACAATACTGGCTTCGAGGAGGGATTCAACAAACAATCAATACGAGGATAGATGGGCCTGTTATGCGCGCTGGTGTGGAAATCGAGGGCTTCTCGATCCCTTTTCTGCGGGTTTAGTTAGGGTGCTCGAGTTTTTGCAATCCCGACTCGATGACGGCTTGGCCGCTTCTACAGTTCAAGGATACTCGACGGCTATTTCCGCATTCCACGTTCCGGTGGATGGCTCCGTTTTGGGTAGTCATCCCATGGTCCAGCCTTTCCTAGCAGGTGTGGACAGGATACTCCCCCCTATGTGGCGTATCAGCCCAGTTTGGCACCTATCAGTGGTGTTGGATTGGCTTTCGGGTCCGGCCTTTCGGAGGGACCTCGATTCCATCCCCCTTCAATTACTCACCTGGAAGGCAGCCTTCCTTGTGGCGGTCACGTCAGGCAGGCCGGTAGGCTACATCCACGCGATGTCTGCTGATCCCGAGCTGACTGTCTTTCACAGAGACAGAGTCAGCATCAGGCTGCCGGACACGTACCGTCCGAATGTTGACCATTCCTTTCATGTGTCAGCCCCCATTGAGCTCCCGGCGCTTTTGAAGTCGGCGACCTGGGGGACAAGGGCCTCGGTCCCCCATCTTCTCGATGTCCGGAGTACCTTAAGAGCGTACATCCAACTGACTAAAAGTATCCGTAAGGATAAGCAGCTTTTTTGTTGCTATGGTGGTGGGAAGCCAGGAGGTCCTGCTTCCAAGCAGACCATCTCAAGATGGATAGTTTCGACCATTTGTATGTATACGTCCATAAAGGGCAAGAGCCGCCAGAAGGTCTGAAAGCTCATTCGGTTAGGGCGGTGGCAACCTCTAAGGGTTTTGCTGCGGCCCTGCCCATTGAAGAGATCTGGAGCCAGCCGAACACGTTCATTAAACACTACCAACTCGACATGCACTCCAGTGAACGTGCTCGGTTTGGCAGGTCGGTTCTCTCCAGTGGACAGAGTCGTACACCCTCTAGCTGATTGAGCTTTCCTGGTGTTTTTAAACTATTTTTTTCCTGAATTTAAATTTTTTATCTGAGATTTATTAATTAGCGGGGTACTAACGTACTAACCTCTAACTAGTTATCTTAGAATGTGAAGCCCAAGCCGAGACCTCCCGGGGGGAGTGACTCGCCTTTGTTATGGGAAACTTAACATTAGCCAATTTTTTGGCGCCCGTTACCTCTCTTCCAAAAAAATTGGTAGGGGGGGGTACTTTGGCTTAAAACCCTTGATCACGGCCGTTTAGGCCTACGGTTAGAACCCCACGGTTGGCAAGAGGAAAGCCCTCCTGGAGGATCAAGTCACGTGATCAGGTGGGTGTCCTTTTACATCCTTTTGTTATTTTGATTAGACAGAATAACCACTGCCAGGGATACTATCTTTGGGAGTCTGCCTTATGCAGTAAGTACCCCAAGGAGGATCCCTTCTGAAAAAGAATCGAACAAACCTGCAGAGGTTTCAGATTCTTTGAAGGGGATCTTCCTTGGGGTACGGCCACCCGCCTCCCCTTATTCTGTCTGGCTTGGCTAGATTGATAAGTGATGAGGTTGGAGTTATCTGCCCCTGTTGCCATAGCTACCGCTTGGTGAGGGGCCCTCTATGGGTGGTCAAATAATAACAAAACACGTTTCTAACGTTGTTTTTGTATATTTTTATTCTAAAAATAGTCAAAACCTGTCATATTAGCAAAAAATACAGATTGTATGCAGTAAGTACCCCAAGAAGGATCCTCTTCAAAGAATCTGAAACCTCTGCAGGTTTGTTCGAGTTTTGGTTAAACTCTCCAACACTTGAAACATAACAAATGTATAAAAATCAAGAACTTGAAAACCAAATAAATTGTTTGGCACAATAAAAAATTGCAATGGAAATTCCTCTCATAACACATAAATAAATAACACCGACATAGCGCTTCACTCACTGTATCAGTTCGCGTCCAAACTGACTTTCTAAACTACGAAGGCGCCTTTGTTCAAACCCAAAACATATCTTCATAAAAAATATGTTTTCCAAAAACCGTTTCCGAACCATTTATCGAACTAATTTTTACCGAAAAATGATAAATGGAGTTGTTAGACTGTCGTTCACCACAACAGCAAAACTTGCAATTACGTCATAAACACGATGACGTCACAATGCTATGACATCACTGGTTAAGGAGTTTTAGGACTATGCAAGCCTCGGATATTTATTACTTTTGTCAGCCTGTGTTGATATATTTTATATCAGAAGACACTTGGATGAAATTCTCTATATAAGCTCTTAACAGCGTTGCATGCATCGGGGTGAATGAAGGGGCAGTAGGGGCATCCTTTAACCCAGGTTTCACTTTTTTCTTACACTTCGCTTCGCGTTTGTTGTTTGGTGTTCTTTTAATAGAAAATGGACTTTCCATTTTGCTGAATGCTAAATACTGTAAAAATGTTTTACAGTATGAACCATTTACTTAGTAATATGTCCGTCGATGAAATAAGACAACGAGGCTTGAGATTCGTGAATGGTATCAGTATCAAACTCTCTTCAGCTCGTGTTATATCAATCCTTTGATAAATAATGTTGTTTAAAAGCACATTGTATTACCAATCTTATTAAAATATTATCTATTTGCTACACTGCTATAATCTGCGTAACGTAGTGAAGAAAATTATGATCTCATTTTAATGAGATTGATGTTATATAGAGAATTTCACCCAAGTGTCTTCTGATATCAAATATATCTACACAAGTTGTTAAAAGTAACAAATATCCTAGGCTTGACGAGGATATTTTACTTTTATCAACGAGTGTTGATATATTTTATATTAGAAGACACGAGGGTGAGATTCTATTTGTCATCCCAAATCATTTTTCATCGCATTAGTATGAAGAAATGTACATCTTAGAACACTGCATGGTCCTAAATTCTTAAACCAGTGATGTCATATCGTTGTGATATTACTGATGATGTAAAACGTTTGTGATGCCATGTATCTTCTGATCTACAGGGCATTGTTCAAGTTCTACTGTCAAAGAGTTATCTCCTAGGAGATATCGCTTGATCTTCCACAAGCGATATCTCCTGTGGAATAGAGTTTTGGATGATAAAACAGTACGTATTTCTATATGTCTTACAGCCTAATTACACAGCAGAAGAAGTTAGATAGTAACACGACCGAGATGGACGATATAAAGAGCGCGATGAAAAAGATGGCGTCCGATCTGGAGCAGATGCGAAAACCCGTCAATGAAGGAAAGAAAAAAGGTCAGGGCCGTTCCTACAAACATCCTTTTGCCTTAAACACTAAGGGATGGAAATAATCTGGAGAATGATGGAAACAACGAATATGCTGCTGTGTTAAATAAACTGTATTTATGGTGTTGTTTTTATCGGATATAATTGATTGATGATGAAAATATTATGTATGCAACGATCTTATTTCCTTGATCCGCCATATTTCCAAAACAAAGCCTTTCAATTGAATACTTTTGTAACGTCATATCTCTGATTGCACTGATAAATAATATGGCCTCGAATCAGAATTCTTTATTTCTATTTGGAGGGGTCGCTCGTATTAAAACAGAGGTTAGCTATGATTTATGACTTAAACTACCTCTGTTTAGAGAGGATGACCATGCCATAACTCTTTTTAGGTCACAAAAGGTTGGGAAATAATTATTGATCATTATTTATCTCATCCTTATTGGTGTTATTTTTTTATCTTATTATTCAGTTTTATCTACCATGTATCGTTTATCTATAACATTTGCATTTTTATTTTGTTGTTGAAATTAACGCTTTACTTATTATTGTCCCCTAATGTTTTGAAACATTTTGTAATATATTTATAGTTTGCTGTTCTGTGATAAAAAGTAAATATAGAAACATTGAAACATCTTGAAAAACGTTTGTGTGAAATATTACAGCCATCATTTTGAAGTGTTATAATGGTCGTTATTGTGTTATTATGTCCTACTCGGAGAATTTACAGCATATGATATGATATTCTCCATATCGTAGGCCTACCGATTGTTTTACATGAAACTATGAAACATTGAGGTTGTGCAAAAAGAAAATTTAAAACGTCGGTTTAATTTGTAGTTCTATGTCAAGTCAAAAGCCAAGTTAGCAATGCGCAGATGTCAAATGACCATTTTCCCTATGCGGGGACAAAGTCTGCAAACTTGGCCTTTGATCAAATACATGATGTGTTGGAGGTGTGTTGTACAAATGATTTTGTTTATTTATATCTATTTATCTATTTAAGTGACTGTGCAGCCACATTACATGTGAATATACAAAAATAAATCATATTTTATGTCATGTTTTATGTTTTTAGTCACTAGTTGTTTTAACACTGAGTTTCAAGAGTTAATCTAATAATAATGTCAAATTTAATTTCAAGCATTCGAAGAATTAGACTTTATTTTCAGAGAACTGTCTATAGAAATATCATTGGTCGTGTGCAATGTCACGTTCATGTAGTTGTTTGTGCAATATTAGAAGTACAGCTGGAAACATCGTTATCAAGGCGTGATGAATACATAATTTAATCCGGTTTTTAGGGCCCTGTCACACTTTAAATAACGTATAGCAAGTGCGTATATATGAGTTGCGCATGGAAAAAATTCATACGCAACCAGTAGGGGAGACCGCGGCCGGTACGTACCCTTTGCACAAAAATGGCGATTATGAGGGGATTTTTATTGGGAGCAACTACATTACAGAGAAAAGCCGAACATGTCCCGGGGCAGTGCCTGCCACGGTATCCCCTACGCTCAAACATATACCGTTTTTCTCTTACGTGTACCGGACATGGAGCGACTTATTTGCGAACTTGGCGCATTCTTTGCGACGGGGTTCCTTTGGAGATGCATATGATTTGCGTGTCGCGACTTTATAATTGCATATAATTGCATATGCAGAGCGCAAACTATACCATGACGCATGCATGTTATGTAATAGTTATACGACTCTTATTGGTCGTCTCGTCCACGACATAGTTGGTTACACGACGAGCAGCGGAGCAACCTGTTTGGGAGTCTACAAAATGACCACTGGGTGTACATTCTCTCCCCACAGAGGCAGTTCAGTCATACCTGAATTAGCCTCTGTTCTATTACGCCAAGATCCTGGGGATCCGGTAGATTACCCTAGCGGCAAAAAGTTGTAACTTCAAATATCTCCCTTATTTGCAGCCAATGAAAACACCTTTTGGATATCCATGACTCGGGGAGTTCTTAACGGTCTTATAGTGACATGGAAATTATTATGTTTTCACCTGTATTTTTTAATAGCAGTGTGAGAGGGAAACTATTTGAAAATCAGATATGGATAGGGTTTATCATTAGATAGAAACGATTTTATAATTGAGTAAATTATTATTTGTTTTATGATAAATCTTATTTTACTAATCAACCAAATAATAACTACTGAGAAGGTAAATAGCGATGGTTTGTAAAAGAAAGAATTACCTCCCCTGGATGTTTAATTTCAACGAAAGCTTTGACGAAACACACGGAGATTGCCGAGGTTTTGCGAATGATCACTTTTGAAACGGCGTCGCTGATTGCACAACTAACTTCAATTGCCTCCAATCAGATTTCTACCTTTCTGTCCCGTGTATTAGCCGTAATAGAACAGAGGCTAATTCAGGTATGACTGAATTGCCTCTGTGGGGAGAGAATGCTGGGTGTATTGTGTACGCGAGAACGTTCGTTGTTACTGATCAGTCACGTGACTCTTAGAGCGAGAGACGTGTTATCATTGTCCTGATCATTACATAAAAATTAAATTATAACCATTATTCTGACTAATCCTGTATCAATATGAGTAATACACAACGAGAAGTCATGTAAACAAACATATGTTTGTCCTTTTAAACTTGATCACTGCAGTTACGTTGTTTGGAGTCCACACTTCATGACCTCTTTTGTCTATCAACAAATCTTAGATATGATCATACCTATTTAACCCTTAATAAACCTAAAACAGATTGCAATATTTGAAAGGGTTGCGAATTACATTAACGAAGTTTGGACAAGGTGAATAAGTAATCTTGAAACGAATCGTAGTGTACGGATTGTTCAATCTAGGTATACGGATAGTTACTGATTGCACCAAACCTAGTGTACGGATTGTGGTGATTGATTTTTTTTAACAAAATGACAGTACTGTGCCAAAATGTTATGTTTTCGTTTGAAAAAGATCACTTACAAAATGTGATATCATTCACATCATTTCTTATCAAATACTACCAAAACCCATACTAGGTATGTTATAGATTGTCCATTCCTCAAAACTTCACCATTTCGAAAGAAGTGCCTGTATGTATAACATTTTAGTTCACAAAGTATGATTTCTCAATACACATAACGAAAACGATTAACTGCTTTTATGTATGTGTCTTAACTACAAACGTCCAAATACAGAAGGTCATCAACTTATCAATTGATTAAATGTAACAACGATAAAAAGCGATCAAGTCATTGGATAAGCATAATTAACTCAAAATCTAATAAGACTGGAACTTCTTTTAACTCAATCTGTGAATAAAACAAACGTCTCCCTGAACAAAATGAACAATTTTTAGCTCATCTGGCCTATAAGAATTCTTGGTTAGTGAAGATTATAAATTGTAGCTTTGGTGGTCCCAATAAGGGCCATAGGGGACACACCTTTAAAATATATTTTCATCTTCTTCTCCAGAACCATAAGGCCTAGAAAGCGGAAACTTTGTGTACAGACTCCTTGGCTAGTGATGATTATAAATTGTAGCTTTGGTTCATAATCGTGTGATTCTGCAAATTGACCATTTTAGTTTTAAAACAGTGTTGTCCATTTCCACACTTTCATCCATGCAGTGTCACCAAATCATACCGTGAACATATATGTGTTCGCCTGGAAACGGCTATTTTGGTGTAGGAATTTGATGAAGAATACGATTTTCAGCTTTGTGTTTGAAAATACTCTTCAGGTTGTAAGATGTTAAAAATGGTGAAATCTTAGACAAAAGATAATGTCATTATATACCCTTAGTCGAGTAGTCACGTCTTGAGAATATCTAGTTTCATGCACGGTGTTTCATGATAGGTTTACAACGGAAAGCTGGAAAACACAAATGAACATGAATATTTAGCATTCTTACTCCAATTTTAAACGCATTTTATTTCAATTACAGGGAGTACTATAATACTGAACAATTTAAACATTAAAAAATTGTTGAAAAAGATATCTGCTTTGGATTGGATTGACGGCCCTGTCTTCCTGTTTGTCTGATGATCTGAATGATTAATTCTAATGTAAATAGTCTCCTGTGTTTGTTTAATGAGCTGATGAATGTAGAGGGTCCTTATTAACGTAGATGCTTCTTTCGGCTCCCTGGGGGCAGGGCAACATTCATGATTTCGGTAGATATATACACATTTATAAAGTTACAGATATAACGGTGTTTTTGATACTGTTAGACGGATTGCGTATGTCTAAAATGATAGACAATAATTTAAAAGACATTTTATTGGTAAAGTTTGATTTTCAAAATCAATTTGTTTGGATTTATTAGGAAAATAAAGCAAATTCAATCAGGCACAATCCGTACCCTCGATCAGCACAATCCGTATCCCGTAAAAAACATGATCGGTAACATTCCGTACACCGGGAAACTTTAGCAATGAAAATACATGATAAAACTTTGACAACATATTATCAATTATTCACACTGTGCCATACCTTGAAATTTCGCCAGTGCTTGCAGTTATTATAAAAGCAATTATACATCATACACATTTTTGATAAAGTGGACATTAAATACTATTAATGTAAGCAAACTGTACAGAGATCGTTAAAATGTCAACGACATTTATTGACAGGCAGTTACCAATATGCCAGTTTGCAAATATTCAGTGAAATTCATCTTCTAATTGCATTCATAGGTTTGTGCATATATATCTACCCATGAAGTAACCGACGGTTAAAAGGTCATATTTATTCATAAAATGCTCGTAATCGTATAAAATTGACAACAATATATTCCTGAATGTCTCACTCCTCGCATTAAAAGTCACGTGACAAATCAGTAACAGCGAACGTCCTCGCGTACACATTATACAAAGTGATGACGTTGTGGCAACGTCAGGAATCTACGTAATAAAATCGTAAATTATGACGTTGTTCCAACGTCTCTACAACGTCTTACCTTACCTTACAATAAAATACTCGCTTTTGATTGGCTGACGATCGACTCGTTTTATCTTATGTAGACCCCGGGATACTCACCTCTCACGGTGTACAAGTTTCAATTTCAATGTTCCTACCCTGCTGCCATAACAACAGCTCCTCTTCGAGAAGAAGTGTCGCATAGCATTAACATGACGTTACCAAATGACGCACGCGGTGTGCAGAGTTTACATAAGTTCGATTAGCTGTTTCTCGGTATTATTTATTATTTTATTGTTTTCCAATCATTCTGTATTTTATTTAGAAACTAATTCCGAATTGCATTACTTGCATATGCTATAGAATTAAAATCAAATGGTTTTTAAGCATGTTCCGGCTAGTAGTTTTACGTAACACGATTCATAACATTTCAGTCGGGTTGGATGACGCCATTTTGTTTACATTAGGGGTCAAGGTTGTTCAAGCCGTGATGGCTCATCCGTGAACAGCAGTAAAACAGAAATGAAATATTTTCTTCTGACATGACGGTAAGATAAATTCGTTGTATGTTTCTCCCTCGGATAATACGGTCTGACGTACCATCTTTGTAGAAATGTCAGCCCTCGCCTACCGGCTCGGGCAACATTTCCACAAAGATGGAACATCAGACCGTATTACCCTCGTGAGAAGCAATCAACTTATATTATTCCGGCGAGGAAAACCTCGCTGTAGCAATCTGTTTGGGAGTGGTTTAAACGTATTTATTCCATGAAAAGATACATGAACTGGATTGGTCAACAAGCTCGTGTGAGCTTATGTGAAGACCGCTCCAACAACAAAATATATGAACATGATCATGACAAGAGCGACATATAGTAAACATGGTGTCTAAGAATTATAATACAGGAAGTAAAACTGAAAATATGTTCATTATAGATTGGAGATGATGGCTGAATACATTTTTGATATCCGCAGTCAGTATCATACGTGTTCAGTCAAAACGTTTAGTTTCGATTATAAATAGATGCACTGATTTTAGAATTTCAGATTGGGTAACAGTGTTCAAAGATGGGTGGCCATATAAAATTGTTTCTAATGAAAAGCCATTTGTATAATAGAATTTGTTGGATCTAACTGAATCGAATCTTGAACAGACGAAAAAGTAATGAAGTGCGTCCTCAGTGGCATGGCCGCAAGAGCAATCTGCTTTGTCAGATATATGTCTGTTAAATTTATCAGCATTGAGATCGCTACACCCCAATCGTAGACGACAGTGAAGGATTTGACAACGCCTTGAGCCTAAATTAAGATCAAAGTGAATATTCTTATTTCTTGAAATTAATGCAGTTTTGAAAGCATTGACGTCAGTAAGGGATTTAACATGTTCGGGTAAAGCATTCCAGAGAATTCCAGAGTCTGGTAAGAATGAGTTTTTATATAAAACCGTACGGCATTGTATATTTTGCAAATGTGATGCATTTCTTAATGGGTAACTGCTAGCTTGAGAGACAGAAGGGGGGTGAGTTCGTTTAAATAAACGGGTAACCTGTTATTATACATTTTAAAGAAAATAACTAGTTTTGCGATTCTTCTTCTTTCGGAAAGCGAGACAGTAGAGGTTTCGTTGTAGAGTTTAGTATGACTGGTGCCGCGGACAGCCCCGCATATCGTCCGCAAAGCGTCTAATTGCAGTTTTTCTAAAATATTTGCCTGCATTTTTGAGCAATTGTCATATATATGGCTGCAATAGTCGAATATTGGAAGAATAAATGACGTATACATACGATGTAAGGTGTTTCTAGTTAACCTATATTTAAAACTTCTTAAACAGTTGATCATAGGGCTTACCTTTTTAACGATATCGTCTATATGGTTATCCCATGAGCAGTTATTTTGAAGAGTTATACCTAAGTGTTTATGACTTGAGGTTTCCTCTATCCAACGTCATTAAAGAACAAGCCTGGATGTGGATTTGGATTAGATTTTCTGCTAAATAAAATTGATTTCGTTTTGGTAGAGTTAAAATCAACTTTCCATGTTTTTGCTCAGTTTGCTATTTTTATCAAGTCGTCATTAAGACAAAATACTGCTGCGTCAGGGTCATCAATTATTACATAGATGGAAGTATCATCGGCAAATAATCTTATGTTGCTATCGATGCCTTCAACAATATCATTTATGTAAACCAAAAACAAAAGTGGTCCTAAAACAGAGCCCTGCGGGACGCCCGCCATTACTGACTTAACATTCGAGCTATAGCCATTTATAACTACACGCTGGGATCTATTTTCTAAGTAACTTTTAAACCATTGTAATAATGGGCCATTAATTCCGCAAGAATGTAATTTATGCAAGAGACCTTTGTGCCACACTCGATCAAAGGCTTTGCTGATATCGCAGAATACAGCACGTATTTCCTTACCTTCGTCCATTGCCTTCGCAATGAAATTATATAAATAAGTCAATTGATTAACACAAGAATCACCAGGTATAAACCCAGATTGGGAGTCTACAGAACTACGTTGTGACAACGTCAGAAAGTACGTGATGACAACGAAAAGTGGACGTTGTGACAACGTTATTACAACGTAGATTTGTTAGCTGATATATCGCGTCATCGTCATAATGGCCTGGGCGAGTTTAATATATTCGTTCACTCGGGTTTGTTCTTGTTGGTTGAAGTATCATAACATGTTTTCTCTCTCATAAATTTCACAGTGAAAATCATCAGATCTCATCGTTACCAGTACAACTGGTTTTCGTTGTTAGTACACTTTTTACTGTTTTTAACACTGGGAATTTCCTTGTGTTTATAGATGCGCACACCTTTAACAGTAATGGATCAGTCGTTAAATCCTTTCAACTCAGGGTTTGTAGTGCTGTTATTGATAATCAACTTCTTTATTGCATGAAATGCGACGTTTCGGTGTAGGTACTAACAGCGTTATCAAGTAAGTGATACAAGTGATTTGATGTAGGAGACAATCAGCATTAAGCGCCTTAATCCCACCTTGAATAGAGATCAATCATTCCCCAAGCTTATCGTCAATTAATTAACGCCAATCAGCAATAATCTTGTGTTCTCCTACAGGCTTCTACTATATGTTATCTCAACCAATCATCACATTGTACATCAACCCTGTTCCTTGTATCAACTACTCATATCTTATCTAAACTTTATTGACATCAAACCTTTTACTTAAAACAAAATTTAAGTAAACGAGTTCCTGCTGCAAGAATGATCGCCACAACGCAACTTTGTATATGCAACACTAATTGCAACTTATGCTCTATATGTATTTCATGATCTTCTTGACTGTTAGTTTCAAACACTCCCCTTTAAAGTAAACATCCGTACCGAATAATTGTGCACGCAGAGTCCCTGGAATTTTTCTTCAGCCCATGTATATGACTCAACTTTCATCCACAGAAATGGATTTCATCTTTAAATTGGTATAACTTTCGGTAACACTAGAAGTTAAATTCTGTTGCCAGGTCGAAAACAAAAGCAGTTTCAAGAAGAGAGAAACATGATTTTAGTCGCGTTTTTGCAAGTTCATGAACAACAATAAAAAAGTACAGATTATCAAAATAGAATTCATAAGCAAACTATTGGGGCTGCTGCTTGCTGTGTGGATGTCAATTGAAGCATCTCAATAACACGTAGTAAATATACGTATAGTAAATTAGTAATCTTAAGCATGAACCGACAGGAAAGTACCGCATTTCCTCGAATAGACGCCGGGTGTCGAATAGAGGCTGGGGATATGGCTGTTTTAAGTAAATACACGCCGGGTCTCGAATAAACGCCGGGTGATAAGTTGATTAATTAATGCTCTCGTAGTTAAATTGAAATAAAGTATTCCCCCTTTACACAATCTATACACAAAGAACTACAAAGAAAATACAAGACTCAAAATAAAGATCTTATGGAGGAGAATTCCAAACAAGATTAACTGAATTACAGAAAGGATGAAATGATAAGTTTACCAAACTTGCTGTGTGTCTTCAATGTATCAATACCTTGATGGAATTCAAAAAGCAGAACCGTCAAATTGTTTTTTACAGAGTTACTGCCCTTGTTTCGTGTTTTTGGACTCTGTTCGAGGGAGTCCTCAAAGGGAACAACTTTTCTCAAAAACTATTTAAGAAAGAATAACAAAATTTGCAGTGTGTCTTTAGGGTATCAATACATTGATTGACTTAAAAATGGGTAAATGCAATTAATTATTACAGAATTACAGCCATTTTAGGAAAATATTGTAAGTTTTAATGAAAACTTATTTTGCGGGGGATGTTGATGACCATGGCTTCTTGTTAGTTTTAGATTAGACTCGTCCTAAACTTTGCTTTTCAAGATGTGGTCTTATAAACATCATATAACAGGTCTATTCCAAGGCATATGTAGCGTAAATTCCTGTACTCCGAAACATTCTTCTTCTTCTTTTTAATCCTCTTCGTGCTTGGAGCACATAAGGCTACCAAAGATCGCCAATACTGCCGGTCCTGAGCCCATTGTTGTATCTGTCCCCAGGTCCATCCTAGATCTTTCATTTCTTTTTCCACAGATCTTCTCCACGTTTCTCTTGGCCTTCCTCTGTTTCTCTTTCCTTGTGGTGTCCATCTCATTGCTATACGTGGAATGGCATTACATTCCGAAACATTACAAGAACATAAAAGGAAAAGAAAGTTCACATTGATGAAGATTTAAAATGGATTCGCACAACAAAATCTTACCGATCTAGTTCCAAACAATTTTGACTCTTAATGTGATCATAATTTACTTAATTCTTGAATATATATCTTCTGTAATATAATAATCTTCTAGTATCTAATGTTGATCGAGCCTCTGTTTAGACCAAATCCGTGGGTTCCGGCAGTTTCTCCTGGCGGAAGAAGTTTGCACCACAATCCATTTGATTTTTTTAAGCAAATGACATCGCTTCTCTCAAGGAAAGGGTGGTTCATATCATATTGTCTTTGATTCAGTAGCCAAAAAGATGATTTTAGAAAAGCGTCGCTGATTGCACAACAAACGTAGATTGCTTCCAATCAGGCATCTCCCATTCTAGACCATAATCTCGTTTATATTGGTCGTTGAGTTCAAAGTATTGTTACATGTTATCTATAAAATGGGTGATATAACAACGAATATTTAAAGAAATGCAGGAGTTTGAAATTTGTTTGCCGTATTGTTTACATGTCGCCCAGTGACGTAAATAAAACGTGGGTAGTTAGATACCGAAGCTTTGCTTAGAGTTTTTAGATTAATCTAGTGAATGTAGCAGTAGCAATGAAAATTCTTAGAATTTTAAATTCCCCTCAACGTCTGTTTGGCAAGATCCCCCGGTTGTATGAGCTCTTACTAATTTGTTCACTAGTTATATCTGTAACATATAAAA
Organism: Steromphala cineraria; assembly: GCA_916613615.1. Lineage (NCBI taxonomy): Eukaryota > Metazoa > Mollusca > Gastropoda > Trochida > Trochidae > Steromphala > Steromphala cineraria. The sequence continues at coordinate 49,838,582 of OU744723.1, forward strand.
TATCATCTTTACTGCAGCATATCATATCATCATATCATAGGCATCTCCAACAACATTATACTTTAACATAAGCTGATTCGACTATAAAGATGGTTTTATCAATTATATTTTTCTAATTGTATTGTATATAATGTCCAGCTTTCTCTGTTGTATTTAGGAGCGGTGTTCAAATAAGCCTTGTGGCTTGTTCACCAATCCATATTTCATTTTAGGAAATAAAAATATGTTTAAACCATCCCCCGGTTAAGAAGTGCTAAGCCGCCATGATGACTTTCGCCCATGACCGCGTCCATTGAACAAAGGATATAAGTTTTTGAAGCGCAGCGTAATACCTCATGGAACCAGAACGGACAAAGTGATCACCTCGTTCGCGCATAGTAAAAACTGGTTACTTACATCGGCCATTGGATAAAACTCGTTGCCATTCGGTATGAGTGTGGAAATGTTTGCTACTAGAGATCGCTGATCGGAAGCCGAAAGGACAAGTTACTCTTAAATTATTCATAATTAGTTATAACATAAGAATACATATCTAGTTCATGCAACGTTATCGTTAAGAACATATTTCTCTTATTTCTATGAACACTGCTTTATGAGGGTAGGCACCTTGTCCGTTCTGAGTCTCAATTTTTTTCAGTTTAATTATAGGAGAATAAGAATGTTTAGAGATGAAGTTTTCCCCTATACTACGTAGGTTACGTATTTCTATTTATGTAGTTTTCCCCTGAAATATTGACCTTTGTTGATTGTGTCTGGCTTAACTGAGAACCAAGGCTATTTAAAGATTTTGATTAATAGTTGGAGTGGGGAACATCACAGTGGATCAAGTACAAATATTTCTAGGTTTTTTTTCCAATATGAGAACATTTCCGTTGATTTGGCACGTGCATGCATGTAGGTAAAAATGAAAAATATATTAATTTTAAAAATCTCATTTTGAGCTATTGCAAGCCTTCCATATTTTCTTAAATCAATGAAATCTTTAAGAAAATATTTGTTTAGCTTATTGTTTTAACTAAGGTTGTTATTTTCGCATTAGAGGCCTGTTTTTCCAGCATCTTTCTTGTCTACTAAATATTTTTGCACATTAAGTTCGGTTAGAGTTGCTCAGTTCATTCAGTCAAGTTTAAAGCTTTTTCTGAAATTTACATTCAAATTTGACACAGTTAATATTTTCTTAAGCCAAATGTTTTATCTTAAGAATGCCAAACATCTCATAACTTAACACATTGATCCGTAGTAGTAGGGGTTCGATTCCCGGTCGCGTCATACAAAGACGATAAAGGTGGGAGTTGTTGCTGCCTTGCTTGACACTCAGCATTGTAAAGGCATTATTGTTCCCGCTTTTGTGACCGTCACAGCTCCAAAACTACTGCAGCAAACTGCATGACACTTTCAGCATTGATAGCCTCTGCCCTGAAATTGATACAATGGAAATCCGTTTTCGAAAATCTACTTCCGTTTCCGGTTTACAGCCATTACAAATTCGAAAATTTAACATGGAAAAATTGTTATACCCTTAGAGACTTGAAATTTCACATGAAGATGCGCATTGACCTGAGGAAGAAAAAAGTCAATCATGAAAAATCTCTAAGTCACGTGACTTCTCCTCTAAAGATACTTGCACTAGAGAGCTTAAATTTAGACATAACGTAGCTGAAGCTTAGTTTTCTATAGGATACTCATTTCAAAATCCTAACCCCAATACTTAGGTCACTGTGGCCGAAAACGAAAAATCGCAAACTTCAAGGGCTCATAGCTCAAAAACCCAGCCGTGGAATTTCATGATTTTTGCACGAGAGCTAGACATGCATAAGGTCTACAAGAATCAACAATAAAATCGTTCGCGAACAGTCATTTCCGGTTTTGACAGAGCTTCAAAAATTGAATTTTCGGATTCCGTAAATTTTTAACATGGGAATTTTTTTCAAAATGCACTCAGAGACTTGAAATTTCACATGAAGATGCGCATTGACCTGAGTAAGAAAAAAAGCAGCAATCATGACGACTTCGTAGGTCACGTGGTTTAGGCGCCATTTTGAATTTACTGTACGACCTTGCACATTTTAACCGGAAATGGACTTCCAGAGACATGTAGATTGCACTTTGAGACTTGAAATTTCACATGAAGATGCGCATTGACGTGCTGAAGAAAAAAGTAAATCAAGAAAAATCTCTAGGTCACGTGACTTGGCCGCCATCTTGCTTTTAGTGCATTTTTGACCATTGCTGACCCATACCGCCTTTGAAAATCTTCTCCTCTGAAGATACTTGCACTAGAGAGCTGAAATTTAGACACTACGTAGCTGAAGATTAGTTTCTATAGGATACTCAAATCAAAGTCCTAACCCTAATACTTAGGTCACTGTGACCTTTCAAAGTTGGCAAAAAACGAAAAATCGCAAACTTCAAGGGTTCATAGCTAAAAAACCTAGACGTGGAATTTCATGATTTTTGCATGAGAGTTAGACATTGGCAAGGTCTACAAGAATCAAGAATAAAATCGCTCGCGAACAGTCATTTCCGATTTGACAGAGCTTCAAAAATAGAATTTTCGGATTCCGAAAATTTTTAACATGGGCAAAATGCACTCAGAGACTTGAAATTTCACATGAAGATGCGCATTGACCTGAGGAAGAAAAAAGGCAATCATGACGACTTCGTAGGTCACGTGGTTTAGGCGCCATTTTGAATTTACCGTACGACATTGCACATTTTAACCGGAAATGGACTTCCAGAGACATGCAGATTGCACTTAGAGACTTGAAATTTCACATGAAGATGCGCATTGACGTGTTGAACATTAAAAAGTAAAGAAACGGTGAGACATCTGTCGCAAATATCATGTTTTCATTCAAATTACCGTAAGCCTCAAGAGCTCCCGAACCAATGGATATATTTTCGGTGTGTTTACGCCATCGTGTAGGGGAAATAATTGTTTTATATATGTAGTAGCGTTCAGTTTATCCAGGTAACGTCAAAGGATAACCAACTACTGGGGGTGTGAGGCTCGACCAATTTATTACAGAAGTAATATAGATGAAAACCCTGCAATACAGGAATACAACAAATAAAAACATGATCATTCACACATAATTGCAACACTTCAATGTATCCAACAGACACATATAATTCACTCCAAATAAATATTTATAAAGGAATGACATGATATACTTAGACTAATTTAGTCATATGAATTTATCCTAATACTTTATGTTAATCATTAAATCACATCATCTCTGTATGTTATGAATTATTACATCTCAACATTATCTTAACTATCATCATTACATGTATCAAGAGCATAAATTATATGCAAACACATGTACATATAAACTAAACCCGGAACATTACCTAAAGATGTCACATACATCATAAGTATAGACATAAACATATAATACATAAACGGGTTGAATACATATGCATATACATGATTAAAATACATAAAACCATGAAACTCACCGCTGCGTGACAGCAGGTTTTCAGTACAGGTAGTCAGTAAGGTTGGGAATCACATGGTTATCTAAAAAGTGAATAATAAAAGCTAATATAAAACCTATCTCACTTTGAAAACACTAGCACACTTTCAACAATCACTCACCTCAAACACACACATTAGTTTAATGAATTACTTTAAAATGTTTAATGTATTTATGCCTTTAGTTATGATATATATAAGATAGATAAAATGGATATGTATGCATATAGAAATATGGTAATATGACCGAATGATTTCATTGGTCAATACTTTAATTTAGCATAAATGTTACTTAATCTAAAGCATTATCTTTAGATTAGAAATCCTATTTAGATATAAGATTAAAATATAATATTTACAACACATAATACAATAGGAGCACACAAACTAACCTCATTATATGAAATCCTGAATCCTCGAATAACATCCAAGAATATCCTTCAGAACAACTCGGAAACAGCAAATAATCACAACATACTATCCAACCAAATATGACTGACTAACTTAAAAGTGTAAAACCTGAACCTTATAAACACCTCTAGACAATAGATAGTAAGCTAGGCTGTAAGAGAGAAGAGAGTTGAAAGGGAGACAGCTTGGGTATTGAGTGGAGTGCAGGTGACAGGCATGGCCTGGTGTGCAGTGGCTATTGTTAGTATTATCTAAGAAAGCTAAGAATACATGATTTACTTTAGTAGTTGGCAATAAATGAATAACTTAATGTTAAAATACCTTGATTTAATGAAATACACTAACTTAATAAGCTAATGAAAAAGGCTTATTCTAAAGACATTGACTAAAATATTGCTAAAATAATATATACAACACAACTCTAACTGTCTTAAATAAGAGTAACTAATCATAAAATATATATACAATTTCAACACTGCCACACACTTCCCCCCATCCAAGAAATGACGTCCTCGTCATTCCAATCCAGAGAGGGAACGAAGAATGTGGTGAATGTCCTTTAGAATTTGATTCCTGGATTCTGTGTCTGGCACTCTGTGGCTCATCAGGTACTCCCCCGATGACATCCAGTTAGGTGGTCTTGTATTCCTTCCAGATCTCCGAGTTGGTGGTGCAGGAAGCAGTCTTCTTCGTCCAGATGATGGGGTACTTCCTGCAAATGACTGGTTCACTGGAGTCTCTCTTCCTGATTCTGGTGATGAGTTGTCTGGCAGCTGTGGCGCGGCATCCTGCTCATCATTTGTCGTCTCTGTCTCTTGGTCATTTGCTTCAGGGTGATCCTGGACCTTAGGAACAGTCTGTTCCTCTACAGTGTCATCCCCTGGTATCTGGTCTTGTCCGTCTTCTGTTGCGTCTGGATCTTCTTCAGGATGTTCTTCTGTGTCTTCTTGCGTTGAAGGCATGTGGTCGTCACCACCAGAAGAGATACCCTCTGCCTCAAGATGATCATGATCGTCACCAATCACAACTTGGGCAGAGTCATCACCTTCCTCAGCAGGCTCGGCATCAACAACGGGTGTGTCCTCGATTCCTGCTGTGTCTTGAGACGGCTCCATAATTACCAGATATGTCTCTTCTTCTTCTGTGTCTTCTTCATCTTCTCCTTGTTCAGAAACTGTAGGTTCCGGAGCAGGAGGAACTGTCTTCTGGTTACGTGGCTTAGGGACTGGTCTTGGCTTGGCTGGCGTGGGATCAGAGTTTGGGATGAATCCAATGGGTAGCAGATGGTTTCGGTGTAATGTCCTCTTGCGTCCTTCACCGTTCTCCTTCTGGACAGTGTAAACTGGAATCCCAGAGTTAGGCTGGTCCAAGACGACATACACATCCTCTTCCCATCGATCTGCCAGCTTATGTTTCCCATCGAATGCCAGGACTTTCACGAGTACTCTGTCTCCAACTTGTACTGTAGCTCCTCGTACCTTTAGGTCATATCCTGCCTTCTGTTTCTCCTGGGCCTCTACAGAGTTCTCAGCCGCTTGTTTGTATGCCTGTCTCAGTCGTTCTCGAAGGTCCTTGGTATATTGAAGAACAGACTTGTGGCTGTGGCTTGGCTCTATTCCAAAGGCGAGGTCTATGGGTAACCTGGGCTCTCTTCCAAACATGAGGAAAAAGGGTGTTTGTCCTGTGGATTCATGCCGAATGCAATTGTATGCATGTACAAGAGGTCCTACAAAGTTCTTCCAATCCCTTTTCTTGTCTGGTGATAGGGTCCCAAGCATGTCACAGAGTGTCCTATTAAATCTTTCCGTCATGCCGTTTCCCATGGGATGGTATGGTGTAGTCCTTGATTTCTTGATGTTTAGGAGAGCACACAGTTCTTTCATAAGATTCCCTTCAAAGTTGGCGCCTTGATCTGTATGGAGTCTTTGAGGTATACTATAGTGTTGGACAAAGTTGGTGTAGAATGCCTCAGCTGTTGTCTTGGCTGTCTGGTACCTGGTAGGAATGGCCATGGCATATCTTGTGAAATGGTCTGTTATTACCAAGATGTTCTCATATCCTCTTGATGACTCCAGAGAAAGGAAATCCATACATACAAGCTCTAAGGGCTGTGTTGTCTTGATGTTTACAAGTGGTGCTCTTGCATTAGTTGGAGACTTTCTTCTTAGGCATCTACCACACTGCTGTATCCATTCTTCGGCGTCCTTTTGCATTCCTGGCCAGTAAAATCTGTCCCTCAGCAGTGAGTAGGTCCTATCTCTCCCAGGGTGTCCTAAGTCATCGTGGCATCCTTCAAGTGCTGGCTTGATAAAGGCGGAGGGAAGTACAAGCTGTAGCTTCTTCTCTTCTCCAATGATGACTTGTTTATAGAGGACTCCATCCTTAAGCTCCAGGCTGTCGAATACTCTAGAGAGTAGGAGATGAGGTTTCACCTGTGGAATTGTGTCCCTCCTTGGTTTGTGACCTCTCCTCACACAGTCTATCCACGGCTGGAGTACAGGATCCCTGGCTTGAACTTTCCTCCAGTCTCTTGTGGTCATGTTACGAATGTCCTGGCTCTGGTCTGGTTCTATATCCACAACTTGTGCTGACATACACAGGGATTCCACATAAGGTTGATGGTGTAGAGTGTGGCAAATAGCTCCAATGGAATCTGTGTTGATCCTCTCTTCACCTCCTATAGCTGGGAGTCTTGACAGTCCATCTGCATCAGCGTTGTTGCGTCCTGGGCGATAGATGATGTCAAAGTTAAAGGCTGCTAGAGATGCTAACCAGCGATGACCGGTAGCATCTAGCTTAGCAGAGGTGAGCACGTAGGTCAGTGGATTATTGTCGGTGTATACTGTAAAAGTGCCACCATACAGATAATCCTGGAACTTTTCAGTCACCGCCCACTTGAGTGCCAAGAACTCAAGACGGTGAGCTGAGTAATTCCGTTCTGACTTACTTAACCCTCGGCTAGCGTAGCAGATCACATGCTTCTGTCCTGTGTCGTCTTCCTGGTATAGAACGGCCCCGAGTCCATGAGTGCTGGCATCAGTGTGGAGTTCAAACTTTTTTCTGTAATCTGGGTAACCTAACACTGGTGGAGTAGATAGTACTTTCTTCAGTTGTTTGAATGACTCCTCTTGCTCCAAGTCCCAGTGCCATGGTTCCGTAGTTGGGCTTATCCTCTTCTTGCTCTTCTTGACTTGCTGTGGTGCTGGCATGAGGCGAGTTAAGGGGTAGGTGATCTTAGCAAAATCCTTAACAAACTTCCTGTAATATCCAGCGAATCCCAAGAAAGATCTGACTTGCTCTGGAGTCTTTGGTCTTGGCCAATCCTTGATCCGCTGGACTTTATCTGGATCCGCTTCTATGCCTTCTGAGGAGACAACATGTCCAAGAAACTTGATCTTGTCCTTAAAGAATGAGCATTTGCTTGGTGTAAGTTTGAGTCCACATTCTCTGATTCTGTCAAACACAAGGGAGAGACGTTCAAGGTGTTGTTCGTAGCTGTCAGAGAAAATGATAATGTCGTCCATGTATATAAGGCAGATCTTAAGATGGAGGCCTTCAAAACACTCATTCATCAGACGCTGGTAGGTTGCTGGGCTGTTACACAATCCAAATGGCATCCGGTTATATTCATAAAAGCCAAGTGGGCCAACAGTAAAAGCGGTTCTCTCTTTATGCTCCTCAGCTAGTTCTACCTGGTGGTATCCACTCTTCATGTCAAGTGTAGAGTACATCTTGGATCCTGCCAGAGCGTCAAATAGTTCCTCTACCCTCGGAAGCGCATAATTGTCTTTAATCGTCCGATTGTTGAGCTGGCGATAATCCACACACATTCGAAGTTTGCCATTCTTCTTCCTTGCTAGCACAACATTGGAGGACCATGGAGAGTAAGACTTCCTGATGATGCCTGCAGTTAGAAGCTGTTGGAGATGGTCCTTTACTTCCTGGTACATCGGTGGAGGGATCCATCTGTGCCTCTGCTTGAACGGAGTCGCATCCTCAAGTTCGATGCGGTGTACCATCCTGTCTGTGTGACCAACATCAGTCTCTCCAGTGGAAAATATGTCTATGTTATCCTTGATAACAGTCTTACCCTGTAACAGCTGTGCCTCTGAAACTGCTGCTAGGTCAAAGTCCATGAGGTCAAGAGCCGATTCCTTCCTATCTTGACATGCTGTAGGAGTATCCTCAATGGTGACAGGCTGTATTTCACAAAGCAGAGCATGGGGGTAAATGGCAACAGTCCTCGTAGTGACATTACTAATGTGTACTTCCACTGGCGATCTCCTTTCCTTGTTGTAGGTCACGAGACATGGGGCAATGTCAAGGTCGTCCGGAACAGATGATGAATCCGTAGCATGAAGAAGTGCACAAGTAGGTGGATAATCTAGAGGCCTGTCGACATATCCCTGTATCTTGACTTCTGCGTTAGGAGGAATGATATAAAGTTGACTTTCAGCTGACTTGACGATAGCTAGTTGATGTTTCCTCTTTGCCAGTTCTTTTTCACGGAGTGAAATGCACCGAAAAGCCAAATACCAGGGTGTGTGAAGATCAGCAGACTGCAGGAATCGAGTCCCATGCTGGTCTTTACACTCTAGCATAAGTGCTTTGAGGATGTTAGTCCCCAACAACACTGGAACAGAAGCATTGTAGCTACTGTCCGGCACTACCAGGAACAGCCCTTCGTGTTGTGACGGTGTCATGCCAGTCACGGTCAAAGGTGCTGCTATATATCCTGAGTAGGGGAGCTGATTGCCATCAGCGCATTCCACATGAATGCTCTTAAGGGGTTGCAAGGGTATGTGTGCCAGGTTCTGGTGGTAGAAGGACTCGCTCAGGGTAGAAACTGTAGCCCCAGTGTCTAGGAGAGCTGTAGCAGTAACTCCCTGAACGGCAACCTCTACCTCAGTGGCACTACCAACATGACAAGAGTTGTCTTTGGGACAATGGAGGTAAAAATCCAATGGTCGTCCCATACCATGGATTTCTTTTAGTTTAAACGCCAGTTATGATCCAGTCTGATGTTACACTGATAGCTGAAGTGTCCTAGCTGCTGACATCTATAGCAAATAGGAACATACTGGCCTCTGTCATCATAAGTCCATCCTTGTCTCAGTCTAGGTCCTTGACCTTGAGATCCGTGAGATCCTCTTGGTCCTTGAGGGGGTGGTGGCGGGGGTCCTCTAAAAGGTTGAGAGTAATAGTCCTGAGGTGGCTCCTGTGCCTGTGCCTGTCCTGGTGTCCTTGAGCCAATGGGAGATAATCCATGAGAAGCCTTATCCTTCTTGAGCTCAGCAACATCTGTCGTAAGTTTCTTTATCATGCCCTTGATCTCAGATAGCTCCTTGTTCTCCTTGTCTATGGCTGCCATACCTAACACTGTTGACCTCTTGCCTGTAACACGTCCTTTCAATTCTTGTTCGATCCTTCTGAGCTCTACAAGTAATTTACTGAAGGTGTGGCTCTGGTCATACTTATGTCCAGCGATGTCCTTGAGTCTAGGGAGAAGTCCTGTCCATAACATAGCTCTCAACATTTGGTCCTTCTTGTTATCTGAAACTTCTCCAGCATCGATAGCACAACACAACAAATCCTCAAGCCTGCAAGCCCACGTTGCCACTGTCTCTGTTTCTTGTTGTTTTGCAGAATAAAACTGTGCAAGTAAAGTTTCAGTGGCTTCAACATCCCCATATATAGAGTCCATCTTGTCCAGTATAGCGTGCACATCCACCGTTGTTCCCAAATGCAGAAGAACTCTTGCTGCTGGTCCTCTGAGTGAGTTGTGAATAGATCTTTTGATTGAATCCTCAGTGTGAACTTTGTCCTTGAATAAACACTTGACCTCATGTTTCCAAAGGTCGTATGAGAGATCCTTTTGGCCATCACCAGAGAAATATGGGAGACGCGGGACTTGAGGAGTGCTAACAAGTTGGATGGGGGCTTGTTGAAGGGTGGGATTGAAGAGTGGCTGACCAGAGGAACCTGAAGAAGAATTAGCATCTTCCTCAGATTTTACTTTGGTCTTACCCACAACTTCTGCCATCCATGCCATTAGCTCAGCAGGAGATTCAACATTCGGATGTAGGTTAAGCTCGTTTAATGACGAAACAAGTTTACCTATCTCATCCTCCTGCAAATTACTCTCTGCCATTATAATGACACTGATGTATAACTAAGTGAAGTGATAACTAGTGAGTTAATACCGTAATGTGCGCTTTGAAAATTTAATAAGTAACCCTAGGTATTGTTGTAATGCATGATGAAAAGATAACAAGTTGAAGTTGTATATAAGGAAGGTAACACAAAATGAATGAAGACAATTAAAGCTAACCTACTGTTTAATATCTAATATAATACTACCCTTATACTTTATTAAAGTAGTATTTGATATTGTTAAATAGCTACATGTTGATTAACTAAACTGACTCAAAATTAATTGAAATACTTTAAATTATACTAGAATTACTAAGGCAATATATAACTTAACAAATGTTAGTGACTAATTACATTGTGAATATGCAAGTGTATGTGCTTATGTAGGAAGGGAAGGATAAGATATAGCAAAGTAAAGACACCAACAATGAATGAACTACACAGCTACATGACAACTCAATGAATGAACACAGAAATCAAATGAATATATGAACACAACACCTGAGACACAAGCAAATCCAAGACAACAACAACTTGAACTAAACCAAGAATATAAACTAAATTAAACTAAGAAGATACTAAGCAATGATTAATGAATCCTAACTTTTATTGGATAATTCCTACATTTTATTTAATATTTAAGAACTAAGGGTTTATTTATACTTTATTGATAATAGTGAACACACAATCACACAATCATTCACATGATGGAAGTGTAAATGCAAAATAATTATATACTAAGCCGGCATTGATTATGAATACATGTATATGCAAAGAGTAGGACAAACTTTTTTACATGGCAATGTCACACAATGAAATACAGTGATAATTTAATACAATGGTATACCAGTTGATACAAGGTGATGATAATACAAGAGAATTTGATGTAATAATAATCAATGTATTACAATACAATCACATACAAGATATGAATTCAAAAATGTATAATTACAATATTTACAGTTATTTTACAAAGATATTAAATCAAATGTTACATATTATAAAGGCAATTCAACAATACAAAATAGTGACGTCAATATGATATCGTCTCTCAAGATGGCAGATCACAGGCTACATGCTGATCAGAGTCTCAAATCACATGTCACAGGTCACATAGTAACTAATGCATCGTGTACAGATGAACTCACAGTCTCTCTGACACGAGTCAGATGTGGGACAGTCTCCCACTGAAGGTGGTAGTGTACTTCCTTCTCTCACATGGTCAAGTCCTCACTGGGGGCTCCAAATGTAGTAGCGTTCAGTTTATCCAGGTAACGTCAAAGGATAACCAACTACTGGGGGTGTGAGGCTCGACCAATTTATTACAGAAGTAATATAGATGAAACCCCTGCAATACAGGAATACAACAAATTAAAACATGATCATTCACACATAATTGCAACACATCAATGTATCCAACAGACACATATAATTCACTCCAAATAAATATTTATAAAGGAATGACATGATATACTTAGACTAATTTAGTCATATGAATTTATCCTAATACTTTATGTTAATCATTAAATCACATCATCTCTGTATGTTATGAATTATTACATCTCAACATTATCTTAACTATCATCATTACATGTATCAAGAGCATAAATTATATGCAAACACATGTACATATAAACTAAACCCGGAACATTACCTAAAGATGTCACATACATCATAAGTATAGACATAAACATATAATACATAAACGGGTTGAATACATATGCATATACATGATTAAAATACATAAAACCATGAAACTCACCGCTGCGTGACAGCAGGTTTTCAGTACAGGTAGTCAGTAAGGTTGGGAATCACATGGTTATCTAAAAAGTGAATAATAAAAGCTAATATAAAACCTATCTCACTTTGAAAACACTAGCACACTTTCAACAATCACTCACCTCAAACACACACATTAGTTTAATGAATTACTTTAAAATGTTTAATGTATTTATGCCTTTAGTTATGATATATATAAGATAGATAAAATGGATATGTATGCATATAGAAATATGGTAATATGACCGAATGATTTCATTGGTCAATACTTTAATTTAGCATAAATGTTACTTAATCTAAAGCATTATCTTTAGATTAGAAATCCTATTTAGATATAAGATTAAAATATAATATTTACAACACATAATACAATAGGAGCACACAAACTAACCTCATTATATGAAATCCTGAATCCTCGAATAATATCCAAGAATATCCTTCAGAACAACTCGGAAACAGCAAATAATCACAACATACTATCCAACCAAATATGACTGACTAACTTAAAAGTGTAAAACCTGAACCTTATAAACACCTCTAGACAATAGATAGTAAGCTAGGCTGTAAGAGAGAAGAGAGTTGAAAGGGAGACAGCTTGGGTATTGAGTGGAGTGCAGGTGACAGGCATGGCCTGGTGTGCAGTGGCTATTGTTAGTATTATCTAAGAAAGCTAAGAATACATGATTTACTTTAGTAGTTGGCAATAAATGAATAACTTAATGTTAAAATACCTTGATTTAATGAAATACACTAACTTAATAAGCTAATGAAAAAGGCTTATTCTAAAGACATTGACTAAAATATTGCTAAAATAATATATACAACACAACTCTAACTGTCTTAAATAAGAGTAACTAATCATAAAATATATATACAATTTCAACACTGCCACACACTTCCCCCCATCCAAGAAATGACGTCCTCGTCATTCCAATCCAGAGAGGGAACGAAGAATGTGGTGAATGTCCTTTAGAATTTGATTCCTGGATTCTGTGTCTGGCACTCTGTGGCTCATCAGGTACTCCCCCGATGACATCCAGTTAGGTGGTCTTGTATTCCTTCCAGATCTCCGAGTTGGTGGTGCAGGAAGCAGTCTTCTTCGTCCAGATGATGGGGTACTTCCTGCAAATGACTGGTTCACTGGAGTCTCTCTTCCTGATTCTGGTGATGAGTTGTCTGGCAGCTGTGGCGCGGCATCCTGCTCATCATTTGTCGTCTCTGTCTCTTGGTCATTTGCTTCAGGGTGATCCTGGACCTTAGGAACAGTCTGTTCCTCTACAGTGTCATCCCCTGGTATCTGGTCTTGTCCGTCTTCTGTTGCGTCTGGATCTTCTTCAGGATGTTCTTCTGTGTCTTCTTGCGTTGAAGGCATGTGGTCGTCACCACCAGAAGAGATACCCTCTGCCTCAAGATGATCATGATCGTCACCAATCACAACTTGGGCAGAGTCATCACCTTCCTCAGCAGGCTCGGCATCAACAACGGGTGTGTCCTCGATTCCTGCTGTGTCTTGAGACGGCTCCATAATTACCAGATATGTCTCTTCTTCTTCTGTGTCTTCTTCATCTTCTCCTTGTTCAGAAACTGTAGGTTCCGGAGCAGGAGGAACTGTCTTCTGGTTACGTGGCTTAGGGACTGGTCTTGGCTTGGCTGGCGTGGGATCAGAGTTTGGGATGAATCCAATGGGTAGCAGATGGTTTCGGTGTAATGTCCTCTTGCGTCCTTCACCGTTCTCCTTCTGGACAGTGTAAACTGGAATCCCAGAGTTAGGCTGGTCCAAGACGACATACACATCCTCTTCCCATCGATCTGCCAGCTTATGTTTCCCATCGAATGCCAGGACTTTCACGAGTACTCTGTCTCCAACTTGTACTGTAGCTCCTCGTACCTTTAGGTCATATCCTGCCTTCTGTTTCTCCTGGGCCTCTACAGAGTTCTCAGCCGCTTGTTTGTATGCCTGTCTCAGTCGTTCTCGAAGGTCCTTGGTATATTGAAGAACAGACTTGTGGCTGTGGCTTGGCTCTATTCCAAAGGCGAGGTCTATGGGTAACCTGGGCTCTCTTCCAAACATGAGGAAAAAGGGTGTTTGTCCTGTGGATTCATGCCGAATGCAATTGTATGCATGTACAAGAGGTCCTACAAAGTTCTTCCAATCCCTTTTCTTGTCTGGTGATAGGGTCCCAAGCATGTCACAGAGTGTCCTATTAAATCTTTCCGTCATGCCGTTTCCCATGGGATGGTATGGTGTAGTCCTTGATTTCTTGATGTTTAGGAGAGCACACAGTTCTTTCATAAGATTCCCTTCAAAGTTGGCGCCTTGATCTGTATGGAGTCTTTGAGGTATACTATAGTGTTGGACAAAGTTGGTGTAGAATGCCTCAGCTGTTGTCTTGGCTGTCTGGTACCTGGTAGGAATGGCCATGGCATATCTTGTGAAATGGTCTGTTATTACCAAGATGTTCTCATATCCTCTTGATGACTCCAGAGAAAGGAAATCCATACATACAAGCTCTAAGGGCTGTGTTGTCTTGATGTTTACAAGTGGTGCTCTTGCATTAGTTGGAGACTTTCTTCTTAGGCATCTACCACACTGCTGTATCCATTCTTCGGCGTCCTTTTGCATTCCTGGCCAGTAAAATCTGTCCCTCAGCAGTGAGTAGGTCCTATCTCTCCCAGGGTGTCCTAAGTCATCGTGGCATCCTTCAAGTGCTGGCTTGATAAAGGCGGAGGGAAGTACAAGCTGTAGCTTCTTCTCTTCTCCAATGATGACTTGTTTATAGAGGACTCCATCCTTAAGCTCCAGGCTGTCGAATACTCTAGAGAGTAGGAGATGAGGTTTCACCTGTGGAATTGTGTCCCTCCTTGGTTTGTGACCTCTCCTCACACAGTCTATCCACGGCTGGAGTACAGGATCCCTGGCTTGAACTTTCCTCCAGTCTCTTGTGGTCATGTTACGAATGTCCTGGCTCTGGTCTGGTTCTATATCCACAACTTGTGCTGACATACACAGGGATTCCACATAAGGTTGATGGTGTAGAGTGTGGCAAATAGCTCCAATGGAATCTGTGTTGATCCTCTCTTCACCTCCTATAGCTGGGAGTCTTGACAGTCCATCTGCATCAGCGTTGTTGCGTCCTGGGCGATAGATGATGTCAAAGTTAAAGGCTGCTAGAGATGCTAACCAGCGATGACCGGTAGCATCTAGCTTAGCAGAGGTGAGCACGTAGGTCAGTGGATTATTGTCGGTGTATACTGTAAAAGTGCCACCATACAGATAATCCTGGAACTTTTCAGTCACCGCCCACTTGAGTGCCAAGAACTCAAGACGGTGAGCTGAGTAATTCCGTTCTGACTTACTTAACCCTCGGCTAGCGTAGCAGATCACATGCTTCTGTCCTGTGTCGTCTTCCTGGTATAGAACGGCCCCGAGTCCATGAGTGCTGGCATCAGTGTGGAGTTCAAACTTTTTTCTGTAATCTGGGTAACCTAACACTGGTGGAGTAGATAGTACTTTCTTCAGTTGTTTGAATGACTCCTCTTGCTCCAAGTCCCAGTGCCATGGTTCCGTAGTTGGGCTTATCCTCTTCTTGCTCTTCTTGACTTGCTGTGGTGCTGGCATGAGGCGAGTTAAGGGGTAGGTGATCTTAGCAAAATCCTTAACAAACTTCCTGTAATATCCAGCGAATCCCAAGAAAGATCTGACTTGCTCTGGAGTCTTTGGTCTTGGCCAATCCTTGATCCGCTGGACTTTATCTGGATCCGCTTCTATGCCTTCTGAGGAGACAACATGTCCAAGAAACTTGATCTTGTCCTTAAAGAATGAGCATTTGCTTGGTGTAAGTTTGAGTCCACATTCTCTGATTCTGTCAAACACAAGGGAGAGACGTTCAAGGTGTTGTTCGTAGCTGTCAGAGAAAATGATAATGTCGTCCATGTATATAAGGCAGATCTTAAGATGGAGGCCTTCAAAACACTCATTCATCAGACGCTGGTAGGTTGCTGGGCTGTTACACAATCCAAATGGCATCCGGTTATATTCATAAAAGCCAAGTGGGCCAACAGTAAAAGCGGTTCTCTCTTTATGCTCCTCAGCTAGTTCTACCTGGTGGTATCCACTCTTCATGTCAAGTGTAGAGTACATCTTGGATCCTGCCAGAGCGTCAAATAGTTCCTCAACCCTCGGAAGCGCATAATTGTCTTTAATCGTCCGATTGTTGAGCTGGCGATAATCCACACACATTCGAAGTTTGCCATTCTTCTTCCTTGCTAGCACAACATTGGAGGACCATGGAGAGTAAGACTTCCTGATGATGCCTGCAGTTAGAAGCTGTTGGAGGTGGTCCTTTACTTCCTGGTACATCGGTGGAGGGATCCATCTGTGCCTCTGCTTGAACGGAGTCGCATCCTCAAGTTCGATGCGGTGTACCATCCTGTCTGTGTGGCCAACATCAGTCTCTCCGGTGGAAAATATGTCAATGTTATCCTTGATAACAGTCTTACCCTGTAACAGCTGTGCCTCTGAAACTGCTGCTAGGTCAAAGTCCATGAGGTCAAGAGCCGATTCCTTCCTATCTTGACATGCTGTAGGAGTATCCTCAATGGTGACAGGCTGTATTTCACAAAGCAGAGCATGGGGGTAAATGGCAACAGTCCTCGTAGTGACATTACTAATGTGTACTTCCACTGGCGATCTCCTTTCCTTGTTGTAGGTCACGAGACATGGGGCAATGTCAAGGTCGTCCGGAACAGATGATGAATCCGTAGCATGAAGAAGTGCACAAGTAGGTGGATAATCTAGAGGCCTGTCGACATATCCCTGTATCTTGACTTCTGCGTTAGGAGGAATGATATAAAGTTGACTTTCAGCTGACTTGACGATAGCTAGTTGATGTTTCCTCTTTGCCAGTTCTTTTTCACGGAGTGAAATGCACCGAAAAGCCAAATACCAGGGTGTGTGAAGATCAGCAGACTGCAGGAATCGAGTCCCATGCTGGTCTTTACACTCTAGCATAAGTGCTTTGAGGATGTTAGTCCCCAACAACACTGGAACAGAAGCATTGTAGCTACTGTCCGGCACTACCAGGAACAGCCCTTCGTGTTGTGACGGTGTCATGCCAGTCACGGTCAAAGGTGCTGCTATATATCCTGAGTAGGGGAGCTGATTGCCATCAGCGCATTCCACATGAATGCTCTTAAGGGGTTGCAAGGGTATGTGTGCCAGGTTCTGGTGGTAGAAGGACTCGCTCAGGGTAGAAACTGTAGCCCCAGTGTCTAGGAGAGCTGTAGCAGTAACTCCCTGAACGGCAACCTCTACCTCAGTGGCACTACCAACATGACAAGAGTTGTCTTTGGGACAATGGAGGTTAAAATCCAATGGTCGTCCCATACCATGGATTTCTTTTAGTTTAAACGCCAGTTATGATCCAGTCTGATGTTACACTGATAGCTGAAGTGTCCTAGCTGCTGACATCTATAGCAAATAGGAACATACTGGCCTCTGTCATCATAAGTCCATCCTTGTCTCAGTCTAGGTCCTTGACCTTGAGATCCGTGAGATCCTCTTGGTCCTTGAGGGGGTGGTGGCGGGGGTCCTCTAAAAGGTTGAGAGTAATAGTCCTGAGGTGGCTCCTGTGCCTGTGCCTGTCCTGGTGTCCTTGAGCCAATGGGAGATAATCCATGAGAAGCCTTATCCTTCTTGAGCTCAGCAACATCTGTCGTAAGTTTCTTTATCATGCCCTTGATCTCAGATAGCTCCTTGTTCTCCTTGTCTATGGCTGCCATACCTAACACTGTTGACCTCTTGCCTGTAACACGTCCTTTCAATTCTTGTTCGATCCTTCTGAGCTCTACAAGTAATTTACTGAAGGTGTGGCTCTGGTCATACTTATGTCCAGCGATGTCCTTGAGTCTAGGGAGAAGTCCTGTCCATAACATAGCTCTCAACATTTGGTCCTTCTTGTTATCTGAAACTTCTCCAGCATCGATAGCACAACACAACAAATCCTCAAGCCTGCAAGCCCACGTTGCCACTGTCTCTGTTTCTTGTTGTTTTGCAGAATAAAACTGTGCAAGTAAAGTTTCAGTGGCTTCAACATCCCCATATATAGAGTCCATCTTGTCCAGTATAGCGCGCACATCCACCGTTGTTCCCAAATGCAGAAGAACTCTTGCTGCTGGTCCTCTGAGTGAGTTGTGAATAGATCTTTTGATTGAATCCTCAGTGTGAACTTTGTCCTTGAATAAACACTTGACCTCATGTTTCCAAAGGTCGTATGAGAGATCCTTTTGGCCATCACCAGAGAAATATGGGAGACGCGGGACTTGAGGAGTGCTAACAAGTTGGATGGGGGCTTGTTGAAGGGTGGGATTGAAGAGTGGCTGACCAGAGGAACCTGAAGAAGAATTAGCATCTTCCTCAGATTTTACTTTGGTCTTACCCACAACTTCTGCCATCCATGCCATTAGCTCAGCAGGAGATTCAACATTCGGATGTAGGTTAAGCTCGTTTAATGACGAAACAAGTTTACCTATCTCATCCTCCTGCAAATTACTCTCTGCCATTATAATGACACTGATGTATAACTAAGTGAAGTGATAACTAGTGAGTTAATACCGTAATGTGCGCTTTGAAAATTTAATAAGTAACCCTAGGTATTGTTGTAATGCATGATGAAAAGATAACAAGTTGAAGTTGTATATAAGGAAGGTAACACAAAATGAATGAAGACAATTAAAGCTAACCTACTGTTTAATATCTAATATAATACTACCCTTATACTTTATTAAAGTAGTATTTGATATTGTTAAATAGCTACATGTTGATTAACTAAACTGACTCAAAATTAATTGAAATACTTTAAATTATACTAGAATTACTAAGGCAATATATAACTTAACAAATGTTAGTGACTAATTACATTGTGAATATGCAAGTGTATGTGCTTATGTAGGAAGGGAAGGATAAGATATAGCAAAGTAAAGACACCAACAATGAATGAACTACACAGCTACATGACAACTCAATGAATGAACACAGAAATCAAATGAATATATGAACACAACACCTGAGACACAAGCAAATCCAAGACAACAACAACTTGAACTAAACCAAGAATATAAACTAAATTAAACTAAGAAGATACTAAGCAATGATTAATGAATCCTAACTTTTATTGGATAATTCCTACATTTTATTTAATATTTAAGAACTAAGGGTTTATTTATACTTTATTGATAATAGTGAACACACAATCACACAATCATTCACATGATGGAAGTGTAAATGCAAAATAATTATATACTAAGCCGGCATTGATTATGAATACATGTATATGCAAAGAGTAGGACAAACTTTTTTACATGGCAATGTCACACAATGAAATACAGTGATAATTTAATACAATGGTATACCAGTTGATACAAGGTGATGATAATACAAGAGAATTTGATGTAATAATAATCAATGTATTACAATACAATCACATACAAGATATGAATTCAAAAATGTATAATTACAATATTTACAGTTATTTTACAAAGATATTAAATCAAATGTTACATATTATAAAGGCAATTCAACAATACAAAATAGTGACGTCAATATGATATCGTCTCTCAAGATGGCAGATCACAGGCTACATGCTGATCAGAGTCTCAAATCACATGTCACAGGTCACATAGTAACTAATGCATCGTGTACAGATGAACTCACAGTCTCTCTGACACGAGTCAGATGTGGGACAGTCTCCCACTGAAGGTGGTAGTGTACTTCCTTCTCTCACATGGTCAAGTCCTCACTGGGGGCTCCAAATGTAGTAGCGTTCAGTTTATCCAGGTAACGTCAAAGGATAACCAACTACTGGGGGTGTGAGGCTCGACCAATTTATTACAGAAGTAATATAGATGAAACCCCTGCAATACAGGAATACAACAAATTAAAACATGATCATTCACACATAATTGCAACACATCAATGTATCCAACAGACACATATAATTCACTCCAAATAAATATTTATAAAGGAATGACATGATATACTTAGACTAATTTAGTCATATGAATTTATCCTAATACTTTATGTTAATCATTAAATCACATCATCTCTGTATGTTATGAATTATTACATCTCAACATTATCTTAACTATCATCATTACATGTATCAAGAGCATAAATTATATGCAAACACATGTACATATAAACTAAACCCGGAACATTACCTAAAGATGTCACATACATCATAAGTATAGACATAAACATATAATACATAAACGGGTTGAATACATATGCATATACATGATTAAAATACATAAAACCATGAAACTCACCGCTGCGTGACAGCAGGTTTTCAGTACAGGTAGTCAGTAAGGTTGGGAATCACATGGTTATCTAAAAAGTGAATAATAAATGCTAATATAAAACCTATCTCACTTTGAAAACACTAGCACACTTTCAACAATCACTCACCTCAAACACACACATTAGTTTAATGAATTACTTTAAAATGTTTAATGTATTTATGCCTTTAGTTATGATATATATAAGATAGATAAAATGGATATGTATGCATATAGAAATATGGTAATATGACCGAATGATTTCATTGGTCAATACTTTAATTTAGCATAAATGTTACTTAATCTAAAGCATTATCTTTAGATTAGAAATCCTATTTAGATATAAGATTAAAATATAATATTTACAACACATAATACAATAGGAGCACACAAACTAATCTCATTATATGAAATCCTGAATCCTCGAATAATATCCAAGAATATCCTTCAGAACAACTCGGAAACAGCAAATAATCACAACATACTATCCAACCAAATATGACTGACTAACTTAAAAGTGTAAAACCTGAACCTTATAAACACCTCTAGACAATAGATAGTAAGCTAGGCTGTAAGAGAGAAGAGAGTTGAAAGGGAGACAGCTTGGGTATTGAGTGGAGTGCAGGTGACAGGCATGGCCTGGTGTGCAGTGGCTATTGTTAGTATTATCTAAGAAAGCTAAGAATACATGATTTACTTTAGTAGTTGGCAATAAATGAATAACTTAATGTTAAAATACCTTGATTTAATGAAATACACTAACTTAATAAGCTAATGATAAAGGCTTATTCTAAAGACATTGACTAAAATATTGCTAAAATAATATATACAACACAACTCTAACTGTCTTAAATTAGAGTAACTAATCATAAAATATATATACAATTTCAACACTGCCACATATACATGTATAATTTGTATATCATCAGACAGCCCTAACGAGATAGAACCTGGGGGAGTTTACATTAAAATCTGATATGTCCTTTAACGTGGAATACAAGAGCTCTAACATAGTGTCAATTGAACTCTTTGTTTGGGACTGACAATAAATTGTGTAAGTGGAGCCAACAAAGTTTGAAAGCCTTTAACGTCAATATTTGGTTCCAAGACCAAAGGCACGGGTGGGTGCGTAGGTACAAGCAAATGCACCCTCCCTTAAGAAAAAGTGCATAGTGAGGGGCTTCATTAGTGGCCTTGGGCTTCCTGATTCCTGCCTAAGTGTTTGCTAGCTTCCACTCGCAAGGGTGTGACGTCCTCACTTAACTCCTTTGTCCAAAAAGCCTATCGCCCTCGTGGAACTTTGAAAAATGCATTTCCTCCCGGCCGCATGTTCTACACATTGTGGCTGTAGACATTTGATGCAAACACGCAGTCAAGTCATGTACATTCGATTATGGTCACTAAATCCTTGCATTTGGCCACAGGACACCGGAAAACGTAGCTACAACGTTCTGTGTATTAAGAAAATAGCGCTAACCTCGCTAGAAATCGTATTTTCCACCTAAAACAACACATCAAAGAGCTCAAAATGGTCAAAAGCACGTTCTGACCTCAAACAAGACATCAAAAAGCTCAAAACGCTCAAAAGCTCCCCCTTCCTTCTTGGATGCGAGATTTCTTCATTTGCTTTCATGAACCCAAAGTCTTAGTGCTAAAATTCCATTCAAGTCACAGCGAGCTCCGTGGTCTAGTGGTAAGGGCCTTTGCTTTTGAAACCAAGATGCTAACTTTTAGGGTTCAAGTCCCGCTTCAGCCAACAAACTTTTGCAGATCAAACTTGTTATTTTTTTGCTTAGGTAGAACATCTTTTGGTCACATTAAAGTTAAATGGCATGAAATATCTTTTTTTATTGCATTAAGATTTTGGATTCGAAATTGAAATTAATGTTTATCTAAGTGCATACACAAATACAGGCTTAAACGTTGAGTATCAAGTGAAATGTGGTCATTTTGAAAATGTATTAGTTACTTTTTAAATATGACATTGCAGCATTGTGATACTTAGAAAAGATCATTACGAATTGCACAGCGGTCTGAAGACCGTCAGGGTTGCCTGGGCAACCCTAATTATTATTATTATTGTGTCAACTTCTTTATTTGATTTAACAATATTGCCTTGCAATTGGAAACATTTGTTTTCGTTTAAGTGAGGTCAATTTATTTTTAAGTGTTACTTTTCCACTCCCTCTAATGACTCGATGAATATCAAAAAATATCTGGTTATAGTTACCAAAGTATTAGAGTTCTTCATTAATTAGGTATTGGAGACCACCAAAATATGATAACAAAACTATCGTTATGTTTACGCTATTGTTTTTAATGTTTTATTCAATCGGTCTCTGAAGGCCACATATTATGGAAGCGTATCACAATCATGGTACTTAGAAAGATGACAACTTCATTAAAGTCGATTCCACAGGGTTGGTTATTGTTCCCAGCGGCGCGTAGCGGGGGATATAGGTTTCAGCTTGATATCTCACAAACCCACTTTCAGCCTTCTTGGTATCAGTCTTCATTTGGTAGATACGCAAAAACCAATCGGTTTAGGTGACCTTGACCTAATTTTCAAGGTCACGACAAGACTTTGACGAATACGTAAATCCTTGTTAGCGTGATTTCTCACAAACCCTTGCACTTGGGCTAGAGCTTCAAACTCGGCAAAAGTCTTCATATAGTGTGGATATGCAGACGAAACTTGGTGTTCACGACCCTGATCTAGTTTTCAAGGTCATGACTGAACTAGGACTTGTTAGGACCATATCTCACAATCCTCTGCGTTAAGAGCCTTCTTACTTGGAATAAATCTTCAATGGGTGACTATGCAGGTTATTTTGACAGTGACCTAATTTTCAAGGTCACGACAGGGAAAATAAACTGATATCTCAAAAACCCTTGCACTTAGAGCATTGGTATCGGCTCATTGGGTGGAATAGTAGGCACCAGTTGAATTGGGTTTTGGCGACCTTGACCTAATATTCAAGGTCATGACACAAGTTTGACGAATACATACAACTTTTTTTATCGTGATATCCGAAAACCCTTGCTTTCAGTCTTCATTGCATTTGTTCTTTGGATACGCACACACCAGTCGGTTTTATTAACATTGACACCGTTTTAAGGGCAGCTATGAGATACCAACACTGATGTGTGGAAATCCTTTTTTAGCCAATTTCTCTTTTGCGGCGAGTGACATGGTTAGTGACAACTACTTGTTAAATGAGCATTATATCTTTTATCACATTTCCATTTCTTCAAATTTTCCCAATAAAATATCAGTTTATGCCAAATGTGTCAATTGATCATTTAACATATTATACTGAGATAACTAGAATTGCAAAGCTTAATCGATTCGGTAACGGTATGTATCGATTAAAAGACATGTTGATCATGCTATTGCACATGAACTTCAGGTTAATAAAGTACTATATATACATTTTTCAATAATCAAGTACATGTATGACGTAGATAAGATATATCCTTCCCTAATACAATATGATATACGGGAGGATATATCTTATCTATATCGTTTTGGTTATTGAGTATGTAATTAATTTATTGATTTTCTATGCAAGGGAGAAAACTCTTAACACTATGCCGTATTGGTTTGGATATTGCTGATTAAACGCATGTAGGCATAGTTAAGACAAAGACGTATCTCAGCTATGTATCGATTGTTTTATAAATAGTCCAGAAACAATATATCCTTTCTCTTACAATGTGAAGGTAATAATGATCAACGCGAAGACCTCAGAGAGGTTATCATGTCAAAATCAAACGTCTTCTCAAATAGATCCCTTTTAGGAGAAAACTTGATGTTTGGCAAAGTTCAAAGATCACTTTTAGATTTTGTCAAAAAACGCAGGCAAACGTGATATTATGTAAACTTTTAATCATATCATGTTTGTAACATTCTTTTAACATTACCTTTTAATGCAGGGCGCATAAAGGTCATTTGTGGCCCAATGTCGCCCTTAAATCCACCTACCTACCTACCGTTATACGTTACTTTGGAAGCTTGTGACCAGGGTGAACGTAGTAAAAATAAGGCTCAACCTGGTTCCCGGGCCCTTTTGCGCGAGCGCTAAGGTAGGCCCATCTTAGCGCACGCGGAACACAGCCCGGGAACCAAGTTGAAAATGGTTATGATTTTGACCAATGGTATGTTGGTTGACATTGCTCTAACGCGAAGAGCAAAATGTTTGTTTTACCACACAGTATTAAAATCTATTAAATTGAAATAGTATCGAAATCTCTCCTCGGATTCAGGTTTAAGATTGTAATCTCTAACAATCTAAAAAAACGATAGAAACGATAGATTAGCTTTAAGAAAAAAGGGGGAAAAATTGTTTTCCAAGATTGGATGATAGCAAATAGTTGATGTCAGAGTCTGTTAAATAACCTTTAAACCGTCACAGGTATGATCAGGATTATTTAGACAAAATATTTATTGAATTTATCCCAGGTCGAAATACCCATTTCATAAAGCTCAAATAAACACAGATAAAGCAACTCTTTTTTTGCTGAAATCTATCTACTATTTCACCATATATTATGTTATCATACCACTTCGTGGTTACTTACCTAATTTTAAAGTCCACACAGTGAAGAGTCACATGACGGACAATATATTGATTTCATTTCTTCGTTGCTTTGTTGTACAACTATTACAGCCATAGGTTTGACACAGGGACATCGAAAATAATCGATAAGCAAAAGCCGAATTTCCTCTTTAAAAACATTCAAATAATTATTTAATCAAACAGACCCGGAGGGCTTAAAACAAGCTGACTTTGTAGTTTCCTGGTTATGTGCATGTCTGGTTGTCACATGGACGCGCTGTCAGTTGTGTTATACGCGCTCAGTATCTAACATTCATCAGAACTATTTGGGTCGGAAGTGTTTCCCCTTTCAAATTTCACACTGAAGCTATTATTAAGATGAATGAAGTGTTTTCATCTCTGCGATACGCACATATGTTTTGCCAAGACAGATATCAGAAGTTACAAAGTGTTGGTGTCTCATCTGTGATACAAGTCACTTAAAACAGAAGCTTTGGTGTCTTAACCTTTGTATAACAGACGTTTTTGGTGTTTTTCCAGATATGAACTCTTCACATCGTTTGGCTTGTGAAATTGTTCAGACCAAAAACCCTGCTTGCTTGTTGGGACTTAGACAAATTTCGAAGACTGCTCAAAATGTCTCCATCGGACAGTGGTCAAGATGGAATTTATTACTTTTAAGGGTAGTCTTATTGAAGTTCTTAATTTCCATATGATGACTCCATCGGAGTAAAAGTCACTTACAGATGTCACGAGGGAATTTATTACCTACAAGGACAGTCATATCGAGGTTCTTAATTTTCATATGATGCCCAGGAGTAGCATGGCTTTTTTCATTGTGACGTCACGTTATAAACAATGATTTGAACTTACGGTTCACAAATGACATCGCAAATCAATACCGGCCAGCGGCGGCTAGTCCATTATGCTGAGATGTAGGTTTTGAGTATTTTCTTTAATTATGGGAATATGGTGATAAACAGAATATCATATTCATGCACATAACATACTATGTTTACGGCACTGGAATCTAAATATCAGTATATCCCTCGCTCTCGCTCGGGTAATACTAATGTTTAGCCACTCATGTAGTAAACATAGTATGTCACGGACGCTCATATAATATTCTCTATATATGATTTGATGTAATGTTATTAATTTACCTCATACGGTGCTAACTAGATGATATACGGTATTGAATTGTGATAAGGAAGTATACACAGTAGCGGCAGCACATAGGCAGCTCCCAACATCTCAATCACTCCAAACTATTTCAAAGAAATAAAAGGTATGTATAATGTATATTTTTATTCAATGTTTTTATTATTCTGTACAAAGACCCGAAAAACTTCTGTTAAATAAATGATAATACAACTATCATACTTCTGTTTGCACACACGTTTGTATAAATCAATGCGCAGCGTACATAGTCCAATTTTACTGTTTATGTAGATGAATAAGCTATGAAAATAGAAAACAGTTTCTCAAGAACTATCTTTTTAACCTTTTTGGCAGAGTATATATTGTTTGAATTTTAAGAACTAATCAAATACAAAGTTATTCAACTATATAATATTCATTTTATCATGATAGTTAATTTGAAACCAAATTCTTACAAGAAAAAAGACAATGATATTTCGATATGAAAAAATGGTACTTACAAAAAGGGTGACATATTAGGATCACCAATGATTTACAACTATGTGAAACCTATTGCTTTCCATTTTGGTCAAAACATGTGGCAACGAATTCTCTATGTCAGTAACGACAGACAGGCTTAACGCATTGAAACTATTTTCTTATCAAAAGCATAAGTCTTACAGGACATTAAAAACAATCGTGTGATGTAAAATGATATATAATCACACCCTGTAATACGCTACTGAATGAGGAAGTTTGCTAGTAACAGCGCTATGGTGATGTCAGTTTTCGCGATTTAGTATCGCAACAGATGTGGCGTATATAAAGCCATAATTTTGTTAATCATAATTTGGTAAATATTTACTTATGATTCAATAAAATAATTACGTGTTATGAAGACAGATAATTTGACATGCTATACACATAAAGGAAACGGTCACTCGTGACCTCATTACCAACTTTACAAAATATCATGATGTTGCCTGTTTTTAGTTGTGCCTGATATAGTTCGCAGTCTGATTAAAAATCGACAGTGATTCGAGGAAAAAACGGTAAAAATATTGTCTCTAGTGGGGTTTGAACTTCAACCAGCCCGGCTTTCCTCTCATTCACAGTCTGAAGGCTTCCCTATTTCCCGCATGTTCTGACGCAAGCTCATCTAGCCAATCGCAAGAGGCGCAGTAAAAGCTTCGATATCATGAAGGGGCAGGTGACTCCAGTGTACCATTCGTTATACACAATCGCCGCTAAACGCTACTTAAAAACGAGGATGTGATTTGACAGCTTATGACTGGGTTTGTCTGCTCTAAACTGGTCATAGGAACATGCGATAGAGGTGGGTGCATTCAGACCGAGACGAAGAGGATGTTCTGGCTAGTTTGAGCCCCGATAGATACAATAGTTTTGATATTGTATTCCTCAGAGTACGGTCGATTTTAATCTGACTGATATAGTTCGGTGAATGTAGCAAACAAATATGTTATGGTTAAGCGTTTTGGGGAAGATTATATAGGAGGGAGTGTTCTTTTCGCTTAATATAACTGAATATAATCATATGAAGCTATTATTACTCTCTGTTTGTAATTAATGAACTAACTTGTATTAATGCATAATTATTGAAACGATTCCTTGTTTTCTCCAACTGACATAAATCGGCAGTATAACCAATAAATGGGGTATTATTAACTGGTCCTGTATAATGGACGATGGTCGTTTCTGTGAACATTGCAAACCATAACGACAACAAGCAAACGACCTCACGCAGTAACGTGTAATAGGTGTGTATAATCCCTATCTACATGTATCATTTGAGGGGAAAACATATCATGTAACTTTCCCTTTGCCCTTTTTATCGTTTATAAATTCCAAGTTCTAACTGAGGGAAGTCAATTTTTATAAATGCGAGGGGATATTGAATATATTTTCATTCATCAGATCTAAAGATATTCATACCTGCACACACTTGAATTTGAATATATAGGGCGGTTACTTTTTCTGTTGTGTTTATAGAAATGTTAAGTCAACAACTTTCTAATTCACACATTGAGTAGGAAAACATACTGGCTCATCTCTTGGTAACAAATAAAATTGTGCCTGATTGCCACAAGGCAATAACAATATCTTGGCCGTTAAGCAAAAATGATTATTATTTATGCGACCAAAACTTTGGCCCAATTGGTTGTAATGTCTGGATCTTATACTATTTCACCAGATGGAAAGAACCATGAAGAAAGGTCGCATGGATCAGAACGACGAGGATAGGATGCAGAGATGCACAGCCCTCATAGAGAGAGAGGTGGAGGCAAGAGATTTGACTTCCCATCTCTTTTCGGCTAAGATTCTGGACCTCGACGACAGGAGAAAAAAATAGATAGAGGAGAAACACGCAGCTTGAGAATCAAGTGTCTTCTACAAATACTGAATATGAGGGGCCCTATTGCCTACTATGAGTTCAAACAAGCGTTGATGAAGGAGGGTTATGAAAAAGTATTCAAAAAACTTGAAGAAGGTGGTGAGTGGAGTCTCGAATTGAAATTCAGCAGAATCGAGGACGTTTTACAACAATTATGTACAAGAGTGGGAATGCTCGAATCAAAAAAAAACATACCAATAGACGAAATCGCAGATCTTAAACACCAACTGAAAATTCTAAAAACATACAACGTGACTCAAATTAAAGATCTTATGGGGGAGAATTGCAAAAAAGATGAACTGAATTCCAGAAAGGATGAAAGTATAGCCGAGCTCACGGCTCAGTTGGCGGAGAAAGAACAGAAGCTCCAGAAAGCCCAGGAGAGAATCCGGGAGCTAGAAGGAAGGCTCCAGGGGCTGGAAGACCAGTGCACAAGCCAGAAGCAGGACATCACCTATCTGAAGAAGCGAGAAATGATACAGGCAAACAGACTCCAGAGACAGGAGGGAATATCCAAGGACCTGGAAGACCAGTGCACAAGCTACAAGCAGGACATCGACCATCTGAAGAAGCGAGAAATGATCCAGACAGACAGACTCCAGAGACAGGAGGGAATATCCAAGGAGCTGGAAGACCAGTGCACAAGCTACAGGCAGGACATCGACCATCTGAAGAAGCGAGATATGATACAGGCAGACAGACTCCAGAAACAAGAGGGAATATCCAAGGAGCTGGAAGACCAGTGCACAAGCTACAAGCAGGACATCGACCACCTCAAGAAGCAAGAAATGATCCAGGCACACAGACTAAAAAGACAGGAAAAAGATTGCACAAGTTACAAGCAGGACATCAATGATCTGAAGAAGCAAGAAATGATCAAGACGCAAAGGTAAACCTTGACTTACATACATTCATTCTATAACAGCTCCTCGCCAAGCATAACATGACTCGCTGTGGGGTGGGGCCTCCATTATAACAGCTCCTCTCCAAGCATAACATGACTCGCTGTGGGGTTAGGGCTCCATTATAACAGCTCCTCGCCAAGCATAACATGACTCGCTGTGGGGTGGGGGCTCCATTATAACAGCTCCTCTCCAAGCATAACATGACTCGCTGTGGGGTTAGGGCTCCATTATAACAGCTCCTCGCCAAGCATAACATGACTCGCTGTGGGGTGGGGGCTCCATTATAACAGCTCCTCTCCAAGCATAACCTGACTCGCTGTTGGGTGGGGGCTCCATTATAACAGCTCCTCTCCAAGCATAACATGACTCGCTGTGGGGTTAGGGCTCCATTATAACAGCTCCTCTCCAAGCATAACATGACTCGCTGTGGGGTGGGGGCTCCATTATAACAGTTCCTCGCCAAGCATAACATGACTCGCTGTGGGGTGGGGGCTCCATTATAACAGCTCCTCTCCAAGCATAACATGACTCGCTGTGGGGTGGGGGCTCCATTATAACAGCTCCTCGCCAAGCATAACATGACTCGCTGTGGGGTGGGGGCTCCATTATAACAGCTCCTCTCCAAGCATAACATGACTCGCTGTGGGGTGGGGGCTCCATTATAACAGCTCCTCTCCAAGCATAACATGACTCGCTGTGGGGTGGGGGCTCCATTATAACAGCTCCTCTCCAAGCATAACATGATTCGCTGTGGGGAGGGGGCTCCATTATAACAGCTCCTTGCGCCAAGCATAACATGACTCGCTGTGGGGTGGGGGCTCCATTATAACAGCTCCTCGCCAAGCATAACATGACTCGTTGAGGGGTGGGGGCTCCATTATAACAGCTCCTCTCCAAGCATAACATGACTCGCTGTGGGGTGGGGGCTCCATTATAACAGCTCCTCTCCAAGCATAACATGACTCGCTGTGGGGTGGGGGCTCCATTATAACAGCTCCTCGCCAAGCATAACATGACTCGCTGTAGGGTGGGGGCTCCATTATAACAGCTCTTCGCGCCAAGCATAACATGACTCGCTGTGGGGTGGGGGCTCCATTATAACAGCTCCTCTCCAAGCAAAACATGACTCGCTGTGGGGTGGGGGCTCCGATTTAACAGCTCCTCTCCAAGCATAACATGACTCGCTGTGGGGTGGGGGCTCCATTATAACAGCTCCTCGCCAAGCATAACATGACTAGCTGTGGGGTGGGGGCTCCATTATAACAGCTCCTCGCGCCAAGCATAACATGACTCGCTGTGGGGTGGGGGCTCCATTATAACAGCTCCTCGCAAAGCATAACATGACTCGCTGTGGGGTGGGGGCTCCATTATAACAGCTCCTCTCCAATCATGACATGACTCGCTGAGGGGTGGGGGCTCCATTATAACAGCTCCTCGCCAAGCATAACATGACTCGCTGTGGGGTGGGGGCTCCATTATAACAGCTCCTCTCCAAGCATAACATGACTCGGTGTGGAGTGGGGGCTCCATTATAACAGCTCCTCTCCAAGCATAACATGACTCGCTGTGGGGTTAGGGCTCCATTATAACATCTCCTCTCCAAGCATAACATGACTCGCTGTGGGGTTAGGGCTCCATTATAACAGCTCCTCTCCAAGCATAACATGACTCGCTGTGGGGTTAGGGCTCCATTATAACAGCTCCTCTCCAAGCATAACATGACTCGCTGTGGGGTGGGGGCTCCATTTTAACAGCTCCTCGCCAAGCATAACATGACTCGCTGAGGGGTGGGGGCTCCATTATAACAGCTCCTCTCCAAGAATAACATGACTCGCTGTGGGGCTGGGACTCCATTATAACAGATACTCTCCAAGCATAACATGACTCGCTGTGGGGTGGGGGCTCCATTATAACAGCTCCTCTCCAAGCATAACATGACTCGCTGAGGGGTGGGGGCTCCATTATAACAGCTCCTCTCCAAGAATAACATGACTCGCTGTGGGGCTGGGACTCCATTATAACAGATACTCTCCAAGCATAACATGACTCGCTGTGGGGTGGGGGCTCCATTATAACAGCTCCTCTCGAAGCATAACATGACTCGCTGTGGGGTGGGGGCTCCATTATAACAGCTCCTCGCCAAGCATAACATGACTTGCTGTGGGGTGGGGGCTCCATTATAACAGCTCCTCGCCAAGCATAACATGACTCGCTGAGGGGTGGGGGCTCCATTATAACAGCTCATTTCCAAGCATAACATGACTCGCTGTGGGGTGGGGGCTCCATTATAACAGATACTCTCCAAGCATAACATGACTCGCTGTGGGGTGGGGGCTCCATTATAACAGCTCCTCGCCAAGCATAACATGACTCGCTGAGGGGTGGGGGCTCCATTTTAACAGCTCCTCGCCAAGCATAACATGACTCGCTGTGGGGCTGGGACTCCATTATAACAGATACTCTCCAAGCATAACATGACTCGCTGTGGGGTGGGGGCTCCATTATAACAGCTCCTCTCGAAGCATAACATGACTCGCTGTGGGGTGGGGGCTCCATTATAACAGCTCCTCGCCAAGCATAACATGACTTGCTGTGGGGTGGGGGCTCCATTATAACAGCTCCTCGCCAAGCATAACATGACTCGCTGAGGGGTGGGGGCTCCATTATAACAGCTCTTTTCCAAGCATAACATGACTCGCTGTGGGGTGGGGGCTCCATTATAACAGATACTCTCCAAGCATAACATGACTCGCTGTGGGGTGGGGGCTCCATTATAACAGCTCCTCGCCAAGCATAACATGACTCGCTGAGGGGTGGGGGCTCCATTTTAACAGCTCCTCGCCAAGCATAACATGACTCGCTGAGGGGTGGGGGCTCCATTATAACAGCTCCTCTCCAAGAATAACATGACTCGCTGTGGGGCTGGGACTCCATTATAACAGATACTCTCCAAGCATAACATGACTCGCTGTGGGGTGGGGGCTCCATTATAACAGCTCCTCTCCAAGCATAACATGACTCGCCGTGGGCTGGGGGCTCCATTATAACAGCTCCTCGCCAAGCATAACATGACTCGTTGTAGGGTGGGGGCTCCATTATAACAGCTCTTCGCGCCAAGCATAACATGACTCGCTGTGGGGTGGGGGCTCCATTATAACAGCTCCTCTCCAAGCAAAACATGACTCGCTGTGGGGTGGGGGCTCCGATTTAACAGCTCCTCTCCAAGCATAACATGACTCGCTGTGGGGTGGGGGCTCCATTATAACAGCTCCTCGCCAAGCATAACATGACTCGCTGTGGGGTGGGGGCTCCATTATAACAGCTCCTCGCGCCAAGCATAACATGACTCGCTGTGGGGTGGGGGCTCCATTATAACAGCTCCTCGCAAAGCATAACATGACTCGCTGTGGGGTGGGGGCTCCATTATAACAGCTCCTCTCCAATCATGACATGACTCGCTGAGGGGTGGGGGCTCCATTATAACAGCTCCTCGCCAAGCATAACATGACTCGCTGTGGGGTGGGGGCTCCATTATAACAGCTCCTCTCCAAGCATAACATGACTCGGTGTGGAGTGGGGGCTCCATTATAACAGCTCCTCTCCAAGCATAACATGACTCGCTGTGGGGTTAGGGCTCCATTATAACATCTCCTCTCCAAGCATAACATGACTCGCTGTGGGGTTAGGGCTCCATTATAACAGCTCCTCTCCAAGCATAACATGACTCGCTGTGGGGTTAGGGCTCCATTATAACAGCTCCTCTCCAAGCATAACATGACTCGCTGTGGGGTGGGGGCTCCATTTTAACAGCTCCTCGCCAAGCATAACATGACTCGCTGAGGGGTGGGGGCTCCATTATAACAGCTCCTCTCCAAGAATAACATGACTCGCTGTGGGGCTGGGACTCCATTATAACAGATACTCTCCAAGCATAACATGACTCGCTGTGGGGTGGGGGCTCCATTATAACAGCTCCTCTCCAAGCATAACATGACTCGCTGTGGGGTGGGGGCTCCATTATAACAGCTCCTCTCCAAGAATAACATGACTCGCTGTGGGGCTGGGACTCCATTATAACAGATACTCTCCAAGCATAACATGACTCGCTGTGGGGTGGGGGCTCCATTATAACAGCTCCTCTCCAAGCATAACATGACTCGCTGTGGGGTGGGGGCTCCATTATAACAGCTCCTCGCCAAGCATAACATGACTCGCTGTGGGGTGGGGGCTCCATTATAACAGCTCCTCGCCAAGCATAACATGACTCGCTGAGGGGTGGGGGCTCCATTATAACAGCTCTTTTCCAAGCATAACATGACTCGCTGTGGGGTGGGGGCTCCATTATAACAGATACTCTCCAAGCATAACATGACTCGCTGTGGGGTGGGGGCTCCATTATAACAGCTCCTCGCCAAGCATAACATGACTCGCTGAGGGGTGGGGGCTCCATTTTAACAGCTCCTCGCCAAGCATAACATGACTCGCTGTGGGGCTGGGACTCCATTATAACAGATACTCTCCAAGCATAACATGACTCGCTGTGGGGTGGGGGCTCCATTATAACAGCTCCTCTCGAAGCATAACATGACTCGCTGTGGGGTGGGGGCTCCATTATAACAGCTCCTCGCCAAGCATAACATGACTTGCTGTGGGGTGGGGGCTCCATTATAACAGCTCCTCGCCAAGCATAACATGACTCGCTGAGGGGTGGGGGCTCCATTATAACAGCTCTTTTCCAAGCATAACATGACTCGCTGTGGGGTGGGGGCTCCATTATAACAGATACTCTCCAAGCATAACATGACTCGCTGTGGGGTGGGGGCTCCATTATAACAGCTCCTCGCCAAGCATAACATGACTCGCTGAGGGGTCTGGGCTCCATTTTAACAGCTCCTCGCCAAGCATAACATGACTCGCTGAGGGGTGGGGGCTCCATTATAACAGCTCCTCTCCAAGAATAACATGACTCGCTGTGGGGCTGGGACTCCATTATAACAGATACTCTCCAAGCATAACATGACTCGCTGTGGGGTGGGGGCTCCATTATAACAGCTCCTCTCCAAGCATAACATGACTCGCCGTGGGCTGGGGGCTCCATTATAACAGCTCCTCGCCAAGCATAACATTACTCGCTGTGGGGTGGGGGCTCCATTATAACAGCTCCTCTCCAAGCATAACATGACTCGCTGTGGGGTGGGGGCTCCATTATAACAGCTCCTCGCCAAGCATAACATGACTCGCTGAGGGGTGGGGGCTCCATTTTAACAGCTCCTCGCCAAGCATAACATGACTCGCTGAGGGGTGGGGGCTCCATTATAACAGCTCCTCTCCAAGAATAACATGACTCGCTGTGGGGCTGGGACTCCATTATAACAGCTCCTCTCCAAGCATAACATGACTCGCTGTGGGGTTAGGGCTCCATTATAACAGCTCCTCGCCAAGCATAACATGACTCGCTGTGGGGTGGGGGCTCCATTATAACAGCTCCTCTCCAAGCATAACATGACTCGCTGTGGGATTAGGGCTCCATTATAACAGCTCCTCGCGCCAAGCATAACATGACTCGCTGTGGGGTTGGGGCTCCATTATAACAGCTCCTCGCCAAGCATAACATGACTCGCTGTGGGGTGGGGGCTCCATTATAACAGCTCCTCGCGCCAAGCATAACATGACTCGCTGTGGGGTGGGGGCTCCATTATAACAGCTCCTCTCCAAGCATAACATGACTCGCTGTGGGGTGGGGGCTCCATTTAACAGCTCCTCTCCAAGCATAACATGACTCGCTGTGGGTTGGGGGCTCCATTATAACAGCTCCTCGCCAAGCATAACATGACTCGCTGTGGGGTGGGGGCTCCATTATAACAGCTCCTCGCCAAGCATAACATGACTCGCTGTGGGGTGGGGGCTCCATTATAACAGCTCCTCGCCAAGCATAACATGACTCGCTGTGGGGTGGGGGCTCCATTATAACAGCTCCTCTCCAATCATAACATGACTCGCTGTGGGGTGGGGGCTCCAATATAACAGCTCCTCTCCAAGCATAACATGACTCGCTGTGGGGTGGGGGCTCCATTATAACAGCTCCTCGCGCCAAGCATAACATGACTCGCTGAGGGGTGGGGGCTCCATTATAACAGCTCCTCGCCAAGCATAACATGACTCGCTGAGGGGTGGGGGCTCCATTATAACAGCTCCTCTCCAAGAATAACATGACTCGCTGTGGGGCTGGGACTCCATTATAACAGATACTCTCCAAGCATAACATGACTCGCTGTGGGGTGGGGGCTCCATTATAACAGCTCCTCTCCAAGCATAACATGACTCGCTGTGGGGTGGGGGCTCCATTATAACAGCTCCTCGCCAAGCATAACATGACTCGCTGTGGGGTGGGGGCTCCATTATAACAGCTCCTCGCCAAGCATAACATGACTCGCTGAGGGGTGGGGGCTCCATTATAACAGCTCCTCTCCAAGCATAACATGACTCGCTGTGGGGTGGGGGCTCCATTATAACAGCTCCTCTCCAAGCATAACATGACTCGCTGTGGGGTGGGGGCTCCATTATAACAGCTCCTCGCCAAGCATAACATGACTCGCTGAGGGGTGGGGGCTCCATTTTAACAGCTCCTCGCCAAGCATAACATGACTCGCTGAGGGGTGGGGGCTCCATTATAACAGCTCCTCTCCAAGAATAACATGACTCGCTGTGGGGCTGGGACTCCATTATAACAGATACTCTCCAAGCATAACATGACTCGCTGTGGGGTGGGGGCTCCATTATAACAGCTCCTCTCCAAGCATAACATGACTCGCTGAGGGGTGGAGGCTCCATTATAACAGCTCCTCTCCAAGAATAACATGACTCGCTGTGGGGCTGGGACTCCATTATAACAGATACTCTCCAAGCATAACATGACTCGCTGTGGGGTAGGGGCTCCATTATAACAGCTCCTCTCCAAGCATAACATGACTAGCTGTGGGGTGGGGGCTCCATTATAACAGCTCCTCGCCAAGCATAACATGACTCGCTGTGGGGTGGGGGCTCCATTATAACAGCTCCTCGCCAAGCATAACATGACTCGCTGAGGGGTGGGGGCTCCATTATAACAGCTCCTCTCCAAGCATAACATGACTCGCTGTGGGGTGGGGGCTCCATTATAACAGCTCCTCTCCAAGAATAACATGACTCGCTGTGGGGCTGGGACTCCATTATAACAGATACTCTCCAAGCATAACATGACTCGCTGAGGGGTGGGGGCTCCATTTTAACAGCTCCTCGCCAAGCATAACATGACTCGCTGAGGGGTGGGGGCTCCATTATAACAGCTCCTCTCCAAGAATAACATGACTCGCTGTGGGGCTGGGACTCCATTATAACAGATACTCTCCAAGCATAACATGACTCGCTGTGGGGTGGGGGCTCCATTATAACAGCTCCTCTCCAAGCATAACATGACTCGCTGTGGGGTGGGGGCTCCATTATAACAGCTCCTCGCCAAGCATAACATTACTCGCTGTGGGGTGGGGGCTCCATTATAACAGCTCCTCTCCAAGCATAACATGACTCGCTGTGGGGTGGGGGCTCCATTATAACAGCTCCTCGCCAAGCATAACATGACTCGCTGAGGGGTGGGGGCTCCATTTTAACAGCTCCTCGCCAAGCATAACATGACTCGCTGAGGGGTGGGGGCTCCATTATAACAGATACTCTCCAAGCATAACATGACTCGCTGTGGGGTGGGGGCTCCATTATAACAGCTCCTCTCAAAGCATAACATGACTCGCTGAGGGGTGGGGGCTCCATTATAACAGCTCCTCACCAAGAATAACATGACTCGCTGTGGGGCTGGGACTCCATTATAACAGATACTCTCCAAGCATAACATGACTCGCTGTGGGGTGGGGGCTCCATTATAACAGCTCCTCTCCAAGCATAACATGACTCGCTGTGGGGTGGGGGCTCCATTATAACAGCTCCTCGCCAAGCATAACATGACTCGCTGTGGGGTGGGGGCTCCATTATAACAGCTCCTCGCCAAGCATAACATGACTCGCTGAGGGGTGGGGGCTCCATTATAACAGCTCCTCTCCAAGCATAACATGACTCGCTGTGGGGTGGGGGCTCCATTATAACAGCTCCTCTCCAAGCATAACATGACTCGCTGTGGGGTGGGGGCTCCATTATAACAGCTCCTCGCCAAGCATAACATGACTCGCTGAGGGGTGGGGGCTCCATTTTAACAGCTCCTCGCCAAGCATAACATGACTCGCTGAGGGGTGGGGGCTCCATTTTAACAGCTCCTCTCCAAGAATAACATGACTCGCTGTGGGGCTGGGACTCCATTATAACAGATACTCTCCAAGCATAACATGACTCGCTGTGGGGTGGGGGCTCCATTATAACAGCTCCTCTCCAAGCATAACATGACTCGCTGTGGGGTGGGGGCTCCATTATAACAGCTCCTCGCCAAGCATAACATTACTCGCTGTGGGGTGGGGGCTCCATTATAACAGCTCCTCTCCAAGCATAACATGACTCGCTGTGGGGTGGGGGCTCCATTATAACAGCTCCTCGCCAAGCATAACATGACTCGCTGAGGGGTGGGGGCTCCATTTTAACAGCTCCTCGCCAAGCATAACATGACTCGCTGAGGGGTGGGGGCTCCATTATAACAGCTCCTCTCCAAGAATAACATGACTCGCTGTGGGGCTGGGACTCCATTATAACAGATACTCTCCAAGCATAACATGACTCGCTGTGGGGTGGGGGCTCCATTATAACAGCTCCTCGCCAAGCATAACATGACTCGCTGTGGGGTGGGGGCTCCATTATAACAGCTCCTCGCCAAGCATAACATTACTCGCTGTGGGGTGGGGTCTCCATTATAACAGCTCCTCGCGCCAAGCATAACATGACTCGCTGTGGGGTGGGGGCTCCATTATAACAGCTCCTCGCCAAGCATAACA
Organism: Steromphala cineraria; assembly: GCA_916613615.1. Lineage (NCBI taxonomy): Eukaryota > Metazoa > Mollusca > Gastropoda > Trochida > Trochidae > Steromphala > Steromphala cineraria. The sequence goes on from OU744723.1 coordinate 49,876,720, forward strand.
TGACTCGCTGTGGGGTGGGGGCTCCATTATAACAGCTCCTCTCCAAGCATAACATGACTCGCTGTGGGGTGGGGGCTCCATTATAACAGCTCCTCGCGCCAAGCATAACATGACTCGCTGTGGGGTGGGGGCTCCATTATAACAGCTCCTCGCAAAGCATAACATGACTCGCTGAGGGGTGGGGGCTCCATTATAACAGCTCCTCTCCAAGCATGACATGACTCGCTGAGGGGTGGGGGCTCCATTATAACAGCTCCTCGCCAAGCATAACATGACTCGCTGTGGGGTGGGGGCTCCATTATAACAGCTCCTCTCCCAGCATAACATGACTCGGTGTGGAGTGGGGGCTCCATTATAACAGCTCCTCTCCAAGCATAACATGACTCGCTGTGGGGTTAGGGCTCCATTATAACATCTCCTCTCCAAGCATAACATGACTCGCTGTGGGGTTAGGGCTCCATTATAACAGCTCCTCTCCAAGCATAACATGACTCGCTGTGGGGTTAGGGCTCCATTATAACAGCTCCTCTCCAAGCATAACATGACTCGCTGTGGGGTGGGGGCTCCATTATAACAGCTCCTCGCCAAGCATAACATGACTCGCTGTGGGTGGGGGCTCCATTATAACAGCTCCTCTCCAAGCATAACATGACTCGCTGTGGGGTTAGGGCTCCATTATAACAGCTCCTCGCCAAGCATAACATGACTCGCTGTGGGGTGGGGGCTCCATTATAACAGCTCCTCTCCAAGCATAACATCACTCGCTGTGGGATTAGGGCTCCATTATAACAGCTCCTCGCGCCAAGAATAACATGACTCGCTGTGGGGTTGGGGCTCCATTATAACAGCTCCTCTCCAAGCATAACATGACTCGCTGTGGGGTTAGGGCTCCATTATAACAGCTCCTCTCCAAGCATAACATGACTCGCTGTGGGGTGGGGGCTCCATTATAACAGCTCCTCTCCAAGCATAACATGACTCGCTGTGGGGTGGGGGCTCCATTATAACAGCTCCTCGCGCCAAGCATAACATGACTCGCTGTGGGGTGGGGGCTTCATTATAACAGCTCCTCGCCAATCATAACATGACTCGCTGTGGGGTGGGGGCTCCATTATAACAGCTCCTCTCCAAGCATAACATGACTCGCTGTGGGGTGGGGGCTCCATTATAACAGCTCCTCGCCAAGCATAACATGACTCGCTGTGGGGTGGGGGCTCCATTATAACAGCTCCTCTCCAAGCATAACATCACTCGCTGTGGGATTAGGGCTCCATTATAACAGCTCCTCGCGCCAAGAATAACATGACTCGCTGTGGGGTTGGGGCTCCATTATAACAGCTCCTCTCCAAGCATAACATGACTCGCTGTGGGGTTAGGGCTCCATTATAACAGCTCCTCTCCAAGCATAACATGACTCGCTGTGGGGTGGGGGCTCCATTATAACAGCTCCTCTCCAAGCATAACATGACTCGCTGTGGGGTGGGGGCTCCATTATAACAGCTCCTCGCGCCAAGCATAACATGACTCGCTGTGGGGTGGGGGCTCCATTATAACAGCTCCTCGCCAAGCATAACATGACTCGCTGTGGGGTGGGGGCTCCATTATAACAGCTCCTCGCGCCAAGCATAACATGACTCGCTGTGGGGTGGGGGCTCCATTATAACAGCTCCTCTCCAAGCATAACATGACTCGCTGTGGGGTGGGGGCTCCATTTAACAGCTCCTCTCCAAGCATAACATGACTCGCTGTGGGTTGGGGGCTCCATTATAACAGCTCCTCGCCAAGCATAACATGACTCGCTGTGGGGTGGGGGCTCCATTATAACAGCTCCTCGCCAAGCATAACATGACTCGCTGTGGGGTGGGGGCTCCATTATAACAGCTCCTCGCCAAGCATAACATGACTCGCTGTGGGGTGGGGGCTCCATTATAACAGCTCCTCTCCAAGCATAACATGACTCGCTGTGGCGTGGGGGCTTCATTATAACAGCTCCTCGCCAATCATAACATGACTCGCTGTGGGGTGGGGGCTCCATTATAACAGCTCCTCTCCAAGCATAACATGACTCGCTGTGGGGTGGGGGCTCCATTATAACAGCTCCTCGCGCCAAGCATAACATGACTCGCTGAGGGGTGGGGGCTCCATTATAACAGCTCCTCGCCAAGCATAACATGACTCGCTGTGGGGTGGGGGCTCCATTATAACAGCTCCTCTCCAAGCATAACATGACTCGCTGTGGGGTGGGGGCTCCATTATAACAGCTCCTCTCCAAGCATAACATGACTCGCTGTGGGGTGGGGGCTCCATTATAACAGCTCCTCGCGCCAAGCATAACATGACTCGCTGTGGGGTGGGGGCTCCATTATAACAGCTCCTCGCCAAACATAACATGACTCGCTGTGGGGTGGGGGCTCCATTATCACAGCTCCTCTCCAAGCATAACATGACTCGCTGTGGGATGGGGGCTCCATTATAACAGCTCCTCGCGCCAAGCATAACATGACTCGCTGTGGGGTGGGGGCTCCATTATAACAGCTCCTCGCCAAGCATAACATGACTCGCTGTGGGGTGGGGGCTCCATTATAACAGCTCCTCGCCAAGCATAACATGACTCGCTAAGGGGTGGGGGCTCCATTATAACAGCTCCTCTCCAAGCATAACATGACTCGCTGTGGGGTGGGGGCTCCATTATAACAGCTCCTCTCCAAGCATAACATGACTCGCTGTGGGGTGGGGGCTCCATTATAACAGCTCCTCTCCAAGCATAACATGACTCGCTGAGGGGTGGGGGCTCCATTTTAACAGCTCCTCGCCAAGCATAACATGACTCGCTGAGGGGTGGGGGCTCCATTATAACAGCTCCTCTCCAAGAATAACATGACTCGCTGTGGGGCAGGGACTCCATTATAACAGATACTCTCCAAGCATAACATGACTCGCTGTGGGGTGGGGGCTCCATTATAACAGCTCCTCTCCAAGCATAACATGACTCGCTGTGGGGTTGGGGCTCCATTATAACAGCTCCTCTCCAAGCATAACATGACTCGCTGTGGGGTGGGGGCTCCATTATAACAGCTCCTCGCCAAGCATAACATGACTCGCTGTGGGGTGGGGGCTCCATTATAACAGCTCCTCGCCAAGCATAACATGACTCGCTGTGGGGTGGGGGCTCCATTATAACAGCTCCTCGCCAAGCATAACATGACTCGCTGTGGGGTGGGGGCTCCATTATAACAGCTCCTCTCCAAGCATAACATGACTCGCTGTGGCGTGGGGGCTTCATTATAACAGCTCCTCGCCAATCATAACATGACTCGCTGTGGGGTGGGGGCTCCATTATAACAGCTCCTCTCCAAGCATAACATGACTCGCTGTGGGGTGGGGGCTCCATTATAACAGCTCCTCGCGCCAAGCATAACATGACTCGCTGAGGGGTGGGGGCTCCATTATAACAGCTCCTCGCCAAGCATAACATGACTCGCTGTGGGGTGGGGGCTCCATTATAACAGCTCCTCTCCAAGCATAACATGACTCGCTGTGGGGTGGGGGCTCCATTATAACAGCTCCTCTCCAAGCATAACATGACTCGCTGTGGGGTGGGGGCTCCATTATAACAGCTCCTCGCGCCAAGCATAACATGACTCGCTGTGGGGTGGGGGCTCCATTATAACAGCTCCTCGCCAAACATAACATGACTCGCTGTGGGGTGGGGGCTCCATTATCACAGCTCCTCTCCAAGCATAACATGACTCGCTGTGGGATGGGGGCTCCATTATAACAGCTCCTCGCGCCAAGCATAACATGACTCGCTGTGGGGTGGGGGCTCCATTATAACAGCTCCTCGCCAAGCATAACATGACTCGCTGTGGGGTGGGGGCTCCATTATAACAGCTCCTCGCCAAGCATAACATGACTCGCTAAGGGGTGGGGGCTCCATTATAACAGCTCCTCTCCAAGCATAACATGACTCGGTGTGGAGTGGGGGCTCCATTATAACAGCTCCTCTCCAAGCATAACATGACTCGCTGTGGGGTGGGGGCTCCATTATAACAGCTCCTCGCCAAGCATAACATGACTCGCTGAGGGGTGGGGGCTCCATTTTAACAGCTCCTCGCCAAGCATAACATGACTCGCTGAGGGGTGGGGGCTCCATTATAACAGCTCCTCTCCAAGAATAACATGACTCGCTGTGGGGCAGGGACTCCATTATAACAGATACTCTCCAAGCATAACATGACTCGCTGTGGGGTGGGGGCTCCATTATAACAGCTCCTCTCCAAGCATAACATGACTCGCTGTGGGGTTGGGGCTCCATTATAACAGCTCCTCTCCAAGCATAACATGACTCGCTGTGGGGTGGGGGCTCCATTATAACAGCTCCTCGCCAAGCATAACATGACTCGCTGTGGGGTGGGGGCTCCATTATAACAGCTCCTCGCGCCAAGCATAACATGACTCGCTGTGGGGTGGGGGCTCCATTATAACAACTCCTCTCCAAGCATAACATGACTCGCTGTGGGGTGGGGGCTGCATTATAACAGCTCCTCGCCAAGCATAACATGAATCTCTGAGGGGTGGGGGCTCCATTATAACAGCTCCTCGCCAAGCATAACATGACTCGCTGAGGGGTGGGGGCACCATTATAACAGCTCCTCTCCAAGCATAACATGACTCGCTGTGGGGCTGGGGCTCCTAATAACAGCTACTCTCCAAGCATAACATGACTCGCTGTGGGGTGGGGTCTCCATTTAACAGCTCCTCTCCAAGCATAACATGACTCGCTGTGGGTTGGGGGCTCCATTATAACAGCTCCTCGCCAAGCATAACATGACTCGCTGTGGGGTGGGGGCTCCATTATAACAGCTCCTCTCCAAGCATAACATGACTCGCTGTGGGGTGGGGGCTCCATTATAACAGCTCCTCGCGCCAAGCATAACATGACTCGCTGTGGGGTGGGGGCTCCATTATAACAGCTCCTCGCAAAGCATAACATGACTTGTGTGGGGTGGGGGCTCCATTATAACAGCTCCTCTCCAAGCATAACATGACTCGCTGTGGGGTGGGGGCTCCATTATAACAGCTCCTCGCAAAGCATAACATGACTCGCTGAGGGGTGGGGGCTCCATTATAACAGCTCCTCTCCAAGCATGACATGACTCGCTGAGGGGTGGGGGCTCCATTATAACAGCTCCTCGCCAAGCATAACATGACTCGCTGTGGGGTGGGGGCTCCATTATAACAGCTCCTCTCCAAGCATAACATGACTCGGTGTGGAGTGGGGGCTCCATTATAACAGCTCCTCTCCAAGCATAACATGACTCGCTGTGGGGTTAGGGCTCCATTATAACATCTCCTCTCCAAGCATAACATGACTCGCTGTGGGGTTAGGGCTCCATTATAACAGCTCCTCTCCAAGCATAACATGACTCGCTGTGGGGTTAGGGCTCCATTATAACAGCTCCTCTCCAAGCATAACATGACTCGCTGTGGGGTGGGGGCTCCATTATAACAGATCCTCGCCAAGCATAACATGACTCGCTGTGGGTGGGGGCTCCATTATAACAGCTCCTCTCCAAGCATAACATGACTCGCTGTGGGGTTAGGGCTCCATTATAACAGCTCCTCGCCAATCATAACATGACTCGCTGTGGGGTGGGGGCTCCATTATAACAGCTCCTCTCCAAGCATAACATGACTCGCTGTTGGGTGGGGGCTCCATTATAACAGCTCCTCGCGCCAAGCAAAACATGACTCGCTGAGGGGTGGGGGCTCCATTATAACAGCTCCTCGCCAAGCATAACATGACTCGCTGTGGGGTGGGGGCTCCATTATAACAGCTCCTCTCCAAGCATAACATGACTCGCTGTGGGGTGGGGGCTCCATTATAACAGCTCCTCGCCAAGCATAACATGACTCGCTGTGGGGTGGGGGCTCCATTATAACAGCTCCTCGCGCCAAGCATAACATGACTCGCTGTGGGGTGGGGGCTCCATTATAACAGCTCCTCGCCAAGCATAACATGACTCGCTAAGGGGTGGGGGCTCCATTATAACAGCTCCTCTCCAAGCATAACATGACTCGGTGTGGAGTGGGGGCTCCATTATAACAGCTCCTCTCCAAGCATAACATGACTCGCTGTGGGGTTAGGGCTCCATTATAACATCTCCTCTCCAAGCATAACATGACTCGCTGTGGGGTTAGGGCTCCATTATAACAGCTCCTCTCCAAGCATAACATGACTCGCTGTGGGGTTAGGGCTCCATTATAACAGCTCCTCTCCAAGCATAACATGACTCGCTGTGGGGTGGGGGCTCCATTATAACAGCTCCTCGCCAAGCATAACATGACTCGCTGTGGGGTGGGGGCTCCATTATAACAGCTCCTCGCGCCAAGCATAACATGACTCGCTGTGGGGTGGGGGCTCCATTATAACAACTCCTCTCCAAGCATAACATGACTCGCTGTGGGGTGGGGGCTGCATTATAACAGCTCCTCGCCAAGCATAACATGAATCTCTGAGGGGTGGGGGCTCCATTATAACAGCTCCTCGCCAAGCATAACATGACTCGCTGAGGGGTGGGGGCACCATTATAACAGCTCCTCTCCAAGCATAACATGACTCGCTGTGGGGCTGGGGCTCCTAATAACAGCTCCTCTCCAAGCATAACATGACTCGCTGTGGGGTGGGGTCTCCATTTAACAGCTCCTCTCCAAGCATAACATGACTCGCTGTGGGTTGGGGGCTCCATTATAACAGCTCCTCGCCAAGCATAACATGACTCGCTGTGGGGTGGGGGCTCCATTATAACAGCTCCTCTCCAAGCATAACATGACTCGCTGTGGGGTGGGGGCTCCATTATAACAGCTCCTCGCGCCAAGCATAACATGACTCGCTGTGGGGTGGGGGCTCCATTATAACAGCTCCTCGCAAAGCATAACATGACTTGTGTGGGGTGGGGGCTCCATTATAACAGCTCCTCTCCAAGCATAACATGACTCGCTGTGGGGTGGGGGCTCCATTATAACAGCTCCTCGCAAAGCATAACATGACTCGCTGAGGGGTGGGGGCTCCATTATAACAGCTCCTCTCCAAGCATGACATGACTCGCTGAGGGGTGGGGGCTCCATTATAACAGCTCCTCGCCAAGCATAACATGACTCGCTGTGGGGTGGGGGCTCCATTATAACAGCTCCTCTCCAAGCATAACATGACTCGGTGTGGAGTGGGGGCTCCATTATAACAGCTCCTCTCCAAGCATAACATGACTCGCTGTGGGGTGGGGGCTCCATTATAACATCTCCTCTCCAAGCATAACATGACTCTCTGTGGGGTTAGGGCTCCATTATAACAGCTCCTCTCCAAGCATAACATGACTCGCTGTGGGGTTAGGGCTCCATTATAACAGCTCCTCTCCAAGCATAACATGACTCGCTGTGGGGTGGGGGCTCCATTATAACAGCTCCTCGCCAAGCATAACATGACTCGCTGTGGGTGGGGGCTCCATTATAACAGCTCCTCTCCAAGCATAACATGACTCGCTGTGGGGTTAGGGCTCCATTATAACAGCTCCTCGCCAATCATAACATGACTCGCTGTGGGGTGGGGGCTCCATTATAACAGCTCCTCTCCAAGCATAACATGACTCGCTGTGGGGTGGGGGCTCCATTATAACAGCTCCTCGCGCCAAGCAAAACATGACTCGCTGAGGGGTGGGGGCTCCATTATAACAGCTCCTCGCCAAGCATAACATGACTCGCTGTGGGGTGGGGGCTCCATTATAACAGCTCCTCTCCAAGCATAACATGACTCGCTGTGGGGTGGGGGCTCCATTATAACAGCTCCTCTCCAAGCATAACATGACTCGCTGTGGGGTGGGGGCTCCATTATAACAGCTCCTCGCGCCAAGCATAACATGACTCGCTGTGGGGTGGGGGCTCCATTATAACAGCTCCTCGCCAAGCATAACATGACTCGCTAAGGGGTGGGGGCTCCATTATAACAGCTCCTCTCCAAGCATAACATGACTCGCTGTGGGGTGGGGGCTCCATTATAACAGCTCCTCTCCAAGCATAACATGACTCGCTGTGGGGTGGGGGCTCCATTATAACAGATCCTCGCCAAGCATAACATGACTCGCTGAGGGGTGGGGGCTCCATTATAACAGCTCCTCGCCAAGCATAACATGACTCGCTGTGGGGTGGGGGCTCCATTATAACAGCTCCTCGCGCCAAGCATAACATGACTCGCTGTGGGGTGGGGGCTCCATTATAACAACTCCTCTCCAAGCATAACATGACTCGCTGTGGGGTGGGGGCTCCATTATAACAGCTCCTCGCCAAGCATAACATGAATCTCTGAGGGGTGGGGGCTCCATTATAACAGCTCCTCGCCAAGCATAACATGACTCGCTGAGGGGTGGGGGCACCATTATAACAGCTCCTCTCCAAGCATAACATGACTCGCTGTGGGGCTGGGGCTCCTAATAACAGCTACTCTCCAAGCATAACATGACTCGCTGTGGGGTGGGGTCTCCATTATAACAGCTCCTCGCGCCAAGCATAACATGACTCGCTGTGGGGTGGGGGCTCCATTATAACAGCTCCTCGCCAAGCATAACATGACTCGCTGTGGGGTGGGGGCTCCATTATAACAGCTCCTCTCCAAGCATAACATGACTCGCTGTGGGGTGGGGGCTCCATTATAACAGCTCCTCGCGCCGAGCATAACATGACTCGCTGTGGAGTGGGGGCTCCATTATAACAGCTCCTCGCAAAGCATAACATGACTTGTGTGGGGTGGGGGCTCCATTATATCTGCTCCTCTCCAAGCATAACATGACTCGCTGTGGGGTGGGGGCTCCATTATAACAGCTCCTCGCAAAGCATAACATGACTCGCTGAGGGGTGGGGGCTCCATTATAACAGCTCCTCTCCAAGCATGACATGACTCGCTGAGGGGTGGGGGCTCCATTATAACAGCTCCTCGCCAAGCATAACATGACTCGCTGTGGGGTGGGGGCTCCATTATAACAGCTCCTCTCCAAGCATAACATGACTCGGTGTGGAGTGGGGGCTCCATTATAACAGCTCCTCTCCAAGCATAACATGACTCGCTGTGGGGTTAGGGCTCCATTATAACAGCTCCTCGCGCCAAGCATAACATGACTCGCTGTGGGGTGGGGGCTCCATTATAACAGCTCCTCGCCAAGCATAACATGACTCGCTAAGGGGTGGGGGCTCCATTATAACAGCTCCTCTCCAAGCATAACATGACTCGCTGTGGGGTGGGGGCTCCATTATAACAGCTCCTCTCCAAGCATAACATGACTCGCTGTGGGGTGGGGGCTCCATTATAACAGATCCTCGCCAAGCATAACATGACTCGCTGAGGGGTGGGGGCTCCATTATAACAGCTCCTCGCCAAGCATAACATGACTCGCTGTGGGGTGGGGGCTCCATTATAACAGCTCCTCGCGCCAAGCATAACATGACTCGCTGTGGGGTGGGGGCTCCATTATAACAACTCCTCTCCAAGCATAACATGACTCGCTGTGGGGTGGGGGCTCCATTATAACAGCTCCTCGCCAAGCATAACATGAATCTCTGAGGGGTGGGGGCTCCATTATAACAGCTCCTCGCCAAGCATAACATGACTCGCTGAGGGGTGGGGGCACCATTATAACAGCTCCTCTCCAAGCATAACATGACTCGCTGTGGGGCTGGGGCTCCTAATAACAGCTACTCTCCAAGCATAACATGACTCGCTGTGGGGTGGGGTCTCCATTATAACAGCTCCTCGCGCCAAGCATAACATGACTCGCTGTGGGGTGGGGGCTCCATTATAACAGCTCCTCGCCAAGCATAACATGACTCGCTGTGGGGTGGGGGCTCCATTATAACAGCTCCTCTCCAAGCATAACATGACTCGCTGTGGGGTGGGGGCTCCATTATAACAGCTCCTCGCGCCAAGCATAACATGACTCGCTGTGGAGTGGGGGCTCCATTATAACAGCTCCTCGCAAAGCATAACATGACTTGTGTGGGGTGGGGGCTCCATTATAACTGCTCCTCTCCAAGCATAACATGACTCGCTGTGGGGTGGGGGCTCCATTATAACAGCTCCTCGCAAAGCATAACATGACTCGCTGAGGGGTGGGGGCTCCATTATAACAGCTCCTCTCCAAGCATGACATGACTCGCTGAGGGGTGGGGGCTCCATTATAACAGCTCCTCGCCAAGCATAACATGACTCGCTGTGGGGTGGGGGCTCCATTATAACAGCTCCTCTCCAAGCATAACATGACTCGGTGTGGAGTGGGGGCTCCATTATAACAGCTCCTCTCCAAGCATAACATGACTCGCTGTGGGGTTAGGGCTCCATTATAACATCTCCTCTCCAAGCATAACATGACTCGCTGTGGGGTTAGGGCTCCATTATAACATCTCCTCTCCAAGCATAACATGACTCGCTGTGGGGTTAGGGCTCCATTATAACAGCTACTCTCCAAGCATAACCTGACTCGCTGTGGGGTGGGGGCTCCATTATAACAGCTCCTCGCCAAGCATAACATGACTCGCTGTGGGGTGGGGGCTCCATTATAACAGCTCCTCTCCAAGCATAACATGACTCGCTGTGGGGTGGGGGCTCCATTATAACAGCTCCTCTCCAAGCATAACATGACTCGCTGTGGGGTTAGGGCTCCATTATAACAGCTCCTCTCCAAGCATAACATGACTCGCTGTGGGATTAGGGCTCCATTATAACAGCTCCTCGCCAAGCATAACATGACTCGCTGTGGGGTGGGGGCTCCATTATAACAGCTCCTCGCCAAGCATAACATGACTCGCTGAGGGGTGGGGGCTCCATTATAACAGCTCCTCGCCAAGCATAACATGACTCGCTGTGGGGTGGGGGCTCCAATATAACAGCTCCTCGTCAAGCATAACATGACTCGCTGTGGGGTGGGGGCTCCTTTATAACAGCTCCTCGCGCCAAGCATAACATAACTCGCTGTGTGGTGGGGGCTCCATTATAACAGCTCCTCTCCAAGCATAACATGACTCGCTGTGGGGTGGGGGCTCCATTATAACAGCTCCTCGCCAAGCATAATATGACTCGCTGTGGGGTGGGGGCTCCATTATAACAGCTCCTCTCCAAGCATAACATGACTCGCTGTGGGGTGGGGGCTCCATTATAACAGCTCCTCGCCAAGCATAACATGACTCGCTGTGGGGTGGGGGCTCCATTATAACAGCTCCTCGCCAATCATAACATGACTCGCTGTGGGGCTGGGGGCTCCATTATAACAGCTCCTCTCCAAGCATAACATGGCTCGCTGTTGGGTGGGGGCTCCATTATAACAGCTCCTCTCCAAGCATAACATGACTCGCTGTGGGGTGGGGGCTCCATTATAACAGCTCCTCGCCAAGCATAACATGACTCTCTGAGGGGTGGGGGCTCCAATATAACAGCTCCTCGCCAAGCATAACATGACTCTCTGAGGGGTGGGGGCTCCAATATAACAGCTCCTCGCCAAGCATAACATGACTCGCTGAGGGGTGGGGGCTCCATTATAACAGCTCCTCTCCAAGCATAACATGACTCGCTGTGGGGCTGGGGCTCCATTAAAACAGCTACTCTCCAAGCATAACATGACTCGCTGAGGGGTGGGGGCTCCATTATAACAGCTCCTCGCCAAGCATAACATGACTCGCTGTGGGGTGGGGGCTCCATTATAACAGCTCCTCGCCAAGCATAACATGACTCGGGGTGCGGTGCGAAGTTACAACAAATTTCATTGATATTTCAAATATTTTACAAATTTCCATATTTTGAACATAGTCATTTTCCAATATCAGATTTGTCCAACCTATTACGAAAAAAACTTTTCATCTGATTCTTTTCACATTTTGCATGTGTCTTCGTCCCTAAGTACTAGGAGCGGTACAGTGCCAAATCAAAACTAAAATTGATAAGTTTTTTTTTTGTTCTTTTTTTTTTTACAAAATTCCATATTTTTTTTATTAGTCATTTTTCTCAATTCTTCTTTGGGGGTCAAATGCTGTGCAAGAGATGACTACATTGAAAGTAAAAAATAATTCAGTTAGTCAGGGATGCACAGTCGGGGGTATTAGTGAGCCACGCTCACTTTTTTGCTTGTTTGTTTTTGTTTTTCTTAAAATTTATTTATATACATATTAAATTACATCATCCCCTTCCTTGAAAAAATGGCGTCCTCGCCATTGCAATTATTTTTAAGGTTTAAGACAACACAATACATTATTGATTATTGCTTGGTGCCCCAAAGGGCACCAAGCATTATGATTTGATTTTTCTAAAACGTTTCTGAATTCTCTCTATATTACTCTTGATATTTTCAAAGGGAAGCCGCGCCAATCACATGTGTTGTATCTAAATAAAAAAACAATGAACAGAGCTGTAGCAAAAAATGCATTACGTCACCATGTGGGTAATACAAAATATTTGGCACATTAAACTGTGGAATATGATTTCGCTTTAAATGTTATATTAAAAGAGAAACAATGTTTTCTATTAAAGATGCTGATAAATGTTAACAGACTCAATCAAAAACTTCTTCATTTGAAGAAGTGTCTGCATTTGTTCCATTTAAAGCATTAATTATTTCGCATTCAATAATCGTAGAATCCACTTTTTTATAACCCACGCGATTTAATTTCACGCTGGGCTAGCCTGGCGAATTAAAAGTAATGTTTGTGTAAGTACGATGGTGACATCGAAATTAGACTTATGTTTACTAATAGTTAGATCACTTACGACCACGAGACAAGTCATACTTAACGATGTCACTAAATGTTTACTTTGAAAACATATATTTATTATCAGAGTACTGAAATTGACTCGTGCTTTATTTAGAATATGACCTACATCGCTGGTTCCAAACGTTAGCTCAGCGGACCTGGGTTGAAATCCCGTCAGATCATCGGAAAGTATTTTCTTTATTATCTGTTATACTACTGTTAATAATTAACCAGCATGACAAAGAGATATCGTTTTGGCAGTGCGTTTTGCACAATTTCCTGTCATTGTCAGCGCTACATTGCAACACAGTGCTTTTACTTCAAGTAACTACATCACAATGCCACAACATCATAAACATAGTGACCTCACTATGCAATGACATCACTGTCTTGAAAATCTAGTGTTGTTGTGTTCAGAGATTTAAATTTTGTCTCTGAGATGTCAAAAAGAGTGAATTTGGATGATAAATTGATTGTCACCCTCGTGTATTTTGATATGAAATATACCAACAATCGTTGATGAATGTAAAAAAATTCATAACTTTCAGCAATTCGTGTTGATAGAAATTAATTTTGTGAAGTTAACTTTGAGTAATACTTGTGTTAATATTAGTGCTGTTATCCAGTGTTGTATATTTCACTTATCCCCCGGATTGTTCGACAAATCACAATCTCCTTCATCTGCCTATGTGGCACCAAGCATGCCTTTTTAAAGGCTTTTCTTGTTTTGTCACTACAGATAAAACTGCGTCCTACAACTTATCAGGGAGACTTAAAATATCACATCGCTATCCGCTAAAGATGCAAGAAATTCAGCTTTCTCAAGCCATTCTGGAACACTTGCTCTCTGTGACATTACATAATCACCTCTTCTCATCCACTCAGGTTTTTGCCTTTCTCTTGTGGACCAACAGGCAAAGCCGGAATAGCAGTTTCCTGTGTTTCCTCAGTTTCTTCAATCTCTTGTAGAGGCTCAGATCCAGGTTCAGATTCTTCAAGCTCAGCAGTCATCTCTGCTTCAGCCACTTCTAGATGTTCTGGAACAGACACTTGCGTTTCTGACGTATCCGCTTCCTCCCCCTCCAACACATTTCTCCTTTACAACATCTAGATGATCGTCACCATCTAGTTGTACCCCATTAGCTTCCTCGAGTTCAGTTCTTTCATTAGACACTGTGGGAAGTCCAACACATGTTGACTCTGAAACTGACTTGGAGAAAACAACATGAACCAAAGGAGCAACATTAGATTTCCAAACTGCTTTCTGTTATGTTTCCAGTGTTCAAAGCATGTTCAACAAAGTTCGATTAAAACGTCCACATTGACCATTTCAAATTGGATGATAGGCTGTAGTATGAGACTTCTCAATTCCCATGAGTTTGCAAAGTTCTTTGATGAGTTTACTTTAAAAGTTTCCACCTTGGTCAGAATGTATCTTCGCAGGTATACCGTAGTGCACAATTAAACTGTTGAACAGAGCTTCTGCAGTTGTTCGTGCTGTCGTATTGCGTTTTGGAATAGCAATAGAGTACTTGGTGAAATGATCAGTTATCACTAACATATGTTGGATATTCCCTTTCGATGGCTCCAAAGTAAGAAAATCCATAGCAACAAGTTCCAAAGGATACGTTGTAGTGATGCTGACCAGAGGTACTTTTGTTGCTGTATTTGACTTTCTACGAATACACCTGTTGCACCTATGATTCCACATCTCTGATCCATTCCTGGCCAGTAGAAACGTTCACATATTAGTGACAAGATTTATCACGACCAAGATGACCCATATCATCATGCACACTGGTCAAAGCTTTTTCCCGAAATGCGGTTGGTAACACAAGTTGACTTTTTGTCTCTTCATCCTCGTGTATTATTCTATAAAGAACACCATGCTTGAAACAAAGTTGATCAAAGCACCTTTGGAGGCTACAAAACTCTGTTGACGACAAATAGTCATAAGGTGGTTTTTTCCTCTCATTGACAAACTTCATCACTTCTTACATAGGATCAGCTGCTTGTACTTTTCTCCGATCTCGTCCAGTCATGTGCTCCATGTATGATCCTTCTTCATGGACAACATCACTTGACATACTGAGACATTCCACTAGTCTTTCACAAGAAAGGGATCCACAGATAGCACGTACTGAATCTTCATCGATTTCCTTCTCTTCCGATTCCTGTTCGCTACTAGGAAACCTGGACAAAATGTCTGCATCAGTATTCGAAGAACGTGGACGATACTTGATGCTGAACTGATATGCGACAAGCGAAGCCAACCATCTATGGCCAGTTGCATCTAATTTTGCAGATGTTAAGACATATGTCAAAGGATTATTATCAGTGTAAACAACAAACTGGTGACCATATAAGTAGTCATGAAATTTGTTTGTTATTGCCCACTTTAATGCAAGAAACTCACACTTGTGTGCAGCATAATTCTGTTTTGACTTGTTTAATTATCTGCTTGCAAATGCAATAACTCGCAGCTTTCCATTCTGATTCTGATATAACACAGCTCCAACTGCCTGTTGACTAGCGTCCGTATGAAGTTCAAAGGGCAAAGAATTGTCAGGAAATCCTAAAATCAGCGGGGAAGTGATGCAGTTGGGACTGGACATACGAGCAGTCCACATTCCAGGTGCCAAGAACATCTTGGCGGACAAGCTGTCGCGACCTGATGCCCCTCCCCCCTCGGAGTTCCAACTGAACCCGGTGGTCTTCAGGGGGTTGTGGCTCCAGTCAGGAACCCCTCTGATAGACTTGTTCGCGCTGTGCCTCATTCATCTACTACTGACTACTGACTTATATTTCCCCAGTATCAGACCCTCGAGAGATGGGCTTAGACACTCTCTAGTTAGGGTGGGAGGGGATGGACGCCTATGCTTTTCGCCGCCGGCCATCCTCTCTCAGGTGGTGGCCAAGATAAGCACAACTCAGGTCCTTCAACTTCTTCTGGTGGCCAGCCTGACCATGGTTCGTTCCTCTTCGGCGTCTCTGTCATTCGCAACCTGTTCCGATTCAGGCGCAGAGAGATCTGCTCCTCAGCAGGCCAAGCATAAGGTTAAACGAGAACCCTCAGTTTTTTTCTGCATTTACGGTTGGCTTGTATTAAGAGAGGGTTCAGGAGCAGTGGTTACTCAAGGTGTGTCGCCAATGCCATAGCTACCTCTCATAGGATGACCACTAGGAAACTCTATGATTTCCAGTGGCAGGTCTTTGCCTCCTTCTGTGCTCAGCAGGGTTTCGTCCCGGCAGAGGCCTCCGTTCCTCAGGTACCAGAGCACTTACTGTACCTATGCATCACCAGGCATTCTGTGGCGTCTTCAATTAACACCAACATGTCTGCTATCCTCTCTGTACTAAGGTAGAAGTCCTCAAGGGACTCATTAAACCTTCCGTTCTGGGGACGGCAGGACTAAGTTTCGTCCACCAGGGCAGGACTTAGCCATTGTGCTCAGCCATCTTCCCTTCGATAGTTATGAACCGCTCTCCGACATTCCTCTCCTCCCTCTCACCATAAAGGTCATCTTTCTGGTGGTCATGGCCTCCGCAGCTCGAATTTAAGAAATCCATGCGTTACAGGCGGACCTTCTACGGTTTGAGGTCAGGGAGGGGTGTCAGCCTTACTTGGTTTAGTTCCCGACTCTGTCTGCAAAAACCAAACAGCTGATGAGGCGGACCATATGTTTGTTCGTCGTCTGTTCTTGCCTCACTCGCCGAGGAGCACAAAAGAGCTGGACAAGCGAGCATTGGGTGTATACATGAGGTCATTGGTCATCAACGCGTACAAGGCTGCTGACCTGCACCCCCGTCATGTTCCAACCCGCATGAGATCCGAGTAGTCTCAGCCACAATGGCTTACAACTGTAGCTATTTAAAGAGCCGCTGTATAACCTTTTTTAAATATATTTTTCATAAGATATTGGTCAAATAACTATATAACATAAATATTAGGCCAAAACAGCAACGATACACAATTTCTCAATGAAGCTACAGCTAAGTAAACATTGCGTAACAAGGCGTCTGCTCGTCGCCGTCCAGCGACAAACCAAAACAAGGCTGAGAGGTGACGGGCAGGGGATACCGGAAGTGACGTGGCAGTAGGCGAAGCGTTCGTCTGCTTATATGGAAAATGGTAGGCGAAATCCGTAGTTCTGCGTTTTCCAAGCGATTAACAGTATGTCATATCATTGTGTTGCTGTCAACTGTCCTAGAATATCTCCTGATGAAGTTTCCGTAGACAAATTCCCATCACATTGATCGTTTCACGCCAAATTGACCCGCTGTGTAAGGTCAAACAGAGCAATGTGACAATCTACATCGAACTCACGTGTTCCGATCACTACACCGATTTTCTGTTTCCAGCTCGCATTTTCACTGAATGAACAGTTTGGCATGCAGAGAAAAAAGAGATTAGTAAAATATAAAACATAGCACAAAGTTTTTGGCTGATTTATGGTAATAATCCGAATTTACAATGCTCACATTTAGATTTGAACGTTGTGTAAAAAGGTTGAATAAACAATGACATTGGTCTGCAGGTGTTATTTACTTTCTTTAGATCAGATACTCACCTATTACACAATTACTTTATTGTCTATCGTATTTCCTGTCTGTTTCCTAATTAAAAGCTATCAAATGATGACTATAGAAGGTAGGTTATATAATGCACAATCATCAACACCTGGCTATTTTATGACATCAGCTTATTAGGTAACATCAAATAGCAATTGTATTCCTTAACGTCCCTTTTTTCTCCGATTGGTAAATTATAACCTGTTGAAATTAGAAATACTGTTTTGCTCTATCTGATAATTATTTTGAATAAGGTTCATTTAATAAATCTTCATTCTGTTGGGCCATGTATCGGGTATTGTTGTGAACAATATCTCTTCTATGTACAAGAGTGAAAACATTAAGATTGTCAGTGAAATGCCCTATTAAAATAATGTTTTAAACAAGACATCAGTCATCATCCAATACATGCCTTTCATTGAGAAATGTAACTTATCCGTCACTAAATGAAATAACTAAGAAAAACGCATATTTTTTTTTATCCTGTTACAAAATGAAGTCAAAGGCATTTTAAAAAAATTGGTTTAAATGTATAAAAAATAGTATTGTATAATAACATCCTTTCTGTTGTGCTACTAAAGTTATATTCACTAACAACAAACAACTGTGTACGAAGATAAAACGGTTCACACGTGAGCAATTGTTTATGACGAAAATACATCCGGGTTCTCACGTGCAGTCATATGACAACATTGCGCAAATCGAGACCAGCTACATGCTGTAGCATTATGCGCACAACTTCGTTTTTAATGAGGGTCTTACATTTTCATCAATACAAATTGCCAGTTGATTAAATAAACTACCGATTTATTGAAGGTTTGAGATGTTGGGATGTTGTTTAGGGTGTTTAATCAACGGTTAAACATTGAGCTGTACTGTTAGCTTGTGTTGTTTTACATAACGAGGGCACACAACGGGGTATCACATCGCCTACTAACACGTCACGAGGCAGTCACGCTTCAGTGCGTTTTATTCTGTTCGCCGGCCTAATTAGGCAGTGTTATGTATACAGTCGTAATTAAGCCGTTTCAAGGTCGATTTCAGTAATTTAAAGTTGAGTCAATGTCAAATTGTAATCACTATTTCACGAATCCTGAAAGTTGCCATATAGCATTTCAGTCCATCTTTAAGGCCAGGACAGCAAACGAAGAGAGCAGATTGATCTATCCCTCGAGTCTCACCTACAGCTGACATGTGAGAGACGACTGAAGTCAGGATATGGCCCAGGGAAGGCGGACGCGAAAGGTCGACAACAAGAGTATTTAGAAAGAATCATTGATGGGATAAAATCAAGAAAATCCAGACCGCGTCCTTGTTGAATCTTTGAAGTGTGCTGATTGTCCTACATATTGTTCTTTTTACACTTCGCTTATAAACTCCCCTCCCACTCCCAATAGGGGTCAGGGACAGTGTGTTAATCAGAAGTTGAATGACGGGGTTGTCTCTTCGATCCGCTTGGCGGTAGAGATAGTGTCTCCCGGGTTGTACCTTGTCCTGCGCTGGTCCCGCCCATCCTCCCCGTGCCTTCAAGGGGCCTGTTCTGAGAGTGAAGGTTTCTAGAAGTGATGTCTCAAAACCACTGACTTACCACCCTTGGAGGGGGATTTTACGCATCCCCTACTCCACTGTTTGAAGTTTCGTCTGTTTTAATAAGGTTAAAATAAAGCATGCCTAGAGGAGGCAGGCATAGTAGGTCTAGTCAATAGATACCAGTATAAATAATTAAGTTTAATCAAAATCGTACTATTATAACGTCAAACCATTCGGCATTCGGCCTAATGCTTTAACTATACTATAAGAGTTCAGGGCAAAACTATACTTTATTGCAAAACACATGATGGTTAGGGCTACTTTATTTCTTAAATAAAGGGTTGGCGGCGCCTTTTATATTTATTGGAACAATACTAGAAATAAAAGTATTGTTGAACTGCAAAAACTGTTCTTCTGATGATTCTTTTGTAACTTTACAGCAGGGTTATGAATATTCATCTGACTGGATATTGTCAACAGAACAAAGTCTGATAAAGTGGTTCAAAATAGATTCTTTTAACTTTTATTGATACCCGCAGTTTCCCTGTTCTTTTCATATCAGAAAAAAAGAGTTTGTTTCATCTAACGCATCTTTATTTTCTAACGTATCTGATCATTTCGTAGTCTTAACTTATCTCATTAAATTTTTCCCACAGACAACAGAAACATGAGGAGAAGATGGATGCCATGATGTCACAGATGGCCACTGCTTTGGATGCGATGCAAAACAGCAACAATGGTGGAGGGTTTCAAGTCATTGGTACAAGAATCTCCAAAAATAAAAGACGAGTGAAGTCAGGTTGGAATTAATCGGACGAAATATTTGTGAAATTATTAGAAGGCACAATCCGTACATATATTATAAGTTACCATGCATGTGTTCGCCAATTTGATATGGAGATTTATCATGTGTCCGAGTTAAATTTCAAACGAGAACGCAGTCAGAGTTTGATATTTAGCTCGGAGACATAATAAATGTCTATATCAAACTGGCGGACACATGGTAACAAATTGATTATTGTAACATGACTTCGGTAAATACTCGTTTTTGATTAGTTGATTTGAAGGATTTCCCAGTGTTAAATGGCAATGACACCCGCAAATTGGCTGAGGCGAATCACCGCGAAAGGATACATGATTTGGTCCGCCTCAACATTAAAGATAAGATAAGATAAGATAACACTTTATTGCCCAAAAGGGAATTCTTCTTGAATCAAATAGAGCTCATGGCATGAAAAACATATGGAAATTTATATAATGAATTTAGATTAAAAGTCTATTTACTTAAAATACACACACATATATTCACATTATATATACATATATATATAAATACACGTAATTAGAGGCCTTCAGGAATATAATAAGGAACACAGTCAATGTTTATCTGACATTTTGTTGAGAAGTGAAATATTTGAAGGCACGAATGACTTCTTAGTTCTGTTAGATCTGTGGAAAGGCATATTAAACCGTTTACCGGATGGCAAAAGTGAATATTCTGAGTGCAGGACATGAGATGGATCTGAAATAATCTTTCGAGCGTGTGATAATACTTTGTCGTCATTTATGGACGCCGGGTGATCTAAAATGGTACCAGCAATTTTTGAACTTATATTTACAATTTTGATTAATTTGTTTTTTTCTTGAAGACTAAGAGAACCGTACCAACATTGCATGCTAAATGATAAAACGCTTTGAACAAAACATGTGTAGAAAACTTTCATTAATTTCACAACATCAAATGACTTCAATTTCATCATGAAATATAGTCTCTGTTGGCACTAAATGTACAGAGCTTGTGTATTGTTATTCCAATTCAATTTGTCATCGATAATAGTACCAAGGTACTTGTATTCTGGCACAATTTCTACAGGAGTACCACTCATTTTGATGGGTTCTAACTGCTTTCTCCCAATTCTGAAATCAAAAACCATTTCCTTTGTTTTGTTCACATTAATATGAAGATAATTATCCTGGCACCAATCTGAAAGATTTGAAATCTCTGATCGATATTGATCTTCAGAAGAGTTATTATTCAATAGAGCAATAAGAGCAGCATCATCAGCAAATTTCACAATTGAACAGTTTTGGTTATGTGAAACACAATCAATCGTATATGTGATAAACAGCACTGGTGACAGAACGCATCCTTGTTGGGCGCCGGTATTGATGGTAACAGTTGAGGAGTGACAGTTATTCTCACGGACAGACTGTGTCCTATTGGTAAGAATGTCAAAATGTTCTGCTTCTCCCAATATTCGTGCCCGATTCAAATTTTACTGTTGTTGTTGTCATTTTCTAACTTGCGCATTCTCGTCGATGTCAAAAATCCTTTGCTTTAGTTTTATGTAACTAAACTTTAGTTACATAAAACTAAAGCAAATAGGACACTATTTTAATGTCTATAACACTGGGAATTCCCTTTTCTTTATAGCTGCGAACACCTATAACAATAATGGATCAGTCGTTAGATCCTTTCAACTCAGAGTTCCCTACGCAAAAATAGAGTTCGCTCTTAAAATGCTTATAACTAACGGTCATGTTACAATATCGATAAATAGTTGCGTTTGTAAAATTTCCTGGATTCATTGTTATTCAACACCCGCTAATTTAAGCGTTTAAAACCTCCGGCTAACGCCGTCGGTTTTAAACTACATTTTGCGGGTGTTGAATAACAATGAATCCCGGAAATTTTACAAACGCAACTATTTATCGCAGAAGACAAGTGTCAAACACGGCTAACACGAGTTTACTCCCCAACAAAGGAGACCTACGAGATGGAAAATTGAAAAAAAAATCATTAACAAAATGTGACATTATGATAGTTTTTAACGATTGTAGAGTTTTAAGAATTAATGTATTTGTTAATATGCAGGCAGATTTAGTTGTCTTAATATCCAATATATTTTGACAAAAAAATTCCATTTCGGCGGCCATCGTACGTCTCTATATTGGCAACAACCCTTAACGTTTTATTTACATGCTTCCAAACATACAATTAAGCTTTTCTTTTCCTTTTCACTCGTTGCCATCTGTGTTTACATTCAGTGTGTAAGCTGACTATTTTATTATTTGAAGCTGGCCTTTATTTATCTAACATATTTTGGTGTTGTCATTGTTTTTCAATAACACTTAAATCTTAAAATATTATTAATTTTTGATAATTCATGTTTGTTGTTTTTAATACCTATTATCTTATTTTTGTTTTTGTGCTTGACATTGTGGCCTTAAAATTGTGTTATATTTGGTAGTTGGCCTTTTGTTTGAATTGATTGAGTTAGTGTGATTAAATGTTACTACAATAATCTTTAGTGTTATCATTTACTTTTAGCAGATTAAGTGTAAGATTTCCTATAATCAATTTCTTTTCATGTTTTTGTTTGATATATTTACATTGATTGAATGTTGGACAACTCAGCTTTCTTCACTTAAAATTTCATGAATTTCAAAACATAGACAACGCCTCAGCGACATTTTTTGTAGAACGTTGACCAAAATCTCGAGTTGACTCCAAAAGTTGGCGGCACTGCGTGAGCGCATAGCGTCAATGACCGGCCACTAAGAGCGTTAAACCTCGTTCTACACTTTCTGTAACACACAAAAAAATTCAAAAAGCTAGTGGAAGTGTGTCATTGACGCGTGTTGTGTGTTGTATACATTCCAATGGTACTGTAGCATTGTATTTTGGGACAGATTACATGTGATCTTAGGTGAATTAGTCAATGTCAATGAAAGATCTAAAAGGGAACGCAAAAAATAAGACTTGGTCAAGCGGTCAATTTTTGTAACAAACTGATTAAAAGGTGGTCACACCAAAATATCTTCGCACTTTTTATTGCTAGGAGTTACTGTTTTAACGGGAAATCGGGTTGGTTAAGGAATGTACGTGTTACCTTCGGGATAAGCTATATTCTGCACAAACTGCTATGAAATTTGGAATTTGAAGAAACAGTGCTATAGTACCTTGTAGTTGTAGAATTGTTTTACTGTTGACAAGAAAACTATGTTTATGACGAACCACGCTAAGGTGGAATTAACGTGACTGTGATAAATGTATACTACTATTTCAATAGCCCAAATAAATCATATTTTAAGTGATTTTTATGTCTTGTGTATTTATTAATTTGGTTTCGATAGTCGATACACCTCGGAATATATAGAGGATATCTGTCTTTTCTTGACTAATACCATCTCTATCTTGTCGAGTGAGGTAGAATGTTTATATAGTTTTCTATATTTTTTAGAGCGGCGCAGCCACGAGTGAAACTATTTAACTTGGTTACCTCACGAGATGAGATAAACATGGTATTTGTCAAGAATTGACAGATATTCCTTTTATATAATTCTTCTAAATACGCCAAATGCTTTGACACGCAAGAAGCATTCATAGTAATACACACTTCATTCATAAAACACTGAGCCCTTGAAGTTGGAAGGTTATCGAAAATTGAAATTTTATTCAAAACTATTAATCTTGTGGTTGGTTGTATTCGGATCAAGTGAGATGTAAGTCAGTTACTAGCATAGTTAACGGCATGCATCGGATACTGGAAGGGACACTATGCTAGTAACTATAACTTATCGCCACTCAGTGATAGAACAGAGTATCTCATCCTCAATCATATATAATATACATTCATTCATATCAGAAAAGAACGTTTCCTCAAATCTAAATTAGATTTCAAAGATACCGCCATTGACACATAAAACTATAGAAAAAAAAGAAAGGTTGCAACCATTTAAATTATGAGGAAGACAAGAGTAATTCTATGGATGAACAACTTCTTTATTGGATGGTGGCGACGTTTCGGTATAGATTCTTTTACCGTTATCAAGCATGAATGCCACTCAAACAGCTCATTTAAATTATGGAAATCTTGTTTTTTAAGATGTCCAGATACAATTTGAAACGTCGTTTAGATAAATAGAGCATGGATATTATCAAATTCATAACAGAATAAATTAATCTCAAAAATACTCATTATTTGAGTAGAAGCCGCCAAGTTATTTGATAGTTTGAAGAGCATTATTATATTAATCCCTTAGCTTCAGATAGACTTCAGTATCCAAATATACGAATTGAACAACATACATCTAAAACTTTCCTTTGTCAACAAGCAAAGCGCAACAGAATCCTTTATCAGGAAACTAAAGCAATCACAACTTGACACTATACCCTCTAACAACATAAAAATGCCAACACCACTATGACACGCCCCTTATGTCAAGTAAAAAAGCAAACATAATTTGATGCACCCCTTTGTGTTAAGAAACAAAGCTATCACCAATACACATAAAAGATTGGTATCGTTCCTCATATCTGTATTGCAATATATCGGTAATTTTCAAATTCAAGATTTTGCATGTCTAAATTGAGAGTTAAGAGCGATAGTCATTCAGCTATCAGCCGTTTTGGAAAGGGAGATTTTTAATCACTGTTTATGACCTGTGTACACATGAAGGTAATACACAATATCAATTTGATAAAAACTTTCCGTATAAACACATTGTATTTCGTTGTGATTTTCTGCAAATTGAGATGAAAATTAATACTGAGGAATATATGGATGACAACTTCTTTGTTCATTGTATGCGACGTTTCGACACAGATTCTTGTGTCGTTCTCAAGCAGAGGAAGAGTAATGAGGTAGGAGCATATATATAAGTAAATAGTACAATGCACCATAACAATCCGGAATCCCAGTAACAATCTCTCTCCCAACAGTGCGTATTACAGGGCGTGACACCAACTGCATGGTGACAGGGTAAAATGGGTTGTTCAATATTTCGAGTAGAAATGTGAATTGGGCAGTAGCACGTTTGTGCATGTGGGGTAGATAAAGGAATTTCCCAAAATTAAGAATATATGTTTACAACTGCGATGCATTTTTTTAATGAAATGAGACAGTTCTATACCAACCCTACTATGCTTCTTCGATTTAATTTTCTAGCCTCAAATGAATATGAAATGTTCAAACAAACTTGGCCACCAACAGATTTTGCTGAAGATTTGATATTCTAGTCATGGCTAAGGGTCATTGGGTCTTGATTCTCTGGAGACAATCCAGTTGGTATCAATTGGTGAACTTTGAAGAAATATAATTTCAAAAAATCGTCCTAAGTACTGTCCCTTTAAAGGGGCAGTAGCACGTTTTTTTACAATTTTATATTTTCAATTATTCACTGATAACTATAAGTTAATGCTAAATGTATTACTTTGATAGTATCATAAATATCATAACACAAACCAATCATCCGTAGTCAGAGAACAAAGTATGAGGATTCACATAAAATCCATTGGCAGCCATTTTTGTGTGAACACCTTTAATTCATTTTGTGTAAGAAAAGGAATCGCATTGCTTAACTTTACATTGTATATTTGATTTATTACTGCTCCATTTAGTTTTTATACATTGTCTAAAGATTGGAACCTTTTATTTTCATTTTACTGACATCACCTTATATTCCCCCTAAAACGTGCTACTGCCCCTTTAACTGGAAATAATTATTTCTGCTTACACCAATGTACAAGACAGGCGCGTAGCACCAATTTCAGGAGTCAGTGTATGGGAGGGGGCTTAGTGCAGTCAAGTAAACCTAGCCTCAATATATCCCGTTTCACTCCGATATTGAGTCTAGAAAGGTTTAGGATAGGGTCGCGTCAGCCGACCTTTCTGCGACCTATGACCCTCCGACGTATTACGTGCGAAGGCGGACTATTGTGGCCTGGTAAGATGAGTTCTGATTGGTCGATACGCGGACTGACGCGACCCTCTACTAGACCTTTCTAGACTCAAAATCGGAGTGAAACGGGTAATATTGAGGCTAGGTTTACTTAGACTGGGGCTTAGTGGGGAGGGGCTGTTTGATGTCATTCTGAACAAAAGTGGGAAGGAGGCAAATTTCCAGCTACCAAGCTCAGAGAGGGGGGCTTAGACTATAACTGTGTATTAAATAGTTGGGGTGTGTTTGAAGTTGCACTACTCATCTTCACATACTTTATCTGTCATTTTTTGACAGTCAAATTTCATACACAGAAGACGTTAATGATTTCGGTGGCGTTGTGTAAAGTTCTTGGAACTCAATTTTTAAAAAACAAAGGAACTCATCAGAGATTTTCGAAGAAATTAAACAGCAAATAATACAGTCATTATTAATAGAAATGTTGTCGAGGTTGTGAGGAGGTTTAAAGGGGCAAAAGCACGTTTTTGGAAAATTTGATATTTTCGATTTTTCAGCGATAATTGTACATTATTGCTAAATGTTTTATATTGATGATGTCAAAAATCTCATAACAGAAACCAATCATCCATAGTCGGAGGACAAATTATAAAGATTCACATAATGCCCAATGGCGGCCATTTTTTAGTGAAGGTTATTCATTAAAAAGGAATCGCAATGCTGAACTTTACATTATATATTTGATTACTACTGCTTCATTAAGTTTAAAAACATTATCTTTCAATTGGAACGATTAATTTTCATTTTCCTGTCACCACCTTATATTCCCCCTAAAAATATCTGGGAACTG
Organism: Steromphala cineraria; assembly: GCA_916613615.1. NCBI lineage: Eukaryota > Metazoa > Mollusca > Gastropoda > Trochida > Trochidae > Steromphala > Steromphala cineraria. The sequence continues at coordinate 49,903,133 of OU744723.1, forward strand.
TTATTGACAATAAGTTGATTTTCTCTGAAAATACATGCCGCATTCATAGTAAGTGCCGATCTCGCCTTCATTTCTTTAGGAAACTACGATCCTTCTCAAACTGACTAATTATTAACTATTTTGGACCTTTTCTATAAAACTTGCGTACAACCTGCATGTCCTCATGTTATTTATACAGTTGGTTTGACTCTCTGTAATTGACAAATTTGTTAAACTAAATCACACAGGGAGAAAATAATTGCTAATCGTACCTTTAGGAGATTAGATGAACTTCATGAAAAACAGGCTCGAAATTTAGCTTAAAAAATTATTAATGACCCTTTAATGTTTTGAACTTTTACCATCCGGTTGTCGGTATAATGTGTAAACGCTATAATATTTCATTGTTGTCCTTGTCCATTTCAATTCTTGATCATCACTATCACACCATTTATCAATTTGTAAATATTTGTGTATTTTTTTTTGTATAAATTTTTATATATTTTTTGTTTTTATTAATAATGTTATGTTTAGAATTTAGAATTTCACAAATCAAATTCTTGAACGGGCAATACAGAATTATTTGAAGTATGAACTCTTTGTTCGTGAAAAAAGGGGTTGGGTGATATTAGGTAACAGAATTTTAAAATAATTAAATGATTTTGCTATTTCAAATTCGAGATCAGATGAATGGTAACTAGTCTTTCTAACCAGAGACCATATATTGGATTCTAGATATGGTCTCTGTTCTAACAGACCCTGATACAAATTATTTGTCAAGGCCCACGCAAGTTTACATTTAGTAACTCTAGATCATTGAACACCTTCGATGAGCTTCTTTCAATGTTATAAATAGTTGAATTTTGATATATGATTAATTTAATAGACTTTAATTTACTCCATGACTGACCTTTATGTTCTGATTTAAAGGTTTTAATAAGAAATATAGAAATAAATATGTTGATAATTATATTATGGGATGCAGATAGCACAATTCAAAGTTTTATTTGGTTATTTTAACCCAATAAACTATTTACTAGAAAAAACTAGACGGAAAGGGTTTATATAGGCCTACACGAACGACGTTACGTTTTATTTCTAATTTTAAACGTAAGATTTAGCATCAAATACAGTAAAAGCGTTAGTGTCCGGCTACTGTAAATCTACTACATTCTCCGGATTTACTAAACCGGAAACGTACAAAGGCGGAAGCAGTGTTTCACGCGTGCGTACGACGTGGAAATACATACGAAGTTACAGAAATTGTTTTGGTAAGGAAAAATCGTTTGTTTTTTGTTAATAATTTTGTGTAATAAGATATTGCAATGTTTTTTCCACATCGTTTTGATTTTGGTTTGCTTAGAAATATCATAGTTGACATGCATGTCACATTGTGATGTTTTGATATCGAATGTGACACCCAAGCAAGATTTCAGGTTAAAATTGACTGTGTCAGTGAGTGACACTGACGAAATTCTTTTTAGTTTTGGGAATCTTTTTGTTCGAGATCACTATTTGTCAAAAAGGTGCAACTATAGAATAGGTTCATTACCAAGCATAATTACCAGAAAGCTAACCCTAAGTCCCAAACCAGGTTGGGGAAATCCTGAAATTGACGTATTATTATGTCAATGGACATTTATAGTCTGATCTAGGTAGAAAACCGTACGTCGAACAACAATTTTGTTCATTTTGCTGTTTTCCGAGTAAAGAAGGCTTTTGCCTTCACAGTCAATAAAATGAAAACATCTAACAACAATCGACTTATGATTCATGAAAGGAAAGATTTGCTATTTAATTAATTCTCTCTTCTAAGAATCTACACGTTTACAAAGGAATAGGCCTAGTATTGTGCTGGACAATATTTTAATGGGTGTACATAAATTTTGTCAATAAATTTCATAATACATACTTTGTATCACCTTGATTCCCGTAAGAACAGTGTGAACCCTTTTGGCTTGTGTTTTTAAGAACGAGGTTACTACTAACATTTCAAAGGGTCCCAAATGCTCAAAATTGGTCAAAATGACACCCTCTGCAGATCACCCAGAAACAACGTTTTGATTTCATATTTTGTATATTTTGGTGTGTTTTTGAGATATTCGTATTTTGAGCAGCACCTTCTTTAGACAACGTATCCTTTGATCACTAAGATTATAAAGATATCCAAATTTGAGGTTAAAAAGGAATGTGGATAATCAGGTTGAGCAACGTCACTGAACATGATGGTAGCTAGATTATCATGATTACCCTAGACCAACAAATTTCTATTTTTTTGTACTTAGTCATTTTTTGTTTGTCCGACCCATTACAAAATAACTATTTAACTAAATTTAGCACATGTTAATTAACCCTTTCCTATGAACATTGCACATTTTAGCAACCAAATAAACTTTTAGACCTGCAACTATTTTCAAAAAGTTAACATGATCCTTAGCCTCTGATGCTAGGATGACATATGACAAGGAAAAAATGTAAATGCTACGTAAATTTACAACACATTAAAGTGACACAGAGTATCTTTCTTAAAATTTTATTTGGTTTTGATAAGCTATAAAATATCAAATATGCTGATTGAAAGTCATATCTCATCACTGGACTTGCAAATATATCCATTTATATATCTCTAAAATGCTTGATTTTATGGAAAAATCAAGAAAACATCTCAAATACGTTTAATATTCGAAATTATGCATCCAATGAATCTACCTATAAGTTACAATACCTAATAAACACTATCGAATCGAATATATCTTCCTGTCAGCTTATGACAAGGTTTCAAAATTACGTTTGGCGAATTTGCGCGTGCCACTCAAGCCACATTGTCCGGTTTTCGATCAAAATCTGGACTTTGAATGGCAGTGTTTTGCTCTAATGTACTGATTGACCTTTAACTTATTATTTTCAGTAACATTTAGTGGTTCCCGATGTAATAACATCGTTTTCAAAATTTGACATATGTGATCGAATCAACATACTCTGTGTCGCTTTAATAACAAGTAAATAATATTATTGTGGCATTTTAGGAATTGCTTGCAAGGAAGTGCATGCATGCAGTGTTTGTCCAAGAGGGAAATTTTGGCACCCTTTTTTCTTGGTGTCCTTTAACATTTGGAGAAGTTGAATACTTTAACCATTGCAAAAGGGTCCCATCTGCTAAGATAAGGCCAAATTGACCTCAGCTGATCACCAAGGAACAACACTAAAGACAATTTGAACTTAATGGACATATGGTATTTTGGTGGTTAATTAAGTCACATACAGATTTTTTGAAACACACAGTGTACATTGAAGTACAATACTGCCCTGTTATGTCGCCCGAGGTAATCAATAACATGATGTAATATCTATAGTCTCTTATCATGATTGATCTATATTTTCTTTGACCTGTGTTTAACCATGCTTAATTGGTTATGTAATCATTTCAAATGTATCTACTGACTGCACAGTGAATGTGACTGGATAAGAAAACCTTGATTTCTGTGATTACTTTATAGACTGGTAAGTTTGATTTCATCATGCAGAGAAGTGATAAACATAACATCTCTAACTTGTTCATTTCAAAGTTTTCATTACCGCTAATGGTTTAATTGAAATATTGTGTTCAACTCGAACCCACTTTCTCACTTAATGTTTTTGTTTTCCATAATGCTTTGCAAAGCCCCCAGTATATATTATTTCAATAAACGTATGATTAATGATTATTATTTCATTGATGACTAGGCGTGAAACGGTACGCTTCACTTCTATTGATGACTTGGGTCTAAGGCTTGTGATTCCAAATCATTCCATGTATATTTAATAACTGTGATTAATGTAGTTTTGTCTTCAGTGCTTTTTTGTAGGTGATTCCTGATGTTCATATGTGCAGATTTGTTTAAAGGGGCAGTAGCAAATTTTTTGATAATTTTACATTTTAGATTTTTCACTTATATTATAATTGTAAGTTAACACTAAATGTATTATCTTGACAGTGTCAAAAATCTCATTACACAAGCCAATCATCCATAGTCAGAGGACAAAGTATGAAGATTCACATAAAATCCATTGGCGGCCATTTTGTGTGAACACCTTTAATTCATTTTGTGTAAGAAAAAGGAATCGCATGGCTAATCTTTACGTTATATATTTGAATTATTACTGCTCCATTTAGTTTAAATACATTGTCTTTCAATTGGAACCATTAATTTTTATTTTCCTGACATCACCTTATATTCCCCCTAAAAACGTGCTACTGCCCCTTTTAGGGTTTAATGATTTACAGATTAAACTCATATTTCTAACACATTGACTATAAGAGATAGTGATCTATTGTTGCTGTTTGTATCTTTCTGTACAGTAGTTTTCAGCCAATAGCTATGTGTAGTGTGTAGAGGTGTAACGATACGGCAATACATTGTCGTATCGTGATACATGGTCCACAATATATCATATCATATCGTATCGCAGGGTGCATATCGGGATGTATAAAATAATGATAAATTCTCAATGTAAGTGCTCAAAACTGAGATATACATTAAAAAGATACTTCATTATGCACACAAGAACCTCTTGTAAAATTTGCAAGTTTGATTATATTCCAATTATATCAAAAAAGCTTCAAGTAAATTCTTAATCAAGATTAACTGACTCTAAAAGTTTATGAAAAGATCATTATGTCAGGAGATTATATGTATTGGGACCCCCATATCGGGATACGTATCGTATCACAACCCTCCTGTATTGCTACACCTCTAGTAGTATGATATGTAAGATATGTGACAGTCCCACAACCCTTGTCTGGAACTTAAAGGATACACTGATGTTTTTTTGGTTATATTTATGTTTGAAAAACTAGCCTCTGACAGCTTTCCAAATAGCGGTTATATATATCTAATAGTCTGATTAAAATTGACTGTGCTCCCAGGAATAAAAAATAAACTATTTGTGACGTAGAGGATGTCCCAGCTGTTCAAACTCTGATAGAGATAATACTTTTACAATTTTATTCCTTTTAATCAGACTGATAGATCTGTTATCCACAATCTAAAATCAAAATAAGTCCTTACCATGTATATTGCACATATCCAACACTTATCCTCAGCTAAAGAAGTCATGAGCCCTCACCATGTATATTAAAGATCTGAGGCATGATTAGAGCAATGAACACAGCAACTTAGTCAATTTATGTATACCTTTTATTAAGCTAAAGAAATCATCATGAACCCTGACCATGTATATTGCAAATCTTAGGCAGGATGGGAGCCACAAATAGCATATAAATCAATTTATATATCCATTATTGTCAGTCAGAGAAAACATCATGAGCCCTCACCATGTATATTGTAGATCTAAGGCATGGTGGGAGTCACAAGCAACATATAATTCAATTTATATATCCATTATTGTCAGCCAGAGAAAACATCATGAGCCCTCACCATGTATATTGTAGATCTAAGGCAGGGTGGGAGTCACAAGCAACGTATAATTCAATTTATATATCCATTATCTTCAGCCAGAGAAAATACCATGAGCCCTGATGATGTATAAACAGATCCAAGGCAGGGTGGGAGCCACAAGCAAGATATAATTCAATTTATGTATCCATTATCTTACCAAGAGAAAATACCATGAGCCCTGATCATGTATATTGCAGATCTGAGACAGGATGGGAGCCACAAGCAGCAGCCTAGCAGAGCTGGCAAACAACGAGTACTTGAAGCGACTGTCTGGGAAGGATCCGATAGATCAGATGGATCCGTTCTGGAACCAACTCCTTTCCTTCTCCTTCCTCATCCCTGTCAACAGGTAACGGTTAAAGGATACTCCTATTGAGTATTTTCAGGTTTCAAGTTAATACATAGGTAAAGGATAAAGTCAGATCTTGAGGGTTTTCTCTTCTGAGAAATACCGCTGCCCGAGGGATAGACCAAAGGACTTTATATCAAATGGATCTGTTCCTCTCCTCCTCCTTCCTGACCCTTGTGAACTGGTAATGGTTACTAGAATACTTCTATCGGGGTATTTTAATGTTTACAGTTAATACAAATATGTTAAGTAAAGGAAAAAGTCTGATCACAGCTGCCCGAGGGGTAGGCAAAAGGGCCTTAGATCAAATGGATCTGTTCTTGAAATCAACTTCTTTTCTTCTCCTTCCTTATCAGGTAACAATTAAAGGGATACTTCTATCGGGGCATTTTAATGTTTCGGTTCAATACGATATGTTATGTGAAGGTGAAAATCCGACCATAAATGCTCTCTGTTGTGAGAAAAAAACGCTGCCTTCTATCCTTTATTATACAGGTAATGTATAGAGCAATTGAACTATAGTTGTATTCTTGTGGAAACAAAATTCAAGGGGACAATCCCGTAAATACAAAAATGAACGTAAAAGAGAAAGACCATCCACAAGGGCTCAACATATGTCTTTTGTTCCATTGAAAAAATATGATCAATTAAATTAATTTTGACGATTTTGTTTTACGATTTTATTATCAATCATCTGTTATATTTATGGCCTTGTATTTCTTGCAGCTCTGACTCTAAGCTCTTGGAAGACTCCACAGAGAGCGTAAGCAGAAACTTCGCCATAAACAACACACATACCGGAAACTTCTCGGCACTGGTCCACAACTTCCTCATCCGCGCCACAGAACTCAAAGCATCGGCACAGACTGAGGAGTAAGTTGAACTTCATGACATCACAATGCAGGGGTCGAAATTAGTCCCATTGGGGTACTAGCCATTCGGACTAGTGCATTCCTGTCAGCACTAGCCCAAACATATTCTGACTAGCCAAATACACAGATAAATTTTTTTTTTTTTTAAATTCAACTAGTCTTTCGGTCTACTAATGATTGCACTTTACTAACCCAGCATCTTTTTCACATGGACTACCGGGCTGGTGCTCTTTTCAACCCTACAATGCTATAATGTCATAAATTTAATTTCACAACAGAATCTGATAAAATCAACCATGCTGCAAGGAGTAAAACTTCAGGACACAAACTTCTACAATTTGGGTTGATTGCTTTTGACAATTCTGGCAAGATTTCTTGTTCAAAATGATGATCATATCAAATATTGAGCACCCTAACCCTTTCACACCTACATATATATTGGTTTAATTTCATACTTGTAAGGTTGAAAGGGTTAAATTGTGAATATATTTATGTAATCGATTAGTTGTAACACCATTTATCATTTGTTACAGCAATATCTTCATCTGGCAGACCTACAATGCCCTGTTCATCATCCGGAGCTTCTGTAAATACTTTGTGGAACATCTAAGTGAGGAACTTGTGCTGCAACAGTTCGACTGTAAACCTCCGGGCCAAACAGGTTAGTGTAATCACTATCTGATTAAAATAGACCATGATTCGAGGGAAACAAAATAAAAAATGTTTCAGGGCTTTCCTCTTCGCAGCAGTCTGAAGGCACCCAACCTAGGCGCTTGTTCAACACCAGTTTAGCGCAGACAAGACCTAGTCACAAGCGGACCGATCACATCATACCTTTCAAAAACCAAAATGGTGGAGATCATGTAGAAAATGGATTTCACAGGAGTTATGTGCCCCTAGCTCTGATATCAAAAGCTTTTGCCGCAATCCTTGTGATTGGCAAGATAAGCTTGCGTCAGAACATGCGGGTAATGGGGGTGTCTTCTGACTGAATGAGAGGAAAGCCGGGCTGGAGGCGATACAAACCCCAATAGAGATAATATTTTTACACCTTTTTTCCTTGAGAAAAGTCAATTTTAATCAGACGTGGTGTAATCATTTTGGCTTAAGCCAGTCTCAAACCCATGATAGCTGATAAAGAAAAGAAACACTGCCAGTTTCAAACTTAGTTTTTTAGTATTGAATAACAATGAATCCTGGAAATTTTACTAATGCAACTTTTTTTCTAAAAAACAATGGTTGAACTTGATTTCTCATTTTTCATAATGTTAGTTTAAAATTATTCATCTACCTCACTCAACTGAAGTAGAAATTCTAGGTAAATCATGAAGGACCAAAACAACGTTTGTAAAACAATCAAGATGCAAATAACTTCAAGAAAAACTGTTATCATCATGATCATTAAAGAGTAAAGGGAGATAATTTGACTTTCACAGAAGAGTTGTCCCCTCCGTATCACAATTTTTTAACAGTTATTTAACTAATACATTCAGTGCATCCCCCCGAAAAGAGAGTTTATAGATCCAAAAAATATATTGTTCTTCATAGAATTTTTCTGCAAAAATAATATGGAATATGAATTTCAAGAAGGTTGAATAGATTTTTCACAGCTACATTTGCTAACATGGATTAGAATTTTCATATCTCTATATAACACTAAAATCATCTTTAAATATCTAATATAAATATCTAAATTATTCTTTATTTTGTTATTGTTTTATAAAAATGTTTATTGTATATTTAGTTGACACAAACCCAGAAGGAGATTTTGACGAGGAAGACCCAACGATCGGAGAACTGGCGGAGAAGCTGATGACATCTCTCGTAGAACTCCTTGTTGATGTCCCGGTTCTGTAAGTTTGAGAGATCTGTTAGTCTAAACTCTTTAAGAAATTTACCAATTCAATTGAGATATGAACTTGTTTCATTTGGAGGTGTCCTCTCTGCACATTACAAATTAGGTCTCATGTTCTGTCACATGATTCGCACGGGCCTGGATTAGTACTTGAATTTTGTTTTGATACTGGAAAAGTACTTGAATTTACAATGCTTTCTATATGTCCTGAAAAAGTACTGGAATTTCACCATAATGTCCTTGAAATTTTTTAAAATGTACTTGAATTTACTGTGACATTGATCTCGATCTAAAACACGGAGGTATCGTCATTTAGCTAACTGCGCAAATTTATAGAGAAAGGAATGAAACGAAACTAGTCTGCGAGCTTCATATCATTCCAACAAAATCGGTAATTTCTGGTTCTCACGATCAATTGCGATCGGAAAATTTTGATGTCACAATGCAGCACTTTGGAAAATGAGGGCATCGAAACCGAAAGTTTTATCACCTAACCTGCGAATATTATATATGTACTTGAAAAATGGTAAAATGTCCTTGAAAAGTCCTTGAAAGTCCTTGAAAAGTACTTGAATTTTATTCTCTTTTGGCTGTATGAATTATGTGTCATAAACTTTGCTAACCAATCACAAGTTCTCCATCAAAAGCCTTCAATGCCCGTAGCCAGGGGCAAGTAACTCTAGTGAAACATGCTTCAACATGATTGCCACTAGTTATTTTAATGTGATTGGTCCACTGAAGACTAGATTTGACTGCACAAAACTTTTATTGAATGAACTTATATGTTGTATTCTGTATGTTTTCTTCTAAGAAACAATATGTTGCCATTTTACATACAAGTGACTCATTTCCATAGATTAACATGCCAATTATCTGTTACAAGAATGATTATCATATATTTACTGTATTTAAAATTGCTTTACCGTCAACAGAATACCCTCATCTCACTGCCTGTCAGTCAGTTTTCCCTCCAGGAATTGATATTCCCTTTACATGCTGTTGCACACTAAACAAAAGTTGTAATTTTCAGTATGCCACATTAGACAGTTTAAAAATTCATCTATGCAGACATGAGAAATAGAAGTAGAGAGTTTTATTACTATATTCTGCAATGGCAACTTTCAAGCTCTACCGATAAAAACATTCATTCATTCGTTCAAAAAATATATCAAATATTACATTGCTTTCGTATCACTACATTGTAAGGATAATGTTTGCATCCAGAGAAAAACCAATTCTTCTTAAATCATGAGAGTACATATATATATATATCTCATATGAAATACCCTAATGTCTGAAAACAGAGGAAAAGCAAATTTGACTGTGTACAATTGTCACTATCAAAGTTGACTTTGCTCAATTGTTACCAAAACAGGGAGTAAATACTCAAAAGGTCCAAAAATTATCTTGAGCACTGAAAAATCAATCAATATGGTCTCCTCACTTATATTTTTGTTTCAGAAACTTCACATACGCTCTTCACCTTGAGACGTTGAACACACTTCTCACCCTCCTGTCCATACAGATGTTCCAACCTCAGCCCGCCAGCAAGTTCAAGCTCTATCGGTTCATCATGCATGGCAAATGGTACGTAGACACTTATCGTAACTGTATTTATTGATCCTGATTGGACGATATATATGGCTGATATATAGTCAGTTGTGCAATCATTGATGCTGTTTAGACAGTAATCATTTTACGCCTCAATAATTTCTGTATGCTTTAAGAAAACTAGAACTTGCTAAATATGCAGAGTAACTTTGACCCTTCATAACTGTGACTATTGATCCTGATTGGACGATATATATGCCTGATTTGGCTGAAATCAAATTCGGTTGTGCAATCATTGATGCTGTTTCAACAGTCATTTTAAGCCTCAATAATTTATGTATACTTTAAGAAAACTAGAACTTATCCAAATATGCAGAGAAAATTTTACTCTTCTTGACGTCTGATGTAATTTCGCAAATAAAAGTATTTTCATTTCCTGAAATTTGGCAGATAATCTGTGTTGCTAGGTTTTGCATTTGAATTGAAGCTTGATAAGGCCACTGATTCGTTAACAAATGAAGTTCATAATTTATTTATCAACTTAAAAAATGAATTTTATGTGTGTGTGTTCACATGGTTATAACCTGCTTGAAACTTAAAGATTGTAATAATCACATAAAAATAGAGCCATTGGCTCTGTAGCTCATCAGGCTTTACATTTGATTTTGCTTTAGGGTGTGGCCAATGTGGTTTCCCCCTTAGTAAGTAAACTTTGTAAGCTAAAGCACATCTAGCAATAACTCCTCTCCTCTCAGTGCTATCCACGCCCCAGTGCTGATGAAGGCTCTGCTATGGAACTACGTGAATCAGGAGAAGTGTCCGTCGGAACTCTACAAGAGCGGCGCCGAGGGGGGCAACACTTTCTACAACGTCACCGCCGCAGTCGCTTGTGAGTTTTCTTGAGATGCTTGACAAGAATAAGCTTTCCTCAGCCTGTTGTCTGTTATTGATAAGCAGAGTGCTGTTAAAGTATATCCTGTAAACCAGGCGACTTTGTATCTTTCGCTTCGAAATGTCCCCTATAGCCATACCCGTTCTTTTCTCCGTTATTTTGAGAACTAAAGGTTGGTTTTGGATAAAATCATTTTTAACGACATCATTGCTGCTTTGACTTGTGAGTTTGATTGATATTTGTGACAAGAATTGAGTTTGACTGTTTCAGGAAATATCTAGCCATTTGTTACATGGTATTGCAATTTTGTTCTATTTGTATCTGTTATTCTGAAAAAAGGTAAATAAAAAGATTTTAGGTATCAAAAAAGGCATGTGATTTATTAAAAAAGGGCAGGGCGAATTCTGAAAAGGGCTAAATATGCCTAGGGGAAACACTAACATGTTAAATCCCAACTCACTCACTTCTTCTGCTACAAGTCTATGTACGCGTAAATGATTAATAGTGTATCAATTGACATTTCAGCAAGTCTCTGGTCAGTTGTCACACTAGGTATGGGCAGCAGTCCCAAGAAAAAGGACGAGGAGTTCTCGGAGACCCTGTTAGCCAATCAGAGCCTGTTGTTCATCATGGTGCTGACCAATCACTGTACGAGTGACCGTCACCTTGCCAACCCCTACAGAGAAGCCCTCTTCTCCTTCACAGACTCTCAAGGTCGGTATAGGGGGAAGTTTAGAAATTGTTATCTTCTGAAAAATCACCTGCAATCATCATCACCATCAACGTCGTTAACATCATCATATTGAATGTAATAATCATCATCATCAAATTTGTCATCGTAATTGTCATCCTAGTGAATGTCATCATCATTATCATCATCATCATCAAAATTCATCATCATAATCATCATTATTATCATCATCAAATTTGTCATAATATCATCCTAGTGACTGTTATTATCATCATCATCCTCTTCATCAAAAATCAACTTCATAATGAATGTAATAATCATCATCATCAAATTTGTCATCATAGTTGTCATCCTAGTGAATGTCATCATCATCATTATCATCATCATTATTATCATCATAATTGTCATCATTGTCATTATCATTTTTATACTCTCTATGCCACTATGAAGTAAGCGGGCATATTTAGTTAAACATTTGGCACAATTTGTCACGAAATTATTACATCTAGGTGGATGAAATTTTTGTTATGGGTACACCTGATCATAATTCGAATTTCCTATTAGGTTCACAAGTCATTTCCCCAATATAATTTTTGACCGAGTCTTAACCCTTTATTCTGCCAATGAACTTAAAACAAAAAAATTTGTCAGTCTCATTATCTTTGATGACCAAATATTTCCATTATTATAACAATCATTACCATGACCTAAACAATTACAATAACTACAGTCATCATCATTACTTAAATCTTGAGTTCAATGCTATGTCTTTGATGTGTGTACAAAATATTCAAGAACATTCATGATGATAATTATGATGAGAATGATGATGATACTTTTAACGATTTTGGATGGTAATGTTATGATGCTTATGATTTTACGATGTTATGATGCTTTTGATGAGAATGACTGTGATTTTAGATAATGATAATTATGAATGTGCAGACGTCTTTCAATGTTCATACAATTTTGTATGATGATAATCATGATAATAATGATTACAGATACATCGTCCAGTACGAACCCTGTGCGAGCGTGCCCGACCTTCAAGATGGATCTGAGTCGCCTGTACGAGACTCTCTGCTCCACGCTCCACGACGACCAGACGACGCTCCTGCTCTACCTTCTCATCCACCAGAACCCAGCCATGAAGGCTTTCATCCTCTCCCGCACAAACATAGACCTCATCGTGAGTATCTCATCAGTAACAATGCTCTACTGCACCTCCCGTACCAGGCCCACTTTTACCTGTATTGACCTAGTTCTACCTGTATTGACCCAGTTCTACCTGTATTGACCCAGTTCTACCTGTATTGGACCAGTTCTACCTGTATTGGACCAGTTCTACCTGTATTGATCCAGTTCTACCTGTATTGGACCAGTTCTACCTGTATTGACCCAGTTCTACCTGTATTGACCCAGTCTTACCTGTATTGACCCAGTTCTGCCTGTATTGACCCAGTTCTACCTGTATTGACCCAGTTTTACCCATATTTCCCACTAAACCCTGCCGTGTATTACAGGTGATGCCGCTACTACACATCTTGTACCAGGCCCAGGAGAGGAACTCCCATCACATCTACATGTATTGACCCAGTTTTACCTGTATTACAGGTGATGCCACTACTACACATCTTGTACCAGGCCCAGGAGAGGAACTCCCACCACATCTACATGTATTGACCCAGTTTTACCTGTATTGCAGGTGATGCCGCTACTACACATCTTGTACCAGGCCCAGGAGAGGAACTCTCACCACATCTACATGTATTGACCCAGTTTTACCTGTATTACAGGTGATGCCGCTACTACACATCTTGTACCAGGCCCAGGAGAGGAACTCCCACCACATCTACATGTATTGACCCAGTTTTACCTGTATTACAGGTGATGCCGCTACTACACATCCTGTACCAGGCCCAGGAGAGGAACTCCCACCACATCTACATGTATTGACCCAGTTTTACCTGTATTACAGGTGATGCCGCTACTACACATCCTGTACCAGACCCAGGAGAGGAACTCCCACCACATCTACATGTATTGACCCAGTTTTACCTGTATTACAGGTGATGCCGCTACTACACATCCTGTACCAGACCCAGGAGAGGAACTCCCACCACATCTACATGTATTGACCCAGTTTTACCTGTATTACAGGTGATGCCGCTACTACACATCCTGTACCAGGCCCAGGAGAGGAACTCCCACCACATCTACATGTATTGACCCAGTTTTACCTGTATTACAGGTGATGCCGCTACTACACATCTTGTACCAGGCCCAGGAGAGGAACTCCCACCACATCTACATGTATTGACCCAGTTTTACCTGTATTACAGGTGATGCCGCTACTACACATCCTGTACCAGGCCCAGGAGAGGAACTCCCACCACATCTACATGTATTGACCCAGTTTTACCTGTATTACAGGTGATGCCGCTACTACACATCCTGTACCAGGCCCAGGAGAGGAACTCCCACCACATCTACATGTATTGACCCAGTTTTACCTGTATTACAGGTGATGCCGCTACTACACATCTTGTACCAGGCCCAGGAGAGGAACTCCCACCACATCTACATGTATTGACCCAGTTTTACCTGTATTACAGGTGATGCCGCTACTACACATCCTGTACCAGGCCCAGGAGAGGAACTCCCACCACATCTACATGGCTCTCATCATCCTGCTTATCCTCAGTGAGGACGACGTCTTCAACAAGGCTGTGCACGAAATAGTCAGTATTCTTGATATTAAAAACTTACTGAAGCTTGCAAGAGACTGAATATATTTGAAACATGCATTTTAACAGTTTTCAAGCTTATTTTCTACGCAATTCTGTTCACGAAGTAGTTTGTATTCTTGTAAAGTTATTAAAAACTTTTCACTAATTTCACTTTACATAACTGTAATGTCGGACATTTTTAAGCTTACCGGGTATATTCTATACAAGCAACAAGGTTGTACATCTTTGTTTGAATATTAACATTACCAAACATTGCTCTGGCACAATTACACACTCAGGGAGCACCCTGGTTCAAAGTATGACAGGGAGAAAAATCTTCCCTTGGCTCAATATGATGGGATTTTCAGAGAAACCAATGGGTTGTTTGAGAGGAATATAATAAGTTTTGATTTTTGCAATGAAACTTTCTCCCCTCATTAGTATTGATAAGGGGATATCTTGATATATCAATGGGTAAATATCCCCAAATCCCTGTCCAAAGTGATCCCTGCACATTTATGACATGTTTTTGTTTAGGTCATGGGCTCTTTCTACCTCACTCAATGAGATAAACATGGTATTTGTCAAGAAAGACAGATCTATATCCTCCAAGAACTAAAATTTGCCAATATATTATGATTTATTCAACTATAACCACAATTTTCAACAATTAATGTGTTTAAATCTTTCTTCCAGAACATAAAGAACATCGCGTGGTTCAAGGAGCGCCCTCTACCTGAGATATCTCTCGGAGGCTTATTGATACTGGTTGTGATACGGACGATACAGTTCAACATGACTCGTATGAGGGTAAGTGTTCTGAGGTTCCAGACATGACACATCGGCAGAGGGGGTGGGATAGTACAGATGTTAGTGCGTTTGGCTTCAGATCGAAAGTCTGTGGTTTGAATCCCACCAGGGACTCGGCAACTTTGTCTGCAATAGAGAACTGTTCTACACGCAGTAAGGTTTCACTGCAATGCATGGCAACAATTGCGTTGCCGGCTTCTCCCTGCAATAATACTAGCAGCTAGCCGTGATTTAAGTGAAATACTCTTGAAAGCAGCATGCATGAAGCCCCAGGTCACCTCACCTCCTACATCACCAACCAAGCTGTAGTCTAGTCATTGACTGTGTGATCTTGGGTCTCTTAGGTTCTGTTTCTTAAGTATATCAGAACCCTGAGATTTATTTTCAGTTCTGGGGGCGGGTTAGCGCGTTCGGCTTCAGATCAGTAGTTCCGTGGTTTGAATCCCGCCAGGGGCTCGGCAACTTTGTCTGCAGTAGAGAACTGTTCTACACGCCGTCAGGTTTGGGTGCAATGCTACACTGAATTCCAGTGCAGTACCATCCATGGTTGTTAGTTCCAGTCGATGCTCGCAGGTTTCACCGCAATGCATAGCCAAAATATTGTTGCAGGCTTTTCTCCCTGCATTAATACTAACAGCTGCAATATAACTGAAATATTCTTGAAAGCGGCGATAAACCCCAGATCACCTCACCTCACCTTGATTTTCAGTTCAAAATATGTAGTATTTGGCAAAACCTGTAGGCGCATATTTTTGTGTGAACAGCTTTTACACATTTAATTAGCAGCCCCGTCTAAGGACGGGGCTGCTATCAGTTTTTGTGAAGTTTCCATCGCCGCCGCCGCGTCCGCCGCCGCCGCCGCCGCCGCCGCCGCCGCACTCGTACTACTAGCTATAACTTTTTTCCCCTAAGCTTTCCAGAACTCTTATTCATACCTTACTCCTCATACCTCGGGGGAACGATTTTGACACGTTCACTTTCAAGGTCAAAGGTCAAGGTCACGAGCTATGTATTCACACTAAGAATGCCTTGTAAACGCGATAACTTGAAAAGTTTTTGTGCTATGAAGCTCTAACTTGGTATATATCATCCTTGGAAAAGTAAAAAAATTTGAAAAGGTTTTGGCTACAATCCGTCAAAGGTCAAGGTCACAGCAAGGTCATGACGTAAGCATGCTTAATTTTAACTATGATCACTTTTAATCAATACATGATTGTTATACTCAATAAAAAGTGTTCAATGATTGTGTGACCTTGAAGGTCAAAGGTCAAGGTCATGAGATATGAGTTTTTGCAATTCCTTGTAAACACAATAATTGGAAAAGTTTTTGTGCTATGAAGTTTAGATTTTGTATATATTATCTCTTGAGAAGTACAACATTTTAAAAAAGTTTTGGGTACTAACTGTCGAAGGTCAAGGTCACAGCAAGGTCAACATATATGGAGAAAATGGATTAATTGTAATTTTAACACTTTATTTCATTACAATAATGTTATACTCAATGAAATGTGTTCATTGATTGTGTGACCTTGAGTGTCAAAGGTCAAGGTCACGAGAAAATTCCCAGTTTGGTGAGGCCTGTAAAAGGCGGAACAGGGTAAGGCGAAACCCAAAGTTCCGGGGCTGCTCTGCTTTTGCGGTATCCCGCAAACGCTAATCTAGTATTGTGAAATGGATTCGGAAAGCTAAACAGAACATGCTACACTTATTTTAGATCTGATATTCAACATTGTCGTGAAATTTGAAACATTTATTCATGTATTTTGGAGATAACTTACTTACTTTTTATTGTGTTTTGTATATTGCAGGACAAATACCTACACACCAACTGCCTGGCAGCGCTGGCCAACATGTCCTCACAGTTCACAGACCTACACCAGTTTGTAGCGCAGAAGATTGTCAGGTACATTGTGGTATATTTATTCAAATTCTCGGGTAATTTTTTTTTTAAAACGATGTTTAAAATAGCCTTCATCAAACAAGTTGATCTCAGGTTTTCACTTAAATGCCTAGCAACATTGGTAAATGGTTTAATGAATGTTTATTAGTGAAATATTAGACTTCATGTGTGACATGAAGAATGGTGCAGGGAATAAAATTATCCTTTCCTGGAAGTGAAAATAAATACCGCTATCAGATCTTAGTAACCCCAAATATTTTTAAGGTTTTTTAAAATAAAATTTTCGGACTGTTTCAACTCTGAACCATAACTTGAAAACTAATCGGCTCATAAACTTCAAATATGGTTTGGATGTTGCCTATATAATCTTATGTATTTTGGTTCAGTTTATTTCAAAACAATGCACAATGTACTATGGACAGTTTTGGTGTTACAGCCTTGTTTTAACCTAAACTACCATCATTTAACATTACACTAAGGCTACCTTTGGGATTTATGATCTCAGGGTAAGTGAAAATAGACCCTTATGTCCAATGAAGGGTGTTCCGATATAACTGATGTACACAGGATGTGATGGAAAATTGAATTTATTTTTCTGGGCCAGGAAAATTCACATATATTTATGAAGTCATCAAAGAGTCATTGATTTTGAATATCAATTCACGTACTAGTATTCTCTTAGATGTGTTTAAAACTCCTGCAGTATCCTTGAAAAATCATGGTAAAGTCATTGAATTAGCGTGGCGTGTAAGAACCGTGTACAATGAACAGTGTTGTGTTGCAGCTTGTTCGCCCAGCTGTGTAAGAAGCACAGTCGCTTGATGGAACAGATCAGACACACCGGGGCATCCGACGCGTCTCGTACCGAGGAGGACGAGACAGAACAGGACTATGTGAGTACATATGGTTCGCACGGGCCTGGAAAAGTACTTGAATCTTGTTTTGATACTGGAAAAGTAGTTGAATTTTGTTTAATACTGGAAAAGTAGTTGAATTTTGTTTTAATACTGGAAAAGTACTTGAATTTTGTTTTGATACTGGAAAAGTACTTGAATTTTGTTTTGATACTGGAAAATTTGATACTGTAAAAGTACTTGAATTTTGTTTTGTTACTGGAAAAGTACTTGAATTTACAATGCTTACTAAATGTCCTGAAATAATACTGGAATTTCGCGGTAATGTCCTTGACATTTTTTTTAATGTACTGGAATTAACTATGACATTGATCACAATCTGAAACACGGAAGTATCGTCGTTCTGCTAACTGCGCAAATTGAAAGAGAACGGAATGAAACGAAACCAGTCTGCGAGCTGCAAATCAAAATCGGATTTTTCCGTTTCTCGTGATTGATTGCAATTGGGAAATTCCGATGTCACCATGTGGCACAATAGTGGCATCGAAACCTAAAGTTTAGTCACTTGACCCGCGAATATATGTACTTGAAAAATGGTAAAATGTCCTTGAAAAGTACTGGAATTATGTCTCCCCCCTAAGGGTCGGGAGACATATTGGTTTTAGCTGAGTTCCCGTCGTCGTTGGCGTTCCCATTTCGTTTCCGGAGCATATCTCTAAAACTATGTGACCGATCATCACCAAACTTGGTGTACTGTCTCTCCATATCATGTAGATGTGCCTTTTGGAGGTTATAGATTTTTTTTATTTTATTTTTTTTATTTCCATGGCAACAATTTGGACTTAGTCTCTAGAGTTCAAGGGTTTCAGTATCAAATCACTTAGAATTTTGAATATTTTGTTTGCTACAATTGTGGAGTTGATAGGTTATTTATTCAAGTTGAATTATACAGAGAACATTTATGGTGCTTTATGATAGTATTGTTTAGAGGTTTGGAGCATTTTAGGAAGGGGGAGACATCCGAAGGCCAAGTTATTTGACGTTATAATAGTTTAGGGCAAAAGTATCCTTTTTTGCAAAACACATGATGGTTTGAGCTACCCTATTACTTTTCTAGTATGTTGATTTTTAGTTTAAAGCTATAAACATATTTTATAAATCATATTCAGCTGCAAATTGGAAATCCTGGATCAGGGCCAGGTGTAAAGACATCATAGCCGATCTTGATTGACTTCATGGGCCATTTTTTCGTGACATCACTCAAAAACTATACTTTATTGCGGAATAAAGGGTTGGCGGCGCCTTTGATCTTCACGGGAACAATACTAGAACTAGAGATATTGTGTGTTGTAGATTCAGGACCTAAATGTGCTGGTGGAAGTGATCCGTATGGTCCTGGAGATCATCAACTCATGTCTGGCGTCCGCCCTCCACCACAACCCCAATCTGGTCTACACCCTCCTCTACAACAGGTCCCTCTTCGACCAGTTCCGCACTCACCCAACCTTTCAGGACATCATTCAGAACATTGACACGGTCAGTATTCCTAGATATCTGTTCATTTGTTGTTTTATGTGCAAGGAGTTACAAGACACGTTCAGTATGATTAGTTATCTGTTGTTTTATGAGTAAGGAGTTACAAGACACGTTCAGTATGATAAGATATCTGTTTATCTGTTGTTTTATAAGCAACCAAGGCTTTTGTCAACAAGTGTTGATTTCTTTTTGTATCAGAAGACCCGAGGTGAGATTCTAGTCATCATCCAAAATCATTTTTCATTACGTTTGTATGACCAATGTTCACCTAAGAATACTCCAATAACTGAAATGAACTATGGCATTGTGATGTCATTTTTATGACATCATAGCATTGTGACCTCATTACTTAATGATACAAGACCTTTGTGATATCATAAACTAGCTGATTGCAGGGCATTGTTCAAAATCCACTACCAAAACGATATCTCCTAGGAGATATCGCTTGATCTTCCACAGGTGATATCACCTGTGGAACACAGTCTTTGGTGACAAATCCCAGTCTCACTTGCCCAGTATAGTGGCAACTAGTTTTATTTTCTTTCAATCTCATGTTTGTGAAATATGTATTTTCTTTTATCTGTAGATATTTAATGACACCTGCCTATGTATTTCTCTCTATCTACTTAGCTTATCTCCCAGAAATGAGTAGTTCTGTATTCTGCCATCAGGTGTTGTCCTTCTTCTCTGCGAGACTGGAACAGAATGGCAAGAATCTCTCTCCGGCCGACGTGCTGGAAACTATAAAGGAGGGAGGACTACAGTTCAGGAAGGATCGCCTAAAGGTAAGGAGAAATACTTCTATGAAAATACAGGAGAGGGGGACATATCTGTCATCAACAAATGGAGTTAGCCTCAAGAGAACAAGAGTTATCCCCCCTTTTCTTAATCCTGGAAGGATCAGAATAAAGGGACTTTGTTGAGATTATCACTCAAATAGGAAAAAGTAGTACTTAACAGTTTTATAATGATTTTTATGAAGGAAGGGATAATTGTAATGCATGGTGCCTGAATATTGGCGTATCCATAAAGGATGCGCATCCCTCCAAAGAGTGTTTCAAATAAAGTAATTGTTAAGAGACATGTTTCACATGCACACTTAAAGAGCCGCTCCGTCAGTTGCTCGGGGTCACATATTCAAAACTTTACCTAAAGTTTCATTGATCCAAACGTCAAAAGGTATAAAACGAACTTCAATGAATACTTCAACAAGTTTTTATCCACAGTAATAAATGCAATAATTGTACTTGTGACTCCCATATGGCGCACCCCTACCTAACAAAAATCCTGTACCGCCCCTGCTGAAGAATCAAATTGACTATATCCATAAAACTACCATTCTGTTGATGTAATATAAGCTTTCCCTCGTGTGTTGCAGAAGTTCCCGGAGCTGAAGTTCAAGTACGTGGAGGAGGATTCCCCGGAGGAGTTCTTCATCCCGTACATCTGGTCCCTCGTCTACCACTCCTCAAACATGTACTTCAACGCCTCACGCATCGTCCTCTTCTCTCTCTCAGCAACATCAGAGCCTGCAGAGTCCTGATCTTTGGGCAAGCAACATTAAAGACTTACAAGAACTCACGTATCCTGCACTCTTTCTCTTCTCTGACCAACATCAGAGCTGACATCAGCAACATCAGGGCCGACAGAATCCTGATCTTTGGGCAAGCAACATTAAAGACTTACAAGAACTCACGTATCCTGCACTCTTTCTCTTCTCTGACCAACATCGGAGCTGACAACAGCAACATCAGGGACGACAGAGTCCTGATCAAGTATCTTGTATCATCATGTTCTCTCTCTATGCCTCATCTGGGCCTACAGAGTCCTGATCTTTGGGCAAGCAACATTAAAGACTTACAAGAACTCACGTATCCTGCACTCTTTCTCTTCTCTGACCAACATCAGAGCTGACATCAGCAACATCAGGGCCGACAGAATCCTGATCTTTGGGCAAGCAACATTAAAGACTTACAAGAACTCACGTATCCTGAACTCTTTCTCTTCTCTGACCAACATCGGAGCTGACATCAGCAACATCAGGGCCGACAGAATCCTGATCAAGTATCTTGTATCATCATGTTCTCTCTCTGGGCCTACAGAGTCCCGATCTTTGTTTCAAAGATTATCATCCACTTCCCATGGCAACAACAGAGCCCACAGTGTCCTTGTTTCTAAAGCCTTGGTTCTGAGAGAAGCAACTGATCATCATTCTTTCTCTGTCACATTTTACAAAGTCCTTATCTGCAAAGAAAACCTAAAGAACCAAAATGCACACAGAGGACCAGAACACTTATGGTTGCATTCGATTAGACAGCACTAGTAACATGTGTTGCGCACTCGCCAAAAAGAACGTCTCTCACAGAACACTGCAGTCAAACACTGGTAACACAAGTTTACTCCCTGCCAAAGGAAGAGTGAGAGGGTGTTCACACATTCCAAGGGCGACCCATGAGGTGGAAAATTGAAAAGTGAGCCTTTGCAAATACAAAATGTGACATTTTGTTTTTCTTAAGTGATTGTAGAGTATTGATGAGGATTATTTAATTAAAGTACCTAGTTGTCATCACATCACATCAGTGTTTTGACAAAGATTTGCAATTTTGGCTGTCATCTTACGTAACCAGGTAAACAACACTTGACGTTTTTCTCACGGGACTCCAGCTAATAAGAGCGCATGCATGCGCAGAACAGTGTCGTCGAGTGTTGTCTAATCGAACGCACCTTAACTCTTTTCTGACCAACAACACCAGAGCAGACTGATTCCTGTTTCTGAGCCAGTGTATAAAATAAGATTCGAAACCTAGCCTGCACTGAAATTGATTGGTCAATTCCTTAGGGGAAAATAAAGAAATATTTTGAAAATTACCAGTCCTGACCAAAAAGTAACTAGTCTTGGCAAAAAGTAGCCAGTTTAAGGACTTGCGGACGGGCTATATTTTAAACACTGCCAGAGCAGACGAATTCCTGTTTCTAACAATCTTATTTTGTTCTATATCTCAGAACCTTAGAAGTTGTATCTGTTGACTAAAAATGACAGGCTTTACATTTAATGTTTTTATTAAAAATATTACTGACAAACCGATATAACCAAAGTCATAAACAGTTGGTGCTTCTACTAACCTTTCTGTGGGAATTTTCAATAGTTTTTTGCATTTATCTTTTTCATTTCTCTTTTTATTTTCTTTTAAGTTAGTTATGCTTGTTGCTTTTATACGAAGGTGTTCAATTTGTAAAGTGATGTATTTATTGTTAGAAAGTACTGTATTTCCTCTAATAAGCACCCGGGCACTTATTTTTTCAGCACCCCTTTACCCCCCGGCGCTTATTAGAGGCCCGGCGCATATTGGAGATTTTTTCTTTCCTAGAAAATTGAAGTTTGTTTTAGGCCGTCTTTTACAATGAATACCTGTAAAAGGTTAACTGGGGGAGCATTTATCTAATGGTTAGGACAAAACGCTTATTAGAGACCCGGCGCTTATATGAGGCCTGGCGCTAATTTTCTCAACTACCAATGACCCCCATGGCGCTTATAAGAGGCCAGGCGCTTATTGGAGACCCGGCGCTTATTAGAGGAAATACGGTATGTGACGCCAGAGTCAAGATACTTTAAGCTCTCTTATTGCTAAGAAAGTTGTAAATAAATGTTAAAGACGGGATCTTAGAACAAAGAGAGCTTTAAATCGTCATTCTATCATATCTTGTTGGACTACAACATTATCACTGGACCTCAAATACATAAAGGATATTTGACATTTCAAACCCCAAGTTAAGTAGAATTTTATGTTTTCATAAGCAGTCGAGCACCATGTGTAAATATTAATTTCTAATTTACGATATGAAATAAACATGTTATTCAACTCAATATGTCAAATTTTCTATTAATTTTTATTTCCCAAAATACCCTGATGGAGTACCATAATGAAATTTATGAAAGTATAGAGTTATTGCCGATGTAGGAAAATTTTGAGAGCTTAAATGAAAAATATTTTGGTGGGGGATGTTGATGACCATGTCTTCTTGTCTGAACTTATGTTAACTACAACATTCTCTCAAAATGTGACAGGCACGTATTTCTTTCAGTTTATTTATATTTGACACAAATCTTATATGGGTATATCATGTACATATCTATAAGAACAAATACACCTTGACTGTGTTGTGTATGTCTCGTACTGACCTCTACAGTGAAACTATTTTTGCACTTTCTGTCCATCTTGCTTGTTGACTTTGAAAAATTAATATATTGTTGAAATTTTACTAAAATGATTATGACAATAGTTGAATCGTTACAGTGGTAGTATGGGTGAAATTTCCAACTTTTCATGAAAGATATTTTGTGATATTTGAAATCATTTTGGTAGTTCTGTTTCTGTCATAATCATTTAATGTTGATAATATTCATAAATATCTGAACATACTGATCATTGATATTAAAAATGAAAATGTTAAAGTGAATCATCAAAGTATGTATGTATTTGATTGTAATTTTAACTCATTGCTAATTTATCTAGGTTCTAAGTCTTATTTCCGCTCAAAAAATTATTCATTCGTTTATAAGTCTTACACCAAAATGCGCTTATCACTTAACGCAAATTGTAATGTATTTTTCATGTAATTAAGCCTCCTTATTATAAGTAATTTGTAAGGCAAAAGGCCCTTGAGTGACAATATTCATGTTATAAACTTAGCAGTCTAATTAAAATTGGGCTAGTTCTGAGGAAATTATTTTTCAAAATTTTCAATCTATCAAGAAAAGTCAGTCAGTCAGACATTTTAATCTCCACAAGGTTCAATCACAGCCGCGTATGTCGCATGTTCTGGCTATGGTACCAATCACAAGCCTTCGGCCAGGGGCAAGTAACTCCTGTGAACCATGCTTTTAAAGGGACCATTCGAGCGGGGTATTTTTGTGGAAACAAAATTCAGGAAGACTGTCCTGTTTACAACTATATATGATTTTTACATGATAATTTCACACTTCATATATATTATTATGTTTGTGAGATAAGCATTTTAGTTATTAAAGATTTGACAATTTGACAAAAAAATTAATTTTATCGCTCAAACAATAAAAACATCATGAAATGAAGCCAAACATCGAAGCTATGATCGTGGAATGCATTACTACGACAAAATGCTGTAGCAACTGATAACTTTTATTATGAATTATTTGTAAATATGCTCCTCTTCTATCAATCAAGTAGTTATTACCGGTACTTAATTTTGGTAATAAATAGGCATATTACAGTACATTTGGTTTCTTGTAATGCTAACCTTTCAAAAAGGCGGATGAAAGCTGCTCGAGTGGTGCCTTTCACATGATCACTGCTAGCTGTTCCAATCATGGTCTGTAGTGTCACGGTTTTGGCTGGACTCAGCTGGTAAAAACTCACCGACCTAAGTGGTTGTGGTCAGACCTATTGGAGATGATCTTGTACTGTAGTTAATATTTTGATATTTATATTCCTGAGGACTTGGTTGATTTTAATCAGTTTGTAAACTGAATACATTTTGCTGATCGAGACGTAACTGCAGTGTTAGAAGATACCTGTGTTTGAATTTTGGTTTTGTGATATGTGTTTTCTCTGATTTGCTTAGATAGGACTTCAGCATGTTGCAATTAGACAGATTTGTTTAATTCATGGCGATTTAATGTAATTGCTGTATGTAATTTTTGAACAGAAGAACAATTATGTGACAGATGTGAAAAAATGTATCGGAAGAAGTATTTAGTATTGAAAATGTCAAACAAACAAAATTTGATAAATTTTAGCTTGAAATTGATGATTAATGTTTCACCTGTTTTCTCTTATATATTATGCACAGTTCTTCAGCAACAAGTCCTATGTCGTTTCTAAGGTAACACGGTCAACTTCATGTATTGGAGCATTTTTAGCACAAATGCCAGACTACTAACTAATGTGAATTGTCTTTAAGAGAAAGATTTGCAAGAGTAAATACATTAAAACAGTAAAACTTCATTTACTGAAAGTAAGTCTAGTTTTCAAACTACCCTGCCTTCACAAATGTTAACCCTATAGCTGCCAAAGTCAATGTATGTTGCTTCTCTTCAATTGGGATTCTTTTTGAGGAACACAATGTAGGGGATTTTGTTTACTTCCTTTACTGAAAGTAAGTTTAGTTTTCAAAATACCCTGCCTTCACAAATGTTAACCCTATAGCTGCCAAGGTCAATGTGTGTTGCTTCTCTTCAATTGGGATTCTTTGGGATAAACACAATGTAGGGGATTTTGTTTACTTCATTTACTGAAAGTGAGTTTAGTTTTCAAAATACCCTGCCTTCACAAATGTTAACCCTATAGCTGCCAAGGTCAATGTGTGTTGCTTCTCTTCAATTGGGATTCTTTGAGATAAACACAATGTAAGGGATTTTGTTTACTTCATTTACTGAAAGTTAGTTTAGTTTTCAAACTACCCTGCCTTTACAAATGTTAACCCTATAGCTGCCAAGGTCAATGTGTGTTGCTTCTCTTCAATTGGGATTCTTTGGGATGAACACAATGTAAGGGATTTCGTTTATGACTTATTTAGCTTGTTTGTACATGTGTTATTGATTTGTACAGTTTTGTGTATATATATATATATATATTTCACTGTTATGTATGTATGTATATTTTTGTTTTCTCGTGCCATGTGCAGGAGTGGGTTGTACAGTTTATTTCATAAATATATTAATAATTGGAATTTCAGGATATGTTTATATTTAACTATATATCGCTGAATATAAAAAGATGGCTAAATATATTTTCAGTCGACTACATTTCACTGTTTAAATTTGAATAAGAACAACATTTTATGAAAATAAGTTTACCAAATTCAAATTTAAAACATACATTTATAAAATCAAATATGAATTATCCAAAATATGTTAACTATTATCACTTCTATATTTATATGCATTCATGAATTGAATAGTTGTTATTAGACATAATATTAAGAAAATAAATTTAGAGGGATTACCGAATTATCAATTTTCTCTTTCTCAAAAATTATTATCCTAATACATCACATTTAAGGACAATTTTTTCATGCACACATTTCAGTAGATTGCCAACAGATTTATGGAACTTGAAGCAAAAACACGACCTTACACGTTCTTATGTCACTAGATAAAACTTTGTTTAGGCTTTTAAGCAAGTCTGGTATGTTTTAGAAGCTAGATAAATTCCAACAGTGCCATTTACAGTCATATGCTTTTGTAGCTTTTTTGAGAGTCACAACTTGTCAATGTT
Source organism: Steromphala cineraria (assembly GCA_916613615.1). Classification (NCBI taxonomy): domain Eukaryota; kingdom Metazoa; phylum Mollusca; class Gastropoda; order Trochida; family Trochidae; genus Steromphala; species Steromphala cineraria. Next base: position 49,929,845 of record OU744723.1, read on the forward strand.
ATGATTATGAATCAACGACTTTATGAAGGTTAATCATTAATATCTTAAAGGGGCAGTAGCACATTTTTAGGGAGAATATAAGGTGATGTCAGGAAAATGAAATTAATGGTTCCAACTGAAAGGCAATGTATTTAAACTAAATCGAGAAGTAATAATTCAAACATATAATCTAAAGTTTAGCCATGTGATTCCTTTTTCTTACACAAAATGAATAAAGGTGTTCACACAAAATGACCGCCAATGGATTTTATGTTATTCTTCATACTTTGTCCTCTGACTATGAATGATTGGCTTGTATAATGATATTTCAGACACTCTCAAAATGATACATTTAGCATTAACTTACAATAATCAATGAAAATTTTAAAATATAAAATTATCAAAAAAACATGCTACTGCCCCTTTAATAAAAAAACTGAATTATATTTCATAACAAGTTTGTAGTGAATACCTTTGAGTTTAATTTAATTAACTTTAGCTACAATAGTATGATAAATGAATATAAAAGTATATGAATGGGAGAAAAAACATGGAATGAAAAAATTTAAAACATTGCTTTTGGGTTATATTTAATGATTTGGGCCTTTCTTTTCTTAATGAATTTCAGTTTATTATTGTTCTGTTAAAGAAGTGTTTAGTCATGTGATGTTTTTTATCATGTTACCAAAATATCACTAAATAACATGTACAGTGGCGTGTATTTATTGGTATTTCATACAATAAAGAGAAAATATGATTTTGTGTTGGATTTTTTTTCCATTGATAAAACAACTTCCCAGTCTGATTAAAATCGACTGTGATTCGAGGGAAAAAAGTGTAAAAATATTGTCTCTAGTGGGGTTTGAACTTCAACCAGCCCGGCTTACCTCTCATTCACAGTCTGAAGGCACCCCTATTACCCGCATGTTCTGACGCAAGCTCATCTAGCCAATTGCAAGGGGCGCAGTAAAAGCTTCGATATTATGCAAGGGCAGGTAACTCCAGTGTACCATTTGTTATACATAATTGCAGCTAAACGCTATTTAAGAACGAGGATGTGGTGATTGGATAGCTTATGACTGGGTTTGTCTGCGCTAAACTGGTCATAGGAACATGCGATAGAGGTGGATGCATTCAGACTGGAGAGGATGTTCTGGCTGGTTCGAGCCCCGATAGAGACAATATTTTTTATATTTTATTCCTCGGAGTACGGTCGATTTTAATCAGACTGACAACTTCCTTGGTTCTTTGTTGTTGAACTAAATTTGACTAGAGAACTAGAGAATCTCATAAAGTATCCTTTGATATTAAATATTTATCAATTTGAGCTGATAAAGTTTCTTAACCGAGGCTTGCAATGAAATGTTGATACTAGGAAACGCAAGATTGCGATTCAATATGTCATCAACAATTTCAATTATAGTACCATGAAAGATTGACAAATCTGAATACTAGAGGTGTAACGATACGGCAATACATTATCGTATCGTGATATATGGGTCACAATATATCATATCGTATCGTAGGATGAGTATCGGCATTATCGTATCGTGATATATGGGTCACAATATATCATATCGTATCGTAGGATGAGTATCGGCATTATCGTATCGTGATATATATGGGTCACAATATATCATATCGTATCGTAGGATGAGTATCGGCATTATCGTATCGTGATATATGGGTCACAATATATCATATCGTATCGTAGGATGAGTATCGGCATTATCGTATCGTGATATATATGGGTCACAATATATCATATCGTATCGTAGGATGAGTATCGGCATTATCGTATCGTGATATATGGGTCACAATATATCATATCGTATCGTGATATATGGGTCACAATATATCATATCGTATCGTAGGATGAGTATCGGCATTATCGTATCGTGATATATGGGTCACAATATATCATATCGTATCGTCGGATGTGTATCGGGATACATGAAATAATGATAAATTCTAAATGTTGATTCTCAAAATTTAGATATACATATACATTATGCACACAAGAACCTATTCTAAAATTGGAAATTTGATTATATTACAATTACATCAAAAAAGCTTCAAGTAAATTTGTACTCAAGATTAACTGACTCCAAAAGTTATGTCAGGAGATTATATGTATCGGGATACGAATCGTATCGTGACTCTTATATCGGGATACGTATCGTATCGCAACCCTCCTGTATCGTTACACCTCTACTGAATACTGCACTGGCATGTTCTTGTTTGTGACATCATAGCACTGTGATGTCATTCCCAGATGATGTAAAACAATTGTGAAGTCATCTACTTGATGATGGCAGGACATTGTTGGAAATCTACTGTCAAATTAATGAGCTTTGACTTCTCTGTGATTTCACTGTGAACATGTATCATTGAAATGTCCGACCCTATTACCATAATTTCCTTATTAATTCGACCCTCAAGTTTCAAAAAGATTTTAAGAAAATGAATGTGGTTAAATTATTTTAACTATGGTTGAAATGTTAGATAAATATCAAGAACATGTGGAATTTCTATTTGTAGTCCAAATAGATGACCCAAAAAATGGAAACGTTTTTGTTTTGAAGATATTTTACATCAAATACTGCAGTTGAGATAATTCCATTTGCAATTATTTTTATTTTGCAAATTAATGATTTTAAGTAATGGCTGAATCATCGGAACATAAATGTTTGGCACTTGGTTAAAATTTTAGAAGGGATTTGAATTTGTGACCTCAGAAAAACTTTATGTGGTCAAATTATTGAAAACAACATTACTTAATTGATTGGCATTCTAGAAGTTGGTGTGTTTAACAAGGACAAATCTTATGGATAAACTACTTCTTTTGTCTAAACTGATACACATATGAATCACATAATTATAAGCAACAAATTGTTGTTAAGTAATTCAAAATATCAGAAAAGTTCATAGACTAAATTTGAGTAAAACTTCAATTCTGAAATTCTTTGTCAGCATAACTGTAAATATTAACTTTATTTAATATTGGTGTCTTCATTTCCTGTCAAATATTTTAAATGAACTTTCACACAACTTCAAATGTCAAAACCAAAATGAACAAATTACCATACTTTCACTGCTAATATCACGGTGGAGTTACCTCCCTTTCATCATGGGCTAACTTCAAGACCCGATATTATTCCTTTTTTCTAAGATTGACGACTTGCATACATTTCTTTTAAAGTTAAATAACAATAAATTGTCACCAAATATGCTATTATAATCGTTTCTGAAGAGCTTTTCAACACAGGACCTAAACTGATTTCCACAATCAGATTTCAGGGTTTTTTCTATTTTCTGAACGTCCTGTCTCAGGGTACCCACCTCAGGGTAAAAGTTGTAGCCTGAGGCAGTATGTTTTTTGAATTTCAGATGGACAAATGGCCTTACATCAATAGTCAACTTTAAAGGGGCAGCTGCATGTTTTTTTTAAATTTTAGATTTTCAATTTTTCATTGATAATTGTTCTTTAATGCTAGATGTATTATTTTGATAGTGTCAAAAATCTCCTTACACAAACCAATATCCATAGCCAGAGAAAGATTCACATAAATTCCATTGGAGGCCTTTTTTGTGTGAACACCTTAAATTCATTTTGTGTAACAAAAAAGGAATCGCATGGCTGAACTTAACTTATATATTTTATATATTACTGCTTCAGTAAGTTTTAATACATTGTCTTGTAATTGGAACCATTTATTTAAATTTTCCTGACATCACCTTATTTTTCCCTTAAAAACATGCTACTGCCCCTTTAAATGGCCGTGCCTTTCCCTACCCCTGTGTGATGCAAGTCTTTCTGCTGCTTGCAGATTAAACTTTTACTTGCATCATATCCTCTGTTACCAATGGATGATATGATGTGACGCTTTACACTATGTCACCACTTTTTTTCACTCTTTCGCTGCAACATAGTCACTGTGCAACATTCCTGTACGTGGAACCACTCTGCAGCCAAGCAATGGTTTCCTCTATAAAGATTGCAATAGGAAATATGGATTTGACACTTTATTTCTTGTGATTTCTATACTCCTCACAAAAAATTGAGCAACATTTATTATTTGAAACATTTTTGCTTTTGTCTATTTTGCATGTTTATTGTTGATAATGGATTTAAATAATTTGATCAATGAACAGATTCAAGGTTAATTATCCTTTAAGTTATCCAGTCTTTATAATTTCTTTATATATGGCTACCTAGAATGTGTACATATTATTCTGAGAAGATATGCTTGATGCTTAATTTTTTGTGAGGAGTATATATATATATATATATATATATATATATATATATATATAGTGTAGAGCATTGAAACCTTGTTTAGAACAGTGGTGTAGTGGTTGGGTAAGGCATTTCATCCACATTGCACTCAGTCTACCAGCTGTTTGAATGGGTACCTGAATATTGGATTTATGAGTCGTGCACTTAGTAGTTCCTTTAAGTTGATAATTTTTATTATTTTATAGATATTTAATATACGTTTCAGATTGGGCTTCTTGATCATATAACAGAGATGACTTCAAGCAATGTCAACCTGAGTGAAGTTCAAGAGGTTGATATAACAACCTAAGCACATTTGTTGTGTAAAATAGAAATCGAGAGGTTCAGTTTTGAACTGTGTAATGCCATACCGGTAAATCAAACAATAGGCATCGCTTTGTCGCTGTGACTGTTCTGAATTGGAGTTGTGTCCCTTATATTAGAATGACTCCTCTTATATTCACAGAAGTAAAGTAATTCAAGATCTGTTTCATACAATAAAACAATTGTTGACTCCAGACTACAATGATTTGTCGACCTTGGACATTGGATATTCACCACGGTGATGTCAACTAGTCATTGGATCAACCTCACTTTAAAGGGGCAGTAGCACGTTTTTAGGGGGTATATAAGGTGATGTCACGAAAATGAAAATTAATGGTTCCAATCGAAAGACAATGTATTTAAACTAAATTGAGCAGTAATAATTCAAATATATAACGTAAAGTTTAGCTATGCGATTCCTTTTTCTTACACAAAATGAATTAAAGGTGTTCACACAAAAATGGCCGCCAATGGATTTTATGTTAATCGTCATACTTTGTCCTCTGATTATGGATAATTGGCTTGTGTAATGAGATTTCTGACACTGTCAAGATAATACATTTAACATTTACTTACAATTATTAGTGAAAATTTTAAAATATAAAATTATCAAAAAACGTGCTACTGCCCCTTTAAGTCGATAAGTGTTGAGAAGCGCCTTGAATGTGGTACAATTCCCAATAAACATGTCAAAATTATTCTTATCAAATATGCTTTCTGGTTTCTTAGGCGTCAGGTTTATATTTCAGTAAATATGAAGAAGGTAAGGTGACGGTTTAACACAGCTCTCAAGAGTATTTCACTTATGTCACTGGCTGCTAGTATAATTGCAGCGAGAAAGCCCGCACCACTATTGTGGCTATGCATTGCGGTGAAACCTGTGAGCATCGGCTGGAACTAGCGAACCATGGGTGGTAGCATTGCACCCATTGCTTTACTGCGTGTAGAACAGTTCTCTACTGCAGATAAAATTGACGATCCCCTGGCAGGATTCGAACCACAGACCTCTTGATCCAAAGCGGAATGCGCTAACCACTGCGCTATCCCCAGTCTTAAAGAAGGACTCACTATCAAAGCAAAACAACAAAAGTCAAGAATATTTCACATTTTCTTTTATTTCATAAAGTGGGGAATCATTTCCCCATAACGCCCAGTAGTCACTGACTGGTTCACTGTACAGACGCTTTAATCTGATTGGTTGAAAACATTCCCACTGTCTCTTCACAATAAATATAGCACTAGTAAATCTAGTCCATCATGAACATCGTTACGATGTATTGCAGTATTTCACAACAAATAAATACAAGATTGGAATAGCAATAAACAATCTTAAGACATGTGACAATACTTAAATAGCATTTAATGATAAAGAATAAAGAATTCAAAGACCTGTTATCATGGATGACACTACTAATAAAGATAATTATTTAACAAAATCTTTAATGTTGAACATAACGTTGCTTGATATCTGAAACCTGGGCAATTGGAGAAAAAGATGAAAATATGACAAAACAAATATTTGAAAAAGAATCATTTCATGAAATGATGTTAAATTTCATGTTTCTTCAATTGCATTATTTTCATTAATGCTACTGTATTTTGGAATAAATAAATATATTTCATTTTTAAAAAAAATCCTTTTGTTGTATTTGTATCTGATCATCACACTTCTTATTAAAACTTGATTAATAAAGAGTGCTTTTGTAATCACTTGTTTATTAGAAAATTTGGTATTTTTCATCTTGAACTTGTTTTTCATTGTTTTCAGTGATAAAAGGTTATAAAAAATATCAAGTAACATATTAATCAAAAAAAGATGCCTAAAATGAAATGAAATTAAAAATTTGGAAACATTGCATTTTTACTATCAGGATTATTTTTTTATTTCAGTGATTGGAATCATGAAAAAATAACTGGTGCATATAATGCAACCACAATCAAACAAAAATTTCTTAACAACATTACAACAAATTGTAAATCTCATTTCTTGAACATGTTATCATATTCAGATAACACATTCTTTTAACCAACCATATTCAATATTTAAGTTTGAAATTGATCATAATATGAAATATTTAAATATAGTAATACCTAAATATTGAAATTTGGTAACGGTCAATTAAAAAATAACCCCAAATAAAAGAAAATAACCCTGAGAAATAACACATTTTCCCTTTCTAAAAACATCCAAATTGTATATGACTTTCCTTAAAATCTAACATAATAAAAATGATAAAAACTAAGGTATCAATATTTTTCATAAACTTATGACAATGAAATGAATTCAATAACGACTGTATTTTGATATTCCAATATATATATAACAAGAAGAGTAAGATTTGAAGACAGTGGGAAAGTTTTCTCGCTTTATTACCACGCAACCATGTGCCAAAATTCCATTTACACAAATGCCATTATAATCAAAACATTACCCAACACAAACATTCATCCATTCACATAAAACACAGCAATTAGCATGTTCGTTGAATTTAAATATACATAAACTCATCAACATGTTGTCCAACCTTGTATCACTGTAGTGCCCAATTTGGTTATACCAATGTTTATTCTCTGTATACCTCTGTTTCACTTATATCAATAGTATTGCAAACTTTTTATGTGATAAACGTATCTTTCAGAAATCGGTATCAAAATACATTTTCTGCAAATAATTACAATTTTGTAATATTTCATGAAATTAAATCATTTTCAAAGGATAACTTAATATAAATATAAACCCTACAAAATAATCATAGTCGAGAAATTTCAGAAATCTTCATTCAAAACAAATTTCACTTTCAAATGAAAGCATTAACAAGTATATTAATTCCTGAACTCAAAATCAACAGCATATGACAATAATTGATTACAAATATTTAATTAAAACCCTTTTTAACCCCAAGAACCAAATAGGCCCGATTTCTGATGTCAGGATGTAAGGTTGAACAGATAAAAAAATTATAACCCTCAAAATGTCAAATTAGCCTACCCAATCCAAAATCCGACACAATTTCACGGCAGATATTTATAAACCACGTCTAGGCTCCATATTACATCCACACACTTACTGTGCAGCCAGTTAGACTGGCCCATCAAATAGGCAGACAGTATGGGTTATCTCCCTTGAGCTTGGAGTCAGTTTGTCTAGAGGGCCTCGCTGCAATGTAAGTTGCCCATAAACAACATTCCTGAGATAATTCAAGTGTACCGCCATTGTCAGATAATACAACTCCTGTAGCCAAGCTGGGCCTCTCTATCTAGCTGGGATAAATACACTGACTAGCGCCTTTCTTTATAAGCTCTCCGTGAATAAAAACACTGGTTACACAGTCAAGTTTAATTGAGCTTCATTTGAACTCAACTCTGATGTGACTTTGTATTTGTGTTTAGAAGTCTGTCTGTTTTTGAGTTAAGGAGGCTTTTATTGAGTTTGGGAGGCTTTTTATTGAATTAAGGAGTCTTTTTAATGAATTTAGGAGTCTTTTGTAATGAATTTAAGAGGCTTTTTTAATGAGTTAAGGAGTTATTTTTTTATCAAGGTCACTAAGTAATTGAGTTTCATTAAATCTCAATGTGACTTTGTATTGGGGTTTAGTTTCTTGTAAAACTCCATCATGATAACTCAAACACAGTTCTTTTATTTTGCTATTGTTTTAAGTTGGTTACAGGGTTAAGTCTTAATCTAATCTTATTTTAACTCATCTCTAATCTGACATTGAATAAATTTCTGGAAAGACTGATCTCGGATAAACAGTGAAAAAGAGTCTTTTTTTATATTGCTAGTCTTAGACAGTTGACTATCCTTCATTGGTTTCTATATCATTAAATAAGCACAGCCTTATCCCAATCCCTTCTTCCTAAGTCTAAACACAATCCCTTACCCGATCCATGTCATATTCACCCCTCCATCCATCCTCCATATATATAAAGATACCTACAAAGGAGTAGCCATGGGCCCACAATTCCTAAATCAGCCAACAAATTCTCATAACCCTTTCCCCATAAACCCAGGACACATTTTAAACTTCTTGTACTTCCCATCAACTCCAAACCATCAACCTGCCAGAAAAAAACTAGGGACACCCCCTTCTTCTATCAAAATTTAGAATACCCCAACCCCCAACCAACTCCCCTTTAAAATTAGGACACTCCCTCCTCCTCCCCCTCCCCCTTCCTCAAAGTCAAGAGACAACATTTAGGGGCCACCACTGAGAAAGAAGTCAATCATATATTCAGTAAGCCCTCAACCCCCCACAAATCCCCTTTAAATGAGGACACAGCTCCCCCATCCCCTCCCCCTCCCGCCCGCCACCAACCGAAGAGACAACATTTAGGGGCGGCCATTGTGAAAAAAGTCCATCATTTATCCCACTTGACTGGCTAAACATATCACGGGGCAGTCGAGGACTCCAACCATTTCTCCTCATTTAAATGCGCTGGTATGCAACTTGTTTAAGTAGCTACACCGAGCTGGAAATGAACAAGAGCCTTTTATCCATGGGTGGAACGGCTACCCATCGGAACGCTATATAAATGGAGTCGCTTAGTCAACTTTATGAAGGGATGAATGTAGTGGTTATGTTTCAGAATGCTCTATAGAGGGAGTTTGGATAGTCAAGTACAGAATGCTCTATATAAAGAGTTCGTTAGTCAAGTTTATGGAGAGTTTAAAAAATGGTTTGCTTTGAATGTTTGTGGTTCAAGTTCTTACTGCTCTTGACTTTCTCTAAACTCTCAACTGTCACATTTGATTCATTATTGATGGCTTAAGCCAATTCAGTAAGTTTTAGCTAAAATACTGTTCTAGGATTTTAACAAGCATGTAACCGTTCCAAATTCATTACAAATTTGAACAAAACTTGGCCATAAAATAGGTTACAACTCCACCTTTTTAAATTTGAATTAAGCTACATAACACACTTAAACAGTGACTTTACATATCAATTTTGGAAAATTTCCCTCAATACAATTCCACCTTAAACTATTTTCAATTTCAACCAGTACATTCAAATCTAAAAAGAAGTTGCATAACTCAACAAAGCAGTAACTGAACCAAATTTTGATAGTTCTCCATATACAACTCCACCTTAAACTTTCAAATTTTGTCAATCTAAAACAAAATTACATAAATCAAAAACTAACGAGCAGATTTCAATCTGAGTTACATAACTCATCGAACGGTGACTGTACCAAATTTTGACAAGGTCAATAAGCTAGTTACAGTTAATCCTCGTGTTGACAAGATCGGAGCCAATCGGCGATGGGCACGGAGACCGAGGCAAAGGCTATGATTACCTAATTTGCATATTAGAGTCGAGATAGATGCCAGATCTGTTACAACTTTGGTGGCAAGTTTCAGCCGATCATGGCTGTAGTTACGAGTTGGAGATATGAATTTACACAGTATCTAGTCGACAGGGACCCGATATCCCATCCTACCACCGACTTGCATAATTATCGAGTCAACCATCGAAAAAATATACCAAGAAATGTTTAGTCATGACTTTAAACTAAGGTCAAAAGTGAGAATTAAGTTTGATGATTTGACAAATTGACTTGTGTTGTATTTGGGAAAGTTTCTGGAGTATTTGTGAAATACTATCAACACTAATTTTAAGCAATATTTCAATTTGATATTGAAATATTCTATCAAACACAATATAAAGTATTTAATACTAAACATTTGGTGCTCCTTATCATTTTTTAGGGAAACTTTAATGCATACTCTCAACAAATCTGAATAAGATTTTCTTTACCATATCAAAAGCCGTTTTTTATAAAAATTAAAATTGATAGATTTTGATTATGACAGGTTTGATTGACAAGTTTCATTTTGCTTATGGGCTATGAATGACAAAGCAATTTGAATTCTAGCATATTAACACAATCAGCCTTCATTTTGCTTCAAGGTGTAGGTTAAAGACATATCAGTCAACTAGACAACTTTTATCAAAATGTTACCCAATGAGGGCATAGAAAAAACTTAAGAAACTTTGTTAACAAGACATAGTAAAATTAATATATCAAAATCTAGATATTGATATTTTACAAAAACAATAAATTCTTGTATACACAAAAATTTATTAAAATTGATACTATCCATTTAACAAAATCTTCCAAATTCTTTCACTTTAAATGATACATTCTGAAAAATGACATGTCATGATAAGCCTATTTAACAAATAAGATGAGAAAATGAATCGTTTTAATGTTCTTATCACGAATTTGATCCTTGCCTTTCTTGTTTTAGACCCTGTATTGAAAGGAAGACGGAAACTTGATGATGTTTAAGGATTATTTTACAGATACCTGAAATCGTAGATCACTTGTGAAGAAATTCTACACCTTTGGGTGGTCAGATTGTGTTACAATACTTTCAACTAGGTATTCAACTTTTAAATACGTCTTGATACAAAGGTTTTGGAAAAACTTCTATTTAAGAAAATACTCTCTCTGCAAAGATTTGCGATTAAAATTTCTTTCTATAGTCTTCAACAATGTTTCTTATTACCTCTTATATTAAACTAGGTTTTCAAAAAACAACTTTTAAATATTTTTGAGACAAAGGTTTTGGATAAACTTCTATACGAAGGTTACTCTTTCTCTACAAAGACTTGCGATTTAATTACCTTTCTACAGTTATGCCTCTCATATAAAACTAGGTATTCAATTTCAAATACAGTACTATTTGATAAAAAAAAATTCTATACATTAGTGATATTTTCTCTGCAAAGTTTTGTAATAAACTCCCTTTTTACATTGATTGATATTACCTATGGATCAAATCTCGAAAGGTTACTCAAAACAAGTTTTTAAAATTTAACATGGATCTTGTTCAAGGTTTTATGAAAAATAAAAGTAATGATAATGTGATGACACAATGTTGGATCATTATATATGTTCAATAAGAAATTATGGAACATACGAATGATTCAACAAGGTACGCTCATTTAAAGTGATACAAACATCGTACCATGATACTGAACAATGTTGTATCATGAAGTGATCTGAATTTGTATGATACAATTATCAGCTAAAGTGAACTAGTTTTTACCTATTTTCAATATTATCATATCTTCATCATTTCATATTTTTAATTTTTGATATCCTTTTTATGAAAGTGAATTTGTGCCCAACATTATCTGATCATTTACAAAATCAAAAATGTATAATCATCGTTATTCATAGTTACCACTTCAAAATTGTACAAACAGTATCAAGGTACATAAGTTTGTATGTACCCCGATACAGTGATGACATTGAGGTATTAACGGATAAACTGGTCAGATTAGTATCAGGGTGCGGTTCCACAAAGAATTTGTAAAGTTACGATCAAATGTAGCCAATTCTTTTAACATTGACTATACTTGATTGTAGACTTACAATTGTAAGTGTTTCGTGGAACAGAACCTCATTGCATTAGGATACAGAATCATGGTCATATCAACGGGTACAGCGGATACAAAGTTGGACTTGCTTTAAACAAACATTTGAACACACTTTTCTCTCTCAACAAAACAATGCTAACACGCTACTGAGGTAGTTCATATTAAAATGCTGCTAAATACCATCCACAACAGCCTCATCAAGATATCAAATAACCAAAATTGAATAAAAAATTAAACAAATAAATACTTTAAAATATTGAAATTTTTTTAAAAAGTCAAAACAACTTCTTCGCAAAGCTTTCAAAATTATTTAATAACAACAAAAACTTAAACTTCCAAAAATGTTATAAAAAAAAATCAAATCTCATATTGGTCTCAATTCAGCTGTCGCGGTGCTTGTAATAAGTCTTACTGTGTAAAATACTGGTTACCGTGGCAACAGAAATAAGTGCAATGCCATGGCAACTGACAAACATAACTTCGAAAGAAGTAGAAATGACTGCTGTTGAAGGAAAACAACTGGTTTGGGTGAGAGGTGCAGACACACAGACAGACAGACAGACAGACATTGACGCACAGACACACAGACAGACTTTTTGGCACATGGTTCCTTCACGATCGTTTTGGGAGAGTTATCCCCCTTCATAAATTATATGATAATTGCTGATACCCTATGTACACTCTCCATACACAGGCACATTGAATGCTTATAGAAAATATTTATAACTGGGCAGCTTGTTGCCCTATTCCTATGTACCGAAATGGTACATAGCACTCGCGCCCATCATATGAATCCTGCATATATACATATTTCATATAGCTATGTATTTAGGTATAATATCCAAGGAAGGGTATTCGTGTTTCACGTTGTGTTTCCTTCTGGGCATCCTCTCTTATTGCATGGTGGGAAATATTCATGATTTAGGACACGGCGAGTTTTAGTTGAACTCTGCATAGTACATGTAATGACCTTGACATTTTGAAGGCACTTTGATTGGAAATGAGGCAGAGGTCGAATCAACGCCCTCGCTCCATGCACCATCAACTTATGCAGCTGGCTTTAAAATCGCGTCTATCCCAGAATTCCTCACTGTCAAACTCCTTGCACTGGACGATGCTGAAATGTAAATAATCCACTCAACAGTGTTTTGAACCCGTTTCTATCCGATGGCTCCTTCCGAGCCGCCATTTTGGTATAATGCTTTGAGGTACAGCTTTATGGCAGACGAATCCAATATGGCCGCCAGCCCGTCTGCTGAACAGCCAGACTGATGAGGTACTGATCACAGTAGCACTGTAGTTGAGGGCCGTACAAGATGACATCACACGATGACATCACATGATGACTTAAAGATGCACCAATCACAGAAGCACTGTAGTTGTAGGTCACCAAGGAAGATGTCACGTGACACTTGATGACGTTCCTATCACAGTAGCACTGAAGACCAAGATGACATCACATGATGACTTGCAGACCACCTCAAAACGCCACCTACGGCCATGCTGTTAATGCCCAGAGGGGTAAGATTTAGTTCCAACACCGAGGTTGCCCTCGAGCCAGTATCACCTGTTTATGTTGAGTAGTATTTCAACCCAGCATGGGCACGAAGTCACAAACTGTCTTGAGTAGCACGGACCCCAACCTTTGGCAAAACTTATCCGTATTGAGCTTGGGTCATACGGCCCGTCAAACTGCTGCGGGTCTCGCAGTTGCTCCAGGAGCACAGACCGGTTATAGTCGAAGATTTTAATTGAGTAGCCCGGTAACACTTTGCGCACAACAAGGCTCCGAGAATTAGGCATCTCCAACGTGGGAGAGTTCACAAATATCGGGAAGAGGCTGCGATTGTAAACCCACACACCATCGCCCTCCTGGCTCAGGATGATCCCGAAGCCTATTTTCTCTCGAGTCCTTCGCACCGATTCCAAGTTCGACTCCTGTTGTAGAATCTCTAGACACATGCCGTCCCCGTGAGGTAGCATCTGAAACACGTTGATGCTGGTGTCCGCCACGGTGTAGAGACGACCGACCCGTTGCCGCTGCTCCCAGTATGCAATGCTGCACCAGTGTGGACCCCCTCCGCCTTCTCCATCTGAAACACAGAGATAAATAATTTAAGGAATTGTGACGTAACTTCTTTTTCTTCAGAGATACATGCCATATCGATAGTGAACAAATGAAACATTGTCATATTTGAGAACACACTATCTAAACACAAATACTTGTTGGATCCTTTGGGGCCTATCTCTCAGAGTCAGGCGATAAAGCTAGCAATGGTCATATAAAATAAGTATGTTCCATTGTATATGGTGTCAAATGTGTCCATTGGTCAAATGTGGCAAGGAAATATTGTTCTCACAAGTCAAATGCGGTAATTACCGGTATGTGGTCTTTATCATACTATTACCGGTACGTCATTTTGGTAACATGACATTGGTTACCAGATGTGATACACCTTTATTGTAATTTCTCAGATGTGACATTTTTATTATCATGTGTGTTTAGATTTTCATTATATTCAATCAGATGTGGTAACATTTTCATTTTCATAAGTAAAATGTGGTAATATTTTCATGATAATTTATCAGATGTGGTAACATCATCTTTATCATTGGTCAGATGAGTTAATAATTTCATTATCATTGGTAAGATGTAAAATTGTTATGATTTATAAGATGTGGTAAAATTTTCATTAAAATGTATAAGATGTGGTAATATTCATTTAGCAAATGTTTTAGCATTTTCATTATCATTTGTCAGATGTTGTAACATTTTCATATAACTAACGATCTATTTTACAATCACTTGACTCGACTTTGGTTGAAAAACAGTAACCGTCTTATTAAGAATTGAAATAAATCCATATCAACATCTACCTCCGACTAACTAACTATTCTACAATCACTTGACTCGACACTGGTTGAAAACAATGGCCTTCTCCCTGAAGAGAATACAAGAGTTCTGCCTGAGCGCTTTCTGCCCTATAGTGAGGACGCTTGTCCTTATAGCGAGGAGGTGGGCGGGGCCAATGATAGCGAGGAGACAGGGAGGCTAGAGCTTGCAATACGGCCTGGCACTATCACTGAATTCAAGACAAGCAAGCTGAAAACAAGCTCTATTCCTAAAAGCCTGCGCGCTTATCGGTCTGTAGTCATCTTCAAGTCACTCTGTGATGAATGTATACAGCCGGAGCGGTCTACCACAGGAATGTGGAGGGGAGGTCAGGTCGCGGGTCGGTTCAAATCTCTCCTCAAAATACTCCCCTTGGTTCTAAAATGCTTCATAATGACTATCAACGATTGACGTGATGTTGGGGTTGTTTTAGAGAGAGGATTGGTAAATTTGAAGCGATGTTTGTATGCTTTGAACAACCTGTCCCCCCCACGAGGAATTGAAGTGGATTGACCTGGAGCCAAAGATCTGACTCGACTGGGTTCAGCCTCCTTCTGGCTGGGAGCGCTGGATTCAGAATGCCGACTATTTTCCACCTTTTGCCGATCTGATGTTAAAACTTTCAATTAGACTCACAACACACAAGCAAAGCTTTTTCTACGAGGCCGCTCTGTTTCCCTGTATTCGCTGGTTGAGACATGATCACAATGCTTTTCACAGCTCGTATGGGTGATGTTGATTTGCTCATTAAGACTCTACTGTTACTGTTCGAGACAAGATACAACTACTCTCTCAAAATGATTTTTTTTTAAACGTAATGCCCCTTTTAGTTGGCATTGATTTTCATTTCTTTCTTTTATTCTGCACAAATTCTCTTTCATAAGCTTATGAGTAATGTCAAAAATATGAGACAGTTGAAACAATGATATTTTTTCACAGGTGAGGTGCATTCTATTTTTTATACAATATTTTTATTTTTTAATAAATACACCTTTTTTTAACACATTTTCATTTGAAACAATATCGACCACAACATTCATCTACCTCTGAACCCTTTTTGACCTAATATGTACAATACTTATGAGTGACAATAAGCTGAAATCACTTTAGAAATTTCCATATTTTCTAATATTCCTAAAACCTAGAAGCATAGTATAGTAATAATAGTGACTAGCTAATTGACCTCCCAATGTCAGCAAGTTACACTCATTTAACATTTGGTTCACATTACTCACATTATCTTATAACTATCCTTATCATTGAAGTTAAAGGTGAGTAAGTGATTGAGTTATTGTTTTAGGCATCTTCAGCCATTAGCAGTGAAGATATAGGTACAATGCTAATTATTGAACAAAACCCCAACACAACCCACTGTCTGAACCTTCAGTGTCTTCACGGTGCAACCAGATAACCACAGATCTGTCCACAACTCCAATTTACCCACAATACAACCCCAAAACCTCCATCCACTGTCTAGACCTCTAGAGTCTTCATTGTGCAACAAATTTACCACAGACCTGTTTACAACTCCAATTAACCCCCAGTACAACCTCCCAACCTCCATCCACAATCTAAACCTCTTGAGTCTTCATGGTAGAACAAAATAACCAGTGTAAAGTGTCCACAACCCAAATAACCACCATCCCTAACCCAAATTACCCCTACCCCCTTTTAGAAATCTCAAATGGTTGTCAATAAGTAACATTTGGGACCTAGGATTTCTCTGCACCTACCATCCTTTATTTCCTATAAAAGTGAGTTCAGTCTCATAACATTAAGATATAATATACATATGACCTAGGATTTCTGTCTATCCAGTCTTTATAGTCACCCAGAGTATAGATGTCAAATACAGTCACAATAGGACATAGGATTTTCTGTACGTACTATGCACAGGTCTACAATCCTGTATTTCCTTTTTAAAGCATGAGTTGAATCACATAACATCATACATAAGTTTTATGTCTACCAAGTCTAAATAGTCACCCAGAATATAGATGTAAGGTACAGTCACATGAGGACCTAAGATCTCTGTCTGCACAACACACCTACAACCCTGTATTTCCTATAAAGCATGAGTTGAATCACATAACATCATACAAGGACATAAGTTTTATGTCTACCAAGTCTAAATAGTCACCCAGAATATAGATGTAAGGTCAGTCATGATAGGACATAGGATTTTCCAGTGCACCTAAAATTATTTATTTCCTATAAAGCGTGAGTTGAGTCACATAACATCATACAAGGACATAAGTTTTATGTCTACCGAGTCTAAATAGCAACCCAGAATATAGATGTTAGGTACAGTCACACGAGGACCTAAGATCTCTGTCTGCACAACACACCTACAATCCTGTATTTCCTATAACGAGAGAGTTGGGTCGCCCACAACCTAGATGTAGGGTAGAGTCACACGAGGACCCAGGATTTGCGTCTACTGCGCTATACACTGTACCTGATAAACAGCATTCTGACCCTACCATCATCTGCTACTTGTAATTACGGGAAGGATAATGAGAGAGCTTGTAATGCATATGTATTGTGCAGTCACACAACCTGTAGATCCATGTCTCCTGTTGTAGTCTAGTGGACTCCCGTCTCTCCCCTGTGAACCCATCCTGTCTCTCCCATGTGTGAACCTGCGTCTCTCTACTGTACAACTATAGCAGGATAATTCGACGAACTCATTCCCTACACATTTCACTAACACATACAGACAGAATCTACTAAATGATTTAGGCCATTTGACAAGGGACACCTTCGTCTCAGCTACTGGATTGTAGATCTGTTAGCAAATACCGCCATCTTATCATTTTCATTGCATTTATTCATCCTAGGACTAGATAAAAACATATAAAACTTTCATATCATCACACCTTATCATTCTCTGTCTTTTTGTCCTTATAGCAAAGAGAGAGTTCACTCTTCAAGGGTTGTTTCTGTCCGTATTCAAATCAATTTTAGTCCTTACAAGCAAGCTAGTGATTAGAAAATCTGACAATCCTCTCAAAAATGTTATAAGCCCTGCATCATTCAGACGAGGAGTCTCTACAACACCCAAGCCAGCCTAGCTTGCTCTCTAATAGTCCCTATCTGAAAGAAACCAGCTATGGGATCCAGATAATATTCAGCATATATCCGATGATCATTACACAATTGGAAAACTATGACCAAAAGAAGCCATTATCAACTCTTATAGACTACCACAACACTACGTCACCCTACCAGACCTAATCATTCTGTCATAGTCAGTGACCCCAAACCACCCGCCCGCCACTTTGTTTGCCTTTGCATGTACAAAATCTTGTTAATATTTCGTTAACAAAGTGGCATGCCTCTTACCAACGACCGTTGGACAACTTTTCACCGGGGCCCAGTCTACAGGGCAAGTTTAACAGTAAGAGAGATAGGGCACCTGCTTGTAACAGGAGCGTGGAAGACAGTTAGGGGAAGGCCTGCTTTCATGTGCACATGAAAAGAGCCACAAAAGTCTTTTCGACTCCTCTGTCCAAGTACAACAATGGGGCTAGATGTGCAGTGTAGTTAGGGCCGGGAGCAAACATGGAAATAAAGCGTGGAAAGGGTCCCATATTTTCAGTTGAGAGCACGGAGCCAACAGTCAAGAGGCAGAGACTCACATTGGGCTTCAAGAGGGCTGTGTCAACACTCGTCACAGGACTGCCTCAAACATCGATTCACAAACTCTACACACAATCTTGAGCACTCAGAAGAAGTTTCAAAAACTCACAATCTTGGTAGGCTCCACAGAGTATAGAACTGGGAATTAGATGAGGGAGGGGGAGGAGGAGAGGGGGAGAGGGGGCTAAGAGGGGTATATGTAGATGCAAAAAAAATTCTTTTGGATACTTCAAAAGTGGATGAAACTATCCATATAGAGTCCACTGACTTCAATCAAATACCACAAATCTAATTAATAACAGCTGTTTTTTTCGAGAAACCTTTCTCAAATCTTCAAAATCCATGTCAAAGCCATATCATTAAAGCCATTGTACTGCTGTTAACAAGAAGGAATGATTTACAATTTTCTGTAGTGGTGGGCAGGGCTGAACATGGAGAGTTACCTCCCCTGCAGTCAGTCTGTCTGTGCTGAATACATTCAGAGCTAATCCTCGGTATTAATCACTTGCTTCTCAACCAACTCAGACAAGTTAAAACCAAAGAAATGTGCCATTTTCATCCACACAGAAGACTCGCTTCTCCATGCAGAGAGCAAATCGCCGGCTTAGCTGCGCTGCATTTTTTGTCTACATGTAATCTCTCTGCTACAAGCTACTATTACTGGGCCATAACTTGTGATTATAGTCGACAGAGTTCTGCCGTGGAAAGGGAAACACGACAAGTAATGAGAGTTCTGGTGCAAGCACTGTCTGTACTGTGAGTTCTCTGTCTCTCCACACATTTCCCGGTCTCGCTCACCATCTCTCTGTCTCTCTACTGGCAAACTGATGGTGAGAGCTTCACAGATTGTCTAATAAATAATGCTACTTGCACAACAAGCAAGAAAATTAGCTTTGACTACTGAGAAGTTTTCTGATTGTTAATCTTTAATTATGTAATATACCTACATATTTCAGTCTCTCTCTTTCACTCTATATCTCTCCAACTCCGTCTCTCAACTGACAAACTGATGATGATTTGTTTAATAAATAATGCTACAAGCAAGACAAATAGCTTTGACCATAACTCAAATTTTTCTGACTATAAAATCTGTTCTGATCATCTTTCAAATAAAGTCGTGAAACATATATCAACTGAAAACAACCATAACTAGATTTCTTCTTTAGAATGAACAATAGTGATTAGAAATTGTTACCGATTATCTGGTTTTAATTCTACTAGAACAAAAACTTCGAAAATAAGGTATGAATCGGAAGAATTTTGAATTCAAAATAACATACTAGTAAGCTGACTGTTGATGGTGAAATCTTTATGATAATCTATTATACAAAGTATTAGAACACAAAAGCAATCAATTTAAAATGACAATAACTAGAATATTTATTTAGAATGTGATATTCTGACCGTTGAACTGATTACCAAAAATAAAATGTTGTCAATTATAAGATTGCAAAAATAGGACTACTGTATGCGACAATAACTGGAATTTTCTAGAAAGGACATTGCGATTCTAGTCATCATTCACAGTGAGGTCCTTTAGATAATGATCCCTGATTTTTAGATTTCAAAAAGTTTCAGAAATGTTACACATTACATTTTGGGAATTATCTGTGTTCAGATCACCCAAAAATCAACAAAAATCACAAAGACTATAGTCTTCATTCATATTGAGGTCCTTCAGATAATGATCCCTAATTTTTGACTTTCAAAACATTTTTTTTTTACAAATTTGTATCATCACATTTTTGGCAATATCTGTGTTCAGATCACCCAAAAATCATAAAAACCATTAAAAATGAAATTATCATCTCTTCAAGCAGACTCCATGTGGCCCAAGTTTCAAAAGAGCCCAAGCAATACTGTCTTTCAACTTGCAATCTTCAAGGCTAAATTCGTCTTTGACATTTTGGAAAACATTCTTTCTTGTCGAACTGTTCAAATATTATGGCCACTTGGTTGTGTAAATAGAGGACAGCATATTTCGAGGTTGGATGAAGCATTCTCAAAGCTAAAACGCTGGGCTCGTCGGTTTTCCTTCGAGACAAGAACACGTCCCCTGGGCTTCTGTCCCCGTGTCCTCTGCTCCGAGGCAAAGATACATCCGTTTCAAAATCTTCTTCAAATACGACCACCGAGCGCAAACAGTTGCCTTTTCTACAACTGTTTCTGATTGGCTGCACGGAAAGCCATGTTCGACTTGGACTCAAAATGGCGGTAACTGTTTGCCAATTTCTCTCGGTGTGGTATTAGATCTGATCCTGTCTCTGTAATTGCCAGAATGTTTCCCCGTATTCAAACAAGACCTAGACTGGGGCTAGTCTCATAAAGTAGATAATAATACAGGGTCAGAATTTGCTTGAACGGATTAGGGAGCTTGGTGCCATAATGATTTGTTTGTTTTTTACATCATTAACTTATATCTTTGTTTAACATTAAATATTCCTGTATTCAAACAAGACCTAGACTGGGGTTGGTCTTCTTATAAAGTAGATAAGGGGTCAGAATTTGCCTCTTGAAGAGATTGGGAAAAAAATTAATTGTCTCATCATCAACAAATATTTTATTTAACAAAAAACATCCACCATTTAGACTTACTTTAATATTAAAGTATGACCTAAACTTGAGCTTGTCGGCTTATATAGTTGAACAAGGGTCAGAAATTGCCTTGTGAAGAGATTTGAGAGCACAGTCCAAAATGAATTGTTACATCATCAACAAAATATCTTCCTTTGACATTATTTAAATATCAACAATTCGATATGCTTTCGACAAAAAAGTATGATCTAAACTAGTGCTTGTCTGCTAACCAGGTCAAAAGGGGTCAGAATTTGCCTTGTGAAGAGATTAGATAGCATGAGGTCAAAAATGAAAAAATATTCAACATTAAACATCAATAATTTAGACATGCGTTTAACTTCAATACCAAAGTATGACCTAGACTTGAACAAGGTAGATAATGGGTTAAGAATAGGCTGGGAACAGAAGATGAATTCAAACTGTTAAAAAAATCATTTATATTTATTTAAGACACATTTCTTATAAACCGTGTGACTAACTGGTCTTCAAAAATAGAGACAAAAAAACTCAAATTTCCACGTGCCAATGATAATAAAACGACCAAAGAAAAGCTTGATGTTCTTTTTAAAACCTAGATTGTAAAAACCCTCTCCTGAAATTACCGGTAACATAACAATGAAAATTAGGATGTTCCATACATATGAAATTATTTTTAAAGACAATGAACATTGATAACTTCAAATTTGACCGATTTGATGTCTCCTTTAGCTTAAACAACTAATAACAAACTCAAAATATACAAAATAATTTAAAAAAACAGCAAAGGAGACAGATCATCACAAAGCGAACAGAAAATTCGAACTTCGTAGAGACGTGTCTGGTTCTAGAGTCCCTTTATCACACAAATAATCTAGAAGACCTTTAGAAAGGCTATACACTTCTCCGAACACAGATTTAGGTGTCATTTGATCAGGGTAGAGCTACCCGTCCACCCGAATCACTCCCTTGTAGAAGGCGAGGTCAGAGCTGAACACACAACCTAATCTGTTCCCTCGTATCTTCTATATTATGGAGGAGCACTAGTGTTCTTCTCTCGTGTCCGTCAGGTTTTCATTTAGGGCTGCCACGGGTCCAAAATATTGGACCAGTTGTTGAGGGGTCAGACTTGATTTGAACCTGAGTACCTTTCTTACATTTAATGTAATCATGGTTGTGTTGTGTTGTGTCGATCTATACATGGTTATATACAGAATTTTTAACACAACCTATTTCAAAAATTTGCCTAAATTATGAATTATTGTGCTTTCCCCTGAAACAGCAGAACACAAGAATAAGACGGTGACCTTCATTGAATTAAATCATAGATTATTAAGCTCATTCCCCTTATATAGGAGAACACAAGAACACAACCTATTTGCCTTCATTGAACTAAATTATGAATTATTGTGCTATTTCCCTGAAACAGCAGAACACAAGAATAAGACGGTGACCTTCATTGAATTAAATCATAGATTAATAAGTTCATTCCCCCAACATAGAAAAAATACAAGAACATGACCTATTTGCCTTCATTGAACTAAATTATGAATGATTGTGCTTGTTCCCCTGAAACAGCAGAACACAAGAATAAGACCTTCATTGAATTAAATCATAGATTATTAAGTTTATTCCCCTAACTTAGAAAAAATACAAGAACATGACCTATTTGCCTTCATTGAACTAAATCATAGATTATCAAGTTCATTCCCCCAACATAGAAAAAACACAAGAACATGACCTATTTTCCTTCATTGAACTAAATTATGAATGATTGTGCCTGTACCGTCGACACAAGAGAACAGAAGAACACGACCTATTTTCCTTCATTGATCTAAATTATGAATGATTGTGCTTGTCCCCCCGACACAAGAGAACACAAGAACATGACCTATTTGCCTAGATTGTGTTCCCTGAAAGGAGAATGCAGTGGTTCCCCCAACACAACATAAGCCTTCAGCGGCCCATATTATTCATTGGCGAAGTCTGCATAGAAAATAATGTACTGCAACAATTGACTCGCACCTCTTTCTATCACTATAGAGAGGGCTGGAGGCCGTAGAATAACACTCCAATTGAACTAGCTCAATAGCAGAGCTCCCTGAATGAAGAACTCCACACTTGACTTCCCGACAATAGAATAGCTTCTTCCATGTTAGAGTTAGTGTAGTGTTAGGCGGGTCGGTCCATGTTAGGAAGAGGGAGGACATGTGGTGGATGCATGGCTTTGAGCCAAGAGTTTCAGGTAGACCAAAGCCGATATTCAACCTTGAAGGTCTTCAAAACAAGTCAGGAAATTTGAGAATGGAGGAATATTTACTTTGAATTTAAATTTAAATTTAATTGAGAAAGTTTTAATCTAGAGAGGGATAGAGACTGATAAGATTAAGTTTTCAACTTATCAAGTCATCAGGGATTGGGAAAGACATGAACCAAGGGATATTTTGCACAGAGGATAAAAAAAACAGCTGATTAATATTTTGAAATCTATTATTCATATAAAAGCAATGGCCATTTAAAATTTTGAAAAGCAAAAAGCCTGAAAATGGCCCATTTTGAAAGATGTCTTTTCAAATCGATTTGATTTATTACATCAATATTTCAGTCCCGAAATCTAGTTTTCAGTTCATGATAATATTTTGTCTCAACCTTTGGTAAATATTTTGTAAAAATAGTAAAAGTCAGACTTCAAAAGTATCTCTGTTTGCAGAGGCCATCGCACAAATCATGCGCATCTTCTACCGACAAGACAAGCCACATGGCAAGATGTGTAAGTACCTGGTAGGTAAATATGCTAATGAGGAAGTCAAGTGTCGTCCCGATGCAAGGTTAGGCAAGTGGGAGCAAATTACGAGAAATCAACTGTTGCTGGTCCGCGAGGTGGCTCCCCCTGGTGGGTAACCTTCACAAAACAAACTAATTTTTTGCCAGCATTTACCGAGAGCTTACCATCTGACTGTGTACCAGCTTGAGTCAACGCGGCCATAAAGTGGGACGAGAATATGTCGCGGGAATCGTTACGGGTTGAAATATGTATTAGGACATGTTCTCTCTTCCACACTTTCATGTGTATCATGATACAAATGGTCTTGTGAGGTATTCAGATATCCCTAATACATGCTAGAGATGTCACGATACACCGTTCCATCGATGCCTCGTCTTGGTACAGTTTACGATACGAATACATACAGTTAACTCTATCATGATACAAATTTTGTTGAATAGTGGCCATTTTTTTAAAATATGAAATCGACATTCACAATCCTTGTTAAGATAACAGAAAAAATAGGATTGAATGACTTGAGAGCCGGCAGAAAAAGTAAAGAAATAGGCTATTCTTGAATAATCAGGGACAGGTTAGGAGAAGGGGGGAGTAAAACATCCAACAATGCATGTATGTCAAAAGATGTCTTTCAATTCAACAAACTACCAAGTTTCATTGGTCAAAGAAGATATCCCAAAAAAGATCTTTATACATATGACAACCGCCAATGCCAGTTTGTCAAAAGATGTCGAACAATTCATCAACCACCAAGTTGTACTCATATATACATTCCCCATTTGTCTCTATCACAATTATATTTTCACAAAGAAGATATCCAAAAAAAAAGTTCTTTATACACATGACAACCACCAATGCCAGTTTGTCAAAAGATGTCTGACAATCAACAATCTACCAAGTTGCAGCTACATGCAGTTCCAATACCATCTCTATCACAATTATATTTCAAAGATGGCATCCATGTCAAAAACAGAAACAATGTACAAAAACTTGTATTTCACAGAACTTAGAATCAGGACTAATTTGATATACCTGTAACCATCAAATCAGCTGTCTGACAAATCAACAATCTACCAAGTTGCAGCTACATGGGTTCCAATACCATCTCTATCACAATTATATTTCAGAGATGGCGCCCATGTCAAGCGCAGGAATAATGTACAAAACTTATATTTCACAGAACTTAGAATCAGGACTAATTTGATATACCTGTAACCATCAAATCAGCTGTCTGACAAATCAACAATCTACCAAGTTGCAGCTACATGCAGTTCCAATACCGTCTCTTTCACAAATATATTTAAAAGCTGTGGTCCATGTAGAATGTGGCACCTCACAGCCATGTTTTTACCCCGCTGATTGTAGTGCTAAGGTACAGGTGGAGCTATTCCAACTCCATCGTTTGTATTTATCAAAGAGTTTTATGGCTTCCAGGCTCTCTGTGTTCGAGAGTTACCTCCCCTGGGGAATGGTACAGAGTGCATTGACGATCACTGGGGACTTGGGAAAGATCGAAACTGCAATTAATGGCGGCAGTGGAACATTTGGTACCTTTTCTTGGATGCATGTATGGAATAAGTTTAGAAAGGTTGTTTTTTCAAAGAACTGATGGGTTCTGAGATTCAAGATTTTTTTAAGATTTCAAAGAACGGATGTATGCAAAAATTTATGTTCACAGGAAAGTTCATAAGGTAGGAAATACCAATGTTAAGAGTATTGCATGTCAATTGATTTAAAATTTAAGGTAACTTCCATTTTAGATTAAGCAATTAAACCCCATTTCTTTCAAAACACCAAATGTCTTCTCGAAAGAGTTTCTGAGAGATAGAAACTTAGAAAGACATTACTTTTAAAACACTGGCTATTTTTGCCTACCACTGAATTTCTTCTTCAAGAAGAGTTTGAGAGAGATAGGGGGACATATCTTTCAAAACACTGGCTTTTTTTGCCTACCACCAAATTTTTTCTTCAAAGAGTTTCGGAAAGATAGAAACTTAGGAAGTCATTACTTTCAAAACACTGGCTATTTGTATGCCTACCACCAAATGTCTTCTCCAAAAAGTTTCCGAAAAAAAGGAACTTCGGAAGACATTACTTTTAAAACACTGGCTATTTTTGCACACCACCGAATTTCTTCTCCAAAGAGTTTTCGAGAGATAGGGGGACATATCTTTCTAAACACTGGTTATTTTTGCCTACCACTGAACTTCTCCTCGGCGGAGAGTTTCGGAGAGATAGGAACTTAGGAAGACATTTCATTTCAAAACACTGGTTATTTTTGCCTACCACTGGACTGTTCTCCTCGGAGGAGAGTTTCGGAGAGATAGGGGGACGTTTACTGCTGTGCCCCACTCCAAGGCAATGTGAGTGAGTCGGTTCTTGTCGGTTGCCAGGTTGCCTGGCAGGAGTGAAATTCACATGGCCATTGTAAATACATCAAGATATAATTTCAGGCATTGAGAGGCTGTCACCAGATAGAGACCGACCTTGGGGTCAGGTCAAAGGTCACCACGAGACAGTTTGGAGATAACTAGAAATAAAACTACTTTCTTTCTAAACTGTACTCAGTCACTTCGAGTGGTTCTGAAATGGATATTTCCTTTTGATTCAACCTTGAATGTAATTGTCTTTTTGCCACTGGTTATGTGAGGTTATTTTATAATTTCTTTTACAATTTTTTTTTTAATTCCTGTATTAATGCTACAAGTGAATTGGGTATGACAGGATGTCAAAATTACAACAAGTTTTACAAAAGATTCTCAACGGTAGTCAGTGGTGGTTCCTAATCAATTTTTCAAAGAAGTGTGAATCCTGCCAAATCTCATTAGAATAAGATCATAAATTTGCTCTACACTAATAGAGATTTAAATCTTGTCTTACAGATATCAAGACCCTGTAACTCAACCAATGAGATGAGATATACAGACTCAAACTGATTTATCAGCAAGAGCAAATAATTATTTTCTTGCAACATTATTAAGAATTATGATAAAACATTTGGAACATCATTCTAAAGGAAGATTCCACAGATATTGGGTTCTCAAAATCGTATAATCTATGGAATAACTCCACCTTAAAAATATTCAGGTCATGAAAGTCAATAAATACCCAAGCAACTTCAATTTATTTCCAATTTTTAAATTTTTCAATTATTTAATTCATCAGACAATGGCTGTATGACAAGACAAGAGAGATGTCTGATTGTCCAAATCATTTTCTTTGATGTGGATATTAAGCGGCTCTGTCTCCAGACGACCAGTTTTACTACAATATTACAAATGGACGAGCGATTATAAAGCCAGTTTAGCACACCGTTCCCTCCTCTCCCTGTGTTTATGTCTCCTATGTAAAGTTATGGACGAGGGGCCTCATAAATATTTGTCTGGTGGGTTTGTTACAGACGCAAATCATTATGTATCTAAATAAGTATTTGTCTGGAAAGTGTGTTACAGACGCAAATCATTACATGTATCAAAATTTGATTTTTTTTCGAATATTGTCTTAAGTGGTCAAAATAGTTGTTAATATTTGAGTTTTAAAGCCAATGCTTAAACTGACCTCTTCAAGAAATATTATCTAAATTGACATTTTTATCTTTGACTGGTACAGCGCTTTGAGCATATATCATATGAATAAGGTGCTTTAAAAATACTCATTTATATTCATTATTTAAGAATTGACTTCAAAATTTATTAAGTTCATGGAGGTATAAACTTAAAAACCGCTGTGCAAACTGTGTAAATCCGCGTAGCGGATTTACGCGAAGTTTGCACAGCGGTTTTTAAGTTTATACCTCCATGAACTTAATAAATTTTGAAGTCAATTCTTATAAATAAATACACACAAATTTGATGTTTTAATACGTTTGTTTGCTCCAAATAATCACATTCGCAACAAATAGGACTGCACTATTTACGCGAACGAATTCAACTATCAACCAAACAAGAGAGATAAAATGTCAATCAAAACGTCATTATTTTTTAAGCTCCGCCTACGACTAATTCACCAGCCAATGAACATTCACAA
The DNA here is from genome assembly GCA_916613615.1 of Steromphala cineraria. Taxonomy (NCBI): domain Eukaryota; kingdom Metazoa; phylum Mollusca; class Gastropoda; order Trochida; family Trochidae; genus Steromphala; species Steromphala cineraria. The sequence goes on from OU744723.1 coordinate 49,957,711, forward strand.
CGGAATCACGCAACGTCTTGTCACGTGGCCTTGACATTCCTAGTGTCAACCGTTGTACATAAACACAAACTCGCAACTCGTTGGATTCGGGATGAAAATAGCCGATTAGACTATCGAAGGTGCCATACATGTGGCTTAAAAGCTTGACGACAAGCAATCAGATCAAATCGAAAGAAATTTTTGTTAAACGGCACAGTTCTCTAATCTTGTTGTGAAACAAAGCTAAAAACTGCGGCATTTCAATGGCCGATCCCCTTGCAACAGCCGCGACTGCGCGCGGGAGAGCGAAATCGACCGGGTGTATTGTTATGAAGCCGTGTCATTTATCGAACAAACTATTTAATATTTATTTGATATTAGCTATGTAGTAGTTACTTCATCCATAAACGAGAGGTTGATCCAGTTACACCACACCTGATCGTTGTTTGATTGACAGCTGAATTCGTCGAGGACGGTAGTCCGAGACGCAAATTCAGCTGTCAATCAAACAGCGATCAGGTGTGGTGTAACTGGATCAACCTCGAGTGATTGGATGAAGTAACTGCTTTGTACCACGCCCACATTGCACGTTGTCAAAATCTGCACGAGATCTGCGCCGGAAATTTGAATTTGAAATCATTCAGTGTCACATGGCCACAATGTCGAGTCGCGAGTGGGATGACATGATTGACGACCTTATATTGTCGTAAATAATTAATAGACTATATAACTTTTCATTCAAGTACATTTTCACTAGCCTATGGTGTTTCTAATTGTTCAAAATGGATTATGTTCGATAGTCCTATTTGTTTGAATGTGCTTCATTAAAACTTGACGTTCTTTTTATTGTGCCATTTTATGGAATATTTACATCCTCTTCAGCAAATTCCTTTAGTGCGTGAACGGTAGGCGTGGCTTGCTAAACTGCAGCGAGCCAATGAGATAGCTACGATCAAAGGTTACTTCAGGCCGTGGTGTAACTATAAGATACACCACGGCCAATATCAAAGGGACCGACATGTGGGCATGGTACAATTGTAATTTGTGTATTTATACCGAACTCTCGCGAAGTGGTACAGCATTAAAAAGGTTACTTGTTTACGAATAGTTCCGTCATTTGGGGCGTGGCGAAGTGTGAATGGGCGTGGCTAAATGTGATGTGACGTCACGAAATTAAGTTTATACAGGTATGAACTGAATTTCTGTTACAGTGTTCAGCGAATCAGATACACGGATAGCAAATGACATTTATTTATATAAAATTATCTTTAAATCCATGTTCATTCTTATATCTTAAAAATATTTTTTTGTAATTAAAACAAAATAATACCTTAAGATCAGCCTTTTCATCCTTGAACAATTAGTTGCTGTTCTTTTCATATCTAACCAAAACATTGGTATAACAGTAGGTTGGGATGACTACCAGAGCAAGTGAATTGTAAAACAGAGAATATACTAAATCCAGTGTATGAAACAACCAAGAAAAGCAGCCAGTCAAAAAGTGATATTTTGTAGATTTCAATGGTTGAATTGAAGAAAAACTAAAAAAGCTACGAGAACAGACGAAAGTGGTATTTTGAAGATTTCAATGGTTGAATTGAAGAAAAACCTAAAAAAGTTACGAGAACAGACGCAAGTGGTATTTTGAAGATTTCAATGGTTAAATTGAAGAAAAACCTAAAAGGTTACGAGACCAAACTAAAAGTAACCAGGTACCGTGCTGGCTGACAGACCTTATTTCAAACACTGCGAAATCTCAGTCGGTAAGCATGACAAATCAACACACATCATATCGCTCCTATTCCCAAGCCTGAAATTGATTGTCGATGTGCATAAAAAGTGCAGACAGCAAAGACGGGACTAGACACTGTAAATGTTTATGGTGGTTATTATCACATATAATCGGACCAACGCAGACAAAACTGTCGAACTCACTCAAGAAATATGCAGCTTTTAATTTAGTATTTTTTTCCAGATTTTTTTCAAATGGACACTGATTGTATCAAACAGTGTATTTATTTACAGTCTAGATTCTCAATTATACATAAATTTGTTTTTATGACATATCATCCTACGAGCAGAGACAAAATGTCTATACACATGAAATAACTTTCTGAGTGTACAATCAACATTATTCAGGAGCTTTGGTAGTCTAGAGTTCCATTTAAATATCCATTTGAGAGTTTCACATAATATATGAGATCTTCATAGACTAAACATAAATAGTCATGTTGTCATTTTTGTTATTGGAACTTTATTTTTACTTTTTGTTGCTACATATAATGATAGGTATGAAATATTATATTTTCCATAAATGTTATAACTAAATTGTACTGTCAACATACAGAACACATTCATAATACTCTCAACAGAACTACTTTCATGCTAAAAATTATGGATAATTGAGTCAGCTTATAAAGACATGGATGAAACAAATTAAATTTTTTCAAATGGCAACAAAAACTTGTCACGGGCACAAATATAAGTGATTGGGGTACGGGATAGCTCAGAATACTCCCTGAATACTCCGAAGGGAGTTGAATTGGAAAAATGATCGGATGGTGAAAAAACAAGCGCCTTGAGCAACCACGAGTGGCAGGATATGTGTGCTATATATAATAATAATAATAATGCGATGATGTCCGAGAAATTAAACTTTTTTTATGTAATATAGACATAGAGGCTTTTTGTGTATCTATTCACAAACAGCAGTACAACACAAGAGTAATGAAAGTGCCCATGAACTCATTTACACCCAGATTTGCAACTGCCCTCCAGAACAACCCTCGGTCACTTTCCCTTATCTACCCTGGAGCTCTCTAGCCCCTCCCACTTTCACTTCATACATCTCCCTGTGTAGGTTAATATCCTCTCCTAAACCTGCCAACATCAACATAGTTCTAGGACCAAAGCATAATGTTACATTTATTTCAATATTTCATTTTCACTACAATAACATATGCAATTTAAATTAACATAATTCCTATGTTTTGAGCTACTTTTGGTTTTTGACTTCCTAAATATTTAAATTTTTGTTGTTGAGAACATTTTAAAAAAAAATCATAGATAATTTCATAAAGATAAAACTTTCCTATACAAGTTTCTTTCCTAACAAAGCAGTTATCAAACTGACAATTTTAGCTTATTGGCTGATATGCTCTATTTTCATGATCTTAATTTACTTTGCCATGTCAAGACTTATCAAAATAAATTTTTGTTTATGCATTTGTCTTGATAGTCTGCTAATTTGCTGAAATGATATTATGGTAATCTTACTTCACTTTGCTATCAATAATGTGCTTTTTAAGGAAGTTATCAAACAATTTTAGTACTAATTTTAGTAGTAATGATTTTCAGGTGTAAATAGTCTCTAAATGGCTAAAATGATATTATGATTATCTTACTTCACTTTGCTATCAATGTGCAGCTAATTATATTATGATTATCTTACTTCACTTTGCTATCAATGTGCGGCTATCAAATGATGTCCTTTGTAAGAAAGCTCGCTATCAATGTCGATTTTAGTATCAAACCTTCCGTAGTCTAAAAGGTTCGCTAATTGGCTTGAGAGCTTGGGGTGCACCCGCGGACATGAATATTCATGAGCTGCTGAGAGGAATGCCATAGGTTAACCTGGGTTGGCAAACGACAAAATAACAAAGCCTTTGAGAATGTGGTTATAATTTCATTAGGGATTGAGAGAGACAGATAGTAGCGGAATCTGACCCATTTAACTCTAGTTAAAACTCTCGCAGCGCTAACGGGTGCATCGGCAGACCTCTGCGGTGTAGGTATGGACCAATCACATCCACAAGTCACGTACACCAATAATTATGGTGCGTTTCTTTCCCCAATCAGGTCCAAGGTCAACTGCATCAACATAATGACAGTAAATTGTGTTGACTGTCCCTTTAAGGACTTGGAATCTAAAAACGTAATGAATTTTTTTACAAAAATAATTGTTTTTCTCCTTAGTTAGATTTTTGTTCACTTTGAACTATGAAGAAAGTCATATTTTTCTTAGACTCTGAAATGTTATCTAATTGTTTTTCCCAACTGATATTTTTGTCCTATTGAAATTTTGTTTGATTTTGACACACTAAATTTTTTTAAACATATCGTAATAAAAATCATCGCTATTAGGATCTTTTCAATAATTAATTTTTATTGACTCTAAGCAGTGTTGACAAACAATTTGGACAAGATAAAAAAAATCACTGTTTCCCTTTTAGTCAATTGATATTGACTCATAATTATGTTGACTGTCATAAACCAAAATAACTACTTATCTAGAAAAACACCAAAGGTAACCCTAACATGATTTTGTTTATTTAAAAAACAGCATATTACCAAACCACCACTCCCAAGAATTTAGAGACAAGCCTCTGTGTGTCGGCAGGTAATTCAACAATAAGCACCTCGGATCACGTATCAACTAACCACCATTTTATGTAGAATGCCACAAACAGGCCTATGCATCAAAAGTTACGACTTTCCCTGGGGTTCAAGAAAATGCAAAACCGAAAATGATGGACATATTTATGTAGAGGTTAGATTTAGCTCGCTGCGCTATATCGAGGGTCAGTATTAGCGCTATAGCGAGGGCCTCTGGCAGGCGGACCAGTAACTGGCTTTTATATAGCAAAGTGTAGCCAGAATGTCTGGCGAATCCTAGCGAGGTTTTCAGGACCAGCTTGCTCAAATATCTCTGTCTCCCTTCCCGATCCCTATCTGCCTCACAGTGGAGACACCCACAGACTCATTGTTTCCTGTACAAAGGGTCGGTCCACTGCGGTCTGAGGGGGGACAGGTCCTGGCCTACATCCAACTGGGGAGTGGGTTGTGACCCTACACTACATAAGTGACTCTCACAGGTTTTATTGCTTGTATTCAGGCTACCATCTTGCTTTAAAAACTAAAAACAAATCTTTAGAAATCATATAGAACTAGAAATAATTTCGAAACATGATGAAAATTTTCTACCATTCTGTTACACTGGGAGAAATTAGGCCAATCTTGTATTAAAGGTAGAAACTACATTTTCATTGAACTAAAAACAAATCTTTAGAAATCATATAGAACTAGAAATATGAAAATGAAAGATTTAATTTTTCTACCATTCTGTAACACTGAGAGAATTTAGGCTAATCCTGTAGAAATTTTTAATGGTTAATATTATATCCCAACAAACTATCTTAAACATAGAACTTATTTTACTTTCTAAATCATAACATGTAACTGAGACACTTTATAAATCTGACTTCAATCTATGCAGTAGAATCAATTAACTTATACATCATAAGTTATAAGAGAGACTTTATTAGAAGTTATGTCAAGTTACCACATCTGTTTTTAAAACAATTTTATCTTTCTGTACCATATGAGTAACTCAAAGTGACTTTTATCTGATACAGATCAAGTGAGAAATAATTATCTTACTTATTAAATGATACATTTTACTCTGAAAGACTTTATCTGATACACCTACCGATAAACCGTCAATGCAGAAGAAATTTATGAATTCAAGAGAGACTATACTTCACTGAAACACTCTGCTAAAAACTAAAAACAACTCTACCTTTCCAAAATAAAATGAACAGAACTCATATGATAAATCTGAATACCAACTCAAAAGCTATAGAAGTTACTTCATTTCTAAAGCACATATTCAACTTTGAGAGACATTTTATTTGACTTCAATCTATGCAGTAGAGTCAATTAATTTCTAACCGACAAATTCAACTTTTAAGACTTTTTAAAACCTATCCTGTAAAATTTTGTCTCTGCGTCTGAATCAATTATACCTTTAAAAATCATATAAAAGTTTTTAAGACTTTATCTGAAATATTTAAGTTACAGCTCTGCTATACAAGTAACTCATAGAGACTTTATCAGATCTAACATACACAGACTGCCAACTGTCTTTAAAATAGAAATCATTTTATTTTAAAATCATGTACGTAACTCAAAAAAACTTTATCCGATTAACAAAACCTATAAACTTTTCTATGCATTAGAAGTATTTTACCTTAATAAATCAAACGAGATGTTTACAAACTACCTTTTATAGAGAGGCAGCAAATTTACCTTTATAGATCAAACAAGTTAACACAAGGAGACTCTTGTCTATTATGCATATAAATAATTAGCATAGCAACAGGTTGACCTTCATCAGAGATTATTCTGTAATTAATTTGAACAACTCTCTCAGTGTTAAAGGGGCAGTAGCACGTGTTTAGGGGGAATATAAGGTGATGTCAGGAAAATGAAAATTAATGGTTCCAATTGAAAGACAATGTATTTAAACTAAATGGAGCAGTAATAATTCAAATATATAACGTAAAGTTGAGCCATGCGATTCCTTTTTCTTACACAAAAAGAATAAAAGGTGTTCACACAAAATGGCTGCCAATGAATTTTATGAGAATCTCCATACTTTGTCCTCTGACTATGGATGATTGGCTTGCATAACAAGATTTTGGACACTGTCAAGTATTACATTTAGCATTAACTTACAATTATCAGTAAAAAATTGAAAATATAAAATTATCAAAAAACGTGCTACCGCCCCTTTAAAACAAGTTGTTATGTGAATTCATCTCTAAATCCCCCTTGCCAAAGATGATGGGAGTCAATGCTGGTGTAGAAAGCGGTAGATAAATCTGAAATGAAAAAGAACGAAGGTGGACTCACCAGTGAAAGTACACCGTCGTGTTGTCGGTGTCATACCCGTTTCTGTTTCCTCACGGAGAAGTTCATCTGAAATTAAACAAATCCAATCAATTCACTTGCAGGTAATCCTTACTCTACAATTCTGAGTAATTAATCTAGACTACTGATATACCTACCCAGTACCCACAGAAAGAAGTTCATCTGAAAATTATACAAATATAATCAATTCACATGCAATTTAGCAGTTGAATCATTTCTCTATAACTCTGAGTATCTTATCTAGACTACTGATATACCTACCCACAACAAGAAGTTCATCTGAAAATTATACAAATCCAATCAACTTCATTCTTGACAACTAACTTCATTACAGCTGAAATATTCTTAAATCTACTGGATTAACCATCCATAATTTTTTCATTATATACAAAAGTCTCAAATATGGCCTGTTTTTTTTTTAACCAAAAAAATTACAAGTGTCACTCTTCAATTTCAGGTGGCAAAAACGACAAAATACACCTGCAAACAGATTCACTATGTACCAAAACCCTAAAATATCTCCTGGTATGTGTCAAGAGAGTTCATCAGGCCAGTAATCAATTATTTTTTTCAATAAACATGGAGAAATAAAGGTAAGCTAGATCAACAATACCATAACATACATTTATAGATATGAAAGATAAACTTCAAAATCTCCGTTGATTGAAAACTCCTTCGAATAGTTGAATTTTTTGGAAAGTACACAAAATTCTCAAATGTTATTCAGCCTATGTTCCAAGTTGGCTCTGAATGACATGTCAAGACTTGAGTTCTGTGAGTATCCTGCTTGAGTACAGACAGAGAGGCGAGATGACGACCATCGGTGTCGATTGGGAGCTAATTAGACCGACGTGGAGTCTTGGTGTCGACAGGCAGTATAGGGGAAGCCCCACTTTCTATTATCGGAGATAGATCATTTGTAAAGTGAAGTACTTCCTCCACAGATAAGCAGTCTGCCTCCATTCACTTCACTCAACTCTCATCTTGTTTCCTTATACACTACTCCTAAGTATCTACTGTCTCTTCACACGGTATGTCTGTCTCCTCACAGGGTAAGCCTGTCTCCTTACAGAGTTAGTCAGTCTCCTAACAGGGTAAGTCGGTCTCCTCATAGGTTAAGTCAGTCTCCTCACAGGGTAAGTCTGCTTCCTCGAAGGGTATGTCTGTCTCTTCACAGGGTAGGTCAGTCTTCTCACAGGGTAAATCTGTCTCCTTACAGAGTTATTCAGTCTCCTAATAGGTTAAGTCAGTCTCTTCACAGGATAAGTCTGTCTCCTCACAGGGTAAGCCTGTCTCCTGACAGGGTAGGTCTGTCTCCTCAAACACTAAGTCTATCTCTTTATACTGCAAGTCTATCTCTTTATACTGCAAGTCTATCTCTTCACAGGGTAAGTCTGTCTCCTCACAGGGTAAGTCTATCTCCTCACAGGGTAAGTCTGTCTCCTCACAAGGTAAGTCTGTCTCCTCACAGGGTAAGTCTGTCTTCTCACAGGGTAAGTCTGTCTTCTCACAGGGTAAGTCTGTTTTCTCACAAGGTAAGTCTGTCTCCTCATAGGTTAAGTCTGTCTCCTCACAGGGTAAGTCTGTCTTCTCACAGGGTAAATCTGTCTTCTCACAGGGTAAGTCTGTCTTCTCACAGGGTAAGTCTGTCTTCTCACAAGGTAAGTCGGTCTCCTCACAGGGTAAGTCTATCTCCTCACAGGGCAAGTCTGTCTCCTCACAGGGTAAGTCTGTCTCCTCACAGGGTAAGTTTGTCTCTTTACAGGGTACCGGTTAGTCTGTCTTCTCACAGGGTCAATCTGTCTCCTCACAGGGTAAGTCTGTCTTCTCATAGGGTAAGTCTATCTCTTCATAGGGTAAGTCTGTCTCCTCACAGGGTGAATCTGTCTCCTTACAGGGTAAGTCTGTCTCCTCATAGGGTAATTAGGTCTCCTCTTAGGACAAACTGGTCTCCTTATACCCGGTATGGTAAATCTGAAGGAATGTAAGTCTTCTCACAAGGCAAACTCAAGTCTCAGTCGTCTCTTCACACCTCAGATCAGTCTTCTGACAACTGTTTTAACAACACCATAGAACTCATTCTTTCCTTTCACACTAAAGTTCTCATTCTGTTTCTTCACGCATTGCATTTGTCTCCAAACATATACATGTCTCTTTCTATGATTGATGTCCTCAGACCTATCATTTCCCTCAGAGTCCCCTGACACCTCAAATCAACCAATCACAAATCATTCCAATATACATGATTGATATGCATGTTGTAAACATAAGTACTTTTCACTCATTTTTTCACTTCTTGAACCTATAATCTCAAATCCTTCAAACTATTCATTCAATATTCCGAGCATGTGCAGCAGCAGGGAATGTCCCAGCTTGAGGAAATACATTCACACAACACACAGACTTGAGGGCAATATATGCTACAACATCCTACATTCCATGAATATCAAATGTGAAATATACAATGATTACACCCGACACACTGTGCAATAAGTGACTGCTGTATCCAATGTGAGATTATATGGCTTCATGACCAGGGGATACGAGGTGGAATGTAGGTTGCATATACTCATAGTCTCATACTCAGGACTGAGTCTTCTCTATGATGTTAAAAAGAGGTGTCGTAACAATATCTTGTTTTTGATATGTTTTAACCTAACTCTAGAACTATATTCATCATTCACAGATCAATTCTGTTTTCGCTTTCTTTCCTAGTTTTAAAACTAAACTGGAATCTCTAATGCCTTTACTTCAAGCTAAAATATCACCGATGACCTCCTGAGAGCAATTCTCTATTTTTATTCCTTTGAGGCACCTTTTGAATAACAAAAGAAAATTTTCACATGAATTAATAACCCAAAAAACTAAGTCATTAGTTTCATTTTACAACAGCATGATAAGATTATTGGGAAACTAATTTCACCCATAAGAGTTCCCAACCAATGTAACCTGTTACTCTAAGTATTTTACTGCTACCAGACAGTGCAAACTTTAAAAAGATTGAAAAAAGGTTTCAAACAATCCTAAAAATCACCTTTACTACAATCACAATCTAATAGGCAACATTAAAATCAAAGAATCCACAAGACATTAAAGCACAATGATACAATCCTACAGCTCACCTAGAGAACAATCATGACCTCCTAAAAATTACCTTATAGTACAATCATACAAACCTTTTCAAGACTGTGAGTACAATCATACAATGTCATAGCCATAGAAGTTTAAGCCTGACATCCCTATGCCACCTTTGGCACCATAATACAAGCCTATCAACATGAAATCACTATCTTACGATCCCCATGACCATAATTTTAACATAACATAACCCCAGCCAGTAACAATCTCAAAATTCAATTTCTGAAAATAACTTGATATCCCTGTAATTCAGCAACTCAGAATGATAAGCACTTATAATTCCAAAACTACACCTTGTTGAAATGGATAAATTGTAAGGTTAAGGTAACGTCCCATAGACCCATTGAAGAATATCATCATCCTAGAAATCCATTGAGGAACTGCCCTCAACTTTACCAACACAATCCAACCTTTTCAAACATCAGAAGCTGCCCTCAATGGTAAAGATATTCATGAAGTGTCAAGACCTTCTAAATGGTATTTTATGGAGATTCTGATTTTTAGGGGAGGATGTTGAATAATCATCTCTTTCCCCGTCAACACTTCAGTGCTTCCATTCACCCGATGAACTCAAAGAATGTCTCAATTTTTCCTAAATTCAAATCTACGTCAGAGAAGACCTTTTTCGACACATATCAACTTTCTATGCGAAATGGCACATCACGTATTTAATGTCTCTGGATTTTTTTAATACTCGACCACAGTTTTTTCCCCCGGGTAATTTACCTCTACGCGAAGCATTAATGTTGACTAACTGCCTCATCCTTGCAATCGCCTACCAAGTCAAGCGTACGCTGTAAATGTACGCTAGTCCGACCCTCTATAGAGATCGCTCAGGCAGGTAACCTATTTAAAATTACCCACAAATCTTAGTTTGATCAGTCACTTCTCTTAGTCATTGTTATCCCGTTGCCGTGACTTTTATACTGAATTGAAGAAATTTTAATGTAAACATTTTTTAAAGGGGGGATTATTACAACAAGGTATTAAGTCGTATTTGAAGTGGAGATTCAATGATTGATACTTTGCTGGTGAAAAAATGTACACTACCGTAAACAGCACATTTTAATGTAAACAAGCTCTTTTGTTAAATTAACTTCGAATTGAGAATTCATGAATGAACGTTTTTTTCATCAATGGCAATAAAATATTTACTACACTGATTGACACGGTAACTTCAATGTAAACAATGTTTGTTTTTGTTGGTATATGGTCAAGGTTGTTACAAAACAGCTGGTCACTGTCCTAGCCAAGTCTGTCATCATTGTATGAGTATTTTGTGAACATTAATTTAAAGGGGCAGTAGCACATTTTTTTAAATTTTATATTTTCAATTTTTCACTGATAATTGTACGTTAATGCTAAATATATTATTTTGATAGTGTCAAAACTCTCTTCACACAAACCAATCATCTATAGTCAGAGAACAAATTACAAAATTTTTACATAAAGTCCATTGGCGTTCATTTTTGTGTGAACACCTTTAATTAAAAAGGAATCGCATGGCTGAATCTTACATGATATATTTGATTTAATACTGCTTCATTTAGTTTAAATAGATTGTCCTTCAAATGGAACCATTTATGTTCAATTTCATGACGTAAATTTGTATTTCCCCTTATGATTGATTTTCAAATTTGTCCTAATGAATACGTGCTTATGTAAAATACAATGTCTTAAAACATTTAAATTCTCAATCCAAGCATTTAAGGTTTAGAGTAACATTTCATGTATCAAGCGAAAACTCCCCTCATCTATATTTGTGTGAACACCTTTAATTATTCCTTCACAGTGATAGTGTGGGAATGTTCTTTTCTAAATACTTAATCTTTTGATATATGTAGACATGGTTTAAATAACAATTTCATAAATTAAATTATAAAACAACTGTTATTGATAAGCAAAATTCACATAAGTATTACCTTAACTACTTAGATTTACTTTGCCTGACTTGAACATTTTTACGCATATTCCATTTTTCTATCATCAACCCTTTTCCATAAAGATGTAAAACAATTTGTTACAATGTTCCAAAATCACAACAATGTAACCAATGTTCAACATTATTATACCAGATAGATGATAACATGGTTTAAGGCATTGTAAAAGATAAGTTATTTCCTATTTTGAATAACAACGTATCTAAATGTACCATTTATGTTGATAAATGTCCACAAAATTTCATATGTTTGAACCATAGATGTAGGGATTTAGCAATAAAGATTGTAAATGGTTAAATATCATGGTTCAAAACTAGCTAAAATGGGTAAAACTCAAAATAAAGTTTAATTAATTGCTGACAAGAAATGTCCTCAATTGTCATAACAACTCTCCTATGATTTAACCATCAATGTATAGAACTAGGAACAAATCATAAAAGTTAAACTGAAAATGTAGTTTAATTTAATTCTCATCAGAAATGCCCCTTAAGGTCATAAACATTTTCTATGATTGATGTAGAGATTAAGGAACATTATAAACTGGTACAATATAATGGTTGAAAACTAGCAAAAAAAGGGGTCAACCCAAAACATCAATGTCTCACAAAAATGTTTTTATCCAACTGTCAAAATAATTTCCAAAGACGGAACCATAAGTATGATTAAGAAACAAGTCATAAAGCCATTCAAAGATTTTTTAATGGCGCAGGTTTGTAAATCGTAAATAAAGGATTAAACTGAAATTAGAGTCAATTCCATAGCTCATTAGAAACAATTATTACAAATGTTCATCAAAATTTCCTAAGATAACACCAGCGATGAACAGATAACGGAAATCAAAAATTTAAAATTCTAATACCTAAGTTTAACACTAGCTAATAAAGGGTCAAACTTAAGATATAGGATAATCAATGTCTCACAAAAATATTTTTAACAACCTGTCAAAATAATTTCCTAAGATAACCATGATGATTAAGAATTAAGTCAACAAAGACTAAAAGATTTTACATGATTTAATATCTACCTACGTTCAAAATTAGCTTATAAAACTCAAATTTTGAAATATAGTTTAATCAATGTCTCACAAAAATATTTTTAACAACTTGTCAAAATAATTTCCTAAGATGGAACCATGATGATGAAAAGAATAAAGTCTACAAATAAGATTTAAAGTGATTTAATATCTTAGTTCAAAACTATCTTATAAAACTGAAAATTTAAAATATAGTTTAATCAATGGCTCACGAGTAATGTCTTCAACTGTCATCATAATTTCTCGAGATTGATGTTGAGATAAGACATGGCAGGTATAAGTCGTTAAGTACTTTCACCTGGGGCGAAGGTGGGATGAAACTCAGTCAAGTCATTTGGTCGCTTTGTGACAAAATCAATTGATTTACACCGAAATTGTACCCATTATATTTTCAACTGAAATTCTTTGCACTCAAAGTACATAAAATATCTTCTTAAATCTAGCCTTTAAAAATGTATCATGCCTATCATTAATTTTTTAACATATAAATGAAATATACACTCGGTTTGTAATATATACTTTGTAATATAAGCAATCTTTCATTCAAAGTCAAATCCGATCGTACTTGGAGCATAGTAGTCAGTTAGATAATCTATTAAGTCAGATATATTAATTATCAGCAACCAGAAAATTTAAAAGCTGTCATGAAGTTAAACAAGTGATAAGATGACAACATCAGTACCCTCAATGTAATCCATATTTTTAATGGAAAATCAAATCAATATACATTATCATATTATGTTTCATCTTTATTTCAAGGTGTACTAGACATGTCAATTTAATCTTTAGTTTGGAAAAAAACTTATCTTGAATATATGACTAGTTCCATATTAATCCATTACGTCAATACATCTAAATAATCTGAAATTTTCATACATTTTCTAATCAATCAAAGCTCACATTATGGACCAACATGTTTGGTGACGTAACCTTAATAATCAAAGTAAATTTATACATGATAAACCTAAAAATGTTTTATACATTATCTAAGATCTATATAGACATATCAATACATTTTCACCAAAAAACTTGGGGTTTTTTTTCATTTTCATACTTGTATAACATATTCCAATGTTCATGATCTTGTTTCTCAAAATATCCTTCACCTTTCCTAAATGCTTTTTCGAAACTTTTATCAATCTGTATCATTATTAGATTATAAACGTGCATACCTTCATCATCATCATCTTCATTTTCAGCTATTTTGACCAACATCTACCCTTGTATTGTTACCCTCAATTTTACTTATATTTGACCTGATATATCACCATTAATTTCAGCTTAAGTAACACCTTATTTCATCTTAATTCACAACTTGTCATTTGAATATACCTTGTAACTTCTTCTTTGCAGGTATTATTCACATTATTGATATTCACCCTGTAACCTCAATTTTAGTTCACCTGTAATCTTAATTTTTATCTCTATTTCACCCACATTTCACCTTCCTTCCACCTGTAATGTCATTTGAACATACCTATAACTTCAATTTCAGTTCACCTGTAATCTTAATTTTCATCTCTATTTCTCCACTATTTCCCCCATATTTCACCTGAAGTTCACCTCATCCAAACGTAATCTCACCTGTTATTCTGACCCGCTCTATCTGTTCTGGCGGCGGATCCATGGCCGTATTATCTGGAAAATAGAAACATTCATGTGGTCAGAAATCAGAAATTATAATATTAAATAATAATAATAATGTGCATACTTATAATGCGCCTTTTCTAAGTCCTAAGACATGCTCAAAGCGCTACATTATTTCCCCGAAGGAGTGTACTTTCACAGCTGATACTTAGCGCTAATCACGACCATGTAGGTCAGTACATCCACTTTTCAGGTACCCATTTTAACAGCTGGGTGGACGGAGTGCAATGTGGATGAAGTGCCTTGCCCAGGGACACAACACAGGATGAGACCCAAGTCACAAATATTTGGTGTCTCCATCGGGATTCGAACCCGGGTCTCCGGCGTGAGAGGCCAGCATGCTAACCACTACACCACTGTGCTCCACTCATTGTGAAATTGTGAAATATAGAGGGGTTTACACTGGACTTCCTAATCAAGGAAATTACCTGAGTTATCTTTTAAATGTTATGATTAAACCTTCAAGTTCAATATCCATATTGGCCTTATCCACACATTCTTACTGTTGAACAAAGAAGTTGTTCATCAATAGAAATACTCTTGTCTTCCTTACAGATTATTAACTTCCAAATGTGAATATCACATTAAAGAATTAACAGACTTTGAACCTCAAAATGTTAAATTGTGAATACTCATTAGGGGTGCAACCACACAGGAGGGTCGCGATACGATACGTATCTAGATATTTGGGGTACGATACGATACATATCTCGATACGTTTTACACAGGATAGTGAAACTGTAAACATTTACTTTATTTGTCTATAATAAACACTGTTGACACTGACAGGGTAAAAAATTAAAATTAAGAAATTTAATTCCACTGTAGTGTATCGATTCAGAGGCAAAACGTATCGTGTATCTTATCGTCAGCCATATAATCGCGATGCACCTGTGTATCGGTGTATCGTTGCACCCTTAATACTCATATCAACATTGTATATCAAGCACTTAGGGGAACTACCTGTTCTAAGCTTAGATCAAATAATTAATATTTCATTTTTAAAGACACACATACTCAAAGAATCTTTTTGTGTCATCTGGCCAATTGTCTAATACAAGGTATGAAATCTGATCAACAAACAAAAGGTATAGTTACACCAACTTTTCATTTTATCTGGCAAATTGATATATATTATCCACATTCCATAAACATGTTACAAGCATCCAAATTAACTACCTGTACAGATGTAAATTTAATTTTGATCATATCATAATTTTTCAAAACAAACAATCTAGAGCAATTGTCTTTGGTTAAGGAATGTGAACCAACATATATACTGAATGCTATAAATTTCTCATTAATGATACACTTCAATATGTCATTAAATGAAAAATATATATTCAAATGATTCAAATATCCTGTACCGTTTTTGTCCAGTCAAAATGTTATTATTCCTGTTTTATCAGCAAGTAAAGGAAAATTTACAGTGAAAAATAAATGTCATATTTCAATATAAATATTCATAACAGTTCAAAACACAAATCTTTATTGTTATTTCACGAGGTACATGAACATAATTATATTATCAGCTAGAACTTAAGTCCACTGTCAGAGAGAAAAAACATGATGGGATTACACACATTTGTACTTAACTGTGAAAAATACTTGAAAAAGTTATTCAAGCTCAAGATATTCAACATCAATTTCATTTTTCAAAGGTACCAAAACTCGAAATAGTTTTAATTTCACAAAGGTACCAAAACTCGAAATAGTTTTAATTTCACAAAGATACATCTCTGTGTTCCCTGTCATCACTTAGTAAGTCTTGCTTGAGAGAAAGAGAGAGAGGCTGTGATTTCCAATATAGGATACCTGTATCAAAATAACATATTTTCATACCTGTCAAAGATGAAAACACTAAACATTACAATAATTTTTCAAAGGCACACACAAGGAAAATATTTTCATTTTTAATTTCACAAAAGGTTCATCTGTGTTCCTTTATAATCAATGGCTAGAGATGCATAATGAAAGTCCAACCTACAACGGACCAGTGATTAAATATGGAAATAACTGTAATATTTTAAAATCAGATTGCATTTTCATGTATTAGAAACAGTTTAAACCATAATTTTTCATTTCACAAAGGTACATGCCCATGTTCGCGTATTATCAGCAAGTACGCGAGTCTACTGGCTAGAGAGACAGAGAGAGAGAGAGAGAGACAGAGACTGTGAATACACACTACACAGACCAGTGATTAAATGTGGAAATAACTCTAATATTTTAAAAACAGATTTCATTTTCATGTATTAGAAACGGCTCAAAACCATACTTTTTCCCGTGTTCACGTATTATCAGCAAGTACGCTAGTCTACTGGCGAGAGAGAGAGAGAGAGACAGACAGAGACCGTGAATACACACTACACAGACCAGTGATTAAATGTGGAAATAACTGTAATATTTTAAAAACAGATTTCATTTTCATGTATTAGAAACAGCTCAAAACCATACTTTTTCCCGTGTTCACGTATTATCAGCAAGTACGCTAGTCTACTGCCTAGAGAGAGAGAGAGAGAGAGAGAGAGACAGAGACCCTGATTACACACTACACAGACCAGTGATTAAATGTGGAAATAACTGTAATATTTTTAAAACAGATTTCATTTTCATGTATTAGAAACAGCTCAAAACCATACTTTTTCCCGTGTTCACGTATTATCAGCAAGTACGCTAGTCTACAGGCTAGAGGGAGAGAGACAGGGGCCTGATTACACACTACACAGACCAGTGATAAACACTGCAGTCCTCAGCTGGCGCCATACCTAATTGCAGCCTGTCTATTGAGGGCTTAGCTGCGAGACACGAGTCGGAACGATCCTCCAGCCGTCTGCACCGTAACAGGCCTGTGCAACGGAGATTCTCAGCCCCCATACATACATACTTGAGAGAAAATGTCCAAGTTTCAGAGAAAATATCGAAGTTTGGGAGAAATTACCTTACATTTTGATGTTTTTATTTTTTGGCTCCGTTAATAGCTGTCCAAATGATCTTTACATGTGATATCGAATATGGGCCAACCTTCAGTGGTTCGGGAATGAAATTTGACATGGAAATTGTGAGAAGACAGAGGGAAATGTTAGGAAAAGGGTAAAATTAGGAACAATTGGTTATATTTTGATGTACTGTTAGCTTCGTGGCGTTTGTAATCGTGTTCAATCAATATATGTAACCTGGTAACTTGAGGTTGCATCATAACTGACAGAGATTACGATCAAAACATTCTTCTGGTCTTCTGACTTTTTATATCTTGAGAATAACAATTTTGAACGAATATCAGACAGTTTGTAGACAATATTTTAGCTTCAAACCAGGAAACTATTTTGTTACTGCAAATATTAGAATATACAAGAAGTATATGCCATATTTAATCAACACTGATGTACTATAAATATAAGCAAAAATATTTTATCAAGATACCTGCTTGCAAAAACAACAAAATTTCCTTCAGATAAATAGTTTCAGAATTTTCAACAAAATATAGAATTTGTGAAAAGTAGAGAAAACTTGGCTTTATTTCGAATGAACGTGAAAGTATGCTTGGCACGCGGCCGAGATCCAAACATCGATGTTATCATTAATTTAGAGCGACTCCAAACGTCAAACGAATTTAGCCTGCTGTAGTCTTCATACCCACTCGTAGTTTTACCAAATTAGACGAAACTCCTCGTGAGAAACTGTTACATTTTGTTTAAATCAATACAATAGGCCAGCTCGATGAATGAACGCTTACAGCGCTTGTTATCTAAGTGCACGGGCTGCATGCTTTTCACGTGGGGCGTGATGTGCAACGTTTGTTTTGAAAATGAACTTGGTTGAATCGCCTATAGAAGTTGGACCACAGCGATGCCGGTGGAAGAATGGGGGTTAAGTGTGAGAATGCGATAGCGTAACACCGAGGCTCTACCGTTGTCAAAATCACACGAAAACAACATTGTAATTTTGACAAACGATTTGCGACATTACGCGTGCGTTGACACCACGATACAAGCGCGTACTATAGCGGTACGGGGAAGTGTATATACAGCAAATATACCTGCACATAAGGAGAAAAGGCAAATTCCTCACGTGTTATATTATGATAAACCTTACGTCTAAAGCATGCAGTATTGGGAGGCAAAGTAAAACAAACATGGCGGCTGGGCCGAGGTCGGGAGGGAGCAGCGTGGAGAGGACTCACCTGGTTTGAGAAGTATACTCCAGTGGTAGGGGTTGCAGCAGACGTAACCGGGGTCGTTGATGGTGCCACAGCACGGCAACCTCTTGAACTCGGCGTCGATACTCAACTCTGGCCATCTCCAAAGACGGCAGCAGAGGTTGAGGTGGGAGAATGAGCGACGGCCGACCCTCACGTTTTCCTTGGGTAACAAGACACAATCCGTGTTCTCCCCACCCCGGCACTCGACAGACTGGACCAGGACATCCAACTGCTTCTCCTTCAGTCTTTTGAGCATCGTGTGAGCCACGGACTTTAGTTCCATCTCCTCTGGAGTTTCAGTCGCACCCGGGGTTTCATGGCTGGTTATCCGTTGTTTCCACAGGCGCTTCACGAGGGATTGACGTTTAGACCGAAACATGCAGTCGGAGACATAGGGTATCCAGGACGCCGACCCGCATGGTCCTTACTGCCTCCTCATACACGGCCTGCACGTCCCCACCGACCCGATATTGGGAAAATAACAACAACAATCTTCCCGTCCTTCCCCGATACCGGTGAAGTGTGTTCACATTGGGCCGAGTGTTGCTCTATGAAGTGCCGACTTCTCCCTGTAGGAAGGTACTCCGATCCCGTTCACCTCAGCACCAACTCAAAACACACGTTAACTTGAGCTTTTTTCCTTCCTCGGTTCTGTTACTGAAAATATTTCACAATAAACAGTTGAAATCCAACAATTTGTTGCCTTCTTCTATGTAAACCTTCATAACACTGGAGTGTACAGTGGCCGCAGGACTGGACTAGTCCACCTCGAGGGGGGACAGGTGAATATGTCTTACTAGGTCACGTGTGATACTACTTTGCACGCGCAGAGCGAGGAATCCGTGCTGCGTGTGAATCTGTACGGTAGTCCCGAAGCGATTACATCACTCGCTTATCGCGATCGGTTATAGATCCGAATTGACGTTAAAACAACACAGTCTCTCTCCCCTTTGTCATTTTCCAGTAAACCCGTCCCTCTCTCATACAGCTTCACAAAAGCTCTCCGCTGATTGGCTATCTCAAACCACGTGGGTGTCTAGACTTTTTGGCGCGGCTCATGTCTACCATGATTGTTGCGCAAATAACGTATCATATTACTGCCTCTAACGGCCTGGCTTGAGTTAGAAGCATACATTTTACATGGATCCGACTCTTCAAGAGCATATTTTTCAGTTTCAAGTGCATTTGGTCCTGGATATGTCTACTATCGTGCCCTAAGTGTGTGTTGTCTTCCACCGGTTCGCCATGTTTACGGCCAAGCGAGCACAGGACGGAGACGGAGCGCCTGAGGGAGAAATCAGTATGCGAGACGAACCCCTGCCGTTTGTCACATCGTCCGGTCTTTATGTTTCCCACTTGGATCTGGCTTTACCTGGCATATCGAATAACCTACCTTGAGCCCACAGTTTCTGTGTCTCGGACCTGCGAGATGTACGATAAGATCAGGTTTTCGTCGAGACCCCTATCTCGATAATGGGTTCGCCTCCTAGCAGACGACACATTTGCCGAGGGACTGATTGTATGAGGCTACCCATCTCGATTTTATCATTCTTAACATTTTCTTCCTTTACTTTATTTTAAACATAATTTGTGCACCCTATTTATATAATTTTAATTTCCTTAATGTTTAAAACTATGCTGGGTGTATAATTTAGAAACAAAACAGCATGTTTTGCATTCATAGCAAAATAATTATATAGATGTTGTGACATGCAGATTTGTAAATTATTTGTGTCTTGTTTTGCAGACGTGGTATTGCTGGTTGGCGACCCATCGACTTGAGGATGACGCCCGAACTTCTGTAGGTTCATATATCATGAGAAAGATAGGCCCTACTCGTTTCGGTCTTACTGACGCCACCTCACGGCGGAGCAGGCAGACTTGACGTACACAGCTACTCGCAAGCCAAGATTTATCGGCGCTCTGTCTTCTCCGTTCCCCCCGCTATAGCGCCCCCTGTCTCTCGTGTCATGTCGGGAATCACTCTCCTGTCACCCACTGCCCGAAGCGAATTTAAGACTGAGGCCCAAAAAAATTAAGCAAGTCTAGACTTCCCGACTTCTGAATCTCAACATTGTTGTTTTCTGCACATTTTAGGCTTTAGGTCCTCATGTTGCTGTTGCCGTCAATGGGGTTAAAGTTCGATTTTTAGTACCTGATGCGAAATTAAGTCTGAGGCAATATAAAGCTAATCTATCTTTTCCGACATCAGAATATCGAACGGTTGTTTCATGTAACCTTTCAACACTCAAAATGTTTTTGGCGTCAATGGGGTTAAACTTGATTTGCAGAACTTTAGCGCGAAAATCCTTTTAAGTTCACCAAAGGAATAGTTTCAAGGTTTCATATTCGTCATAACCTTTTAGTAATTTAAGTCAAACCTATTATCCAGTCTCCATGTAAAAAAGAATAAAAAAATATAAAACTCAAATTTTAGGACGTGTGCTCAACTTGAGGTGAGATCGAGGTGATATTAAAATTATGCTAAATAAATACCGATGTTTAGATTTTAAATATTTGCCTAAAGACTTTGAGTTAACCTTGGTTGGGATTGAGATCCCTAGGCTTTATTAACCCTGAGGCTTAATAACAAAAAGATTTGACAGTCAGTTACGAATTGTATTTTAGAATTTCATACCTCTCTCTACTCGAAGGACACCTTTAAAACATAACTTCAGTAAGTCAACTTTTGGAAAATAACAAAGAACCATTTTTTCTGATCTCGATGTCGACGTCAATTGCACTGAATAGTGAATATTTTAATTGTTAAAATTAAATTTATGCTTAATCAAAACGTTAAGGAAATAAATGGTCGAGACGAAAAGGAAAACGTATTTTACTTTATATGCATCTTCTACTCAACGCCTAAAACACCTGTTTCCGAACTGTCATTTTAGGCCTTGCTGCAGACCCTTCACTTTTCTGTGTTGCTATAGTGCCCCTACATGTAGGCGAGAGAGCAAGCACAGAAAACTCAAGGGTCAGCAGCAAGGTTTAAAACTGACAGTGCGGAAACTCGTTTCAGTTCGGAAAGTCTTTGTCGAGAATAAAAGCTTGTGTTTTGGTCTTGAAGCTAAATTAATTATTTTGTCTTTGTCCAATAACCTTTAAGGAAGGAAATCTAGTTTTTGGTTTGGGGTGATTGTTTTTAGATCTGATCGAAACGGATGCATTTAATAATAAAATTGGTATGAGACCAAATTAAATCTTGGATGTCACTATCGGACAGTCTTAAGTTTGCAGAGAAGACCCTTGCAAACAAGAACCAGTCTGGTCCGTCGACGTCATGACAGACGACGTATACCACAAGGTTACGTCAAGGTCGCCATCTTTGAGACAGAACGTTGCCAGCTGCTTGGGCCTGCTGTATCTCATCTTCACAACGTCACGGGTGAAACGAAAAAGTTTCTAAACTTTCCCATTCCTCCCTTGACATCATTGGCCTCGATTTCTGTGCTAGCATTTCAACCCGCTGCACGGAAGTAGAATAGTCCAATCAGAAGACAGCATGTTAACTGAACCGATTTGAAAAAATACTTTTGTATGTGTTTTACAAGGGCGAGAAACAATTAATTTGAGTGATACATAAATGTTTGTCTTCTCTGCATTCTCGGTGCTCATCAAAAACGTGAAAACAACCATGCGGACTGAAATTTGAAATTAAATTTCACTCGGATAGTTTTCAAAAAGATCGTCTGTTAGTACTTTGAATTTGTTCCGAAATTTCATTGGCTATTTTGTAAGAGCTGATAAGGGGCGTAACTCGTTATCACGATAGGTGTCGCTGCTCCGGATCACCAGTTTTCTACCTTGTGAAGGCAAGGTCTAAAGCGAGAAGAGTTGCTCGATACGTTTTCACCTTGCCGTGGGAAGATGGCTGTATCTGCACAACGTCGACGATTGATCATCAGTGAAGACACAGTACGACGTCATCTACGTGTTGTTGGGCAACGTCCTCGTCCCCATTTGGGGTCATGGGGTCACAAAATCTACAATTTAGAATCCCTATTGGCCAAGGAGTCTACTCACAACTTTTCAGCTCTCTAGACATTTTGGAACTGGAGAAGAAGATGAAAATAGGTTTTTAAGGTTTTGACCCCTGTGACCCTATTTGGGGTCATGGGGTCTCAAAATCTACAATTTACAATCCCCATTGGCCATGGAGTCTACACACAACTTTACAGCTCTCTAGACCTTTTGGAACTGGAGAAGACGATGAAAATAGGTTTTTAAAGTTTTGACCCCTGTGACCCCATTTGGGGTCATGGGGTCACGAAATCTACAATTTAGAATCCCCATTGGCCAATGAGTCTGCACATCAAATTTCAGCTCTCTCGAGTCATTGGTTCTGGAGAAGAAGTCGAAAATGTGAAAGTTTACGGACGGACGGACGCCTTGCCATGCCATAAGCCCATCGGGTCTTTCAGACCTGATGAGCTAAAAATGTCGTTAATTTACTAGTCGCCCTATTGAAAGCACACAAGAACTGTGTACACTCACCATGTACCGACACCTCATAACTGAGTACACCGGCACTCCAGAACTGTGTACGCGCACGTCAGTACTGAATGATTGAGTACTATCTATTTTTGCATACATTAGCTAAAATACTGCACTGATCATGGTGAAATTCACAGAGACTGTCGAAAGCTATATCTAGAAAGTTGGGTCAAAAACTCATGCATGTTCATAAACGATAAAAAATGTTAAGTCAAAAGAAACGGGAAAATGACAACTTGATTGGTTTTAACCATCCTCGATAATCCAGCGCTTTCATTCCGATAAATCTGCACTACAAGTGCTGGATTATCGAGGATGGGTTTTCACTTCCTGATAGGTTTCTTATTTGACAGTTTATGATTCTGAAAGTTTATATTTTAATGGTTGGAAACCGTAAGACCTGAATAATACCGTTATTTTGGCTCTGGGGTTTTGATTTAACCAGCTACGTACAAAAACCCGGGACCGCCTATCATGATTTTCCAATATACAAGCCGCAGTAGTACGGAAAAATTGAGTACACTTGCATAGTACTTGTAATCGCGAGTACACCGCTCCTACACACGACTAAGCATGGCGTTGACTTGCAGAACAATTCTACCCTATAGTCATATCGATGTACTGTTGCAGTGTCATGGTAACCGATCGAAAATGCTTAGTATAATGATTCAACAATATCCGAGTACATTTTTACCGTACGTGTGATTTTAACAAACATAAATGAAGGTGTTGACAAATTTTCATTAACAGATTATCGTCATGTATTTTTATCCATTTTGGGGTGAATGATATGTCTACAATAAATATAATCAAGAATGTGTATTGACATTACCAAAGCGACATGAAATAGTATAGAAACGAAAAAGTCGAAAACTGTGGACCAATGTTCTTGTGGTTCTTGTATAGTGATTATTACCACTGATACTGTCCTGGCTCAAAGTCTTGAAAAGAATGGCTGTCAAAATTCTAGAAAAGAAAAGACAGTCCAAATTCTAGAAAAGAAAAGACTGTCCAAGGTTTAGAAAGAAAAGACTGCCACAATTCTAGAAAGAGTCGACTTTCTAAATTTTGGAAAAGAAAATTTGCCCAAATTCTAGAAAAAAAATATACATGTACTGCTCAAATTCTAGAATATGAAAGACTGCCTAAATTCTAGATAAGAAAATACTGCCTAAATTCTAGAAAACTAGATACTGCTCAAATTCTAGAAAGGGATTCCTGCCTAAATTCTAGAAAAATAGATACTGCTTAAATGATAGAAAAGAGAAGACTGCCCAAATTCTAGATAAGAAAATACTGCCCAATTTCTAGAAAGAAAAGACTGCCCAATTTCTAGAAAGAAAAGATTGCCCAACGTCTAGAGAAGAAAAGATTGCCCAAATGATAGAAAAGAGAAGACTGTCCAAATTCTAGAAAAGAAAATACTGTCCAAATTCTAGATAAGAAAATACTGCCCAAATTCTAGAAATGAAACGCTGCCAAATAATTCTAGATAAGAAAATACTGCCCAATTTCTAGAAAGAAAATACTGCCCAATTTCTAGAAAGAAAAGACTGCCCAAATTCTAGATAAGAAAAGACTGCCCAAATTCTAGAAAGAAAAGATTGCCCAATTTCTAGAAAGAAAAGATTGCCCAACGTCTAGAGAAGAAAGTCTACAGAAAAGAATAGAAAATACCAGAGATATCAGGTAATGTAGCGCTAGCGGAAATTCAATGTTTTAGCAGGATAAATCTGTCCATCTCACTGGCATTGTGTCAATGAAAAGTTTGAGAAGTAGCATTACATTACAATGTTTTAAAATATAGTTTATAGGTAAAAGAAATGCATCGATAAACTAGAATCGGATGATCAGATGCTGGTATTGGATCTTGCTGGATCAAAACAGAATATTGGATCTTGCTAGGGTTAAACAGAATATTGGATCTTGCTAGGGTTAAACAGAATATTGGATCTTGCTAGGGTTAAACAGAATATTGGATCTTGCTGGGGCTAAACATAATATTGGATCTTGCTAGGGCTTAACGGAATATTGGATCTTGCTAGGGCTAAACGGAATATTGGATCTTGCTAGGGCTAAACGGAAAATTTGGATATTGCTAGGGCTAAACGGAATATTGGATCTTGCTAGGGCTAAACGGAATATTGGATCTTGCTAGGGCTTAACGGAATATTGGATCTTGCTAGGGCTAAACAGAATATTGGATCTTGCTAGGGCTAAACAGAATATTGGATCTTGCTAGGGCTAAACAGAATATTGGATCTTGCTAGGGCTAAACAGAATAATGGATCTTGCTATGGCTTACCCGGTAACTGAATATTGGATCTTGCTAGGGCTTAACGGAATATTGGATCTTGCTAGGGCTAAACGGAATATTGGATCTTGCTGGGGCTTAACGGAATATTGGATCTTGCTACGGTTAAACAGAATAATGGATCTTGCTTGATCCAGACAGATTAGTGGATCTTGCTGGGGCTAAACAGAATATTGGATCTTGATGGATCCAGACAGAATATTGGATCTTGCTAGGGCTAAACGGAATATTGGATCTTGCTAGAGCTAAACAGAATATTGGATCTTTCTAGGGCTAAACAGAATATTGGATCTTGTTGGATCTTTCTGTTTTTTTCTGCTTGGTCCAAACTGGATATTGGATCTTGCTGGGTTCCAACAGAATGTTTGATCTTTCTGGGTCCCGATAAGATCTTGGATCTTACTCGGTCCAAACCAATCACGTTGGCGTTCCTGTTGGTTTTATGAACTAACAGTGAAAGCAATAGCAATCATGGTATGATTACAGAATAGTACCGCAGTTGAGTTCAGATGTTATTCATGTTATTCAGTGACCGCGATTTAAAGGGACAGTAGCACGTTTTTTGATAATTTTATATTTTAAAATTTTCACTGATAATTGTACTTTAACGCTAAATGTATTATTTTGATAGTGTCAAAAATCTCATTACACACCCCAATCTTCCATAGTAAGACATCAAAGTATGAAGATTCACATAAAGTCCATTGGCGGCCATTTTTGTGTGAACACCTTTAATTCATTTTGTGTAAGAAAAAGGAATCGCATGGCTAAATTGTACATTATATATTTGAATTATTACTGCTTCATTTAGTTTAAATGCATTGTCTTTCAATTGGAACCATTAATTTTCATTTTCCTGACATCACCTTATATTCCCCCTAGAACGTGCTACTGCCCCTTTAAATTAGAATCATTGTGTGCATCCCATGTAGAATACTTTGTGAAAACATGTTGAGACAAGGATGGCGCCTTTTTGTTTGTTTTAACGTTTACCTTACGTAATTAAGATAGGTTTAAGTTAACTTTTTTACCGGTTAACTAAAAATGAATTCTATACGTGTATTCGATTATAAGAAATATGATGATAGATACAGCAAATATGTTTTGTAATATTATCATTGCAGTGAACTGCATGGAGACCGTGCATGTCATCACAATTAACCAAACAAATATCGGGAATTTCACAAATATCTTTTTTTATGTTGAAATAAACATATACTTCAAATTAAAGCGAATTTGTGAAGAAGCAAATATTTAAGAAATAAATTTTAGCTACCGTATATAGATATAGTGTTGTTTTTCTTGCTTTTTTATGTCCCCAATATGAACACAAATGATATTTTTGAAAATGTACTATCTGGGAAGAAGCAAAGATGTAAGAAATAAATTTGAGCTACCGTATATAGATATAGTGTTGTTTTTCTTGCTTTTTTATGTCCCCAATATGAACACAAATGATATTTTTGAAAATGTACTATCTGCAAGTATGATTTCGTCTAATATATTTGAAAGTTTGGTGAAAACATTGAGTCCCAAAAATGCAAGTACACATCTATTCAGTGTCGATCCAAGATTAAACAATGTTGAAACATAATTGATAATTAGTACTTACTCTATTTGTGAATTTTCACCTTCTGAGATGATAAAAGTCCATTTTTGTTAAAGACTTTAAAATTGTAGATTTGAAAAAATGGCGTCAAAAAAGCGAAAATGATTATCAACTTTGATCCCATGATTGATCGTATACTTACACTGACTCAAATACTTCCATGTTTCAAACAGACCATCAAACCATTCAAACTCGAAGAGTATTTTCTGGGCCTGTCATTTTCATTCTCTCCCCACAGAGGCAACTCAGTCATACCTGAATCAGCTAATTCAGGTATGACTGATTTGCCTCTGTGGGGAGAGAATGGTCATTTTCGGTACTCCGAGATTCAAGGTTTTTGTGCTTTTCGTCATTTTGATGATATAAATTTAAAAAAAAAGGAAAATGGACAAGAACAACGCCAGGCAAAAGAAAGGACACACCAAAGTATGTTAAAATTGAGCAATAATGTTTCGGGCGCAATATTATTGTCACACGGCTTCAGTTTGCGTCTAGGGCGGGATAGCGCAGTGGTTTGGCGATCGGCTTCGAAACAAGAGTTCAGGAGTCGAATCCCGCAAGGGGCTCGGCAACTTTGTCTGCAGTAGAGATCTGTTCTACAAGAAGTTTGGGTGCAATGCAACACTGCATTACAGCGCAGTACCACTAATGGTTCGCTATTTTCAGTCGTTGCTTGCAGGTTTCACCAGAATGCAACACTACACTCGTGTTGCGGTCCTTTTCCCTGCAATAATACCAGCAGCCGTGATATAAGTAAAAACTCTTGAAAGCGGCGTTAAAGTCCATTTCACCTCACCTTACCTTTGTTTGCGTTAGCAATATCCGCGCTATAGCGAGGGGGAACCGTTTCGCATTTCACGGGCCATTTTTCGTGAACGTTTCGATATTTTACCGAGCAACATACCAAAAGACACTTCCAATTTTTATTTAATTAAGTAATTTATTGACTTTTCCTACTATGACGTGCTGATTATGCAACATGCTAATCCTTAGAGGAAAACACAGATTTCGCAAGTCTCGCTTTGAAATTTATTGGTCACGTGACTAAGAAGATATAAGCAAGCGATGAACAGGACAAGATAGCCAAATTAATGGGTTATGTCAGAACTTCACACAGCGTGTGACACAACAAGTGTACGGAGTTCACAAACACCATTTAGAGGTGTTGGAGACGATGAAAGTTTACCCACAATACCTCGCGGCTGTTTGTCTTCCGTTACGTCATCGACGCACGCCAGCGGCCATTTTGGCGAGAGAAGATAAGAGGATTTGATTTCGCCCTCTCTAATCTCTATCTTTGTAAAAGGATAAATTAGGCTTAGGGCTCTATATAAATCAAAATATTGTTAGCAAATAAATCTCTATAGTCATTTGAGTTGTCTATCCGTCGTACCAAAAAGTTAAGAATAAGGCAATAAAACGTTGTCCCCAGAAAAGAACGTATCTTTGTGAAATGATAAATTTGAAGAAAGATAAATGATCAAACAAGTTATGCCTTTATGCATTTATGTCGAATTCACGTTTGTTGAATTTTAAATCAGAACACATTCATTGCTCATTTAAAAAATGACTCCCCCCGTTGCTAAATTATAAATAATAAATGTTTCATGTTATTCTCAAAAGACGTAACTAATTCACTTGTTTGATATGCTATGATTATTCATTTTACAATCCATGTTCTGATAAATTTTATATTATACCAACAACTCAAATCATCTCCTTTACTAACATAAATATGGCCAACCTTTTTGGAATGATTTACAAATTTGGCTTAACAATAATTCATTATATCCCCACACTATATTATCCAAATATATGGTCTGTTTTGGTACCCATCAAAATAGAATACTCAATCATATCATTATCTCTGCAAAGAGACACATTCACTTATGCAGTATAAAAGACAAAACTCCCAAACTTTACTTATATTTGATAACTCTGAAACAAATATTTGTTTTTGAAAAATATATTCCAAAGAAGAATAACGATTTAGAAAATTTTAATCGCAAATAGAACCCCCTCTTACCAGTACTTACATGACCAATTTGACTATGCCTGTCCAACTGTTCATGCCTCTGTTTTTTTTGTTGACATGACAACTGTATATGTGTGTAATCAAAGGAACCACACAAAAAAAACCCCAAAAAACATGAATATGGCTTTTGAGTTGTAAAAAGGGTAGATAGATTTACAAATTCTACTTTCCCGATTGGGGTTTGATTTAATATCATGGTACCGACCATCCTCGATAATCCAGCGCTTTCGTTCCGATAAATCTACACTACAAGCCCTGGAAAACTTTACGGGGGTTTATCTCAAACCCAATTACCTCCCTTTACGAACATGTTATCCAATCAGAAACGAAACGCAGACACCAAGTGCGTAAACAACTCAACCGTTCGCGACATCAAGTGAGTGAGTGAGTTGGGGTTTAACGTGTTGTCAGCACTTTTTCAGCTATTTAACACGTGGATGGTGCCATCCAAAATAGAGTAGACAGATCAGGGAGAAACGGAACGAATATGATGAGGGAAGCGACGGAAAGAAAGGTATAGTTAGAGGTAGAAAACTGGTTTTAGAAGTGATCCAATTGTTTGTTAAAAAACAAGCGTTTAGCTGAGTCATTGCAAAGGGAGGTAATTGGGTTTGAGGTAAAACCCCGTTAAGTTTTCCAGGGCTTGTAGTGTAGATTTATCGGAACGAAAGCGCTGGGTTATCGAGGATGGGTACCGACAGGAACATGTTCTTCATTTCACGATTATTCGAACATCACTTGTTGACGTATAGTCTCTGACAGATGTGCTTTTGTGGTGATTTTATAAAATAAAATATGTCCATTTTATCTTGGTCTTCTTTAGCAGGACAAATTAATTGATAATCTTTTTTCGGTACTAAACACTATGATGTTCGTCCTGTTTGAACGAAGATTTGATTTAAACAGTTCTTCATTTCCAAAACAAGACGGTTATTTACAAAATGAATTGTGACATACAATTTTAAAGAAAAGGATAAGCAAACAAGCTAAAGTAGTCTATATAACTGCTTCTCCTAAGATACACTTATAACATTTATGGAAAATACAATAAAATGTAACTAGGCTTGTAATAACATCTTACCTATTAAGCTAAAATTAGGATTTGGTACAATATTGATATTGAAAGCCGAGAAAAACGATTGGTATCATTCATGTAATGATAGACTGATTTTAGTAGTTTCGTTTTCATTCTTTGACAAGGATTCATCGCTTAGAATAGTTTGTAAGCTGACATTATTTTGGAAAATATTTATTTATTTTCAGAGAATCAAATATTGGGCATTTTAAAAAGTAATGAAAAGTATCTTCTCGGATGTTTCCACAACAACAGAGACGACTATCTGAACGAAGACTTTCTGTCCATTCGTCCTAGCTTACACTCAATGACGGTGACCGGAAAAAAAGTCACAGGAAATTTGGTCACAGAAAAAAAGTCACAAAATTTGGTAGGAAAAAAAAACACAGGAAATAAAGTCACAACTTTTTATTAGACATTAATAAAACAATAACATACATTTTCTTCATAATATTATACAATAACATTCAAGTTCACAGTCATTTTAGACTATACAAGTAGCCTTTGGTCAACTTTGAGCACTATTCAGTCAGCACTAATCTTTGTGACTTATCACTTGTCACACCACTAATCTTTTTCCTCCCACAGGCACGGTCTCTGCAAAGGTTTCTCAGTTGCTCTTGCATTCTGATATATTTTATTTTTACCCTTTTGTTTGGTGGCTTGCCGACTGCATCCTGGGCGATGACAGTCTGGACAGTGGCTTCTTCTTTGCAGAACCACTCAACAACTCTCCAGATGTTTGGGTGGTGTTGCCCTACAAGGTTGGAAAACTTGTGGTTCCAACCCTCGCATATGTTGTTGGTTCACGGGACGTTGTTGAGTGTTGCCTCGTTGATGTTCCACACCGCAGGAGGAAACATGGGGGGTACCCTTCTCATGTTAAGGGTCAGACGTAGGTTCGGTCGAAGTAGGAGACTAGGTCATCAACTTCAGCAGGGCCATCAGGATATTTACTAAACAATGATAGAAATAATCACTTTAATATATAATTTGTGACTTTTTTTCCTGTGACTTTTTTTCTGTGACTTATTTTCTGTGACCAAATTTCCTGTGACTTTTTTTCCTACATTCTCAATGACAATGTGTTGCTTGGGCAATATTTCAGCCTTTAGCGGAGCAAATAGGCTACTCCTAAATATGACAACCTCTTTCCTAAAGCTAAATACTATAAAGAACTAGATAAAGACAATCTTTAGATGTTAATTGGGAAGCAAGCCTCGATATATCTGGTCCATGTTGACTTTCTGCTATGGTGCAAAATAAAAGTTTTGAATATTTAACCCACAGTCTCAGATTAGGCACTTATCACCAGCACAGAGTATTCCAAGCTCCCAACCACCCAACCACCAGAGCTTCTCTTTGACCGCATCATGGCGTCATGTTGTTTCTGTAATGCTATCAACCAGAACGTTTCTGGTTTCGATCCTTGCTTCTTCTGGTTCTGACTTCTGGTGTTCGTTATCATTGGCAGAAAAAACACAAGAATAATACAAGAAAGGGTTTTAATGTCCAAATTACTTGTAGAACTTTTACAAAGAGGCTCAAGGCACATTCAAAGCAAAGTTTTTCTTTACAATAACAACTCATATCATTATACGATATAATAACAATATAATATTTCTGAAATTTGCTTTTAAAGTGTACACACATTGGCAATTCCAATAGAGCAAATTGGAGATCTATCTTATAAAATATCCTTAAATAACCAGTGTTTTTTTTCCAAGACGGAAGCATAATAATTTACATAGTATTGGACTTAAAATGACAAATTTCGTTGTCAAACGTGCATAAATTGTACAAAATAATCCTTATTAATCTTGATGACATCAGGCATGATGCCGTGACGTATCTATCAATCAATCAACACCTCGGGTCTTTGATGTGATAAACAAAATTAATACGCCACTATTGACGTTTGTGCAACTATTCATTATCCGGGGGTTTATAACAATGGTTTACGAGCCCGTCTGCCAGTCTTTTCTCTTCCTGACAGAATATTACAGCCCGAGGACCTAACAGCCGCTGTTATGGTCAATTGTCTCCCGACTGTGAATTAGTGTCCACTTGTTGAGTTGACCGCGGCTTTGTTTGACCACTTCACTGTCTCGCCATTCAGTCTGGATGTCTAATCACGTGACGCGACTGCGCGTGCGTCGTATTGTTCTCGCGAGACGCTTCCCGCTGAGCGTGAGACTCTACGAGAGTATGGCGACAAGCGGTGCTCTTCTAACTGTGACCCTCGTGTAATTTGCTCTCCTAATGAGCGGGTTCGAGGAGAGTGATTGTAAAGTATTGAACACACTAACTGGCATTTAGCAATAGCATTGGCGGGGCTAAATTACACAGATGCGAGACGGACGCCAAGGCTTCTATACGAGTTTTAACACCTCTTGTAACCTGTCACGGTTTAGGAGCTGATTCGAAATATGAATCATGTGAATGTGAAAGAATATTGTGTGAAAGAGGGGCTTTAAAAGCCACCTTCTCTGAAGTAATTGTTTGTTGGTTTGGAGCCTCACCTATAAAGATGAAAACGTGTACATTGAAATATATGGCGTGAGACTTTGGACATTCAATAAAGGTGCTTTACAGTTTTGTGAAATCAATTCTAGAACTACATTAGAATGTCGTGATACCATGTTCAATCCAGTGTGAAACAATAAGGAAGTATTTAAATGATTAAGTTTGAGGAAAGTTTAAAAGTTTGCTTATCACTGTCTCAATTTTATAAATGTTTTTATCCATGCATATCAAATGATTATAAATCGTATTGTTCAAACATTTTTCTAATACCGGAGCATATGTTATAGCTAACAGTTTAAGCCTTAAATACCAAAAACCTCAATTGTAAAAAGATACCCCTCAAAAAAACTAAATTCACAACGAAAAAAGTAAAAGAAGTCAAAAGGGGTTACATTTTTTATTAAAATGGTTAATAAGTGATGAGCCAGACTCAATGAGTAACGGACGGTAGTCTTAACAAGATGTTAAAGAAAATATCACCATGACACATTATTACATGAATCTCATTTTCACATAAAATTTGAATTGAAATGGTTGTTTATATATAAAGTTATTGACAGGACGCATTGCATAACGGACGGACGGCCATGTGGATTTTACCAGTACAGTTGAAACTGTCCACGTTAGGCAATTGCCTAGTTTGAAATTGTCCACGTTAGGAATTGGCCTAGTTTGTAATTGTCCACGTAAGGAATTGGCCTAGTTTGAAATTGTCCACTTTGGGAATTGGCCTAGTTTGTAATTGTCCACGTTAGGAATTGGCCTAGTTTGAAATTGTCCACGTAAGGAATTGGCCTAGTTTGAATTGTCCACGTAAGGAATTGGCCTAGTTTGAAATTGTCCACGTTAGGAATTGGCCTAGTTTGAAATTGTCCACGTTAGGAATTGGCCTAGTTTGAAATTGTCCACGTTAGAAATTGGCCTAGTTTGAAATTGTCCACGTTAGGAATTGGCCTAGTTTGAAAAAATTGTCCACGTTGGGAATTGGCCTAGTTTGAAATTGTCCATGTTAGGAATTGGTCTAGTTTGAAATTGTCCATGTTAGGAATTGGCCTAGTTTGAAAAAAATGTCCACGTTAGGAATTGGCCTAGTTGAGAATTGTATGGAAAGGGATTCTCCTTGTTGGGATATTGTCCGGGTCCAATGAGAACCGTGCTACTCCCATTGTTTTCAATTTTAAAGTTATGCCACAGAACCCTTAATTATAATAATGATAATAATTCATTTGTATAGCGCATATTTTCGCTGAACAAGAGAAATAGTACATATATTCTTGAATCTGTCCATAAATTTATACAAGGTTCACAACGTTATAAGTTATCATAAACAACTAAATGTAAGATATTAGAGAACTCCTTTATTTTATATATCTTGATGCTTGTCAACCACTTATTATTGTTTCTTTTTGTCGGCCTATGTGGAATTACTAATTTACTTACTTTGTAAATTTTGATTTGTTTTATTGACTGTATCTTGTAATACTTAATGGAGCGGCACTTATATAAGCTTAAAGCTTGTTGTGCCAATCCATATTCATGTAAATGCTTTCATAAATAAAAATATGTTTAGATCAAATAGTACATATTGTATGCGTCTCAAAACAAAATTATCTAATTACAAAATAACAATAAAAAAAATGAAGAAAAATCATATAAGTTTGCTTCTGTCAACGCCCAATCATGACATTCGTTCTTAAGATCATATACTGAACAAGAGAAATATTACATACATTATGTGTCGCTAAACAAGATTCTCTCATTCAAAAATAACAATCAAAATATGAAAAAAAAAACCCATATAATTTCGCTTCTGTCAACGCCCAATCATGACATTCGTTTTAAAGGGGCAATATGAGGTGATGTCAGGAACATGAAAATAAACGGTTCCAGTTGAAAGACAATGTATTGAAACTAAATTGAGCAGTAATAATTTAAAAATATAACACAAAGTTGAGCCATGCCATTCATTTTTCTTTCACAAAATGAACTAAAGGTGTTCACAAAAAATGGCCGCCAATGGATTTTATGGGAATCTTCATACTTTATCCTCTGACTATGGATGATTGGCTTGTGTATTGAGATTTTTGACACTGTCAATATAATACATTTAGCATTAACTTACACTTATCAGTGAAATATTTGAAATATAAAATTATCAAAAAACGTGCTACTGCCCGTTTAAAGGTCATACAATAGTTAAGAAGTCCTAAAGATGTATTTTTAAAGGTTATTGTATTGTTTGGATATTTATATTTCGATATGAAATCGAACCTATTAGTCTCAGACTGGTGTGCATTATAGGAAGATACAGAGACGAGAACAATGAGGAGATGAGAGTCAAATACGAAGTGGGTTCCATTCATTTACAAACATTGCTGGATAAACATGGACAACTGTACAGACATATTGAGATATAAACGCTCAAAATAGACAGATATGATGCAAAGGCAAAGGGAGAGACGGGGAGACAGTGAGAGATAGAAACGGGTGTATATAAGTAGAGACGGAGAAACATGCGAAGAGACACAGAAATCGGAGAGATAGAGACGAGTGGTCGCAGGCAGACCGAAATCTAGAGACAGGATCAGACAGTGAGATAAAGGCAGCAAAGATAGAATGACATAGGAAGGGGTACATAAGACGGAAATAGTCAGGGGAAAAGAAAACAGCCAGCTATCAACGGAAATATGGATAGAGACAGAGACTGGGAGACAATGGCGAGGGACGAAAGAGACGATGAGACAGAGAAAGCTGGAGACAAAGACGAAGGGTGAGAGACTGACAGAAACGATGTGACTGGAAGACGGAGGAATATATGGTAAAACACGGAGAGGTAGACGAGGAAATTGGAGGTTAAACAACAAGCTATCGACGGAAATACGGATAGAAAGACACGGAGACATGGACTGAGAGACAATGGCAAGGGACGAGATAGACGATGAGACAGAAAAAGCGTAGAGAAAGAGACGAAGGATGAGAGACAGACAGAAACAATGGGACAGGGGGAGACAGACGAATATATGGTAAAACTGAAAGAAAGAGAGAGAAAAAGACAGTTATCGACGGAAACATACGAAGGACAAAAAATCGCAGACAGAGATCTAGACAGAAGAAGATGGTAAGACAAAGTCAGACAAAGACGGAGAGACATAGGAAATGAGGTGCATAATGAGAGACAGAAGAAGTCTCAAATACAGAGAAGAAGCCAGCTACCGATGGAAGTACGGACAGAGAGACACGGAGAGACAGAGACCGAGAGACCATGGTAAGGGCGGAGACATTAAGGAAGTATTTCAATATTGAATTTTTAAAGGATAGTTTCAAACGTTTTCTTTGGGTGTATATTATCTTACTCACTGTCTCAGTTTCACAAAGAGTTTTTAATCCTTGCATAGCAGATGATTATAGAAGAGGTACGGACAGAGAGACACGGAGAGACAGGGACCGAGAGACCATGGTAAGGGCGGAGACCCAAATCCAGAGACAGACACGATGACGAACCAGACAATCCTTGTAGAACATTTGACCCCGTGCACGACAAGTGGAAGAAGTCGCCCTGAAGTTCAGCATGTTTCAACTCTGTCATAGCAGACAACACCCCAACTGTGAACACATCTCTGTCTGGCAATGCTGGGGACATTAAGCCGGGACAATGACCGCAGACAACCATATTGGACTGGATTTGTGTATCTTTTTTAATTTTTTTTAATATGTTTTTATTTTCCAATATACATGATACATTCATTTTCAGCTGTTGGTACTGGAGAAGATTTACAAATATACACAGACAATTTTGTAGGTTCCATATTGATGTACATTCTGTATTATCATTCTGCTTGACCCGTAATAGGTTCATATACAGGGATTTGTGTATCTTACTTGCTGTTTATTTATATAAAACGTTCTACCTTGTTCAAAAAGAAATAAAGTGATTCAACTAACGGGGTCAAAGACCATAGACAATCATTAAAAAAACACCAAAAAGGCGATTTGGTTGTTTGAAGAGGTTTCTGATTTTAATCCTTGTACAAAATGCAAAATTCCATAAAAACCAAAACCAAAACCCCTACCCCTAAAAAAACATCCAAAAATAAGCTAAAAAATTGAATTTCGACCCCACTTCCAAAGCTGTGGCTTTGGGACTTTCTAGTATGCCATAAACAAGTAACATTGAGGGAAATTGAAAAAAATGGTTACCATAGCCAGTACAATGACCGCAGACAATCATTTTTACCAAAAAACGGGATTTATTTTATCTAAAACTTGCTGTATATTCATACAAAATTTCAAAATTGAGCAACCCCGGTGAAATCGTTTCGTTAACTGCAACCAAATTCAAAAACTTGTTCAGCAAAGCAAATAAAAAGATTAAACAAATAATTGCAGGGGCAACGACCGGAGACAATCATGATATATACCAAAAAGGCGATTCGGTTGCTTGAGGAGTTAGTTTCTGAAATAAAGTCTTGTATCCAAAATGTAGTCTCGTTAACACGGTTTTATTTTGATGATTTTGAAGATAAACTTTGATTTTCAAATCTGAGTTGAGTTCTACAATTCCAAAGTATGTGTATGTGCTATAGATCAGAATTTGTCACAGGGGAGTGTCTTACTTAGGTTTTTGGCAGTGTTTCTCCCTAACTGTTAATAACTGAAGAGGGAAAATACCCAATGTATAGTTAACAATTTCCCCTGTTCCCTTTTCTCCTTGCATCTCCACCCCGAAGTCAGAGAACAAAACAATGAAAAGTCTCTAACTTCTGTTCAAAATGCAAAACGAACTCCCAAACTAAGTTACGAAAATAGAAATTCGATCACAGCTTCTTAAAATTGTGCTACGGGTCTATTAATCATGCAATTAACAATAAACATAATAGACAATGTGGATGTACAGACAATTGTTAATGGAAATTGGAAAAAATGGTGACCTCTATCGCCAATCGTCTGTCTGCGAAAGGATGAAGTTTGTGTCACACTTCCGGTTTTGCACGGACAGGATTGCCGAAACGTTTGATTCGTCAAGGGCGTTGGGTATGCCCTACAATGCCCTAACTCATATATATCTATCAATTATCAAAACGCTTTATAACTATCAATCAGATTTCTACCTTTCTATCCCATGTATTAACCGTAATAGAACAGAGGCTAACTCGGGTATGACTGAGCTGCCTCTGTGGGAGAGCCTTGAATGCATAACTAGTCTATTCTGAAGAGACAATTTCGGGCAAATTAAACTAAGTCCGTATTATTATGGTTCAAACTTTACTAGGGTCAATGTCTTGTGCTTTCAATAATTTTATGAGAGAGAAAATTTAACATGTTCAAAATTCTTAATGATATTTCTCTAAGAAAGATATTTTCAAGATAATAGATAACATATACAAGAGAATGCAAATTTAGAAAAACAATCTAATCCAAAGGACATGTTAATGAATTACTATAAGTTACTATTATTTTCAAAGTCTAATTCAAAGGCCAAAGGTGAGGATGTCGAATTTATTTTCCTATAAAGCTTTTCTATAGTGTTGATGAGGATTTCAGTTCTTCAATTGTATTCTTATAAAGAAATGTTTTATTACCGAACAACACTTGTGTTGAGTCTGTTATGAGGTCACATTTTGACAATCCATAAGGATATAATTTCAAATAATATTTTTTGTTGAAAAAGCAAGAATCTGACACTTTTTTTATACACAATTGTAACCTTATCCATCAAAACCGACTATCATGACAATCTAAATAAATTTAGATGAAGAGGGTTATAGAGTCATAGCAACAAATATACCCTTCCAGCAAAAGAATGTTGATGAACTATTCCCGCTTGAATTTTTCGACTAAAACAAGAAGCTATTTTTCATCTATCTGAAATTTTAATGATCACATGATGTGAAAAAACTCATCAAAAATAGGTTTTCCTTGTTCTCTCTCGAATCAGACAGTATCTAATTCTAAATTCAAACCACGTTTATCATTTTCCTTTTATAAATAAGGGACGATTAATACATGCCGAAAAAGGATGTTTAAACATAAAGCTGTAATTTATAAAATCCAGTACATGATAAAATGTTCTTTTAAAGGCGTCACCACCCGCCAGTAATAATTAGTTTTGTTCCTGAAGAGGAAGTAGTATCAGTGAAGAGACGTCTGTCTGAGCGAGACGGAAGTGGCCGTGAGGAAAGTACTTTTGGAGTCTGTCTGTCTGTTCGTCTATCCGGGTCTGTAAAGTTGCACGACTATGATTAAAACCAACCAAAAATATGTATCTCCAGCCTAGGAACTTCCGAACTTGTAATACAAGGAAAGGACTGATTTAAAGTCTTTACCTGGGGAGGTTTCAATGGCAGGGGTGACGAGGAATTGAATCTGAAAAGGAAGGTTTGAAATAAATTTTTAAAAAAAAAACCAGAGAAGATACTACACTATAAAGCAAATAGACGGAGAAGCTTACTTTGTTTCAATGAAAATGTCGTATCATCAATGTGTTCCGGTTGCTTGAGAATATCCTCTATAGCCCCACATCATCGGGTTACCTTTTCTGTTAAATGTTTGTTGTATCGGTTTACCCTTTAAAGGGACAGTAGCACGTTTTTTGAAAATTTAATATTTCATTTTTTCACTGATAATTGTACGTTTATACTAAATGTACTTTTATAGTGTCAAAAATCTCCTTACACAAACCAATCATCCATAGTCAGAGAACACATTATACAGATTAACATAAAGTCCATTGGCGGCCATTTTTATGTGAACACATTTGATTCATTTTGTGTAAGAAACGGAATCGCATGGCTGCACTTAACATTATATATTTAATTTATTACTGTTTCATTTAGTTTCAATTGGCGACCATTTTTATGTGAACACATTTTATTCATTTTGCGTAAGAAAAGGAATCGCATCGCTGAACTCAACATTATATATTTAATTTATTACTGTTTCATTTAGTTTCAATTGGAACCATTTTTTTTTCATTTCCTGACATCACCTTATATGCCCCCTAAAAGTGCTACTGCCCCTTTAAGAGGGATATACATGTAGTTTGATTGTTGAAAGCATCAGAAGAATAACAACGCTGGTTATTGAAATCAAATATATGCTGGCCTAAGCTGTATGTTCATTGACTAACAGTAGTGTCAGTGCATACATAAGTAGTCACGTGTGAAACCGGAAATGACGCATCGAGCACCCCCACAAACCGGAAGTACTCCGGCTGTGGCACGCGAATCAACTTCCCGCCCATCCGTCATTCATAGACAGCTTCTGAATGCCGCGTATACGGCTTGTGAATGAATTATTTGCT
Organism: Steromphala cineraria; assembly: GCA_916613615.1. NCBI lineage: Eukaryota > Metazoa > Mollusca > Gastropoda > Trochida > Trochidae > Steromphala > Steromphala cineraria. The sequence continues at coordinate 49,997,719 of OU744723.1, forward strand.
GACTTTATAAAGTCACAGAGAAGTTTAAAAGGACATACTTGTCCTCAGTACACTGCCTTGTACAAACAGCGATAAATCTGACTTTAGTATCCACTCTTTTTATATCTGTACTGAGATAGCCAGATGCCTATAGAACATTTCATATTTACAACTTTCTTGACATCATTGCTTGATGAATATAAAGAAAAGATTAAAGGAGAATTTAAAGATTGGATTGGACAACGGTACCACATGGTGGTTCGTTGATCAATTGCGGATCCAGCGTATCCCGAAATTTTGAGGGGGGCCTTTTACAAAGGGTGTGTTTGGGAAGGGGTGAGTTGGGACTTACCTACCACCTAATCCCTTACCAAGATCCGTCACTGATGATCGAGATTTCATCGTCTCGTACTGCGTCAAATTTGCTGCATGCTTTCTTCCAGGGATATTTTAAGTCCCTTAGTGTCAATTGTTATTGATGTAATCATCATCTAGTTGAGATTCTTGAGAGGCATTTAGAAGTTGGCGTATCAAGTAAAAGACAAATTTATGGATGACAACTTCTTGTTTGTCCACAATAAACAAGAAGTTGTCATCTATAAATTTGTCTTTTACATCATCTAGTTGATAATTTATGTGGGGTGCGTGGCGAAAACTTTTGGGCTTTGCTTATCAAAATATAAATAGACGTCTATTAAACAGAAACTACAAAAGCAAGTTAAGCATCTGTCTCTGAATTGAATCGCGAGATATACGTCGAGATATACTCGAGCCAGTTATAATCTCACGAGACTTTAGGGCGAGGCGGACTCGAATCCAACTGAAGAGCCGGCAGACGACTGTCTGCACACCGAGTCGCCACTCGGCCAATACCGGAAATGTTCGGCATATATCGGTGTCGTCCGGTGCGAAGCGACTCTCGCTGGTGCCGCTCGGCACGTTCCACGGTCACGTGACCTTAAGGTCGCGAATACAGTGACCTCCAAAATACGCTACAGTTTCCCGTCGATTTTCATTCAATCCACACAGGGATATAAAACTTACTTAGCACAACAAGCGATTGTGAGAATGTGATGCGATATGTGCGTTCTCTCAGTCTTGTTACGTCATAGATGGGTGTAGTTTCCATTGGGACGGGCTGGCACATTTATTCTTTTTTTAAATCTATAGTGAGTTCAATTATGCAGTTTTGAACACGTAGACGTTTAAAGGGCCTAAAGGTATTCGACAATTAAGATTCTATTTAAGAATTTTCTAATCTAATTTCTCTGGTTAGCAATTACAAACTTTAATAGAGCTTTTTCTTTGCAAAGTTTATATCTCTCCAACAAATAACACTCAAGTCATTTCTTCCCACATAAACGTAGGTAATTTCCGGGTTTTTTTCCAAATCTCCTCAAAATACAATTAAGTTTCACTGTAACCTGTTCTCACATTCACCCAATAAGATATCGGCTCACATTGCCTACTCTCTTGAAATAAGTATGTGCGCATCGCTCTATTGAAAAATCTCAATTGCAACGGAAACAGTTCCAGTGCTAAGTTTCAACCGTCTATGATAACTCACAAAATATATACGGTTCCAGTGGTATCGGAAAAACTTAGGAAAAATCTGACTTCAGAATATGGAATTCGAGCTCTTTGGTCATACAAAGTGTATCTGACTCCTCAAACAACGACGTCTACAGACATGCGCATGACGAGTTAGAAGTTGTCAGTACATTTACTATTCCACCAAGTCCATCTGACTCTTCAAACAACGATGTCAACTGACACGGGCAAGACGAGTTAGAAGTTGTCAGTACATTTACCATACCACCAAGTCTATCTGACTCTTCAAACAACGATGTCAACTGACACGGGCAAGACGAGTTAGAAGTTGTCAGTACATTTACCATTCCACCAAGTCCATCTGACTCTTCAAACAACGATGTCAACTGACACGGGAGAGACGAGTTAGAAGTTTTCAGTACATTTACCATTCCACCAAGTCCATCTGACTCTTCAAACAACGATGTCAACTGACACGGGCAAGACGAGTTAGAAGTTGTCAGTACATTTACCATTCCACCAAGTCTATCTGACTCTTCAAACAACGATGTCAACTGACACGGGCAAGACAAGATAGAAGTTGTCAGTACATTTACCATACCACCAAGTCTATCTGACTCTTCAAACAACGATGTCAACTGACACGGGCAAGACGAGTTAGAAGTTGTCAGTACATTTACCATTCCACCAAGTCCATCTGACTCTTCAAACAACGATGTCAACTGACACGGGCAAGACGAGTTAGAAGTTGTCAGTACATTTACCATTCCACCAAGTCCATCTGAATCTTCAAACAACGATGTCAACTGACACGGGAAAGACCAGTTAGAAGTTGTCAGTACATTTACCATTCCACCAAGTCCATCTGACTCTTCAAACAACGATGTCAACTGACACGGGCAAGACGAGTTAGAAGTTGTCAGTACATTTACCATTCCACCAAGTCTATCTGACTCTTCAAACAACGATGTCAACTGACACGGGCAAGACGAGTTAGAAGTTGTCAGTACATTTACCATACCACCAAGTCCATCTGACTCTTCAAACAACGATGTCAACTGACACGGGCAAGACGAGTAAGAAGTTGTCAGTACATTTACCATTCCACCAAGTCTATCTGACTCTTCAAACAACGATGTCAACTGACACGGGCAAGACGAGTTAGAAGTTGTCAGTACATTTACCATACCACCAAGTCCATCTGACTCTTCAAACAACGATGTCAACTGACACGGGCAAGACGAGTTAGAAGTTGTCAGTACATTTACCATACCACCAAGTCCATCTGACTCTTCAAACAACGATGTCAACTGACACGGGCAAGACGAGTTAGAAGTTGTCAGTACATTTACCATTCCACCAAGTCCATCTGACTCTTCAAACAACGATGTCAACTGACACGGGCAAGACGAGTTAGAAGTTGTCAGTACATTTACCATTCCACCAAGTCCATCTGAATCTTCAAACAACGATGTCAACTGACACGGGCAAGACCAGTTAGAAGTTGTCAGTACATTTACCATTCCACCAAGTCCATCTGACTCTTCAAACAACGATTTCAACTGACACGGGCAAGACGAGTTAGAAGTTGTCAGTACATTTACCATTCCACCAAGTCTATCTGACTCTTCAAACAACGATGTCAACTGACACGGGCAAGACGAGTTAGAAGTTGTCAGTACATTTACCATTCCACCAAGTCCATCTGACTCTTCAAACAACGATGTCAACTGACACGGGCAAGACCAGTTAGAAGTTGTCAGTACATTTACCATTCCACCAAGTCCATCTGACTCTTCAAACAACGATGTCAACTGACACGGGCAAGACGAGTTAGAAGTTGTCAGTACATTTACCATTCCACCAAGTCTATCTGACTCTTCAAACAACGATGTCAACTGACACGGGCAAGACGAGTTAGAAGTTGTCAGTACATTTACCATACCACCAAGTCCATCTGACTTTCAAACAACGATGTCAACTGACACGGGCAAGACGAGTTAGAAGTTGTCAGTACATTTACCATTCCACCAAGTCCATCTGACTCTTCAAACAACGATGTCAACTGACACGGGCAAGACGAGTTAGAAGTTTTCAGTACATTTACCATTCCACCAAGTCTATCTGACTCTTCAAACAACGATGTCAACTGACACGGGCAAGACCAGTTAGAAGTTGTCAGTACATTTACCATACCACCAAGTCCATCTGACTCTTCAAACAACGATGTCAACTGCCCCTTCCAGATGAGTTAGAAGTTTTCAGTACATTTACCATTCCTCCAAGTCCATCTGACTCTTCAAACAACGATGTCAACTGACACGGGCAAGACGAGTTAGAAGTTGTCAGTACATTTACCATTCCACCAAGTCCATCTGAATCTTCAAACAACGATGTCAACTGACACGGGCAAGACCAGTTAGAAGTTGTCAGTACATTTACCATTCCACCAAGTCTATCTGACTCTTCAAACAACGATGTCAACTGACACGGGCAAGACGAGTTAGAAGTTGTCAGTACATTTACCATACCACCAAGTCCATCTGACTCTTCAAACAACGATGTCAACTGACACGGGCAAGACGAGTTAGAAGTTGTCAGTACATTTACCATTCCACCAAGTCCATCTGACTCTTCAAACAACGATGTCAACTGACACGGGCAAGACGAGTTAGAAGTTGTCAGTACATTTACCATACCACCAAGTCAATCTGACTCTTCAAACAACGATGTCAACTGACACGGGCAAGACGAGTTAGAAGTTGTCAGTACATTTACCATACCACCAAGTCCATCTGACTCTTCAAACAACGATGTCAACTGCCCCGTCCAGATGAGTTAGAAGTTGTCAGTACATTTACCATTCCACCAAGTCCATCTGACTCTTCACACAACGATGTCATTGACAAGGGCAAGACGAGTTAGAAGTTGTCAGTACATTTAATATTCCACCAAGTCCATCTGACTCTTCAAACAACGATGTCAACTGGCACGGGCAAGACGAGTTAGAAGTTGTCAGTACATTTACCATTCCACCAAGTCTATCTGACTCTTCAAACAACGATGTCAACTGACACGGGCAAGACGAGTTAGAAGTTGTCAGTACATTTACCATTCCACCAAGTCCATCTGACTCTTCAAACAACGATGTCAACTGACACGGGCAAGACAAGATAGAAGTTGTCAGTACATTTACCATACCACCAAGTCTATCTGACTCTTCAAACAACGATGTCAACTGACACGGGCAAGACGAGTTAGAAGTTGTCAGTACATTTACCATTCCACCAAGTCCATCTGACTCTTCAAACAACGATGTAAACTGACACGGGCAAGACGAGTTAGAAGTTGTCAGTACATTTACCATACCACCAAGTCCATCTGACTCTTCAAACAACGATGTCAACTGACACGGGCAAGACCAGTTAGAAGTTGTCAGTACATTTACCATTCCACCAAGTCCATCTGACTCTTCAAACAACGATGTCAACTGACACGGGCAAGACGAGTTAGAAGTTTTCAGTACATTTACCATTCCACCAAGTCCATCTGAATCTTCAAACAACGATGTCAACTGACACGGGCAAGACCAGTTAGAAGTTGTCAGTACATTTACCATTCCACCAAGTCCATCTGACTCTTCACACAACGATGTCATTGACAAGGGCAAGACGAGTTAGAAGTTGTCAGTACATTTAATATTCCACCAAGTCCATCTGACTCTTCAAACAACGATGTCAACTGGCACGGGCAAGACGAGTTAGAAGTTGTCAGTACATTTACCATTCCACCAAGTCTATCTGACTCTTCAAACAACGATGTCAACTGACACGGGCAAGACAAGATAGAAGTTGTCAGTACATTTACCATACCACCAAGTCTATCTGACTCTTCAAACAACGATGTCAACTGACACGGGCAAGACGAGTTAGAAGTTGTCAGTACATTTACCATTCCACCAAGTCCATCTGACTCTTCAAACAACGATGTAAACTGACACGGGCAAGACGAGTTAGAAGTTGTCAGTACATTTACCATACCACCAAGTCCATCTGACTCTTCAAACAACGATGTCAACTGACACGGGCAAGACCAGTTAGAAGTTGTCAGTACATTTACCATTCCACCAAGTCCATCTGATCCTTCAAACAACGATGTCAACTGACACGGGCAAGACGAGTTAGAAGTTTTCAGTACATTTACCATTCCACCAAGTCCATCTGAATCTTCAAACAACGATGTCAACTGACACGGGCAAGACCAGTTAGAAGTTGTCAGTACATTTAATATTCCACCAAGTCCATCTGACTCTTCAAACAACGATGTCAACTGGCACGGGCAAGACGAGTTAGAAGTTGTCAGTACATTTACCATTCCACCAAGTCTATCTGACTCTTCAAACAACGATGTCAACTGACACGGGCAAGACAAGATAGAAGTTGTCAGTACATTTACCATACCACCAAGTCTATCTGACTCTTCAAACAACGATGTCAACTGACACGGGCAAGACGAGTTATAAGTTGTCAGTACATTTACCATTCCACCAAGTCCATCTGACTCTTCAAACAACGATGTAAACTGACACGGGCAAGACGAGTTAGAAGTTGTCAGTACATTTACCATACCACCAAGTCCATCTGACTCTTCAAACAACGATGTCAACTGACACGGGCAAGACCAGTTAGAAGTTGTCAGTACATTTACCATTCCACCAAGTCCATCTGACTCTTCAAACAACGATGTCAACTGACACGGGCAAGACGAGTTAGAAGTTGTCAGTACATTTACCATTCCACCAAGTCAATCTGAATCTTCAAACAACGATGTCAACTGACACGGGCAAGACCAGTTAGAAGTTGTCAGTACATTTACCATTCCACCAAGTCCATCTGACTCTTCAAACAACGATGTCAACTGACACGGGCAAGACGAGTTAGAAGTTGTCAGTACATTTACCATTCCACCAAGTCTATCTGACTCTTCAAACAACGATGTCAACTGACACGGGCAAGACGAGTTAGAAGTTGTCAGTACATTTACCATACCACCAAGTCCATCTGACTCTTCAAACAACGATGTCAACTGACACGGGCAAGACGAGTAAGAAGTTGTCAGTACATTTACCATTCCACCAAGTCTATCTGACTCTTCAAACAACGATGTCAACTGACACGGGCAAGACGAGTTAGAAGTTGTCAGTACATTTACCATACCACCAAGTCCATCTGACTCTTCAAACAACGATGTCAACTGACACGGGCAAGACGAGTAAGAAGTTGTCAGTACATTTACCATACCACCAAGTCCATCTGAATCTTCAAACAACGATGTCAACTGACACGGGCAAGACGAGTTAGAAGTTGTCAGTACATTTACCATTCCACCAAGTCCATCTGACTCTTCAAACAACGATGTCAACTGACACGGGCAAGACGAGTTAGAAGTTGTCAGTACATTTACCATTCCACCAAGTCCATCTGACTCTTCAAACAACGATGTCAACTGACACGGGCAAGACGAGTTAGAAGTTGTCAGTACATTTACCATTCCACCAAGTCTATCTGACTCTTCAAACAACGATGTCAACTGACACGGGCAAGACGAGTTAGAAGTTGTCAGTACATTTACCATACCACCAAGTCCATCTGACTCTTCAAACAACGATGTCAACTGACACGGGCAAGACGAGTTAGAAGTTGTCAGTACATTTACCATTCCACCAAGTCCATCTGACTCTTCAAACAACGATGTCAACTGACACGGGCAAGACGAGTTAGAAGTTTTCAGTACATTTACCATTCCACCAAGTCTATCTGACTCTTCAAACAACGATGTCAACTGACACGGGCAAGACGAGTTAGAAGTTGTCAGTAAATTTACCATACCACCAAGTCCATCTGACTCTTCAAACAACGATGTCAACTGCCCCGTCCAGATGAGTTAGAAGTTGTCAGTACATTTACCATTCCACCAAGTCCATCTGACTCTTCACACAACGATGTCATTGACAAGGGCAAGACGAGTTAGAAGTTGTCAGTACATTTAATATTCCACCAAGTCCATCTGACTCTTCAAACAACGATGTCAACTGGCACGGGCAAGACGAGTTAGAAGTTGTCAGTACATTTACCATTCCACCAAGTCTATCTGACTCTTCAAACAACGATGTCAACTGACACGGGCAAGACAAGATAGAAGTTGTCAGTACATTTACCATACCACCAAGTCTATCTGACTCTTCAAACAACGATGTCAACTGACACGGGCAAGACGAGTTAGAAGTTGTCAGTACATTTACCATTCCACCAAGTCCATCTGACTCTTCAAACAACGATGTAAACTGACACGGGCAAGACGAGTTAGAAGTTGTCAGTACATTTACCATACCACCAAGTCCATCTGACTCTTCAAACAACGATGTCAACTGACACGGGCAAGACCAGTTAGAAGTTGTCAGTACATTTACCATTCCACCAAGTCCATCTGACTCTTCAAACAACGATGTCAACTGACACGGGCAAGACGAGTTAGAAGTTTTCAGTACATTTACCATTCCACCAAGTCCATCTGAATCTTCAAACAACGATGTCAACTGACACGGGCAAGACCAGTTAGAAGTTGTCAGTACATTTACCATTCCACCAAGTCCATCTGACTCTTCACACAACGATGTCATTGACAAGGGCAAGACGAGTTAAAAGTTGTTAGTACATTTAATATTCCACCAAGTCCATCTGACTCTTCAAACAACGATGTCAACTGGCACGGGCAAGACGAGTTAGAAGTTGTCAGTACATTTACCATTCCACCAAGTCCATCTGACTCTTCAAACAACGATGTCAACTGACACGGGCAAGACAAGATAGAAGTTGTCAGTACATTTACCATACCACCAAGTCTATCTGACTCTTCAAACAACGATGTCAACTGACACGGGCAAGACGAGTTAGAAGTTGTCAGTACATTTACCATTCCACCAAGTCCATCTGACTCTTCAAACAACGATGTAAACTGACACGGGCAAGACGAGTTAGAAGTTGTCAGTACATTTACCATACCACCAAGTCCATCTGACTCTTCAAACAACGATGTCAACTGACACGGGCAAGACCAGTTAGAAGTTGTCAGTACATTTACCATTCCACCAAGTCCATCTGACTCTTCAAACAACGATGTCAACTGACACGGGCAAGACGAGTTAGAAGTTGTCAGTACATTTACCATTCCACCAAGTCAATCTGAATCTTCAAACAACGATGTCAACTGACACGGGCAAGACCAGTTAGAAGTTGTCAGTACATTTACCATTCCACCAAGTCCATCTGACTCTTCAAACAACGATGTCAACTGACACGGGCAAGACGAGTTAGAAGTTGTCAGTACATTTACCATTCCACCAAGTTTATCTGACTCTTCAAACAACGATGTCAACTGACACGGGCAAGACGAGTTAGAAGTTGTCAGTACATTTACCATACCACCAAGTCCATCTGACTCTTCAAACAACGATGTCAACTGACACGGGCAAGACGAGTAAGAAGTTGTCAGTACATTTACCATTCCACCAAGTCCATCTGACTCTTCAAACAACGATGTCAACTGACACGGGCAAGACGAGTTAGAAGTTGTCAGTACATTTACCATTCCACCAAGTCTATCTGACTCTTCAAACAACGATGTCAACTGACACGGGCAAGACGAGTTAGAAGTTGTCAGTACATTTACCATACCACCAAGTCCATCTGACTCTTCAAACAACGATGTCAACTGACACGGGCAAGACGAGTAAGAAGTTGTCAGTACATTTACCATTCCACCAAGTCTATCTGACTCTTCAAACAACGATGTCAACTGACACGGGCAAGACGAGTTAGAAGTTGTCAGTACATTTACCATACCACCAAGTCCATCTGACTCTTCAAACAACGATGTCAACTGACACGGGCAAGACGAGTAAGAAGTTGTCAGTACATTTACCATACCACCAAGTCCATCTGAATCTTCAAACAACGATGTCAACTGACACGGGCAAGACGAGTTAGAAGTTGTCAGTACATTTACCATTCCACCAAGTCCATCTGACTCTTCAAACAACGATGTCAACTGACACGGGCAAGACGAGTTAGAAGTTGTCAGTACATTTACCATACCACCAAGTCCATCTGACTCTTCAAACAACGATGTCAACTGACACGGGCAAGACGAGTTAGAAGTTGTCAGTACATTTACCATTCCACCAAGTCCATCTGACTCTTCAAACAACGATGTCAACTGACACGGGCAAGACGAGTTAGAAGTTGTCAGTACATTTACCATTCCACCAAGTCCATCTGAATCTTCAAACAACGATGTCAACTGACACGGGCAAGACGAGTTAGAAGTTGTCAGTACATTTACCATTCCACCAAGTCCATCTGACTCTTCAAACAACGATGTCAACTGACACGGGCAAGACGAGTTAGAAGTTGTCAGTACATTTACCATTCCACCAAGTCTATCTGACTCTTCAAACAACGATGTCAACTGACACGGGCAAGACGAGTTAGAAGTTGTCAGTACATTTACCATACCACCAAGTCCATCTGACTCTTCAAACAACGATGTCAACTGACACGGGCAAGACGAGTTAGAAGTTGTCAGTACATTTACCATTCCACCAAGTCCATCTGACTCTTCAAACAACGATGTCAACTGACACGGGCAAGACGAGTTAGAAGTTTTCAGTACATTTACCATTCCACCAAGTCTATCTGACTCTTCAAACAACGATGTCAACTGACACGGGCAAGACGAGTTAGAAGTTGTCAGTAAATTTACCATACCACCAAGTCCATCTGACTCTTCAAACAACGATGTCAACTGCCCCGTCCAGATGAGTTAGAAGTTGTCAGTACATTTACCATTCCACCAAGTCCATCTGACTCTTCACACAACGATGTCATTGACAAGGGCAAGACGAGTTAGAAGTTGTCAGTACATTTAATATTCCACCAAGTCCATCTGACTCTTCAAACAACGATGTCAACTGGCACGGGCAAGACGAGTTAGAAGTTGTCAGTACATTTACCATTCCACCAAGTCTATCTGACTCTTCAAACAACGATGTCAACTGACACGGGCAAGACAAGATAGAAGTTGTCAGTACATTTACCATACCACCAAGTCTATCTGACTCTTCAAACAACGATGTCAACTGACACGGGCAAGACGAGTTAGAAGTTGTCAGTACATTTACCATTCCACCAAGTCCATCTGACTCTTCAAACAACGATGTAAACTGACACGGGCAAGACGAGTTAGAAGTTGTCAGTACATTTACCATACCACCAAGTCCATCTGACTCTTCAAACAACGATGTCAACTGACACGGGCAAGACCAGTTAGAAGTTGTCAGTACATTTACCATTCCACCAAGTCCATCTGACTCTTCAAACAACGATGTCAACTGACACGGGCAAGACGAGTTAGAAGTTTTCAGTACATTTACCATTCCACCAAGTCCATCTGAATCTTCAAACAACGATGTCAACTGACACGGGCAAGACCAGTTAGAAGTTGTCAGTACATTTACCATTCCACCAAGTCCATCTGACTCTTCACACAACGATGTCATTGACAAGGGCAAGACGAGTTAAAAGTTGTTAGTACATTTAATATTCCACCAAGTCCATCTGACTCTTCAAACAACGATGTCAACTGGCACGGGCAAGACGAGTTAGAAGTTGTCAGTACATTTACCATTCCACCAAGTCCATCTGACTCTTCAAACAACGATGTCAACTGACACGGGCAAGACAAGATAGAAGTTGTCAGTACATTTACCATACCACCAAGTCTATCTGACTCTTCAAACAACGATGTCAACTGACACGGGCAAGACGAGTTAGAAGTTGTCAGTACATTTACCATTCCACCAAGTCCATCTGACTCTTCAAACAACGATGTAAACTGACACGGGCAAGACGAGTTAGAAGTTGTCAGTACATTTACCATACCACCAAGTCCATCTGACTCTTCAAACAACGATGTCAACTGACACGGGCAAGACCAGTTAGAAGTTGTCAGTACATTTACCATTCCACCAAGTCCATCTGACTCTTCAAACAACGATGTCAACTGACACGGGCAAGACGAGTTAGAAGTTGTCAGTACATTTACCATTCCACCAAGTCAATCTGAATCTTCAAACAACGATGTCAACTGACACGGGCAAGACCAGTTAGAAGTTGTCAGTACATTTACCATTCCACCAAGTCCATCTGACTCTTCAAACAACGATGTCAACTGACACGGGCAAGACGAGTTAGAAGTTGTCAGTACATTTACCATTCCACCAAGTTTATCTGACTCTTCAAACAACGATGTCAACTGACACGGGCAAGACGAGTTAGAAGTTGTCAGTACATTTACCATACCACCAAGTCCATCTGACTCTTCAAACAACGATGTCAACTGACACGGGCAAGACGAGTAAGAAGTTGTCAGTACATTTACCATTCCACCAAGTCTATCTGACTCTTCAAACAACGATGTCAACTGACACGGGCAAGACGAGTTAGAAGTTGTCAGTACATTTACCATTCCACCAAGTCCATCTGACTCTTCAAACAACGATGTCAACTGACACGGGCAAGACGAGTTAGAAGTTGTCAGTACATTTACCATACCACCAAGTCCATCTGACTCTTCAAACAACGATGTCAACTGACACGGGCAAGACGAGTTAGAAGTTGTCAGTACATTTACCATTCCACCAAGTCCATCTGACTCTTCAAACAACGATGTCAACTGACACGGGCAAGACGAGTTAGAAGTTGTCAGTTCATTTACCATTCCACCAAGTCCATCTGACTCTTCAAACAACGATGTCAACTGACACGGGCAAGACCAGTTAGAAGTTGTCAGTACATTTACCATTCCACCAAGTCCATCTGACTCTTCAAACAACGATGTCAACTGACACGGGCAAGACGAGTTAGAAGTTGTCAGTACATTTACCATTCCACCAAGTCCATCTGACTCTTCAAACAACGATGTCAACTGACACGGGCAAGACGAGTTAGAAGTTGTCAGTACATTTACCATTCCACCAAGTCCATCTGACTCTTCAAACAACGATGTCAACTGACACGGGCAAGACGAGTTAGAAGTTTTCAGTACATTTACCATTCCACCAAGTCTATCTGACTCTTCAAACAACGATGTCAACTGACACGGGCAAGACGAGTTAGAAGTTGTCAGTACATTTACCATACCACCAAGTCCATCTGACTCTTCAAACAACGATGTCAACTGCCCCGTCCAGATGAGTTAGAAGTTGTCAGTACATTTACCATTCCACCAAGTCCATCTGACTCTTCACACAACGATGTCATTGACAAGGGCAAGACGAGTTAGAAGTTGTCAGTACATTTAATATTCCACCAAGTCCATCTGACTCTTCAAACAACGATGTCAACTGGCACGGGCAAGACGAGTTAGAAGTTGTGGGAAGGTGATCGACAACGTCTACTTTTCAATTCTGAGGGTAGGATTTATCTGTACCGAAATGACGGCAGAATACGTGTTTACAGACATACAAGGTCAATCTCAGTGTATACTTTCTTTTAAAGGGGCAGTAGCACGTTTTTAGGGGGAATATAAGGTGATGTCAGGAAAATGAAAATTAATGATTCCAATTGAAAGACAATGTATTAAAACTCAATGGAGCGGTAATAAATCAATATATAATGTAAAGTTTAGCCATGTAATTGCTTTTTCTTACACAAAATGAATTAAAGGTGTTCACAAAAAATGGCCATCATGGATTTTATGTGAATCTTCATACTTTGTCCTCTGACTATGGCTGATTGGCTTGTGTAATGCGATTTATGACACTATCATAATGATGCATTTAGCATTAACTTACACTTATCAGTGGTAATTTTAAAATATGAAATTATCAAAATACGTGCTACTGCCCAATTAAACGCTAGTTTATTGTAACTCATTTATCCTTATTTAAAGAAGCGTTGTTATCCATTTGTGATAATAGTGCAAACATGTCAATTAAAATTGTTTTGCCTACGTTGAAACAGCAACAGAAACAGGCAGTTTCTGCTTGTAAAAAAGGTGCCGAACTCTTGACTTTGATTATGAATTTACACTATGAACTATGTCGGGTTTTTTTTCAATTCAACAAAATATATGGCATGTCATTCCATATACTTCAACTCTGAGATAAAAAAGTTTCATATAAAAAATAAAACTCATTTCAAACATATACCATCCTTTCTAACGTAAAGAAAGGAAACTTAGCCAAGAGCATTAAAATGTAGTATATAACTATATCATTATTAATAAATGTTTTTGAATCGGTATTGACATCTTGCATAGGCCAGAATTCCCAACACAGTCAAACTCCACATTTCAAAATATAAAAAATGCCAAAGAAACCCCACAAAGTCTAATTCAGAATAGAATTGGCATTGTTTTAGCTGCACAGAATGGCATTCATTCTGCGAGCATTCGGACAATCGCTGTACGTGTGGATGCACATGTAATGCAGCGCCGAATGAAAAAAACGAGATGTTCCGATTGGACGAAGGGAGCAGTCGTTATTTCACCTGAATTGCTATCAGAATAACCTCGTTCTCAAAACGGTGTAGGGTTACCAGAATACACCGCCACTTGAATGAAGCGTTTGTACCTCCGTCGGAGACAAGCATTCCAAGCAGCCGATAACAAGTATGGAAGATGGAGAGGACCAAAATTGCCAACTTTAATTAAACTTCTTTGAGATTGCTTGAGAACGACACAAGAATCTGTGTCGAAACGTTGCATGCAATGAACAAAGAAGTTGTCATCCATTTATTCCTCTGCATTATTTGCCAACTTTAAAGGGAATCAACAACCTAGCTCGTGAAACAAAATTGACCATCGTTAATGAGAGCGTTCAGACGTGTAAGGGGGGTCTAATGACACAAACTTGGTACATGCTGTCAGCTGTAAGCGGTTGGTAACCAAACGAGTTCGTCCCTACCGAGCATTTTCGACTCTTTCGGGGCCCTGCTAATAAAACACTGGAAGTTAAAAATTCGGGTTGCAGATCCCCTTTAAGCATTCCTTTCAGCAACAACCTCCAACTTCTCTATCGCAGCATTTTAGCTATCACAAAAACGTAGAGTCCAAATGTATTGGTTCCATATGTCTTATATCTACGTTCAAATTATACCGCAATTGACTTTGACACTGACAAATTTGATTTAATACAAACAGAAGTCAATTAGGTTTTTATTATGACACCAAACATTTCCTTTATCAGATTAAAAATCTACTGAACAAGGACCATAACTCCGTAAAAAATAATGCACCCTTCTGATTTTCGAACTCAGTAAAGGTATTGATACCCTTTGTCACAAAGCAAATTTGGTTATCAAACCTTTATAGTGTTTGAAGAAGACAAATAATAACATGATGATATACTGCAAGGTTTATAATACAAGGCTTAATACATAAATTGGGATTGAACACTTAGGCAGCCCTTGTGAAAACTGTCAGTCAATAAAACTGTCTGGTTGTATTTTCGATGTGCATTTCCTTCGAGACTTGGGGCGGGATGGTGCAGTGGTAAGCGCGTTCGGCTTCGGATCAGGAGGTCTGTGGTTCGAATCCCGCCAGGGGCTCGGCAACTCTGTCTGCAGTAGAGAACTGTTCTACACTCAGTCAGATTTGGGTGCAATGCTACACTGAATTTCAGCGCAGTACCACCCATGGTTCGCTAGTTCCAGCCGGTTCTCGCAGGTTTCACCGCAATACATAGGCGCAATTGTGTTGCGGACTTTCTCCCTGCAATAATACTAGCAGCCGCGATATAAGTGAAAGCGGCGATAAACCCCACATCACCTCACATCACCGCATCTTCGAGACTAACACTGTGCGACCAGTTTGTTGCTTTTTTTTCTGTATTTTCCCTTGAGAACATACACAAGCGATGAGAGCACGAGAAACACGCGAAGCACAAGCTTGCTCGAACCGTCGTGTGACTCGAACCGAGACCCCGAGTTGCGTGCGTCGAAAGCGTTGTACATAACATCATGTCGCACGAACTCCACGTAGAAATAGACAAGATTTCATTGTCAAATGCATGTCGCTTACATTTAATTTGATGTGACTTTTTGTCTTTCGCACAAGTGATACAGCAACGCAACCAAGCATTTAAGCCAGGATTTCTTTTTTTTATCGTAAGCAAATTTAAATGAATTCAAGTCTCTAAGCACATCATTAATAATTTCTAACATAGCAATTTGATAAAATATTGAATATCTATTCTAATTACTTAAAAGGTTTTCAGTGAAATGTGAATTTCGAAGCCCCCTTCAGTTCCTGCTATAAACATAAAGCAACGAGAGTACAGTCAGGCTTTAACGGCTGTAAGGGACAAATGGAAGGATGTCCCTCTTCTATAGTGCGAACGAAGTTAGTACCCTAAGAGAAAAGTCCACTTCCGGATTTTACTAAATTAAATCCACTTTCAAAGAATTGAAATAATCAAGAATCATTTATATGCGGAATGAAAGGTGATGCCACGAAAAAAAAGTATTTCCAATTGAAAGAAAAAGTATTTAAGCTAAGTAAAGCAGTAATAAATCAGATATATGATGTGAATTTCAGCCATGCGATTCCATTTTCAAAGAATTGAATTAAAGATGCTGTTTCATACTTGCATGCGGTTCAGGCTGAAATTTAGCTATTGAGAAAAGAAATACAATACATCACTTTGTAGAAACATCTTTCGTCGAAATTTTGATATCATATTTAGATTGTTTAATCAACAATAACATACTTATTTCGACGCCCAAAGCACAGTACCCCTTGTAGAAAGGGCATAGCATTTAACGAACCCGCTTTCGGTGACGTAATCATTACGCGTGTAGGATTTACACCGTGTCACAACTAGCGTATTTGCGTTCGATGAGTATCAACTTTGGCAGCAAAGAATACCTTATTCGGAGAAAAAGAAAAGAAAATCTAGTCGTGCGCGACAAAGACGGTTTTCAAGCGTATATTTAGTAACCGGAAGTTGAGAGATGGCCACACTTGATTCGCCTTTATATTGGCTGCCGTTTCCTTAATTTTGGTAAATTATCTCATGTTTAATGAATTTTGGTCCGATTTTCCCTAGGTTGGTCGCTAACTTTTTCTAAAAAATACAACGAATACATTAAAAATATTTTTTAAAATATTGCAAGTATGATACAGCATCTTTAAATCCAGAATTGAAATAAACTAGAATCATTTATATATGCGAAATAAAAGGTGAAGTCACGAAAACTAAAATATATGGTTCCAATTGAAAGACAAGGTAATTAAACTAAATGAAGTAGTAATAAATCAAATAAATGATGTCAATATCAGCCATGCGATTCCATTTTCATACACAAAATGAATTAAAGGTGTTCACACAAAATGGCAGCCAATGGACTTTATGTGAATCTTTATAATTTGTTATCAGACTATGGATAATTGCTTTGTGTAATGAGACTTTCGACACTTTCTGCCCCTTTAAACTCGTATTAGCGCATTGAGCATGCATTCGTGTGTGGATAACTTGCGAAGTATATATATCCATTATTCTACCATAAATGTCACGGTAAAATACTCGTTTCTGATTGGCTGCTTTGAAAACTCAGAGGGCGTATAATTGGTTATACGGTGCTCTGTTTAATTCGTCTAATGCGTAGTTCTGAAATCTTGATGTTGTGTCGAAATTGTTCACAAAATATGCAATTATTGCGTTGTATGTACATTATTTATAAAATTTATTCCAACTTTCCCCCAAGCTTAACGCTTGCCGTCTGTCAAAACCGGTAAAATTCACGACACTGACAATAGTTCAGATTTCTCGTTCGCACGGTTCATCATTCTGTAGCCGGTTTGACCAAAACGGGAATTTCATACGAATTTGAATCTAAATGCGTCATACATTTACCTTAAATTTATTTACAACACCAATGCAATTCTACTGACGTCAAATTTGTGAATATATGCAGAACTTAATATAGCGCTAATCGCGTTCGACTTTAAATTAAATTTAGAGCTATAAAAATTCCGTTATATGCCGCTGTTTTTCAAACACAGTATGTTTATCTCCTAACTATTTATTATTTATCATTGTAAGATTGCTTCATCCTCTTTTCTGCAGTTCACCAATAAAAGTACACTTAAGGTATTTTCTTCCACTTCAAACAAATATTAATCAACAAGAATCATTTTGCGATTATGACTAAACCGCGCTTCCATAGAAACCACATGTCTTAGAATCTTATTATTTTAAGATAGCATAATCTTCTCCGCCGCCCGACAACGAAGTTCCAATACAACCGGATATCTGCCTCTCTCTGAATCGCTTCCCAGAAACACTTGCTCCATTGTCGATACTTAGCGGCCATGCTCAAATATCAGCATCATAAACAATTTAAATGGGAATTTCATAATCTTGCATTTGGAATGTAACCAAAAAATAGTTCATGAACACTTTTTTGTCAATAAGGCGAATAAAATGTGAGGGATTCTGCACGTAAGGTGGTCTGAATATGTTTTTAATAATTGTCCATACTTTTTGTTTTATTAAAGTGACATGATCGTAAAAAGTAACCATAATACAAATTTGAACTTTAAAGTAGGTTTTTATTTTATTTTATCAAGGTGTATGCAGTGTGTCGTGCCAGGCAATTTTGTAATGGTCTGCGTACAATTATCAATGAAAATTGAAAATATAATCAACGTGCTATTGCCCCTATAACATACATATCCATTTCAACGGTTTGAGTCTTTCTGTACAGTTTTGCAATATTTAACCAGTGTGAAACAAGAGTCTAATTGCATCAAGGAACATCTCATTACTTCAGAATTAAGCTCCCTTTTGATCAGTGTATACTTTCAAATGAAAAAAAGAATCGAATAGTAAACACAAACCTTTTTGTTTTCATTATCATGGAAAATTATATTTTCAAATAAAAGGCTGGCAGTTCGGAAACTTGCGTTTAGGGCTTTGCGTAGGAAGATGTGAAATTGTCGGCCAGGGAGTTTGACGTGCCCACATTAAAATAACATTCATAGGTGCACCCGTGTAAACATCAACATTTTGTTTTATGAACACCTCAATCAGACAGACAAAACAGCAGCGAAGGAGACGGCGGGTGACCACGCCCCAGGAAGACCGCTATATCCGGGGAATCCACCTAAGAAACAACTTCATCCCTGCAACAGCAACGGCGTTTGGACATTCTATAATATAAGTCGTACGGTGTAATGGCGACTGCAAGAACAAGATCTTAGAGAACAGCGTCCTTACCGCGGGGTAGTACTGAACCAACAACCTGACTGAAACATACTACAGTAGCCAATGCATGTTTAATGAAGCCAAGCCCGAAACTGGTCACGTGTCCTCTTTTCTGATGAAAACGGGACTTGGATCCTTCAACCGTTTGTCAACCAACCGCTTCGAGGTATTGTCTTCCAACATGACAACGCCTAACCTCTAAAAGTCAGATCTAAACAAGATTTGTACGGTTTAGCGTGGCCTTTGTCTTTACCAGACACGAACCCTGTTGAATATTTGTGGGATCACCTTGATTCCAAGACTGGATACAATAATTACAATAAAATCGACTTTCGACTTTGACTAAAGAAACGGAAACATACGTGGTTTAAAAATCTCTATTTATTCTTGATGTAATGAATATACATTCAAATGATTCCTTTTCTAAGGCATGTTAACTTTAACCCGTTTAAGGGTTAGTATACTTTCCTTTTGACACGATGACATGATGAAGTTAAAACGGAAAAGTAAGTTTTAAAACAAAATATGACGATTTGAAAATAAAATATTACAATGCAATACAGCAGTATACATCATATGAAAACTTAATAAAAGAGGATGACAATATTTCAATATTGAAATGAAATGTGACATGAAATAATAACATTCAGTCTCTGAAAAAAAGAGTTCTTTTCTAATTTCATTATCTTGATTTTCTATTTAAAATAAAATAAAAAGGAGCCCTTAACAATACTTAATTTCCTAAAGTTAAGGCATCTAGACTTGCCAATATCTTCTAGACTTAAGAGGGCTCCTTTAATGTTTTGTTTTCTTTATGATCTAGATAACTGACTAATATTGTGGCAATAATATGTAACATGTAATAATACACTTTAAGTTTCCACCACAAACATAACCAGTCATATTTATCATATGTGCAGCTTTATATCACGTGAAGCAACATTTTTCTATAAATAAAATGAGATATCCTATTTCGTAGTAAGGTTATGAAAACCATTTTGACGTCAATGAGCGGGACTTTTCGTTAAATAGAGCAGTCTGATATATTTGCGTACTGAGGGATGGAATAAGATTTAAATAGTTAATGAATAATTATTGTGCAAATTAGTTAAAAATCACCCTCGCTGCTCAAATGGTTAAAATGATAATCTAATTTTAACAATACACACACTCGTTTCGTAAATAAAAAGCAAACATTTCAAGCCATTTGATAAAACAATGTCCATGTGATATATATTGCAAAGGAAAAAACCATTCTGATTTGTCAAGTAAGTGTCCATTCAATATGGTTATACAATAATGTAAATTATTTGGACAGTCTCACAAAACAAATGTGAAGCACTGTTTGTAAAGGAACCCTGTTCCGCA
The DNA here is from genome assembly GCA_916613615.1 of Steromphala cineraria. Classification (NCBI taxonomy): domain Eukaryota; kingdom Metazoa; phylum Mollusca; class Gastropoda; order Trochida; family Trochidae; genus Steromphala; species Steromphala cineraria. The sequence goes on from OU744723.1 coordinate 50,017,943, forward strand.
ACCAATCGGTTGCGTACGAGTTATCTCCCTTGAAACATTAGGACACAATTGATTTTCCGTTCACACGCAGAAAAGGATTTCAAATATGTTAAAATCCTGTATCATAAGTTAGGTAGGAACGATAATGAAGCTGTATATATAGAGAATTCGTCATGATTTCATTGGCTTACAGGCACTTCATAATTTATTGCACGTCCTGATCTTCATCAGCTCCTGAATGTATCCTTATGGCTTCCATCATTCTTCCCCACAGAGGTAGATCAAGTCATAAACTGTTGATCCAGCCTCTGTCCGAATATGGCAAAATTCCCTTTTAACAGCAGTTTCCCCTTGCATCTCAAACCATTTGAAAAATTTCAGGCCAATGAAAACACTTCTCGCACTGAAAGGGTAGTTCTCGTTACAAGGCCTTTGTCATGATTTGGTAGCGGGGTCCCCGCTAAATATCAATTTTGCTAAGTAAGCGAAAGTCCAAGTTACACAACCACTTGCTGCAGTACTCGGTTCAGAAAAGCAGCGAGGTATGAGTGAATGATGAATAAAGCTTGATTCTCAGATCCCCTTAAAGACCCATTATCATACTTTCATGCGATTCGGGATGATATTTAGTTATTGAGAATATAGAAAAACCACTCGGTAGAAATATCTTTCGTCGAAATTTTGATATCACATATACATTTTTTACCAACAATAACATACTTATTTCGACGCCAAGAGCACAGTATACCCTGAAAAAAGGGCATACAAACAAAAAAATCTGTCGTCGATATTTGATATCACATTTACATTTTTTGACCAACAATAACATACTTATTTCGACGCCAAGAGCACAGTACCCCCTGTTAAAATGGCATACCATTTTACGAACCCGCTTTCGGTGACGTAATCATAATGCGTGTAGGATTTACACCGTGTCTCAAGTACCGTAATTGCGTTCGATTGGTATCAACTTTGGCAGCAACGAATACCTAATTCGGAGAAAAAGAAAATAAAATCTAGTCGTGCGTGACAAAGACGGTTTTCAAGGGTATATTTAGAAACCGGAAGTTGTGAGATAGCCACACGTGATTCGCCTTCATGTCTGCTGCCGTTTCGGTCATTATGGTAAATCATCCCCAATTTTTAAGGAAATACAAGGAAAAAAAGTAAAATTTCTTTTAAACGGATTGAACTCTGAAAATGGGTCTTTAACTTTGCATCGTAACGTCACCGCAGGCAATCGTCACCGTATCTACATAAAACAAATTTATACATTTTCTTAAACCTACAAAAGAGTTACTTTCATTAAAGATAAATGAATTAAAACAGACTAGGTGTCCAAGCAGACGTGAATACCGTCAAGCTCCGCACAGCGCAGTTCACCTGACTGATTCAGACTTCGCGTGTAATAAAGGCATCGATTCTGAACCTGCACCGTCGGGAGTTTCCAAAGTGGGCGACTGAAATCAGATTGCATCGTTTCTGTCGTCTGCCGAAATCCAACATGGCGGGACTTTAGCGAGATTGAGACAAGAGTTAATGAATTTCACTGAAACAAAGCAACAGTAGATAGAGAGCTTGTGTAATTAATCCGTACTGGCTCCAGATACAGACTAGTTGTTGATTTAATTCATTTATAACGATGTTTTAGAAAGTTTCGTCTATACCGGTCTATTATGACTCAACAGGCAACACACGATGTAGTCTCAAGGATGCTGATGTGTAGTACCCAGACTATAGTTTGTAGCCCAACATTCAAAGTTAAAGCAAATATTTAATGAAAATGATTCATGTTTTTAAATTCAATAATTGCTGATAGAGATATGTCTCCTGTGATGTTCATGCGTTGCGATTTGTCGGACATTTAATTTTCTCAAACTTTTTAAAAAAAAATGTTTTTATTCCAGCATTCAATCAAAAACAGTGCTACCTGTATGTCATAACAAGTTATGGGTAGATGACAAAATATACAAGATGTAATGGCTGTAATATACATATAAAGTTTAGTACTCAAACATTTTCTCAAACTTACTAACATAAAATGGAGGGTTGTTAAAACTCAAATTCTAACCTTTAAACATATTTCAACGTATGATATATTTAAAATATCTACTTATCTTCATTAATATCACCTGCACTGATTTATAGTGGGATTTGTAAACGTCTTAACCCTTTTTTCAATTAGTTGTATTATTCTCTCGTCAAAGATCGTATATATATAGACACGAAAATCAATTAAATAAACAACTTATTGACACACATGTACATTTATGTAGCGTAATGTTTTGACTGCTATGTTACTTCTATGTTTTACATAAGCTATATGTGTTTTGAACTTTGTTTAAAAAAGGATTTTGGATATGTTGGTCGTATGACCATAATGCCTTTTGGTGAAAAAATAGTTCGATTTCATCAAACATTGTAGATATTCAATATCTTTATACAACGAAATTTCAGAGAATATCTAATTAGTCATTAGTTTTACAAGTAATTCTGCAAAATGATATCAATATGTGAACGTTTCCCTTCTCCAAAACTAATCGCTGTTACTAATTTCATATCTGTAGTTTCCGATTCATTTGACTTCTTTCAGAAAGGGAGTCTGCAACTCGTGTAACTTCCGCTAGGTGGCGCCTTGTCGGTATTGTCAATTCTCTTTGATCTCCGTTAAGTGTCGATTTCTTGTCAAAGTCCGCGTAATGAGGGAAAATGGTTGTCGCCATTGAACGCTACATTAGTATAATAGTCAATTTGTATAATAATTTTCCAATACTTCTGCTTAAAGCGTAGTTGGTAGTATAACTCTGGCACCATGATTTGTGGAGCATTTTTTGATAATGCGTCGAACTGTCTTCCGGAAAGATGAAGGTTATGTTTCATGTTTGCAATATAGGTATTGTAAACATACAGCATTAAAGGGGCAGTAGCACGTTTTTTGACAATCTTATATTTTCAACTTTTCACTGATAATTGTACGTTAATACTAGATGTATTACTTTGATAGTGTCAAAAATCCTATTACACAGACCAATCATCCATAGTCAGAGAACGAAGTTATACAGATACACATAAAAGTCATTGGCAGCCATTTTTGTGTGAACACCTTTAATTCATTTTGTGTAAGAAAAGGAATCGCATGGCTTAACTTTACATTATATATTTCATTCAGTATTGCTTTATTTAGTTAAAATACATTGTCTTTAGATTGGAACCTTTTATTATCATTTTCCTGACATCACCTTATATTCCCCCTAAACATGTGCTACTGCCCCTTTAAAGGCAGGTTATCATGCAATTTCATGCTCAAATTGGCAATTTAAGGACATTTTCTGAAATGTGCACACTTAAACTTTCTATTGATCACATGACATAGTCCTATTCCTTCCTATTGAATCAATGTCAATTAATCAGGGTGTCAAATAAGGTTTACACAAAATAGATAAAAGAAGATTGCGCAAATCAATCAATCAATGTTTATTCAATCAATCTTCATTTAAAAATATGCCCCACGCCTGAAATACAGTTAGCAAAGCAAAATTTATATATTGTACAATTTATGAAACATAAGTTATCATATAAACTCACGGGCAAAAGAAAGGTTTCACCTCAGTTGGTTTCGATTTTACAACGATTTGAAATATTTGACGCATTTGATTATGGAATCATCAACATTAATCATATCTACAATATTTCATATGAATTGATCGTTGATTGATTCATTTTTTGTTAAGATATCTTTGTTTAAAGAAGACCGGGGTAAAAAATGAAATTTACACCAACATTACCCCTACCATGTTAAAAAGGGTGTAAATGAGTGGAAAACAAGGTTTGTTTTGTGATTTTTTTAGTAAAATATAGCTTATATATCGATGGCCATATGTCGTTTATTAAAATTAAAATTTTCAAAAAAAAAATTAAAAAGTTCAATTTAAAAAAAAAAAAAATCAAATACGTCTAGAAGTATTCTTTGATTGATAACTAAAGGCTTGCACTGTTCTGTTTTAGCGTACGACGTCTAAAAATGAAAATATTTGTAATTGAAAATTATGTATATGATGAAATCAGCTAAGGTGAAACCTTTCTTTTGCCCATGAGTTTAATGGTCACGACATATTGATTAATATCTTGTCCGATGAAAGAAGTCCATATCGTATCATTTACAGCATTCATCATAAGAACAAACTAGTCTAGGCTACATTATATCATAGCGAATGTTTAACCAAACTTGTGTTTTCCAAATCTTAAAAAAAATTGCGATCACAATTGATGCCAAGTGGCATATTTTTTCATTGGAATTAATGTCAACAATTAATATTACAATTAGCGTTTTGATACTTTGAACATGTGAACACTGTCGTGTCTGAGAAATAGAGAATGTTGAGAATAGCAATGGATCTGGTTTCCCATTCCTTGTGAAATGAGTCCTGTCTGCCAGCCCCACAGTACCTAGTAGTATATAGTTACTTTTAGTCCAAGCTGGTAACTTTTTGACATATTTCATCAAATTTACTAAATACTGACATCTGGCCTATCAATATACACTCATGGTTGCTCAACTAGGATAAATAAGGTAAACCATAGCACTGTTTATAACCGTACACCGGAACTAGCGAGGTGTACGGCGGAGAAATGTTGCTAGCGAGGAGCCAAAATCGAAAGTTAGGTAATATTTTACTTCATAACCTTCAAATAATCAACCAAATGTGGTAATTTTAGCACACATACTTAGTAAAATGTATGTGCTTGTCATTCTGTAATCAAGGGACTGTAACAATGACAGTTGCGAGTAATGCTGTAACATATTTGCTATCTCTGACTATGAACAGGATATGACATTAAATAGTTATGTCTCAGAAAGCTATTGACATGATAATAACATAGAAAAATTTGATGAAACGGCGATGATTGCTTTTTAAGCGATCCAGTTTGCGATCACGCTCCTCGCTAGCAACATTTCTCCGCCGTACACCTCGCTAGTTCCGGTGTACGGTTATACACAGTGCATAGGCTATCAACGGAATCGAGACCCATCTTATCCAAGGCATATGATAGATGTCGAAGTCTCGGTGAATTTTAGACTTAGTGTACAGCCAGTGCTGGTTGTAGAGTTCCTGAGTATGATTCTTTTCGAAAATCGAATTCGACTCGTCCTCATAAACTGGAAAGAAAATGGTACTCTCGCAGGTAGCGTGAAACCAAACACATAGATGCTATCACATAAAGCTAGCACTAGAGTGACTATAGATTATTTTAGAGGCATTTTAAGAAGTTGGAATGATGATAATGAAACGAACGAACGAACGAACGACAGTAGAGCGACGTCACATCTTTATTCCTGACAGAATAGTTGAGAGAGATTGACTGAAAACAATAAACAATACTTATATAGTTTAAATGCATCAGTCAATAGATATGTTTACATTCATACATGTACATGCAGCCGAACTTACATACTCCATGTTCATTACAATGAAAAGGCTTGTATATTATAAGTCATTTAAACATATTGATAAGTTAATACATTTAATACAGTTTATTGCTTATCTTACCGTTTTATATGCGCTCTTAAACTTGACTTGGACTTGACTTGGTGACATGACATCGTCACACCACGAGCTTCACTTGGTAACATGTGACAATCAGACAATCATCTGGATTTAACTGCCCCTGACTGGGCTCACGTGCGCTATGCGCAAACGACACAACTTTTAAATATACTTGACCAACCAGATCCTTACAGATAATGAGGAGGAAACTATGGATGACAACCTTATATTCATGATATGCGACGTTTTAACAAGATTTTGGGTCGTAATGTTGCAGAGAAACACATTCCTGTCGTATACCCGGTAGGGAGGGGACACTATAAGATGGCGACGAAAAGAGATTAACAAAGGTAGAGGTCTGATTTCAGTGCTCCTTTCTACTAGCCCAAAAGGGTTTGAAAGGTAAAATGATGGAACACATTAACCCAACTGTATATCAATTGTTCATCTGCTTGATAACGACATAAGATTCTGGTCGAAAAATAGCATATCATAAACAAAGAGGTTCTCTTCCATTATTTTTCATCATTATCATATGACTTGAGACTTCCCGAGCAATTACTTAAACCAAATCTAACTAGGGAGATCCTTCGCTTTGGCTGTTTGTCCATTTTGAGGAGGAAAGTGGTACACAAATGGTTTTGGAACATTTTATTTTAAATGAAAAGGCATCGACAAACAAAGTTACATAATTGTTTTTCTGCGTTTTATCATATCCTACCTGTCTCTTAAAGCATTCTTTGAAAAAAACCCACTTCATTTAATGAAAAACAATATTGCAACTTTCATCTTGAAATAATCTAATTTATCAAAACAAACAAATCAAAATCAAAGATAATATCTTCTGTATTTTTATGATTAATACCCAAAGCGTTAAACCACGGCGATAAATATGTTTCAAAGGAGATAACATTGTTTGATATAATGTTTATCATCTGCAGAAAATGTCTTTAAAAGAAGGGAACACACGGAGAGGTTTAGTTGAACGCTGGGGGCAAGTATGTTGAAAAGCCTACTTCGGCTTCGTGGCTCCGAACAGCGCATTAAGCGACCCCTATCCAATTCCAATCAACATACATAACTTAATAAAGCCCTGTCTGGATCTATGATATCCTTGTAAAAAGCTCTGGGCATATAAGTATGGCGTCCCTTCTGAGCGGTCGAGGCGCCATCATCGAGGGTAGAGACTGTTGGCGAAGAGTGGGCCTTTAGTTTTCCCTTAGAATGAATAATAAAACCATTACCAGTGCAACTAATCTTCAAACGAATGTTACTGACAGGACAAGATTTAATTAGCCAATCAGAGTCGTCCTTGTTGAGGTCAGGTGACTGACTGGTTATCGTCCGGATCTGCGCTGTTAGACATTCTCGTTTTGATCAAGTCTCTGAACATTGTTTACATACCAGGCGAATCTTGTTAATGCTTTATTGTTGTCTTACTCTATATTTTAATATTAAATCCAAAAGGTATTTTCACTTCCAAATATGTATTTTTTTCTAATTTATGAAGGTATCAAGTTGCATAGATCTTCAACCTGTGACCAATTGGTAAACGACAAAAGTAGGTCTATCTTAAGCTAGGGCGAATATATCCATTGGCTCTGTAGCTTACTAAGCTAGCTAAGTCTTTTTGTCTCTATATCAGTAGTTACAGGATCACCAAATTCACGAAAAAAATCCTCATCAACTAAGAAGTCTGTAAGAAAGGTTTTATCTTTAAGATGATGATACATGGTCGTCTTATACGGATTCAAAGAAGACGGAATTGGTTGCCAATAATGGTTCAAAGTGTCATCAATTACAGCTTATAATTAATTATAATTGAATTATAGCACCTATCACATGATGAGATTCTACATTAGGTTTACCTTTAATAATATTAAATAAATACTGTAAAACCTGGAGTGTACAAGTTTGCTGGTTCATTTGATGAAAGGGGGATTAAAAAGGTTTTGAGGGCGTGGTACCTGTGTCTCGCATTATGGGTAATTGACGTCGATTCCTTCCATAACATTATTTTAATATAGTTATTGTTTTTTTTGCAATGATATTGTAAATTTTGGCAAAATGGTTATTGGTAGTCAATAACAAAATAACATTATGTCTTAACCCCATTAATTTGAACATTTCCTGCAAAATTCGTATTTCGCCAGAAGTATAAATTTTTTCAAAAATTGATTTGATTGACCCTTTTGATGGCGAAAGAAATAAAATATTGTCAACAATCTACTATCGACTAGTAATTAGACCCATGGTTGTTGATTGAATGGAAAGGGTGGTTAATATCACAATGCTTTTGCCATGATTCAGTAGTCAAAATGATGATTTTAGAACAGCGTCGTTGATTGCACAACTAACTTTGATTGCCTCCAATCATGCATTTCCGATACAATCATGAACAAAGATCGTACATGTTCTGTAAATAAATCGTTTTGATAATTTAACTTGACTCAGAATTAAGATTCCGATACTCACTGAATATCACAAAGAAATATTTTGGCCATAATCGAGCCCCAACTAAAAAAAATTGTTCTTTTTTGACGATAACAAGTTGAAGTTGTGACATAATTTTAAAATATGAATCAATATAAGACACATTAAAGGAGAAGAATATTTGAAAACACTTCTTATATGCTAAATTCATTTTAGTACCATATTTTAATTCTCGGCTTGAAACTTTTTCATTAAATCCAACAACCACAATAGGAAACTGTATCAAAATATTTCTCATGTAGAAAATGTAACAAAAATATCAGATGGGTATGCTGTCTTTGGATCGTTGCACGCGCCACCCTAGAGATTCGAACCACAGACACTAGAGAAACCCAACTCCCAAATAGACAACAACTTGTTTCAATCTAGGGCCCACTTAACAATTAGGTCTGATCGAGAGATATACGTCTGCAGAAACGAACGCCATTGTATATGATGCTATCAACATCTCGGAGACGAGAAACTGCGAGATTTAATTCATTCTCGTACTGGCTCATAGATTCCCATTGAAAAGGTTTGTCATCCTTAAACGAGATTGTAACAACATCTCGCGAGAACCGACGAGAAATTAGCAAAGTGCAGCTACAAGTCTACGATTAAAACCCAAGCGAATGTCCGTCTCACGATCGGCGTTGAAAGGCGTGTAAAGAAGAATATATGAATATAGAATAAGGCCCTTTGAGGTTTGGAGTGGCGAAACGTCTCGGATCTACAGTTTCCCGCCTCCTGCTTGGGGAGCATGGCCGCCATCTTTATCACTGTGAATCCGCAAAGGGATCTTTCTGTCCACTGAGGCGTCACAGATTGTAAGGACGAACCATCTACACTTTCTTACAGAATATCGTTCTATACTTTTTCAAAATTTGGAAAAAATATTAATAATAATTTAGCTAAGCAAAGAGCTAGTGCATCCTGTCCAAATTGAGGAAGAACTTATACTACAGTTGTCTAAAAAAGAAACTACACTTGTGAAGAAGAATATATTTCATGACTTAAAACGACTCTTATGAGTTAGAATTTAACAAAAATTATATATACAAAATTAAGATATGATATAATAAATTAACTCTTATATACCGGAAGTTAAATAGTAGATCCTTATATTGTTTTCATTGCATCGATAAAAAATAATTCTTAATATTAACATGTTCCCTATATAGCTAGCCTGAAGGCGAAACAGTGTGCTATAGTGCCTTCAAGACAGTCAGCCCACGTATCAAATTGACCAATCCGAACTCAGCTTACCAAGCCACAATAGTCTGCCTTCGCACGTATAACGTTGGAGGGTCCATAGGTCGCAGAAAGGTCGGCTGACGCGACCCTCTATTAGACCTTTCTAGACTCAGTATAGGAGTGAAACGGATAATATTGAGGCTAGGTTTACTTAGACTGCCTTCAAGAGAGAATTGAATCTACGATGGTCTAAAGAAGACTTGTTGGGCAAATTAATTACTTTTGACTGATTGACACGCTTCACTGTCTGGTTTCGAACAATGTCGGATACACCGTCGATTACCTTAAAGGGGCAGTAGCACGTTTTTTGAAAATTGTATATTTTAAAATTTTCACTGATAATTGTATGTTAATGCTCAATGTATTATTTTGATAGCGTCATACATCTCATTACACAAGCCAATCAGTCAAATAGTCAGATGACAAAGTATGACGATTCACATAAAATCCATTGGCGGCCATTTTGTGTGAACACCTTTAATTCATTTTGTGTAAGAAAAAAGAATCGCATGGCTAAACTTTATATCATATATTTGAATTATCACTGCTCTTTTTAGTTTAAATACAATGTCTTTCAATTGAAACAATTAACTTTCATTTTTCTGACATCACCTCATATTCCCTCTAAAACGTGCTACTGCCCCTTTAAATCTGAGACTTTCCTGCAACAGTCAAAACTTCTCGAACAGATGACACTTTTGGTAACTATGACCGTCGTCAACTCACGAAGTGGCTCTACGAGTTATATGATATGGTCATACTCTAACCCTCATTGGAAGGGTTAGAATGAAACCGGTCAGTGTTTAGACAGTACATTAATACAACTTGTTCATTGAAGTCGAACGTGAAGTCCACTTGTCCGCAGCAGTTACTTTGGATCACGAAGGGTGCGAAGAATCCACACGTGAATATGAAACAATGACTTAGCAAGGGTGATACTTTTTGAAAATTCAGTATATTTAGAACTTGATTTTATTTACAAAACAAGACAGTTATAACAAGATGAATTGTACAAGCACAAACTCAAAGGAAACAGGATCAGCAAACAGGCTAAAGTAGCCTTTATAAATGCTTCTCCTTGGATAATCTTAAAGAATAATCATATAAATACATTTGTCGAAAATACAATACATTTTAAATACGCGTGTAAATAATATCTTACTAATACTAGTAAATGAAACGAAAATTTCCAATTGGTACCATATTGATATGGAGATACTTGATTGCATGCATCTTCCTACGCAGAGCCTAAAAGGCCAGTTTCAAAACTGTCTTTTATGCCTTGCTGCATAGCCTTGAGTTTTCTGTGCTTGCTCTCTACTCTGTAGGGGCACTATAGCAGCACAGAAAAGTAAAGTCTCTGCAGCAAGGCATAAAATGACAGTTTGGAAACTGGCCTTTTAGGCTCTGCGTAGGAAGATGGATTGCATGCTAATCATGAACATTGCTACAAACGGCAGATGAAGTATTTAGGTCAGTAATGTTCTATTTCCCTGAATATATAGTTCTGCCTCGCTAAACTGAGACTATGACTTTAGAGAGAAAACAATTGCTTAATATCAATTATACCTCAACTCTTGAATCGAATTATGGTTGGGTAAGGAAACTTGACAGGTGCTGAGGTGTGACTTTGCTCTTTTTTAGCTTAAAAATATCATCGATGACTCCGTTGTCTATTAATGTCTAATACATAACCTGTACTTTCATGCTAGCTTCGCAAAACTTGATCTACATTCAAAACATGGCCTCACGATGTATATTTTGTGGCCTTAGTTTGCCTTGCATATTATTCTCCTTTTTGGTGTTCTTCAATTCATTTTATTATTAGTTTCATAAACATCAATTAAAATATGACTGACCCAGGAAGTAAATTTGGCCTAAAAGAGACACTAGTTTTATTTCACGTTTTGGAAAGCCAGAGCTTTAGTTTTTAATAAGAGTTTTGAATGAACTTTGACTTACGCATAATCTTATCTGAAGTTTTGTGACCACCATTGGGAAAGAGGGGTAAATAAGAACAAAGATCACGTTGACTTTATTCAGTTCTATAACTTCAATGCCTTTTGAGAAAAAAAACAACATCATATAAACAAACAAATAAGCTGTGTTTGTGAAACGCTGATGCACCCAAGATCAAGGTCAAGGTCACGAATTAAAAAAATTATGACCTCATCTGTAAGGTCTTATCATGATCGATGAACATGTGAAATATCAAAGGTCTATCTCTATCCAATCACAAGTTAAGGCCAATGTTAAAGTTTACGAAAAATGCTTGCTGCTCAAGGGTCAAGGTCGCGATGAAAACAAATATGACCTCATCTGAAAGGTCTTATCATGATATATGCACATGTGAAATATCAAAGGTCTTATCCCAAGCAATCAAATATTTAGCAAAGTTACAGTTTTATTGTGACAAACAGACGGACAGACAAACGGACAGGGCAAAAACAATATACCCACGGAATCCCCGATTCGGGGGCATAAAAAAATCCAAAACAGGCATTTTACAAAAATACATGAATAAATTGTAGGCCGTCCTTTTGATGTGAAATATGGCTTTGGGCATAGATTCTATTAGCGCTGAACCGTTTGTATATAAGATATCTTTGAAACAAACGACATCGCTGGCGCCGACATATAATCTTCATTAATATTAACTCTGAAAAACTGCTCCAGTAAGAATTCATTGTTCGAGATATCTAGTTACTGGTGTCATCTTTGTTCGAATAATATCACATTAACATCATGAGTTGTTTTTCAACAAGATTTTCGTTCCTTGATCACATTTTGTCTGGCCAATTCGCGCCGGTTCTATTATTTCTTGACAAGCGTATCTTTTTCTATCGAGCCACATCTGCTATACGGACTCTAATGGATTTTACACCTCTCATTTTGCTTGCTTTAATCAAATATTTCAATACATTGGCGACAGAATTCTTTCTACCTGTGAGCCGAGCAGACGACACCTAACAATAACATGGCCTCCTGCATGATTTGCACGAGTTGCGCGTGGCACGTGCGCAGCTGACGTCACGACATGGCAACACATCATGTCCATTTCGCGTCTATTTGGCGAGACGCGCCTGCCATATATCTCATGTGATGACAGCTGCTTGTCTTCTCGTCATCAACGACAGAAGATAGATAGTAATTATACATGTCACGTGTCTCATCGGCCAATATCTAGCCCTGAACAAGTATATACATCTCTATCGGTCGTTTTCGCTTCAATTTGACTCGCGGCCCGGACAATGTATATTAATATTTGCCTGTGACCGCCAATTAGCAAGCAGGTGCGTTGTCTTCAAATCAATCGGTCACGTGATCGCTGAAATTGATATCCCGTAATTAAAGTCGGACTCGATAGGCCTTGTCTACGTTTCGCGCCGTGTGAACGAGAAATATGAACACGCTGGCTCCAACAATATTCTAACAACGCTAATCAAACTCATATCGCCTCACACAGAAGTTATTGTCACATCCAATCATTATTATTAATACAAGCTTACTGAATAGTGGTAAGACATTGTGGAACCACGCTGTACGAATATAGGTTCTGTGTGAAACTGATATTCTGCGTGGTTTGCAGAGAAAAGAAAGAGGCAAAGAAATGAATCTACAATATTTATACATACATGAAATGAAAGTAAGAAACCATATCAGGTTCATTTTAAAATTTGTGAAAAAAAAAGATTTTGAAAGTTTTTAATTTTGAAGTAAACATAACTGATAGGCCCTACGCCTTTACTAAATACCAGTAAAGGCTTTTTAAGTATCAGATATCTTTCCATGACATATTCGTTTCCAGTGTGACTTTTCGAGCATTACGCCGACTTACCTTTCAATGTACAAAAGGTGAAACGTTCAAAGTTTGAAAATGATCAAAAGTGAATTTTAAAGGGGCAGTAGCACGTTTTTACGGGGAATGTAAGGTCATGTCAGGAAAATGAAAATTAACGGTTCCAATTGAAAGACAAATTTCCTAAACTAAACTAAGCAGTAATAAAACAAATATATAATGTTAATTTCAGCTATGCGATTCCCTTTTCTTACACAAAATGAATTAAAGTTGTTCACACAAAAATGACCTCCAATGAACTTTATGTGAATCTTCATAATTTGTTCTTTGACTGTGGTTGATTGGTTTGCGTAATAAGATTTTTGACACTATCAAAATAATACATTTATCTTTTACATACAATAATAAGTGAAAAAATGAAAATTTTCAAAAAAACGTGCTACTGTCCCTTTAAGTTATGATATCCTTGCATATTTTCTTTACATATTCGTTTCAATTGTGACTTTTCTAGCAGTAAGCCTACTTGCCTTTTAATTTGCAAAAGATGAAACGTTAAAATGTTTGAAAATGATCAAAAGTGAATTTTAAGAAATTCGAATTAAAACGAATAAAACTTGAACACGATTTTACTTATTTCAATATATGTATTATTATGATCACGTTATTTGTATTACAAATACCAATGCCACTATGAGAACTGTTTTTCTCAATTAAACTCTTATCTTTACTTATGTTCTTTCATCATACGTACCTTCTTGTTTCAAGCATTTATTTATATAAGCTCTGTTCACTCTTGTTCTGTGTTTTCTTAAAGTATCGTTTCTTTCTTTATGCTAAACGTGTTTGTTCAAAGGGTCAAACTTAATACAAATATAAGTGTCTTCTGATTCCAAATATAATATTTTAAAGGCCAGGGGCTTGTAACTCGAAACAGTCGTTAAATGGTCTTTAGTTAAGGACAGGATACCTTATTTTAACGTTGTGTGACTGGAAGTAGTAGTAGGACAATCCTTAAAAGATGAATTAACGACTATGTTTAAGGTCTACCTTTGACCAGCCCTTTAGCAGTCGTTAGCAAGCGTGGTCGTATACCATGTGAACGTTTTCAATCTTAAATTATTAATCTATTAAGATAAACAAAGACAATCAAAGAATACGTTATATTTCTAAACGTTGATTCTAAAATAGAAATAATATGCACTAAGCAGATAAAAGTTAGATACTGATATCAAAGGTTAATAAAGGTTGTTTAATAAGATGTCTGCGGTTGTCCGAGTTTCAAGATGTGTCAACGATGATTTCAAAATTATATTGCAATATTTTCCAAAACAAAAATGAAGTATAATCTAACCATGCGATTCATTTTGAAATGTTGATGAATCTGTAAATGGTTAAATTATACCAATGAAGGCCCACAATATATTGAATATTTGTTTGCTTCATATCATAGCATCGTCAATGAAAGTCAGCTGAACAACTATAATGTCAACATGCTATTTTAACCATCGAAATATTGTAAATTTTTAACAAGAATACTGCATACTAAACTCACGGGCAAAATAAACTATTCAACTAAGTTGAGTGTATCATTAATTTTGTATACTGTTAAACATTGCGGCGATTTTATGATGTTGTGGCGAGATGAGGTGAGGTGAGGTGATATGAAGTTTATCGCCGCTTTCAAGAGTATTTCACTTATATCGCGCCTGCTAGTATTATTGGAGGGAGAGAGCCCGCAACACCATTGTGGCTATGTATTGCGGTGAAACCTGCAAATCGGCTGGAACTGGGTGGTACTGCGCTGAAATTCAGTGTAGCATTGCACCCAAACATGACTGCGTGTAGAGCAGTTCTCTACTGTGGACAAAGTTGCCGAGCCCCTGGCGGGATTCGAACCACGGACCTCCTGATCCGAATCCGAACGCGCTAACCATTGCGCTATCCCGCCTCCAATGTTGAGGCGATGTTATAGTATTGTGGCAATGTTATAGTGCCTTAGCATTGGGATGTTTTATCTGATGATGCAAAGCAACTGTGATCACATGGATAGGCTTAATTCAAAATCTACTGTCAAAACGATATCTCCCAGGAGATACGGCTTAATCTTTCACAAACCATATCTCCTAAGGAACACAGTTTTGAATGATAAATCACTGAACCCGGTTTACCCGGTCGAAAGAAAAAGTTTCAACTTTCAAGCAAAAACTGGTGGCGGTGATTTTAGTGTGAATACCTTCTCATCATGTATCTATCAAAATAGATTTGCGTAGTTTCACCCGGAAATTGCTGACCACGAAGCGAGGAAAGATGGCAGAGGCAGGGGACCAGGTAAGATTCACGATCGATTTGAAGTCTTTCTAGGGTTTTTTAAATGCAATAGACTACAGGTGAATGCTTGATGTGGATAATAGTTCACTAACAAATTGAATTTTTGAATTTTGTACCCCTTGTTGTCTGTATCCCATCTTCCTACGCAAAGCATTAAACGCCAGTTTCCGTACTGTCAGTTTTATGCCTTGCTGCATACCCTTGAATTTTCTGTGCTGATATCAGCGCCCCTGCACGGATATGAAAATTAAACGGGTTTGGCATTTATCTTTTTATCAGTTGACCAATATATGTAAAATCATATTCTTATATTTTTTCTTGGTTTCATATCGTCTTAAAGGGGCAGTAGCAGGTTTAATTTGATAATTTTATATTTTAAAATTTTCACTGATAATTATAACCTCATGCTAAATGTATTATGTTGACAGTGTCAAAAATCTCATTACGCAAACCAATCATCCATAGTCATAATACATTGGCGGCCATTTGTGTGAACACCTTTTATTCATTTTGTGTAAGAAAATGAATCGCATGGCTAAACTTTACGTTATATATTTGAATTATAACTGCCCTATTTAGTTTAAATACATTGTTTTCAATTGGAACCATTAATTTTCATTTTCCTGACATCACCTTATAGTCCCCTTAAAAACGTGATACTGCCCCTTTAAATAATGTTTGTCACTTCCCTATTATGTTTGTTTGTTTGTTTACCTGTGTAAACATGTTCTTTGTGTATAGTAAAGACTAAAGAGATGAGCTACAGGAAGATGAGGAAGGTTTTAGACAATTGACATTTGTTAATTATTCATCTCGATATATACAAATTGAAAAAGGCTTGAGCAGAACAACCTTTTTATATATTTTGTGTTTTGATTCCGTGCTCTATTTGTATTTGGTGTTTTTTAATGCCATTTTAATAGAACATTCCGACAGTACAGCTGCTAAACAGAAGGTCACAAACTGTTCATATATAATAATTATAACCATGAAATATCATTTTGGTACATTTGGGTTGAAATTTGATCGAAAATCGGACAATGACACGCAAGTGCTAGTCAAAAGTAATTTTGGAAACATAACTTAAGGGTAGATGATAATGTTTGAATTAATAGTGTTTCGAAGTGTCAAAAGAAATTTAATTACTATTCAATACATGACACGTTTTATCATGGCATTCAACACGTGGCTTTAGAAAATTGTTTGATTGTAATTAACTACATATACTTATTGAAATTTATAATTGGCTTACTTGTATGTTTAGCATTTTGGGATTATGTTTTCAAATAGCCCGAAACCAATGACCGTTTGAGAATTTTCACATTAACATCAAATCAGGCCTACCAAAGAAAAAATCTAAACGCTACCAAAAGCAGCGAAACGTACACCTAACTAAACATGTCATCACAAAATAGCTAATAAACAATATCATTCAAGCGACGATCAGCATTTGAACAAGCGACAGCGCAACATGTTGAAACACTCGCTACGCTAATTAACGTTTCTTTCGTTTGCCAAATTCAGCGTAGTGGAGATTTGTAAGTATTTTACGACTGCTTCACAAAATTCCGGTAATCTCGAAGGCAGAGAGTCGGAGAGAGTTTGTCAGTTTGGGGATCTCCACTGATGCCCAGTTTTAGATAGAAATTATGTATTTCCTCATTAGGACAATAACTAGAACAGTTTGATCATATTTAACAGGTTTTTTGAGACTCTTTCGAAAAAATTGATTTTGTAAAAAAATGTCAGTTGCAAAATCTTATCGAAGTAAAAAGTAGCCATTCTCTTAATCTTTATTGAAAATGCACTATTTGGGCATAAGTTTCCAATAATTAGAAGACAACTTTAACAAAACGTAAAAATTCTACAAAGTTATGAGTTACCATTTTGTTATATGTTTTGTTATATAAGTTTATATGAAACACTTTTTTTTCAGCGGAAAATCGTTTTTTCTTCTTCAAATATTTGGAAAAAAGTACCCCAATATATCCCAATATAATGTAACTACTGTTTGTAGACGGGTCTTTGTAGACACGATGGGTTTATAGACAGACACAAGTCTAAATTCGTAGACGGATTTAAATATTTTTTTGTCGACATATTTACGTATTTTCATTAAAAATCATTTAGACCATTCCTCCTTTGTTATTCATGAACCATGGTCTAACAGACGCCATTTTCAGTTACAAACTACCGGGCAAAAGAAACTAAAGGTCGTTTTATTGACTTGTACAAAATACACAAATGCGTGATATAAAATATATGTTGATATTGTCTTTGAGTGTCCTTTTGGCCCAAAGCAGATAACATGGAATAAATAATTTACAATAATTACAGCAATGCGTCAACATGGGTTAATTTAAGCAACTTATTATTTGCTCTGTATTCAAAGGAATGTTAAATATGAATGGTTGAATACATATTTCCAATTTGTGAAATACCAAAAAAACCCTTACTTTTCAAAACACTTTAAAAAATACCCGTTTCAAAACACTTAAAAAATACCTGTTCTCAACACGTTCATAGCAATCTGGAGTCACATGTATGACAAATTTCCTAAATAGCAGAGAGACGGAGTAGCATTTCAAGTGCAAGATGCGCCCGTAAAATCAGCGCATATAGAAGAATTTTCGAGAGATGGTAAAGCTTTAGAGATTGACATAGATGTATCGAGGTTATGAAAAGCTTTGTAAATTTTATATTTCAATTGAACATTTATTATACCATTGGTTCCAGCTTCCATCTGTTTGTTTTCAGCTGTGCAAAATATTGCATTAAAAAACATCACAATTTTGGTCCACTTTTGCAACATGAAATAAAGTGTAGATAAAACGCGGGTAAGAAAGACCTATCCCCTCTATTACCTACATTTTATAGAGGTTTAAGTCTTTCTTACCCACGGTTAACCTTAATTTATTGCAATATCGGGTTCCCGTGGAGAGAATGAGTTTGACAATCAGCGTTTTTGTGATTCTTTGTCCGACCATTTGTGTCGCAAGCGCAACTATTGAAATTCTTTTTTTCGAACTTATTTTGGAATTCTTTTTGGGGTTCTCTTTTACACCCCATCTGGATCCGTCAATGGGAAATGGGATAGCTTACATTGATTTTAAACCTTTAGTGACGTCACTCTATTGTTTTTTAGGTCTTGATTTTATTCTGACTCACACGGCAAGGGAATTATTCGACCAATGTTCCTCGGATGTAGTTTATTATCAAAACATGATGCTATGTTTATATATCCCTCTTCTAATAATTCAAACGATATAATTGATGATGTTTTTGTTAAAGTTTTAAAAAATGTCAACTGACTACTTTTGAAAAATAACACAAATCTTATTTTTCCATCTTCAAAAGTGTTTGGCCACATACCGTCTCGAACCCGTATTGTTCAAACTGACGTTGAACCCAACGCTCTAACTTAGTCAGTGTTGCAGCGCTGATCGTAGAACTGTATTGCTCTCTTCATCTCCCTACGCAAAGCCTAAAACACTAGTTTCCGTACTGTCAGTTTTATGCCTTGCTGCACACACACGAATGTTCTGTGCTGATATCAGCGCCCCTACAGGCGAGTGTTAGCAACATCCAGTTACTTCCTGATTGGACTATTGCTCTCTTTCATAGTAAGCTAGAGATCAAGCACAGAAAACTCAAGGGTCTGCAATAAGGCATACAACTGACAGTTAGGTGCCGCCGTTTTAGGGTTGGCTTAGGAAGTTGGTATGTATGGGTCCTCTCTATCAAAGCCCTTAGTTTGGATGGTATGATATTTTATGGTCGCTTTTGTAGTTTTCTATCCTG
Organism: Steromphala cineraria; assembly: GCA_916613615.1. NCBI lineage: Eukaryota > Metazoa > Mollusca > Gastropoda > Trochida > Trochidae > Steromphala > Steromphala cineraria. The sequence continues at coordinate 50,037,122 of OU744723.1, forward strand.
TTACGTTGTCTAGCAAGCCAGACGTGCCGGGTTCGAGTCCCGCTTGTGACCGGGTGTAAAAACCTTGGAGTCAACTTTCTGTGCAGACTCTTTCAGTGTTGCAGACAACCACTAGTGTACAGTACACAACCATGTCCACTTAAAAGAACCCACGATTCCGTCGGTAAATGACCAGAAAATGAAATGGTGGCAAATTTAAAACGTGCAAACACCTAGTTGCAGGTACAGCAACGTGCAGTATACTTGGACAAAATACTGTGACTATGTGTCCCAGCCCACCCAGCTGTAAATGGGTACCTCGTAAGGACTGCACGTGTTGTATGCTCCCCCGAGAGGGTGAAAGAAGTGTCATGAAGACTGTTATCTAAAGATCAAAGGAAAGCCAAAGCGCTGGTATATTGGCGCTATACAAATAATTAAGAGATAAACATACTGTGTTTGGAAATCAGCGGCATCATGAATAGAGATTATTAACCGAGTGTGTTTCCGTATCATTAATATCATATAATAGGAATAAAATTTGTATTATGCGAGCCTTTGGCGAGCATGATACATATATTTTTATTCCAATTATATGATATTAATGATACGGAAACACACGAAGTTAATAATTTCTTTATCATATAATGTCATTTTGAAATAAACGGGTTTAAACGAAACTATGATTCCTACTTAAAATATGTTTGACCTAGATTTCGCGGAGTAATTGCTTTCACAATAAACCAAGGTGAAGGTCATATTGTCGGCGATGTATAGTTGTGAACAGTCTAGAAATATTCCTTCATTAAATTATTTTTTTTCACAGTGTTAAAAACGTCTTCTACAATCTATAAACATTTTCAGTATTATTCCCAGTGCACGAGTAAATATAGTATTTTTTTTAACACAAAATGTGTAAGAACCACTTGTCAACGTCGCTTCAACAGGGAAAGTAACTCTAACTGCATTTTGAAAAGCTGCATTGTCATTGTTGTTACGCCAGTTCAGTTACGGTATCCTTAGACCAAACGCCGACTATTTGCGAAGGTGAGGTTGTTGTTTGTTACTCCGCTACTAGATAATGTGCATTATCACTAGAATATGATTTGTTTTTGCTGATAAGTTGGTAACCGACATGGTCAAAGCGATCTAGGCCTATGTTATTCACGAAAATTGAAGCACATATATTTTCGATAGTCGATATTGTTAGATATATCGTTATATTTTGTAAACGAACGATGAAAACAACTTTAAATGCTTCGATAATTAAGCTATAATTTCCTAAATACGAATGCGTGATAAGTTTACCCTGACGCCTTAGGTACGATATTTTATTCGATAAAAAACACAAAACCTGAAAACTCCCGACGACGTTATCAATGGTCAGTGATCGTTTTAGGACTCGCATGACATGCATGGAGTTTCGAGAAAATAGTTCGTGTTTTGACCTAATTTGCATCTTTATCAGATTTTGAGGCAATCGGATACCAAGTTTATCAGATAGCTTTATTGCATCGATAACACCCTCCATTATATGATAAACAGAATTATTATATAGCTCTTAATTTGATTTAAAGTCGAACGCCACGCAAATTTTGAGCTATAATAATTCCGTGTTATGCCCCTGATTTTCAATTATCTCTATTCAACTATAATAACGATTTAAAATTGAACAATACTCTTTCGTATTGACTCAGGTGTGCTGTGTCGTGATCACAGGGCATTGAGAATAATCAAATATAATGTTAAAACAATCAATAATCAAGTCAAAATACGAAATAGATAAAATAATCCTCCCCCATATACAATAGGCTAAAAGCGATGTACTGCATAAACTTTCAGGCTATCGAAACGGCAGTAAAATCGTTCGTTACAGCCCGCAGTTCTTTCATAGCAACTCTCAGAAGTAAACGAACCCTTAATGAAGCATAAGATGGTTTGATGAGAGAACAACTATTGCATCCAAAGTAATGATGGATATCTCTAAACTTCTAGTTAATAATGTCGTGATAAAAACGTGTAATATAATGTTAAATACCACATTATCATAATCGTAAATCGTGTTTATTACCAACGTATTAGGAGAGGGAATTAATCCCTTTCATGACAGAACTGACATAAGATTGAACAATCAGTGTTACAATTTAAAAGCATATTTTATAATACTGATATATTCATAAATATAGAAACATAGATTTAAACTTGTATCATATAATCATTAATGAACTGGATGAGTGAGTTATTTATCATTTTATTAATATCATACATCGTGATTATTATAGAGTCCATGAGGTCATTTTTGGCCGGACACTTTTTAAGTGTGTGACACTTTTATAGAATAATCTCATTCTCCCGTTATTGTTAAACGCCACTAGGGCATTAGTTTTTAGCGGCGAGATTAATGATTTAAAACGAACACTTTATGATAACAACTAAAAATATACTAGCGTCCAAACGAAACGCTACAATGTTTTCAACATTATCAAAACAAAATTCTTCTACAGGAAAAATTCTTTATAAATCTATTTGATGAGATTATCTTGTAAAGACGAAAAGATGATTTCATTCACTTTGAGCAGATAATTTTGATTTTGTGGCTGTTAAAACACACCAAGGGTGCTTAAATCGCAACTTCAAACGGTTTTTTGGGCGGAATGTTCGGCATTTCAGTTTTAAAGGAATAAATGATAGGAACGATGTTACCGACTTAAAGCACTTTGTTTGAGATTAATTTGTTTGCGCGTTTTTGTTGTAGAAGAAGTTGTGTTTTAAAGAAGGCAAAAGCGTACTTTTTCTGTCTGCTGTCTCACATAGTTAAGGAGATACAAAATTGACACTTTTTTAAAGACGTGTTTTTCGCAAACATAAAAAGATAAAGTTTTAAAACTCATATGACACACTTCCAAGGGTTATAATTTATTTATAACCGATTCAATCCCATTATATCCTCTAATAAATATCCAGAAAACGGGCCGCGCTTCCCTTGCGACCGCTTGACGTCACGAACAATGATTTTATGTCGTAACAGGCGAAAAACTTTCGCAACAACAATCGTTGCTAGGGAAAACTTATATGTGCACATGTGCTCATATTGAAAATATGTCAGTACTTATTTTCAATCCTATGGGTAATATAGTTTGAAATTTTACATCAACATAAGTTGTCTTCTTAATAAATCATGCAACATTATTCGGTCGTATCAATCCCCCGTTGATTGAACTATCTTGTGATTCGTCATGTAGCGTTTCTTTTGGACGCTAGTTTATTAAATGAGAAAAGTTCCTATCCGGCTTCATTTGATGAATCCAATGTGAATACGTATTTAGACGAAGAGCATATACAGTAACTCCTCCTGCTATTTCGTAGTCACGTCTTAATCACCATGTTAGGAACCTGATACAAATCGAATTGATGGAGTCAGTTCCAGAAGCGTTCAGACGTGATATCTAACAATAGGCCAAATCTAGCTTCTTTATTCAGGCGCATGTAGTAATTTGCATTGATACCTAGAGAAAGCAGCCAGATTAAATCAGACTGGGTGAAATATTATTAAAAGTAACGCTCGCTGCACGAATAACAGAAGTGGTACCGGTACCGTTAACCCTTGAATAAACGCCTATCTTTAATAATTGTCAGGTCGCAGCCCTCTTTTAAATAAATAATCGCCTGCCTTGAATAAACGCCTATCTTTAATAATCGTCGGGTCGCAGCCCTCTTTGAAATAAATAATCGCCTGCCTTGAATAAACACCGGGTTTAAAAAATGTTTACCAACTTGTCAATATTATCTTATTATAATACTACCAACTATCTACCGCAAGAGTTCTAACGAGCTTTAAACATCAATATAGATTATATAAAATAACTGATATTAACCGGAAAATTTTTCTTGCATTGATATTTTGTTGGATATTTCAAATTTAATGATCACATCATGGATCTAAAAAAATCTGCCTCGAATAATCACCTGCCTTTATTACAGTTCAAAAGTCGTTTACAATTAATAATTGTCCGGCTATCATGTAAGGATATACGGTATACAGTTATTTACAACCAGTTGGCAAATTCTCTCTATTAATCAATTCAAGAAAATAAAAACCCTTATTAAAGACGGATATAAGGACCATATAAAGTGACCCTTGGCGAACTATATAAGATCTAAATCAGATATTCATTTATCCAAATAAATAGTAAAATATAATAATTATTATGTATCATGAAAAACACTTCGACTTCGAAATAATTTCGAGGCGTGAAAATGACACGTTTTCTCTCCTGTAAATTCATATATTTCCGTAGATATTACAAAAACTGTCTGAAACAAAAGTTGGGAAAAGCGATTGTGAATGGATATTTAGAAATCGAATTTTAAATTTGTTAGAAATAAAGCAATAATCGTATTTAAAAAAAAAATCTATTTCTATGAGTAGTTACAATTTCAATGATTGCGCTTCGTCGTTTACTAATTTATTTGAATCTTGAAAGAGTTCACTGTTTAAATCGCGAAATCAAGAAGAAAGAACTTAAAAGAAGTTTACCAAATTTCGAAAAAAGGTCCCACAAAAAGCGAAATCGCGAGAAAAAATATGTTTCGCCCTTCGTTTTTTCGTTTCGACCTTGTTCCTAATTTCATTTTGCCATTCAGCAATCTTACATTTTCGTCTTTTTTTGCAATATTTTGCAATTCTTAACCTACTATAGTCGTGTTCATTTAAATAGACTACATGCTTTTTCCCAATTATAAATTCCACGGGCCTTCCACGCTTTTTTATTTTACATAAACGTGAAAACAAACCCAAACCCCATCTAAAACATATATTGCTTAAATCTTAACAAGTGATGATAGCTACTTTTTCACATTACAAAGTAAACACCATATAAATCTCCATGTTGCTGTTTGGCTACTATACGTCACAGATCATTTACATATGACATGACATTTTGCGCACGCACACCTTTTGTCAGGTTAGTACAGGTGGCAGCACTATGCTCTGTTTCAAAATTTGGTCTTTTGAAGTTGTTTCATTTATCAAGTATTATCATGATTAAGTTATTTCCTGCATAGCAGTGTTTTTTCTTATTGCTATATATTGTGAATTTAACGCTTGTATATGCATAGTATTACATTGCAGGACCTTTTTTGATTGGAAAATTACATAATTATGTTAATGCTTCATTGATAAACAAAAAAAGTAATACAACAAATACAAGGTTGGATTTAATTTTAATATAGAATTAATGCTCCAAAAATTTTGACATCAATTTATGATCAGTTATAATACAGGTTCACAGGTTAGCAGCGCTTCTGTTTTAAATATCCAAGGAATCATCGTCAGTGTCGATATCTGTGTCGTCTGCTAGGGAAATTGCAACGGGTGATATCCTGGTGCTCAAAAATCCGTCCTGCTTTTTGAATTGTTGCTCTATTTCTATTGTATGTCTCACAGCATCTGTTAACTGTTTTTCGGTCACATTTGCAAAAGCAATTGCAAGTTCACGTCTCACTGTCGTTATCCTTCCATCATTGTGTTTGGCCACGTGACCTTTCACTTGACTCCATATCAATTCAATGGGATTCAGTTCAGAATGTCTTGGAGGAAGTCGTAAACAAAAATGTCCATGAAGACCCGCTATCACGTCAGTTTTGAATTGTGGCTTTGGTTTGTTTCTTTTGATTAAATCATACACTCAGGGGCAAAAGAAACGATACCATATAAAATGCATGATAGGTTAATCTACGATTGATAGTTACGGCTGAAACAGGGTTAATTCATGTATTCAAGAGCTAACTAAACTCAGGTTTTAATTTCAGAGCTATATCTGTTAACGCTTTTGAAATACAAGCCTTTCAAAAAAACGCTGTTAAAAAATCTCCTTAACTAGACGAGATAGGATCGTGAAAATGGCCCTGTTTCTTGTTTTTAAACCAAAATACAGGCAAAATGCGTGAACAAATTAACTTCTACAAGGGTTATTTATATTGATAACATCTTAGATTTTATAGATTTTTAAATTTCATAATTATTTTATTCCAATTCCAAAGATTATGACCAACAATAACATCCAAAAAGCTGTTTTTTTACCCATCGTGTATTTGAACAGTAATACAATTATCAGTATTATACTTTGATGTTTGAAATTGTGAGTACTTCTTCACAACTGATGTACCTATCACAAGGGCTCGTAGTCGCATTTCATTTACAACAGGATTTTGTTTTGTACTCTTTTGAAAAGTTGGTATCGTTTCTTTTGCCCCTGAGTGTATAACACTGGTTTTGTCATCTTCTGTTCGAATGGTATCTTGTGTGTTGTCAGCCATGCTTGCATGTCACCTTTTCTAGTGTTCATAGTTGGTGCCTGTGACGCTTCAGTTCTCACGTTATGGTAACTGGCATTGTCCATGACAATCACTGACGGTTCCGGTAACGACCTCATTAACTGATTCTCGAACCATTTAAAAAAGTTCTCACTGTTCATCTCTCCGTGATAGTCTCCGTCTGAACGTTTATCAGAAAACACAAGTTCACAACCATCAATGAGACCATATTTGTCACAACCAGCGTGGCAAATAATTAAGCGCTGGCCCTTTCCTGCTACTGAAGCTAATTTTGGAATCAGATTAAATGCATCCTTCTTGTGTCTGTGATTCTGAGTACTGGTTCCGGGATGAACATCAGTCCAGTGTTGTGTCGTTGTGTGATACATGTTCGTCCACGTTTCATCCTGGAACACAATCAAATATCCTTGCTCTCTGTAGTTTTCTATCTGACGTAAATACTCAACCCTTTTATGAATGATATTGCTATCCTCAAATATCACTTTTCCTGTGGTTGATACATGTTGATACTTGAAGCCCAAATCATGGAGAACCCTACGTAATGTTGATACAGATATATGAATATCACAGTCCTCTCGCAAAGCCAGATTTATTTTATTCAGAGTAGCCAATTCTCCTTCTTGATAAAATCTGTATACTCGCCTTCTGATAACATCTCTGTCGAAAGAGTCAACAGTCGACGCTCTGCAGCAGTTTGATTTATCAGAACATTCTGATTTCTGTTTCGATTGAGTGATGCACCTTTGCGCTGAAGACTTTGACACTTTTAAAGCTGCTGCAACTCTGTCAAGAATCCTATGAATCGCAAAACGGGGTCTACCACGATTGTTTTCGTTAATAAAGTAATCATGAACATTGATTATGCATGTGAATAAGTCGGCAGATGGATGTCTAGATCGACCCATTTTCTATTATGGCAGTATGTATCTCCTACAAATGACGGATTTCTCACGTAAAATGACACAATCATGCCTTTCTCACATACCATGAATAATTGCAACATTTCGTGTAAAACGACTTCAGAAGACCAAATTTTGAAACAGAGCATAGTGCTGCCACCTGTACTAACCTGACAAAGGTGTGCGTGCGCAAAATGTCATGTCATATGTAAATGATCTGTGACGTATAGTAGCCAAACAGCAACATGGAGATTTATATGGTGTTTACTTTGTAATGTGAAAAAGTAGCTATCATCACTTGTCAAGATTTAAGCAAAATATGTTTTAGATGGGGTTTGGGTTTGTTTTCACGTTTATGTAAAAGAATAAAGCGTGGAAGGCCCGTGGAATTTATAATTGGGAAAAAGCATGTAGTCTATTTAAATGAACACGACTATAAAGGTAAATTTGATGTGTCTTTTGGTTAAGATAGACAGTGAGCTCTTTCAATTGTTAAGTCAAATGTAATAATTCCAAATCAATGATTTTGTATCCAATAATTATGTTATTTTGAAATTAACTCTATACTTTCGAGTTTTCATTGAAAATGCCTTAAGTTAGCTCATACGTGTACGTTAAATAATAAATACATGTACACTGAAACGGTGAAATGGTGACTCGTATGGAGAAACAATGTCTATTTCATGTATAGGCGAGAGATTGGCATGAATCTCTCGTGCTGCACGTGCAATCAGCTGAAACTTACAAGCTTAAGACGACAGGCTGCCACAATAGCGTGCAAGACCATTTTGACATGACCACAGTTACAGAAAACTTTAATATGCATATATAAATTGGTAGAACTGATTTAAGCAAATATGATTTAAAAATAATAGTATTTCACGCTAAGTAAACTGTAATCAAAAGTCGAGAAAACATCCGTTATTTGCCCCTGGCCTCTGTGGTCTATTGGTTAGCGCACGAGGCCTGAAACGTCCAGGTTAAAGGTTCGAAACCGTGTTTCAGCAACATTTGTGAATGAGACATGCAGAACGGCCGCATGCATGCAGTCAAAGATGTCAGCGTTAAGAATTCCAGGAAGCGTTGTGCGTGATGTCCATAACACTAAAACCTATACCTATGGCAATTATTTTACAATTATCACCTGACAACACCTGATTTGCTTGATGGATACCCCGGCACATGCATTCCACAGAGGATATGAGTTAGTATGAAACAGACAGACAGAAAGACAGACAGATCTTTCTTCATGTCTCACCTCAACATAATACAAAAATATATATACATTCATTAAAATACAAAATCAATGTATTAAAAAGTTGAGCCATTCTCTAAGGAATTACGAGAGACACTTTTCATTTATAATAGCCATTTAAAAAAGTAAAACGGTATTGTACTAGATGTAACTAATATTAAGATATATACATATTTGCAGTGTTGTTTAAAAGGATATTAAACAAGAGTACTAGAAAAAAAACCATAAAGGAGCTAGTATGAAATAAAAAGTAAAGTATGGTCAAGGGACGGACATCTTTGTTTACGTAGCCCTTTGTTTTACAATACTCAATTATCTAGAAAAACTTCTTCACAGCCAGGATTCAGATCGTGTCTCAACCTTTGTATTGATTTCTTATAAATAACGTCTTCTGTATATGATGAGTTAACCTAGTTAACGTTTTCTGCTGACACCTCTGTTAGATTCAAAATGAATGATTAATACCCGCAGCAGAATTTTTTTCCCCGCTTTTACATCTGCAATTTGAATTCATCGGGGACGACAATTGACCGATTTGCACTATTAATAGATTTTGAAATGCCACATTTAACACTCTTAGATTTTCTGAAACGTGATTTCATGAAACCAGGTTCACCTTTATTTTATTACGATTCAAATAACCCTTTGTAACCTCTGGTATGCAGAAAAGGTCACCGAGGCTTCTGTAATGTTTTAGTCTTAAAGGGGAAGTAGCACATTTTTGATAATTTTAAAATTTTAAATTTTCACTGATAATTGTAAGTTAATGCTAAATGTATTATATTGACAGTGTCAACAACCTCGTTACACAAGCCAATCAGCCATAGTCAGAGGGCAAAGTATGAAGATTCACATAAAATCTATTGGCGGCCATTTTGTGTGAACACCTTTCATTCATTTTGAGTAAGAAAAAGGAATCGCATGGCTAAACTTTACGTTACATATTTGAATTATAACTACCCAATTTAGTTTAAATACATTGTCTTTCAATTGGAACCATTAATTTTAATTTTCCTGACATCACCTTATATTCCCCCTAAAAACGTGCTACTGCCCCTTTAAAACCAGGCTACTGTGTACTGCTAAGCTGAAATCAATTGTAGTGTGCAAAGTTCAATAGATTTCAGTTCCGCCGAAGCATACAAAGATGACCGAAACTTTCTAAATGCTTGTTAATTAAATGAAACTGCAGATTTAACAATTAACAATGATCGAATCACGCTTATCCTTTTCTAGACCTTAAACTGCATGCACGTATCAGAGAAGAGGTTTGATGAGATTTTCATTTTATTTTCTGTGGAGAGAGAATGATAATAGCTACTGATTAATATTACTGATGTAATTGAAAATACTTTATTTAATTTACATTGCTAAATGTTTGCAAAATAATGTTTAATAAATGTATTAAACCTATAACGCTTTTCATTTCAAGTCAAGTGCATAATTAATAATAAAATAACATTATAAGACATGGGTATTGTTCAAATTCTTTTCTCCATATCATAAAGCAATGTTATATGTTAATTGTGTTAGGAGTCATAATGAGTAATGCTTTAATGGAAGCACATATTCCCATAACTGCGGGAATATCGCATGCATGAATTCATCTATTGATGTCTGCATTACCATAGATGCCTTCAAAGCACTTTTGTATCACTATTTCTGATAATATTTGCATTTTATTACATTTGGCCCCAACACAATCGGATATAATCTTTTTTATTTGACCAAAAAAGACACAAGTGGATGATATTCATTATGCCAATAAATATTGTAAATGATATTTTATTTGTGCGTGCTTTTTGATCATAGAATTTATGTTAGGGTCGCGTGTATCCTTTCTAATCCTATTATTATCTTGTCGTCATGCGATACATTTCATCGAAAATACAGAGAGATACAGGAAATGATATCAGTTATGTGTAGAGATCATCACACATAATTCGTTCACTGACAGAGAGGTGTAGAAAAAATAACTTTTGCTTACAAATTAAAACTAAAAAGGTGTGTTTATTTTGTTTTGTATCTTTGAAAAAAGATATTCAAATGTAGGGTATTTGATTAAAAAAACGTTGTCTTGCAATCGGTAAGATATATTAAAAATTTTGTAGTATCTTTGGTACTTAAATATTTTGCTACTTCCGTTTCAACCGTTTTCTGTTTTCTCTTTCAATACCAGTCGCAATCAATCAATTATCACGGGTCTTTTGTCAGAACGACACAGTTAATGAAAATATGAATGGCAACTGACAAAGTAATGACTTAACACTAGATACAAGATATATTAATTGTCAACCCTAATAAGACTAGTTGTCAATTATTTTGGACTTATTTGAAATATATTTTGATAAGTCATAAGAAAATATATGGAAAATATTTTTTGGGAAATTGGATGCACAAACATTAACACTGTAAAATCATTCTATATAGGTTTAAAGATTAAATATTAAATCCATCAAAGAAGAAACAAATATTAAGTTCTTTAACGTTGAAATCGGGGCGGGGTAGCGCAGTGGTTAGCGCGTTCGGCTTCGGATCAAGAGAACCGTGGTTCGAATCCCGCCAGGGTCTCGGCAACCTTGTCTGCAGTAGAGAACTGTTCTACACGCAGTCAAGTTTGGGTGCAATGCTACACTGAATTCCAGAGGAGTACCACCCACGCTAGTTCAAGCCGATGCTCGCAGGTTTCACCGCAATGCATAGCCACAATGGTGTTCCTGCAATAATACTAGCAGCCGCGACATAAGTAAAATAATCTTGAAAGCGGCAGTAAACCCCACATCACCTCACCTCACCTAACGTTGAAATAATGAATCAGTTTTATACAATAAGTACCAAAGGTAACAATGACTACCCTTTATATGATGTGAAGCCTAACTAGATTAATGGTGATGTTCATGGCAAGTTTTGTATTATTGTAGGTAATCGTATGCATGTTGAACAGTCTCGATGGAGTTTGCAACATGAAGATGGTTTGATTTCCTACAGAGAACTGATAAAGCTGATAGAATGACATCGTCTTAGGTAGATGCATCATTAATTCAAATGCCCAATTAAGACAATATGAGACCAAGAATATATTTTCTTTTAAAAATTCAAGATTTATCACATCTATAGTTCAAGACATAGATTCGGCCACCATATTGTTTCTCTAACGATCGCATCGCATAGCACACAAATCATAGGAACAAATAACGTATCTTGCAGTATAATTGCAAGCCAGGAAGTCGACCAAGGAAGATGATATACTTCATACAGCAATCTTTTCAAACCACTTGAGAATATGAGTGCTATTATACACGCGAGATTAGACGACAAGTAATTATTTACTGCTCTGGTTCTTACAACTAAGTTCTGTCTGGTCCGATTTAAGTATATCCTTCAGAAAGGGAGCTTTGTAATGTACATTTAATACAGAACAACACTCGCAACATCATAATCATCAGAAGTAAGAGGAATTCTATTCTATTCGGTTTCCAGTGATTATAGCTTCGTAAAAAAATATTTCATTTTTTAAGGAAAATAAGTTAGGTGTCTGTCTGCATATCAAATTTGTTTACTTCACACACATAATTATAGATTCAGATTATGATGTTTCTCAAACAAATCGAATGATTGAATATTATATGTTCTATACAGATAAGTGTCTTCAAATTGATTATGTCTCCCCCCCCCCCCCCCCCCCCCCCCCCTCGACGGGACGGGAGACATATTGGTTTTTGTTGAGTTCCCGTCGGCGTCGGCGTTGGTGTTTCCCATTTGTTTCCGGAGCATAACTCTGAAATTACTTGGTCAATCTTTTTTTCAATTTCACTTTTTTTGGGGTTTCAATAGCATTAGTTTTGACTCTGTCATTTTGAAGGGTAGGGTTAGTTTCCGGAGCATATCTCTGTAACTACTCGATCAATCTTCACCAAATATGGTATATACATACTCTTCATATCATGTAGATGTGCCTTTTGGGGGTTTCACCTTTTTATTTTTTGGGGGGTTTGCATGGCGACAGTTTGGAATTTGTCATTTTGAAGGGTATGGTTAGTGTCCAGAGCTTAACTCTGAAACTACTTGACCAATCTTAATAAAATTTGCTATGCATCCTCTTTATATCATGTAGATGTGCCTTTTGGGGGCTTCAACCATTTTTCAATTCTATCTTTTTGGTTTCCATTACAACACTTTGTCATTTTGAAGGGAAAGGTTAGTTTCGTAAATATAACCGAAACTTGCAGTTTGTTGTTTTATAGAAAGAATATTATCTTTTTTATTTTAAAAGGAAGTTTCGAAAACAACATTCAGCTGAAATGGTGTATGGGGTAGACATCTGTTTTTACGAGTAAAAACACTTTCTAGTTTAAACTGTCTTTATTCTATTAGCAACTAACCATTTCGTCTTCGTTAAGGTCAAAAAGAGTTTACAACTCGTGACATTAGGTATCAGGTATCATTACTTCACAGTTGCCATTAAATAATGATTATCATAAACTTCTATTTGTGTCAAGTTTTGGGTCTCGACTGGTGTGAAGGAGTTACTATGTTTCTCATTGTTCTTAATGTGTGTGGTTATCATGACTGATGTAGCATCATTTAAGCCTTTTCAACTGATATAGCCAAAGATGCTAACTACGCACAAGTTGACATTTAATTGCTACTTCTTGTTATGTCCGTTTACTTAAGTAATTTCTTACTGCTCTATTTCTAACTTTAAACTCCTGTCTGGTCCGATTTTAGTATAGCCAACAGAAAAAGACTTTGTAATGCAATGTAATGATTATTATTTAACCTGACAACCATCGTAATTTACCTAGGAACATAAACATATCCATTTAAAGGAGCAGTAGCACGTTTCTCTTTTTGGGGGGGATAAGGTGAAGTCAGGAAAATAAAATAAACGGTTCCAATTGAAAGACAAAGTATTTAAACTAAATGAAGCAGTAATGAATCAAATATATAATGTTTTCCATGTATTATGTATTCCATGTTAATCCAAAATCAAGTAATTTAAAGGGGCAGTAGCACGTTTTACGGAGAATATAAGGTGAAATCAGGACAATGAAAACATATCCTTCCAATTGAAAGACAATGTAGAATAAATATATGATGTAAAGTTTAGCCATGCAATTCCTTTTTCTTACACAAAAATTAATTAAAGGTGTTCACACAAAAATGGCTGCCAATGGGCTTTATGTGAATTTTCAGAATTTGTTCTCTGACTATGGATGATTGGTTTGTGTAATGAGATGTTTGACACTATCAAAGTAATACATTTAGCATTTACATACAATAAACAGTGAAAATTTAAAATATAAAATTAAAAAAAACACGTGCTACTGCCCCTTTAAAGCCTACTGTGGAAAATAAACTCAACGTGAGCACCAGGCTAAGACGGATATAGTTGACAAGTCAATAGAATAAATGTTAGATTCCTGACACTCAAATTAAGACTTCATACAGTAAGACGAATGATTGAATCTGTATGTTCTATTCTTTGTTCATTGTTCCAAGATTGAAACTGAAAATCATCATAAAGAAACGAATGCCATACAAGATTTCAAAATGAAAATAATTACTAAAAACCGCGTCCTCAACAAAATATTTGCTTTTTCCAAACACTAAATAAATTTAGACTTGTGACATGTGTGTTGTAATTATGACCGATTTTCCCAGAGGTAATAACGGTATAAACTAAGCATACTTTGACACTTGGTTGTCTGTTCTTGTTGTGTCAGTTACTGTGAAGAAGAAAGACTAAATAACAACTTCATGTACCATGCTCATTTCAAACGTTGATAGTTGACGTGAATAAGAAAAGTGTTAAATTCCTGACTTTACAAAGATCAATGACTATTATCTAGGATGTGCTATTCTTGGTTTATTGTTTACAATGTTTTAACATGAAAATTATCATAAAACGGACAATAAGCTGTAATATGTTCTAGCTCAAAGTTCGTTGTTTACAAGTATTCAAAAAGAAAAGTTTTATTAACAAAAAGATTAGGTATAATAAAAGGTTTAATGTTAATGATTATGATACAATTTAATATCTTCATTAACTACAAAGCTTCAAGATAACATAAGTGGTCAGTTGATATTCATTTTGAATTGTCTGGTTTGCCGTATTGCCTTTCTTATTGTTTGAAGGAAGGCACCTTGAATACTTCAACAGCTTTATAACATTTTCTGAAAGGTATCTTACACTACCGTTCATTAACTTCCATTCTTTGGAATGAACAAGCCCCTTCTAGTTAAATGTCAGGCACAGAGAACATTCAAACTCAACTCATAATAATCTAAACTAAACAGCGAACACTCGGGATCCATAAAAATCAAAATGAAGAAGAAATTTCTATGTTTTTAATTTTTCTTACCAATAGATCAACTGTTTCAGCCAGTAATCCATGTCACAGCTTTTACTTACAGAAGGAGGAATGACAAATAGTATTGTATTTAATTTATTTACCATTTGTTAACCCTTGATTTAAGATTCAAAAATTCTCATCAGAAAAAAACACATATGAATATTCTAAGATGATAAAACGGTAATTTACCGCTTAGCAAGTATGACATACACTTGAGCTTTGATTAGAGGTACATTTGCTGGAGACAATACACAATGCATTAGCAAATGGGTAATAACCATCGGTTCAGGTACTGATTATAATGGCATTTCTGGCAGTCAAAGAGCGAAAATCTTTATTATTAGGCCAATTAAAAAATGGCTTTTGTCTTTAAAGACAAAAATGCTGCGACGATTTTTTATTACAATATATTTGGTGAATTGATAAAGCAAAATTTCAACATAAATATAAAAACAAACAATTTTAAACCTTTTTTACTGCATAAGCATCCTAAATTGACAGTAACACTCCTCGTTTGTAGGATAAGGAAATAAAGTTCAATTATCACCCTTGTCATCAAAAGGAAAATGGCATCATGCAGGAAACTCAAACTTAGGCTGGTCGATGAACATTTAGCCTCAGAACTATTTAAAAAACATTGATATCAATTTGAATAAATCATGTAACATAACAAAATGGAGCCCAGAAGATGCTTTAACTTCAGAGCTGAGCGATCTAGACTTGCAATACTTTCCTTGACTGGGTTGGTCGTCAATTAAATATTTTTGCTCTAGGGTCTGGATAACTAAGAGGCTGGCAGAATCAAATTATATGGTCACAATTGGACACGGCCGCGTGTCATTTACTCTATGTAATTCAACCTTTTTTAGTGTTTTCAAAAGTTACGCTTTACAATAAGAACTTAACAATTAGATGACGAAAATCATATAAGTATCTAAGCACTTTCTTGACAAGAATCACCGCAACAATTATTAAGAACGGCATGATTATCATATTTCGAGGCATAGCTTTTTCATTCAAAGGAATTAATGTTGATGTGTGTTAATTTGTCACAATTTGGATATGCTTTCTCTCTCTTCATGACCCAAAGCAATATTTCATCCAAAACCAAGTCATTGGTCGTATGGATTACTTTTGTTTTAGTTCTGAGGTACTTTCATCTGAAAAAGTCAATGCAGGATCATATCAAATCCCTTGTTATGAATCTGTATTCTTAGGAAACCATCACCTTTCTGGTGTTATCTGTAAGCATACACTGCAAGTCGGATGCTAAGACTATCTTATGATAAAAATATGTGTTATGATGAAAATAGCGGATACACGTGGAAATTAAATTCAATGGCATCGAATCTGGCACTCTATGAAAAATGATTACACGATCCTTGCAACAAAAGTGATGTATGGTGTGTAGGACTTTGTTTTAATTAAACCTCAGCCATAAAGACTTCAGGAAAACTAAAACATGTTTATAGTTTTTCTACGGAACCAATTGGGAATAGAGTGCTATTATACCGGCGATGATTGAAGGTATTGGAGCATCTGTCGACTCTGTATATGATGACCATCCATTCATTAGGACCAAAAAACTCGAATGGTTTGGCTTGTGTCAGGAGGATTGTTATTGATTATGAGTGTCAAAATATAGTTTACATGTCTTGGTCATTGCTCTATATCCAAACAACTTGCGTTTAGTAACACGTTGTTTGTGTATCTTTTTAAATATCAAGTACTTTGGACATCATTTGAAAGTTCAGCAGACTTTACTTAATATCAACTATCGTCCATGAGTTAAGTAATCATTCTTTAATTTGATTATGGGATGATCTGCTCAGGATAGCTTTCAACATAAACAATGTTGGTAGGGGTTTATAAAATATTACACTTAAATTGATTTAACTCACAGCTGCGTACCTTAAGTTTGTTCACTTACCTGCGTATCCTAGTGCACTTATCGTGTAATTTGGAATGTCTTTGAGGCATCGTAGCAATGTCTATAAAATAACATGATATTGCGGAAACGAATAGGAGCATGTTGTAATTTGACTACTGAAGTTCAGGTCAATGTTGCGTTATCATATGTGTACGTCATATTTAACATTAACCAAACCATAACAAGGGGTCAGAATTTCGAAAACAGTGACTTTTACTTTTCTCTATAAAATCCTTCATATATCCTTATTTCTTTATATCTATAATCACAAATTGACAGAAGAGTTCTGGTCATATTTGAAATAGAACGATTTTCCCTAGTAACAACACTTTAAAAAAGTCTAAGAGTTTGAATAATTCTAAGCTAAAAGTCACTCAAAGAATTGTGATAAATGGACTCGAAGGTGTTACTTTTAGCTAAGTGTGAATTTAGGGATTCAAATTTTGTTCTTAGAGAATTCTAAGAATCTTTATAAATACGGCCGAAAACGAAGCCAAGATAATGTGAAAGGATGATTATATAACACATGGAAAATGATTGATTCGTTGTAGGTTTTGCTGTGGGTATTGAATGACGCCCAAACTAATTCAATATTTCTTGATACATGTATATGCACAGATACAAAAGCAAGTAACAAAATTAAGCTATATCAAACCGTGTATGTATAACACTTTGTCCAATGGGTAGGGGATATAGCCGACTCTGACTGCCTGTTTTAGTTTTACTAGCCTGAACCCTGACACGGCTATTTCAGGATGGGAATAGGTGGAAAAAGAATTAAAGACAAAGGAGATACATGAATAAGAGTCGAGTTGTGCGTGAACGCAACATACATAAGAATTAACACTTCAAATAAATACTAATACAACTGCCAATACTGCCAATACAGCCAGCATTATATAAACTTAAGTAACCAATTTTAATATATAAACTACTGAAAATGATTCATTGCAATGATTTATGCAACACGTGGTAGAAATTGTGATCAAACATTTTCATATTTGATAGAAATAAAAGTCATATCACTTCCTGAAATTTACTATATTTGCTTAAATGAAGCTAACCAATAAAGGCAAAGCTGAAAGGCTTTAATAAAAACGGCATCGAACTGCATTCAAATTGCTTCAATTATGCTTTTTACAATATAGCTTCTGTGTTGTTTTATACAAAATAGTTGTCTTGAAACTAAAAAATTAAAATTATGTTGACAAATCCAAACTTTTAAAAGAATGATGATTCTTACAAACGAGATGAAACGGAAGAAACGTTCAATACTATGCCTAAAGAAACTCACGTAAAAACGCTAGATTTACAGTTTTATAGTGTAAATTTCTAGCACTGATTCTTTTTACACCCACCTCCAATAATTGTCAAATAGAATTTAGGCATGGAAAACCTAAATGAAGTGATCGATTACCTTTCAGAGTAATTGTAGCGAATAAGAACTTTAGATCTTTTTTCTTCAGGGATTAAAAAGGGAATAAGCTAAATAAGGTTCTTTTACACCCACCTCCAATGATTCTCACACGCAATTTAGTCATTGAAAACCTATAGGTAGTGATCGATTACCTCTCAGAGTAATTGTGTTGAATAAAACCTCGAATCTTTACAAAAAGGTTTTGGCTCTTGCTAGAAACGCTCTGGGGTGCCCCTTAAGAAAGTCATACTAAAACGCTAGAACTATACACATTTATAGTTCAATCGTGTAAATTCTAGCATTGTTTTCAATTATTAATTATAATGAAGAATAAGCTCATTAAGGTCCTGTTTACACCCACCTCCAATGGTTCGCCCACAGAATTTATTGATCGAAAAAAGGAAATGATAAAAAAACTTCTCAGAGTAATTTTGGTGAATAAGAACTGTGGATATTTATTCATAAGGGAATCAAAAAGGTTTTGAAATTTTAAGTAAAACTACAAAAAAACATTTTTTCACATGGCGACCTGTAAACCAGAGTCCTGCTCTAACGCGAGGAAACAATAAGTTAAAAGCCATGATGTAGTTATTTATTTAAAGGAGATTGAGGCATGAACATCTGGTTAACAGGAACTCTTTGTTACCACTAGAGATTGTATTTTATCATAGTTTGCTTATAAATACGGAGATTTTGAATGTACGATAGACCGTTCGTCAAGCACCTTGTATCAGCCCGCAGGGCATATAACCTGTATCAGCCCTAGGTCAAGGGCAACATCATGTATCAGCCTGTCGTCAAGGGCCACATCCTGCATCAGCCCGTCGTCAAGGAACTTGAACCTGAACCTGGAACCCTAGGACAGTCACTTGTGGATAGGATTTATCAGCTTGATAAATTTGGAATTCAACCGAAAACACCCAGAACTCATGGGTTGCAAGAGGAGTAGACTAAAGGGCTTTGGTTTTTGGTTTGGTTTATTTAACGTGAAGCAAAATGGATAAACTCATCCACTTTTGTTAATGTTAGCAATTAAAGTTTAAAGGTGTAACAATTATATGTTTGTTAAGTAAGTATATATGATAAAAATATGTGATACGGGTATTTGCATATAACATTCTTTATTATATACTCATGTAATCTTAGGATAGTAATACAAGGGTGCAATACGGAAAACGTCTTCAAATTCCGTATTGCACGATTGCCGGTTCTACTTTTCAAGCTTCGGCAATTCTCGCAACTTTCTGCACGTAACAATCATTTTCCTTATTAGAACATCGTATTTGACGTATCTCAATGCATTGGTAACAAACTTACTTTTTAATATGATATTGAAGAATAATATAGTGAGAAACTAGTGTTATCGTTAGTAAAGAAACTGCAAAACAAAACTCCGAGAACTTCGCCCTTATGACGTCATAGCCTTCAACGATTATGACGTCATTTCCGTGGTGACGTCGTTTGAAAGGATACGGTCGCTCGGAATCCTGAACTTACGTTTATCACATTCAGAACTTCATAAATAACTACTAAGGATAAACTTTTATCACTGTATTTTGTTTTCACACTTGAGAAAATTGCCTTCTACGTTTAACTATGCAAAATAAAGAGAAAATAAAAAGATAGTTGAGGTATCAAATCATCAGTCGAGCGTGTTATAGGTGTCGCCTTGTTCGCATTATGTATCAATGCGCAGTGCGACGTCTCGGATTATTTAAGCAATTCATACCTACTTTTAAAAAGGTTTAAAAGAGAGTATATAATAAATACAGAACGTCATACGTGTGCATTTGGGTCGTTTGTATTGAACTCGAAGATGTCATGGTCACGGAGAAACAACTCGTTCTTCGAACTCTTTGTTCCTCCGCGTCCATGACATCTTCTCGTTCAATACAAACGACCCAAATGCACACGTATGACGTTCTGTATATGTATCAGCCCTCGACCAATATCAGATATGATCTCGGGCTGATATATAATGTGATAAATAAATATTTATATTCTACTATCTATATATCAGACACTTGCTAATTGGGCTAGTTCTAACACTTTGATCTTAGAGTATTGACATGTTCCATTATGACTGCAGATTAAAAGATATTTTCATGATTTGTGTAAAAGGTTATCATACAGGGAACATATTTTCGAAGCTCTCTTAGTGCTAAGATAGTCGTAAGTACCATATTTTAACATAGGCTTACGACTATCTTAGCACTAAGAGAGCTTCGAAAATCTAGGCCCTGGTTTAAAGTATTCACATTAAAGCATTCTCATATAAATGTTAACTACAATTTTTTAGAAAACTAAATTATTTTTGTACCAATTACTTCCAAATATCCAGATTAAAATATATATGAAGCACGTTGCAAATTATAAATGACAAGACAAGATCGATAACCAAACTTGCATCTCCACAATAAATAACATCGGTATATATTAAAGGGGCAGTAGCACGTTTTTAGGGAGTCTATAAGGTGATGTCAGGAAAATGAAAATAAATGGTTCCAATTGAAAGACAATGTATTTAAACTAAATGGAGCAGTAATAATTCAAATATATAATGCAAAGTTTAGCAATGCGATTCCTTTTTCTTACACAAAATGAATTAAAGGTGTTCCCACAACAATGGCCGCAAATGGATTTTATGTGAATCTTCATACTTTGTCCTCTGACTATGGCTGATTGGCTTGTGTAATGAGATTTATGACACTATCGACATAAAACATTTAGCATTAACATACAATAATCAGTGAAAGTTTTAAAATATAAGATTATCAAAAAACGTGCTACTGCCCCTTTAATACTGTGGTTACATTATGTGACTCAGACAAGCTGACACATCTTGGTCTCTGTGTTCAATTAATGGATGATTATTACAGTCAGTGTTGACAGATATCTCGTTACTCTCCATCTTCGTGTGTATAATGATCTACTTTTCCCATGTGGTTCCAAAGATACATGAAAAATACATTGCTTTGCCAAAGAATCTGTTAAAGACAACAAGTCTTCGCGAGTCTCCGGTTCAGTTTCAAGCAAACGAGTTAAGCCTCATATTTATCATTTGTTGCTGGAGAGCTACATTCTCTCCCCACAGAGGCAGCTCAGTGCGAGCAAGCCTCTGTTATATTATGGCAAGATCAGAGGGTTCCGGCAGATTGCCCTAGCGGTAAAAACTTGTAACTCAATATATCTCTGTTATTTGCAGCCAATGAAAACACCCTTTGGATATACATGACTTGGAGAATTCTTCACTGTCGTATAGTGACATGGAAAATATCATGCCTTTATTTTATTTTCATTAACAATGTGAGAGGAAAATATTTGAAAAAATCTGATATGAATTGGGTTTTTCATAAGCTAGAAACTGTTTTAAAATTGTGTAAATTATTATTTGTTTTATGATATGTTTCATTTCACTAATCAACCAAAAACGACTAATGAGAAAGTAAAAAACGATGTTTTGTAAAATGAAGAGTTGTCTCCCCTGGATGTTAAATTTCAACAATACCTTTGCCGAACTATACGCAGATAACCGAGGTTTTGCGAATAATCACTTTTGAAACTCGTCGCTGATTGCACAACTAATCAGATTTCTGCTTTCTATCCCATGTATTAGCCGTAATAGAACAGAGGCTTACTCGGGTATGACTGAGCTGCCTCTGTGGGGAGAGAATGGGAGAGCTAAAGAATGATGAATATTTTGTGGATATACAACTTCTGTTACGTTCTGTATAGACAACATTTGAACAAAGATTCTCATCGTTGTTAAGCATGTTGTCAGCAGAGTAATGAAAACCAAGGGACAGAAAAATGTGAGACTACATAACCAGTTACCAAACATACTCAACTTTTGCTATAGCACGGCAGAAAGCTTCCGAGTAGCACGCAAAAAGCGTGCAGCATGTGCAAAGGCGTGTCAACTTTAATAGCGGGTGGGTGAATCATTGTGTCGATTCATTTGCCTGACTTCCACCACAAAGTGTGATTTCAAATAATGAAGAGTGTCAATTATGCTTCATTTGAATTCATAGATTACATCAAAATACTCCATTTTGTGTTATGTGGTTTGACATACGCGCTCTCGATCGCAAAAATGTCATTTTACAGTTAGTGTAAAAATAATATTGCAAATCTGCTTAGGTATTAATCTATTATATTAATATCATAAATTAATCTATTCTAACTGTATAATGTTAAATAATGAACCTTCATTGATATTTCATGGCCTTGAAATTATTTACTGGAGTTTAAATTAAGGTCAGGCTTTTGTTTTGGTGCAACAATATGGTGAAACTGCATTTTCAGTTGTTGGCCGTTTAAATCATGTATTTTATCTAGCAAGCAATTTGGGTTTCGTTTCCCATTGCAAAATTAACTTCTTTTCTTAGTCGGGTCGACAATTTCATGAATAAGCCGAAATAAATTCATATATTATGTTAATAATTCTCCTTCAAGATCGTTAATTTCAAATGTGGGCCACTTTGGCAGCTCATCATTGAGGACGAAACAAGTTGGACCACATTTACTGAACGACACTATTTGATGATCACTATCTCTAAAATGGTCGAAAACCTAGCCTCAATATTATCCGTTTCACTCCTATACTGAGTCTAGAAAGGCCTAATAAAGGATCCCGTCAGCTGAACATTTACTGACTTGTCTTTTATTTTTAAAATGTTATTATATTTAATTCTTACATCTTTCTGCATATCATTTACACATCGACTGTTTTGTCTGATGCAACAATTATCTTTGTCATTTTCCCCTATCGCTCCTCTATCTGTTCGCTTTCTGTAAATTTCCTTATAACCGCAATAGAGTGTCAACATGTATTAAATATATGTCATTGATTTATATGTATATAAAATAAATGTATTTATGCATCATGTTTACTTTTATATTTCTATTGTAAGCTATCATTTTGAATGATGGAACCAAGCCTAGCTGCGTGAAACAGAGTAAACAAATACTCATTCTATTTAAATTGTCTACTGAAGTTTTTGATTTAAAAAAAGAGTAAAGAAAACGTGAATTTATAATGTCTACTAAAGTTTTTTGTCATTAGAAAATTGCTACACCAGCACCAACTTATTGATCGACAACCTGACAGCTGCAGTTTATTCGATTATCAAAGTTTATGCAAATGTAAAAATCATATATAAAGGCACAAAATAGTAAATGCCATAATATAAGTCATCCTCGTCGTCTCTATGGATATAATAAAGATATAATACAGGATCATAATATACCATGTTTATCCACCACAATCCTTAAATGTTGCTTTGGATAAATCTATGGCAGTGAGTTATCAATATCATGAACTCATGAGTGTGATATGTTCACTATTATTAGTTTTATTCCACCAATAAGGAAAACTCATAACATGATTAATGTATCACATTTCGTGCTGTTATGAGCATAAAAGAAAATACAAATTTTGGATTCGGAAATAACTGAAGTGTGTATGTTACGAACCATCTGGGAATGGACTACACTGCCCCGTCAGTTGAACACCAAGACCAGCTTATAAGAGCATATCACAATCTAGGAATCGATCTCTATACTCCATAAAAAGAAAGATTACCACTCATAGCCCTTCACAATGTGGGAATGGACTACGCTACTCAGTCAGTTTGACACAAATCAGTCCTAGATTGTGATCATTCCCAGATTGTGCAGGCCTCACAATCTGCAGATTGTTTAAACAATACTATCAGAGTTAAAAAGAATTCTTAGCTTAAAGTCACTCTAAGAATGCTTATAAATGGACTCCGAGGTGGTTCATTTAGATAGTGAAGTAAGGGATTTTAAGAATTTTTCTTAGAAAATTTTATAAATCTTAACAAACCTTTACAAATATGGGTCGAGCATTTAAATCTTAGACCATAGGTGACAGCTTTGGCAACACAAATATAGAGTTTTCTGGTATTTTAAGAATAGTCCAAGAATATCACCAACCGGTATATGCTATCAATCATTGATTTAGATGACGAAAACGGCAGCAGACCTTCCCACACAACACGATTACCCATCGGAATAGATGCTCAAATCGATCATCTTTTTACTGATCTGTGAAAAGAATTTTGGAAAAATGCATATGCAATTATCGAAAATAGTGAAGTTATTTGACGAACAGTGTTTATTCCCTTAAGCATTTTCATCTGAATGTATGATTTGAAATCATGCAAATATAAAATGCTATAGAACACCTTTTATTATTTTGATTCAATTAAAGGTATTTTACTTTTACGAGAGTTGTAAACTGTATAGAAACTGTTTTCATGTATAGAGCAAATGTTCACTGTTTCTACTTTCCAAATTTATTATTTTCAGTTTTTATTAGTATTTTATAACTAAAAATAAGACACACTTCTGAAAATATCCGATATACCAAACATTTTCTAACAAATTCTACCTGAAGTTGTTGACGATGTGTCAAGTCTCCTGTCTTAAAGAGTTCATAATGCATTCACTGTTGTTATGATTCCTTCAACAACAATCTTGAGCACGCATTACAACCATGGACTTCATACTTTGCTATTGACTAAACTATATGATTAAGTCACTTCGTGAATACATTCTTATAGAGACAGTTCTTTCCATTCATTGTGGAAACGAAATTCAAGAAGACAATTCAGTTTATGCATATAATGTCATTAGTACATAATTACAGCACAACAAAGTTTAAAAAGGCTACTGAGACATTTTTGTTGATTTATATTTGACAACTTGATAAAGAAAAGAGTGCAGGTGAATTTCGTTATCGTAAAAATACCCCGATAGGCATGTCCCTTTAAGTTTCATACTAAACAAAGTCAAATGAATCTAAACTTAAGAACAATCCTAATTATCATGTGAGCGTATTTTTCCGGCAATCCGATTGGTCGAGAACCGGTCACGTGACAGTCAACAGAAAGTGATATTGACTTGACCCCCGTAACCCCGAGTCCGACTAAAAGTGATATTGACTTGAGTTACTAAAAATAGAGCCGATGACGTCAAACCTTTGTTTCATGACGTCATGCTATTGTTATCATGACGTCATTGACACGTCCTTGCCAACAATCGAGCCGAAATGCCGCTCATACCTGTAGTTTTCTATTTCTTTTTCGTTTTTTTAACGGAGAGATAATAAAACATTTATAGACTGGTGAATTCGGTCAATACCTGTTTTTATAGACCCGAGGAAAACAATATCGACCTCGGACTTCGTCCTCGGTAAATATTGCTTTCCTCGGGTCTATAAAAACAGGTATTGACCTCATCACCAGTCTATAATTGTAATAATGTTAATATACCGCCCCATCAGATGTAATGTAAAACTATTGTTTCTTTAAAATCAATCCTTGATGATATAAAACCGCTATGAAAAGAAAAGGTTTGAAGCAAGCAAGTTCCAAGCAAGATCTCTAATGTTGCCTTCTGCTAATGTACACCGCAGTAACAAGAGCAACAAAAATAACAACTTCCGATTTTCCTTTGAAGTTTCCCCTTAATGTGCCTTATTAGTGTTCGTCTTTTTTCATCCTAACGAAAAAGGTTTTAAGTGCCTATCAACTGGTGCAACTGCAAGGAGTTATTGATTTGCCCTAAAGGTTGGTCGGTGATGTTTCCTCCTCTAATGAGCACCGTGACTCTAAGAGGAAATGCAACTACCATCTTGTCCTATGGTTTAAACTAAATGACAGCCATTCAACTTGTCTGAGAGTGCTAATTTAACCCAAAAACCTGAGAAGGAAGGCTTAACTTGCACTGCTTTGTTAGATTAAAAGTAACCACTCTAGGGAAGTTAAGATTCAGTGTGGGATGTTATGACATATTTTCTATATATATTTGCAGACATGGAAAGAAAAAAACAATCTTTCACGAAAATGTGACTCCTATATATTGTTTAAGACTTATTTTAATACCGAATTTTATTTGTCTTGTTTAAATGTAAAAAAGTTTAGAATATGTTTAGCAAGATTTCGTTGTTCATCCCATGATTTAGAAATCGAACAAGGTAGATATACCAACACCAAAAGAGAATTTAGACTATGTAAGCTCTGTAACCTAAATGTAATTGAAAATGAATACCACTTTCTTCTTATATGCCCCATGTATAATAGCATTCGCTCTAAATACATTAAAGGAATATTCCAATGAAAAATGAAAAAGAGCCTTTTAAAACAATGTTTATCGATAAATCCTTCAACTTTGGCCAATAATTTTTAGTTTAATCACCAAATCTGCAATAAAAATTCAAAGTTGGGAAAAATCAAGTTTACCGGCATTGATGGGGGACGCCATATTGCTATCTCGAACGGTAAACGAGAGCGAGAAACAACGGGAATATGACGTCAAGACACACCACGAAATTAGGAGACGCCGTTAGATTCAATGGTGGGCGGTGACGGCCCGTCAAATATGAGACTGTAACAACCGTCACGACTTCAGTACAGACATGCCGGGTCCAGAATATTCTACTTCTATGATGCCCAAAGCAATAAATAAATATTTCTGACCAGCAGACTGCTGCAAAACTTCAGTACAGTTTGGAAAAGATTTCCCATGTGCGGACGTCACAAGGTTTGAACACTGACCACTGTAATTTTTTTAGAATTTTTATAAGCTATAGACACCATACATAAGGTTGAAATAAAGTGTTAAATGACTTTGCTTATATTAGTGCATTTGTAAAAAAAAACTAAACGTAACATAGAATAATTATTTATTGATTATATCACTCGAAAAAAAGACCTATTGACATGATCTTGTCGAAGCGAATCCTAAAAAGCGAATCCGCGATGATGATGGTATGGTTCGTAATCAAAATGAAATTGTTTATATCAATCAAAACACGTTTGATCAATTTGAAAGATGGCATTTTCTATGTTGGCATTGACTTCTCGTTTTTATTACATAAATCTTGGCTTGTTTGAGGATGAAAATATTTTTCTATTTATTTAGTTGTCGCCGATACGAAACCAATTTTGATTACGAATCACTGAGGCGCACATGCTGTATGAAATATTATCGGAATGATTGTTAATGATTCCTTATTATGTTCACATATCATACCATGTTGATTATTTTCCAAAGGTATTTCTGCTAAACAATACGTAACGAAATTAAAATGGAATTATAAGATATCATTAGTATACTAAAACGATCAGTAAGGAATGGTGTTTTGAATAATATTAAAGATCTATCAACTCATCAGCAAGTAATACAAAATATTATACTCACAAAGTTTCTTTATATCATCGAGTGTTTTTTTATCTAAGTTGCTATGATGTAGTTGAATAATCCATATTTGTTTGGAGTTTTCTTATTATTATATCTTTTAGTAAATAAAAACTATGATTTTTTATATTCACAGAAGGATATGATTTTAATGATAACAATGCACAAATTATCACAACGTTTGTCTCTTAATTAAACCTTCAAATTATTTTACAAAATACTAGATTTACGTTATTTATGCATGTTTTACATTGAATATTTCCTTTTATATTTATTTTTAAATAATACAATGATTCTAACACGTTCATAACAAAAAATGTTTTTCCCTTTTCAAACTGACTAGAGGGTTTTTGAAAATCCACAGATTGAATGTGAAAGAGTGCCAAATTTTTAAAGAAAACCTATCGTAGTAACTCTGTGAAAATAAAATATTAAAAAATATAATTTCTTTTTTTTTGGAAAGATATAAAACAAAAATATGCAAAGGTCTTAGTGATTGATAATAGGCCAATGTATATAACAGATAAATCATTGACATGCACGTTTGATGTATCAAAATTCAAGGAAACGTTTTCTACTTTGAAAGTGTAAATTTTATATAAAAAGGAGTAGTTATAGAGTACGTCAACATCTTTCAGGTAAACATACCATGTTTTAATCAGAAAAAAATACAAAGAACACGACAAGATATAATTCTCTTGATCGTTTTTAAAAACATTTATTTATTTATTTATTTTCTGTGTTTTTTTTATATAATTCATATCGTTAATAATACTAGACAAAACCGCATATTAGTCGTAGTTGCTTGTTGAATGATCTATCCGACGACTGGGTCGTTCTGTAGGCACAACGATGTTTTACGTTGACAAAGTGCGCAGCGCACATATTCAGCAATACTAGTCAAATCATGGAAACTCCACTGCACAAAGATGTACGGAGTTTATAATGTAAGCTCCTTGCATCGATTTCTTGTGGTGTGTCGATGACGTCACATTTTCAAATAAAATGGCGACCACCGTCATCGCTCAAAGACGAAGGTTTAAAATTCTGTAAATACTTATCTCGTTGACAGAAAAATTTAATAATTTGTGAGAATGTCTTTTATAACTCAAACTTTTGCTAGAATTAAGTTGAAATCGTACTGGAATATTCCTTTAATGAATTTTATTGTGTCCATCCAAACGAGTCCAAATTATCATCCTTGTTAAATAGTAAAAATCGTTTTGTTATTCAAAACCTGTCTATGTTTATTTACTATGCAATGTTGTATCGCAAAAATGTATTACCAAACTAAATGCTATGTATTGTCTTTATATATCAAATGAATGTGTAAATACGCTTATATGTATATACTGAATGTACTATAGGCCTGAGGCCTTTTAAGTACCGAATAAAGATTGATTGATTGATTGACATATTTTCTAGCGCAGAGTGCATCTTTAGAGTTCATTAATAATAATAATAATAATAATAATAATAATAATAATAATAATAATAATAATAATGATAATACTACTACTACTAATAGTAATAATAAGTCTTCTTTTATGGAAGGAAAAGGAGTGGAGCAGATAAGCCATGCTCTCGCTCTTTGGATAAATATTTATCTAAGAAAAAACCTTACCAATGCCATACAATTGTTATTAGAGTTTTAGAAGACAAATACTCAAGATTGTTATTGGCACTCTTATGATGCATTTATACACACATGGTAATTCTTCTCAATATTCTCAGCAGAAAATATTTTTCAATGTGAATAGAGGCTCACGCTCCTAATTTCAAATTGTTCATATGTTTATTGTTTGCAATGTCAGAAAATATGAATAATCATAATAAGAACAAAAATCAATGTTTTATTGATGAAAAACTGTGAACCTTTTGCCTTTTTCCATACTTTTTCTCTGTATTCTTATTTCAATACATGTGGCTTGTTATGAAACATTTGTTGAATACACATATATGTGTTCTCTACTTCAAATAATTAGATCTAAATACTTTAAATTCAGAAGTTCAAAACAAGGATTTGGTGGGGATATCTTCGCATGAGATGATGGATCAAATCCCTTTTTTAAAAGACGATCGATAAGAACAAATCCCTTTTTGAAACATTCGGATCAGTGACAACACCATTGCTAACGAACGAAAAACGTCCTTGTGTGTTTTCAACACAATAACAAGAACGCTTATAAGTTATAAAATTTAATATTATTCACATATTGTATATTTATCATTTTGAAAAAATCGTAAGAGGGTGTAAGGGGTGTATTGTCCGGTATTTGATCAGATGTCACATCATTAATGACATTCCTGTCCAAATCCATATAGCAGATGTGTCCTCGTGATTCAACAAGCAATGTAACATGATGGCGGACAGTAAGTCACCTAATCACTTGAATTCTTCCTGCAAAGCAAGACTCCAGCCCTGTACTGTCAACGTCCCACAAGTGCTCAATCTGGGACATATCTGGGGATCGCAATGGCCAGCGCATACTATGACTTACACTATGAAGGGTAGATCATCACATTTCAATTATCTTATACCTATCTTTCATAAAAACGGAAATGACTGCCTGGTTGAGTCACTGTTGAAGTAATGTTTTAACTCCAGCGAAAATAATACAGAACCACGAAAAATAATATCTAGAGATCGTCGTTTGAATATTTATCAAGTTTGGGTCCCAAATATATAAAAATAATTTCTACATACAACAATGTTCATTAGAATCAGTTTGTGATTGGAGTAATAATTGGATAAATAGGTGACAAGGATGGCTGCAAGAATATCATTATTTTAAATGTAAGAAATAGTTTTGGTTTTATGATTGAAAATAAGAAGTCTTTTATTTAATCATTTGGATGAACATGAGTCCAAACAAGTTTGAAATTTGGACGGTTGAGAACTAAACCATGGACATTATGTGGAGGAAGTGAATTTGAATTAGAATCTTCTCCTTGAATTCGAACCTTCTCCTTATATATATCTAGCTTATGTTCTGATTTGGCAAAATATATGTTTATGCTCATGTTTTATCATCATTAATTTCATGTATTAAAGTTCAGAATTGTTTTGGATTGGAAAGGAGTTAGCCAAATTAAAGGAGAACCATGAATCTTAGTAATCTTATTCATATTCATTATATGTTCACGGCAGTATTGAACTATTTTTTTGAGATAAATTGTATAATGCCTAAGTAATTTAACATCAACAAAATTTCTTTGAGAAATCCATGTGGGTATAGGATTTCCCTTTGTTATTGATTAATCTTATGTTAAACTCACACCCTTATCATAGACGTTTATTGATGAAGACTGTCCTCAAACCAAGACATAAGGCATGATACCAAGCCATTGTGACATATCATTATTTACTGAGGTACCTTAGTTCAGTCCATCTATTTGAACAGCCACCAGCTCTTAACAATATCTCTTTAAAGGGGCAGTAGCACGTTTTTTGATAATATTATAGTTTAAAATTTTCACTGATAATTGTAAGTTAATGCTAAATGTATTATTTTGACAGTGTCCAAAATCTCATTACACACACCAATCATCCATTGTCAGAGGACAAAGTATGAAGATTCACATAAAATCCATTGGCGGCCATTTTGTGAGAACACCTTTAATTCATTTTGTGTAAGAAAAGGCAATCGCATGGCTAAAATTACGTTATATATTTGAATTATTACTGCTCCGTTTAGTATAAATACATTGTCTTTCAATTGGAACTATTAATTTTCATTTTCCTGACATCACCTTATATGCCCCCTAAAAACGTGCTACTGCCATTTTAAAGTAGATTGTTTACATTAATAAGTAGAAAATCTATGATTTTCTGCCAATGAAATTATTTACACCCCCTGATAAAAAAGACATTTTAAATATGAATCATTTCCTTTTATAAATATTTAAAAAACGATTGGCTTTTTTCTAAATTACCTCATTTCAAATCAAATGCCTTCAGAAAGACTGCAAATGAATGGCTAGTAATTAAACATTGAAAGCAAGATATTTTACCTCAAATTCAAACACATGCTCTTTAGTGTTTTTCAGAGACTATGCCAATGTTCTATGCCAAAACATTAAAATTTCAGGTACATGGAATGAAAGATGTATGACCATCTATAGAATATTTCCCTCTAAGGCAAATCTAGCCAATCTGCTTCTGCTAGAAAGTTTCTAAAGGTCTTCAAACTAATCATTATAAATACAACTTCATTAGAGGAAAGGTGCAGTATCAAAACCACAGCAAGATCTTCAATTGGTTAAGTACCAGGGATACATAGATAGTATTAAAAGGGTAATTTCATATCACATTCTGTATCAGCTCTCGGGCTGATACAGAATGTGATATAAAATTACCCATGTCATGCTATTTTTATCATATATATTTACAAAAGAAACAACAGAAATAAATGTAACATTTTAAAACTTTAATTCATAACATTACTGAGTGGCTGATGGTATCAATTTTGCTTAACGTTAACTGACACATACAGATAGTCAAAGCTCCTGACCCTCGCCTCTTGCGACTTTTGAGTTAATGTTTCTCTCAGTTGAATTTCCAAAATGGAAAATTAATTTGTATCAAGTTGACAAAGCCACAAGTGAAGTCCTGCAGCGTTTTCTTCGCGATGTCAGCCACGTTAAAACGTCAGCTGTACAAAGGGAGACAACTCTAAAGTCCTCGCGACTTCGATCTATTTTTTTCGTTCGTTGCCTAAGGTTCCTGGTTCAAGTCCCTTGACGATGGGCTGATACAGGTTTTGCTCTTGACGACGGGCTGATACAGGTTATCTGCCCTGCAGGCTAAAACAGGGTGCTTGACGGAGGGTTTATCGTACATTCAAAATCTCTGTATTTATAAGCATGTATATGATAAATAGATATATTTCTAAGATGATCTCTGCTCATGCTAGAAAAACTAATGATTTCTCCTTTTCGTGCATACATAGATATCAACAAGGCTTACTTCCGTAAAACGTGAATGTCAAACAAACATTCTTCAAACAAAAACTTTCTACAATCATTCTCAAACCAACGATTAATATAAGTGGCTGTGGTTCTACACAGACAGATATCCAATAGCCTTGACATGATGACTTTTACAAAGCACTTTGTTAATAAAAGGTAATTTTTTTTATTTGAAATCTTTTGAAAACCGTGGATGTGTGAGCGTCTTTGTCAAAGGACAGTTGGATGTTCCAGTTATCAATACAGCACACAACATCTCTCCTGCAAATTACAGTCAGACCAAACCACCAGACTTGACAACAGTTTCCAGAACTTCTCAATCTCAAAGGTGAATATTGACTCGATGCAAATCATGACTGCAGTATTGATACACAATTATGTCTTTCCCTGAAGGGTCGGGAAACATATTGGTTTTGACTGAGTTCCCGTCCGCATCTGTTTCCGTTTCCAGAGCATAACTCTGAAACAACTTGATCAATCTTCACCCAATATGGTATACATAAGCTTCATATCAAAATAATGTGCCTTTTGGGGGTTTCAACCTTTTTTCAATTTCCTTTTTTTCATTTCCATAGCAACAGTTTGGACTTTGTCATATTGAAGGCTAGGGTTAGTTTCTGGAGCACAACTCTGAAACTATTTGATAATTTCACCAACTTTGGTATACATCCTCTTCTTATGATGTAGATGTGCCTTTGGGCCTTATATATCTTACAGTTCCATTGTAAATAGAACACAAATGAATATGGTTTTCATTTGAGTTAAAAAACTATAAGGAGTTTAGAAACACTTTCTAGTTAGTTATGAAAGAATATTTGTTGTTCAGTACAGGAACAATGATAATACAAATGGTATATGCATTTTATTGTTGCTTTTCTATCAGCTAAGTAAAGGAAAATAAAAGATTTTGATATTTGCTGTAATGTGTTATCTAAATATTGTTCCCACAGGGGAAGAAAACAGATGAATCAGCTAAACTAAGCTGTCCCTCTTCATCCAAGATATTCTTCAATCATAAAAAGATTTTGCAGTGTAGAGACAATACACCTTTTTGTAAGTATACTTTTCCCTAACTCCTAAAGTACCATGTGGTACTAGAAACGTTCTTGACTCTAGACCCTGATGACAAAATATCCTATTCTACCCATGATAATCATGAAAAACAATATAAAGTATCAATTAATATGTTATTCAAAAGCAAAGATGGAAGAAATGTTCCATAATAATTAGCTACAAAATTAAATTTACATTTGATAACGAGCTATTTTGTTCCATGTTAGCTTCATCAGATTAAGTCTTAAGTTATATATACTTAAATACTTGTACAACTAAATTTCAATTCCTTACAGATATAAACAGCAAAAAGGTTCAATAGAAAAAACAATCTTTTAAAGGAAACATTAGCAATATCAGATTTCACAATCATCTAGCACGGTTGAAACGACTAACATTTTAACCAACTTTCAATTAGTGTTTTTGTTTTTCATCTCATTTCATTTTAATTTCTCATAATATCAAAATACTTATTTTTTAATTTAAATAATTCAGTGAAAAGTAACAACAAGTTTGGTTGTAGTGCCATCAGAGTTTCACCCTGCAGGAGGACGACAATCTAACAAACTTCTGCTCTATGAAAGCTGCAGTGAAGAGGGTTTGACAGAAATATCCCTGAGTGATTATACATTTCAAACATTTCACTACAAATTTGATATCTCAATTGATTCACTGATGTATGTATCTTCTTTGAGAAACCTTTTGATAGTTAGCACATTCGAAGAAGATCTCCGTATGTTTGATATATCAAAAGAAAGGACATCTGAAGTAATGGAAACATCTGTTACTTGTGCTTGCGTGGACAAAGATTACATATTTTATGTAAAAGATAAAACGCGCTTAATGAGAATGAAACTTAATGGTTCAGATAAAGTTTCTATAAAAAACCTAACTTTTTCTCCTTCATCAATTCAAGTGGATGGAAAATCAGGTCTTTATGTATTTACTACCACTATGATACAAACAATAACTTACGAAGGTAAGGTACTTAAGTCATTCAAGGTTAGAATTGGAACAATGTGTATTGGACAAAACAGAGATTTTCTTTATATTACCTCGGCTAACAAATGTGATATTTATAAGTTATTTTTGTCACTTGCAGTCACCAGTAAGACTAAATTTGCCAAATGTAGAGTTTCGTCGCTGATCAGTTCAATGTTTGTGTTGGAAAATCAATTATATGCTGTAACAAGAGACTGCCATGTGCTAAGTTTTGGTTTAAACGGATCAGTAGAAATTAGATACCAGAAATACAGCACCGGATATGACCAATGTTTTGGTTGTTTGGAAATTGGCGATTGATTGATGCATTTCATTGATAAATAGATTTTAAAGGTTGAGTTTTGCAAGTTATGTTAATAGACACGAGAGCTTGTTAAACAAAACCAGTATCACATATGTCTTATGTACTTGATTTAGCTATATCCTATGAACTTGAATCTTTGCACATGTTACAATATTTTGTTGTGTGTCAACTTCAACATAAGTTAATAAAAAAACTTTCTCTCTCAGGAAGACTGTTTTTGCTTATGATGTATTTGCCACATTGATTAAAATTAGCTTACACAGTTCGCAACAGTTTCTAAATGAGGTAAATGTAGTACATGTATAACATTGATATGTTGTAGTCTTCAGGGATAAGTGTCAGGACAAGGCAATGTAGATTCTGACTATTTTATTCTAAAATTTATTGGGCTATGCCACCTGACATTACCAAAACGTTTATCAAACTTCTGTCACTCAGTGAACTATTGGATTGTTACTGAGCTGGCTTTCTTGTTGTTTTTGCAGGTTAATATTTTTACTTTTGATTACGTTTGATGCCTTTAAAATTTTTTTTGCATGACTGAATAAGGTTAAAGAAGAAGAAGTCGGAGAGTCAATCGGCTTTCAATCAGGAAGTCTTCTCTACACAGTTCCTTCCCTCCTTGAAGGACATGATGCCGGGGATGCTGGAAGCCAGACTTTCGCCCTCAGCTGCGAATCCACCACTTGAGCTCAATGTCACAGAGACGACAGCATGAACCTCTGTTGTGTCCACTTCATTCATTCCTCCGAAAGGGTCACCCTACCATCCTGGACATTCCCCCTCAGGATGGCCCCTTACTCACTTATTGAGCTCGGGGTTCAGTTGATCCTTCGGATTCCCTCTTTATTTTGATCTCAGAGGGTGACACTAGCCTGGGTTCGACAAGTTGCCGACAGTGGCAGAGTGGCTGGACCTCCAACTTTGGTTTGGTGGCTTTCTTTGAGCATTTTCCTTTTATTGTGTTTGTATGGTGTGATGTGTTGGCTGGCAACTTTGGGAGGTGCCCGAGTTTACTTTTTCTGTGAAACAGTCGCAACTAGAGACCTTTGACGATAAAGGATGCTCAGTTACTTTCGAGGTATCTGTGATTGAACTGTGTATCTTTCTAAGGATAAGGATATCAAGTGTCCCCGCCCCAGGAGGGAGATCTCAGGTCTGCATCTGATTTGGCTGCAATCCAATCCTATTCAGGAAGCCATCAGCATCATGTGGTCCCACATCAGGACTTGATCAACAAGCAGAGGGGTGAGCACTATAACTCCCAAGAAGAGGAAGAAGGCAGGCCGTTACACCCCTTCTAGGATTGGTGGTGTGACCTTTCGCTTTAAGGGCCTGGGGTCAAAAGATTTTCACTTTCTTCAAGAATCATACCTCCCCTGAAATATGAAACAAGAGCATGAATGGGGTTCCAGATTCTCGTCTCGATTCCACCCCCTTTTACCTGAAACCAAACTAACATTGAACATCCTCTAATCAAAAGGGTTTGTCTGTTGTAATCCGCTTCAGAAGCTCAATTTGGGGTGCTACTCCCTGGTGTGTGTTGGACCAAAGAAAAATCTGGGGAAATGAACGGGGTCAATTTTTCATATCAAGACTGTTTCTTCAATCATACAGACTTGTTGATATTCCTGAACCTGCTGGACATCACTTTCACAATTCCGTTTGCTGGGATCAGCGCAAGTACCACCACTACAGTGTAATGTTCTTCATTTTGCATTGTCGTTTGTCCATGGCTCTTTACTAGCGGTTGACAACCCATGGTGCACTTCATAATGAAGACGTTTGATAGAATTATTCATGATATAATGAATATTCAAGCTTTTACAATAATCTGATTTTTGCTAAGTCAAGAACATGTTCTTATTACTCGCCCGTTTAAGATGTCGCTGTTTAATAAATCTACAAAGTTTATAGTTAATTGTTTAATATATCGCATGTTGACCAAATGATGTGTAAACAGTAACCTGTTTCAATGACTTCGAAAGAAACTATATTATTAGGACTTTAAGACGAATATTTGAAGACCTAATTTTTTCGTATAATTATTATTATTATTCATATTTGGACATTTTTTTGTGTCAACTTTTCTGACTTAACTTTTTTGACAATTATAATTCCACAAATACTTTAGGTAAAAATATATTTCTAAATTTTTTCTAAATCAGATATGTTAAGTAAGCAAATAAAAAAAAACAAGGCAATACTAAATGTTTTCTGTCCTCGACAGGTCCTCAAATATTGCTATTTCGGGAAAATCTTTATTTTGGGCACATTTCAAAGATTCAGTTTTGTCTTTAATACTTGAGATATCTTAAGCTGTAATCTAGCACAACGTTTGCTATATTTCACTGTATGATCAGAAAAAAGTATATACTTAAGGAGCTAGATCGACAATCATAGAGTAGAATCTAAAAATCTAAAACAATTTATGTTTTCATTTATGTTCCAAAAATCATTACTCCCTAACTTATCCAGTTATCAAAACAAATCTACATCTCTGAATGCGGATAATCAAGAACAAAATGTTTTCCGTAATAACTTATCATACAAATATCAATATTTGCAATGATAAGTTCAATTAAATCACATAGGGGTCTCTAAGCGCCTCTTTTGCAAGACTGACGTCAAATCTCTGAATATCATGTGAATTTTTGTCATTTTGATGAGTTTTTACTTTGTGTTTTCCCTTTTTGACAAAAATGCATGTGATGGTCAATCTCTGTGTGAAGGTCAAAGAGGAAGTTTTGAAAACCCAGCAGTCCTAGTTGTATATATTTATTGTTTTAATAACAGCCCTGTGCTGGTTTCAACAGATTATCAATCTTACAAATCTTGGAAGAAGGAATTGGTAGACAAGTGTTGAATTTAGTGAAATTACTAGGCAGTATTATATAAACTCAATTTCCTTTCAAAGAGATTGGTCTAGAATCTAGACATGACAGTCGACAGACGGTGATATTGACTTGAATTTCTAAAAAAAGATATGATGATATCATACCATTGTTTGATGATGTTGTGATATTGTCATAGCTTGTTCTCGCTAACATTTAAGCCTAAATGCTGTCCATGAATGTATTCTTCATATTGCATAAGCATATAATTAAAACTGGTATGGACTGATACATTTGGTAAATGCCTGCTTAAGTAGACCCTCTTCCTAAATAGAATTATCTTATTTCTTCTACCTGCAAACTCCCAAAGTTTTGGTGTCATAGCACTGTGACGTCGTCATGATGTAGATGTCATTGCATTGTGTTCTAATAGCTTAATTACTTTAAACAGCTGTGATGTAAAAGGTATGTTACGACAATACGGATATTGTTATCACTTAAAGTCCAACAAATCATATCTCTTTGGAGGTTTAATGATTTGTTGACTAACTACAATTAATTCTTCTTATTTTTTTTCTGTTATGATTTTCATTCATCAAAAAAAGAAGGCTGTAATAGTAATATCCAGACAAGGTTGTATTGTGTACCTTTTTAAGTCTAAAGCGTGTAGAACAATAAATGCTGAACATACTCTATTGCAGATACCGACTCCAACAACAAAATGTATAGAATTTATAAGGAGTACTTCTCTCAACCTAATCAACAAAAACAGCTGTTGAAGGAAACTTTGGTTAACTAATCAAGCTTTGAAATGAATATGAAATTTTGATAGTAATACAAATGTTTGGTCAAAATTAACAATTACGCTTGATCATTTCCATAAGTTAGTACAATTGTTGAATTTGTTCCAGTTGCACATGAAGGTTGAGAACTGCTTTTTTTCTATCAATCAAATATGTTTCTGATATTTATCTGAAACCTCTTCGCTACATCATTTCAAGACTACGAGAACTATTCCTATAAAAATCTGGACAAAAAATAAATGAAGCATGTGAAACATGAGGCGAATCAAATGCCCCTCACACATCGTTTCTTATCTCAAAATAACAACAGTCTTAAATGGGATTAAAGAAGGTTAAGTAGGATATACAAACCTTTAGACATAAATATGGAAGCAAATCATGCACACTACAGCGTGATTGCAAATTAGGAGTTCTTACAGGGGAGATATATTTGATAAAACAATCTTCTGAAGCACTTAGGAATATTTGTGCTTTAATACATGCGACGTTAGACGAGAATAGAAAACAGAGAAAGACAGGGATAAATAAAGGAGATGATTGAACTGGCTTACGTGAAGAGAGTTTGAGAAAAAATACAGAAATCTTCACGCAAACTTTACTGTGTCCTTGTGTTTTATTAAACTTATATAAAAATAATAATGCAATAATATGAATGCACTAAACTATTCCGTTAGTTTCATGACAAAAAGTCTTGAATTGATTCTGTATTTATAATCCAAAAAATCGAAAATCTATCCTTAAATATCAATGTATGATAAACATCTGTTTTCAAAGAAAAATTGTTAAACTTATTTGGGATACCAACACACAAGCAATCTGGTTCATGTTTTCTTAAATGTCATTAAACTAATACACTCTATGCAACGTATCTGAACAACGATTGCTTATGGTTGAGGATATGGATATGCCTAGATATATACAATACTTTTGTACATTGCGATTTTTTATAGAATCTCATGCTTGTCTATGCTCCTTTTGTTTCAAGTTCTCAAATCAGTGTAGTTTTATGTAACATATCACTCTTATAAGTGTGGCATAATCTGTAAGAATACATAGAAGTTTGTAGACTTGCAGAGTATTTTCAGAGATAGAATGAGAGGGTTTATGATATTGATATCAAAAGGCAACTAGGAAATTTGACTGAAAAATATTTAAAAAATGCATTTTTTGAGAAGTTTGAGAATTTACAAAAGATACATTCAAACTGCTTGCCAGCAACAAGTGCAAAATACAAGTCTGTTAACTTTGGCTTTAAACAAAGCCTATCACACAATTGATGAAAAAAGCAATGACAAATCGTTCTATGGTTTCATCCTTTTGCGAATCACTTTCAAATTCAAACGCATGTTTTTTTTTCAAATTTTGTAACAGACAGTTTGTTCTCATTTGATTGTATTTATTGTATGGTAGTTGAGCGAATCGCCTTCGTCTAGAGTTTTAATTATCAGATTTATCATCAATATGAAACTAGCTTTCTATGAACATGTAATATCTCTACAGATAAAAGTGATTCTGATCAGAATGATTCACTGTAACATCAAGGTTTGATATGAAAATGAAAAGACAACACACTTGCAAATATATCCCTCTTTCTGTTCCATTATTGGCTTCTCATTTTACATTACTGAATATGTTGTATGGTTCCGAACATGGAGATACATGTATCTACATGGGCACATTCTTGCACACAATACATCAATTATCCAAAAGGTGTCTCTGAGTAGTAAAGAATGAGTTGATAACACAAACCTCAGCATATGAGAAATTTACCAAAACATTACAATTTCAAGTACATGGAATCAAAGATGTATGATTATGTACAGAATATTCCCCTCTACAACCTACCAGGGATAAGTATCAGGAAAACGCAGCTATATTAATGCTTGAAGAACTAATGATTTCTCATTTTCGTGCACAAAACAACAAAGCATACTTCAGTAGAACATAGTGAATACTCAGAATACCATGATTATACCAAATATTTTTTACATTTATTCACAAACCCAGTATTAAGTGGCTGTGATACAGACATAGATCCAATATGACATGATGACCTTTACAAGGCACTTTGTATAAACAGTAAGGATAACGTTTGAAAATCCTTTGAACGTGCAACAATAAAGATACTTTGAAATTCAAAATTATCCATTGCTATTATTGTGATACTTTGAAATTCAAAATTATCCATTGTTATTATTGAATTGGCATTGTTTTCTTGGAATTCTAGGAATCTTTCAATCCTGAAAAGTTTAATACTTCTGTTGCTTGATTTAGTTGTCTGTCAACATATTAATAAATAATAAATAACATCTAGAATAGAACTAAGTGAACAAGAAGTGACTCAGTGGGAGTTTTAGTCAATGAAGAGAAAGCAATGGAGACCCTTAGCGTTCTTTTTCTTGTAATGCAAACCCTTCTGGTGACAACTGCATTAAACAACCACAAGTTACCTTTCTTTGGCCCAAGGATGTGTGAGCGTCTCTGTCAAAGGACAGTTGGGTGTTCCAGTTTCAAATACAGCACACAACATCTCTCCTGCAAATTACAGTCAGACCTAACCACCAGACATGACGACAGTTTCCAGAACTTCACAATCTCAAAGGTGAATATTGACTCAATGCAAATCATGACAGCAGTATATACACAATTTAGTATGAAAGAATATGTGTAGTTTACTATATGAACAATGATGCAAATCATGACTGTAGTACTGATACATAATTTATTATGAAAGAATATGTGTAGTTCAGTACAGGAACAATGATAATGTAAACGGTTTGTGCATGTTTTGGTTGCTTTTCAATCTGCTAAGTAAAGGAAAATGAAGGATTTTGATATTTGGTGTAATGTTTTATCTAAATATTGTTCCTACAGGGGACGAAAACAGACGAATCAGCTAAGCTAAGCTGTCTTTCTTCATCCAAGATATTCTTCAACCATAAAAAGATTTTGCAGTGTAGAGACAATACACCTTTTCGTAAGTATACTTTCTCCTTTCTTACAAAACATACATGGTGTACTAGATTATAGACCCTAATGACACAGTGTTCTATTTTCCCATGATGATCATCAAAAACAGAAGTATGAATAGAACACAGGTTTATTATATCCTATGATATCAATCATTACATTATCAAAAGTAAAAATAGAAGAAACAATATAATATATGGTATTTGGCTACATAATCAATTCTACATTTGATAACGAGCTCTTTTGGTCCATGTTTGCTTCTTCAGATTAGGTCTTAAGTTACAATCATTTGTATACATATACAACTGAATTAAACTCCTGACAGTTTTTAACACTAAAAAGGTTCAAATGAAGAAAAATAATACATCTTTCGAGAAAGAAAATTAAAAAAATTAGATTACACAATCATCTACCTTTTTTTAATTTAAAAAACGTATTCGATGTAATAGGCGCCCTGCTCCAATAAACTCCCCTCAAAGGGTTTTGTAATTATAGGTCTGATAACCTGCGGTACTAAAATTATAAATTCAACTTATTTACGTTGTTTCAAAATAAATTAAATGATACAATAGCGGCAATGTATGTTACTTTCTACTCAATAATGTGTAAGAATGTTTTGAACGTCTGTATAAGTAATCAAACACAATCTAAAAAAACTTCCATTTGAGTAGTCTGTATTTTTCGGTCGTCATTCACACCACTTTTATAAGTGCCCACCCAAGTCAATTTTATAAGCGCCCTAGGCGCTTATAACGTCGAATACGGTAAGTCAATTAAATGTAAAAACTATTTTTTGTTGTAGTGCCATCGGAGTTTCACCTTTTAGGAGGAAGACAATCTAACACGCTTCTGGTCTATGAACAACACACACAACAGGGTTTGACAGATATATCCCTGAGTGATCATACCTTTCACACTTTTCACTACAAATTTGATATCATTATTGATTCACTGATGTATGTATCTCCTCTAAAAAATCTTTTGATAATTAGCGCAGGAGGTCTTCATATGTTTGACATATCAAAAGATAAGAAATCTGAAATAATGGAAACATCTGTTACTTGTGCATGCGTTGTCAAAGATTACATATTTTATGTAAAATATACAAATAGCTTAATGAGAATGAAACTTAGTGGCACAGATCAAGTCGCTATAAAAACACTTTCCTTTTCACCTTCATCAATTACAGTGGATGGAAAACAATCAAGTGTTTATGTCTTTACTACCACTATGATACAAAAAGTAACTTACGAAGGTAAGGTACTTCAGTCATCCAAAGTTAGAATTGGAACAATGTGTGTTGGACAAGACGGAGATTTTCTATATATTACCTCACCTCACGAATGTGATATTTACAAGTTATTTTGGTCACTCTTATCAGTCACCCACATGACTGAATTTGCCAAATGCAAAGTTTCTTCGCTGATCAGTTCAATGTTTGTTTTTGGAGATCAACTATATGCTGTAACAAGTGACTGCCATGTGCTGAGTTTTAGGTCAAACGGATCAGTTGAAATCAAAACAGTTAAACAAGGCACCAAACGACGATGTTTGGGTTGTTTGAACATTGCCAATTAATGAGTATATGTTATCTGTATATAGTTGTTGAAGGTTAATCTTTGCAAATAATGTTAATAGACATGAGACAAACACGACACCGAATATGGACAATGTTTGGGTAGTTTGAAAATTGGCTATTGATTGATGTATTTTTATCTGTATATAGTTTTTGAAGGTTGATTTTTGCAAGTGATGTTAAAGAATGCTCGTTAAACAAAACCAGTATCATGTATGTCTTATGTACTTGATTTAGCTATATGCTACGAACTAGAATCTTTGCATATGTTACAATATTTTGTTGTGAGTGAACTTGATCAAATATCCAATAAAAAACTTACTCTCTCTCTAAAAAAAACCCCTGTTTTTCTTTATAACATATTTGCCACAAGATAAATATAAGCATTATATTTTACCAAAAAAATAATCTAAAATTTATTAAGCTTGCAACCTGACATTACCAAAACCTTTATCAAACTTCTGACACTCAGTGAACTATCTGGTTTTTACTGATGTTGGTAATGCTGCTGGAAGCCAGGCTTCCGCCCTCAGCTGCGAATCCACCAAATGAGCTCACTGTCATTTAGAAAACAGCCGGTAGGGACACCCAATTCCTTCATCATGAAGATGTTCGACAGAATTATTCATGAAATAAAGAATATTTGAAGTTTTACAATAATCTGATTAAGAACATGTTCTCATTACTTGCCCGTTTAAGATATCACTGTTTTATTAATCTCATTTGTTTAATATATCGCGTGCTGACTGAATGATGTTTTTGTCATAACGAAGTCACAATCAGCAAACATGATGTGACAATGTCATTGGGCATCATTGTTTTTGACGATCTTATTTAGCCATTGTAAATACACCCTATAATTAACCTTCCGACAACATAACCTTTTCCTTTTATCTTTTAAGTGAATAAGCATTAGGCAAATGGATACATAATTTCACAGCATTATTTGGTTAAGTGGACTGTCAAGTCTGTGTGTTTTGGAAAAATCCATATAATCTGCAGATCTATGAAGATCTATTGTTTTTATCCGGAATATCGGGGTATTATTATTTTTTATTTGGACGTTTTTTGTGTCAACGTTTCTGACTTATTGCAACATATTGTTTTGAACATATGTTATCACAACGTTGGAAGGACGTCATTATAAACATTCTCATTATTTTACATTATGTTTTGTCTTTTTTGCTTTGGTTTATTCTTGAAACAGGATTTGGAAGTCTAAAACTAAACTTCTTTAATTTTCACTGTTGCAAGTTTTTTAAAACAACTATAATGTAATACAAACTGAAAGTCATAATAACGTCACTATGCGTGACATTCACAACGTTACATTATAGGTCTTTTGGAGGTTTCCACAACTTCCTCACAAACACAGATTCACAATGTGCT
The DNA here is from genome assembly GCA_916613615.1 of Steromphala cineraria. Taxonomy (NCBI): domain Eukaryota; kingdom Metazoa; phylum Mollusca; class Gastropoda; order Trochida; family Trochidae; genus Steromphala; species Steromphala cineraria. The sequence goes on from OU744723.1 coordinate 50,081,421, forward strand.
TGCAACGTTGTGCAAAAGTTATTCCATTCCCAATTTTTGTTAGATTTCAAATTCAACGTTTTGTTTCACAGTCAATCTTTATTCTTAATAAGTTCATATCTTAATCATAAAGTGTCCTTTCCCAAATGAAATATTAATTAGTGTCTTAACTAAAAAACTTGGCTTTTAAAAGTTCGCGCCATCTTTAATGGCTGTGATGTCATTTATGACGTCATGAATATTGCGTCACAAGCCAAACCCTTTTGCCGCCATGCTTGACGTTGCCATAGCCTGGATGTTTACATCGCGTGTTATCGGGAGTGACGCTTTTCCTGTATATTACTTGAGTTTAGAGGTAAGTTTTTACAACATTTATTATTACTCTCTATCATTATTATCCAAAGTTGGTCTACTTTCTATATAATAAGCCTATACAAACACCAAACTTGCCTACTAATGACACGATTGAAGCAATCCCTGCAATGGTCAGCAGTGTGTTATGCTAAAGGAGAATGCAATTCTGCTGTGTTTCTAAAACATTCAAGCTGTAACCGCAATTGATTCTCAACCTTTCCTATGGTAAAGACAGTGATCTTCGACAGTCACAATGTGCCAGTTTTGTTTGAAAGAATCAGATCAGCAGTTTGCGAGTTCACTTGGTGCAGGCTCTCTTTTCAATTTTATTGTCTATTTGATTGACAGATTGCAATGCGACATATTGAACTACTTCTGATACTTCAGTATTTCATAAACAAATATAAACTAGATCTTACTGAAGTGTTTTCATTGAGAGTTTAGCTAGTATAGTTAAAGCTGAATCATAAATCATAAGTATATCACACATCCTTTACGGGCAATAAAGATACAGACCCGTGCCAGCTATGTTTAGATGGTTACATTTTTCCCCATAAATTTGCATGTTAAATCCGTTTAGTCACAACTTTGTACATACTTTTATTGAATTGCTATCTATAGATTTTTAAACTGATTTTTAAAAGTTAAGGTAAAGATAAAGTGATGGTAGTATCAGTGTTTTGGTTTCAATTCAATTGACATTTGGTATGTGAAAAGAGAAAATATTTGATGATTTATTTGCTAGGACTGTTGTTACATTGTTTTAACTCGTGAGTGATTTGTGTTGACATCTCATTCTTATAAAACATTATTAAAACTTCTTAATGTCTTCAAAATTTCTAAGATGTTAAGACAACAAATTATTACAAGCAGTTTAGTTAACACACAATATGTAATAGCTAGGGTAATTTTCGAGTGCGTATCTTTACCCGACACAACTGAACTGTATTTTTCTTTTCTAAAATTTACATAGGTTACTTACTAAAATTCATAAGTTATTAATTTAACAACGCCATATATTAAATGTTCATACTACCATGTTACAACGATATAAAGCTTAGTGAGTGCATAATAAAGGCGCTTAAATAGCCGATATGAGCACAATAATAGGTAACAAGGTACCTATAATGTGCGACATCAGATAACATCAGTTTGCCCTAAGAACACTGTTCAAAATATGGCATAAATATTTTGAAGTATTCGTCTCTTATTACAGTTTGCTGCTCAATGTAGAGGAGAGAGGAGATGGATATGTGGGGAGAGGTGGGGGTAGACTGCACAGTGCACACGATAATCTATGTGTTCTGGCAGGCGCCTTCCAAAACAGGTGATGATACATCGTAGGCCAATGTATTATTAATTTGACTTCTTAAGGTCAAATGTATTTAAAGTCATATTAGAAATAGAGATTAGAAAATAGATGAAATAGTTAAAAAGTCTATATTCGCGATATAAAATGAACAAATAACATATCTTCAAACATCGCTTCAGTGTATATAGTTTATTTTTTAGCAATGTTGTTTCAATTCATTCATTTCCTCTTTTTTTCCCCAGAACGTTGATCTGCTCACGAAATGTGCTCTGAAGAAACATGTACATGTGTAGGGGACGCGAACACTCAAGAAACGCATTATTGTATTTGATTCCTCATTCTAAGTTCTATTCCTTTGTGTTGTTTACTAGTTCATTGTTGTTAAAATAGTTAACTCCGGCCCGAAAAAAGATCTCTTTTTTTGCTTTAAAATGCACTCTTTTATTGCCTTAACTTCTACACTTTAATTTAATTTGCTTGTGAGTTGAATATTTTCTTTTCACTTACAGACATTGATTATTCATTGATGACCAGCGTCTATTAAAACAACTATTGTATTTGCAACCATACACAGTATTGTTCTACACTTCAAGTGAAATTTGGACACATGTTGAAGACTTGGAACAGCTAGTATTTAGATCACTTTGTGAGGAAGTTTTTTCGACTGTACACAAGGGACGTTCTTAGGACCTTTAAAAAAAGCGTTTTGACATTTTAACTTGAACGTGGTTGGGATATTATTTTTAGGTTTGTCATGAATATACGTTGAGGGGACATGTTTTCGACACCACACGAGAGACGTTTAAGGGACGTTCATTATACACGTCCAGTTGACATCAAGTTCACAACGTAATTTTGTTACCTGGGGAGGGAGGTAATTTTATAAATTATTGCAACAAAATCTGGACAACTTCTTCCCTCATTAATTCTACACTTAACGCTTTTTGGGAATATTAATAGATACTTTTCAATTTTCAAAAAGTGACTTTTATTTTTTTTCGGGGGATTTTGATGGTACGTCAGTTTACGTCAATTATAACTGCATATATACTCTATTGCAGATACCGACTCCAACAACCAGATAGTTACAATTTATAAAGAGTACTTCTCTTAACCTCATCAAGCAATACAGTTGTTGAGCGAAACTTTTGGTTAAAAAATCAAGCTTTGAAATGAATATGAAATGTTGATAGCAATAAAAAAATTTGGTCAATATTAACAATTACGCTTGATCATTTCCCTTGTAAAAATTGTCGAATAGTTCCAGTTGTACACGAAGACTGAGAACTGTTTGTTTTCTGTCAATCAAATATGTTACTAATATTTCGCTGAAACCTCTTTGCTACATCATTTCAAGACTACAAAATTACACATTACAATAATCTAGAAAAAAAATCTGGACAAAGTGCATCAGATGCCCTTCACTCATCATATCTAATCTCTTAATAGCAACAGTCTGGAATGAGGGAAGGTTAAGTAGGATTTACGTGGACAAACCTTTGGACTAAAATATAGAAGCAAATCACGCACAGCACAGTGTGATTGCAAGATCTTACAGGGGAGATGATTTATTTAAAAAAAACATAAATTTCATAAAATCTTCTGAAGCACTTTGGAATCTTTGTGCTTTAATACATGCGATGTTAGATGAGAATAGAAAAAAGAGACAGACAAGGATAAATAAAGATGATTGAACTAGCTTACGTGAGGAGTGTTTGAGGAAAATACAGAAATCTTCACCCAAACTTTACCGTGTCCTGGTGTTTTATTAAATTTATATAAAAATATTAATGCAATGATATGAATGCACTGAGCTATTCTGTTAGTGTCATGACAAAAAGTCTTGAATTGCTTCTGTATTTATAATACAAAAAATCAAACATCTATCTATAAATATACTTATGTATAATAAACCCCTGTTTTAAAGGAAAGTAGTTATACTGCCATATATATATTTGCAGAGGCCAATATCCTTCAGACTCATTTAAAAAGGTTTGACTGAAGCATTTCTATTTTGTTTTCGGTTGCCTTCAAATCATCCCTGTCCTTAACCTATTATCATATATCAACATGTACCTGATTACAAATTATATTGACTATCAAAACTAGCAACTCAAAACAGTCACTCTGACTCATTTGAATAGGTTTGACATTTTCTGATTGAAGCATTTCTACTTGGTTTTCGGCTGCCTTCAAATCATCCCTGTTCTAAGGCGTATCATCATATATCATATCCTATATGGGTCACCAGCACAAAGAGCTGTTGATTCATGTTTTCTTAATTGTCATTAAACAAATACACTCTTTGCAATGTCTCAAAAAACATATCTTTAAAACCTAACATTTTCTCCAAAAGTTAAAAGCTATTGTTATTAATTATCTTCTACTATTACAAAGTATCTTCCTACGCATACAGCCTAAAAACGCCAGTCTCGAACTGACATAGTTTATGCCTTGCTGCAACAAATGGAGAATTCTGTGTCTGCTCTCTAACGCACTGTAAAGGAATCTCATAGTCCAATCAGAAAACTACATCCGGGGACGCAAACAAACATGGCGGCCTCCATGTCCCAGTCTATCGACTGCAGGAATTGTAAAGAGAAAGTTCCACCAGTGAAGCGAAGAGCGATATATTCGACCGCTTTTCACGTGTACAATCAATTGTCGCAAGTGTTATGCTACAACACCAAAGCGGATGATGGTCTGTCAAAGAATATTTGCTTGAAATGCTTCGGTAAATTAAACAAGCTCGCCAAGATTGACCATGATTTGCAACACAGACTTGATGCTCACGCCAGGTTAGACCTTTATTTCCTGTCATCGTGCAATTGTGTTATCATGTATATTTCCCATCTGTGTTTTAAGCACACTTGGAATCAAAACACTGATAAAATCTGACATAATTTATAAAACAATCGATGAACTACGAGGGGCGTTCAATAAGTGTTGCAACTTCAATATAAAACCAACTCGCGTAGTCAATTTTTTACTTTTATTTTTCAATATAGTTACCCTTCACCTCAATACACTTATTCCATTTCTGTTTAAAACTTTTGATGCCGCTTTTGTAGAAGTCTTCCGTTTGCCCCCCTAACCACGCCTCTGTGGCAGCTTTGACGTCTTCGTCGTCCCGGAAGTGCCTTCCACGTAGGGCGGATTTCAGGTTTCTGAACAGGAAGTAGTCACTGGGGGCTAGGTCTGGGCTGTAGGGTGGGTGGTTAAGCTGTTCGAATCCACAATCACGTAGAGCGGCCTGTGCAACTCCTGACTTGTGGACTGGAGCGTTGTCATGCAAAATCAGAACACCACTTGTCAACATTCCACGGCGTTTCTGTCGAATTGTCTTTCGCAATTCTTGCATTAGGTTGGCATAATATTGACCATTCATTGTAGTTTTGGTTGGCAAGTAATCAATTAATAATATGCCTTTTGCATCCCAAAAGATTGTCGCCATAACCTTGCCAGCTGATGGTTGAGTGCGAAACTTCAGGGGAGGCGGTGAACTCGGGTACTTCCATTGCTTGGATTCCAGTTTAGTTTCCGGGTCCCAGTGGTGGATCCAGGTTTCGTCACCTGTCACCAGACGAGACAAAAACCTGGCTTCATCCGCATTAAACCGACCCAGGAGCTCCATGCAACTTTCGGTTCTTTTCTGGCGATCTTGTGCTGTGAGGTTTCTGGGTACCCATCTTGCAGATACCTTGGACATACCAAGATGGTCATGAATTATTTTTTCAACACTTCCAACTGATATCTGGAATTCCAAAGACAGTTCGTCTTTCGATAGCAACAATAACTTCCGGTCGGGTGAGTTCAGATGGCCTGCCTGACCGTGGGTCATCATCTAAGGACTCCCTGCCCCGCTTGAACTGAAGAGACCAGCGACAAACTGTTGAAAAGTTAGGAGCATCCTTACCCATCACATAACACATACGATTATGTATTTCTGTAGCTTTGCATCCCTCTTTAGTAAGGAACTTGATCACAGCGCGTTGTTCATGTTTGAGAGAATCCATGATTATGGAGACCCCAAGGTCAGCGCAGCTATTACATCTAAATAATTGTTATGTTTAGAAATTGTTTTGACATGTGTCAATGTTATGTTTTGACTATAGTAACACCTGCTATAAGCTGACACTGTTTATGTAAACACCAATGCCCCGCTAGCAACACTTATTGAACGCCCCTCGTAACAATTTCACATCTCGATGTGATATAACTGTCACTCTGAATGTTGGCATTGTTGTGAATGTCCTGGTGATAATCGTGTCAGTACTGGAATTTGTATATCTTATTGTAGGAAAAATCATCCATTATCCAAACTCTGAGGTCTAACTTGCTCGACAAGAAGTCAGGGAAACTTGGAGAGCCACCAGCCTCAAAATCTCAACAAGCAGGTATGTACATAAACTTGTGCAGAAGTTATTGTTTGTGTTTTTGACACCAATATCATTACATGATTGAGATTGACATGCTCTCTCCAGCAGTGAAACTAACTCTTTATTTTGCTACAGTGGTGATAACCTTTATCGACTCTCTATTGAGTTAAAAATCCCCTATGACATCAGACTGTCACCAAAGCGACGCTTTTCTGTGGGCAGGTTTAAGCAAATTTTGGCAAAGATACATGTTTTTCATCATAAAATAATAAGACTATCCGCCAATTCTTGACAAATACCATGTTTATCTCACCTCATGAGGTAGAAAACGTTTATACTTAAACATTTTACCTCACTTGAAAAAAGCATAAAGTAAAAATATCTTCATTAAAATTTAAAAAAAATACTGTTAATTTATTTGTGAAAAAGATTTTTGGCAGTCTGAAATTCTTGTCCAATGTTGTTATTGCTAGTTAATATATGTATTTATCTGACTTTTGTTTTTGTTTCATAGATGACAGAACCCCTAAGAAGTCACAGGAGAAGAGGAAGACTTGTGTTATGTCTCCGACGCCAAGAAAACCAAAGAAAGCTTTGCTTTCTACACCAAAGAAACATGGGCACAAGCTTGATTTTTGGGCCTCGTCTTCAAAACCGTTTCAAATGGTAAGATCTGAATCACTTTTGTTTAGAAGTATTAGAAGAGATTGACACAACTATAATTGATATTTTTATGGATGGAAGACATCTAAAATTGGAAATATTACAGTGAACTAAACACATTTTGTAAATACAGATTCATTTTAATGATTTTATACATACATGTATGATGAGATAATCAATGCAATGTGCAAGTCCTATTTTGTTTTCAGTTTCTTATTATCACTGTCATTTATCACATTGGCGGATCCAGGAGGGGGGTGCAGGGGTGCGCACTCCTCCCAAGATGGGGTAATGTTAAAAGTCGTGTTTCTCATACATAAGAAAAGTATACAAGAAAAGTGTATGGGAGATATTTTCAGCAAACAGTCGCACAACAATTAAAAGAAAATGCAGGATCATCAAAAGTAATTATTTCAATAGTTGACACCCATAGGGCACACCCTCCCCAAACGAAAATCCTGTATCCGCACCTGTATCAGGATGTTTTCTTTCTTTGTGTGGAAACGATTATGATTAATGTTTTTCAGGATTCCGTAGAAATATTGGCAAGCCCAATCACTGATGCACCTGACACTCCAGCCAAGAGGAAAGAACCATCAGAACACACCTATTCATTAAATGGTAAGTTTTCAAATTGTATTATTGTGTAACCGGAAAGAGTATTTTATTGCATTTTTTTTGTCAATCACTCTAATTATTCATTGAGTCATTTATAAGCCTATTTGGCAGTATTGCTAAGAAAAAAAATGTCATGTTAACAGGAAGATTTGGAGTTCAACTGCCAAAGAAGACTCAAGCTAAACAGGATGAAATTCTTTTCAGCCCAGAACATATGAGGGTATGTAATCGAAATTACCCCATTATCTAAAAGAATAACTCAGGCTATTTTGAATATTTTAGAATATTACCTACCACTTATGACAGATTAAATGTTCCTGTAACAAACTATTACAGGCACAGTAGCAGTTTTTTAAATCTCAAAGGAGAGAACCAAAAAATTGCAAGACACTCTTTTTTTTTCAAAAATAAAAGGAGATAGGAAAGTTACATACCAAGTTTGGTTTACCTATGCAAATCCATTTCCTAATGATCTAAATGTGTTTACAAGTAAATGGCTACATGAACATTGATATTCAAGCTTGATATGCAACACTCAGGTATTTGGGTTTATTAATGAGAAGTTTGACCCTCTGAAGAAATTGTTATTTGCAGAAACTTTATTTGGAAAATGTGATCACTTTTTCAGAGAATGCTACAGTGTCTTTTACTAGCAGTTGTCCTGTCATTTTGTCTAACAATTCTTTAGCATTGTCATCAATATGTGAGAAACTCTTTTAGTTATCAAAACTGGAATAGTTAATTATGCAATTGTATGCATTGTTTATCAAATAGAGAAGGATGAAGTTCAAGTATCAAGTTTGCAATCTAAGTACATGTACATATACCTATCATCAATGTCCTTATATTCCACATTTTATGAAATTGTAGGCCTGGGAATCATAATCCTCAAGCCAATAATTTTTTCTATTTTCTAGTTTAAAATGTTGACCGGAAAGATCACATACCTCCAGAACTAAATGATGGACATATAACACATTTGTACTTACATCTTATTTGTGGAATCAAATACTAATGAGCAATTGAGAATAAAATCAATGTCAATAATGTCAAAATTAGAAGGTCATTTTTAAAAAGAGATTGAATAAGAGAACATTGTCATAATCTACTTTAGCTTTTTGGTTTAGGTTTATAAATTATCAAGAATTTCACATCTCTTTTCAGGTTCAACATCGTGTAAAGGGGGGAGCTGTTAGGACAGGGAACCATTCACAATACAGATTTGAAGGCTTTTGTTTGCTTTTATCGTGGGGATTCAGCATACTGTCTTACTAAGAATATTTTCAAATCCCATCTGAAAGCAAACTTAACAGATTGTTTTCTAAAGCAACTCAATAGTGAATGCAAGAATTCATGGAATGTACCCATCCTCCTACAGAGAGTGTAACCCGAGAACTTGACTTCTATGAAATTCAGCGCCATTGACCTCAAACTGCAGACCTCATCACCCTTGTTCCATCAGACACTGACCAGGTTGACCATGGGCATTCTTACCCACACAACTGTCGCTGCTGCTGTCATTCTGTTTTCGAGAAACAATAAGATGTCCCTACTCCAGCATGTCATGGGGCAGGTGTTAGACCATTGTGAGCCTATGATGAGGTAAGTAAAATGTTCATTTTGTTGTTGCAGGCAATCTCAACACTGAACAATTAGGTGTGTCAGTTGCTGTCAACAACTTCAAGATGCAAATGAGAAGCAAGTGAAGGAGATGTTCGGCAGCGATGATACCACTCAAGAAGGCAAAATAGGTACGTCACATTATGTAGAAATAATTGGAGACAACATTGACATCACTAGAACACCCTCACAAATGTCCATAGAGCACAGGACAAAGAGCTGACACTGGTTTCTGCTCATGGGTATGCAGAAACTTGTTCTCTTTCCTAATCTCCAAGCTGAACGGCCAAGAGTCAATGTCATGGACATTTCAAATGGAACTTTTGTTCCTGATTTGTCTGATTGCAATGGACTGGAAAATTATTTTGTCCATCACATGATGCACATCATGGTGACATATGTCAAATGTCTCAAGAACATGAAATCATGCCTGCCATCTCATATCAACCATCCATATGAAGACCAACAAGCTTAGTACACAATCTGTTAACACAGTCTTAGATTTGTTGGACAATAGTGACAGATGAAAAACAGATGAAATGATTTCTATTTGAAGCATGTTCATGAGAAATACATCCCTCACTCCGGTGACCCGCCCACTGTTCTGCAAAAGAAGGTGTTCGGCGGAGATTGCCTGACCAATGAGAGGGCTTATTCAGCTCAGTTGGCTCTCTTCAATAGTCCAACCGATCACACCAAAAGGAGTCATTCAACGACCCGAGGGCCTTCACAGGATGATGAATCTCTGTCTGGTATCATGATTCTATGAGCATGTCAGAGCCAAGCGTTCAAATGTTCGTTTGTTTGAATTTATACTAATGTTTATTTGATTTATCATTGAATCAAACAAAATGCCAATGAAATCGACAATTTACCTCCATCATCTGATTATACCCCCGCTATGAGGTAGTCGGGGGTATATAGCGCTGTGCATAATTTGAATCAAGTACATAAAACATTATGATTTGCAGGTGAAAACCCAAACTTTTTCATGTCATTGAAGCATCATGTATGAATTTAATTTGTTTTTGTTTTCAGTTTTGCATGTTTGATTTCTGATAAAAGTTGTTCGTGTGATCAAATGCTAAATTAATTATGAATTGTTTTCCAGATAATCATTAAATGGTTTCCCATATTTGTGATCCAGAAATAGTTACTTGCTATTATATCCTACTTTTTATTCCATTATTGGCTTGTCATTTTAGATTACTGAATAAGTTACATATTTCAGAACATGGGGTATTAACATGGACATTGCATTCTCTGTTTCATAGAGTTTTGAGTGGACAATCTTGCAGACAATATATCAATTATCGAATGTGTGTCTCTGAGTTGTAAGGAATGAGTTTATTAAACAAACCTCAGCATATCAGAAATTTAAAAAAACATTACAAAAATACATGGAATCAAAGTTGTATGATTATGTACAGAATATATCCCTCTACGACCTACAAGAGATAGGTATCAGGAAAACACAGCTATATTTCTAAGCTGATTTTTGCTCATGATCGAAGAACTAATAATTTCTGATAGCCTTGACACGAAGACTTTTACAAGGCACATTGCAAAATTGTAAGGATATCGTTTGAAAATCCTTTGAAAATGCAACAAAAAGGATCCTTTAAAATTCAAAATTATCGGATATTACTAATGAAGCAGTATCGTTTTCTCGGATTTAGATATCTTTTGAGTTAGAAAAAGACATTTAATCTTTGAAAGTTTATTGCTTCTTGGGTGATTTTGTCGTCTGCCCACTTATTAATACATAAGAAATGACATTTAAAATAGAACTAAGCTGTATTTACAAGAAGTGACTCAGTGGATGTTTTAGTCAATGAAGAGAAAGCAATGGAGACCCTCAGTGTTCTCTTTCTTGTTATGCAAACCCTTCTGATGACAACTGCATTAAACAACCACAAACTACCTTTCTTTGGCCCAAGGATGTGTGAGCGTCTCTGTCAAAGGACAGTTGGATGTTCCAGTTACCAATACAGCACACAACATCCCTCCTGCAGATTACAGTCAGACCTAACCACCAGACTTGACGACAGTTTCCAGAACTTCACAATCTCAAAGGTGAATATTGACTAGACGCAAATCATGACTGCAGTATTGATACACAACTAACTATGAAAGAATATCTTTAGTTCACTATATGAACAATGATAATGCAAATGGTGTAATTCATGGTTGCTTTTTTATCAGTCAAATGAAGGATCTCGATAACTACTGTAATGGATTATCTAAATATTGTTTCCACAGAAAACAGATACCTCAGCTAAGCTAAGCTGTCCCTCTTCATCCAAGATACTCTTCAATCATAAAAAGACTTTGCAGTGTAGAGACAATACACCTTTTCGTAAGTATACTGTTTTCTTAAGGATCCTCTTCATTGGTATGGAGAATTTTGATTACAAAACAGACATGTAGACTCTAGTCCCTAATGACAGAAAATTCTATTCTACCTATGATAATCATCAAAAACAGTAGTACAATGAAAACACAGGTTTACTATATCCTATGATACCAATCATTACATTATCAAAAGTTAAGATAGAAGAAACAATATATGGTATTTGGCTACATAATCAAATTTACATTTGATAACAAGCTCTTTTGGTCCCTGTTTGCTTCTTCAGATTAGGCCTTAAGTTATATACATTTGTAAACATACACAACTGAATTAAACTCCTCACAGTTTTTAACAGTAACAAAGTTCAAAAAAAGAAAAATATTACATCTTTCGAGGAAGAAAAAAATATCAGATTACACAATCATCTAGCAGTGTTAAAACCTTTTTTGAATTTGAAAACCATATTCGACTTAATAAGGTTTTGTAATTATAGGTCTGACAACCAGCGGTACTAAAATTATAACTTATATAAATGCAACAGAATGATACAATAATGGCAATATATGTTACTTTCTACTCAATAATGCGTAAGTATGTTTTGAACGTCTGTAATAGTTATTTGAGTAGTCTTTATTTTCCGGTCATCATTCACACCACTTTTATAAGCCCCAACCCAAGTCAATTTTTTAAGCGCACTAGGCGCTTACTACGTCCAATACAGAAAGTCAATTAAATGTAATAACTATTTTTTGTTGTAGTACCATCAGAGTTTCACCTTGCAGGAGGCAGACAATCTAACAAGCTTTTGCTCTATGAACAATTTGCTAAACAGGGTTTGACAGAAATATCCCTGAGTGATTATACATTTCAGACTTTTCACTACAAATTTGATATCCTTATTGAGTCACTGATAAATGTATCTCCTCTAAAAAGCCTTTTGATTGTTAGCGCATTCAAAGGAGGTCTGCATATGTTTGACATATCAAAAGAGAAGACATCTGAAGTAATGGAAACATCTGTAATTTGTGCTTGCGTAGACAAAGATAACATATTCTATGTAAAATATACAAAACGCTTAATGAGAATGAAGCTTAAAGGCACAGATAAAGTCTCTATAAAAACACTTTCTTTTTCTCCTTCATCAATTCAAGTGGATGGAAAACAATCAGGTTTTTATGTCTTTACTACCACCATGTTACAAAAAGTAACTTACGAAGGTAAGGTATCTAAGTTATTCAATGTTAACATTGGTACAATGTGTATTGGACAAAACGGAGATTTTCTATATATAACCTCACCTCACAAATGTGATATTTTCAAGTTATTTTTGTCACTTATTTCAGTCACCCGTATGACTGAATTTGCCAAATGTAAAGTTTCTTCGCTGATCAGTTCAATGTTTGTTTTTGGAGATCAAATATATGCTGTAACAAAAGACTGCCATGTGCTGAGTTTTAGGTCAAACGGATCAGTGAAATCAAAACAGACAAACAAGGCACCACACGACCATGTTTGGGTTGTTTGAAAATTGGCGATTGATGAATGTATGTTATCTGTATATAGTTGTTGAATGTTGATTTTTGCAAGTAATGTTAACAGACACGAGTGCTCGTTAAATAAAACCAGTACCATGTATGTCTTATGTACTGGATTTAGCTATATGCTATGAACTTGAATCTTTGCAAATGTTGCAATATTTTGTTGTGTATGAACTTCAACAAATATCCAATAAAAAAATCTCTCTCAGAAAGACTGTTTCACTTTGTAGCATATTTTCTATTAGATGGAAATAAGTGTTATATGTAACCAAAAATTAATATTGCTTTAATCTAAAATTTATTTAGCTGTGCAACCTGACATCACCGAAACCAAAATCAAACTTCTGTCACTCAGTGAACGATCAGGGTGTTACTGAGCTGGCTTTCTTTTTGTTTTTTGCAGGTTAATATTTTTACTTTTGATTACGTTTGATAACTTTGAAATTTTTTTGTTGCATGACTGAATGAGGTTCAAGAAGAAGAAGTCGGAGAGTCCATCTGTTTGTGATCAGGAAGTCTTCTCTGCACAGCTCATCGCCTCCTTGAAGGACATGATGCCAGGGGGTCTTGAAGCCAGGCTTCCGCCCTCAGCTACGAATCTACCACATGAGTCCACTGTCACTGAGATGACAGCATCAACCTCTGTTCTTTCCTCTGAAAGGGTCACCCTACCATTCCTGGATGTTTCCCCTTAGGATGGCCTTCTACTCATTGCCTCCATCTATTGGGGTGAGGCTTGGGTTCCCTCTTCATTTTGATCTAAGAGGATGACAGGAGTCTGGGTTCGAGAAGATGCAGGCAGAAGCAGAATGGCTGGATCTCCAACTTTCATTTGGTGGCTTCTCTTTGAGCATTCGTCTGATGTGTTGGCTGGCAACTTTGGGAGGGGGGGGGGGGACCTAGTTTCCCTTTCCCGTGAAACGGCCGCCGATGAAGGATGCTCAGTTACTTTGGAGGTTCCTGTGAAGGAACTGTGTATCACTCTGAGGATAAGGATCTCAAGTGTCAACAGGTAGGCGGGTGAACACTATAATGACTTCCAAGAAGAAGAAGTCAGCAGGCCATTACACTCCTTCTAGGATTGGTGGTGTGACCTTTTGCTTCAGGGACCTTGGGTGAAAAGAAACGGGACCTTCTCCGTCCCCAACCCTATGAAGCAGACCTCCCAAGAATACGTGAAACAAGAGCATGAAGGGGATTTCAGATTCCCATCTCTATTCCTGCCCATTTTACCTGAAGTCAAACTAACATTGAACATCCTCTACTCCAAAGGGGGTTGTTGGATGTAACCTGCTCCAGAAGCTCAACTTGGGGTTCTACTCCCTGTTGTGTGTGACCAAAGAAAGATCTGGGGGAAATGAACGGAGGCAATATTTTCATAACTCGACTTTTTGACTATATAGACTTGTTAATTCTCCTGAACCTGCAGGACGGCACTTGTACTTGTACTGGTACGGGATAGCTCAGTCGGCAAGAGGTTGGTCTCACGTTGCTGAGGTCCGAGGTTTGAATCCCAGCTATACAAACCTAGAGTACCTCTGTTAGAACTCTGCATGTGTCACTCTCGAGCCCTAGTGTGTATTGCAACAAAAACTGCGCATTTAAAAGATCCAATGAATTCATGTCAGTGGCTGAATGGTGGATACATGAACGCATGCATACGCTGAGCTGTCTGTTATCAGCGTTCAGCAGTGTTGGACAAACTGCTGTGACTATGTGTTTCAGTTCACCCAGCTGTGAATGGGTTCCCTGGGAGGCATAGAAAGGTCCCTAACAAGAGCGTCACATATGGATGGTTAAATACTGCCCAGGGAGTTGAATTGAGAAAATGATCTGATGGTGATAAAATGCAAATAGCCAGGGTAAACAATGTGGATGCGCGCTATCTACATATAATATTCATAAAATATAATAATCCCATTTTTTTGGATCAGCGCAAGTACGCCAACTTTGTTGTGGCAAGCCACCACTTTCAGTGTAATGTCCTTCCTTTTGTATTGTCGTCTGTCCATGGCTCTTTACTAGCGGTTCACAACTCATGATGAACTTTCTTCATCATGAAGACGTTTGATAGAATTATTCATGATATAAAGAAGATTTACCGATTTACAATGTTACTATGTTACTATGTTAATGGGTCTTTAAGACTGTAGAAATATATTTCAAAACTTTCCAAAAGGAGCAGAAATATTCAGTAAACAAATAAAAATAACAACGAGGCAATATTTTCTGTCCTCAACAGGCCCTCAAATATTGCTACTTTGGGAATATCCTAATTTTTCCACTGTTTCTTTATTACTTAAGATATCTTAAAATTGATTATACTGACACAAGCGGTAATCAAGCACAACATTTGCTCTAATGCACTGTTTCATAAAAAGGTAAATGCTTAAAGAGCTAGAGAGAGTAGGGGTCTAAAAATCTTAATTTTTTGGTGTTTTTTTTTGTTCCGAAAATCATTACTCCCTCTATTTTTTATATTATCAAAATGATTCTACATCTTTGAATGAGGATGATCAAGACCAAAATGTTTCCAGTAATACCTTATTATAAACATATCAATATTTGCATTGAAAAGTTCATTTAAATCACATAGGGGTCTCTAAGCGCCTCTTTTTCATGACTGACCTCAAATCTCTGAACATCATGTGAATTTTGGTCATTTTGATGATGTATTACTTTGTGTTTACCTCTTTGACAAAACTGCAACTGTGATGGTCAATCACTGTGTTAAGGTCAAAGAGGAAGTCTTGAAGACCTATGTGCTGCCGCTGCAGTCCTAGTTATATATATTTATTGTTTTAATAACAGCTCTGTGCTGGTTTCAACAGATTATCAAACTTACAAATCTTGGAAGGAAGAAATGTCTAGACAGGTGTTTAATTTCGTGAAATTACTATGCAGTATTACGTAAACTCAGGTTCATTTCAAACCGGTTTGTCTAGAACCTGTGACATGATAGTACACAGAGGATGATATTGACTTGAATTTCTAAAAAAAGACCTGATGATATCAAACCATGGTTTGATGATGTTGTGATATTGTCATGACTCGTTCTCACTAACATTCAAGCCCAGATGCCGTCCATGAATGTATTCTTCATATTGCATAAACATATAATTAAAACTGGTATAGACTGATAAATTTGGTAAGTACCTGCTTAAGTAGACCCTCTTCCTCTGTCAATATAGTTTTTCCTGGGGTATATAGCAAGACATGTTATTATCATTATATACTTGTATGAATCCTGTTTTATCTTTTAGGGTTTCTTGAGAAAAATAAAATTATATTATTTCGTCTACCTGCAGACTCCCAAAGCTTTGATGTCATAGCACTGTGACGTTGTCATGATGGAGATGTCTTTGCATTGTGTTCTAATAGTTTAATTACTTTAAACAGCTGTGATGTACAAGATATTTTACGACAATGCGGATATGGTTATCACTTGATGTCCAACAAAATATATCTTTTTTAAAGATTTGTTAACTAATAACAATTAATTCTTCTTATTTTTTTCTGTTATGATTTTCATTCATCTAACAACGAATGCTGTAACAGTGATATGCAGACAAGGTTGTATGATGTACCTTTTGAAAGTCTAAAGCATGTTAACACAATAAATGCTTAACTCTATTGCAAATATCGACTCCAACAACAAAATTGATATAATTTTTAATGTGTACTTTCTCTCAACCTAATCAACCAATACAGCTATTGAGAGAAACTTTGGTTAACTAATCAAACTTTGAAATGAATATGAAATTTTGATAGTAATACAAATGTTTGATCAAAATTAACAATTAGGCTTGATCATTTCCATAAGTTAGTAAAATTGTCGAATTTGTTCCATTTGCACATGAAGGTTGAAAACTTTTTTTTCTATCTATCAACTATGGTACTGATATTTATCTCTTCGCTACATCATTTCAAGACTACAAGAACTATTCCAATAAAAATCTGGACAAAAAATAAATGAAGCATGTGAAACGTGACGCGAATCAGATGCCCCTCCCACATCATTTCTAATATCTAAATAACAACAGTCGGAAATGGGATTAAAGAAGGTTGAGTAGGATTTACAAACCCTTTAACTAAAATATGGAAGCAATTCATGCACAACACAGCGTGATTGCAAGTTAGGAGTTCTTACAGGGGAGATATATTTCATAAAACAATCTTCTGAGGCACTTGGGAATATTTGTGCTTTAATACATGCGACGTTAGACGAGAAAAGAAAACAGAGAAAGACAGGGATAAATAAAGGAGATGATTGAACTAGCTTACGTGGGGAGAGTTTGAGAATACACTTTACACACAAAAAAAACACTCAAACTTTACTGTATCTTGGTGTTTTATTAAATTTACATAAAAATATTAATGCAATGATATGAATGCACTAAACTATTCCGTTAGTTTCATGACAAAAAGTCTTGAATTGATTCTGTATTTATAATAAAAAAAATCGAAAATCTATTCATAAAAACCTATGTATAATAAACACCTTTTTAAAATGAAAAGTGTTAAACTGCCATATATATTTGCAGAGGCCAATATCATTAGTCCAATGTACCCGATTACCAATTTTATTGACCATCAAAATTATCAACTCGAAACAGTCATTCTGACTCATTTAAAAAGGTTTGACATTTTCTGATTAAAACATTTCTATTTGGTTTCCGGTTGCTTTTAAATCATCCTTGCTCTAAACCTATTATCATATTTAATCACTTATTTGTGTCACCAGCACACAAGCAATCTGGTTCACGTTTTCTTAAATGCCATTAAACTAATACACTCTATGCAACGTCTCCATTAAAATATCTGAACAACGATTGCTTATGGTTGAGGATACGGATATGCCTATGATATATACAATACTTTTGTACATTCCGATTTTTTATAGAATCTGATGCTTGTCTATGCTCCTTTTGTTTCAAGTTCTCAAATCAGTGTAGTTTTATGTAACATATCACTTTTATAATTTTGGCATAATCTGTAAGCATACAAAGAAGTTTGTAGACTTGCAGAGTATTTTCAGAGATAGAATGAGAGGGTTTATGATATTGATATCAAAAGGCAACTAGGAAATTTGGCTGAAAAATATTAAAAATACGCATTCTTTGAGAAGTTTGAGAATTTACAAAAGATACATTCAAACTGATTGCCAGCAACAAGTGCAAAATACAAGTCTGTTAACGTCGACTTTAAACAAAGCCTACCACACAATTAATGAAAAATGCAATGACAAATCGTTGTATAGTTTCATCAATTTTCGAACCACTTTAAAAGATAAACACATGTTTTTTTTCAAATGTTGTAACAGACAGTTTGTTCTCATTTTATTGTATTAATTGTATGGTAGTTGAGCCAATCGCCTTCGTCTAGAGTTTTAATTATCTGATTTTTCATCAATATGAAACTAGCTTTCTATGCACATGTAATATCTCTACAGATAAAAGTGATTCTGATCAGAATAATTCACTGTAACATCAAGGTTTGATATGAAAATGAAAAGACAACACACTTGCAAATATATCCCTCTTTCTGTTCCATTATTGGCTTCTCATTTTACATTACTGAATATGTTGTATGGTTCAGAACATGGAGATACATGTATCTACATGGGCACATTCTTGCACACAATACATCAATTGTCAAACAGGTGTCTCTGAGTCGTAAGAATTGAGTTGATAACAAAAACCTCAGCATATCAGAAATTTACCAAAACATTACAATTTCAAGTACATGGAATCAAAGATGTATGATTATGTACACAATATTCCCCTCTACAACCTACAAGGGATACGTTTCAGGAAAACGCAACTATATTTCCAAGATGATATCTGCTCATGCTAGAAACAAAACAACAAAGCTTACTCCCATAGAACATAGTGAATACTCGGAATAGCATGAATCTACCAAAAAATGTCTACATTTATTCACAAACCAAGTATGAATTGGCTGTGATACATACATAGATCCAATAGCCTGGACATGATGACCTTTACAAGGCACTTTGTATAAATAGTAAGGATAACGTTTGAAAATCCTTTGAAAGTGCAACAATAAAGATACTTTGAAATTCAAAATTATCCATTGTTATTATTGTGATACTTTGAAATTCAAAATTATCCATTGTTATTATTGTTATACTTTGAAATTCAAAATTATCCATTGTTATTATTAAATTGGCATTGTTCTCTTGGAATTCTAGGAATCTTTTGAGTTAAAGAAAACCATTCAATCCTTAAAAGTTTAATACTTCTGTTGCTTGATTTAGTTGTCTGTCAACATATTTATAAATAATAAATAACATCGAGAATATAACTAAGCTGTATTTACAAGAAGTGACTCAGTGGGAGTTTTAGTCAATGAAGAGAAAGCAATGGAGACCCTCAGTGTTCTTTTTCTGTTTATGCAAACCCTTCTGATGACAACTGCATTAAACAACCACAAACTACCTTTCTTTGGACCAAGGATGTGTGAGCGTCTCTGTCAAAGGACAGTTGGATGTTCCAGTTTCCAATACAGCACACAACATCTCTCCTGCAGATTACAGTCAGACCTAACCACCAGACTTGACGACAGTTTCCAGAACTTCACAATCTCAAAGGTGAATATTGACTAGACGCAAATCATGACTGCAGTATTGATACACAACTAACTATGAAAGAATATCTTTAGTTCACTATATGAACAATGATAATGCAAATGGTGTAATTCATGGTTACTTTTTATAAGTCAAATGGAGGATCTCGATAACTACTGTAATGTATTATCTAAATATTGTTTCCACAGAAAACAGATACCTCAGCTAAGCTAAGCTGTCCCTCTTCATCCAAGATACTCTTCGATCATAAAAAGACTTTGCAGTGTAGAGACAATACACCTTTTCGTAAGTATACTGTTTTCTTAAGGATCCTCTTCATTGGTATGGAGAATTTTGATTACAAAACAGACATGTAGACTCTAGTCCCTAATGACAGAAAATTCTATTCTACCTATGATAATCATCAAAAACAGTAGTACAATGAAAACACAGGTTTACTATATCCTATGATACCAATCATTACATTATCAAAAGTTAAGATAGAAGAAACAATATATGGTATTTGGTTACATAATCAAATTTACATTTGATAACAAGCTCTTTTGGTCCCTGTTTGCTTCTTCAGATTAGGCCTTAAGTTATATACATTTGTAAACATACACAACTGAATTAAACTCCCCACAGTTTTTAACAGTAAAAAAATTGGAGGAAGAAAATTTTTTTAGATTACACAATCATCTAGCAGTGTTAAAACCTTTTTTGAATTTGAAAACCATATTCGACGTAATAAGGTTTTGTAATTATGTCTGACAACCAGCGGTACTAAAATTATAACTTATATAAATGCAACAGAATGATACAATAATGGCAATATATGTTACTTTCTACTCAATAATGCGTAAGTATGTTTTGAACGTCTGTAATAGTTATTTGAGTAGTCTTTATTTTCCGGTCATCATTCACACCACTTTTATAAGCGCCCACCCAAGTCAATTTTTTAAGCGCACTAAGCGCTTACTACGTCCAATACAGAAAGTCAATTAAATGTAATAACTATTTTTTGTTGTAGTACCATCAGAGTTTCACCCTGCAGGAGGCAGACAATCTAACAAGCTTTTGGTCTATGAACAAGACACTCAACAGGGTTTGACAGAAATATCCCTGAGTGATTATACATTTCAGACTTTTCACTACAATTTTGATATCATGATTGAGTCACTGATAAATGTATCTCCTCTAAAAAGCCTTTTGATTGTTAGCGCATTCAAAGGAGGTCTGCATATGTTTGACATATCAAAAGAGAAGACATCTGAAGTAATGGAAACATCTGTAATTTGTGCTTGCGTAGACAAAGATAACATATTCTATGTAAAATATACAAAACGCTCAATGAGAATGAAGCTTAAAGGCACAGATAAAGTCTCTATAAAAACACTTTCTTTTTCTCCTTCATCAATTCAAGTGGATGGAAAACAATCAGGTTTTTATGTCTTTACTACCACCATGTTACAAAAAGTAACTTACGAAGGTAAGGTATCTAAGTTATTCAATGTTAACATTGGTACAATGTGTATTGGACAAAACGGAGATTTTCTATATATTACCTCACCTCACAAATGTGATATTTTCAAGTTATTTTTGTCACTTATTTCAGTCACCCGTATGACTGAATTTGCCAAATGTAAAGTTTCTTCGCTGATCAGTTCAATGTTTGTGTTTGGAAATCAATTATATGCTGTAACAAAAGACTGCCATGTGCTGAGTTTTAGGTCAAACGGATCAGTAGAAATCAAAACAGACAAACAAGGCACCACACGACAATGTTTGGGTTGTTTGAAAATTGGCGATTGATGAATGTATGTTATCTGTATATAGTTGTTGAATGTTGATTTTTGCAAGTAATGTTAACAGACACGAGTGCTCGTTAAACAAAACCAGTACCATGTATGTCTTATGTACTGGATTTAGCTATATGCTATGAACTTGAATCTTTGCAAATGTTGCAATATTTTGTTGTGTATGAACTTCAACAAATATCCAATAAAAAAATCTCTCTCAGAAAGACTGTTTCACTTTATAACATATTTTCTATTAGATTGAAATAAGTGTTATATGTAACCAAAAATTAATATTGCTTTAATCTAAAATTTATTTAGCTGTGCAACCTGACATCACCGAAACCATAATCAAACATCTGTCACTCAGTGAACGATCAGGGTGTTACTGAGCTGGCTTTCTTTTTGTTTTTTGCAGGTTAATATTTTTACTTTTGATTACGTTTGATAACTTTGAAATGTTTTTGTTGCATGACTGAATGAGGTTCAAGAAGAAGAAGTCGGAGAGTCCATCTGTTTGTGATCAGGAAGTCTTCTCTGCACAGCTCATCGCCTCCTTGAAGGACATGATGCCAGGGGGTCTTGAAGCCAGGCTTCCGCCCTCAGCTACGAATCTACCACATGAGTCCACTGTCACTGAGATGACAGCATCAACCTCTGTTCTTTCCTCTGAAAGGGTCACCCTTCCATTCCTGGATGTTTCCCCTTAGGATGGCCTTCTACTCATTTCCTCCATCTATTGGGGTGAGGCTTGGGTTCCTTTATCCTTCGGATTCACTCTTCATTTTGATCTAAGAGGATGACAGGAGTCTGGGTTCGAGGAGATGCAGGCAGAGGCAGAATGGCTGGATCTCCAACTTTCATTTGGTGGCTTCTCTTTGAGCATTCGTCTGATGTGTTGGCTGGCAACTTTGGGAGGGGGGGACCTAGTTTCCCTTTCCCGTAAAACGGCCGCCGATGAATGATGCTCAGTTACTTTGGAGGTTCCTGTGATGGAACTGTGTATCACTCTGAGGATAAGGATCTCAAGTGTCAACATGTAGGCGGGTGAACACTATAATGACTTCCAAGAAGAAGAAGTCAGCAGGCCATTACGCTCCTTCTAGGATTGGTGGTGTGACCTTTTGCTTCAGAGACCTTCGGTGAAAAGAAACGGGACCTTCTCCGTCCCCAACCCTATGAAGCAGACCTCCCAAGAATACGTGAAACAAGAGCATGAAGGGGATTTCAGATTCCCATCTCTATTCCTGCCCATTTTACCTGAAGTCAAACTAACATTGAACATCCTCTACTCCAAAGGGGGTTGTTGGATGTAACCTGCTCCAGAAGCTCAACTTGGGGTTCTACTCCCTGTTGTGTGTGACCAAAGAAAGATCTGGGGGAAATGAACGGGGGCAATATTTTCATAACTCGACTTTTTGACTATATAGACTTGTTAATTCTCCTGAACCTGCAGGACGTCACTTGCACTTGTATTGGTACGGGATAGCTCAGTCGGCAAGAGGTTGGTCTCATGTTGCTGAGGTCCGAGGTTTGAATCCCAGCTGGACAAACCTAGAGTACCTCTGTTAGAACTCTGCATGTGTCACTCTCGAGCCCTAGTTTGTATTGCAACAAAAACTGCGCATTTAAAAGATCCAATGAATTCATGTCAGTGGCTGAATGGTGGATACATGAACGCATGCATATGCTGAGCTGTCTGTTATCAGCGTTCAGCAGTGTTGGACAAACTGCTGTGACTATGTGTTTCAGTTCACCCAGCTGTGAATGGGTTCCCTGGGAGGCATAGAAAGGTCCCTAACAAGAGCGTCACATATGGATGGTTAAATACTGCCCAGGGAGTTGAATTGACAAATGATCTGATGGTGATAAAATGCAAATAGCCAGGGTAAACAATGTGGATGTGCGCTATCTAAATATAATATTCATAAAATATAATAATCCCATTTTTTTGGATCAGCGCAAGTACGCCAACTTTGTTGTGGCAAGCCACCACTTTCAGTGTAATGTCCTTCCTTTTGTATTGTCGTCTGTCCATGGCTCTTTACTAGCGGTTTACAACCCATGATGAACTTTCTTCATCATGAAGACGTTTGATAGAATTATTCATGATATAAAGAAGATTTACGGATTTACAATGTTACTATGTTACTATGTTAATGGGTCTTTAAGACTGTAGAAATATATTTCAAAATTTTCCAAAAGGAGCAGAAATATTCAGTAAACAAATAAAAATAACAACGAGGCAATATTTTCTGTCCTCAACAGGCCCTCAAATATTGCTACTTTGGGAAAATCCTAATTTTTCCACTGTTTCTTTATTACTTAAGATATCCTAAAATTGATTATACTGACACAAGCGGTAATCAAGCACAACATTTGCTCTAATGCACTGTTTCATAACAAGGTAAATGCTTAAAGAGCTAGAGAGAGTAGGGGTCTAAAAATCTTAATTTTTTGGTGGTTTTTTTTGTTCCGAAAATCATTACTCCCTCTATTTTTTAAATTATCAAAATGATTCTACATCTTTGAATGAGGATGATCAAGACCAAAATATTTCCTGTAATACCTTATTATTAACATATCAATATTTGCATTGATAAGTTCATTTAAATCACATAGGGGTCTCTAAGCGCCTCTTTTTCATGACTGACCTCAAATCTCTGAACATCATGTGAATTTTGGTCATTTTGATGATGTATTACTTTGTGTTTACCTCTTTGACAAAACTGCAACTGTGATGGTCAATCACTGTGTTAAGGTCAAAGAGGAAATCTTGAAGACCTAAGTACTGCCGCTGCAGTCCTAGTTATAGTCAAATGGAATTCTCTCCCAATTGAACTGAAATCATGCCCAACTCTCGCTCAGTTTAAGAATCATCTGAAGACATATCTTTTTAATCAATGAACTGCTGAATAATTCAATTCTGTTAGCGCTTTGAGCACATTGTTATGTGGAGACTAGCGCAATATAAGATCTCATATTATTATTATTATTATTATTATATATTTATTGTTTTAATAACAGTCTTGTGCTGGTTTCAACAGATCATCAAACTTACAAATCTTGGAAGGAAGAAATGTCTAGACAGGTGTTTAATTTAGTGAAATTACTATGCAGTATTACGTAAACTCAGGTTCATTTCAGACCGATTTGTCTAGAACCTGTGACATGACAGTACACAGAGGATGATATTGACTTGAATTTCTAAAAAAAGACCTGATGATATCAAACCATGGTTTGATGATGTTGTGATATTGTCATGACTCGTTCTCACTAACATTCAAGCCCAGATGCCGTCCATGAATGTATTCTTCATATTGCATAAACATATAATTAAAACTGGTATAGACTGATCAATTTGGTAAGTACCTGCTTAAGTAGACCCTCTTCCTCTGTCAATATAGTTTTTCCTGGGGTATATAGCAAGACATGTTATTATCATTATATATTTGTATGAATCCTCTTTTATCTAGGGTTTCTTGAGAAAAATAAAATTATATTATTTCGTCTACCTGCAGACTCCCAAAGCTTTGATGTCATAGCACTGTGACGTTGTCATGATGGAGATGTCATTGCATTGTGTTCCAATAGTTAAATTACTTTAAACAGCTGTGATGTACAATATATTTTATTGCAAATATCGACTCCAACAACAAAATTGATAGAATTTATAATATGTACTTTCTCTCAACCTAATCAACCAGTGCAGCTATTGAGAGAAACTTTGGTTAACTTATCAAACTTTGAAATGAATATGAAATTTTGATAGTAATACAACTGTTTGGTCAAAATTAACAATTAGGCTTGATCATTTCCATAAGTTAGTAAAATTGTCGAATTTGTTCCATTTGCACATGAAGGTTGAAAACTTTTTTTTCTATCCATCAAATATGTTACTGATATTTATCTCTTCGCTACATCATTTCAAGACTACAAGAACTATTCCTATAAAAATCTGGACAAAAAATAAATGAAGCATGTGAAAATGAGGCGAATCAAATGCCCCTCACACATCATTTCTTATTTCAAAATAACAACAGTCTTAAATGGGATTAAAGAAGGTTAAGTAGGATTTACAAACCGTTTGACTAAATTATGGAAGCAAATCATGCACACCACAGCGTGATTGCAAGTTAGGACTTCTTACAGGGGAGATGTTATATTTCATAAAACAATCTTCTGAGGCACTTGGAAATATTAGTGCTTTAATACATGCAACGTTAGACGAGAATAGAAAACAGAGACAGACAAGGATAAAAATGGAAATGATTGAACTGGCTTACGTGAGGAGAGTTTGAGAAAAAATACAGAAATCTTCACCCAAACTTTACTGTGTCCTGGTGTTTTATTAAATTTACATAAAAATGTTAATTCAATGATATGAATGCACTGAGCTATTCCGTTAGTTTCATGAGAAAAAGTCTTGAATTTATTCTGTATTTATAATGCAAAAAATCAAATATCTATCCATAAAAACCTATGTATAATAAACACCTGTTCTAAAGGAAAGTAGTTAAACTGCCATATATATATATATATGCAGATGCCAATGTCCTTAGTCCAATGTACCTGATTGACCATCAAAATTATGAACTCGAAACAGTCATTCTGACTCATTTAAAAAGGTTTGACTTTTTCTGATTGAAGCATTTCTATTTGGCTTTCGGTTGCTTTTAAATCATCCCTGTTATAAACCTATTATCATATTTAATGACTTATTTGGGTCACCAGCACACAGGCAATCTGGTTCATGTTTTCTTAAATGTCATTAAACTAATACACTCTATGCAACGTCTCCATTAAAATATCTTGAACAACGATTGCTTATGGTTGAGGATACGGATATGCCTATGATATATACAATACTTTTGTACATTGCCATTTTCTATAGAATCTTATGCTTGTCTATGCTCATTTTGTTTCAAGTTCTCAAATCAGTGTAGTTTTATGTAACATATCACTTTTATTATTGTGGCATTATCTCTTAGGTTTGTAGACTTGCAGAGTATTTTCAGAGATAGAATGAGAGGGTTTATGATATTGATATCAAAAGGCAACTAGGAAATTTGGCTGAAAAATATAAAAAAATGCATTCTTTGAGAAGTTTGAGAATTTACAAAAGATGCATTCAAACTGCTTGCCAGCAACAAGTGCAAAATACAAGTCTGTTAACTTTGGCTTTCAACAAAGCCTATTACACAATTGATGAAAAATGCAATGACAAATCGTTCTATAGTTTCATCCTTTTTCGAATCACTTTCAAATTCAAACGCATGGTTTTGTTTCAAATTTTGTAAAAAACAGTTTGTTCTCATTTTAATTGCATTAATTGAACCATGGAAAATGACCAAATCACCTTCGTCTAAAGTAATAATTATTTGACCAGCTTTCATGCAGGATTAAAATCACTAAAGATAAAAGTGATTCTGATAAGAATTATTCGATTTAACATCAAGGTTTGATATGAAAATGAAACGACAACACACTTGCCATTATATCCCTCTTTCTATTCAATAATTGGCTTGTAATTTTACATTACTGAATAACTTAACATGGAAATACACGTATCTACATTGGCACATTCTTGCACAATGAATTTATTAGAATTTACAAAAGAAACATTCAAACTGCCTGCCAGTAACGAGTGCAAAAGTCTGTTAACATTGACTCTAAACAAAGCTTACAACACAAATCATTGTGTAGTTTCATCTACTTTCGAACCACTTTAAAACTCAAACACATGCTCTTCAATGTTTTGTAACAGACACTTTGTTCTCATGTTAATCGTACAAATCAAATGATTGAAGTTAAGCAATCGCCCTCGTCTAAAGTAATAATTATTTGACTTTTCATCAAAATAAAACTAGCTTTCATGAAGGAGTAAAATCACTATAGAGAAAGTGATTCTGATCAGAACTAGATTAGCGTTTGCGGGACACCGCAAAAGCAGAGCAGTCCCGGAACTTGGGGTTTCGCCTTACCCTGTTCCGCCTTTTAAGGGGCCTCACCAAATTGGGAATTTTCTCGTGACCTTGACCTTTGACACTCAAGGTCACACAATCAATGAACACATTTCATGGAGTATAACATTATTGTAATGAAATAAAGTGTTAAAAATTAAATTAATCCATTTTCTCCATATATGTTGACCTTGCTGTGACCTCAACAGTTCGTACCCAAAACTTTTTGAAAATTTTGTACTTCTCAAGAGATAATATATAGAAAATCTAAACTTCATAGCACAAACATGTTTCAAGTTATTGTTGTTACAAGGAATTGCAATTACTCATCTCCATGACCTTGACCTTTTACCTTCAAGGTCACACAATAACTTAATTTAAGTCTTGACCTTGCTGTGACCTTGACCTTTGACGGACTGTAGCCGAAACCGTTTCAAATTTTTTTACTTTTCCAAGGATGATATATACCAAGTTAGAGCTTCATAGCACAAAAACTTCTCAAGTTACCATGTTTACAAAGAATTTTGCGGTGATTTTATAACTCGTGACCTTGACCTTTGAACTTGAAAGTGAACATGTCATAATGATTCTCTGGAAGTATTAACATTAAGACATGTTCATGAGTTCTGAAAAGCTAAATGGGATAAAGTTATATCCAAATTTGGTGCATTTTGTAATAACTCATATCTCATGACCTTGACCTTTGACCTTCAAGGTCACACAATCATTGAACACTTTTTATTGAGTATAACAATCATGTATTGATTAAAAGTGTTCATAGTTAAATTAAAGCATTTTCGCTAAAACATGCTTACGTCATGACCTTGCTGTGACCTTGACCTTTGACGGATGGTAGCCAAAACCTTTTCAAATTTTTCTACTTTTCCAAGGATGATATATACCAAGTTAGAGCTTCATAGCACAAAAACTTTTCAAGTTATCGCGTTTACAAGGACTTCTTAGAGTGAATACATATCTCGTGACCTTGACCTTTGACCTTGAAAGTGAACGTGTCAAAATCGTTCCCCCGAGGTATGAGTAGTAAGGTATGAATAAGAGTTCTGGAAAGCTTAGTGGAAAAAAGTTATAGCTAGTAGTACGAGTGCAGCTGCGGCGGCTAATGATTCAGTTTAACATCAAAGTTAGATATGAACATGAAAGGACAACACACTTGCCATTATATCCCCTTTTCTATTCCATTACTGGCTTGTTACTTTAGATTACTGAATAAGTTATATATTTCCTAACATGGAGATATCTACATGGGCATTGCATTCTCTGTTTCATAGAGGTTTGCGTGAACATTCTTGCAGACAATATATCAATCATCCAATGGGTGTCTCTGAGTTGTAAGGAATTACTTGTAAGGAATTAGTTGATAACACAAACCTCAGCATGTATGGGGTACGGGATAGCTCAGTCGGCAAGAGCGCCGGTCTCACATTGCTGAGGTCCGGGATCGAATCCCATCCAGGTCAAGGTGTAAAAACGTAGAGTTCACCTCTGTTAGAACTCTATAAGTGTCACCCTGGAGCCCTAGTGTGAAGTGCAACAAAAACTGCGCACTTAAAATATCCCACGAATTCATGTCAGTGGCTGAATGGTGGATACATAAACACGTGCATACGCCGAGCTGTTGATTATCAGCGTTCAGCAGTGTTGGACAAACTGCTGTGACTATGTGTCTCAGTTCACCCATCTGTGAAAGGGTACCCTGTGAGGCATAGAATAGTCCCTAATTTGAGCGCAACATATGGATGCCGGTTGAATACTCCCCAGGGAGTTCAATTGGAAAACATGATTGGACGGTGAAAGAATGCCATTGACCAGGGGAAAATGTAAGCGCCTTGAGCAACCACGAATGGTTGGATATGCGCGCTATATAAATATCCATATAACATATCAGAAAATTTACCAAAACATTACAATTTCAAGAACATGGAATCAAAGATGTATGATTATGTACAGAATATTTCCCTCTACACAGGATAAGTATCAGGAAAACGCAGCTATATTTTAAAGATGAATGAACTAAAAGAACTAATGATTTCTCATTTTCGTGAACAAATGTACAAAACAACAAGCATTACTGCCGTAGAACATTGTGATAGCATAAATCTATCAAAAATTTTTCACAAACCAAGTATTAAATGGCTGCGATAAAGACATAGATCCAATAGCCTTGACACGAAGACCTTTACAAGTCACTTTGTATAAATAGTAAGGATGTCGTTTAAATATCCTTTGAAACCACGACAATAAAGATACTTTGAAATTCAAAATTATCGGATGTTATTAATGAAGCAGTATGGTTTAGATGTCTTTTGAGTTAGAAAAAGACATTTAATCTTTAAAAGTTAAATGCTTCTGGAGTGATTTTGTCGTCTGCCAACTTATTAATACATGAAAAATAAAATTTAAAATATAACTATAACTATACAATCTCAAAGGTGAATATTGACTCGATGCAAATCATGACTGCAGTATTGATACACAATTATGTCTTCCCGTGAAGGGTCGGGAAACATATTGGTTTTGACTGAGTTCCCGTCCGCATCCGTTTCCGTTTCCAGAGCATAACTCTGAAACAACTTGATCAATCTTCACCCAATATGGTAAACATATGCTTCATATCATAATAATGTGCCTTTTGGGGGTTTCAACCTTTTTTCAATTTCACTTTTTTCATTTCCATAGCAACAGTTTGGACTTTGTCATTTTGAAACTATTTGATAATCTTCACCAACTTTGGTATACATCCTCTTCTTATGATGTAGATGTGCCTTTGGGAGGTTTCAAATTCTTTCGATTTATATATTTATTTATTTATATATACTGTTTTTTTAATTTGAGTTAAAAAACTATAAGGAATTTTTCAAAAAAGGAATTAAGCTGAAATAGTGTATAGGAGAGACATCTGTTTTTACGACTAAAAGTATTTTCTAGTTAATTATGAAAGAATATTTGTAGTTCAGTATATGGACAATGATAATGCAAATGATTTGTGCATTTTATTGTTGCTTTTCTATCAGCTAAGTAAAGGAAAATAAAGGATTTTGATATTTGCTGTAATGTGTTATCTAAATATTGTTCCCACAGGGGAAGAAAACAGATGAATCAGCTAAACTAAGCTGTCCCTCTTCATCCAAGATATTCTTCAATCATAAAAAGATTTTGCAGTGTAGAGACAATACACCTTTTTGTAAGTATACTTTTTCCCTAACTCCTAAAGTACCATATGGTACTAGAAACGTTCTTGACTCTAGACCCTGATGACAAAATATCCTATTCTACCAATGATAATCATGAAAAACAATATAAAGTATCAATTAATATGTTATTCAAAAGCAAAGATGGAAGAAATGTTCCCTAACAATTAGCTACAAAATTAAATTTACATTTGATAATGAACTATTTTGTTCTATGTTGGCTTCATCAAATTAAGTCTTAAGTTATATATATTAAAATATGTATACAACTAAATTTCAATTCCTTACAGATATAAACAGCAAAAAGTTTCAATAGAAAAAACAATCTTTTGAGGAAAAATTACCAATATCAGATTTCACAATCATCTAGCACGGTTGAAACGACTAACTTTTAACCAACTTTCAATTACTGTTGTTGTTTTTCATCTCATTTCATTTTAATTTCTCATAATATCAAAATACTTATTTTTTAATTTAAATAATTCAGTGAAAAGTAACAACAATTTTGGTTGTAGTGCCATCAGAGCTTCCCCCTGCAGGAGGACGACAATCTAACAAGCTTCTGCTCTATGAAGAAAGCACGGAACAGGATTTGACAGAAATATCCTTGAGTGATTATACCAGTCAAACTTTTCACTACAAATTTGATATCATCATTGATTCACTGATGTATGTATCTTCTCTGAGAAACCTTTTGATAGTTACCATATTCGAAGATCTTCATGTTTGATATATCAAAAGAAGAGACATCTGAAATAATTGAAACATTTGTTACTTGTGCTTGCGTAGACAAAGATTATATATTTTATGTAAAAGATACAAAGCTCTTAATGAGAATGAAGCGTAATGGCACAGATAAAGTCTCAATAAAAACACTTACTTTCTCTCCTTCATCAATTCAAGTGGATGGAAAACAATCAGGTCTTTTTGTCTTTACTACCACTATGATAAAAAAAATAACTTACGAAGGTAAAGTACTTAAGTCATTCAAGGTTAGAATTGGAACAATGTGTATTGGACAAAACAGAGATTTTCTTTATATTACCTCGGCTAACAAATGTGATATTTTCAAGTTATTTTTGTCACTTATTTCAGTCACCCGTAAGACTAAATTTGCCAAATGTAAAGTTTCGTCACTGATCAGTTCAATGTTTGTGTCTGGAAATCAAATATATGCTGTAACAAAAGATTGCCTTATGCTAATTTTTGGGTCTAACGGATCAGTAGTAATCGAAATAGACAAACACGACACCGAATATGGACAATGTTTGGGTAGTTTGAAAATTGGCTATTGAGGGATGTATTTTTTTCTGTATATAGTTTTTGAAGGTTGATTTTTGCAAGTAATGTTAACGAATGCTCGTTAAACAAAACCAGTATCATGTATGTCTTATGTACTTGATTTAGCTATGAACTTGAATCTTTGCACATGTTTCAATATTTTGTTGTGTGTGAACTTCAACAAATTTCCAAAAAAAAAAATCTCTCTCGAAAGACTGTTTTTCTATATATATGATTTATTCTTTTTTATAATCATATTTTGCTTTAATCTAGTATTTATTAAGCTGTGCAACCTGACATTACCGAAACCTTAATAAAACTTGTGTCACTCAGTAAACGATCAGACTGTTACTGACCTGGCTTACTTGTTGTTTTTGCAGGTTAATAATTTTACTTTTGATTACGTTTGATGGCTTTGAAATTTTATTTGCATGACTGAATGAGGTTAAACAAGAAGAAGTCGGAGAGTCCATCTGGTTTTGTTCAGAAAGTCTTCTCTGCACATCTTGTCGCCTCTTTGAAGGACACGATGCCGGGGTTGCTGAAAGCCAGACTTCTGCCCTCAGCTGCGAATCCACCACATAAGCCCACTGTCATAGAGACAATAGCATCAACCTCTGTTCCACACCATTCACTCCTCCGAAAGTGTCTCCCTACCATTCCTGGATGTTTTCCCTCAGGATGGCCTTTCACTCATTGCCGCCATCCATGCATTGGAGGAGGCTTGGGTTCCGTTGATCCTTCGGATTCCCTCTTTATCTTGATATCAGAGGATGACAGGAGTCGACAAGATACAGGCAGTGGCAGAGTGGCTGTATCTCCAACTTTGATTTGGTGGCTTCTCTTTGAGCAATCGTCTGATGTGTTGGCTGGCAAGTTTCGGTGGGGGGGTCCTAGTTTCCCTTTCCCATCGAAGTCCCTGTGATTGAACTGTGTATCACTCTGAGGATAAGGATATCAAGTGTCCCTGCCCCGGGAGACGGATCTCAGGTTTGCATCTGATTTGGCTTCAATCCAGTGCTATACATTTAGCCATCAACATCATGTGGCCCAACATCAGGACTTGATCAACAGGCAGGCGGGTGAACACTATAATGACTCCCAAGAAGAAGAAGTCGGCAGGTCATTACACTCCTTCTAGGATTGGTGGTGTGACGTTTTGCTTCAGGGGCCTTGGGTAAAAAGAAATGGCACCTTCTTCATCCCCAACCCTATGAAGCACACCTCCCCAGAATACGTGAAACAAGAGCATGAAGGTGATTCCAGATTCCCGTCTGTATTCCTCCCCATTTTACCTGAAACCAAACTAAGATTGAACATCTTCTACTACAAAGGGCTTGTTGGATGTAACCTGGCTCAGAAGCTCAACTTGGGGTTTTACTCCCTGATGTGTGTGACCAAAGAAAGATCTGGGGAAAGGAACGGGGGCAATATTTTCATCACTCGACGTTTTGACTATATAGAACCTGCAGGACGTCACTTGCACTTGTAGTAGTACGGGATAGCTCAGTGGGCAAGTGGTTGGTCTCACGCTGCTGAGGTCCGGGGTTTAAATCTGATCCAGACTATACAAACCTGAAGTTCACCTCTGTTAGAACTCTATTATGTGTCACCCTGGAGCCCTAGTGTGTATTGCAACAAAAACTGCGTATTTAAAAGATCCAACGAATTTATGTCAGTAGCTGAATGGTGGATACATGAACATGAGCATCACATATGGATGGTTAAATAATGCCCAGGGAGTTGAATTGAAACAATGATCTGATGGTGATAGAACGCAAATAGCCAGGGTAAACAGTGTGGATGAGCGCTATATAAATTTAATATTCATAATATATGATAATCCCATTTTCTTGGATCAGTGCAAGTACGCACACTTTGTTGTGGCAGTGTAATGTACTTGCTTTTGTATTGTCGTCTGTCCATGGCTCTTTAGTAGCAGTTAACAACCCATGCTGCACTTCCTTCATCATGAAGATGTTTGATAGAATTATTCATGATGTAAAGAATATTCACGGATTTAGAATAATCAGATTTTTGCTAAGTCAAGAACATGTTCTTATCAATCGCCTGTTGAAGATATCGCTGTTTAAAAATTTACAAAGTTTATTTAATTGTTTAACATATTGAGTGCTGATCGAATTATGCGATGTCATAATGAAGTCATAATCGTTCAACATGATGTGACAATGTCAGTGGGCATCAATGATAGTCCTGTCGTTTAATTTCTGTTTTTGGGAATCTGATTGAACAGTTGTAAATATATCTTATATCTAACCTCCCGACAACATAACTTATTTCCCTTAAGCATTAGGCAAATGGATACAGAATTTCACAGCATTGAAAGTTAAGTGGACTGTCAAGTCTGTGTGTTCTGGAAAAGTCTATATAATCAACAGCACAATATCAATATTAACCTGATTTGATGATGCCTGTTTCTCGTCTAAGTCTTCAAGACTGTAGAAATATATTTCAAAACTTTCCCTAAAGCAGATATATTCAGTAAGCAAATAAAAAAAACGAGGCAATACAAACTATTTTTTGTCCTCAACAGGCCCTCAAATATTGCTATTTTGGGAAAATCCTCATTTTGTGCACATTTCAAAGATCAACTTTTCTTTATTACTTAAGATATCTTAAAATTGATCATACTGACACAAGCTGTAATCAAGCACAACATTTGCTATATTACACTGTTTCATAAAAAGGTAAATGCTGAAAGAGCTAGATAGACAAACATAGAGTAGGGGTCTAAAAAGATAAATTTGTGTGTGTTTGTTTTGTTCCGAAAATCACTATTCCTCCAATTATTTTAAGTTATCAACATCTATGAACGAGGATGAAAAGACCAAAATGTTTCCCGTAATACCTTGTTATTAACATATCAATATTTGCATTGATAAGTTCAACTAAATCACATAGGGATCTCTAAGCGCCTCTTTTTCATGACTGACCTCAAATCTCTGAACATCATGTGAACTTTGGTCATTTTGATGATGTATTACTTTGTGTTTACCTCTTTGACAAAACTGCAACTGTGATGGCCAATCACTATGTGAAGGTCAAAGAGGAAGTCTTGAAGACCCAAGTACTGTCGCGGCAGTCCTAGTTATATATATTTATTGTTTTAATAACAGCCCTGTGCTGGTTTTCAACAGATTATCAAACTTACAAATCTTGGAAGGAAGGAATTGCTAGACAAGTGTTCAATCTAGTGCAATAACTATGCAGTATTATATATACTCAGGCTCCTTTCAAACCGGTTTGTCTAGAACCTTTGACATGGCAATACACAGAGGGTGATATTGACTTGAATTTCTAAAAAAAACACCTGATGATATCAAACCATTGTTTGATGATGTTGTGATATTGTCATGGCTTGTCTCGCTAACATTCAAGCCTAAATGCTGTCCATGAATGTATTGTTCATATTGCATAGACATATAAC
This sequence comes from Steromphala cineraria, assembly GCA_916613615.1. Taxonomy (NCBI): domain Eukaryota; kingdom Metazoa; phylum Mollusca; class Gastropoda; order Trochida; family Trochidae; genus Steromphala; species Steromphala cineraria. The sequence goes on from OU744723.1 coordinate 50,116,523, forward strand.
TAAAACTGGTATAGACTGATAAATTTGGTAAATGCCTGCTTAAGTAGACCCTCTTCCGCTCCCAATATAGTTTTCCCTGGTGTCTATATCAAGAATGTTATTATCATTATATACTTGTATGAAACCTTCTTTTATCTTTTAGAAATTCTTGAGAGAAATATAATTATCTTATTTCTTCTACCTGCAGACTCTCAAAGCTTTGATGTCATAGCACTGTGACGTCGTCATGATGGAGATGTCATTGCATTGTGTTCTAATAGCTTAATTACCTTAAACAGCTTTGATGTACAAGATATTTTAAGACAATGTGGATATGGTAATCACTTGATCTCCAACAAATCATATCTCTTTGCAGGTTTAATGATTTGTTGACTTATTGCAATTAATTCTTCTTATTTTTTTCTGTTATGATTTTCATTCATCAAAAACGAATGCTGTAATAGTAATATCCAGACAAGGTTGTATGGTGTACTTTTTAAAGTCTAAAGCGTGTAGAACAATAAATGCTTAACATATTCTATTGCAGATACCAACTCCAACAAAATTGATAGAGTATATAATGTGTACTTTCTCAACCTAATAAACCAATACAGTTGTTGAGAGAAACGTTGGTTAACTAATCAAGCTTTGAAATGAATATAAGATTTTGATAGTAATAAATTGTTTTGGTCAATATTAACAATAACGCTTGATCATTTCCATAAATTTGTAAATCATCCCTGTTCTGAACCTATTATCATATTTAATCACTTTTTTGGGTCACAAGCACACACGCAATCTATTTCATGTTTTCTTAAATGTCTTTAAACTAATACTCTCTATGCAACGTCTCCATTAAAATATCTGAACAACGATTGCTTATGGTTGAGGATACGGATATGCCTATGATATATACAATACTTTTGTACATTGCGATTTTTTATAGAATCTTATGCTTGTCTATGCTCCTTTTGTTTCAAGTTCTCAAATCAGTGTAGTTTTACATAACATATCACTTTTATGATTGTGGCATAATCTGTAAGCATACACAGAAGTTTGTAGACTTGCAGAGTATTTTCAGAGATAGAATGAGAGGGTTTATGATATTGATATCAAAAGGCAACTAGGAAATTTGGCTGAAAAATATAAAAAAAACGCATTCTTTGAGAAGTTTGAGAATTTACAAAAGATACATTCAAACTGATTGCCAGCAACAAGTGCAAAATACAAGTCTGTTAACGTCGACTTTAAACAAAGCCTACCACACAATTAATGAAAACTGCAATGACAAATCGTTGTATAGTTTCATTAATTTTCGAACCACTTTAAAAGATAAACACATATTTTTTTCAAATTTTGTAACAGACAGTTTGTTCTCATTTTATTGTATTAATTGTATGGTAGTTGAGCGAATCGCCTTCGTCTAGAGTTTTAATTATCTGATTTTTCATCAATATGAAACTAGCTTTTTATGCACATGTAATATCTCTACAGATAAAAGTGATTCTGATCAGAATGATTCACTGTAACATCAAGGTTTGATACGAAAATGAAAAGACAACACACTTGCCAATATATCCCTCTTTCTGTTCCATTATTGGCTTCTCATTTTACATTACTGAATGTGTTATATGGTTCAGAATATGGAAATACATGTATATACATGGGCACATTCTTGCACACAATACATCAATTATCCAACAGGTGTCTCTGAGTCGTAAGAAATGAGTTGATAACAAAAATCTCAGCATATCAGCAATTTACCAAAACATTACAATTTCAAGTACATGGAATCAAAGATGTATGATTATGTACATAATATTCCCCTCTACAACCTACAAGGGATAAGTATCAGGAAAACGCAGCTATATTTCCAAGATGATATCTGCTCATGCTAGAAACAAAACAACAAAGCTTACTCCCATAGAACATAGTGAATACTCGGAATAGCATGAATCTACCAAAAAATGTCTACATTTATTCACAAACCAAGTATAAATTGGCTGTGATACATACATAGATCCAATAGCCTGGACATGATGACCTTTACAAGGCACTTTGTATAAATAGTAAGGATAACGTTTGAAAATCCTTTGAATATGCAACAATAAAGATACTTTGAAATTCAAAATTATCCATTGTTGTTATTGTGATACTTTGAAATTCAAAATTATCCATTGTTATTATTGAATTGGCATTATTCTCTTGGAATTCTAGGAATCTTTTGAGTTAAAGAAAAGCATTCAATCCTGAAAAGTTTAATACTTCTGTTGCTTGATTTAGTTGTCTGTCAACATATTAATAAATAATAAATAACATCTAGAATAGAACTAAGCTGTATTTCCAAGAAGAGACTCAGTGGGTGTTTAGTCAATGAAGAGAAAGCAATGGAGACCCTCAGTGTTCTTTTTCTTGTAATGCAAACCCTTCTGATGACAACTGCATTAAACAACGACAAATTACCTTTCTTTGGCCCCAGGATGTGTGAGCGTCTCTGTCAAAGGACAGTGGGGTGTTCCAGTTTCCAATACAGCACACAATATCTCTCCTGCAGATTACAGTCAGACCTAACCACCAGACATGACGACAGTTTCCAGAACTTCACAATCTCAAAGGTGAATATTGACTCGATGCAAATCATGACAGCAGTATATACACAATTTAGTATGAAAGAATATGTGTAGTTTACTATATGAACAATGATGCAAATCATGACTGCAGTACTGATACATAATTTAATACGAAAGAATATGTGTAGTTCAGTACAGGAACAATGATAATGTAAACGGTTTGTGCATGTTTTGGTTGCTTTTCAATCTGCTAAGTAAAGGAAAATGAAGGATTTTGATATTTGGTGTAATGTTTTATCTAAATATTGTTCCTACAGGGGACGAAAACAGACGAATCAGCTAAGCTAAGCTGTCTTTCTTCATCCAAGATATTCTTCGACCATAAAAAGATTTTGCAGTGTAGAGACAATACACCTTTTCGTAAGTATACTTTCTCCTTAAGGATCCCTTATATTGGTATGGAGTTTTTTTATTACAAAACATACATGGTGTACTTGATTATAGACCCTAATGACACAATATTCTATTTTCCCATGATGATCATCAAAAACAGAAGTATGAATAGAACACAGGTTTATTATATCCTATGATATCAATCATTACATTATCAAAAGTAAAAATAGAAGAAACAATATGATATATGGTATTTGGCTACATAATCAATTCTACATTTGATAACGAGCTCTTTTGGTCCATGTTTGCTTCTTCAGATTAGATCTTAAGTTACAATCATTTGTATACATATACACCTGAATTAAACTCCTGACAGTTTTTAACACTAAAAAGGTTCAAATGAAGAAAAATAATACATCTTTCGAGAAAGAAAATTAAAAAAATTAGATTACACAATCATCTAGCAATGTTAAAACCTTTTTTTGAATTTAAAAACCGTATTCGACGTAATAGGCGCCCTGCTCCAATAAACTCCCCTCAAAGGGTTTTGTAATTATAGGTCTGATAACCTGCGGTACTAAAATTATAAATTCAACTTATTTACGTTGTTTCAAAATAAATTAAATGATACAATAGCGGCAATGTATGTTACTTTCTACTCAATAATGTGTAAGTATGTTTTGAACGTCTGTATAAGTAATCAAACACAATCTAAAAAAACTTCCATTTGAGTAGTCTGTATTTTTCGGTCGTCATTCACACCACTTTTAAGTGCCCACCCAAGTCAATTTTATAAGCGCCCTAGGCGCTTATTACGTCGAATACGGTAAGTCAATTAAATGTAAAAACTATTTTTTGTTGTAGTGCCATCGGAGTTTCACCTTTTAGGAGGAAGACAATCAAACACGCTTCTGGTCTATGAACAACACACACAACAGGGTTTGACAGAAATATCCCTGAGTGATCATACCTTTCACACTTTTCACTACAAATGTGATATCATTATTGATTCACTGATGTATGTATCTCCTCTAAAAAGCCTTTTGATAATTAGCGCAGGAGGTCTTCATATGTTTGACATATCAAAAGATAAGAAATCTGAAATAATGGAAACATCTGTTACTTGTGCATGCGTTGTCAAAGATTACATATTTTATGTAAAATATACAAATAGCTTAATGAAAATGAAACTTAGTGGCACAGATCAAGTTGCTATAAAAACACTTTCCTTTTCACCTTCATCAATTACAGTGGATGGAAAACAATCAAGTGTTTATGTCTTTACTACCACTATGATACAAAAAGTAACTTACGAAGGTAAGGTACTTCAGTCATCCAAAGTTAGAATTGGAACAATGTGTGTTGGACAAGACGGAGATTTTCTTTATATTACCTCACCTCACGAATGTGATATTTACAAGTTATTTTGGTCACTCTTGTCAGTCACCCGCATGACTGAATTTGCCAAATGTAAAGTTTCTTTGCTGATCAGTTCAATGTTTGTGTTGGGAAATCAATTATATGCTGTAACAAGTGACTGCCATGTGCTGAGTTTTAGGTCAAACGGATCAGTAGAAATCAAAACAGACAAACAAGGCACCACACGACAATGTTTGGGTTGTTTGAAAATTGGCGATTGATGAATGTATGTTATTTGTATATAGTTGTTGAATGTTGATTTTTGCAAGTAATGTTAACAGACACGAGTGCTCGTTAAACGAAACCAGTACCATGTATGTCTTATGTACTGGATTTAGCTATATGCTATGAACTTGAATCTGTGCACATGTTACAATATTTTGTTGTGTATGAACTTCAACAAATATCCAATAAAAAATCTCTCTCAGAAAGACTGTTTCTCTTTATAACATATTTTCTTTTAGATTGAAATAAGTGTTATATGTAACCAAAAATTAAAATTGCTTTAATCTAAAATTTATTTAGCTGTGCAATCTGACATCACCGAAACCATTATCAAACTTCTGTCACTCAGTGAAATAATGTTTTTGCAATGTTGATTTCCACTAGGATGTAGCTGGGACAGCTTTAGACCTATCCTAGTATTTGTCCTAAGTTAGGATATCTTAGCACTGGGATAGTTTTTGAGAATAGAGTAGGATTTTATCCTAACGCTTAGGATCAAAGTTAGGACATCCTAAAACTAGGATAGTCTCGAGAATAAGCACCCTGAACCTCAATTTGGGCTTCTACTCCCTGGTGTTCGTTGGCACATGAAAGATCTTGAGATATTTTCATCTCTTGACCATGTCATATGGTCAAACAAACTTGTTGATATCCCTGGCCTGCAGGACTCGACTTGCACTGTCCCATTTTCTTTACTAGTGTAAAGTGCTATGGTGCAATTCCTTCATAATGAAGACGTTCGATATTATTATTCATGATATAAAGAATATTCAAGGTTTTACAATAATCTGATTTTTGCTAAGTCAAGAACATGTTTTTATTACTGCTCGTTGAAAATAACGCTGTTTAATACATATACGAAGTTATTGATTAATTGTTTATGATGTTGTGTGCTGACTAAATGTTGTGACGTCCTAATGACGTCAAAATCGTTGAAGATGATGTGAAATTTAAGTGTGCTGCCACAATGGTTATGCTGGCGAATCCTTTTTGTTTTTGACGATTTTATAGAGCAAATGTAAATACATGTTTTTTTTAATTACTTTCTTAACAGAAACAGCACATGGGTTTACATAAACAACTTGTAACTTGTACACGTTGAGCTTTATTTATAAAACATAGATAGGTTGTCATTTTCAATTGCATTATATTTGGCTAAATAATAATATTTGGACCGTTTGGAAATCTGGCACAGAGTGTCTTTTTCTATGGTCAAACATTATCTTTTTTATCAATATCAGAATTGTATTGAAAGGCCTAAAGGCACTATTTATATATCCTAGGAGGATTTTAATATTCTGAAAGTTGATCCAAATATTTGCTTGGTTCTGAAGCCAGTGTTTCAGTTTGGTCCAAATCGAGATTACCATTGGGCATTCACAAAATAGATAAAACATGATTAATCTAACCTTTCGATAAGATAACCTGTTTCTTTTTATCTTTGAAGCATAATTTATGCAACCTGACAGGTGCAAGTGGATACAGAAATTCACAGCATTGTTTGGTTAAGTGGACTGTCAAATCTGCGTATTCCGGAAAATCCATATAATCTCAGCACATTATCAATATAAACCTGTTTTGATGACGGCTGTTGTTAGAAAGTAATAGCACCCTTATCTCTCAGGCCAACGATAGACAGGAAACTTTGAATATGTAGGAACACCTTAGCCTAGTAAGTGATGTGTGAAATTGTCATTGAAGACAAGAATCAAACTATATTGTTGTATATATATATATGTATTATATAATGTTTGAATAACAGCCCTGTGCTGGTTTCAACAGATTATCAAACTTACAAATCTTAGAAGGAAGGAATTGCTAGATAATGCCCTTTTTACAGGCGCACTTTACTCCTGAGAGTATAATTACTCCTAGGAGTATGTTTGCTCCTAGGAGTAAAAGTATATTTACTTTACGTTCCATTGGAATTTAAGGACCCTTAAGTATATCATGATTTGCTTACAGTAGAAATATATTTTTTCATAGAAAACTCAATGTGTGAAATGCAAATCTTGAAGCAGAGAAGAATTAAACACAATTTTACCATAGATTTTGTTTGGTCAATCAACTTCTAGTGTAAAAGGGGTGAACGCAGCTGGTTTTCGGTTTTAAAAGAATGACACCAACAAAAAAAACCCACATCTCCTTCATTAGGAAACATGTTCTTGACAAGTTAAAAAGGATAATCTTGAATGCAAGTTATTATTGATGAAAACACAATAGTAGTGTTTAGAAACTATATAAATGCAAGTCATTTACCTCAACCTAATCATTCAACTATGCTTATACTATAGAAAATGACAGGATACTCACAGGAGTAAAAGTAAATATACTTTTACTTTACCTCTAGGGGTGACGTATTTAACTCCAAGGAGTAAATATACTCCTGTAAGTAAAACTGTTTTGGGCTGTTTACATGGCACGTTTACTCCCTGTAAGTATATTTACTCCTAGGAGTAAATTTACTCCTAGGAGTATATAAAAAGGGCTTTAGTGTTGAATTTATTGGAATTTGAATCAGTATTATATAAACTCAGGTTCCCTTTAAACTGTGACATGACAGAAATTGATATCGCCTTAAATTTAAAAAACAAATTGACTTCAAATGGTTGTTTAATGATGTTATGATATTGTCATGGCTGCATTGGCTCATTCATGCTAACATTCAAGCGTAAATGCCGTCCATTGATGTATTCTTTGATCACTGAAACCTGATCGAACACCCGACTTTTTTAGGTGTGGTGCAATTAAAATTAAATTTTATCTCAATATTATGCATTGGAATCGTATATCATTCTTTTAGCTTGCTAAACATCTCGTCCAAACTACTACCCGTGTTGTCATTTCAAATTGATAGCTGTTGGCAACGGTTACAAAGCAATTTGAAATGACAACACGGGTGCACGTGGAAATTGACCAATGAGAGGCGTTTTCATTTCCGATTCATTCACGGCCGCATGTTTGATTTACGGAAACTGACGCATTCGACCAGGCATTTGTTCAAAGAGGGGGTGGTGTTAATGCGAGGGTCAGTGGTCAAAAGTTTGAAGAAGTTTGATAGTTTGGACGAGATGTTCAGCAAGCTAAAAGGATGATATACGATTCCAATCTATAATCTTGAGATAAAATTTAGTTTTAATTGCACTGCATGTTAAATAGTCGGGTTTCAGGTTTTCGATCAGGTTTCAGTGACTCCCCTTGTGTATTTTATATAACAGATAGGAATTACGCTAAAATGTTTATTTCTTGACCGATTTCGTTAAAATTTGAAATGTAGGTTTATCTCAACATATGCAAACGATATATGAGTGCAAAACAATTTATGGGGTCCACTCCAAAATTCGAATCTCTGTGATTTGGTCTGTCTACCTTTCCTAAGTGGTATTTAATCCTTGGGGTTGAATACTGTGTAATCGAAAGGTGTTCTGTTGCTTCTTGTTGCATGTGGTGTCGATTGAAATACAAGTCAAACGAGAATATTTTATCATTAGCAACAATCAATATTTACTTATAAGTGCATATAAGTGCTCTAATGCACACGACGTTGGACGGGAATATAAACAGAGACCGAGAAGGAGAAATATAGGAGATAATGGAGAAAAAATACAGAAATCTTCAGCCAAACTTAACGGTATACCGGTATCTTATTAAATTATAATTAATTGATTAATGCAATGTTATGAAGGTATTTTTTACATGAGTTTTTTGTTGAATTTATACTGTATTATACATACTCCAAACAATTTCAAATATCTATCTATAAATGGCTAATGTACATGAAACACCTGTTTTTAAAGGAATTTGTTAAACTGTCATATATATTTGCAGAGGCCAAAATCCTTAGTCCAATGTACCTGATTACCAGTTATATTGACCAACAAAATCAACAACTCGAAACAGTCATTCTGACTCATTAGGTATGACTTTTTCTGATTGAAGCATTTCTTGTTGGTTTTTGGTTGCCTTCAAAGCATCCCTCTTCTAAACCTATTGTCATACATCATATCCTATTTGGGTCACCAACACAGAAGATATTTTCATATTTGTCATTGAACTACATGTAATACACTCCTTGCAATGTCTCCATTCAAATATCTTGAACAACGATTATTTATGGTTGAGCATACGGATATGCCTGTGATTTATCAAAGATAAAGAAGGAACAAGCTTTGTCATCATTGTGAACGATTTCAGGAAGATGTTTTATGACTTCTCCTGAAATTCAATTATTGACTTGTCATTTTACATTACTTAATAAGTTATTTATTTCTTAACATGGAGATATCTACATGGGCATTGCATTCTCTGTTGCATAGAGTTTTGAGTAGACATTCTTGCAGACAATATATCAATTATCCAATAGGTGCCTCTGAGTCATAGGGATTATAAGATACATGTACCATGTGTTTGCGAGTTTGATATGTAGATTTATCATGTGTCTGAGTTAAATATCAAACGAGAACGAAGTTCGAGTTTGATATTTAACTCGGACACATGATAAATCTCCATATCAAACTCGCGGACACATGGTAACGAATTTATCTCGACAAGCACCTTTTTTAAATGCTTTAAATCAATCTGGCTTGAAAGATGAGATTGGCCAAAATGGCGTCTGATCAGATCAGTGTTTCTCTGTTATTTCAGTATTTACAAATATAATGTTTAAACCATCGTGTTAATGACCAAAAGTATGATCTAGTACCGGAGCGAAGTGCAAGGTACTAGACGGAAATTTAGGATTAACGAAAAAAATGCAAGCAATTCAAGCATTCCAAATTTGTTATTGTTTGGTCACGTGACCTCGTGCATTCGCACTACATTCGATTTGAAGCGGCCGTAGAAGCCCTGTTACTGTCATGGCGGACAGTCGAGTGGGGGCGAGCGAGTTTGATAGTGTCGGACCTATAGATAAGATAGGCATCATAGCAGAATGTACAGGTTGGTTTGAGAGTTCAATAAACAAATAGCGGTGACTTTTAACTTAACTAATGTTCATAGATCGGCTTTCTGTTTGCATAGTTTGAATCTTGAGCTCGCTGATAGACAACCTCGCTGCGAGTGAGCGGGTCAACATGACGTTGAGATGCCGTATGACTTGCTAATGTATTTTAGCAGTACCAATCTTTTTTTAGAGGAATATTTTACTTATACCAGTAAAGTTATGTATAGCACGTACAGGGCAATTCATCAAGCATACGTGACGTTACAGAAATCGAGCGTAGCGTAGCCTTGTTTACCGAACAAAGGGCAAGGGAGATAACTCTTGACAGTCCGTTGTTGCTTGTTACTAGGGGAGAGCGTGGTCCAGTTTAACATAGCTAAATATACCTACGGCACATGACCAGTTTTGACCAATGGTAGGCTGACATTGCTGTGCAAGTCGAGATAAAGTTGATAACACAAACCTCAGCATATCAGAAATTTACCAAAACATTACAATTTCAAGTACATGGAATCAAAGATTCCATGCTCATACTAGAAGAATTTACAATTACTCATGTTCATGCACATGTAGAAAACAACAAAGCTTCCTTCCGTAGAACATAGTGAATAGTCAGAATATATTGAATCTACCAAAAAAGGTCAACATTTATTCACAAACCAAGTATTAAATGACTGTGATACAGACATAGAAACAATAGCCTTGACATGATGACCTTTACAAGGCACTTTGTATAAATAGTAAGGATAACGTTTGAAAATCCTTTGAAAATGCAACAATAAGATAATACCTTAAAGATACTTTGAAATTCAAAATAATCCATTGTTATTATTGAATAGGCATTGTTCTCTTGGAATTCTAGGAATCTTTTGAGTTAAAGAAAACCATTCAATCCTTAAAAGTTTAATACTTCTGTTGATTGATTTTGCCGTCTGCCTACTTATAAATACATGATAAATGACATCGAGAATATAACTAAGCTGTATTTACAAGAAGTGACTCAGTGGGGGTTTTAGTCAATGAAGAGAAAGCAATGGAGACCCTTAGCGTTCTTTTTCTGTTTATGCAAACCCTTCTAAAGACAACTGCATTAAACAACGACAAGTTACCTTTCTTTGGCCCAAAGATGTGTGAGCGTCTCTGTCAAAGGACAGTTGGATGTTCCAGTTTCCAATACAGCACACAACATCTCTCCTGCAGATTACAGTCAGACCTAACCACCAGACTTGACGACAGTTTCCAGAACTTCACAATCTCAAAGGTGAATATTGACTAGACGCAAATCATGACTGCAGTATTGATACACAACTAACTATGAAAGAATATCTTTAGTTCACTATATGAACAATGATAATGCAAATGGTGTAATTCATGGTTGCTTTTTATAAGTCAAATGAAGGATCTCGATAACTACTGTAATGTATTATCTAAATATTGTTTCCACAGAAAACAGATACCTCAGCTAAGCTAAGCTGTCCCTCTTCATCCAAGATACTCTTCAATCATAAAAAGACTTTGCAGTGTAGAGACAATACACCTTTTCGTAAGTATACTGTTTTCTTAAGGATCCTCTTCATTGGTATCACTGGACAAAATACCCTAATTTAATGAGGTATACTGATCAGTATACCCCGAATATACAAAATAGTATACCTCAGTATACTTAGAATTTCCAAAAATTAACTGGTCAGTATACTCCGAATTTCCAAAACCAGTATACTCTTGTATATTTTTGTATATTCTTGTATATTTTTGTATACTATTGTATATTTTTATATGCTCTTGTATATTGTTGTTTACTCTTGTATATTGTTGTTTACTATTGTATATTATTGTTTATTTTTTTATACTCTTGTATATTTGTGTATATGTATGTAAGTTTTGTGTTGTCTCAACATTTAAATGTATCAAAAGAAAAGAATATCACCTATTGATGGTTTTTCAACGCTACAGGCATGCAGGAGACAACTGCTATCTCTGATGACTGAATTAGTCTTATAAAGTCTGATATCTTGTAGAATGTTCTTAATTCTCGCAAGATTTAAAAAATGTTTATTTTTTAGGTGTCATTTTGATAATTATTTCAAAAGAATAACACTGTGTTTTATGAATGCGAATGACTGATTAAGTCTTGTAAAGTCTGATATATTGTAGAATGTTCTTAATTCTCGCAAGATATCATAATTATTTCAAAAGTATATCACTGTTTTATGAATGCTTCGTCCAATCTGATGAATACTTGGCGAACCAAAATAACACTTAACTAACAATACAATAATAATAATATGTATGGTTTTCCAACGCAACAGGGATGCAAAAGAGAAATACTATCTCCTTGATGATTAGTCTTGAAAAGTGTGTTATCCTGTAGAATGTTCCTAATTCTCGCATGATTTGAAATAAATAACAGTGATAGTATGGAAACTATCGTAATATGGTCCATGCCCCTAACACTGCATAATGCGACATACATACCAGTTAGAGAAAAATAATCATCAATATTCCTACTAGCAAAAAAGATGCCCATGAGACAGCCTCTTTAAATAACATATAAAACACAACAACATTATGCTATTACATCATTTAATGTACCGGTATATGTACAAAACAAAATATTTACAATTCAATCACACTATATATTACAATGATAAAGTTATATTGATTATATACAATTTGTTGTAAAATATTACTATTGAATGCATTTGGCAGCTTTTTTCAATGGAATATACAATTGAAACAAACATTGTTCTTCCTTAACTTTTTGATACAAAGGGACAAGTAATCTAACGTATTTGACATAGTAACAATCTTACAAATTTCGATATCAAACAATTGAAATACATGGCAACCATATATACAAACTACATATCAAATGACCAAGTTTGCCAAAAGTTTGCAAAAGCATGTGAAACTTACCTTTTCCGAGTATGAGTATCAATATTCCATCAAATGCACATTAATCCATCACTGATTTGATCAGATTAAGCAACACATTTTGGCCTCTGTCTTCATAGGTCATTTCAACAATGATCAGGTCGGGTACATAGGTCAATGCAGACATTTAGCTAAAATCATCTCATTGGTTCTTTCTTAACCACTAGGATTTCAATAATCAGATACTGCATCATATTGTTATAAGAGAGACACGTGACAAGCAATGGCTTGAGTATGCCCACCTGTAAGTCTGTATACACAGCAGGTGCCAATCTGTGATATATTGTCAACTTGACAGCAGGGGCTAACGAGGGCTGATTGTTACAATAACAGTTCCCAATTAACGGCTAACATAGATAGGCTTGATGTTGAACACTCTGACAGATGCAAAATTGAAGAAAATTAATTGTCAAAAGCATCCAGGAAAACAACCAATAAAGCTTTAAACTTTTCAGAAACCAAAAAAAAAACCCAAGACAAATTACATTTTTATACAGATAAAATAAAACCCTGAAATGCAAGTAAAATATACCTCATAACACAAAAAATGAATCTGGACTAATTGATATTGTATCATTGTGTTTATTTTCAGTTAATTATTTATCTTGTATTATGTTATTGGTGCAAATAATCCTCAATGACTACCACTGTGAATTAAAACATTGAACAATATCATTATTTGAAATGGTTTCAACATATTTTATTATTCGTGGAAATATGAAACGGACTGACAAACAAGCCAGGGGCTTATATTAATAACGTTCCGATACAAATGTGATGTTTCAAGCAAAGGACATTCTGATGACATGAAATGCAATAATACAATCAACAATAAAAATAGAAATTTCCTTTCAATGGCTTGGAAGTAAACATCTTAAACTCTTTATTCGAATCTATTAGATTATATGGAGAGGGTGTTCTAAATTGGACAACTTGTTCCCAATCCTATTCTTCTGAATAAGATATGTTTAAATCAAAATCATCTATTAGAAGTGGTGATGAAGAGGTTAACAGATTTTAAAATGGTGAAGTTGCCAAGATCAGATATATCATGGTTTCCATATAAGATTGTTTTAAGCTGTACCTTTTTGGTAGTATAATGCACCATTTCTGAAGTGAGAAAAGTTTGGGAAAACCAGTAAATAATGAGATTAGCGCCTCATGAACAGGTGGGATCATCTGAAATATGCCTTTCAAATTTATTAAAATCTAGATCACTAGAGCCTAAACGAAGCCTACAGTACATAATTTGAAATAATATATGTTTAAATTTACAGCTAACTTTGTTGGATAAACTTGCATTTAGTAAGAACGTACTATTACTGTAGCTTAACACATTCATCTGATGGCCATTTGTATCCTTGTGAAAAAGACAATATCTGTGAAGTAATTCATTTGCAAAATATTTATCTGAGTTAATTCTTATGTATTTCTTTACGTTTATCATATCAAATATATCATGCCTAACACATTAAATCTATCATGTTTGGAAATATTACAGCAACCATCCAAGAAAATTCTAAACTTTTAGAATCCATTCATTGCTACATCTAACAAAATGGCAGATTTGGTAAACATTAAGTTGGTTTAAACATATTATTCATGTTAATGATACATGAATTAGGACACGAAAACAAGCAAGTATTTGCTGCCTGAGATTCACTTCCAGCTTGATCTCAAGTGACTTATTCTCAATGAAGAATGCAATTAAAAAGGATTTACTTATACAAAATGAAAAAGGATAAATGCAGAATCCAAGCTTAAAAGATCAGCGACCCGAATTATATATTTAGTGACCTATTAAATGCCCATGTGGTTTAAACGTATTTATTCCATGAAAAGATACATGAACTGGATTGGTCAACAAGCTCGTGTGAGCTTATGTGAAGACCGCTCCAACAACAAAATATATGAACATGATCATGACAAGAGCGACATACAGTAAACATGGTGTCTAAGAATTATAATACAGGTAGTAAAACTGAAAATAAGTTCATTATAGATTGGAGATGATGGCTGAATACATTTTTGATATCCGCAGTCAGTATCATACGTGTTCAGTCAAAACGTTTAGTTTCGATTATAAATAGATGTACTGATTTTAGAATTTCAGATTGGGTAACAGTGTTCAAAGATGGGTGGCCATATAAAATTGTTTCTAATGAAAAGCCATTTGTATAATAGAATTTGCTGGATCTAACTGAATCGAATCTTGAACAGACGAAAAAGTAATGAAGTGCGTCCTCAGTGGCATGGCCGCAAGAGCAATCTGCTTTGTCAGATATGTGTCTGTTAAATTTATCAGCATTGAGATCGCTACACCCCAATCGTAGACGACAGTGAAGGATTTGACAACGCCTTGAGCCTAAATTTAGATCAAAGTGAATATTCTTATTTCTTGAAATTAATGCAGTTTTGAAAGCATTGACGTCAGTAAGGGATTTAACATGTTCGGGTAAAGCATTCCAGAGAATTACAGAGTCTGGTAAGAATGAGTTTTTATATAAAACCGTACGGCATTGTATATTTTGCAAATGTGATGCATTTCTTAATGGGTAACTGCTAGCTTGAGAGACAGAAGGGGGGATGAGTTCGTTTAAATAAACGGGTAACCTGTTATTATACATTTTAAAGAAAGTAACTAGTTTTGCGATTCTTCTTCTTTCGGAAAGCGAGACAGTAGAGGTTTCGTTGTAGAGTTTAGTATGACTGGTGCCGCGGACAGCCCCGCATATCGTCCGCAAAGCGTCTAATTGCAGTTTTTCTAAAATATTTGCCTGCATTTTTGAGCAATTGTCATATATATGGCTGCAATAGTCGAATATTGGAAGAATAAATGACGTATACATACGATGTAAGGTGTTTCTAGTTAACCTATATTTAAAACTTCTTAAACAGTTGATCATAGGGCTTACCTTTTTAACGATATCGTCTATATGGTTATCCCATGAGCAGTTATTTTGAAGAGTTATACCTAAATGTTTATGACTTGAGGTTTCCTCTATTCCAACGTCATTAAGGAACAAGCCTGGATGTGGATTTGGATTAGATTTTCTGCTAAATAAAATTGATTTCGTTTTGGTAGAGTTAAAATCAACTTTCCATGTTTTTGCCCAGTTTGCTATTTTTATCAAGTCGTCATTAAGACAAAATGCTGCTGCGTCAGGATCATCAATTATTACATAGATGGAAGTATCATCGGCAAATAATCTTATGTTGCTATCGATGCCTTCAACAATATCATTTATGTAAACCAAAAACAAAAGTGGTCCTAAAACAGAGCCCTGCGGGACGCCCGCCATTACTGACTTGACATTCGAGCTATAGCCATTTATAACTACACGCTGGGATCTATTTTCTAAGTAACTTTTAAACCATTGTAATAATGGGCCATTAATTCCGCAAGAATCTAATTTATGCAAGAGACCTTTGTGCCACACTCGATCAAAGGCTTTGCTGATATCGCAGAATACAGCACGTATTTCCTTACCTTCGTCCATTGCCTTCGCAATGAAATTATATAAATAAGTCAATTGATTAACACAAGAATCACCAGGTATAAACCCAGATTGTAAGTTGGATAAGATATCTTTATCTCTCAGATAATTAAAAACATGTTTAAAGATACATCGCTCAAATATTTTAGCTACGCAGCTTGTAAGAGCAACTGGTCGGTAGTTTGAACAGTCATTGACACTACCCTTTTTATGAATTGGTATAACGCTTGCCTCTTTCCACGAGGCCGGAAATGTCATTTTTTTAAGTGAAATATTAAACAGTCGTGTTAAAATGGGGGAAATACTGCGTGCAATTAGTTTTAGAATTCTATTACCAATTCCATCTGGACCGGAAGCTTTTGTAGTGTTAACACACATTAAAATGCCCATGTGAAATTACCCTATTTTATTCATAGTTATAAATAAACTTTTGTGTGCAATTTACATGTATAGTTAATCCAACATTTTTCAATATGTGTGTTTATTGTTATCCAGTGTCCATATATAAACACTTTTGTCGTATGAAATAAGCAATATGTGCAAGCAGCATTTTTTTTTAAATTTAGTTTTGGATTCATGCAAAACAAGGTGGCGTTTATCATCTGTAAATGCACTGTCGTCTTTTAGTTGAATGGACGGTTATATCTCCATGAACAGCTTGTTCTTGTTGTCGTAATCATGAAGACTATTTCCTTTATTTCCTATTGTATTCTATATACAGCGACCGTTGGCCAAAAATCTGTGTTTGGAAGAAATTTACCAGAAGAAAAGTCCTAAATTTGACAAGAAAAAAGAGTCCCCTGGAAAAAAAGTCCTATTAATGACTTTATATTACTTTATATTTACATATATTAGGAAAAACATTTGGTTGTTATTCACTTTATTTAGATGCAATAATTTAATAACATGATACCATACATATATGAATATTTATTTATTGCCCATACTTTGATAAGTTCTAATAAATTTGTCTATAGACGGCATTTGTATACCATTCTATATGTTAACTAATATTCAAGCATATTATTTAATCAGAATTTCCTTGAATCTGTCCAAACATTTATGCACGATTCACAACATTTCAAATAATTATTAAACTCCTAAATTCAATTTATCATTGTTGATTGTTTACCGTTTATTGCTGTCCACTATTTTATCATCGTGTAAATACTTATCTAATTACTTTGTGAATTTTGATGTTGTTTTTTTGTGAGATCTAAAGGAACAGCACTTAAATATGCTGAAAGCTTATTGTGCTGATCCATTTTCATTAATAAAAATCATAGATATATAAAAATTTTCATTGTTTCTTAGCAATGATTACATATTCACTGGAATTGAATCTTTGAGATCTCTTTGGCTGATAGCCAACAACTACTTGTTTTACACTTTTTTCATATACACCAATGAAATTATTTGATAATATAATCTCTAAACACTGTTTACACATTCTCCCTGACCTAACATCATGAGTTTTTGCACTCTTTGAGACTCACACCTCATGAATGAATACTCTTGATTAATCTGTGTCTAATACCACAGTTGATTCAATAGATGGAGACAAACTCACATTTCCTTAATTCTTAATTAATCCATATTTAGATATCACAACATCACTATTGATATCTTAATTGCGAACTAATTATGTTTTTTTACAATATCTTTGATGTTAACCTGTTTTTATAGTAATAAGAGACTTCCAAGAGCGTTTATTATGTTGTTTTAGTCATAGTGTGTTGACAGGGGTCCAGTTGGTGCCCATTCATGACTGATTGCTTGCTGTCATTAATGACTCAGTGTCAAACTCCTCTTCTCTCATGTGCCAAGTTGTGTTGTCCCGTAGTTACATACAGTTTGAAAGATTATTGCATTAATTATTTTCATTCTCTGTAAAAGGTATGTTACTTTCGAATTTGATGTCATGTACCTAGGCCCTTGAATGCGTCGTCTACTTTTTTACTTTTTATTTTTTCAACTTTAGTAACAAAGACTATAATGCAGAATGTACCCTTTTAAAACAAATGAACTGTGAATGTCATTTTGTTTCCCTCTGACTATGTATTTACAGCAATAGATAAATCTCATCGGAGAGGAAAAAAATACATTTAAACATTTATTATGTACAATAGTGTTTTTAACTGATTTGTATGTTTGAATTATTTTTCTTAAAACTGAGAATAATGAAGGATGTTGTTAATTCTTAACTTGACGATGCATCTTCCAAGTATAATCTACGGGAAAATATCTTATTATTAACAAAAAGCAATACTCAGTTATTACATGTACATATATTATGTAACTTTATTTAGAACAAATGTCTTTAAAGCAAATAACTTCTACAGGCATGAGGCCTTATAAGTACTGAAATAAAGATTTATTGATCTCACGCAACTTCAAGATGGAATAAGTGAATATTATTTATCAATTTATCTATACAACGAAATTCATGCATCTATTATTTATATAAGGAAATTCATTTATTTTTACATTATATTAAATATCATATCATTATATATATCAATATAAATCATTGTTTTGAGTTATTCAAAGATAATTTAAGAAACTTCTCACAAACGCCACAAAGACAATTTCACTGTCTTTGATCTTTTTATCACCCTGTAATAAAAATCTCGAGGTGTCCCGCCTGGTTCAGCAAAGTATTTGTGTATTGCCTACATGTTACTCGTTTGCAAATGCAGATACTTAGTTGCTGAATTCGATTTATATGTCAAAATTATGATTTTTTTTCTTGCAAATTCAAAACTTGATTTGTCGATTTATGAAGTAGGTAAAAAATAATTTCTCAAAAAGCAAGGGTGATATGCAATTCACATAATAAGTGACTATCAAATAACTATAATAAATGATTGTCTTTGATGTTTGTTTTACTGAAATCTCTTTGATAATAAAGAAGTGAAGATAAGCCCACTGAAGCAAATGTTATCTAGACTTTCTTCACTAGTGTATACTTGTGTGTATTTTAACATATATTTTGGCAGAAAAAAACTTATTTTTTTTCTTTTGATGTAATACAAATTGATTTTTTCTTCCTCATATCGTAATCTCTATATCTATAAGGTTTGTTGCTAAAAATGTTTTTTATAAACGGTCTTAATAGTTATATATATAGTTATAGGTATGGTTCCCTGTGATTAACTTACGTAAACACATGAATTTACATATCAAGGCAAACGCTGACTCCAGAAATATTTATTTAAACTATCTTTCAAAATATTTCTAATATCTCTAAGACAGAATCATGCCTTTTTAAAACAAATAGAATGTGAATGATGTTTTGTTTTTCTATGATTGTATATTTTCTGTGATTTATAAGATTAAAAACAGACCAACAAATATATGAATCTTTATTTGTAATTATTATCTTGTAAAGTTATTACATTTTAATGCGTTTTACTGAGAATGTCAGTTATTTGTTCCTGACTTTACATCTCTTTTATCACATATTCTAATTATAAATATAGTTTTATGTCTGAACCGTTTAAGATTATATAACGTGAACATTTCTTTTTTTCTTTTTTATTCCTTTTTGTGGTACGTGAACATTCTTCATAAACAAGTTACAAGTGACAAAAAGAACAAGTGACAAAAAGAAAATACCACAATTATTTCATGTTTATAAATTGTAATAGGAAAGGATATAGACACATTACGATAATAGATATGTAAAGATTTTTAACCATGCTGGAATATTCCAGCATATGTCAAGAAAACACCTCAACCCAACAAGTCATTATCTCTGTATCTTTGAACTTTTTATGGCCCTGTAATAAAAGTCTCGTTAGTAAATATGTCCCCGCGCGGGTCTGCCCTTTAAATGTGTATTGCCTACAGGTACTTCGTTTTCAGGTACAGGCACTTGTATTGGTAATTGTTGGATTATATTTAATTCGTCAATATTGAAATGTCTTAGTTAATACATTTGTAAATTCATATAACCTGATATGTCAGTTAATGTGTTGTAATAACACATTCCAACATTTTGATACAAAAAAAAGATAAAACAATTTACTGCCCTATAATCAGAGTACGTAGATCAAGTCTATTTTCTTAAGAACTTAAAGTGTGATATGCAATTGTAATATACTACTCAAAGGAACACTCGAGATTTTAATATAGTCTCTGTTAATTCATACCCACATGCATTCCTGACGTTGGGCTACTGATTTTTAAACGGATTTGTGGAAATTTGATTAGTTTTTGAATTTCTGTATTTTCAATCACATTTCTTCAGGGGATTTCACTACAGGGGATATCGAATTCAAAGCACTAAAAAAAACCAAGACAAGACCTCAATGTTTTGAGCATGAGCAATCTGACGTCCTGTAACTTTCATTTTCGACCCTGGCCTTGGTAATAAAGTTTCAATTTTTTATTCATAGATACACACAATAACATGTTTTTTATTACATTATAGAGGCGAACTAGAACATGCATATTTCCGCGCGGTATAAATATAAACATTTGGTTGTTTACCAATCCGGTTCCTTTTTTTGTGTTTAAACCACATGCATATTTGTCAATCTTTGCCATAGTTCATTGATTAAGCACTTCTAGTTGAGGGCAGTCATTACTGATTAGGAGCATTACAACTGGTCATTAAGGGGTATGACATAATCAATTTAAATGTATGAATGGGATAACAATTTCATTTCTTTTAATATGATAAAAGTATACATCTTTTGAGAATTGTCGGTGTTACATTACTCTTTATAAAAAAAATTCTTCCTTAAAGTATTATTGGCATCAAAGTTAAAAATTAAATTCCAAATTTCATCAATTTCAACAATATCAAAGTCACAAAAGTAATTTTGTCTTAAATTTCATTAAACTTTTCCTATAATTCCTCTAAAAATCAAACAGAGAGAGGGAATTTGTTTCTTTATGTTTCATCTTCAACAAAATTGGCACAAGAGACAAACAATACATCCCTTAGCACTGACATGCATTCTGCCTTTTTAATTTTTTAATCAGTTAATTCGAAATAATACATTTAACTTTTTTAACTAAAACTTGTTTGATAATAATCTAGTGGAAATAATTATTTCAAGGATGCATACAGGCATCAAAATAGAGCATTATCTTTAACTCATTTGAGGTTGTCATGTCTTTTTGTACAAAACTATAAACAAAACCTGGGCTAAAGATATATGCAACAAAAGGGAAATATTAATTATATTTGAGGTTATTTTTATGTGTTCTTTCTTTAAAACCGCAAACAAAATTTTAACTGAATATGAACACATTGATAGCAGGTTTTGGCACTTTTGGTGTAATGAAATATGTTTCACTTATATATCTGCTGCTGTATATCTGTATCTATATATTCAGTAATGTATTTCTCTTTTCAAAGACAAGCTCATCAATGTAAGCCGTATATTGGAATCTGTTTTTGTAGCATTCAGCCCTCATTAACTATTGGTGTCAATTAGACGATACCATTTCCTCATTAGCTTATGGCGTCAATTAGACAGATTGACACGTGTATTGACAATCCACGCTGACAGGTGAGTAATACTCGAGGCATTGTTTGTCACTGGTCTCTCTTATCTAGTTATCCAATCAGATGTTAGAGGTTAACCAAGACCCAATGCAAAGTTTCTTTCCCTATATTTCTGCATATTCATTTGTACCTGACTTTTGGTGAAGTAAGGCAGAGACTGCAAGGTGCTGCAACATAGTGTTATCACTATTCATTGATGGATTTATGTGCTTTATTATAGAGGATTTCATTTTCGATAAGGTTAGTTTCACATGTTGTTTATGCAGCCGATCTTTTGGCATTATGCCGATGTCACATAATATGTATAAATGATATATGGTTGCCATGTATTTCAAAAACTAAATTTTTAAGATTGTAAACTAATTCATTCTGATTCTTAATCCCTCATAGAGAGAGAGAGTTTATTCAGTACCTAGGCCACCGGCCCATTATACATTGCATAGTTATATAATTCTACATTTCAATCCCTCATAAGAGGAAATGGATTTCTAACAAATGGATACCTATTAATATGATATGAAAAAGCATTCCACCAACCATTGATATTAATATTTCACAATATCCTGCAATGTTATTAGAGACTTTTTATTTGGAGTTATTTGAAAAAAAGGATTCTTGATTTTAGCCAGTTATCCAGATCAACACGGTTATTGCCAAGACGATGTTGAAGATGAATTTCACTTTATATTGAATAGTCCACAATATTACGCTTAAAGGGGCAGTAGCACGTTTTTAGAGGGAATATAAGGTGATGTCAGGAAAATGAAAATAAATGGTTCCAATTGAAAGGCAATGTATTCAAACCAAATGGAGCAGTAATAATTCAAATATATAATGTAAAGTTTAGCCATGTGATTCTTTTTCTTACACAAAATGAATTAAATGTGTTCACAAAAAAATGGCCGCCAATGGATTTTAGGTAAATCTTCATACTTTGTTCTCTGACTATGAATGATTGGCTTGTGTAATGAGTTTTTTGACACTATCAAAGTAATACATTTAGCGTTAACATACAATTATCAGTGAACATTTTTAAATATAAAATTCTCAAAAAACGTGCTACTGCCCCTTTAAAGAACAACGTTTAAAAAGCCGCATTGATATAGATATCCATCGGTATTTAAATTTCTATTATGATGATATCTATGTAAGGCTAATTTAAGTCATGAATAAATCAGTAAAAGTGTTATTTCATAACTGTTCATTCTCCCCTAGCGATACAACAGACCTGTTTCCATACGATATTACAGAATCTGAAACATCGTACAAAATCATTTAGTTTATGACCTTCAAATCTAATTCACTGTTAATGGTTTTTACTCTATCATATCAATGTTATTACTCACTTTGACCCGCCGATAAATTCAATTGTGTACACAGTACTACACAACTCATTTAAAAACGAGTAGGTCATTTGGGTTTATGGTGTCGTACGTTATCTATCACATTTATCTATTTATCTAACTAAAAGTTCGATTAGAAGAATTGCAGCTGGAATAAACCAAACAATATATAAATACTACATTATAAATAACACAAAAATCAAATGTATCTTGAATTTGTTTAAATGAGCACTTCCTGACGTATACTGAGATATACTGAGATATACTGAGATATACTGAGATATACTGAGCTATGGAAATTCAGAGTATACTGACCAGTATACGTCAGTAAATTAGGGTGGTTTCCTAATTAGTATACCTCAGTATATTAGGGTGGTTTACTGACGTATACTGGTCCAGTATACGAGCATTTTTCTTCACGTGTATGGAGAATTTTGATTACAAAACAGACATGTAGACTCTAGTCCCTAATGACAAACAATTCTATTCTACCTATGATAATCATCAAAAACAGTAGTACAATGAAAACACAGGTTTACTATATCCTATGATACCAATCATTACATTATCATATGGCTACATAATCAAATTTACATGTGATAACAAGCTCTTTTGGTCCCTGTTATTTTCTTCAGATTAGGCCTTAAGTTATATACATTTGTAAACATAGACAACTGAATTAAACTCCTCACAGTTTTTAACAGTAAAAAAGTTCAAAAAAAGAAATTTATTACATCTTTGTAGGAAGAAAAAAATATTAGATTACACAATCATCTAGCAGTGTTCAAACGTTTTTTGAATTTGAAAACCATATTCGACGTAATAAGGTTTTGTAATTAGGTCTGACAATCAGCGGGACTAAAATTATAACTTATATAAATTCAACAGAATAATACAATAATGGCAATATATGTTACTTTCTACTCAATAATGTGTAAGTATGTTTTGAACGTCTGTAATAGTTATTTGAGTAGTCTTTATTTTCCGGTCATCATTCATTATAAACGCCCACCCAAGTCAATTTTTTAAGCGCACTAAGCGCTTACTACGTCCAATACAGAAAGTCAATTAAATGTAATAACTATTTTTTGTTGTAGTACCATCAGAGTTTCACCCTGCAGGAGGCAGACAATCTAACAAGCTTTTGCTCTATGAACAATACGATAAACAGGGTTTGACAGAAATATCCCTGAGTGATTATACATTTCAGACTTTTCACTACAATTTTGATATCATGATTGAGTCACTGATAAATGTATCTCCTCTAAAAAGCCTTTTGATTGTTAGCGCATTCAAAGGAGGTCTGCATATGTTTGACATATCAAAAGAGAAGACATCTGAAGTAATGGAAACATCTGTAATTTGTGCTTGCGTAGACAAAGATAACATATTCTATGTAAAATATACAAAACGCCTTATGAGAATGAAGCTTAAAGGCACAGATAAAGTCTCTATAAAAACACTTTCTTTTTCTCCTTCATCAATTCAAGTGGATGGAAAACAATCAGGTTTTTATGTCTTTACTACCACCATGTTACAAAAAGTAACTTATGAAGGTAAGGTATCTAAGTTATTCAATGTTAACATTGGTACAATGTGTATTGGACAAAACAGAGATTTTCTATATATTACCTCACCTCACAAATGTGATATTTTCAAGTTATTTTTGTCACTTATTTCAGTCACCCGTATGACTGAATTTGCCAAATGTAAAGTTTCTTCGCTGATCAGTTCAATGTTTGTGTTTGGAAATCAATTATATGCTGTAACAAAAGACTGCCATGTGCTGAGTTTTAGGTCAAACGGATCAGTAGAAATCAAAACAGACAAACAAGGCACCACACGACAATGTTTGGGTTGTTTGAAAATTGGCGATTGATGAATGTATGTTATCTGTATATAGTTGTTGAATGTTGATTTTTGCAAGTAATGTTAACAGACACGAGTGCTCGTTAAACAAAACCAGTACCATGTATGTCTTATGTACTGGATTTAGCTATATGCTATGAACTTGAATCTTTGCAAATGTTGCAATATTTTGTTGTGTATGAACTTCAACAAATAGCCAATAAAAAAATCTCTCTCAGAAAGACTGTTTCACTTTATAACATATTTTCTATTAGATTGAAATAAGTGTTATATGTAACCAAAAATTAATATTGCTTTAATCTAAAATTTATTTAGCTGTGCAACCTGACATCACCGAAACCATAATCAAACATCTGTCACTCAGTGAACGATCAGGGTGTTACTGAGCTGGCTTTCTTTTTGTTTTTTGCAGGTTAATATTTTTACTTTTGATTACGTTTGATAACTTTGAAATTTTTTTGTTGCATGACTGAATGAGGTTCAAGAAGAAGAAGTCGGAGAGTCCATCTGTTTGTGATCAGGAAGTCTTCTCTGCACAGCTCATCGCCTCCTTGAAGGACATGATGCCAGGGGGTCTTGAAGCCAGGCTTCCGCCCTCAGCTACGAATCTACCACATGAGTCCACTGTCACTGAGATGACAGCATCAACCTCTGTTCTTTCCTCTGAAAGGGTCACCCTACCATTCCTGGATGTTTCCCCTTAGGATGGCCTTCTACTCATTGCCTCCATCTATTGGGGTGAGGCTTGGGTTCCTTGATCCTTCGGATTCCCTCTTCATTTTGATCTAAGAGGATGACAGGAGTCTGGGTTCGAGGAGATGCAGGCAGAGGCAGAATGGCTGGATCTCCAACTTTCATTTGGTGGCTTCTCTTTGAGCATTCGTCTGATGTGTTGGCTGGCAACTTTGGGAGGGGGGGGGGGGTTCCTAGTTTTCCTTTCCCGTAAAACGGCCGCCGATGAAGGATGCTCAGTTACTTTGGAGGTTCCTGTGATGGAACTGTGTATCACTCTGAGGATAAGGATCTCAAGTGTCGACAGGTAGGCGGGTGAACACTATAATGACTTCCAAGAAGAAGAAGTCAGCAGGCCATTACACTTCTAGAATTGGTGGTGTGACCTTTTGCTTCAGGGACCTTGGGTGAAAAGAAACGGGACCTTCTCCGTCCCCAACCCTGTGAAGCAGACCTCCCAAGAATACGTGAAACAAGAGCATGAAGGGGATTTCAGATTCCCGTCTCTATTCCTGCCCATTTTACCTGAAGTCAAACTAACATTGAACATCCTCTACTCCAAAGGGGGTTGTTGGATGTAACCTGCTCCAGAAGCTCAACTTGGGGTTCTACTCCCTGTTGTGTGTGACCAAAGAAAGATCTGGGGGAAATGAACGGGGGCAATATTTTCATAACTCGACTTTTTGACTATATAGACTTGTTAATTCTCCTGAACCTGCAGGACGTCACTTGCACTTGTATTGGTACGGGATAGCTCAGTCGGCAAGAGGTTGGTCTCATGTTGCTGAGGTCCGAGGTTTGAATCCCAGCTGTACAAACCTAGAGTACCTCTGTTAGAACTCTGCATGTGTCACTCTCGAGCCCTAGTGTGTATTGCAACAAAAACTGCGCATTTAAAAGATCCAATGAATTCATGTCAGTGGCTGAATGGTGGATACATGAACGCATGCATACGCTGAGCTGTCTGTTATCAGCGTTCAGCAGTGTTGGACAAACTGCTGTGACTATGTGTTTCAGTTCACCCAGCTGTGAATGGGTTCCCTGGGAGGCATAGAAAGGTCCCTAACAAGAGCGTCACATATGGATGGTTAAATACTGCCCAGGGAGTTGAATTGAGAAAATGATCTGATGGTGATAAAATGCAAATAGCCAGGGTAAACAATGTGGATGCCCGCTATCTACATATAATATTCATAAAATATAATAATCCCATTTTTTTGGATCAGCGCAAGTACGCCAACTTTGTTGTGGCAAGCCACCACTTTCAGTGTAATGTCCTTCCTTTTGTATTGTCGTCTGTCCATGGCTCTTTACTAGCGGTTCACAACCCATGATGAACTTTCTTCATCATGAAGACGTTTGATAGAATTATTCATGATATAAAGAAGATTTACGGATTTACAATGTTACTATGTTACTATGTTAATGGGTCTTTAAGACTGTAGAAATATATTTCAAAACTTTCCAAAAGGAGCAGAAATATTCAGTAAACAAATAAAAATAACAACGAGGCAATATTTTCTGTCCTCAACAGGCCCTCAAATATTGCTACTTTGGGAATATCCTAATTTTTCCACTGTTTCTTTATTACTTAAGATATCTTAAAATTGATTATATTGACACAAGCGATAATCAAGCACAACATTTGCTCTAATGCACTGTTTCATAAAAAGGTAAATGCTTAAAGAGCTAGAGAGAGTAGTGGTCTAAAAATCTTAATTTTTTGGTGTTTTTTTTTTGTTCCGAAAACCATTACTCCCTCTATTTTTTAAATTATCAAAATGATTCTACATCTTTGAATGAGGATGATCAAGACCAAAATGTTTCCAGTAATACCTTATTATTAACATATCAATATTTGCATTGATAAGTTCATTTAAATCACATAGGGGTCTCTAAGCGCCTCTTTTTCATGACTGACCTCAAATCTCTGAACATCATGTGAATTTTGGTCATTTTGATGATGTATTACTTTGTGTTTACCTCTTTGACAAAACTGCAACTGTGATGGTCAATCACTGTTTTAAGGTCAAAGAGGAAGTCTTGAAGACCTATGTACTGCCGCTGCAGTCCTAGTTATATATATTTATTGTTTTAATAACAGCCTTGTGCTGGTTTCAACAGTTTATCAAACAAGAAATGTCTAGACAGGTGTTTAATTTAGTGAAATTACTATGCAGTATTACGTAAACTCAGGTTCATTTCAAACCGGTTTGTCTAGAACCTGTGACATGACAGTACACAGAGGATGATATTGACTTGAATTTCTAAAAAAAGACCTGATGATATCAAACCATGGTTTGATGATGTTGTGATATTGTCATGACTCGTTCTCACTAACATTCAAGCCCAGATGCCGTCCATGAATGTATTCTTCATATTGCATAAACATATAATTAAAACTGGTATAGACTGATAAATGTGGTAAGTACCTGCTTAAGTAGACCCTCTTCCTCTGTCAATATAGTTTTTCCTGGGGTATATGGCAAGACATGTTATTATCATTATATACTTGCATGAATCCTGTTTTTTCTTTTAGGGTTTCTTGAGAAAAATAAAATTATATTATTTCGTCTACCTGCAGACTCCCAAAGCTTTAAAGTCATAGCACTGTGACGTTGTCATGATGGAGATGTCATTGCATTGTGTTCTAATAGTATAATTACTTTAAACAGCTGTGATGTACAAGATATTTTACGACAATGCGGATATGGTTATCACTTGATGTCCAACAAAATGTATCTTTTTTGAGGTTTAAAGATTTGTTAACTAAAAACAATTAATTCTTCTTATTTTTTCTGTTATGATTTTCATTCATCTAAAAACGAATGCTGTAACAGTGATATGCAGACAAGGTTGTATGATGTACCTTTTGAAAGTCTAAAGCATGTAAACACAATAAATGCTTAACTCTATTGCAAATATCGACTCCAACAACAAAATTGATAGAATTTATAACGAGTACTTTCTCTCAACCTAATCAACCAAAACAGCTGTTGAGGGAAACTTTGGTTAACTAATCAAGCTTTGAAATGAATATGAAATTTTGATAGTAATACACATTTTGGGTCAAAATTTACAATTAAGCTTGATCATTTCCATAAGTTAGTAAAATTGTCGAATTCGTTCACGTTGCACATGAAGGTTAAGAACTTCTTTTTTAGCTCACCTTTACAAAGTAAATGTGAGCTTATGTCATGGCGCTTCGTCCGTCGTCCGTCTGTCTGTCCGTCCGTCTGTCCGTCCGTCCGTCCGTCTGTTCGTCCGTAAACTTTCACGAAAAAGACTACTCCTCCTAAACGAATTCAGATATCATTCTGAAATTGTAGTATGTTATACCCATGGTGATTCCTCACAGAAAGGTAGACGTTTCAGTTTTGAGAATCCAAGATGGCCGCCATGGCAGCCATATTGAATTTTCAATTAGATTTCATGAAAATGACTACTCCTTCTAAACAAATACAGATATCATACTGAAATTGTAGTATGTTATACCCATGGTGATTCCTCACAGAAAGGTAGACGTTTCAGTTTTGAGAATCCAAGATGGCCGCCATGGCAGCCATATTGAATTTTCAATTAGATTTCATGACAAAGACTACTCCTTCTAAAAGAATACAGATATCATTCTGAAATTGTAGTATGTTAAACCAATGGTGATTCCTCACAGAAAGGTAGACGTTTCAGTTTTAAGAACCCAAGATGGCCGCCATGACAGCCATATTGAATTTTCAATTAGATTTCATGAAAAAGACTACTCCTTCTAAACGAATACAGCTATCATTCTGAAATTGTATTATGTTATACCCATGGTGATTTCTCACAGAAAGGTAGACGTTTCAGTTTTGAGAATCCAAGATGGCCACCATGACAGCCATATTGAATTTTCAATTAGATTTCATGAAAAAGACTACTCCTTCTAAACGAATACAGATATCATTCTGAAATTGAGGTATGTTATACCTATGGTGATTCCGCACAGAAAGGTAGACGTTTGAGTTTTGAGAATCCGATATGGCCGCCATGGCAGCCATATTGAATTTTCAATTAGATTTCATGACAAAGACTATTTCTCCTAAACCAATCTAGATATCATTTTTATATTGTAGTATGTTATACCTATAGTGATTCCGCACAGAAAGGTAGACGTTTCAGTTTTGAGAATCCAAGATGGCCGCAATAGCAGCCATATTGACTTTTCAGCTGCAGATGACACATCATTATTATTAAATTTTAAGCTTTCATCAAGTGATCACTGGCACCATATAAATTCTCTAATTTGAACTTACTAATCATAATATTATCTTAAATATGGAATATTTAAGATTGTCGTGCAAGTTGTTCTATATTTTTAAGTGTTTCTAAAAAAAATTAAGATGAAAGACAAACATAATTGATTAATTTGTTAAAAAATCCTTATGGCAACTAGCTGCAAAAACCAAATCACATTAAACATGTTAAATTTTAAACAATGGTATCTCCCTTATATTCCTTTAAATACCACACATAAGGGGTCAACCAGAGTTCAGATATTCCACTATGCTGTCTAATACATATCCCAAGGCAGGCTGCTAGCATCACAGTGCCAGCTGCTAGTCTGTTGCATAATCAACCTGACCCAATTGATATGGTAGAGCATTATGCTATATATGGCCATGGCCCATGTGTATGCAATAAAAGTTATGGACTTGTATGCTCATGACAGTGATATGTTCTTTCTAAGAATAACAACTTACACAAAACTTGTCTACAATAAGCTTTGTGTTTAGCAATCTACATGATAAGTTGATGTGGAATAAATATGTAGATGAAAATCGAAAAGGGTTTAGTAAGAAAAGTAAGGAAATTTGATTTGTCATATCTCTCTGTTGATTTGACAATGCACAAATGTTTACCATTATAGTACTGTATGAGTGTTAAATAAATTGATACTTTAATGAAAGACATCTCATGGTCACTTGACATGTAAATATTATGTGAACAAAATAAACGTGTCTTATGCATTGCTGTGTTTATGACTTTCCTCTCAATCAGTCATTCATTTTCCTTGAAAAATCTGTACTTTTGGGATTCTCAATATCCCATGCAGCATAACCATCAGTGATATAATCTTGAACTCATATTAATGATTCACTACAAAACAAATGTAAGTGGCCACCATCCTGTAAGTAATGAATGACATTTAAATGGATACACCTAAACCAATCAAGATATCATAATGAAATTAATACGGATGCCCACATAAAATTAGCATTTTGAAGATTAAAAAGTACAAGATGGTCACCAATTCAGCCACAGATATACAAAAAAGTTATACAAAAACCTACTGCTTGTTAACTTATCATGATTATATCATTCGTGTATTAATGTTTGTTCAAGCTCTAGTGGTTTCCAAAAGAAGACTAGTATTTTAGAAGATAAAAAAATCATGATGGCAGCCATAATCAATTATATAAAAGATGGTTACATGTATAATTA
Organism: Steromphala cineraria; assembly: GCA_916613615.1. Classification (NCBI taxonomy): domain Eukaryota; kingdom Metazoa; phylum Mollusca; class Gastropoda; order Trochida; family Trochidae; genus Steromphala; species Steromphala cineraria. The sequence continues at coordinate 50,147,425 of OU744723.1, forward strand.
AACCATTTTACCACATCATTCATTTTAAGGTGAGCTTCTGTACCCTCGGTACTTTTATTTTATCAATCAAATATGTTACTGATATTTATCTGAAACCTCTTCGCTACATCATTTCAAGACTACGGGAACTATTCCTATAAAAATCTGGACAAAAAAAATGAAGCATGTGAAACATGAGGCGAATCAGATGCCCCCCACACATCATTTCTTATCTCTAAATAACAACAGTCGGAAATGGGATTAAAGAAGATTGAGTAGGATTTACAAACCCTTTGACTAAAATATGGAAGCAAATCATGCACACCACAGCGTGATTGCAAGTTAGGAGTTCTTACAGGGGAGATATATTTCATAAAACAATCTTCTGAGGCACTTGGGAATATTTGTGCTTTAATACATGCGACTTTAGACGAGAATAGAAAACAGAGACAGAGAGGGATAAAAAGGAGATGATAGAACTAGCTTATCTGAGAAGAGTTTGAGAAAACACTTTACACACAAAAAAACACCTTAACTTTACCGTGTCCTTGTGTTTTATTAAATCTACATAAACATATTAATGCAATGATATGAATGCACTTAACTATTCCGTTACTTTTATGACAAAAAAAGCCGTGAATTGATTCTGTATTTATAATCCAAAAAAACGAAAATCTATCGATAAATACCTATGTATAATAAACACCTGTTTTAAAGGAAAAGTGTTAAACTGCCATATATATTTGCAGAGGCCAATATCATTAGTCCAATGTACCTGATAACCAATTTTATTGACCATCAAAATTATCAACTCGAAACAGTCATTCTGACTCATTTAAAAAGGTTTGACTTGTTCTGATTAAAACATTTCTATTTGGTTTCCGGTTGCTTTTAAATCATCCCTGTTCTAAACCTATTATCATATCTTATCACTTATTTGGGTCACCAGCACACAGGCAATCTGGTTCATGTTTTCTTAAATGTCATTAAACTAATACACTCTATGCAACGTCTCCATTAAAATATCTGAACAACGATTGCTTATGGTTGAGGATACGGATATGCCTATGATATATACAATACTTTTGTACATTGCGATTTTCTATAGAATCTTATGCTTGTCTATGCTCCTTTTGTTTCAAGTTCTCAAATCAGTGTAGTTTTATGTAACATATCACTTTTATGATTGTGGCATAATCTGTAGGCAAACACAGATGTTTGTAGACTTGCAGAGTATTTTCAGAGATAGAATGAGAGGGTGTATGATATTGATATCAAAAGGCAAATAGGAAATTTGGCTGAAAAATATTAAAAAATGCATTCTTTGAGAAGTTTGAGAATTTACAAAAGATACATTCAAACTGCTTGCCAGCAACAATTGCAAAATACAAGTCTGTTAACTTTGGCTTTAAACAAAGCCTATCACACAATTGATGAAAAATGCAATGACAAATCGTTCTATAGTTTCATCCTTTTTCGAATCACTTTCAAATTCAAACGCATGTTTTTTTTCAAATTTGTTCTCATTTTAATTGCATTAATTGAACCATGGAAAATGACCAAATCACCTTCGTCTAAAGTAATAATTATTTGACTAGCTTTCATGCAGGAGTAAAATTACTAAAGATAAAAGTGATTATGATAAGAATTATTCGATTTAACATCAAGGTTAGATATGAAAATGAAACGACAACACACTTGCCATTATATCCCTCTTTCTATTCAATAATTGGCTTGTAATTTTACATTACTGAATAAGTTAACATGGAAATACACGTATCTACATTGGCACATTCTTGCACAATGAATTTATTAGAATTTACAAAAGATACATTCAAACTGCCTGCCAGTAACGAGTGCAAAAGTATGTTAACGTTGACTCTAAACAAGCCTACAACACAAATCATTGTGTAGTTTCATCTACTTTCGAAGCACTTTAAAACTCAAACACATGGTCTCCAATGTTTTGTAACAGACACTTTGTTCTCATGTTAATCGTATAAATCAAACGATTGAAGTTAAGCAATCGCCCCCATCTAAAGTAATAATTATTTGACTTTTCATAAAAAAAAACTAGCTTTCATGAAGGAGTAAAATCACTATAGAGAAAGTGATTCTGATCAGAATGATTCAGTTTAACATCAAAGTTAGATATGAAAATGAAAGGACAACACACTTGCCATTATATCCCCATTTCTATTCCATTTCTGGCTTGTCACTTTAGATTACTGAATAAGTTATATATTTCTTAACATGAAGATATCTACATGGGCATTGCATTCTCTGTTTCATAGAGGTTTGCGTGGACATTTTTGCAGACAATATATCAATCATCCAATAGGTGTCTCTGAGTTGTAAGGAATTACTTGTAAGGAATTAGTTGATAACACAAACCTCAGCATATATGGGGTACGGGATAGCTCAGTCGGCAAGAGCGCCGGTCTCACATTGCTGAGGTCCGGGATCGAATCCCATCCAGGCCAAGGTGTAAAAACCTAGAGTTCACCTCTGTCAGAACTCTATAAGTGTCACCCTGGAGCCCTAGTGTGTAGTGCAACAAAAACTGCGCACTTAAAATATCCCACGAATTCATGTCAGTGGCTGAATGGTGGATACATAAACATGTGCATACTCCGAGCTGTCGATTATCAGCGTTCAGCAGTGTTGGACAAACTGCTGTGACTATGTATCTCAGTTCACCCAGCTGTGAAAGGGTACCCCGTGAGGCATAGAATGGTCCCTAACCTGAGCGCCACATATGGATGCTGGTTGAATACTCCCCAGGGAGTTCAATTGGAAAACATGAGTGCCATTGACCAGAGGAAAATGTAAGCGCCTTGAGCAACCACGAGTGGTTGGATATGCGCGCTATATAAGTATCCATAAAACATATCAGAAATTTACCAAAACACTACAATTTCAAGTACATGGAATCAAAGATGTATGATTATGTATTTCCCTCTACACAGGATCAGTATCAGGAAAACGCAGCTATATTTTTAAGATGAATGAACTCTCATTTTCGTGAACAAATGTACAAAACAACAAGCTTACTGCCGTAGAACATTGTGATAGCATAAGAAAATGCAGCTTTACTTCTAAGAACAGCTTTGCTCATGCTAGAAGAACTAATGATTTATCATTTTCGTGTACATGTACAAAACAACAAAGCTTCCTTCTGTAGAACATAGTGAATTGTCAGAATAGCATGATTCTAACAAAATATGTGAACATTTATTCACAAAACAAGTATTAAGTTGCTGTGATAAAGACATAGATCCAATAGCCTTGACAAGAAGACCTTTACAAGGCACTTTGTATAAATAGTAAGGATGTCGTTTAAATATCCTTTGAAACCACGACAATAAAGATACTTTGAATTTCAAAATTATCTGATGTTATTGATGAAGCAGTATCGTTTTCTCGGATTAAGATATCTTTTGAGTTAGGAAAAGACATTTAATCTTTAAAAGTTAAATGCTTTTGGGGTGATTTTGTTGTCTGCCAACTTATTAATACATGAAAAATAAAATTTAAAATATAACTAAGCTGTATTTACAAGAAGTGATTCAGTGGATGTTATAGTCAATGAAGAGAAAGCAATGGAGACCCTCAGTGTTCTCTTTCTTGTAATGCAAACCCTTCTGATGATAACTGCATTAAACAACCACAAACTACCTTTCTTTGGCCCCAGGATGTGTGAGCATCTCTGTCAAAGGACAGTGGGGTGTTCCAGTTTCCAATACAGCACACAACATCTCTCCTGCAAATTACAGTCAGACCTATCCACCAGACTTGACGACAGTTTCCAGAATTTCACAATCTCAAAGGTGAATATTGACTCGATGCAAATCATAACTGCAGTATTGATACACAATTATGTCTTCCTGTGAAGGGTCGGGAAACATATTGGTTTTGACTGAGTTCCCGTCCGCATCCGTTTCCGTTTCCAGAGCATAACTCTGAAACAACTTGATCAATCTTCACCCAATATGGTATATATATGCTTCATATCATAATAATGTGCCTTTTGGGGGTTTCAACCTGTTTTCAATTTAATTTTTTTCATTTCCATAGCAACAGTTTGGACTTTGTCATTTTGAAGGCTAGGGTTAGTTTCTGGAGCACAACTCTGAAACTATTTGATAATTTCACCAACTTTGGTATACATCCTCTTCTTATGATGTAGATGTGCCTTTTGGAGGTTTCAAATTCTTTCTATTTATATGTTTATTTATTTATATATACTGTTTTTTTTATTTGAGTTAAAAAACTATAAGGAATTTTTCAAAAAAGGAATTAAGCTGAAATAGTGTATAGGAGAGACATCTGTTTTTACGACTAAAAGTATTTTCTAGTTAATTAAGAAAGAATATTTGTTGTTCGGTATAGGGACAATGATAATGCTAATTGTATGTGCATTTTATTGTTGCTTTTCTATCAGCTAATTAAAGAAAAATAAAGGATTTTGATATTTGCTGTAATGTGTTATCTAAATATTGTTTACACAGGGGAAGAAAACAGATGAATCAGCTAAACTAAGCTGTCCCTCTTCATCCAAGATATTCTTCAGTCATAAAAGGATTCTGCAATGTAGAGACAATACACCTTCTCGTAAATATACTTTTTCCTTCGTCCTTAAGTACCATGTAGTACTAGAAACGTTCTTGACTCTAGACCCTGATGACAAAATATCCTATTCTACCCATGATAATCATGAAAAACAATATAAAGTATCAATTAATATGTTATTCAAAAGCAAAGATGGAAGAAATGTTCCATAATAATTAGCTACAACATTAAATTTACATTTGATAACGAGCTATTTTGTTCCATGTTTGCTTCATCAGATTAAGTCTTAAGTTATATATACTTAAATACTTGTACAACTAAATTTCAATTCCTTACAGATATAAACAGCAAAAAAGTTTAAATAGAAAAAACAATCTTTTGAGGAAAAATTAGCAATATCAGATTTCACAATCATCTAGCACGGTTTAAACAACTAACTTTTAACCAACTTTCAATTATTGTTTTGTTTTTGTTTTACATCACATTACATATTGATTTCTCATGCTATTAAATACATTAGTTTGAAATGGAATAATCAACAGGGTTTGACAGAAATATCCTTGAGTGATTATACATTTAAAACATTTCACTACAAATTTGATATCTCAATTGATTCACTGATGTATGTATCTTCTTTGAGAAACCTTTTGATAGTTAGCGCATTCGAAGAAGATCTCCGTATGTTTGATATATCAAAAGGAAGGACATCTGAAGTAATGGAAACATCTGTTACTTGTGCTTGCGTGGACAAAGATTACATATTTTATGTAAAAGATAAAAAGCGCTTAATGAAATGAAACTTAATGGTTCAGATAAAGTTTCTATAAAAAACCTAACTTTTTCTCCTTCATCAATTCAAGTGGATGGAAAATCAGGTCTTTATGTCTTTACTACCACTATGATACAAAAAATAACTTACGAAGGTAAGGTACTTAAGTCATTCAAGGTTAGAATTGGAACAATGTGTATTGGACAAAACAGAGATTTTCTTTATATTACCTCGGCTAACAAATGTGATATTTATAAGTTATTTTTGTCACTTGCAGTCACCAGTAAGACTAAATTTGCCAAATGTAAAGTTTCGTCGCTGATCAGTTCAATGTTTGTGTTTGGAAATCATTATATGCTGTAACAAAAGACTGCCATGTGCTAAGTTTTGGGTCAAACGGATCAGTAGAAATAAAAAAAGACAAACACGGCACGACATATGGACAATGTTTGGCTTGTTTGAAAATTGGGGATTGATAGATGTATGTTATCCATATATACATGTAGTTGCTGAAGGTTTATTTTTTGAAAGTAATGTTTATAGACACTAGAGCTCGTTCAACAACACCAGTATCATGTATGTCTTATGTACTTGATAATATATCCTATGAACTTGAATTGTGCACATGTTACAATATTTTGTTGTGAGTATATCCAATAAAAACTTTTTCTCTTAGAAAAAAATGTGTTTCTTTATAATATGTTTCCAACATTGATTAAAATAAGCTTGGATAGTTTGCAACAGTTTCTAAATGAGGTTAATATAGTACATGTATAACATTGATATGTTATAGTCTTCAGGGATAAGTTTCAGGGCAAGGCAATATAGATTCTGATTATTCTTGCTTCATGCCAGCAAGGAGTAATATATAACCAAAAACTTATATGTCTTTTATCTAAACTTTATAAAGCTGTGCCACCTGACATTACCAAAACCTTTATCAAACTTCTGTCACTCAGTGAACGATCAGGCTGTTTCTGAGCTCGCTTACTTGTTGTTTTCACAAGTTTATGCTTTTACTTTTGATCACGTTTGGTGGCTTTGAGCATTCCTCTTTTTTGCATGTCTGAATGAGGTTGAAGAAGAAGAAGAGGTCGGAGAGTCAATCTGCTTTTGCACCTGAGCTCAATGCCATGGAGACGACAGCATCAACCTCTGTTGTGTCCACACCATTCATTCCTCCGAAAGGGTCACCCTACGATCCCTGGACGTTCCCTCGAAAGGGTCACCCTACGATCCCTGGACGTTCCCTGTCAGGATGGCCCCGATCATTGCCACCATCCATTGGGGTGAAGCTCGGGGTCCTTTGATCCCTTCAGATTTCCTCTTCATTTTAATCTCAGAGGGAGATTTCGAGTTCTGGGTTTGACTAGATGCAGGCAGTAGCAGAGTGTCTGGACCTCCAATTTTGGTTTGATGGATTCTCTTTGAGCATTCCTCTTTTTTGGGGGTTTGTTTTGTGTGTTGTGTTGGCTGGCAACTTTGGGAGGTGCCCTAGTTTCCTTTGTCTGTGAAACTACAGCAACTAGAGACCTTTGCCATAAAGAATGCTCAGGTACTTTGAAAGGTCCCTGTGATTGAGCCATGTATTCCTCTGAGGGGCATCTCAGATCTGCATCTAACTTGGCTTCAATCAAGTGCTTTCCAGGTCGCCATCAACATCATGTGGCCCAACATCAGGACTTGACAAACAGGCAGGCGGTTGAACACTATTATGACTCCCAAGAAGAAGTCGGCAGGCCGTTACACCCCTTCTAGGATTGGTGGTGTGACCTTTTTCTTCAGGGGACTTGGGTCAAAAGAAACGGCACCTTCTCCATCCCCAACCTTATGAAGCAGACCTCCCCAGAATACATGAAACAAGAGCATGAAGGGCTTCCAGATTCCCGTCTTACCTGAAACCAACTAACATTGAACATCCTCTACTCCAAAAGGGTTATGTCCTTCCTTTTGTATTGTCGTCTGTCCATGGCTCTTTACTAGCGGTTCACAACCCATGACAAACTTTCTTCATCATGAAGACGTTTGATAGAATTATTCATGATATAAAGAATATTTACAGATTTACAATAATTTGATTTTTACTAAGTCAAGAACATGTTCTTATTATTCGCCGGTTGAAGATATCGCTGTTTAAGAAATCTACAAAGTTTATACTCAATTGTTTAATATATTGAGTGCTGATCGAATGATGCGATGTCATAATGAAGTGACAATCGTTCAATATGATGTGACAATGTCAGTGGGCGTTAATGATATTCCTGTCATCTAATTTCTTTATGTTTTTGATGAACTGATTGAGCCGTTGTAAATACATCTTATATCTAACCTCCCGACAACATAACTTATTTCCCTTTATCTTTTAAGCAATTAAGCATTAGGCAAATGGATACAGAATTTCACAGCATTGAAAGTTAAGTGGACTGTCAAGTCTGTGTGTTCTGGAAAAGTCTATATAATCAACAGCACAATATCAATATTAACCTGATTTGATGATGCCTGTTTCTCGTCTAAGTCTTCAAGACTGTAGAAATATATTTCAAAACTTTCCCTAAAGCAGATATATTCAGTAAGCAAATAAAAATAACGAGGCAATACAAACTATTTTTTGTCCTCAACAGGCCCTCAAATATTGCTATTTTGGAAAATCCTCATTTTGTGCACATTTCAAAGATCCACTTTTCTTTATTACTTAAGATATCTTAAAATTGATCATACTGACACAAGCTGTACTCAAGACCAACATTTGCTATATTACACTGTTTCATAAAAAGGTAAATGCTTAAAGAGCAAGATAGACAAACAGAGAGTAGGGGTCTAAAAAGATAAATTTGTGTGTGTTTGTTTTGTTCCGAAAATCACTATTCCTCCAATTATTTTAAGTTATCAACATCTATGAACGAGGATGAAAAGACCAAAATGTTTCCCGTAATACCATGTTATTAACATATCAATATTTGCATTGATAAGTTCAACTAAATCACAAAGGGGTCTCTAAGTGCCTCTTTTTCATGACTGACCTCAAATCTCTGAATATCATGTGAATTTTGGTCATTTTGATGATGTATTACTTTGTGTTTACCTCTTTGACAAAACTGCAACTGTGATGGTCAATCACTATGTGAAGGTCAAAGAGGAAGTCTTGAAGACCCAAGTACTGTCGCGGCAGTCCTAGTTATATATATTTATTGTTTTAGTAACAACCCTGTGCTGGTTTTCAACAGATTATCAAACTTACAAATCTTGGAAGGAAGGAATTGCTAGACAAGTGTTCAATCTAGTGCAATTACTATGCAGTATTATATATACTCAGGCTCCTTTCAAACCGGTTTGTCTAGAACCTTTGACATGGCAGTACACAGAGGGTGATATTGACTTGAATTTCTGAAAAAACCACCTGATGATATCAAACCATTGTTTGATGATGTTGTGATATTGTCATGGCTTGTTCTCGCTAACATTCAAGCCTAAATGCTGTCCATGAATGTATTGTTCATATTGCATAGACATATAACTAAAACTGCTTAAGTAGACCCTCTTCCTCTCCCAATATAGTTTTCCCTGGTGTCTATATCAAGAATGTTATTATCATTATATACTTGTATGAAACCTTCTTTTATCTTTTAGAGATTCTTGAGAGAAATATAATTATCTCATTTCTTCTACCTGCAGACTCTCAAAGCTTTAATGTCATAGCACTGTGACGTCGTCATGATGGAGATGTCATTGCATTGTGTTCTAATAGCTTAATTACCTTAAACAGCTTTGATGTACAAGATATTTTACGACAATGTGGATATGGTAATAACTTGATCTTCAACAAATCATATCTCTTTGCAGGTTTAAAGATTTGTTGACTTATGCAATTAATTCTTCTTATTTTTTTCTGTTATGATTTTCTTTCATCAAAAACGAATGCTGTAATAGTAATATCCAGACAAGGTTGTATGGTGTACTTTTTAAAGTCTAAAGCGTGTAGAACAATAAATGCTTAACATATTCTATTGCAGATACCAACTCCAACAAAATTGATAAAGTATATAATGTGTACTTTCTCAACCTAATAAACCAATACAGTTGTTGAGAGAAACGTTGGTTAATTAATCAAGCTTTGAAATGAATATAAGATTTTGATAGTAATAAATTTGTTTGGTCAATATTAAAAATAACGCTTGATCATTTCCATAAATTTGTAAATCATCCCTGTTCTGAACCTATTATCATATTTAATCACTTTTTTGGGTCACAAGCACACAAGCAATCTGGTTCATGTTTTCTTAAATGTCATTAAACTAATACTCTCTGTGCAACGTCTCCATTAAAATATCTGAACAACGATTGCTTATGGTTGAGGATACGGATATGCCTATGATATATACAATACTTTTGTACATTGCGATTTTCTATAGAATCTTATGCTTGTCTATGCTCCTTTTGTTTCAAGTTCTCAAATCAGTGTAGTTTTACATAACATTTCACTTTTATTATTGTGGCATAATATGTAAGCATACACAGAAGTTTGTAGACTTGCAGAGTATTTTCAGAGATAGAATGAGAGGGTTTATGATATTGATATCAAAAGGCAACTAGGAAATTTGGCTGAAAAATATAAAAAAAACGCATTCTTTGAGAAGTTTAAGATTTTACAAAAAATACATTCAAACTGATTGCCAGCAACAAGTGCAAAATACAAGTCCGTTAACGTCGACTTTAAACAAAGCCTACTACACAATTAATGAAAACTGCAATGACAAATCGTTGTATAGTTTCATTAATTTTCGAACCACTTTAAAAGATAAACACAGGTTTTTCAAGTTTTGTAACAGACAGTTTGTTCTCATTTTATTGTATTAATTGTATGGTAGTTGAGCGAATCGCCTTCGTGTAGAGTTTTAATTATCTGATTTTTCATCAATATGAAACTAGCTTTTTATGCACATGTAATATCTCTACAGATAAAAGTGATTCTGATCAGAATGATTCACTGTAACATCAAGGTTTGATATGAAAATGAAAAGACAACACACTTGCCAATATATCCCTCTTTCTGTTCCATTATTGGCTTCTCATTTTACATTACTGAATGTGTTATATGGTTCAGAATATGGAAATACATGTATATACATGGGCACATTCTTGCACACAATACATCAATTATCCAACAGGTGTCTCTGAGTCGTAAGAAATGAGTTGATAACAACAATCTCAGCATATCAGCAATTTACCAAAACATTACAATTTCAAGTACATGGAATCAAAGATGTATGATTATGTACATAATATTCCCCTCTACAACCTAAAAGGGATAAGTATCAGGAAAACGCAGCTATATTTTCAAGATGATATCTGCTCATGCTAGAAACAAAACAACAAAGCTTACTCCCATAGAACATAGTGTATACTCGGAATAGCATGAATCTACCAAAAAATGTCTACATTTATTCACAAACCAAGTATGAATTGGCTGTGATACATACATAGATCCAATAGCCTGGACATGATGACCTTTACAAGGCACTTTGTATAAATAGTAAGGATAACGTTTGAAAATCCTTTGAAAGTGCAACAATAAAGATACTTTGAAATTCCAAATTATCCATTGTTATTATTGTGATACTTTGAAATTCAAAATTATCCATTGTTATTATTAAATTGGCATTGTTCTCTTGGAATTCTAGGAATCTTTTGAGTTAAAGAAAACCATTCAATCCTTAAAGGTTTAATACTTCTGTTGTTTGATTTAGTTGTCTGTCAACATATTTATAAATAATAAATAACATCTAGAATAGAACTAAGCTGTATTTACAAGAAGTGACTCAGTAGGGTTTTAGTCAATGAAGAGAAAGCAATGGAGACCCTCAGTGTTCTTTTTCTTGTAATGCAAACCCTTCTGATGACAACTGCATTAAATAAATTACCTTTCTTTGGACCAAGGATGTGTGAACGTCTCTGTCAAAGGACAGTTGGATGTTCTAGTTTCCAATACAGCACACAACTTCTCTCCTGCAAATTACAGTCAGACCCAACCACCAGACTTGAAGACAGTTTCCAGAACTTCACAATCTCAAAGGTATAGATACACTTGATGCAAAACATGACAAATACACAAGAATCGCACAATTATTTTTTGTGTGTATAATCTTTTATTATTCAATATATATTTTCAAAAATATGAAACAATATGTGTCAATGTATTCAACTACAATACAACGTAAAGCAAAGTATGAGCAATACACATATAAATGGTATGTGTTTTAAACATATTTTTATTTCACAAAGTTAAATAAAAATTGGTCAAAATGCCAAGAACCATATTACATGCATGTGATGGTTGATTTGTTTGCAACCAAATTAAGTAAAATGAAAGATTCAGATTATTTCATTTAACATGTTTTTGAAATATTGTTCGAACAGGAGATGAAAACAGATACACTAGTTGAGCTGAGCTGTCCCAATTCATCCAAGATGTTCTTCAATCATCAAAAGGTTTTGAAGTGTAGAGCCGATAGACCTATTCGTAAGTAAACTTTTCATTTAGTTATAGCGTTCATTTATATGGAAATCTTTGATAAGTATTATGTGTGGCAATTAACACATTTGATGTACAACATAGACCCTTAAGACACAAAACCATATTTTTTACTCATGATAAAACATGTTTAGATTGCAAGTGAAATTCATTTTTATGATGCCAATTACAACATTATTCCAAGGTGTACAAATTAATATCTATCAAATAATTGGCTGCATAATCCAATTTTCCTTTTATAAGAAGCTCTTCATCAGTTTGGGTCTAAAGTTATATACATCTGTAAATACTCACAACTGAAATCAACCCCTCAACAGCGAAAAATAGTTAAATTAGAAGAAAACAACAACTTTCAAGGAAAACAATTAGCTAGTTAGATTGCACATCATCAAGCAATGTTGAAACAAAACCAAAACATCTAACCATCTTTAAATTACTGCTTTTGCAATAACTTGATATTTTAGTGCCCTTTTCATATTTTATCATACAATTAGAATACTTCTTTTGATTTTGAATAATTGAATAATAATTTTGTGTGTATTTTTAACACCATCAGAGATCGACCTTGCAGTAGGACGACACTCAAGCAAGCTTCTGGTTTATCAAAGATTCTCCAACAAGGGTGTAACAGAAATATCCCTGAGTGACTATAGCGTTAAAACTATTCACTACAAAGATATGAGCAATATTCATTTTCTGACCTATGTATCTTCCCTTAGAAGCTTTTTGATAATTTATAGAGGACGTCTATATTTGTATGATATTTCAAAACAGAAGAAATCTGTAAAAATAGATGTAGCTGTTTCTTGTGCTTGCGTAGAAAAAGATAACATATTTTATATAATCCACCCTAATCGCTTAATGAGAACAAAACTTAATGGCACTGATAAAGTTTCTATTAAAAAACTAAATTTTATTCCTTTATACATTAAAGTGGCTGGAACGAAATCAATTATCTATGTTTTCTCTAATATCAAACTACAAAAAGTCAGCTACGAAGGGAAGGTACTTAAAGCATATGATTATAATTTTGGTACAATGTGTTTTGGGCAAAATGGGGATATTTTCTATACAAGCTCGACTAAGATGTGTTCCATTTATTCGTCGCTTTCTTCACTTATTCATGACAGAAGAAATAAAAAGTTTGCCAAGTGCAATGTTTCATTGGTTATCAGTTCAATGTTTTATTTTGAAAATCAAATATATGCTGTAACGACAGATTGTCGTGTGGTGAGATTGGGGCCTAGCGGATCAGAAGAAATTAAAACCGATGGCAAAAAAAAGAAAAAATGTATGGGTAGTTTGATCATTGAAAACTGATGGATGTCACAATTTCTTTTGAGATATTGAAAAGTTTATTATTGCATACGTTATTGTTGATGGACACGGGGGTTCGTTAAGCAAAACCAGAATGATGTATGTGCCCGTTTCATCTATATCGTATGAACGTTAATCTTTGCACATGCATATTTTGTTGTGTGTGACCTACATCAAATATGCAATAAAACTTTTAAATAAAAGACTGTGTTTTTTGTATAGGTAATGAACCAATTAGTTACATTGGTATTATCAAGACGAAAGCCTGAAGACTTATTGAAAATATTATTATTATTATTATTATTATTATTATATTTTGTGAAGAGTTTTCTGTAACCGGTCAACACAATTTTCTGAAATTTTCAGGGAAAAGAGCGTGTGTCCCAACGACGCCCGATGCTTGAATTTCGATTTTGGAGAATTACTTCCCCCCAGGGATTTTCATAGCTCACTATGCTATGAAAATCCTTGTCTCCCCTTAAAGGAGAAATTTTAAACCTCGCTGTCTTGAAAACTAAGTGATATAATTTCATAAAACTTTCACCGAATCAAATAAGTCCATCGCAGTTTCGGCCATAATAATAACGTTTTGGTTATTTTTGAAATAGCTTCTTTAAGGGGCATTTTAGAAGTTGGAATGATGATCATGAGGAAACATATATGGATGACAACTTCTTTATTCATGATATGCGTCGTTTCGACACAAGCTCAAGCTTGAGAACGACACAAGAAACTGTGTCAAAACGTCACATATCATGAATAAAGAGCTTGAGAACGACACACACCAAACAAATACTTAAGTCAGATTAATATCATCACTATATCTACTAACCCGATCCTGGGGGTTGTTCCAAAAAGTTGTAGTTTCCTTACATTCCCATTATTCATGACAAAGATTTCATTGCAGAAGGAGCTTATTGCATTTTCACAATGTTTACTGACAAAAGCTTATTTTTAGTATAAATAATTCCATGCACAAACTTAAACTAAAAGTCCCGAAGTTTGACATTTGAATAATTTCTTAAAATATGTGAAGAGCTTCTGCCATTCAAAGTATTAATCTTCAAATAAATGTTCCCATTTGTGGCAAAAGATTAAGTCCTATCAGAGTTATTTCCATACTTTAAGTAATATATAAAAGATATAAACAAGATCTAAGTATTATCACTTTTCTGGTACTTTTTTTCCAATCTGGCCATGTTCTAGATATAGATCTTAAAAGTAAAAAATGCCTCCTTAGCCCATCGTTTGATATAGTGGCTTGGCTTGCCAAAGTTATGATTCAACCATATTGTATACGATATGATTTCCAGGCTATCAAGGCGTCATTCCAAAATGGAATGAGAATTTTGACAATATCATGGAAATTTGCACCATATTCAATATATCTTGCATGTATTACTTACATTTCTTCATTACAACATTACAATTCTTTCACACAATTTATCAACAAGGTTGCAAGGTATTTTTCTTTGCGCTCAGAATTCTTCATCTTCTAGTTATGATCAATTGATGTTAAAACACTTTCAAAATAGTTCAAAGCTTCAGCCATTTTTCAAAGTGTTTATAACAGTTTCATAAATATACATGTAGTGACTATTATTGAATCTGTCCACAACTAAATAGAAGTGTAAATTCAGTTTGAATGATTATGACTTGACAGATTAGCACATGACTTGGTGTCAGTCAATTTCAACAGCTCACAGACATACGTTATCAATATTCAAAGAGAGGTAACTCTGGAGTTCTAATATATTTCACATAGCAGAACATATATTATTTCATTGTACGCAGACGGGACTAAAACCATAAATGAATAAAGGGGAAGTAGCACGTTTTTAGGGGGAATATAAGGTGATGTCAGGAAAATTAAAATTTATGGTTCCAATTGAAAGACAATGCATTTAAACTAAATGGAGCAGTAATAATTCAAATATATAATGTAAATTTAGCCGTGCAATTCCTTTTTCTAGCACAAAATGAATTAATGGTGTTAAAAAAATGGCCGCCAATGGATTTTATGTAAAAAGTCATACTTTGTTCTTTGTCTATGGATGATTGGCCTGTGTAATGAGATTTTTGACACTATCCAAATCATACATTTAGCGTTAACTTACATGTACAATTATCAGTGAAAATTTTAAAATATAAAATTATCAAAAAACGTGCTACTGCCCCTTTAAGGATCAGTTACATGGGCCTTCCCTTACTTAAAATCAAAAGCATACTTTTACAACCATCATTATTAGATGAACCCACATCTATCACTATTTACAATATGCAACCCACTTGGAAGACTCGCATAATAAATCATGTACAGGTATTTTGTTAAAATCATAACAATTTCAAGTGAATAAAAATGATGTTGAAAGAATTACAATCTCATAAATTACGATCTATATTGCTCCACTACGCTACGCAGATAAGTGGAGCAATGAAGATCTTAATTTATTGACATTGAAATAAATAGGTTTATTGGTGAATATTATGGTGGCGTTAGGGAAATACTTTCTACAATTAAAGATGTATTTTATTTCAAAAGGCGTCAGACATGGTCTATATGAAACATCTTCTTTTGAATAATTGGAAACATGGAAACATTTCATTTCAAGATTTCAAATGCTTGCTTCGCAAAGTGAAACCTGCAGCCATATCAGAAGGCACAAAGCAAAGTGAGTTTTTCAACTGATCTACAGGGGTAGGACAGGGATGTGCACTTAGTCCTGTGTTATCCTGCATATTATTAAAGAGCTCTCAGAATGGATTAATGAAGGTTTGAAATATTCATTTCAGAAGACATGTTCAATATTTTATATTCACACTTTGCTAGTGATTTCGTTTTAGTTACTGACACACCTATTAGGTTAGAAAAGCAACTTGATATTCTTCATAGTTATTATGTGGAATGGGGAAGTGACATCAATTGTCATCGGAATGCAATTTACTCATGCAGGACTTTTATTTTATATTTTCCCTTATATTATATAAATTGAAATGCTGTGTGGTTCAATGTCTGAAACATCATCCATTTGAGATAATTACAGACATCTGATCAAAGATAAAAGATCATACCGAGGGTCTCAATTGATCTCTCTGTTCTGTCTATTCCTTAAAAAATCACTTCGTGAAAATTGAACAATTAGGGAGTTGAACAAAAACTAAATGAATAAAACCAACAATATTAAACTTTCAAACATGTTATTTATATGCAGGATATCAAAACTTTCAAAAAGTAAATTGATATTATTTCAGTAATTCATAACCATATTCATAGTACACCTGTATCCCTGTTCCCCTGTGTAAACTTTCAAAGATCTCAATGGTTTCAAATCATTGCTTTTTAATTTTTTTTAATGTAATATGGTGGTCATTAATTCTTTATGAAGTATGCAATTTTTCACTAGTTTAACGTTGTATGACATTGTTGCTTATTGATGCATTATGTTGCTTACATGTATATTATTTAGTTATGACTGGAGTCTTTCCCTCTAAAATTCTATCTTTATATGAAATACATGAGGTGGACTATTCTGATTGGAGTTTGTCGTGGAAAAACTAAATCAAGATTTTGTGGAAGATGATATAGAAGAGCAATTACTTCTTCCCCAATTTTATGTCTGTTCACATTTATCTAAAACGTTTTTCACTCTGTAAATTTGTTAATATTTTTGGGTTATGGGTTTGGGTTCTCTTCTGTTATTATCCATATTATGAATGGACGATGTGGCAATGATCAAAATGTTGGTCTCAGTTGACAATGTTATAGACTTCTCTGTAGATATAAATCCTCCCCTGTTACTCTGGCATTTAGGGCCAGAACAATAATCAAGAAAGGAAATAATTTAATTTGGTTTTGAATTATCACAATACACTTACTTTAAAGGGGCAGTAGCACGTTTTTAGGGGGAATATAAGGTGATGTCAGGAAAATAAAATAAATGGTTCCAATTGAAAGACAATGTATTTAAACTAAGTGAAGGAGTGATAATTCAAATATATATGAAATATATAATGTAGAGTTTAGCCATGTGATTCCTTTTTCTTACACAAAATGAATTAAAGGTGTTCACATAAAATGGCCGCCATTGGATTTTATGTGAATCTTCATACTTTTACTTATAAAAATTATTGAATATCTTATATCAGAGTTTCCAATATGCTATATACAACAACGTCCAAAGATATACTTCTTGTAAAACCAACTGAGCTCTGTTTATTACATACTGAGGGAAAAAAAATAAGGGATCGCATATTTCTTTATTGATGAAAACAAAATATCTTACACGTTTCAATGAGAGTTTACATGTTCACTACGCTTAACCTGGCGCCTAAACGCACCAGGTTCAAAAGGAGGGGTTTATGAAAATCATGCACTTCATGTTTTACCATCATTGTTCGGGTATAAAGGGTACCTGTGCCAGAATAGAGTCAGTTCTGTTTTTTTCCTGAACATGGCAAGACAGTACATGACTTTGGCTCAGAAATGGCAGGCAATAGGTATGGTGAGATCAGGCCACTCTCTTCGAGAAGTTGGAGGACACTTTCAAAAGTCAATGAGTGTCTTATCTCGCCTCTGGAACCTCTACCGTCAGACTGGTGATGTTACGATGAGAAAAGGTCGAGGACCACCTAAAAAGACAACACCAAGACAAGACCGAATGATCGCACGGCGTGCCTTGCAGAATCGATTCACCCCAGCATCGAAAATAAACGCCGATCTCAGGGCTGCCACGCGAGTACGGGTATGTGACCGTACTGTACAGACTGAAGGCAGCAGGTTTAAAAAGCAGACGACCTTTTGTTGGCGTACGGATGACACAGCAGCATAAGCAAAGAAGACTGGATTGGGTGCGGCAATATGGTGTGAGACAGCTACGTCATTGGCGTTACACCATGTTCAGTGACGAATCGAGATTCAATCTGGTCTATGCAGATGGCAGAGTGCGTGTTTGGCGTCGCCGAAATGAGAGGTACCAGCAGGACACCATTAAACAACATGACAGATACGGTGGTGGATCGGTCATGGTATGGGGCGGAATTACCTACGACAACAGAACAGATCTGATTTGCCTAGACGGACGACTGACAGGTGTTCGATACCGTGATGAGGTCTTACGTCCTGTGGTAGCACCGTTTGCCAGGAGAACAGGTCGCCGCTTTGAACTCCAACAGGACAATGCTCGTCCCCATACGGCTCATGTGCCAGCTGATTTTGTTCAGAAACAGTAACATTACAGTGATGCCCTGGCCTGCCAAAACTCCGGACATAAACCCTATTGAACATCTATGGGATGTGCAAGGTCGAAGGGTTCGTGAAAGACGTATACCACCACGAAATCTTGATGATCTCTTCCAGTGTCTGCAGCAGGAATGGCGTGACATTCCGAGAGCTACAGTAAGAAACCTGATCGGAAGTATGCAAAGACGTTGTCAGACAGTCGAGAGAGCACGTGGGGGCCATAATCGATACTGACATTCTTCATTTAACCTGTAGACAATGACAATAATCTGTATGAAATGAATTGAATACAATTTGTGACAACCTGTGGTTTTATGCGATCCCTTATTTTTTTCCTTCAGTATATATTTAAGACCAATGATATAAAGATGGAGAAGTTAAAAATGTCTCAATTGAATTAGACGATTATCAAACTTTCAAGATTGTAATTGATTGCAAAACTTATCTATTATTTGTAAGGTTTTTAAAAATAGTAACGTCAAATAATTTACTTTTAGAAACAATTTTGAATTTTAAAGTATCTTTCTGCTGCTGTTCTTCCCTCAACAAAAAACATTTGTACTTCTTTTTACTGTAATTATCATGTTGTCACGGCTAGTCGAAATATAGCACCAGAGTCACCTAAACCTTGATTGATTTTATGTTAATATCATTCCTGAAGTTGTATTATTGTAGACGGTTACATGTTAAAAGATTTATCCTCGCAACTTTTGTTGTAAAAAAATGATTGGAAAACATTCATCAGATAGTGGGAACCCTTTGTTTGTCTTTAACATCTGCCTGAGAAAGATCATCTAAGAAATATATGTGTTACCCCTGGCTCTTAACCCTTTCGTTTCTGTATAAGTACAAGCTTTGTAGTAAGGAAATATAGAATATATTAATAATGATGTCAGGAGAGGGCTCTTACAAATTATATTTTATCATATTTATTTTCTGCTGCCTTGACTACAAATGATCCCAATTATTTGCCCAAACATACAATACTAAAAGCAAATTGATCTGATCTCCCTCAACATTATAACATTCAAAATGATTCATTAACCTGCTTTATGTTTAGAAATCGATATTCCTGCGTCACTGAATAATTACTACAGAAGGCTCAGTTCAGTTCTGCTATATTTCATTATGTACCTGTAAGTTTTTTTTTGTTGAAAAACACCAGTCATAACAAAGAGTTCAGATTTATATTCAATAGAGGTCTTGAGTAATAGCATTGAAACAAGTAGAAGTAAGGGACAAAGTCCATCTAACATTGTGTATATAGAAGACAAACCTGTCTTACAATCAACAATTTGACAAATGATGTCAAAGATATGAAAGCTACTTTAACGCAATATTTTATCCACCAAATAGTCATACATTTGACATTAATCGACGTTCAATATCTCTTACTATGCCCTTCTTTCCGTCTTTTCCCTCATCCTGTCGATCCCTTTCTCTCTGATCTGTCTACTCTCTTTTGAATGGCAACATCCACGTGTTTAATAACTGAAATATTGTTCAAAACACGTTAAACACCAACTTACTCACTCACTCACTCACGTTCAAAATGTGTATCGTAAAACTTGATTTCTAAATACTCTGAAGTCGATGGCTATATTGATCATGCACGTCTTTACGGCTATATTGATCATGCACGTCTTTACGTCATAGGGTTCCGCTGTGTAGGGAACAGGGTTTTATTATTGGGACCGAAAGAATTTTTTTATCTTTCTTGACGTCATAGTTTCTTTATAAACATCTACTCAAAGATATAGATAAGACTTACTAGTTACTATGTAAGCGCGTTTTAAAATATTGCATTACATCATATGAGTCTAAACTTTCACAGAGTGGTAAAGTGTGATGCAACAACAGAGTGCTAACTAAGTCTTTCCTTCTCAGGTTTGGGTTAAATTAGCACTCTCAGACAAGTTAAATAACTGTCATAACCTAAAACCATAGGACAAGATGGTAGTTACATTTCCTCTTAGAGTCACGGTGCTCATTAGAGGAGGAAACATCACCGACCAACCTTCAGGGCAAATCAATATCTCCTTGCAGTTGCACCAGTTGATAGGCACTAAAAACTTTCTTCGTCAGGATGAAAAGACCAATAAGGCACATTTAGAGGAAACTTCAAAGGAAAATCGGAAGTTGTTATTTTTGTAGCTCTTGTTAGTGAAGGTGTACATCAGCAGAAGGCAGCATTAGAGATCTTCTTGGAGACAGTGGTCGATATTCTCACTTCCTTAGTAGTTAACACTTCAAACTCTTTCTGTTCTTAGTCGATATAAACCATCAAGGACTAAATTTAAAGAAAAATATTTTTAAGTTACATCTAAGCAGTGTGCTATGAACATTTAAGATTGTTCTTACGTTTTAACTCATTTGACCTTGAAGTGTTATCATTTAGTCATAAAATACTGTTAATAACTGGAAATAACGAATTTAGATAGTAAAAATAAAAAAAAAGATTATATACATGAGTAAGTACCATATTTATGCTGCTTAATATGTCAACTGCTTTTTACATTAAAAACAGTTTCTATACATTCTATAGTTTTCGTAAATGTACGATTCATTTGATGCCGTGTTTCAATTCCAAACACGGACACTCATCATGTACATATTTTCTGTTATAGTGTGTTCCCTTTTGTTCTCAGAAAAATATTTAATTGATTAGAATACTAAAAGTTATCTTAAATAATTTTGAGTTGGCATAATATGAAATCATGCATTCAATTGAAAATACCGAGATGAATAAAGACTGTTGATCAAATAACCTCATTATTTCGACTTCAGTTTTTTTTGTTATCATTTCAGATGCATAATTTCTTAAAATTTACTTTCTCTGAGTAAGATCAATTAATAGACAATCCCCTGGTGCAGCTATTCCAATGGGTGATGGTGTAGTGTGTGAGAGATCTGCTGCCGTGTTCGTCCTCTAAATATATAATTAATAGCATGGCTTGGTTTCATATTCTTGGACTATTCTAACAGAAAACTCTCCATTTGTGTTGCCAAGGCTGTCACCTCTACTTTGAGTTTCAAATACTTGACACATACATCAATAATTAATAACATGAACGGTTCTGTCAAATTCTTGCACTTTTCTTGAAATTACAGAAAACTTTACGTTTGTGTTACCAAGGCTGTCACCTATGGTTTGAGTTTCAAATACTTGACACAGATACCAATGATTAATAACGTGAACGGTTTCGGCATGTGAGTGCGAGAGTCAATATTTTGTATCCAAGGTTTAATCCTAGATTCGAATCCCTATGTATTTTATGTTGAGGACGTATTATCTTTTATGATTAGACAGGATTGATCAACCAAGCAACTGTTATGTTTCATAATAATACCTACTCAACAGGCGTGGTAATGTATATCTTGAGTGGATACATTACTGGAATGGAATACTTTTCTGTGGTTTTGAAATTACATTGATAAACAGATATGATATTCCTCCCATGACATTCAATGGTTACAACGCCCTCTTATATCGTTAACTTATTATGTCATAGACACTTATATGATATTCTCTATATATGTGTACACTTCTTTTATTTCCGAATTCAAAATACTTTTTTTTATCTTATGGTAATAACAGCACGAAATGTGATACGTTTATCATATTATAAGTTTTCTTTATTGATGGAATAATACTAATAATAGTGAACATATCACACTCACGAGTTAATTATACTGATAAATCACTGCCATAGATTCATCCAAAGCAATATTGAAGCAATATGGCAGATAAACGCTGTATCTAATTGTAGCTCCCTAAACCATTCTACACTATCAAAACTTTTATTATATCCATAAAGACGATGAGGCTGACTTTCATTGTAGCAATAACTTCTTTGAGCCATTATTTGATCTTTCCATTTTCGTGCACTTAGATAATCGAATAAACAGTCACCTTCTTACCGATGTAACACTTTTTTCAAAACTAGATCCTTTGTTCACTTAATATAAATCTTTTGAACTCTTTTTGACAATACGGGAGGGGGGGTGGGGGGTAAGGACAAAGGTAACGGACATGTACACTGAATTTATATTTAATTCATACTGATCAAGAAAAGAAACGCATTGCTATAATTTTTGCATGCAGTAGGTCAATTCCGCGCTTGAATGCATTGTCATGCACACGTGAACATTGCACAATATATTTCTACTTTATGAGTGATACAATAGATATACATTCTGACATCCATTGTTTTAATGACAAATAAAGTCAAATTAGTTCCTTAAATGTCTTATATTCCTGTGCTGAAATGCATCAGATAAATAATTCAATATACCATTGTGCTGAAATACATCAGATGAATGATAAAAGCTCTTGACATCAACCTTTGATTTTACTGGTGGAAGACAAAAACTGATAAGATATGGAGACAACGTTTACACATATGGTAAAATAAGTTTCCCGTTATGTTTAACAATTATTATTTATTGTTATTATTTATTGCAACATGATGTCTCCTTATAAAAACACAGATGACTAAACAAAGCCTTTTATGTTTTGTTTTTGAGACAAAGACTTGTAAATCTGTTTTTATATTCTTCAGGAAACCTATCTCTTCAGTTTTGTATGCACTTATGCAGTACAATTATGTTCAATAACATATCAAGTTTTAATCTTAGTAGACTACAAAACCCTATAAAAGTCATCTTTGTATTAGCGTTGACAAGTTCTAAAGCAAGCACAAAGTCAAAATCATTTCATTTCACATTGCCACTGAATGTGCCACTTCATTTTCCACATAAAATCAAAACTTTTCTTTTACTTTCCTTTTCAATTTAACAGTTTCCTACCTCAATTAAAATTTTGCTGTCAAGCCACTGCTTTGTATCTGTATGTTCTAAATGTAGCAATTACATGGAGCAATTATTCCAAGGTTCAAGTTATGCACATGTTGACATTTGATTGTCTGTTTTAGTTATGTCAGCCAATAAAGATCAACACATTTGCAACACAAAACATCAAGTAGCTAAACTCAAAGGACTCAAATGATACAATGAGATAAACAACAGACTTTTTGAGGACACGCGTCTGCCCAAGTTCCATAAACCAGATAGAGCAATTCCCAGTTGTTTTACTTCTTGTAAACAGATCCATTATTTCCAGTAATCTATTGTTAATGATTATAGGGAAACAGTAAAAGATCAAGTAATGGCAAGTGTAATATAATCTTATAATATTATTTACCCTTGATTTGAGATCCAATACTTCTTATCAGCACCACCTGGTACTATGATGATATTATGCACTATTTATGGAATGTAATTTGCTGACATTGAAGTGAACCTTTATTCTTTACGAAGACAATTTGATGAAAAACATTATCCTACTAAGAAGAGATTATGTTTCTGACAACAGTGTGGACATCTTAGTGATTTAAATGACTACTTTAGCAGTCAAAATGTTAGTAACGCTATGCATTGTTTCTACAAAATGGTTATATGGTCAAAGCTTGTATGCAGACAAAGTATCCTTTTGACATGTATCATAAACAGAAGGGAACTCTGAAACCATATACATATAAACTTGTACAGCAGACACGCATAGAAGCAACAGCGGGATCTATATTCAAGGGATCAAACAAGGATGATTATTCACCAACTAGCCTCATGCGAATAAGAATGTTTTATACACGCATCTTCTTACTGGGATGAGGTACTTTGTGGGAACAAAAATTCGTTTTGTGATGAGGAGGTTTGTGATCAAGAAGTTAGCTTTTTTCTATTTATTAAGTATATCATCTCAATCCATGCAAACAATTAAGTTTTAGCCAAAGAGTAAGCAACACAAATTGATGACAACAACACAATTCAAAGAAGAGAAAGGTTGGTGCTGCCGCGCTATAGCATTCAGATGTCATGTGTTTTTTTGTCATCGACCATTGAAATTACAGCTGGTCATCATTTATGTCATGACTTATTTCATCACATGAATTATAATAAACAAAACTGTGACATATGTTTCAATCTCTTTGCGATTGCTGACAAACTTGCTTGACAATATTGACTATAAAGATGTCCTTACACACACTATTTATCATTCTGTATCTTTCCTACAAACTGAAAAATATTTGTTTAGCTTAACCGAGGACTTGCAGAAGACGTGTTTTCTTTAACAGATTCCTTAGCAAAACTAAGCGTTTTTCGTGTTTCTTTGAAACCACTTGGGAAAACTAGATGATTATACACACGAAGATGGAGAGTAACGAGATATCTGTCAAGACTAACTGTAAAAATCATCCATTAATTGAGACCAAAATGTGTCAGCTTGTCTGAGTCACATAATGTAACCAACAGAGTAGAGTTGACCTGAGAGTCCTATCACGGTATTGTTTGTGGAAACGAAATTCGGAATGTCTTTTCTGTTTAATATCACTTGATTATTTCACACTTCATTTCAAATATTGTAATTGTAAGTGAGGTTAACATTTTACTCGAAAACAAAAGTAACGTGAAATGGAGCCAATCATTGGATCAACGATCCTCAGTGCACAGACTTAGACAGTACAATGTCGTAACTAAAACATTTATCATGAATTATTATCCCCGCCACTAAGTTGAAGGGATGATAGGTTTGGGCTCCGTCCCTCCATCCGTTCAAGTTAAAGCCCAAGGTGTGGGTAACGAGGAGCAGTTTTTGAAAGAATTTCTTCTAAGAATCAGTGACTGTCACAAACAATTAATATTCTCTGAAATGCATAACTGTTCTTCACTGGATCTTTATTCAAGTATCAAAACTGTATTTTGTATGGAACCTTATTTATCATTTGTGAAATCTAAAGATGCAAGGCACAGATTGACAATGTTACGCATCGGTGCACTTCCAATATACATAAATACTGGTAGATTTGATGGACTTCCAAGGCACCAAAGGCGTTGTTATATTTGTAGTGATAACGTTGTAGAAAATGAATTTCATTTTCTATTCGAATGTAAAGTCTATCATGATTTGGGCTGCAAATATTTCAAGGCACTTCCAAATCACATTGATCAACATTACTTTTTAAATATTCTTCAGTGTACTAATTATTCTGTAACAATTAGCTGTTCTAATTATATAAAAGAAGCACTGTAACTCCGAAGTCTGTACACCTGACTGACAATTGCTGTTTATTTTGTATTGTACGTGGGCCTAAGGCCTTTTTGCGAAATAAACTTGATTGATTGAAGTTAAAGGGGACAGCTTTTCTCAGAAACTTTTTAAGATAGTTTAACCAAATTTGCTGCGTGTCTTCAATGTATCAATACCCTGATGGAGTTCGAAAATCAGAATCTCAAAATTATTTTTTACGGAGTTATTTCCCTTGTTTCGTGTTTTTGGACTCTGTCCGAGGGAGTCCTCAGAGGGAACAACTTTTCTCAGATACTATTTGAGATAGAAAAACATGAGCTTTGATGAAAACTTAATTCGCGGGGGATGTTGATGACCATATCCTCTTGTTTGTAAATATGCTAATATTGTATTAACCATTTACTTATT
Source organism: Steromphala cineraria (assembly GCA_916613615.1). Lineage (NCBI taxonomy): Eukaryota > Metazoa > Mollusca > Gastropoda > Trochida > Trochidae > Steromphala > Steromphala cineraria. The sequence goes on from OU744723.1 coordinate 50,173,325, forward strand.
TGTTAACCTATTTGTTAACAGCGTTTATAGACTATCAAGATACAGTAGTTTTTTCTCTTAGTTTTGCTAGCGCAAAGTCAACAAGTCTTAAAATTTACCCTAATGAATTTTGGTCATCACCCTTATAGAAAATACATTACATCCTGCAAATTGTTTACGACTCACTTACACAGACTAAAGATGGGCATCACTTTAGCATTACGCATTATGCATACACATACATTAAATCAACTTCCTCAATGTTTGTACATCGTGTTGAATACGCATTAAGAATAGTAAAATCAAATTATACTAAACGCAGCACCATATACACGGTAGTTACTCAAACGTGGAATATGAAATTACACGTCAGCAGCACGCAGAAGGCAACACGAAGCACGCAGAATGCAACACGCAATAAGCATCACACATCATGAATACAAATAAATGGATCACAGCTTAACATCATATTTTATCAGGCATGATATAGAATAAAGAAAAAAATCTTTAAAACTAAAATGAGGTTAAAATGTTTCCTAACTTTTCATTTATTATCATGAGAATATGTCATGGAAATTCTAATTCTCATGCCTTAATGAAATTTAAAGAATCCGTAAACTAATTGCATGTTGATGTTAGGATAAGAAATCTGTCGCATCTATATCCTGTAAATGTGCACAAAACATCTTATATATGACCTACAGACAAACTTCCTTTAAATAACAAATTTCCTTTTATCTTTTAAGAACAACTCATACAACCTGACACAAGCAAAAGGATACACAATTTCACAGCATTGTTATGATAAGTGGACTGTCAATTCTAGAAAATCCTTACAATCCGAGCACATTATCGATATAAACCTGTCATTACTACGCCTGTTCCTAAAAAGGATAAGCACATTTATCTTTCAAGCCAATCTGTATGAATGAAGTAGCCTTGTAAGTGATGCTTCATGTGTTCAGAAAAGGATAAAATTATCTCTGTGTTAATTACTGTCCTGTTCTGGCTTAAACAGATTAAAGAACTTACTCACCTCAGAAAGAAGGTACTGCCTCTATTTGAGGTAATAATTAAGTGTTGTGAGAGTTTGTTTTATCATCTAAAACCCTTTAAGTAGACTTCCATGAGAAAACCCAAACATATTTGATATCCACTAGCTTCAGACTCCACAAGCTTTGATGTCATACATAGTAACATATTCATGATGGGGAACTATTGTACATCAATCGATTACTTTAAACAGCTGTGTAGTAAAGTAACTTGAAATAACACAGTAATGGCTATCAATTGGTGTCCAACACGTCACATATCCTCGGAGATTTATTGTTTCAATATCTATTACAAATAGTTCTTCTTATTTTCTCAGTAATGAATTGCATACACCAGAAAGAATGTTGTAACAATGATTGCCAAACAATATGGTGAAAAGTATCTCCTTTAAAACCCTCAAATGATGAGAATCATTAACACAATTAAGAAGACAAGGAGTTATTTTATGGATGATCAACCTCTTATTGTAGAAAGTAGCGACATTTTGGCATACATCCTTATTGCGTCTTCATCAAGCAACATATGTTAAACACACTGTATTGCTTCTAGCTACCAAATTACAAATTCATACAACGTATAAAGGATAATTCCTCTGAACCTAATGCAGCTGCTGAACAAAGGTTTTGTTGAACTGTACAAGCGTTGAAATGTATTTTGATTATAATGAAAACATTCTGGTTAACAATTACCATTCACTTTTCCCCCTAAAATTTGAAAAAATTGTCTAAAGTGTCCCAGCTGTTCATGTAGATTTATTTTGTTGTAATTCATGAAATATGTTACTGATAATTCTCTGAAATTCCCAACATGAGTTTTTGCTACATTATTTCAAGATAACAAGTACCTCGAACTAACAAAAGTCTGGAATAAAAAATAAATGAAGTTTATGATTTGTGAAATGGATCAGACACGATCAATACTTAGTGAATTTGACCCTCACACTTGCATCACATCCCTTCTCTAAATATCATCAGTTTGGAATAAGGCATGATTAGGGAAAGTGTATGTTGGGTTTACCTAGACAGACCTTTGGATCGATAGATCTTGACTGTAGAAATAGTCGACTACATTTGACCTTTGTTAACTTGATTTTCTAGGCAATGAAGAACAAACTAATTTGTGCAAGTATTCATTGACATTTCAAGCTTGCTTCACAAAATGTGAATTGCATTAAGTCCACGAAACTTGATCATGGCTTGGAAACTGAACATATGGATGGTAAGGCCAAAGGAGAATGCTATTCTTGATAGACTACTCTTGCAAATTCTTACAACTAGAATGAACTGAAATCATTAACTGAAATATGTTATGCCAAGTCATCAATGTAACATCTCTGTTACCACGATAAGTTTAAATGTACAAGAAATCGTCTAAATTTTATGGATACTTGATCAAAGTTGACAACTGATCTCCTGTTTGTACAAAACCAACCTATCAAATCGCTTTCTTGGTGCTAAGCATTTAAGGCGTATGTACAGTTCAATAATGACAGGTTACGTTTTTTTCATTTGCCCTCATTACATTCATGTTTTGAACCACAAATGGATGGTAACAACGTATGTTTGTCCAAAACATGCTCTCAGAAATTATCATTAATATAAAAGGTTATATGGGTTTTTCATCTTAGAACATGTATAGAGAAATACAACTGTGATGACATAATTGTCCAAACCCATACAACGTAAATCGATTGGCATTTATTCTGTATCTGAACAAATGAGGAACCGTCACTTATACAATACAAAGTGACTGACACGATGGAGTCTCTCTTTTTGAATGTGAGAATCTCACAGATCAGCAGCAGTAATTTTGGATCTGTAGAAGAGTTCTGTGCCCGGCAAACATAAATTGTTCTCCTTTAACTGATCTACTTAATATCAGAAGACAACTTGGGTAAGAAACCTGTTAAACCAAAATCTGATTTCTGATGCCCATCTGTGTATTTATTTTTTCAGCTATCGACCATGACCAAGAGTTCAGAGTTATCAAATTAGCTTAAAACGTTTGCAGATGAGTTTAGAACTCATGAGTAACAACATTTCTCAAATAGCAAACACCAATAGCAAATAGAAACCAATCTGAATATGATACTTGATTATAAGCCAAGATCAAACGATGGTTGTTTTGAATATAAATTGGTCTCATGTTACAAAAGGAGGTTTGGCAACTCAACCACAAGTCCAGACTTCCATCAGGGTGCATTGGTTTCAAGCTGGAGGATTATGTAAGAGGTATTGGTTGATGTATAGCCTGAAAAGTCCAACTCTGTGAGATCTGAGAAGGAAAAACTATTAAACCCGTATCTAACGAGACCGTATAGACCCACACCTACCACTATTTGAAAGCTGTCAGGGAATAGGTTTTTGAACATGAATTTGCTGAACGAAAGCAGCATTGTATTTGTTTACTTCTTGATAAGATTTGTCATACTGTCACGCACCTATTGCATCATTCCACAGAAAACTCTAATCTGACTTCATAGGCAACATATGCTACATGTTTGCAAGATTCATAAAAAAGTATGCACTTCAAATTTACCAGCCTGAATTATGTATATGGAAGTCGTTTCACAAAACAACTTAACATTAGTTCCATCTTTCGACAAAGCACTAAGATAACCGTAGTGACTTCAGGATGCCTCAATATTTTAAACAACGGGGCCAAGAATACATGAACTTATTTTAAAGAGTCTCACCATTAGTCACGACAAAGCGTTGCTTTCGCATTATGACTACTTGAAAAGAATCGCGTACCAAAAAGTCAGCAAACAATCTTTAGTCCAACAAGTAAATATCCTTATCCTTTATCAGTCCTCAGTTCCGCCACCATAGAGCAATCGAAAATGTATTTAATTATTCACTATATGTTGTATACTTCACTCAGACAAGCTGCAACATCGTGGTCTCTTTGTTTTATTAAAATCATGCTTAGTACATGAACACTAAGAGTTGACAGATATCTCATTACTTTCCATCTTCATTATCAACACTCCCATTATGATGCATTCTGGTGAATTAAAATTCACTTCAAATTAACTAAATAAATGACAAATCAGAATACATCAATATTATTTGAAATTTGTCTTATCGTAAGCCACGGCAATTCTTAGCTTGAGTATAATTGAAAGAAAAGGACTGCATCAGCAAACAGTCTTCTGTTTTGCCAAAATAGAGCAAAAGAAATTGAGTGCGGGTATAAATGTGGTCCATCAACATGTATTACGTATTTAATTTTACACTAATGGTTGTAGATCTTACTCAGACAAGCCGATACATCTTGGTCTCTCTGTGAAATAAATAGATGCGTATTACACCGAGAGTTGACAGATATCTCATTACTTTCCATCTTCGAATAGATTCTCATCTTCTTTCTCCCGAGAGGGTCCAAAAAGTATGAAAAAACTTTAACATTAATTACGGCAGCAAGAAATTCAGTTTTGCTATTTTATAAAACATGTGGTGAGGATAATATAACTTACATGTATGTATATGTATATATATATTTTAAATAAAGAGAGTTGGTTTCTCACGCGAAGAAATTTTGTATATCAGAAATAGTAAACATCAGATGGTTCTTCTTTAATACGATGAAGTCATTTCGACCATAATGTGGGTCTTGTCAAGTATGATTACAAATGGAAGGTTACACACATATATATATAAATATGGCTGCGTTTTCATCCTCATTAAAATAAAATATTAATCATATTTTTGCCTTTGAAGGATAGATAAATATATATGTAGATATTAATATATATAATAAATTATGGAACATGAACCTTTATGTCATGAAAAATAAGTGAATAGTAGATTATTAGTGAATCAATATTTATATACAAATAAGATAGAATACCAAGAGGTTTGGCGTGAAATTTCAGTATAAATTCCCCATATATTTCACAAGCTCTCCCCACGCTAGCTCCATTACCTCTTTGTCTCTTTCTACATTTTCTATTTTCGTCCAACGTTGCGTGTATAATAGCACTCATATTCCCAAGTGATTCAGAAGATTGTTATATGAAATATATAATCTTCCTTGTTAGAACTCCTAACTAGCAATCATGCTGCGGTGTGCGTGATTTACTTCCATATTTAGTTATGTGACGCCTAGGAAGCTGGATGAAATAAGCAAACCATCATGGACGCAGCCAGTTCAGTTCTTTATTACAGTTTTTGTGGATCAATAGTTTATTGGTTTAACATAGATGATCTGTCCTGTTGGAATTATCCAATCGATTGCCCAGACATGTGGTTTGAAGATGGAATCGAAAAAAGACACACTTTTAATTACCCGGGGGATATCTGTCTTTTCTTGACTAATATCATGTTTATCTCATCGAGTGAGATAGAAAGTCTATATTTTCACTAGTGGCGCAGCCACGATTGAAAATATTTAACTTTTCTACCTCCCCGTTAGGTTGCACCCGATCAGCTGATTGCAAAAGTAGTACAGCATTATGACGTCACTATCGTTGAATAACCTGTTTTGGTTTCACAACACTCGTTGAATAACTTTCAACTTGATACACAGCACTTGTTTCAAATAACCAAAATCATCTCATGAAGATATGCATGTTATAATTGATTTATTCTGTTAAGTACATGCACTTACATAATTTGGTGACATGTAACACCGTTCAAAATCGGCTTTTGTTATTTATAAGAAAGTTTGAAAATAAGTTTCAGGAAGTTTTTCATGTGTAATTAAATCAAGTAGATCTCCAGACAAATTGTATTCTTTTCTATCTTGTTGAGTGGTTTGCTTTTGCACGTTCAGTTAACGGGGTATTTTAATGACGTACATGATTAGAATAGTGCACTATTTAAAACTTTGAAAACACTTTTATCAAATCATTCATTCATTTTATCATTTTAAAAAGTCAGAAGGATATCTGCACATCTAATAAACTATGCTTACATGCAAGAAGTTATTACTTGTAAGTCAAATTATAATTCAATTCCGGTACTTTTCAATTTGTCAAATTCCAGGACTTGTTTTTGTAATAGTTATAGAAAGCTCAATCTTTTAACCATGAAGTAAAGACTGCAATCTGCTTGAACATCTGTATACAAATGAGACCTGACTATTGATCACAGAGAATATGATTTTCAGTAATTGCCAATTCATAAAGACACAATAATCAATGCTTCATATCAGAGGTATTTCAACAACCGATCACACAATTATCTACACTTAGGATCAATTGCTGGAAGATTGCTCGGTATACATTACACAGAAGATAATGCTAGCCATTGAATCCTTTGTTGTCAGTTGACCGTAGAGCCATAACAGCTTGATTGACAGTTTGTTAAAGTTACAAGGGGAGATAATTTCTTTCTCAGCAGAAGATGACAGTCGCTCGTTACCCTGACCTTTTAGGAAGGCAATTCACATGTAATTCTACTCAACATTTACCTCAATGCAAAGGCAACTTTCTTAACTCAACAAACCAAATATTTGCTCACAAGGTCATCAAGTGTTGTAGGAACAACTGATAACACATTCCTGTTACAAACAGCATTCTCGGATATAACGATATAAGATGTATTATATGAGATTTCAAATACTGGAATCTTTTATTGTAGTTATTTACAATTATCGATATTTTCATTTCTAACATCTTCAAGTATAAATTGATTATTTGACTCAAGAATAAATTCATCATTTGACTCAAGTAAAAATCTGTCATTAATTAGTCACCAACATTCTGCATATGTATTCATATCGGACACCAGTATTTACATCAAATACCACGATGGGGCCAAAAAAGTCGAGTCGAGATCAATCATTCGTACCTTAGATCACAAAGTTGCTGGGTATTAGACTCATAAAATTTGGCAGATGTCTGTATAAGTCAATGGCTTCACTGACATGTCAGCGTGACTGACAATACTCTTTCAAGTAACTAAATAATAGATACTTTTGGTTCCCCTCAATAAGTTTGCAGAGATCTGAATTGCTTCGGTATCAGTCAATGTATTGGGCATCTGTCTCTACATAACTAACCCAATATTTACCGCAATGGCTTCTGGAACTGATAACACAATATTTGATATATCTTGCTGGAATCAAGGGTGAATGTCTGTAATTACTTATATTGATTGATATGCACATTGATCAATCTGTGTAGAGGAGATGTCAGCGATGGATCATTCACTGAAATTAAAAGGCTCTTCTGTCCAAGCTTCTTTATCGATAATCTTGTGTATAATAAGGTAAATAAAGCGAATAATGCGTTTTCTTAGGTTAAGGTTTTTGGCAGGAGATTAAAAAATGTTTCCCCAACTATTTTGTTTAAGATCTTTGATATTCAGATAAAGCCTATTATTCTGTATGCTTCAGAAATATGGGGTTTTCAGCCATGGCATGTTGTTGAACAGTTTCATATTAGATTCTGTAAGTATGTGTTGGGTGTAAGTTATAAATGCTCTAACGCTGCTGTCTTAGCTGAATGTGGTAGAAATTATATTTTCGTTGACACCTTATTACGTGTTATCAAGTATTGGTTTAACATTTTACATTTTTCTACGGATAGATATCCTAAGCAGTGTTATATTATGTTACATAACTTGGACAAAGTTGATAGGAAGACTTGGGTATATTTTGTTCGAAAGACTTTCTTCAAGTATGGTTTTGGTTTTGTGTGGGAAGCCCAAGGTGTGGGTAACAAGGAGCAGTTTTTGTAGGAATTTCTAAGAATCAGTGACTGTCACAAACAATTAATATTCTCTGAAATGCATAACTGTTCTTCACTGGATCTTTATTCAAGTATCAAAATTGTATTTTGTATGGAACCTTATTTATCATTTGTGAAATCAAAAGATGCAAGGCGCAGATTGACAATGTTACGCATCGGTGCACTTCCAATATACAAAAATACTGGTAGATTTGATGGACTTCCAAGGCACCAAAGGCGTTGTTATATTTGTAATGATAACGTTGTAGAAAATGAATTTCATTTTCTATTCGAATGTAAAGTCTATCATGATTTGCGCTGCAAATATTTCAAGGCACTTCCAAATCACATTGATCAACATTACTTTAAATATTAAATATTCTACAATGTACTAATTATTCTGTAACAACAAGCTGTTCTAATTATATAAAAGAAGCACTGTCACTCCGAACTCTGTACACCTGACTGACAATTGCTATTTATTTTGTATTGTACGTGGGCCTAAGGCCTTTTTGCGAAATAAACTTGGTTGATTGAAAGAGTATAGAACAAAATCCTTTATTGAAATGCGACTACGAACCCATGTGATAAAGGCACATCAGTTGTGAAGAAGAACTCCCAATTTTAAACTTCAAAGTATGATACTTTTAATTGTATGACTGGTCAAATACACAAGGGTCTCAAAACAGCTTTTTCAATGTCAATTTTTGTCATATTTTTTCATTGAAAAAATACGATTTTTATAAAATAAACTAAAGTTGTTATAAGTATAAAAACTTTTTAGAAATTAATTTGTTCATGCATTTGTCTGTAAGTTGGTTTGAAAATAAGAATAGGGCCATTTATCCTATCTCGTTCAGATAAGGAGATTTTTTATAAGGCGTTATTTGAAAGGCGTGTTTTTCAAAAGCGTTAACAGATATAGCTTTGAAATTATAAAGTGAGTCCAGTAATCCCTTGAAAACATGACATCACCCTGTTTCAGCCGTAACTATCACTCGTAGCTTAAGCTATCATGCATTTTATATAGTATCATTTCTTTTTCCCCTGAGTGTATATGGAAAAGGGAAACGTTATCACCGCTTTCATCCGAATTGGGCTATATAACAAGCAGTAAATTATGTGTCTGGTAAGTTTCGCCACTACTCAACTCATTACCTTATGGTGGTGGTTTGGATGCCTCAGCGACACCGATAGCTATGCTGGAGCTTACGTTGTTTTGGTAGGGTCATCGTAGCTTGACACTTTGACGGATAGAAATTAGACCTAATTTAATCGTTATAAACCTATATCTTACTTTGCCTTCTTTTCGTCTTTTCCCTTATTCTATGGATCACCTAAATCCCTGATACGTCTTCCTTCATTTTGAAGGCAACATCCATTTGTAAATTAGTTGAAATATTACTGACAGACAGACCACCCGAACGCACTCACTGGTAGTTTAGATTTGATATAAGTTGGAATTGCTTAAAGAGTCAGTTACTAAACTTACTAATTAATTACTCGATTAATTGAGGTCATCCAACAAAGACAAAAAAAAAGAGTGTCTGTGATTGGCTGTAGCAAGGGAGTAACAATAGGTTATAAATTATTCCTCGATAGTAAATGCATGGTTTGAAAGATGTAAAACTTCTCAATTTTCAATTCAGATTCTTCCGTAGAGATATTTACACCAAACAAATTATAAAAAATGATATAGATTGATACAACCTTGTGCAGCTTCTGTGGTGATCATTCTGAGAGCACTTGCCTTGTACATGTACATTGGGAATGTTGTGAAACAACCAAATTGCGGGCTGATTTAGAAATTTGGATCAATAACTTGTTTTTCAAAGTAAGTTTACCAAATACCTGATTTGGTTTAGAACATTTCATAGAAATGTCCTTCTTAAACAAAGCATTATCTCTGCTAAAAATATACTCATGTGTGTAACATTTAAAATTAATTCTGCAAGTCACTAATTATACAAAGATGATAACACAAATATGGTCTGTAGACGAATGCATTTGCAATGCAAAATCAATGAGTTTGAAAACTTCATAAAAATGGACTTCACTCATTCTAGTTCGAGCAGCTAATGATGTTTATATTCTCTACTTGCTTGATATTTATGTATACCTTTGACTGCATTTTGATATACTATGTAACAACACAAAGGTAATAAAAAAGGAAAAAGATTTGAGGTTTTGAATAGGGAGAAAAAAGTCAATTGAGAACAAACTGTTGAACGGAACATAAGACAAAATATCGATTTGTTTATGTTATTTGTTATTTGATTTTGTTATTTATTTTATTTACAATAGGAAATTCTAGGTTATTTTCCTCTCACCTATTTCCCCCCAGCTTTCATGTGATGAGACGAAACCACAACATGGTACATGGTGCCTGTTGTTTTACTTAGGGTTCCGTTTTTAACTTCTCATTTATACTGGCTGAAAACTAGGGACACCAATTATGTCAAGTAGACGTAAAATTGTTTGATCCGCCTTTCCAGTACAGCTAGTCGTTACAGAAGCAATTGGGCTACATATTTGCTTTGTCTGTGTGAAGACTGTCGACATAACATTTATATAAAATTACATTTACCTAACGGTTAAATCGAATTACATATCAAACGCATATTGACCATGTTTCTGAATGCTAAATGGCCATTTGTCTACTTCGGCAGAATAAAAGTACCTCTTAATAACAGATCAATCGAGCAGATTTGCAATTCACACCGTCATTTCTCAGTGTGTCTTTGTGAAAAAGTCGTTTAATACCTATGAAATGAAAATGAGAGGAGGATGTTAATAATTGACCAATTTGCGCTGAAGGCGTTAGTAACCCTACAACAAATGTATTTCAGAGGAAAGTATACAGTTTTTATAGTTTTTGATATACAGACAGACATATTTGTCTTCTGGTCATTTACATTACGTTGTTATACAATACAAACAGGTTGGTGAGGATGTCCTGCAAGAGAATGAGTTTTAAAGGGCTTTAAATGCTTCAAAACAACATTTTGCTAACATTTTCTTTTCTTTGACGTTACAAGACTGCATTAATTATAGGATGGTTTGGTGATGTAATACTTTTTTAATAATTTTTTGCGTAATTCTGCATATTTTTGGCAAACACATGTAAGTGTAAAATGGATTCCACTTCCATGAGGCTACAGAACGTACATAGGCGTTCATTGCGAGGAACTCGATTGCTTCCTTGTCGACCGGTTTTGTATGTGGGGTATATAGGATGATAATCGTAGTTTACATAGCGCTTTTCTGTGGTTGTCGTTGAACAGTTTCTTCGTGTAGTCCGCCATTTTAAAATTTGCCTTGTATTTTGTGCACAGGTACTGGTAAAGAGAAATTTAACTTTGACCGCCAGTGCGAGATGTAATTATCTTCTAACCGCCTTCTAAATACTGGGATGAACTCATTGGGTTAGTGAGATGGATTCAACCACATGTATCCGAATCCGTTAAGCTTGAGGAGACCTTTTAATTCAAAAATCCACTTTATTAAAAGCTAAAGAAACAAACATTCCAAAATCCCCTGTGTTGAATATTTGAGACAATATATAAAACGTTTATGACGTCCCCGTTAAAGTAAGATTTCCTATATTCAAAAGCACTGTTATACGTTTTGTGGATGTTTTTTAGTCCATCAATCTGTATTTCAGTTCTTAGAAGGCCACAGGCCTATAGTTCATTTCATATGTACAACTTTCTTAACATCATTGCTTGGTGGATATAAACTGCAACATTTTGAATAACATGTTAATTTAAAGAATTCAATAATAAGGAAATTTAATCAACTGTTTGATGGACAAACTAGTATTCTTTAAAGTACCTTTTAGGTATATCGTCATAAGCAGGACATACAAGAAGAAAATGATATTCGTATTCTAGAATGTTACTATTACAACATTTACATATTCTGTCGTCTCTTTTGATATTAATAAATCTCCCCTTTTCAATTAACAGGTCACAAGCTAAAGATATTCTAGTATTTCCTTACATTAAAACATGATAAATAACGTTCAGTAGAAAAGTGAGTTTTGAAAATTGTGTAGTTATTGCATTCTGTTGGTAGATATCTTGTAATCTTTGCGTTAATGTATTTAGGAACAGTGGCGAAAATCTTTTATTTGTTCATACCAAAGATAATAAATCCAGTGGAAACTAGTAGTTTTTTAACAACAATAATCTTATCCAATATCTAATTACTCTGATTTTGGAAGAAATGATGAGAAGGTATCTGCCGTATTCTCCAAAAACCATTACATTAAATGTGCTCGTCTTTACTCCAAGGGTAATTTTCCTTTTATTTATAGAAGAATCAATTCGTTTTTCATTTATTTAACAATTACAGACTTCAGACTCGCTGGTCACCTCTGACACGGGCTTAAACGAACATCACATGTCCCAAGTCGCCGAATCATTTGATCAAAGTCACTTGAAGTCAATAATTGTACATGTTGAATGTCAGTGATTACAGCTATTTACCAAGTAAACGCCAAGCAGGGGATACAACGCATTTTGTGAAGGGAGGGAAATAAACAACCTTTCACTGTAACAACATAGATACGAAAGACCTTTTTTTATTCAGTTAATGATACATTGCTGACTTTGGCGGAGAAGATATTGCGGCTTGTTCGACTTGTTGGATAGGCCATATTTTACTATTGTATTCCTCGGATAACGGTCAATTTTAGTCAGACTGTCAAAGGCCGCCAATTCATTGGATAAACATCACTTGACGTCAATAATTGTTTAATGTCATTGGTACAGTCATTTACCAAGACAAGCATTTTGTCAGCCTGTGAAAGGAGGGAATTAAACCACCGTTCACAGCAGGGGATACAATGCGAGGGAAGGAAACCACTGTTAACTGTAACAACATAGATGCAAAGGACCTTTTTCATTCAGTTAATGATACATTGCTCTCTCGTCCTCTACAATTCTAAGATCAGTAGCACATCTATCAATGTCAGTAATAACAGTCTTTATGTCCACCATAACCAAGCATATTGTATGGTGCATTGGATATCAGGTAATCAATTTCTCCTGTATGCTGTCAAGAACCGATTTGGTAAATATTGGCTTTGATATGTGAAGACAGATGTCTGAAACGTTTGTCTGATTATATCGAAATTGCTTTACAAATACCGTTGGTAGTGTTACTGACAGATTAATGGAAGACTGTCCACTTATGCAGAGAACGAAATTACACTCTCAGTGAAATAACAACAATTGTCATGTCAGTAAAGACATTGAGTAACAGAAACGTCAATCACAGTCAGTCTGGAGAATCTTTCATCCAGCAATTTCGAACAAGTGCTCTTGGGTATTGATAATTGTGTTATCAGTTCAAGGATTGCTCATTGTTTGTTGCACACGTTGAGCGATGACGGTGAAGCAGTTATTGATTGAATCCAAACATGAATTATGTGATGTCAAATACAGATTGTTTGTGTCTCTGACAGTTTGAAATGAGCGCGATTTGACCAAAGTTTAGTAATAAAAATCATGATCAGAAACATAGTAGCAGCATAACGTTGTAACATGGGCAACCAAGAACACCAACATTTATAACATTCTAGTCAACACATTTACTGTTTAATAAATAACACAACTCTATTTGTAGAAACCTTTGTTGTTTTCACTATAATTTGAAAACCCTGTCGATTATAACCCAAGTTTCTTAATAATAATAATAATGATGTGAGGAGAAGGGGACTTACAAATGACATTTTACTATAGAAATATTTTATTTTATTTTCTGCTACCTTAGCTTGACTACAAATGATCACGTTTTATTCCCAAATTCACAATTATAATATATCCAAACTTACAAAACTAAAACCAAATTGATCTCACTTCCCTCAACATTATAACATTCAAAATGATTTATTAACTTACTTTAGAAATCGATACAGAATGTTCAGTTCAGTTCTGCTGTATTTCATTGAGCGCCTGTAAGTTTGATTCTTGGAAGATCAACGGTAAAAGACATGTGTATCGTGAAGCTTCATTGTCAACTACTCTGAAGTCAATGGACATTATTGATAATCCGCGTCTTTACGTCATAAGGTCCCGCTGCGTCGAGAACAGGGTTTTATTATTGGGCTCGAATGAAAATTTTATCTTTGTTTACATCATGGTTGATGTAATTGCGCTTTAAAATATGACATTACATCCTTTGAGTTTAAACTTTCTCAGAGTGGTAAAGTGTGATGCAAAAACAGAGTGCTAACTAAGCCTTTCCTTCTCAGGTTTTGGGTTAAATTAGCACTCTCAGACAAGTTAAATAACTGTCATTACCTAAAACCATAGGACAAGATGGTAGTTACATTTCCTCTTAGAGTCACGGTGCTCATTAAGGAGGAAACATCACCGACCAACCTTTAGGGCAGATCAATAACTCCTTGCAGTTGCACCAGTTGATAGGCACTTAAAACCTTTTTCGTCAGGATGAAAAGACCAATAAGGCAAATTTAGAGAAAACTTCAAAGGAAAATCGGAAGTTGTTATTTTTGTAGCTCTTGTTAGTGAAGGTGTACATTAGCAGAAGGCAACATAAGAGATCTTCCTTGGAGACTGTGGTCGATATTTTCACTTCCTTAGTAGTTAACACTTCAAACTTCTTTTCAGTTCTTAGTCGATATAAACCATCAAGGACTAAATTTAAACACAAATATTTTTAAATTACATGTGAGCAGTGTGCTATGAACATTTAAGATTGTTCTTACGTTTTGACTCTTTTATGCCTCTCAGCGTTATCATTTAATAAAGGAAATACTGTTTATAACTGGAAATAATGAATTTGAATGGCATAATAATCAAAATTAAAAAAAGGATATATTTATTGTGTAATATGTAAGTATAATATTTATGCCGGTTAATATGTTAACTGCTTTTCCATTAAATATAAAACCGGTTTCTATACAGTTTATAACTTTGGATAATATAAAATTCGTTTGATGCCGTGAAACATGCAAAGTGTTTCAATTCTAACAACACGAATATTCCTCAAGGACATCTTCTTCTATAATATTGTGTTCACCCTTGTTCTCAGAAAAATCTTTAACTGAATTAGAATACTAAAAGGAATCTTTAATAATTTTGTGTGTGGATAATTTGAAATTATACATTCAATTGAAAATGCCGAGGTGAATAGTTAGTCAAATAACCTAATTATTTTCGACTTCAGTTTTTCAAAATGTTTTCATATGCATTATTTCTTAAAAAGGACTTTCTTAGAGTAAGATCCATAAAAAGACGACTCCTTGGAGCAGCTATTCCCATGGGTGATGGTGTAGTGTGGGAGAAACCTGCTGCCGTGATGGTCCTCTAAATCAATGATTAATAGCATGGTCGGCTTTGTCATAATCTTGCATTATTCTTTCCATAGCAGAAAACTCTACGTTTGTGTTGCCAAGGCTGTCACCTATGGTTTGAGTTTCAATAGATTGTAGTATATTAAATCGGTATGTGAGTGATATTTTGTATCCAAGGGTTAATCCTAGATTCGAACCCCTATGTATTTTATGTTGAGGATGTATTCTCTCTTACAATTAGACAGGGTTGATCAAACAAGCAATACTTCTGTTTCATTATAATTTCTACTCTTTCTACTGTATCTGGAATGGAATACTTTTCTGTGGTTTTGAAATTACACTGATAATCAATTATTATATTCCTCCCATGACATTCACTGGTTACAACCCTCTCGTTCTGGTAATTCATATATTCAAACTCATATATCGTTAACTTATTATGTCATAGACACTCATATGATATCCTATATATATATGTATGCACATTCTGTTATTTCTGTATTCAAAATTCTCTTTTTATCTTATGGTCATAACAGCACGAAATGTGATACGTTAATCATGTTATGAGTTTTCTGTATTGATGGAATAAAACTAATATTTGTAAACATATCACACTCCAGAGTTCATTATACTGATAAATCACTGCCATATATTCATCCAAAGCAATAATGAACCATTGTGGCGGATACATTTTGTATCTAATTGTAGCTCCCTAAAACATTCTACACTATCATATTTTTTATTATATCCATAAAGACGATGAGGATGACTTTCATTGTAGCAATAACTTCTATGAGCCATTATTTAATATTATCTTTGCATTTTCATGCACTTAGAAAATCGAATAAACAGCAATCTTCTTATTGATCAATTAGTTGGTGTACAGATGTAACAACTTTGTAAAAAATAGAACTTTGTTAACTTAATCTAAGTCTCTTCAATTCTGTTTGAAATAGGGGGGGGGGTATATGATCTGTAATGGCTGTTTTATTTCTAAAGGTCAAAGGTAACGGACATGATCAAGAAAAAGAAACGCATTGCTATTACTTTTGCATGCATTAGGTCAATTCCTCTCTTGAATGCATTTCATGCACACATAAACATTGAAAAATATGTCACTACTTTATGAGTGATACAATAGATCTACATTCTGACATCCATTGTTTTAATGACAATAAAGTCAAATTAGTGGATGTTCCTTAAACTTCTTTTATCCCTGTGCTTAAATGCATCAGCTAAATAATTTAATATACCATTGTGCTGAAATACATCAGATGAATGATTAAAGCTCTTGACGTCAATCTTTGATTTTATTGGTGGAAGACAAAAACTGATAAGATATGGAAACAACTTTTAGACATATGGTAAAATAAGTTGCCCGTTATGGTTAACAAGATATTGAAAACCGTATGCAACATGGTGTCTCCTTATAAAAACACAGATGACTTAACAAAGCCTATTATGTTTTATTTTGAGACAGAGAATTGTATATGTTTTTTAAATTCGTCAGGAAACCTATCTCTTCAGGTTTGTATGCACTTATGCAGTACAATTATGTTCAATAACATATCAAGTTTTAATCTTAGTAGACTACAAAACCCTATAAAAGTCATCTTTGTATTTGCGTTGACAAGTTCTTAAGCAAGCACAAAGTCAAATCTTTTCATTCCACAATGCCACTAATGTGCCACTTCATTTTCCACATAAAATCAAACCTTTTCTTTTACTTTCCTTTTCAATTTAACAGTTTCCCACCTTCATTCAAGTTTTGCTGTCAGGCTACTACTTTGTATCTCTATGTTCCGACTGTCTGTAGCAATTAAACGGAGAAATTGTTCCAAGGTTCAAGTTATGCACATGTTGACATTTGATTGTCTGTTTTAGTTATGTCAGCCAACAATAAAGATCAACACATTTTCAACACAAAACATCAAGTAGCCAAACCAAAAAAACTCAGATGATACAATGAGATAAACAACAGACTTTTTGAGGACACAGGTCTGCCCAAGGTCCATAAACCAGAGAGAGCAATTCCCAGTTGTTATACTTCTTGTAAACAGATCCATTATTTCCAGTAATCTACTGTTAATGATTATAGAGACAACAGTAAGAGAGCAAGTAATGGCAAGTGTAATGTAATTTCATGTTGTTATTTACCCTTGATTTGAGATCCAATACTTCTTATCAGCACCTCCTGGTACTATGATGATATTATGCACTATTTATGGAAGGTAATTTGCTGACATTGAAGTGTCACATAAACCTTATTCTTTACGAAGACAATTTGATGAAAAACATTATCCTACCAAGAAGAGATCATGTTTCTGACAACAGTGTGGACATCTTAGTGATTTAAATGACTTTTTTATGGTCAAAGCTTGTATGCAGACAAAATATCCTTTTGACATGTATCATAAACAGAAGGGAACTCTGACACCATATACATATAAGCTTGTACAGCAGAACCGGTTGTATGTTTATTTTTCTTGTTTGTCAAGCATAGAAGCAACAGCAGGATCGATATTCAAGGAATCAAACAAGGATGATTATTCACCAACTAGCAATCTTTTAAAACCTCATGAGAATAAGAATGGTATTATACACGCATCTTCTTACTGGGATGAGGTACTTTGTAGGAACAAAAACTCGTTTAGTGATGGTTTAGAATTAATCCCACTGATTGAGAGGTTGTTAATAGGAATGTAACACTATTCTGTTTATAACACTCATCTCAATCCATGTAAACCAAAAAACACCATTGGTTAAAGAGAAAGCAAAGAAAAATTTGATGACAACACAATTCTAGCTAGAGAAAGGTTGGTGCTGCCGCATAGCATTCAGATGTCACGTGGTTTTCGTTCCGACCATTGAAATTACAGCTGGTTTATTACACATGTGCATAGTATCATTTATGTCATGACTTATTTCATCACATGATTTATAATAAACAAAACTGTGACAATTCTTTCAATCTCTTTGCGATTGCTGACAAACTTGCTTGACAATGTTGACTTTAAAGATGTCCTAACACACAATATTTATCATTCTGTATCTTTCCTGCAAACTGAAAAATATGAGTTTTTTAGCTTAAGCGAGGACTTGCAGAAGACGTGTTTTCTTTAACAGATACCTTGGTAAAACTAAGCGTTTTTCGTGTTTCTTTGAAACCACTTGGGAAAGGTAGATGATTATACACACGAAGATGGAGAGTAACGAGATATCTGTCAAGACTAACTGTAAAAATCTTCCATTAATTGAGACCAAAATGTGTCAGCTTGTCTGAGTCACATAATGCAACCAGCAGAGTAGCGTTGACGTGAGAGTCCTATCACGGTATTGTTTGTGGAAACGAAATTCGGAATGTCTTTTCTGTTTAAACGCATATATGATTATCACATGATTTTTTCACACTTCATTTCAAATATTGTAATTGTAATTGGTGTAACATTTTACTGGAAAAACAAAAGTAACGTGAAATTGAGCCAATCATTGGATCTACAATCCTCGGTGCACGGACTTAGACAGTACAATGTCGTAACTAAAACATTTATCATGAATTATTATCCCTCGCCACGAAGTGGAAGGGGGCTATAGGTTTGGGCTCCGTCCAGCCCGTCCGTCCGTGTTAAAGGGGACAGCTTTTCTCAGAAACTTTTAAGATAGTGTAACCAAGTTGCTGTGTGTCTTCAGGGTATCAATACCTTTATGGAGTTCGAAAATCAGAATCCCAAAATTATTTTTTACGGAGTTATTGCCCTTGTTTCGTGTTTTTGGACGCTGTGCAAAGGAGTCCTCAAAGGGGACAACTTTTCTCAGAAACTATTTGAGATAGAAAAACAAAATTTGCAGTGTGTCTTCAGGGTATAAATACCTTACAGGAGTTCAAAAATGAGGTAAATGCAATTACTGAGGACAGAGTTACAGCCCATTTAGGAAAATCTTGAGAGCTTTGATGAAAACTTATTTGGCGGGGGATGTTGATGACCATGTCCTCTTGTTTGTAAATCTGCTAATATTGTATTCATCATTTACTTATTTGTTAACCTATTTGTTAACTGCGTTTATAGACTATCAAGATACAGCAGTTTTTTGTCTTAGTTTTGCGAGCGCAAAGTCACGTGACAAAAAAGTCTTAAAATTGACCCTAAAGAAATTTGGTCATCACCCTTATAGAAAATACATTACATCCTGCAAATTGTTTAGCAAACTTTCACTGTACACAAAATAGTATTACATGTAGTTGATTCTATGTACTCGTAATGCGTACATAGTGCGTTTTCGCGGGAATGATCCCAAAAGTGCCCGACGCGCGTACACAGACCAGATATGGGCATCACTTTAGCATTACGCATTATGCATAACACAAACATCAACTTCCTCAATGTTAATACGTGTTGAATACGCATTACGAATAGTATGTCAAATTATACTAACGCAACACCATATACACGGTAGTTACTCAAACATAGAATCTGAAATTACGCGTCAGCAGCCCGCAGAACGCAACACGCAATAAGCATCACACAGCATGAATACAAATAAATGGGTCACAACTTAACATCATATTTTATCAGGCATGACATAGAATCAAGAAAAAAATCTTTAAAACTAAATTGTGGTTAAAATGTTTCCAAACTTTTCATTTATTATGATGAGAATATGTCATGGAAATTCTAATTCTCATGCCATAATGAAATTTAAAGAATCCGTAAACTAATTACATGTTGATGTAAGGATAAGAAATCTGTCGCATCTATATCCTGTAAACCTGCCCAAAGCATCTTATATATGACCTACAGACAAACTTCTTTAAAATAAAAAATTTCCTTTTATCTTTTAAGAACAATCATACAACCTGACACCAGCAAATGGATACAGAATTTCACAGCATTGTTATGTTAAGTGGACTGTCAATTCTGGATGCTCTAGAAAATCCTTACAATCCGAGCACATTATCGATATTAACCTGTCATTACTACGCCTGTTCCTAAAAAGGGATAAGCACATTTATCTTTCAAGCCAATCTGTATGAACTAAGTAGCCCTGTAAGTGATGCTCGATTTGTTCATCGAAGAAAAGGTTAAAACTATCTCTGTATTAATTACTGTCCTGTTCTGGCTTAAACAGATTAGAGAACTTACTCACCTCAGAAAGAAGGGACTGCCTCTATTTGAGGTAATAATTAAGTGTTGTGAGAGTTTGTTTTATCATCTAAAACCCTTTAGGTAGACTTCCATGAAAAAAAAACCCCAAACATATTTGATATCCACTATCTTCAGACTCCAAAAGCTTTGATATCATACATAGTAACAGATTCATGATGGGAACTATTGTACATCAATCGATTACTTTAAACAGCTGTGTTGTAAAGTAACTTGAAATAACACAGTAATGTTTTTATATATATTACAAATAGTTCTTCTTATTTTCTCAGTAATGAATTCCATACACCAGAAACGAATGTTGTAACAATGATTGCCAAACAAAATAATGAAATGTATCTCATTTAAAGACCTCAAATGTGGAGAATCATTAACACAATCAAGAAGACAATGAGTTATTTTATGGATGATCAACTTCTTTATTGTAGAAAGTAACGACGTTTTGGCATACATCCGTATATCATTTTTATCAAATAATATATGTTAAGCACACTGCATTGCCTCTAACTACCAGGTTTCAAATACAACTTGTAAAGGATACCTCCTCTCAACCGAATCCAGCAATGCACCTGCCGAACAAAGGTTTTGTTGAACTGTACAAGCGTTGAAATGTATTTAAAAAGTTGTTTATAATGAAAACATTCTGGTTAATGTTGACAATTACCCTTCATTCCCCCCCCCCCCTCCTAAGGTTTTAAAAAAAATTTCTCCCGTGTACCAACTGTTCATGTAGATTGTATTTTTATTAACCTATGAAAATATCTTACTGATCATTCTCTGTAAGATTATAATTACCTATAACTAGCAATAATCTGGAATAAGACATAAATGAAGCATATGATACATCAGACGGGATCGATATTTAGTGGATTTGACCCTCACACTTGCATCACATCCCTTCTCTAAATAACATCAGTTTGGAATAAGGCATGATTAGGGAAAGTGTATGTTGGATCTACCTAGACAGACCCTTGGATCAATAGATCTTGTCTGTTGAAATAGTCGACCACATTTGACCTTTGTTAACTAGGGTTTCTGGGAAATGAAGAACAAATCAACTAGTGCAAGTATTCATTGACATTTCAAGCTTGGTTTTCAGAATGTGAATGAATTATTTCCACGAAATTTGATTATGATATAGGAACTGAACATATGCTCTCAGAAATAATAATTAATATCAGAAGTTATATGTTGTTTCATCTTAGAACATGTATAGAGAAATACAACTGTGATGTCATTATTTTCCAAACCGATACAAGGTAAATCGATTGGCATATAAACTCTCTCTGAGTCAATAATTAACAATCATTTATACAAAACATGGTGACTGGCACGATGGTGTTTCTCTTTTTGAATGTGAGAATCTCACAGATTAGCAGCAGTAATTTTAGATCTGTAGAAGAATTCCGTGCCCGGCAAGCTTAGATTTTTCTCCTTTAACTGATCTACTTAATATCAGAAGACAACTTTGGTAAGAAACCCGTTAAACCAAAATCTGATTTCTGATGCCCATCTGTGTATTTAATTTTCAGCTATCGACCATGACCGAGAGTTCAAAGTTATCAAATTAGCTTACAACGTTTGCAGATGTATTTAGTATTCATGAAAAACAAATTTCTCAAAGAGCAAACCACTTCCTCTGGGGATAGAAACCAATCTGAATTTAGTTTTTTCAACATGAGACTGTTGATAATAAGCCAAGATCAAACGATGTTGGCTTTGAATATAAATTGGTCTTGTGTTACAAAAAGAGGTTTTACAACTCAACCAAAATTCCAAACTTCAATCATAGTGCATTATTTTCAAGCTGGAGGATTATGTAAGGGGTAATGTCGGATGAAGTGCCTGAAAAGTCAAACTCTGAGATCTGAGAATGTAAACACTTTTAAACTAGCATTTAACGAGACCGTTCAGTAAACAGATGCTCATTACAGTGAGAGTTGACAGATATCTCAATACTTTCCATATTCGAATGGATTATCATCTTTTTTTCTCCCTAGCGGTTCCAAAATAGATGAAAAACCTGCATCAAGCAGTAAAACAACTGCCAAATGACTGCGTTTTCATCCTCATTTAAAGCAAATATTAATCATATATTTGCCGATAAAGGATATATACGTATCTAGATATGTATATATATAATTGAATATAGCACATAGATATAAAATGAAGCTTAATGTCATGACCATAATGTGATTAAAAGATTATTATTGAATAAATATTATATACATATAAGATAAAATACCAAGAGGTTTGGCTGGAAATTTCAGTATAATTCCCCATATATTTCTCAAGCTCTCCTCACGCTAGCTCCATTACCTCTTAGTCTCTTTCTACGTTTTCTATTCTCGTCCAACGTCGCTTGTATAATAGCACTCATATTCCCAAGTGATTCAGAAGATTGTGATATGAAATATATCATCTTCCTTGTTGGAACTCCTAACTAGCAATCATGCTGCGGTGTGCGTGATTTACTTCCATATTTAGTTATGCGACGCCTAGGAAGCTGGATGAAATAAGATAACCAGCATGAACACCGCCAGTTCTGTTCTTTATTACAGTTTTTGTGGATCAATATTTTTTATTGGTATAACATAGACGATGTGTCCTTTTTGCATTCATCCAATTGATTGCCCAGACAGACGTTTAGAAATGGAATCGAAGAATAAACACTTTAAATTACCCGAAGAACTTACCACTGAAGAAAGCTGTTAAATGTGGTAATAATAAGTAGTGTAATACTTTCAAATGTACTTAAACCTACGAGGAAAAAAACCTTTTCCATACATAATGGTAACATTGAAATAGATAAATAGAAAACATAACAGAGTCTAATATAGCAAATAAATTAAAATACCTTATTTCTAGATTTGAATGCAAAGCAGAAACCAGAAACAGCATACACCCTTAGAGTACTTGAACAGACATAAAAGTAAACGTATCATACCCAGTACACTGTTGACATTCAAAGTTGCCTTTCTTCGGTAGTAGTCTTTTATTATTTTTAATTGAATTTATGTTCCTTAATGTATCAAAGTATCAGTGATATCAGGGGATTACAAAAGGAATATACAAAGTATATTTAGTATAATGTACAAGCAAAAAGAAAGAGATAACTCATATGTACCAGTAATAATTCTTGCATGAATGTGCTATCATGAAAAATGTATGTCTCATGCAGCAGCTATAAAATAATCATATTATCGGACATACTTATTAGATATTACTTTGAATGCATCCATCGTAATGCGAAAATCAATACTGTGAACTCATGCATGTGATGTATTTCTCTACAACTGCATATTAAAGTGAAACATTCTTACACAATCTGCACATCAAATTGGGGTATGACGTGAGTGAAACTCATGAAATATGGAATCTTTCAATATTGAATACTGTTACTAAAATATCAAACGAATTGATGGAACTTTAAAACACAAGCAGCGATGCATGAATGCAACAATTCATAACGACGCTGTCGTCAGTCGGCTATCCTAGGCTAGAGCTTGATGACAGTGACGTGGCATTTGAACGGTTCGTCCGTCCTTGCTCAACCTTTCTAGACGAATGCTGATAGTTCAGGATTTTGCTTGTATATGTAAAGTGATTGTGATATAATAGCTGTAACTGCATCTAAACACATCCTTTTCTAAGTTATGGCTTTCGGTCAAACTTTCAAACCCCCGGGTTGACAATACAAGTCTGTTGAACACAAAATGGAGATAACGCTTTCCAAACTAAATTAGGCCAAGTTCATGTTTCACGTAAGAGCCGAGTTCGGAATGTGACTATTGGTTTGATAATTTTGCACATATTTCTTTGATGTGATGCAAGTTTATTTTGAGGGAAATTACGAAAATGGAAAAAAATATGATGAATTGAAAATTTGAAGCAGCGGGAGTTTCGGTTGCATCCGTTCAGCTGATTGCAAAAGGAGAACGATATTATGATGTCACTGTCGTTGAATAACCTGTCTTGGTTACTCAACGCTCGTTGAATAACTTTCAACTTGTAACACTATACGTGTTTCCAATAATCAAAATTATCTCATGAAAATATTTAAAACACGTATTTATTCTGTTAAGTATATGCACATACATGATTTGGTGACATGTAACATCGTTCAATATGTGCTTTTCAGGAAGTTTAGAAGTTCATGTGTAATTAAATCAAGTAGATCTTCAGACAAATTGGATTTTTGTGTAGAGTGGTTCGCTTTTGCACGTTCAGTTAACGGGGTATTTGAATGATGTACATGATTAGAATAATGCATAATTAAAAACTTTGATAACTCTTTTATCAAATCATTCATGTCATTTTGACATAGTCAGAACGATATCTGAACATCTAATAAACTATGCTTACATGCAAGAAGTTATTACTTGTAAGTCAAATTATAATTCAAGTCCGGTACTTTTCAATTTGTCCAAATTCCAGGATTTAATTTTCTAATAGTTATAGAAAGCTACAGATTTTAACCATAAAGTAAAATCTGCAATCTGCTTGAAACTCTGTATACAAATGAGACCTGACTATTGATCACAGAGAAAATGATTTTCAGTAATTGCCAACTCATCATGACACAATAATCATTGCTGTACATGAGAGGTATTTCAACAACCGATCACACAATTATCTACACTTAGGACCAATTGCTGGAAGATTGCTCGGAATACATTACACATGAGATAATGCTAGCCATTGAATCCTTTGTTGTCAGTTGACCATAGAGCCATTACAGCTTGATTGACAGTTTGTTAAAGTTACAAGGGGAGATAATTTCTTTCTCAGCAGAAGATGACAGTCACACATTACCCTGTCCTTTGCAATCGGCAATTCACATGTAATTATACTTAACATTTACATTAATGCAAAGGCAACTTTCCTAACTCAACAAACCAAATATTTGCTCACAAGGATATCAAGGAACAACTGATAACACATTTCATACAAACAGTATGCTCAGATAAACCGAGACAAGATGTACTATGTGATACTTCAAATACTGGAATCTTTGATTGTAGATAAGTGCAATTAGCGAAATTTGCATTTCCAACATCTATATATATATTGATCAGTTGACTCAAGAATAAATTGATCATTTGCCTCAAGTGTAAATCCTTCATTAATTAGGTTGTCAGCAACACAAACATTCTGCATATCTATTCATATCGGAAAACAGTATACACAACAAATAACACAGTGGGGCAAAAAAGATCCATCATTCGTACCTAAAATCACTTCTTAAAAATTTGCTGGGTATAAGACTCGTAAAATAACTTTGACGGACGTCTGTAATCAATGGTTGTACTGACATGTCAGCGTGACTGAGTTACACGTTTTAGTAACTAAATAAGAGGTAATTTTGTTCCCCTCTACAACTAGTCTGCAGAGATCTGAATATCCTCGGAATCAGTCAATATATCGGGGATCTGTCTCTACATAACTAACCTGATATTTTCCGCAATCGCTTCTTGAAATGATTACACAACATTTGATATATCTTGCTGGAATCAAGGGTGAATGTCTGTAATTACTGATGTTGACAGATATGCATATTGATCAATCTGTGTAGAGGAGATGTCAGCGATGGATCATTCACAGATATTAGATGGTTCTTTTGTCCAAGCTTCTTTCTCGATAATCTTGAGTATATGGAATAGGAAAATATATATCCAACTAGGCTGTCCCACAAACAGTAGGGTTTCTTTTATCTTAGCTTCAGTTTTTATTTTCAATTATCTTCAGTTAGTACCTTGGAAAAGGGAATATTTATCACCGGTTTATCCAAAATGGGCTGTCTAACAAGCAGTAAATTAGATGTCTGGTATGTTTCGAACTACTCAGCTCATTACCTTACCGTGGTGTGGTGGTATGGATGCTTCAGCGACACCGCCAGCTATATATGCTGGAGCTTACCTGCTTCTGGTAGGATCACCTTAGGCCCAAAAAAATTAAATAATGTTTCTGGTCTTTACATGCGAACAAAAATGATGTGATGACGAATCTTTGAAGGCACTCACAAACACAAACGAGTTATATTTTAAGAGCCCGCGGTCGAATGCTTTTTCTAGGCCTCGGGACAAAATTTAACTTTTTTCTCTTGTCAACATCCTCAAAAAAAATACTTGATGCTGGGGTTTCAAACTGACGCGGGCTGAAACCAGAAAAAAGTTACTCTTTTTCTAGGCCTTAGCATGACACTTTGACGGATAGAAGTCAGACAAAATTTAATCGTTCTAAACCTGCTTTCTATCTCTCACTTTGCCTTACTTTCAGTCTTTTCCGTCGATCACCCTAATTCCTGATATGTCTACTCTCTTTTGGAAGGCAACATGTATTGGTAAATAAGATGAAATATGTCTGACAGACGTAACATACCAACTCACTCACTGGCAGGTTAGGATTTAATGTAAATTGGAAATATCAAGGGGCTAGCCATCTTCCTCACGACGCTTAAAAAGTCAGTGATTAAATTTACTAATTAATTAAATCGATTATTTTAAGTCAACCAACACAGACACAAAAAAGTGCGAGGTCAAAAAAGTCAAGGGTCGACAGCAAGGGTTGAATAAGCAAGGTCACATTCACAGTAAGCCACGCTTGATAACAAGTTTCAAATTAGTGAAATTTACTCTTGCGAACACGTCCTGTATCTTTGAGCCAATGGAGTAGGCAGACATATGACGTTAGGAATATTAATAGTGGGTAAATATAGTTCACGTTTTGCATGTAACATTGGGCATTTCAGCAATTCGTAATCTATTAGCATTTCAAATATATCAAATCAGGTAAGATTTAAGGTTACTGCCAGAATGCTTTGTTCTAATGGATTTCTAAAAGCCTTTGACACAGTGGGACAAAACTTGACTATAATTACCACATTCACATTTCACCAGATACTTGAAAAAAACTCCAATGTTATGCTTTATAATGAATGCACAAGTATATATCAAGGAAAGTCCTAGAATATTCTATGACAGACACATTTCCAACAGTGATAAATGCGAAATATGTATGACATTGGAGAAACTATTCCCTGATAGTGAATGCAACTGCCACAGTTTTTTTAAACATTAATAGGCATGGTTTGCAGATGTTAAAATTCTCAACTTTCAATTCAGATTCTTCTACAGAATTATATATACTCAAAAAGGATTATCGAAAATGAATTTGATTGATAAAAACATTTGCAGCTTCTTTGGTAATAATTCTGAGAGCACTTGGCATGTAGGTTGAAAATGTTGTGAAACAACCAACTTACAGGCTGAGTTTTAGAAACATGGATCAATAACGGTTACTTCTTTTCACAAAGCAAAGTTTAAGAACCTGATTTAGTTTGGAACATTTCAACAAAATCATTATCTCTGCTTAAAAACATCCATGTGTGTAACATGTATTATTAATTCCAAAAGTCAGTAATTATACAAAGATGATAAGACAAATACAATGGATAATTTAAGACATAATACCGATTTGTTTATGTTATTGGTTATTTGTTAATGTTATGTATCATTTATTTACACAATGAAATTCTAGGTTATTATCTCTCACCTATCCCTGAAGTCGTTAGTAATCCTACGCCAAAAGCATTTCAAAAGGGAATAATACAGTTATTATGCTTTTGGTAGACAGACAGACATATTTGTCCCCTGGTCACTTAAATTAAGTTGTTATACAATACAAACAGGTACGGGAGGATGTTCTGAAAGAGAGTGAGTTTTATCGGGCTTTAAATGCTTCAAAACAACATTTTGCTAACATTTTCATTTCTTTGACGTTACAAGACTGCATGAATGATATCAATTTGTGATAGGATGGTTGGGTACAAGAATACTTTAATAATTACTTTTGTGCGTAAATCTACATATGTTTGGCAAAAAACATGAGAATGGAATTCGTCAAAAGGGATGATAATTGTAGTTTACAAAGCGTTTTTCTGTGGTTGTCCTTATTCAAAAGCACTGTTATACGTTTTGTGAATCAATCTATATTTCAGTTCTTAGAAGGCCACAGGCCTTTAGTACATTTCATATGTACAACTTTCTTAACATCATTGCTTGGAGACTATAAACTGTAACATTTTGAATAAAACGTTCTCTAACAGTTCAATAATAATGAAAATTTATCAATTGATGGATGGACAAACTAATATTCTTTAAAGTACTTTTAGGGATATCATATCGAAAACGAGTTAAAGATATTCAAAATTCTCAAATAATCTTAAGTAAAAATGGAAGTTGTGAAAATCGTGTAGTTATTGCATTTTGTTGGTAGATATCTTTTAATCTTTGCGTTAAGGTATTTAGGAACATTGACGGAAAATCTTGTATTTGTTCATATCATAGAGAATTAAATCCAATGGAAACTAATCTTTTTTAACATAAGAAAACTCAACTATTCTTTACAGCTGTGTCACATAGTAGCCTCATGTCATTACACATTTTGGGCAAATGATATGAAGGCATATCTAATAATCTGATCCAATATCTAATAACTCTGAATTTGGAATAAATGGTGAGAGAGTATCTGTCGCATTCTCCATATACCACTACATTAGATGTGCTCGTAATTAACCCCATGAAATTTTTTGCAGGAAAATAAATAAACTTTTTCTAAACAAAATACCTAGCAGTGTGATTTTGTCCCTAAGGATGCTCAATGTTTTAGTTTACTCAAGTTTATAATGCATAAACCATAACTTAACTTAACAGCAAGGCTGTCATCCGAAACACTAATTTATAGGAAAGATTGTTCTTGATCTTCGGATCAATAAATGATAGTTTTATCAAATACACACTGTACTTAATGAATGAACTGTAAACTAAGTGCTTAGATTTTTTAATTACATATTTTAACACCTGTTATGTAAATGTATTTACTTAATGTTTTTTTCAATACCTTCGGAAGTCCTTTTTCTATATCTCAAACTTTATTTTTTTGTATTGAATATCATGTCATTTCGTCTTACAATGTATAGTTATGTTAAGGCCTTTAGATGTTCTTTTCCTATATATATTGTAAATCTTTATTGAATATCATGTCATTTCGTCACATAGTTAAATCATCTAGAAAGGAAAGTATCTTGAGACTGTGGAAGCATTTCATAAAAATCTAAACTAGTATTTGTCAGCTATACAAGCACAACATTTCATCTTCTCAATCTCATGGGAACGTTACAGGGACCAAATCATGTTAAGTATCTAGGCGGAAAAACAATTATATGTCAGCTTGCCAATACAAGAGAATTTTGGATACTACTGTCTTGCATTATAGAGGTGTCCTGTATGGATTTAAAAAAAAAAATCTAAACTAGTGTTTGTCAGCTATAAAACACATTTCACCTTTTAAATCTTACGGGACAGAAAGCATGAGTTACAGAGACGTCATTGCTGTCAGCTATAAAACAAAACTTAAATTGATTTTATGATAAAACAAAGGTTAGTGTTCTGATGTTCACGATGAACTTGATAAACTTTTCCTCATGAGTATTTTTTCATGACATACGGGAATTCAAATGCAAACTTTTTAATTTAAGATCAACATCAAAACTCACCTGGATGTAATTTTATACTCACAGGGAGAAGCAATGAATTATTCATAGATACATTGTCATTAAATCGGCATGTGTCTTGCTCTCTAAACAATACTTTAAATTTGAAAAAATATTAGTTAGCAATTTCCTAAGAGCCATGCTAGTTATACATATAGGCAAAAATGCAGTGTTGGAATAATTTTGTGAACAAAACTTGTTAACTTCACAAAGTACTTGAAATGTACTTATTAGTTTAGCTTTAGTTTAAACATATTTTATTCATCAGAAAAGGATTTGGTATAAGTTATACAACTTAGTAAACCCTCTCCCTAATATGTACATTAAATATTATTTGCATTCGTTTAACAAGATGGACAGAAGAAAACAGATAAAATACAAAACTGATACAATAATTAAAGTAACCTTTTTATTTGACTTATGTAGGTTTGAACAATTTTGAATATACTCTGATTTGTTACTCTAATTTGTTTGCTTGATATTGAGCACACTTGAGTACACTAATGTAATGACGAACAAGTATAAGTACTATGTACAGTCTTATTAAAATCGGTCTAGTTTTTATTAACTAACATGAAACATGAAAGCCTCTACACTAGGTCTGACCTCCACCCAGTACCTCACATGTTTTTACCAGTTTTAGTGCAGCCGAAACCCAATCGTTAGTGGACAAATCACATTGTCTCAATTATAAGACCGCTAACGGTGATCATGTTCAAAGCATGGTTAACAGGAGTTACTTACCCCTAGCTTGATACTGAAGGCTTTTGCAGACGGCTTGTGATTGGTAAGCTGAGTAAATGGAAGGACATGCGACCAACGGGGCTGCGGTCGAACCTAGTGAAGAGGAAAGCTATCGACATATAGAGTTCGATTCTCGATAGAGTTCATATTTTAAAACCTGTATTCTTCGGATCTAGGCCAATTTCAATCAGACATGTACTTTGTAAGTAAAACATTGGCTATATCTTTACTTTAAAAATTGTACTAAAGGAGCTGTGTACTTCAATCCAAGCCTAAAGTGAAATTGTATACAAAGACACCACTGAATCTCGTATAAAGAAGCCTGTTCAACCTGTTACTTGTCATTTGTTTGCATTATTGTTGACTCTAGTAGGCACTATTATATGAATGGATTGTTTCCAATTGACCTGCTTAACTTAATCACATAACAGCAGTGGTAAACTACGTGAGTCGAGACGGGTTGATTTAACAACCCAAGCACCTCTAGTGGCTAAAATGGATAAGTGAAATTAAGCTTTTCAATTGTGTGTAATTCTGTAAATCAAGCTATAGGCATCGCTTTGTCTCAGTGTCTGTACTGAACTAGAGTAGTGTTCCTTACATTTCAGAATTAGAGTGGTTTTACCTTTTATTTACAGAACAAAATTTTGTTTGGTTTATAATAAAACAATCAGGTTTCAGACTCCGTTGACCCAATTCATTTGATAAACATCACTTGAAGTCAATAACTATTTAATGTCATTGGTACATTCATTTACAAAATAAACATCCCTCATTTTGTGTGGTTGTCAGCCTGTGAAAGGAGGGATTAAAACCACCGTTCACAGCAGTGGATACAATGCATTTTTGTTGCCACCTTAACCTCCATTTACTGTAACAACATAGATGCAAAGGACTTTTTTCATTCAGTTAATGATACATTGCTCTCTCGTCCTCAGATCAGTAGCACATCCATCAATGTCAGTAATAACAGTCTTTATGTCCCAGAGAACCAAGCATATCATATGGTGCATTGGATATCAGGTAATCAACTTATCCTGTATGCTGTCAAGAGCCGATTTGGTAAATATTGGCTTTGATATGTGAAGACAGATGCCTGAAACGTTTGTCTGATTATATCGAAATTGCTTTACAAATACAGTTGGGGGTGTTCCTGACAGATAAATGGAAGGCTGTCCACTTATGCAGAGAACGAAATTACACTCTCAGTGAAATACCGACAATTGTCATGTCAGCAAAGACGTTGAGTAACAGAAACGTCCATCACAGTCAGTCTGGAGAGTCTTTCATCCAGCAATTTACCAACAAGTGCTCTTGGGTATGGATGATTGCGTATTCAGTTCAAGGATTGCTCATTGTGTTCAGTTCTTGTATTTGTTGCACACGTTGAGCGATAACGGGTAAGCAGTTATTGATTGGATCTAAACATGAATTATTTGATGTCAAATACAGATTGTTTGTGTCTCTGACAGCTTGGTTGCTAATTTCTTCTCGAAAAATCTAAGAGAAGGGATATAGTTGATTTACCATTTACGTATGAAAGGGTTACTTGCATTTGTAAATATCTTCACAATAAAGTAATCTTTTACGTTTTTGGTTGTTGAGACTAGATTTATAAGTTTGTTACCGAAAGGGAGAAGTACCAAGGTATGTGTTTGTCGAAACGAAATTAGGGTGAGAAGTAATACGTAATGCAATATATATTGGTATTTCTTTAATCTAAGAATGTGCATGCTATCTTGTATAAATATGAGCATTCAGAACGATCATTATTGCTCAGTTATAAGCCGTTTAGAAAAGGATTTTTTTTCAATCACTGTTTATGATATCTATATATTTGCGGTATATTCACAACACAACTTCACACTTTGAAACAAACTTTGTTTCATGACGTCATGCTATTGTTACCATGACGTCATTGACCAGTCATTGCCAACAATCGAAATGCCACTCATACTTGTAGTTTTCTATTTCCTTTTCGTTTTTAAAACAATTATGGACTGGTGAATTCGGTCAATACCTGTTTTATAGACTCGACTTCGTCCTCGGTCAATATTGTTTTCCTCGGGTCTATAAAAACAGGTGTTGACTTCATCACCAGTCTATAATTGTATAATATCGATAATACCGCGCATCCTTTGTTGCAGTTGCCTTCAGGGCAAATAACTTGATTTCATTGTGATAATACGTTCTGCAAGCAAACTCAAGGTTTCAAGGAAATAGATGATTTATAGTAAATTATTTCCGCTGTCAGAATATGGTCTTTTCAATCATTTTCAAGGAATGGGTTGCATTTTATTGATGTATTATTTCCCGTCATTTGGACCCTTTAATAACTCTTAGGTCACCAATGTTTTGAAAAGGGAAAAATTCCATGGGTTTTATCTGCAGGAACGAAGTTAGAGTGAGACTTCTTGTTTGTATCTTTATACATTTTCTCTCAAACATATTTATGAGTCTCATTTTGTTTTTTTCTTCTACTGATTTACAATTTGACCAAGAAACGCATTCCACAATTTGGTCAAAACAAGTCACACCTTATTCCCTTACTTAATCATTTAGTCACTCACTCCTGTTATGTACAATCCATTTTGTTGTTACTTTGTTCAGGATTAAGAACAAGTAGAGCAGTTTTGGCGTGATTCTTACATGCTGGAATGAAGACCGATTACACTATTAATTTGAATATGCTATCTAGCTTGAGCAAAATCAAGTGACTGAAACTTTCATGTTTACACCAATTTACACCTTTGCTACCAACACAGAGAGCGATATGAGGCGTTTGGCTTTAACGGTATTAGGGTATGTTAGCAGGCACGTGGATACACGAATACACTGACAAAGCTTTTTGATAGATTGCCAATGCTGTGACACGAGGAATGCCATCAATTTTCTCAAAGAGGGATAGTCATGTTTCAGAGGGACGCAGTAAAAATATGGATTATATTTTCATGCAGTGAAGACTGAGAGCAACCCCGTACCTGGCATGTTTTTTTTCAGCTTAGTGCAGCTGAAACCCGATCATTAGTGGACAAATCACATAGTCTCGTTAAAGACCGCTAGCGGTGATCATGTTCAAAGCATAGAAAGCAGGAGTTCCTTGCCCCTAGCTTGATATCGAAGGCTTTTGTCAGCGGCTTGTGATTAAAAAGCTGAGTTAACGTTAGTACATGCAACCAACGGGGCTGCATTCGAACCTAGTGAAGAGGAACACTATCAAAATAGATTCTCGATTCTGGATAGAGTTGGTATTTTAAAACTTGTATTCCTCGGAACTAGGCCAATTTTAATCAGACTGGTATTATTTGTACCTAGAACTTCGACTATATTAAACAATTATTGACTCCAAGTGAGGTTGAACAAATGATTTGTCAACCTTGGACACGTGATATTAATCGAGGCAACGCTGATGTCAATATCGCGTGTTCAAGGTCGACAAATTTATTCTTGAACTAATTTTTGAAACTTATTCTTGAATTACTGTTCTACTTTGCAAATAAGGGACATCACTCTAATATGCCTAAAACTATAAAGGACATAACTCACACAAAGCAATGCCTACATGTGATGTGCGGAGTTCGAGACGTCATTCTCAAATCTATTTTTAGTCACCAGAGGTGCTTTGATTGTTATATCAACCCCTCGCGATTCACACAGGTTGACATTGCTTGGCGTCAATGCTGTCATGTTATCACGTTAGCCAATCAGAAAGACGGATATAGTCTATTCATATAATAATTTTACTTGTATTAATTGTACTATAGGTGTTCTGTACTTTAACCCAAGCCTAAATTGAAATTGTATACAATGACTGAATAACTGAATCTTGTATAAAGAAGCCTGTTAAATCTTTTACTTGTAATTACTTTTGACTTCTTCTTCTCTCTAGTAGACACACTCAATACTTTCATATGAATCGATTGTTTCTAATTGACCTGCTTAATAACATGACAGCATAAGCAACCTGCGTGAGTGGCGACGTGATAAAACAATTAAAGCACCTCTGCAGCTGGTGGCTTAAATGGGTAAGTGTACCTCTGTAAATCAAGCTATATAGGCATCGTTTGTCCAAGTATCTACACTAATCTAGAGTAATGTTCCTTACATTTCCAGAATATGAGTGGTTTTACCTTTTATAAAGAATAAAAAAACGTTTTGCTTTAAAAATGTACCAATTATAGACTTCAGACTAGGTTGACCCATAATTTTGTGGACCTTAGACATGTGCATCGATGAATATCACATGTCCTTGAAATCGACCGTCCTTTTGAGGAATAAAAAAAATAAAATTTTGACCAGGATTCCAAACAACTTGGATATCTTTCCAGCATGGTCTGAATTCAGCCAAGTTAACATCAAGTATTTTGTGTGGTTGTCAGCCTGTGTAGGGAGGGAATTTAACCAAGGTTAATGCATTTTTGCTGTTGCTAACTTAACCACTGTTTACTGTAACAACATGGATGCAAAGATTCATTCAGTTAATGATAAATTGCTCACAATATCAAAATCAGTAGCACATCTATCAATGTCAGTAATAACAGTCTTTATGTCCTCTATAACCAAACATATCATATGGTGCATTGCAGATAGAGCAATTAACCTTTCTTGTATGCTGTCAAGAACTGATTTGGTAAATATTGGCTTTGATATGTGAAGACAGATGCCTGAAACGTTTGTCTGATTATATCGAAATTGCTTTACAAATACCGTTGGTAGTGTTACTGACAGATTAATGGAAGACTGTCCACTTATGCAGAGAACGAAATTACACTCTCAGTGAAAAAAACACAATTTTCATGTCAGTAAAGACATTGAGTAACAGAAACGTACATCACAGTCAGTCTGAAGAGTCTTTCATCCAGCAATTTACCAACAAGTGCTCTTGGGTATTGATAATTGTGTTATCAGTTCAAGGATTGCTCATTGTTTGTTGCACACGTTGAGCGATGACGGTGAAGCAGTTATTGATTGAATCCAAACATGAATTATTTGATGTCAAATACAGATTGTTTGTGTCTCTGACAGTTTGAAATGAGCGCGATTTGACCAAAGTTTAGTAATAATAATCATGATCAGAAACATAGTAGCAGCATGACGTCGTAACATGGGCAACCAAGAACACCAACATTCTAGTCAACACATTTACTGTTTAATAAATAACACAACTCTATTTGTAGAAACCTTTGTTGTTTTCACTATAATTTGAAAACCCTGTCGATTATAACCCAAGTTCTTAAAAATAATAATAATGATGTAAGGAGAAGGGGACTTACAAAGGAAATTTTACTATAGAAATATTTATATTTTATTTTCTACTACCTTGACTACAAATGATCACGTTTTATTCCCAAATTCACAATTATAATATATCCAAACATACAAAACTAAAACCAAATTGATCTCACTTCCCTAAACATTATAAAATTCAAAATGATTTATTAACTTACTTTAGAAATCGATACAGAACGTTCAGTTCAGTTCTGCTGTATTTCATTGAGCGCCTGTTAGTTTGATTCTTGGAAGATCAACGGTAAAAGATATGTGTATCGTGAAGCTTCATTGTCAAATACTCTGAAGTCAATGGACATTATTGATAATGCGCGTCTTTACGTCATACTGTCCGGTCCCGCTGCATCGGGAACAGGGTTTTATTATTGGGCTCGAATGAAAATTTTATCATCATGGTTGATGTAATTGCGCTTTAAAATATGATATTACATCCTATGAGTCTAATCTTTCGCAGAGTGGTAAAGTGTGATGCACGATACAGAGTGCTAACTAAGCCTTTCCTTCTCAGGTTTTGGGTTAAATTAGCACTCTGAGACAAGTTAAATAACTGTCATTTAGTTGAAACCATAGGACAAGATGGTAGTTACATTTCCTCTTAGAGTCACGGTGCTCATTAGAGGAGGAAACATCACCGACCAACCTTAAGGGCAAATCGATAACTCCTCGCAGTTGCAGCAGTTGATAGGCACTTAAAACTTTCTTCGTCAGGATGAAAAGACCAATAAGGCAAATTTAGAGAAAACTTCAAAGGAAAATCGGAAGTTGTTATTTTTGTAGTCCTTGTTAGTGAAGGTGAACATCAGCAGAAGGCAGCATTAGAGATCTTCCTGGAGACAGTGGTCGATATTCTCACTTTCTTGGTAGTTAACACTTCAAACTCTTTTCTGTTGTTAGTGGTTATATATCATCAAGGATTGATTTTAAAGAAAATTATTTTTAAATTACATCTGAGCAGTGTGCTGTGAACATTTAAGATTTTTCTTTCGTTTCGACTCATTTGACCTTGCAGTGTTATCATTTAGTCAAGAAATACTGTTTATAACGGGAAATAATGAATTTGGATAGCGTAAATAGTCAAAATATCAACAAGGATATCTTAATGAGTAAGTCCTATATGTATGCTAGTTCATATGTCAACTGCTTTTAGCGTTAAAAACGTTTCTTTACAGTTTTCTATAGTTTTCTAAGATGTAAGATTCGTTTGATGCCGTGATATATGTAAAGTGTTTCAATTCTAACAACACGACCACTTCGCATGTACACCTTTTCTGTTATAGTGTGTTCACCCTTGTTCTCGGGAAAATCTTTAAGTGAATTAGAATACTAAAAGGTATTTTAAATCATTTTGCTTTTGCATAATTTGAAATCATCCATTCAATTGAAAATATGCATGCCAATTGAATAAAGACCGTTCGTCAAATAACCTCATTATTTTCGACTTCAGTTTTTCAAAATGATTTCATATGCATTATTTCTTAAAAATGACTTTGAGTGAAATCAATAAAAACGATACCTTATAGCAGATATTCCCATGAGTGATCGCTTAGTGTGGGAGAGATCTGCTGCCGTATTCCTCCTCTAAATAAATTATTAATAGCATGGTCGACTTTGTCATAGTCTTGCACTATTCCTGAAATATCAGAAAATTTAACGTTTATGTTACCAAGGTTGTCACCTATAGTTTGAGTTTCAAATACTTGACACATATATCAATGATTAATAAGGTGAACGGTTTCCTCCAATTCTTGCACTATTCTTGAAATAACAGAAAACTCTATGTTTGTGTTAGGCTGTCACCTATGCTTTGAGTTTCAAATACTTGACACATAGATCAATGATTAATAACATGAATGTTTTCGTTAAATTCTTGGACTATTCTTGCAATAACAGAAAACTCTACATTGTGTTAGCAAGGCTGTCACCTATGGTTTGAGTTTCAAAGAAACATCCATCAATGATTAATAACATGAACGGTTTTGTCATATTCTTGCACTATTCTTGAAATAACAGAAAATTCTACTTTGTGTTAGGTTGTCACCTATGGTTTGAGTTTCAAATACTTGACACATAAATCAATGATTATTAACATGAACGGTTTGATTATTTTGCCACTTAATCGTGTATTTTGAAATTGGGAAGACTCTTTATTTGTGTTGTCAAGGCTGTGTCAGCCATGATTTGATTTTCAAATACTCGACACATTTTATACAGATTGTAGTATATTAAACCAGTATGTGAGTGCGAGAGACAATATTTTGTATCCAAGGTTTAATCCTAGATTCGAATCCCTTTGTATTTTATGTTGATGATGTATTCTTTCTTACTATAAGACAACCAAGCAACTGTTCTGTTTCATGATAATTCCTACTTAACATTGCTATTGTATATCTTGAGTGGATAATTTTTTACTGGAATGGAATGCTTTTCTGTGGTTTTGAAATTACATTGAAAAACAGGTAATATATCCCCCACCCCATGACATTCAATGGTTACAATGCTCCCATTCATATATTCAAACTCTTGTATCGTTAACTTAGTATGTCATAGACATTCATATGATATTCTCTGTATATATGTTTGGACATTCTGTTATTTCCGAATTCAAAGTTTTTTTTATCTTATGTTCATAACAGCACGAAATGTGGTATGTTAATCATGTTATAAGGTTCTTTATTGGTGAAATAAAACTGATAATTGTGAACACATCACACTCACGAGTTCATTATACTTATAAATCACTGCCATATATTCATCCAAAGCAATATTGCACGATTGTGGCGATACATTTTGTATCTTATTGTAGCTCCCTAAACCATTCACCTATATCATATCTTTAATTCTATCCATAAAGACGACGAGGAAGACTTTCATTGTAGAAATAACTACATTGTACGATCATTTGATGTGATCCTTGCATTTTCATGCATTTTGATGATCGAATAAAAAGACATCTTCTTACCGATCAATAAGTTGGTGTACCGATATAACAACTTTGTAAAAACTAGAACTTTGTTAACTTAATCTAAGTCTCTTCAATTCTGTTTGAAAATAGGGGGGGGGGGGTATATGATCTGTAATGGCTGTTTTATTTCTAAAGGTAACGGACATGTACACTGAATTTATATTTAATTCATACTAATCAAGAAAAAAACGCATTGCTATCATTTTTGCATGCAGTAGGTCAATTCCGCGCTTGAATGCATTGTCATGCACACGTGAACATTGCACAATATGTCACTACTGTATGAGTGATACAATAGATAAACATTCTGACATCCATTGTTTTAATGACAAATAAAGTCAAATTAGTGAATTTTCCTTAAATTCCTTAGATTCCTGTGCTGAAATGCATCAGATAAATAATTCAATATACCATTGTGCTGAAATACATCAGATGAATGATAAATGCTCTTGACGTCAACCTTTGATTTTACTGGTGGAAGACAAAAACTGATAAGATATGAATACAACGTTTACACATTTGGTAAAATAAGTTTCCCGTTATGTTTAACAATTATTATTTATTGTTATTATTTATTGAAAACCGTATGCAACATGATGTCTCCTTATAAAACACAGATGACTAAACAAAGCCTATTATGTTATGTTTTGAGACAAAGACTTGTAATTTTTTTATATTCTTCAGGAAACCTATCTCTTCAGGTTTGTATGCACTTATGTAGTACAATTATGTTCAATAACATATCAAGTTTTAATCTTAGTTGACTACAAAAGCCTATAAAAGACATCTTTGTATTTGCGTTGACAAGTTCTTAAGCAAGCACAAAGTCAAAATCAGTTCATTTCACAGTGCCACTGAATGTGCCACTTCATTTTCCACATAAAATCAAACTTTTTTCTTTTTCTTTTCAATTTGACAGTTCCCTACCTTTAGTCAAATTTGCTGTGAAGCCACTGCTTAGTATCTCTATGTTCTGACTGACTATAGATATTACACAGAGCAATAATTCCAAGTTTCAAGTTGTGCACATGTTGACATTTGATTGTCTGTTTTAGTTATGTCAGCCTATAAAGATCAACATATTTTCAAAACAAAACATCAAGTAGCTCAACTCAAAGGACTCAGATGATACAATGAGATAAACAACGAACTGAGGACGTTCCTACCAAAGGTCCATAAACCAGAAAGAGCAATTTCCATGTTTTCATTTCTTGTTAATAGATCTATAATTCACCCGGTAATCTACGGATAATGCTTATAGGGAAAACAGGAGGAAAGTTATGGCAAGTGTAATGTAATTTTATGCTGTTATTTACCCTTGATTTGAGATCCAATACTTCTTATCAGAACCACCTTGTACTATGGTGATATTATGCACTATTTATGGAAGGTAATTTGCTGTCATTGAAGTGCCTTTACAATGACAATTTGAAGAAAAACATTATATTACCAAGAAGAGATCGTGTTTCTCACAACAGTGTGTACATCTTAGTGATTTAAATGACTACTTTAGCAGTCAAAATGGTAGTAACGATGTGCATTGTTCCTTCACAACTGGTCGAAGCTTGTATGCAGACACAGTATCCTTTGGAAGTTTTTAATCACTTTATATAAAGGAGGCTCTGACACGTTTACCAATGACCGTATATATATTAAAAATTGGTTTTTAATTTTTTTTAAATCTTGTCTTTATCAAATAACTCTGATATGATTAGCTTTTAAAAAAATGAAGTGCATGTATAGCAATTTATTTTACGTTTTCAATGTTTATCAATTATGGAAAAAAACAGCGGAATCTAAGGGATCAAACAAGGATGATTATTCCACTAGCAATCTACTAAAGCCTCATGACAATAAAAGTGGAATACTACAGTAAGTTTATTTTATGTTTTTCATGTTTATCAATTTTGGAAAACACAGCAGAATCTAAGGGATCAAACAAGGATGATCATTTACCAACTAGCAATCTTCTAAAGCCTCATGAGAATAAGAATGGTGTTATACACGCAACTTTGATGGAGAGGAGGTACTCTGTAGGAACAAAAAACTCGTTTTGGGATGTTTCAGAATTAATCCCACTGAGCGGTTAATGCTTTTCTGTTTATAAAGTATTTTGTCTCAATCCATGCACACAATAAAGCATTGGTAAAAGAGAAAGCAAAGACAATTTAATGACAACAACACAATGCTAAGAAGAGAAAGGTTGGTGCTTCCGCGCTATAGCATTCAGATGTCATGTGTTTTTTGTCACCGACCATTGAAATCACAGCTGGTATTTATTACACATGTGCAACATAGTACATCATTTATGTCATGACTTATTTCATCACATGATTTATAATAAACAAAACTGTGACATATGTTTCAATCCCTTTATAAAGATGTCAATACACAATATTTATCATTCTGTATCTTTACTGCAAACTGAAAAATATGAGTTTTTTAGCTTTACCGTGGACTTGCAGAAGACGTGTTTTCTTTAACAAATACCTTGGCAAAACTAAGCGTTTTCGTGTTTCTTTGAAACCACTTGGGAAAAGTAGATGATTATACACACGAAGATGGAGAGTAAAGAGATATTTGTCAAGACTAACTGTAAAAATCATCCAT
This sequence comes from Steromphala cineraria, assembly GCA_916613615.1. Lineage (NCBI taxonomy): Eukaryota > Metazoa > Mollusca > Gastropoda > Trochida > Trochidae > Steromphala > Steromphala cineraria. Next base: position 50,214,677 of record OU744723.1, read on the forward strand.
TAATTGAGACCAAAATGTGTCAGCTTGTCTGAGTCACATAATGCAACCAACAGAGTAGAGTTGACATGAGAGTCCTATCACGGTTTTGTTTGTGGAAACGAAATTCGGAATGTCTTTTCTGTTTAAACGCATATATGATTATTACATGATTATTTCACACTTCATTTCAAATATTGTAATTGTAATTGAAGTTAACATTTTACTCGAAAACATTTACGTGAAATGGAGCCAATCATAGGATCTACGATCGGTGCACAGACTTAGACAGTACAATGTCGTAACTAAAACATTTATCATGAATTATTATCCCCGGCCACGAAGTAGAAGGGGGGGTATAGGTTTGGGTTCCGTCCCTCCATCCGTTCAAGTTAAAGCCCAAGGTGTGGGTAACGAATTTCTTCTAAGAATCAGTGACTGTCACAAACAATTAATATTCTCTGAAATGCATAACTGTTCTTCACTGGATCTTTATTCAAATATCAAAACTGTATTTTGTATGGAACCTTATTTATCATTTGTGAAATCTAAAGATGCAAGGCACAGATTGACAATGTTTCGCATCGTTGCACTTCCAATATACATAAATACTGGTGGATTTGATAGACTTCCAAGGCACCAAAGGCGTTGTTATATTTGTAGTGATAACGTTGTAGAAAATGAATTTCATTTTCTATTCGAATGTAAAGTCTATCATGACTTGCGCTGCAAATATTTCAAGGCACTTCCAAATCACATTGATCAACATTACTTTTTAAATATTCTACAATGTACTAATTATTCTGTAACAATAAGCTGTTCTAATTATTTAAAAGAAGCACTGTCACTCCGAACTCTGTACACCTGACTGACAATTGCTGTTTATTTTGTATTGTACGTGGGCCTAAGGCCTTTTTGCGAAATAAACTTGATTGATTGAAGTTAAAGGGGACAGCTTATCTCAGAAAATATTTAAGATAGTGTAACCAAATTTGCTGTGTGTCTTCAATGTATCAATACCCTGATGGAGTTCGAAAATCAGAATCGCAAAATTATTTTTTACGGAGTTCGGAGTCCTTGTTTCGTGTTTTTGGACTCTGTCCGAGGGAGTCCTCAAAGGGGACAATTTTTCTCAGAAACTATTTGATATAGAAAAACTAAATTTGCAGTGTGTCTTCAGGGTACCAATACCTTGAAGGAGTTCAAAAATGAGGTAAATGTAATTACTGAGTACAGAGTTACAGCCCATTTAGGAAAATCTTGGGAGCTTTGATGAAAACTTATTTGGCGGGGGATGTTGATGACCATGTCCTCTTGTTTGTAAATCTGCTAATATTGTATTCACCATTTACTTATTTGTTAACCTATTTGTTAACTGCGTTTATAGACTATCAAGATACAGCAGTTTTTTGTCTTAGTTTTGCTAGCGCAAAGTCACGTGACAAAAAAGTCTTAAAATTGACCTTAAAGAAATTTGGTCATCACCCTTATAGAAAATACATTACATCCTGCAAATTGTTTAGCAAACTTACACTGTACACAAAATAGTATTACATGTAGTTGATTCTATGTACTCGTAGTGCGTACATAGTGCGTTTTCGCGGGAATGATCCCAAAAGTGCCCGACGCACGTACACAGACCAGATATGGGCATCACTTTAGCATTACGCATTATGCATAACACAAACATCAACTTCTTCAATGTTAATACGTGTTGAATACGCATTACGAATAGTATGTCAAATTATACTAACACAACACCAAATACACGGTAGTTACTCAAACATAGAATCTGAAATTACGCGTCAGCAGCCCGCAGAACGCAACACGCAATAAGCATCACACAGCATGAATACAAATAAATGAGTCACAACTTAACATCATATTTTATCAGGCATGACATAGAATCAAGAAAAAAATCTTTAAAACTAAATTGTGGTTTAAATGTTTCCAAACTTTTCATTTATTATGATGAGAATATGTCATGGAAATTCTAATTCTCATGCCATAATGAAATTTAAAGAATCCGTAAACGAATTACATGTTGATGTAAGGATAAGAAATCTGTCGCATCTATATCCTGTAAACCTGCCCAAAGCATCTTATATATGACCTACAGACAAACTTCTTCAAAATAACAAATTTCCTTTTATCTTTTAAGAACAATCATACAACCTGACACCAGCAAATGGATACAGAATTTCACAGCATTGTTATGTTAAGTGGACTGTCAATTCTGGATGCTCTAGAAAATCCTTACAATCCGAGCACATTATCGATATTAACCTGTCATTACTACGCCTGTTCCTAAAAACACAGGGACATGTATCGCTTAAATACAGCGTTAGAAAGACATACATACTCATAGACCCTACCCTAATACTATATATAAGGAAAGGGATGTATCGCAATGATCGGACAACACTCAAACAAAGTCAAATTAAAAATCGAAAATATTTTTTGGGAAAATTTCAAGACAACCAATCGAAAGCTAAATGATTTCCCTACAAAACGAGCTATCGACTATTTAAATCGGATCATTATTACAAAAGTTACAGGCGACGACATCTCTAAAATCGCTACCTCAAGAGTTTTACGCCAAAATCCCCACTCACGAAAAACAACCAAAACTTACCTTTTATGGACGTTTATTAATTTAAGAGAACATGACAACACCTATGTAGTGTTCGATTCGATCGGCAACATCAGTCTGCAGGTGTCAATAATGAGAACAACGTCCATGTATCATTTCTTCGATAGCCAGCAGACATAATTTGTAAAATCGGCGGCTGTCCTGTCAACTTGTCAGCCATTGATGACCTTGACATTCGTTTGACCTGAACAAACCGCAGCAAATATCGAATTGATTGAAAATCACATATAGTATCGTCTCTAAAATTTCACTCTGCACTATTCTTGATTCTTCACGATCTAAATATATTTATCTTGACTTCATTTAATATCTTTGGGTCAAAATATAATTTTATTAGCCTTTTTAAATTATTTCATAATGTTGAAAGCACTATATATTGTTCAACAATAAATTACAAATAGTTTTACCAAGTTTAGATATAGAAAATAAATACTCATTATTTAAGATTTATTCATCAATTGTTTAAAGTTTTTTTTAAAACTGATAATTTCAAATTGAAACAGTAAAGTCTATATATTATCTGGATTGTTTTTTAAACATATACATGTATCTCAATATAAGAGCATATATTAAAATTTTACATTTAATAAATTAAATTGAAGATGGGAAAATATATTAGAATTACTAAAAAAGGTATATTATAATTAGTAATTATATAAACTTACTTATTTGCTTGGAACAGCCATTTTGCACAGATACATTTTTACTTTCCTGGTAGTTTATTGTATCCACAGGTAGAGTTTAAGATATAATATTTGAGACTCCATGAATTAAAATTTTCCATTATAAAGCACATACAGGTATATTAATTTACCACCCAAAACATTTCCTTAGAACCTTTGGATTTTTTTCAAAATCTCTGCATTCTACCGTTCAATTGCGAATTTGGTGACAAAATATCGCCACCCCCGAAATGGACAATGTCCTTTCCATCATAAAAATTTGATGCGTCCATTATCTTTATATGATGTGATTAACCATTTTGCACATCTGTCATTGATTATATGATTCTTAAGCTTTATGATGAATAGAATATTACTAACTACTACTCTACTGATATCAAATATATCAACACTTATATTGCTGTAAGAAATATATTCTTAGCAAGCCCTGATTATTTGTAACTTTTTAAAATTTTATTGATTTATTTGATATCAGAAGACACTTAGGTGATTTAAGTGTCTTTTGTGAAAATCCGCTTTCCAATCTTCTTCTTGGAGGAAATGAAAAAAAAGAAGAAATTCAGCAAAAACATCAAAATTAAAATTTCAAATTTAATTTTGAAACTGAGTAACATAATATTATTGACTTATAGTCCTAAACCACCATTTCCAATAATCCCCAACCTCATCTTGGTTGTCTTAGAGGCAACCCAAGGTTTCCTGGTTGAAAATGTTTAAATGCAAATTATGTTTTTATGTAAAAATGCCAAAACACAATTTGTTACAAAATTCAAATCACCAAGTCAAGACACCAACTGTTCACTATGATAATGTGTATCAGTTCTACCTGGATCAAATATAGTTAGTGAGTAAAGCAATTTCATCAGCTGAAAGGTAAAATACTTTACATTAAGCTAAATGTGTTATTGTGCAGTTGATGTTAACTCCCTCTGTGCTGAACTTCTGCAATGGCAACTGCCTTTTGACTATTAAAAGACCAATCACTCAAAGAACAGTCAAGAACATATGTCCCAAAACAAATTTTATTCATTTTATTTTTCAAGCAAAGTTACAGAAACACATGAGCATGACTGATGCAACAGAGCTCAGGTCTGGCACAGTATTTTTGTCAATAATTGCTGTGATACACACAAGAGATAAGATTCCTTCACTATTTTTGAGATTATTTAAGAAAGAGGTCAAATTTTATGAAAATGCACAGTTGGCAGTAAAGTCTTTAATTCCATAAACAAATGTTTACCTGCAGATTCTACATGTATAGATGTACATCCTGTGCTGTGCAAATTGATTCATAAATTTCATAAATTGCGTTTGGAGCAAAAGAGAACAACACTTCTGTTACCACTCATAGCCAGTGTGGTATTGTAATTGACAATGTAATTCCACACTCACCTTTGTTTCACAATAATTAAGACACACACATGAACCATCTTATCCATTTTGTTACAAAATTCAGATAATTATCAACAATTTTGCATCCATTTTTCTTTAGAATATGTATATTGGGGAGGTTTAATTGAAAATTTAGATAACATCTGTACAGCATCTCTTACATCACAAGCATTGAGAAACAGATTTGTAGTTGTTTCAATGAAGGACAATAGGAGGTGGCATATACAAATATCTTTGCATAGTATTTATGATAATATCATCCCTATCAATTAATATATACATATATATATAAACACACAGACAATTTTTTATTAATACATTGTATTTTGTATTCAACCTTCATCTTCAATCATAAAATATCTCAAGCCCTTCAGTCCAGTAAAATCTTGTTTATGATTAAGTTAGATTAAGTTAAACAAAAAGACATCGGTTAATCATGGATGAAATACAAAATATTTCAGCCTCTTTTTAAAGAGAGTTTAAATTAAACTTTTGAGACTAGAAGTGCCATTCATAGGAGCTATGTAAGTCATGTATTACAAATAATATATCATACTAAACATTCCTTAATACACAGCTTGAGATATTTGACGGCTTATAAATGACACCAGTACCACACATTAACACATAATTGGCAATTGACAATCAAACAAAAAATTACAATCAAGTATTGAATCAAATTGAATTAAGTATTGTAGTGTTTTCTTTGTTTACATGCATAGAGCCTTGGGATCATCAGATATTACTTATCTATTATCTCTTAGGATGAAAACAAAGATGTATAGCCTACAAGTTATCCATAATTAAATATACTGTCACATAGTTACTTGTCATTTTCATTGGAGATGGCATGTTGGCAATATTTTAAGACAGTTGGACATTTAATTTTTATAGGAAATTTAAGTTTTAAGGTGGTTATTGTATCTATTACAACTTTTACAATTTAAAATCATAAACTAAGGTTTCAAGACAAATCGTTTCAAAGATCAATCATTCTCCTGCTGCATGCAAGAAGTTTAAGATTGTAGCATGTATTCCAGATTTCAATATTGAAATTCAAACAGTAATCCCTCTACCTATTGTTGTACAACTTAGCCTTACCATATTATGTAGCACGAGTCACAAGGAATTTCTAAAAACTAGAAACTAATTTTTACACAACCAATCATAACAGTCAAGGAAGTGTATCATGCAAATGATATTATAATTCTTTCAATCATTTTCTATATTCATATGATTACATCTAATACCATGATGTCCAGCAAAAGATTTTATCAGGATTAAAACCCACATCCCAAGAATCAGGCAACAATGTTCATAAATGGGTAATTTGGTTAGATGCTAGCATTGGCAGATCCAAAAGGGGGGTGCGGGATGCGCACCCCTTCCAAAAGACTTCCAAATATAGATTTAAACAATCAATCAAAAGTTGCAACACCCAAAGGGTTGCACCCTTCCCAAACAAAATTCCTGGATCCGCCCCTGTGCTAGTAAGGTCATTGCTGTCTTAATATATAAATAATCTGCATGATACACTTCCTTGACTGTTAATGGCATAATAACACCTCACAATGTAGGCTCTTGATATGTATACTGTACATACATACTGTGTATGTATGAACCTGAAAAATCTAAACCAAAATGAACATAAGAAAAAATAACCCCCTCCCCAGATCCGCCACGGCAGGGTCACCAATTTTAAATCCGCCTTATCCAACTTAATAGTCTATAGACAAGATTTCAGCATTCCAGCCGTTAAGCTTTTAGAGAATATTAAGATGAAAATAGGTTTTAAAGGTGAGGCCATCAATAGGGGGCCACAGGCTCTAAATTATAATCATCACTAGTTAAGGAGCCTGCACACTGAATTTCAACTTTCTAGACCTTATTCTTCTGGAGAAGAAGATGAAAACAAGATTTAAGGGTGTGGCCCCTATGGCCCTTAGTAGGGGCCATAGGGTTACAAAAGCTATAAATAACAATCCTCTCTAGTCAAGGAGTCAAGGAGTATGTACACAAGGTTTCAAGTTTCTTGTCCTTGTGCTCCTGGAGAAGAAGTCGAAAATGTACAAAGTTTACGGACAAACGGATGCCAGACATCATGCCATGCCATAAGCCCTGTCAGGCCAGATGAGCTAAAAATAGAGAGATTGGTTCTGTAGCTCATCAGGCCACATTATGAATTTTGTTTTAGCGTGTGGTGAATGTGCATTCTTCCTATGTAGGGGCCATAGGGTCACCAAATGTACCATTTCATTAGAATCCCAAATACCTAAGTCCCTGCACAACATTGCACCATTCTTTGTCATTGTAGCAGGGGCAACTCGGTTTCCAATTCTAATTGAGTATGTAGGCAACATGATTGCTTTTCCCTGTAAATCAAAATCCTCACTGTTCAAGGAGTCTGTACACAAGATTTCAGACGGACGGATGGACGTCGGACACCAGGACATGCTGTAAGGCCAGAGGGTCATTTTGATGAGCTAAATATGAATAAAAAAAGCATTGTCAAGTTGTGTTCTCTTCAATAAATCCCCAAATATACAATTATTTTCATTTGTATAATTTAGCGTATACAATATTTCAGTTTTTAACAATCAGGTTTTGTTTAAGATAGAAATCAAAGTGGTCATGATGGTTTCCATTCTTTCCCTATATAACAGAATTACAAAATCTATCTAAAGTGAACTTACACAAAAACAAAGAAGCTGTTAACTGCTTTGACAACATCTTGATACAAAGTTAATTTTCCAACCAGTTATCCCTGAAGCCCCTCTCCACAACCTTGGTTAGACCCTACCAATTCCTCCACTCAAATCCAAAATGGAAGATCTAGCCCTTTCCAAACTCAATTGTATAAGTAATGTCAAGGATTTCTGCTTCTTGTCCATTATCTTTATTTGTTTGTCATGATTACAACAAAAATATTACAAAATAACTTATTTTTAGTGGATTAGTTATTAATATTCTCTGTCACTACTAGGTTCTCAATAACATTTTTTTTAATATTTCATACATAAAATGAATTACATATGTAAGAATCTAGGGTTGATCTTACCATAGAAATTAATTCTGGGAAAATGTATTGAGTATTGGGTTGAAATTAGAGTAACAAATAGAGGTTCATCCTTCATACATGATAAAGAGAATACTCCAATGCTTTTAAATGATATCATGACCCAATGTAAATTCAATGTCCATGTATCTTATTATAATTATGGTATATGTTATTCTAAAATTTAAATAATTTTGTGCAAATTGCTTTTCAAGAATACTGTTCACCAGTTTTCCTGTGAAAGGTTTAACTACATAATTGGATGAATGGGAGACAATATAAATTGCTATAGACTATTTGGTCTTACAGGACTCATGTACTTAAAGAAACTTTTGTTGTTGAAATGATTAATTCAGTTTATCAACTTACCTGGCTATCAAATTAATTTTACAAATGATCACTCATATAATGAGTAACAATATTACAAAATCTCTACTCCCCCCGAATCTATAAAAATAGAGCCATTGGCTCTGTAGCTCATCAGGCATCATATCAAGTTTGCTTTATACAGGCAAGATGAGCTAAAAATGAAACTGATGTTACCTATTGCAAGAAAACCTATAACAAAATTACAAAACAAATGTATTATTATTCAACACTTTCTTGATCGCCAATATCAGACAGTGAAAGAAGTCCACACTAAAATATCCAAGGAGAAATAAATCATCTAATGGAGAAAAATAGGTTGTGACCCCTGTGACCCTATTTGGGGTCATGGGGTCGCGAAATCTACAAATTAGAATCCCCATTGTCCAAGGAGTCTGCACATATCACTTTCAACTTTCTAGTCCTTTTAGAACTGGAGAAGAAATGAAAATAGGTTTTTAAGGTTGTGACCCCTGTGACCCTATTTGGGGTCATAGGGTCACCAAAGTTACAAATTAGAATCCCCATTGGCCAAGGAGTCTGCACATATCATTTTTAACTCTCTACTCCTTTTGGAACTGGAGAAGAAGATGAAAATAGGTTTTTAAAGTTGTGACCCCTGTGACCCTATTTGGGGTCACAGGGTCACCAAAGTTACAAATTAGAATCTCCATATGCTAAGGTACTTGTACACAAAATTTCAGCTATTTAATGTGTATGGTTCATGAGAAGAAGTCGAAAGTGTCAAAAGTTTACGGACTAACGGACGACGGATGAAGGACGGACGCCGGACGACGGGCCATGCCATAAGCCCATCTGGACTTTCAGTCCTGATGAGCTAAAAATCTATACCGAAACGCCGCTACATTTTACAATAAAGAAGTTGATAATCCTTGTCTTCTTGAGGTCCTGATGAGCAAAGAAGTATGTACACAAGACTTCAGTTTCTTGGGCATTTGCTTCTGGATTAAGATATGAAATTAAGATCACAGGGTCACCGAGCCTATTTTAATCCTGATCAGCTAAAGGAGTCTGTACACTATATTTGAGATTTTTAACATCAGTGAATCTGGTAGAAAATTTAAAAAGTTATGGCTGGATGCCGTGACATAAGCAAATCAATCTTTTCAGGTCAGATGAGCTTAAAAATAAATAAGAATTGTTACTTAAGTCCTGCTAACGAGACTTTTGCAAATATTTATTTCAGATAAAGTTTAAAATTCCATGATTCTTCATTATCTTGCTAACCTGAATTTCCTGGCAATTTTCTCCAAAAAAATAGTGTCTTCCCAATCTTCTTGTGTTAAGACATTTTGATTGTAAATATCTGCAAAAATAGAAATGAGTTTCTTAAATGGAAAACATTTGAATAAAAAAAACTAATTTTGCAAAAACAATTCAAAAAATTTCTGAGCATATCTCATATTGTAAAAAGAACTTGTGTGATCATTGATGGATTATTGGCTACATTTTTCATTTGTATTGTTAAAGCAAAACCACCTTTGCCAAGCCTCCTTATAAAACATTTTCCAATTTCAGCAATACTTAAAGATATGTCATTTATTTAACATATAATACAAAAACCTTAGGAAGGCTTGATCTTAACAGCCCTCATTTGTATGGTTTAGTGGTGTCCTAAAAAAGGGGGATCTTAAATATTCATGTATATTATGTAATTAATGAGGGAAACAAAGGTATTATCCTGGACGATGAACAATTAATACTTAGTATTTCATATACATAACCTTGAACATGAACATAGTTTGAGGCTCTCATCAAATGAAGATGCATAAGAGGTTGCCAGTAAATTGTTCTTAATCAGAACATCAAAATCTCAAATACTTACTCTTCAATCAATTCTGGAACATACAGAGTCATTTGAAAACTAGAAAAGAAAATATTGAAAGATATGGAATATGAATATGAATTTGAATTATATTTGATTCCAGACTCTGTCCCCAATTCAACTTTTGATATGCCAAAATACTACTGTATATATAAGCATTTATGGCACTTTATAAGCTGTTGTTACACAGGTCTAGCAGATTGTATATATAACGATAAAATAGACTGATTAGATATATTGAAACAAAATATTAAATACATTTTATTACAAATTTTAGATTCGTTTTTATAAATATACTTTCCATATATATTCCTAGTTAAAAATAAATTTTAAAAATGATTGCTATTACTGGTAATCAAAACAAAAATACCTTCTTGTCCTAAGCTAGCCCAATCAAATTCGACACTACAATAACCTGCATTTGATATTTTCAACAGAATATTTGAATACTGTAGTCGTGAAAGCTCACCTTATAGTGATTTTTCTCCTTTCGAGGGGCACATTGCCAATGTCAGCACTTGAGTCATTATTGTCCAGAATAGAAGCTTTGCCAATGAACAGTGTTTTTGTTTTGCTGATTCAGCCAAAATTTTAAGCTTGCGGAAATCTCTCAGTTCCTGCCTGGTCTAGATTGGATATATCACAATAATCTATATTCAAAAACAGCTCTTGTTCATTGGATTCATTGGGCGGAACGAGCTGCAACTGGAAGGTCTCTGACGGTGTCTTCGACCCCACGTGTTGTTGTTTACTAACATAGCTACAAGCACTGTGAGGAGCTCAAGAAACGTGTTCGGAGTTTGCTCCCTTGCATATTTGCTGCGGTTTGTTCAGGTCAAACGAATGTCAAGGTCATCAATGGCTGACAAGTTGACAGGACAGCCGCCGATTTTACAAATTATGTCTGCTGGCTATCGAAGAAATGATACATGGACGTTGTTCTCATTATTGACACCTGCAGACTGATGTTGCCGATCGAATCGAACACTACATAGGTGTTGTCATGTTCTCTTAAATTAATAAACGTCCATAAAAGGTAAGTTTTGGTTGTTTTTCGTGAGTGGGGATTTTGGCGTAAAACTCTTGAGGTAGCGATTTTAGAGATGTCGTCGCCTGTAACTTTTGTAATAATGATCCGATTTAAATAGTCGATAGCTCGTTTTGTAGGGAAAACATTTAGCTTTCGATTGGTTGTCTTGAAATTTTCCCAAAAAATATTTTCGATTTTTAATTTGACTTTGTTTGAGTGTTGTCCGATCATTGCGATACATCCCTTTCCTTATATATAGTATTAGGGTAGGGTCTATGAGTATGTATGTCTTTCTAACGCTGTATTTAAGCGATACATGTCCCTGTGCCTAAAAAGGGATAAGCACATTTATCTTTCAAGCCAATCTGTATGAACTAAGTAGCCCTGTAAGTGATGCTCGATTTGTTCATCGAAGAAAAGGTTAAAACTATCTCTGTATTAATTACTGTCCTGTTCTGGCTTAAACAGATTAGAGAACTTACTCACCTCAGAAAGAAGGGACTGCCTCTATTTGAGGTAATAATTAAGTGTTGTGAGAGTTTGTTTTATCATCTAAAACCCTTTAGGTAGACTTCCATGAAAAAAAAACCCCAAACATATTTGATATCCACTATCTTCAGACTCCAAAAGCTTTGATATCATACATAGTAACAGATTCATGATGGGAACTATTGTACATCAATCGATTACTTTAAACAGCTGTGTTGTAAAGTAACTTGAAATAACACAGTAATGTTTTTATATATATTACAAATAGTTCTTCTTATTTTCTCAGTAATGAATTCCATACACCAGAAACGAATGTTGTAACAATGATTGCCAAACAAAATAGTGAAATGTATCTCATTTAAAGACCTCAAATGTGGAGAATCATTAACACAATCAAGAAGACAATGAGTTATTTTATGGATGATCAACTTCTTTATTGTAGAAAGTAACCACGTTTTGGCATACATCCGTATATCATTTTTATCAAATAATATATGTTAAGCACACTGCATTGCCTCTAACTACCAGGTTTCAAATACAACTTGTAAAGGATACCTCCTCTCAACCGAATCCAGCAATGCACCTGCCGAACAAAGGTTTTGTTGAACTATACAAGCGTTGAAATGTATTTAAAAAGTTGTTTATAATGAAAACATTCTGGTTAATGTTGACAATTACCCTTCATCCCCCCCCCCCCCCCCCCCCCCCCCCTCCTAAGGTTTTAAAAAAAATTTCTCCCGTGTACCAACTGTTCATGTAGATTGTATTTTTATTAACCTATGAAAATATCTTACTGATCATTCTCTGTAAGATTATAATTACCTATAACTAGCAATAATCTGGAATAAGACATAAATGAAGCATATGATACATCAGACGGGATCGATATTTAGAGAATTTGACCCTCACACTTGCATCACATCCCTTCTCTAAAAAACATCAGTTTGGATTAAGGCATGATTAGGGAAGGTGTATGTGGGATCTACCTAGACAGACCCTTGGATCAATAGATCTTGTCTGTAGAAATAGACGACCACATTTGACCTTTGTTAACTAGGTTTTCTGCGAAATGAAGAACAAATCAACTAGTGCAAGTACTCATTGACATTTCAAGCTTTGTTCTCAGAATGTGAATGAATTATTTCCACGAAATTTGATTATGATATAGGAACTGAACATATGCTCTCAGAAATAATAATTAATATCAGAAGTTATATGTTGTTTCATCTTAGAACATGTATAGAGAAATACAACTGTGATGTCATTATTTTCCAAACCGATACAATGTAAATCGATTGGCATATAAACTCTCTCTGAGTCAATGATTAACAATCATTTATACAATACATAGTGACTGGCACGATGGTGTTTCTCTTTTTGAATGTGAGAATCTCACAGATTAGCAGCAGTAATTGTAGATCTGTAGAAGAATTCCGTGCCCGGCAAACTTAGATTTTTCTCCTTTAACTGATCTACTTAATATCAGAAGACAACTTGGGTAAGAAACCCGTTAAACCAAAATCTGATTTTTGATGCCCATCTGTGTATTTAATTTTCAGCTATCGACCATAACCGAGAGTTAAGAGTTATCAAATTAGCTTACAACGTTTGCAGATGGATTAAGTATTCATGAATAACAAATTTCTCAAAGAGCAAACCACTTCCTCTGGGGATAGAAACCAATCTGAATTTCGTTTTTTCCACATGAGACTGTTGATAATAAGCCAAGATCAAACGATGTTGCCTTTGAATATAAATTGGTCTTGTGTTACAAAAAGAGGTTTTGCAACTCAACCAAAATTCCAAACTTCCATCATAGTGCATTATTTTCAAGCTGGAGGATTATGTAAGAGGTATTGGTGGATGTAGTGCCTGAAAAGTCAAACTCTGAGATCTGAGAATGTAAACACTTTTAAACTAGCATTTAACGAGACCGTTCAGTAAACAGATGCTCATTACAGTGAGAGTTGACAGATATCTCAATACTTTCCATCTTCGAATGGATTATCATCTTTTTATGAAAAACCTGCATCAAGCAGTAAAACAACTGCCAAATGACTGCGTTTTCATCCTCATTTAAAGCAAATATTAATCATATATTTGCCGATAAAGGATATATACGTATCTAGATATGTATATATATAATTGAATATAGCACATGGGTATAAAATGAAGCTTAATGTAATGACCATAACGTGATTATAAGATTATTATTGAATAAATATTATATACATATAAGATAAAATACCAAGAGGTTTGGCTGGAAATTTCAGTATAATTCCCCATATATTTCTCAAACTCTCCTAACGCTAGCTCCATTACCCCTTCGTCTCTTTCTACGTTTTCTATTCTCGTCCAACGTCGCGTGTATAATAGCATTCATATTCCCAAGTGATTCAGAAGATTGTTATATGAAATATATCATCTTCCTTGTTGGAACTCCTAACTAGCAATCATGCTGCGGTGTGCGTGATTTGTTTCCATATTTAAGTTATTGACGCCTCGGAAGCTGGATGAAATAAGATAACCATCATGGAAGCAGCCAGTTCTGTTCTTTATTACAGTTTTTGTGGATCAATAGTTTATTGGTATATCATAGATTATGTGTCTTTTTTGCATTTATCCAATTGATTGCCCAGACACTGCAGACAGACGCTTTGAAAATGGAATCGAATAAAGACACTTTTAATTACCCGAAGAACTTACCACTGAAGAAAGCTGTTAAATGTGGTAATAATAAGTAGTGTAATACTTTCAAATGTCCTTAAACCTACGAGGAAAAAATCGTTTCCATTCACAATGATAACATTGAAATAGATAAATAGAAAACATAACAGAGTCTAATATAGCAAACAAATTAAAATACCTTATTTCAAGATTTGAATGCAAAGCAGAAACCAGAAACAGCATGCACTATGAGAGTACTTGAACAGACATAAAAGTAAACGCATCACACCCAGTACACTGTTGACATTCAAAGTTGCCTTTCTTCGGTAGTAGTCTTTTATTATTTTTTATTGAATTTATGTTCCTTAATGTATCAAAGTATCAGTGACATCAGGTGATTACAAAAGGAATATACAAAGTATATTTAGTATAATGTACAAGCAAAAAGAAAGAGATAACTCATATGTACCAGTAATAAATCTTGCATGAATGTGCTATCATGAAAAATGTATGTCCCATGCAGCAGTTATGAAACACAATTATTAGATATAGCTTTGAATGCATCCATCGTAATGCGAAAATCAATACTGTGAACTCATACATGTGATATGTTTCTCTACAACTGCATATTCAAGTGAAACTTTCTTACACAATCTGCACATCAAATTGGGGTATGACGTGAGTGAAACTCTTGAAATATGGTATCTTTCAATATTGAATACTGTTACTAAAATATCCAACGAATTGATGGAATTGTGGAATAGACTGATAAAGATTCATATATGACTGTACTTAACTTTAAAACACAAACAGGGATGCTTTTTGCAAGATATTCATTTGTAGAAAAAGATAACACGTACATTAATCCGTAGTTGTTTCCAGGAATCAGAAATATGAAATGGTGATAAGTCATGAGTGAACGTAGTATACTATACAATATAGCTTTCTAAGAGTCTTCATCTGATCAAGTACTTTTACTCAAATATACAACGAATCAATTGACATTGTAGCTTAGCTCGTAGCTGTGTAAATAAATAAGCATCGAGACGTTTCCTTACTATTTTCAAGAGATCCAAACATATTACAAATCTAAAAGAAATGCTAAAAAGAATTGAATAGATCAAAAAAGGGTAATGTTGACAATGAAGAGTTATCTCCCCTTGATGTTAAATCAAAAAGGCTAACTTGACTGTGACTATCTCTGTTATCGTCATGTGCCATATTTGTGTTTCTTTTGAATCTTATTCAAGTGAATATCAACTATAAAATATATATAATATCTAACAAAATCTTAATACGATACATGCATTTTTCAACTAAAGAATAAGTATTTTTCAAATATCGTATTTTCAAAAAGCTAATTTGTATGAATTTACTTCATTTTACTTCCAGCCCTTTTTCTTGCATTAGTTAATTTCTATACTGCAATGCCCTAATAAAAAAAACATGAAATTAACAATCATATTCACAAATGAACTTTAAAAACAGCTTTATTAATTATTTTATGTTCACCATTGTGTGCCCAACGGGAGGGCTCTTCTTGAGCAAATACTGTAGTGACATGGTATTTTTATGACAATTTTGCACCACAATCCATTTGAATTTTTTAGAAAATAAATAATGGATATCTGTCTTTTCTTGACTAAAACCATGTTTATCTCATCGAGTAAGGTAGAAAGTTTATATTTTCATATATTTAACTTTTCTATTTTCTATTCTTTTTCTATTTCTATATTATAATTCAATTCCGGTACTTTTAATTTGTCCAAATTCCAGGACTTTTTTTGTAATAGTTATAAAAAGCTCCATATTTTAACCATTAACTTTCATCTGCAATCTGCTTGAAAATCTGTATACAAATGAGACCTGACTATTCATCACATAAAATATTATTTTCAGTAATTGCCAATTAAAGACACAATAATCATTGCTGCACATGAAAGGTATTTCAACAACCGATCACACAATTATCTACACTTAGGATAAATTGCTGGAAGATTGCTTGATATACATTACGGAGAAATAATGCTAGCCATTGAAGCCTTTGTTGTCAGTTGACCGTAGAGCCATTACAGCTTGATTGACAGTTTGTTAGTGTTACAAGGGGAGATAAGTTCTTTCTCAGCAGAAGATGACAGTCACTCATTACCCTGTCCTGTATAGTCGGCAATTCACATGTAATTCTACTCAACATTTACATTAATGCAAAAGCAACTTTCTTAACTCAACAAACCAAATATTTGCTCACGAGGACATCAAGGAACAACTGATAACACATTATTGTTACTTACAAACAGTATGCTCCGATAAACCGAGACAAGATGTAGTATGTGAGACTTCAAATACTGGAATCTTTGATTGTAGATAAGTGCAATTAGCGATATTTTCATTTCCAACATCTTCAAGTATATATTGATCAGTTGACTCAAGAATAAATTGATCAGTTGACTCAAGTATAATTCTTTCATTAATTAGCCACTAACATTTTGCATATTTATTCATATCAGACACCAGTATTTACTACAAATACCACCATTGGGCCAAACATGTCACGAGTCGAGATCAATCATTCATACCTAACATCACTCCTTGAAAACTTGCTGGGTATAAGCCTCGTACAGTTACTTTGATGGACGTCTGTATTAGTCAATGGCTGTACTGACATGTCAGCGTGACTGACAATACTCGTTTTAGTATCTAAATAAGAGGTAATTTTGTTCCCCAATACAATTAGTCTGCAGAGATCTGAATATCTTCGGAATCAGTCAATATATTGGGCATCTATCTCTACACAACTGACCCAATATTTACGACAATGGCTTCTGGAACTGATTACACAACATTTGATATATCTTGCTGGAATCAAGGGTGAATGTCTGTAATTACTGACATTGATAGATATGCCTATTGATCAATCTGTGGAGAGGAGATGTCAGTGATTGATCATTCACTGAAATTATAAGGCTCTTCTGTACTGTCCAAGCTTCTTTATCGATAATCTTGTGTATAATTAGGTAAATAAAGCGAATAATGCGTTGTCTTCGGTTAAGGTTTTTGGCAGGAGATTAAAAAATGTTTCCCCAACTATTTTGTTTAAGATCTTTGATATTCAGATAAAGCCTATTATTCTGTATGCTTCAGAAATATGGGGTTTTCAGCCATGGCATGTTGTTGAACAGTTTCATATTAGATTCTGTAAGTATGTGTTGGGTGTAAGTTATAAATGCTCTAACGCTGCTGTCTTAGATGAATGTGGTAGAAATTATATTTTCGTTGACACCTTATTACGTGTTATAAAGTATTGGTTTAACATTTTACATTTTTCTACGGATAGATATCCTAAGCAGTGTTATATTATGTTCCATAACTTGGACAAAGTTGATAGGCAGACTTGGGTATATTTTGTTCGAAAGACTTTCTTCAAGTATGGTTTTGGTTTTGTGTGGAAAGCCCAAGGTGTGGGTAACGAGGAGCAGTTTTTGAAAGAATTTCTTCTAAGAATCAGTGACTGTCACAAACAATTAATATTCTCTGAAATGCATAACTGTTCTTCACTGGATCTTTATTCAAGTATCAAAACTGTATTCTGAATGGAACCTTATTTATCATTTGTGAAATCTAAAGATGCAAGGCGCAGATTGACAATGTTACGCATCGGTGCACTTCCAATATACAAAAATACAGGTAGATTTGATGGACTTCCAAGGCACCAAAGGCGTTGTTATATTTGTAATGATAACGTTGTAGAAAATGAATTTCATTTTCTATTCGAATGTAAAGTCTTTCATGACTTGCGCTGCAAATATTTCAAGGCACTTCCAAATCACATTGATCAACATTACTTTTTAAATATTCTACAATGTACTAATTATTCTGTAACAATAAGCTGTTCTAATTATTTAAAAGAAGCACTGTCACTCCGAACTCTGTACACCTGACTGACAATTGCTGTTTATTTTGTATTGTACGTGGGCGTAAGGCCTTTTTGCAAAATAAACTTGATTGATTGAAAGAGTATAGAACAAAATCCTTTATTGAAATGCGACTACGAACCCATGTGATAAAGGCACATCAGTTGTGAAGAAGAACTCCCAATTTTAAACTTCAAAGTATGATACTTTTAATTGTATGACTGGTCAAATACACGAGGGTCCCAAAACAGCTTTTTCAATTTTATTTTTGGTCATATTTTTTTCATTGAAAATTTTTTTTTTTATAAAATAAACTTAAGTTGTTATAAGTATAAAAACTTTATAGAAATTAATTTGTTCATGCATTTTGTCTGTAAGTTGGTTTGAAAATAAGCATAGGGCCATTTATCCTATCTCGTTCAGATAAGGAGATTTTTTATAAGGCGTTATTTGAAAGGCGTGTTTTTCAAAAGCGTTAACAGATATAGCTTTGAAATTATAAAGTTAGTCCAGTAATCCCTTGAAAACATGACATCACCCTGTTTCAGCCGTAACTATCGTAGCTTAAGCTATCATGCATTTTATATAGTATCATTTCTTTTTCCCCTGAGTGTATATGGAAAAGGGAAACGTTATCACCGCTTTCATCCGAATTGGGCTATATAACAAGCAGTAAATTATGTGTCTGGTATGTTTCGCCACTAATCAAGTCATTACCTTATCGTGGTGGTTTTGATGCCTCAGCGACACCGATAGCTATGCTGAAGCTTACGTGGTTCTGGTAGGGTCATCGTAGCTTGTCACTTTGACGGATAGAAATCAGACCTATTTAAATCGTTATAAACCTATAACCTACTTTGCCTTCTTTTCGTCTTTTCCCTAATCCTATGGATCATCTAAATCCCTGATATGTCTTCCTTCATTTTGAAGGCAACATCCATTTATAAATTAGTTGAAATATTACTGACAGACGGACCACCCCAACGCACTCACTGGTAGTTTATATTTGATATAAGTTGGAATTGCTTAAAGAGTCAGTTACTAAACTTACTAATTAATTAATCGATTAATTGAGGTCAACCAACAAAGACAAAAAAAGAGTGTCTGTGATTGGCTGTAGCAAGGGAGTAACAATAGGTTATAAATTATTCCTCGATAGTAAATGCAACTGCCACAGTGATTTTAACACTATAAGCCATGGTTTGAAAGATGTAAATCTTCTCAATTTTCAATTCAGGTTCTTCCGTAGAGATATTTACACCAAACAAATTATTAAAAATAATATTGATTGATACAACCTTGTGCAGCTTCTGTGGTGATCATTCTTGAGCACTTGCCTTGTACATGTACATTGGGAATGTTGTTGGTAAAAAACATGCGAGGTGCGGCTTTGCGTTCAGACCCAATATAGAGGATTTCTTTTTTCCGTTAAGTTAATATTTAGAATGTTTTATTCCTCGGAACTAGGCCGATTTTAATGAGACAGTCCGAAGAAGTTAAACATGTTCGTCATTACATTGTCCGCCTAGATACTTAATATGATGAGGTCCCTGTAACGTTCCCATGAGATTGAGAAGATGAAATGTTGTGTTTTCATAGCTGACAAACACTAGTTGGATTCGTTACAATGTTAATTAATATTTTAAATAATATTAAGTTTCAAGTATTGTTAAGAGAGCAATACACATCTTTTTTTAATGGCAATGTACCTATACATAATTCATTGCATCTGCCTGTAAGTATAGAAATTACATCCAGGTAAATGTTTTTATATGGATATTAACTAAAATGTTTGCATTTCACTCCCTTATGTCATGAAAAAATACTCATGAGCAAAAGTTTATCAAGTTCGTCATGTAAAATAGTCTGACAGTTTCAGAACACTAACGTTTGTTTTAATATAAAATCAATATAAAACTTTTTATAGCTGACAGGCATGACGTCCCTTTAACTTACTCTGTTGTTCCCATGGGATTTACAAGATGTGTTTTACAGCTGACAAACACTAGTTTATATTTACAAAAAATGTCATACAGGACGAGTCTTATCATACAGGACAGCATTATCCAAAATACTTTTCTTGCATTGTCAAACTGTCATATACATTGTATATCCGCTTAGATATTTTGCATGATGTTCCCATGATATAGAGAGATGAAATGTTGTGTTTTTATAGCTAACAAACACTGGTTTAGATTTGTAACAACTGCTTCCACAGTCTCAAGATACTTTCCTCGGCTTCTAGTCGCTTTAACTATAAGACGAAATGACATGATCTCCAATAAAGATTTGAATTATCAGATATAGGATAATAACTTCTGACGACCTTAAACAACTATACATTGTAAGATGAAATGACATGATATTCAATAAAAATTAAAGTTTTAGATATAGAATAAGAACTTCCAAAGATGTTGAAAATACATCAAGTACATTTATTAAAATGAAATACAGGTTAATACGGTGCAAACATAATCTATATTTTAAGAAAAAGCAGCGGAAAGTCATTTTTTCACCGCAGTTACAATATAATCCAAGTTTTTACTGCTTTGAGAAAAGTAGGACGGAACCTATTGCCTCCCTTTGAAACAGTAATATTTCCCTTTGAGGAAACCGACTGCATGCCTCGCGTTGGTTAGGATTGAAGAAAAACGATCCTTTACGATGTTTTTGGTATGGAGCTATTAGCATTGTGCAGTGGCAATGTATCTTTAAATATGGAAAAGCAACCCAGAGTTCATATCTTGTTGCTGTAGTTAATCATTGTTCTCCCACAAAATAAATTTACAAAGCGAGAGATCTGTCAATCGACATAGCGCTTCACTCACTGTATCGGTTTACGTCAAAACTGACTAAAGGCCGACACATTGACCTTATGTATTGGTCATTTAAACTTTTATTATCATAATTCAATTGGTCTAAAGCAACTCCCTCCATTAAACCCATTCTGCTTTGTCAGTATATTCGTGTATCCACATGCCTCCTGACACACCCTGATACCGTTCAAGCCAAATGCCTCATATCGTTCTCTATGTAAGATGCGAATTTGATAGATGGGTGCAAAGATGAAAGTTTTCAGTTATTTGGTTTTGCTCAAGCTAGATAACTTACATATACATATATAGTGTCAACGGTCTTCATTCCAGCATGTAAGAATCACGCCAAACCCGCTCTACTTGTTCTAAATCCTGAACAAAGTAAAGACATAACGGATTGTATAGAGGCGCCTACAATTATTGCTGGGAGAAAGCCCGCAACATCATTGCGGCTATGCATTGCGGTGAAACCTGCGAGTATCGGCTGGAACTAGCTAACCTTACTGCGTGTAAAACAGTTGTCAACTGCAGACAAAGATGCCGAGCCCTTGGCAGGTTTTGAACCACGGACCCCTTGATCCACGAACGTGATAACAAATGCGCTATCCCGCCCCCCGGGTTGAATAGAATAGGAGTTAGTGAGTAAGTGATTAAGTTAGGGAATAAAGTGAGACTTTTTCAGAGCCAGTTGTGGAATATTTCAGGAAGATAAAATATGAAGCTCTAAACTATGACTTATTATACCAACGCAGTGCATTCCACGGATGGTTGACTTCATTTCGTAACGTTTTTCATTTTCAGTGAATGAATGGTTTACTAGAGAGAGAAAATGTATAAATATACAAACAAGAAGTCTCACCCCAAGTCCCGAGAGGTAAAAATAGATTAGCGAAATCAAGGTCTCGAACTCCGTACAATTGTGTAATTCTGTAAAACAAGCTGTAGGCATCGCTTTATCTCAGTGCCTGTGCTGAACTATATTTATCCACCTTACATAACCAGAATTAAAACAATTTCCATTTTATTTACAGAAGAAACAATTCTTTTTTCATTGATTAAACAATTTTAGAATTCCGACTCGTTTGACTAAAACTTTGGTCACCTCTGACTCGTGCTTAAGTGAACATCACATGTCCAAGGTTGCCGAATCATTGGATCAAAGTCACTTGAAGCCAATAATTGTTGAATGTCAGTGATAACAGCTATTTACCAAGTAAACGCCAAGCAGCGGATACAACGCATTGTGTGAAGGGAGGGAAATAAACCACCATTCACTGTACAAAAGACCTTTTTTATCCGGTAATGATACATTGCTGACTGTAAGATATCCCGGCTTGTTGGAGTTGTTGGAGAGGCCATATTTAAGGATTCAGCCATCAGGCTGAATCCTTATCGTTATTGGCGTGTTTTTTTTTTGTTTTTTTTTTGTTTTCCCCCAAATTTTGTGAACAAGATTCAGCTAAAACGGCTGAAGCTATCGAAACGAAATTTGACATGCTGGTAGACCTTGTTGAGAAGACGCGACACGAAGCTTTTGGGACAATTCGCCCCATACATTAAAGGTCCAGTTCGATTCCAAAATCGAAAAATTAACATTGATTTTTTCAAAATGCACTTAGAGACCTGAATTTGTTTTAAAGATGCGCAATCAAAAATAATGAAAGTAATAATCGAAAGTATATCATGACAAATTTGTAGGTCACGTGGTTCGGCCGCCATCTTGATTTTAAGCACATTTTGCAAAAGTCTGACCCCATGCACACTTGGCGATTCACCACTCGGTAACTACTGTTACCAGAAACATGATATTTGCACACAATGTAGCTAAGACCCTGGCCTATAACAAGTTTGTTTTAAAATTTGCAAATTAAAAATACTTTTTGTGTAATAACCTTTTAAAGTTTGACAATTTTAAAAAAATATCAATTTTCAAGGGCAGATAACTCAAAAACATGACCGACGAATTTCATGATTTTTGCATGAGAGATAGACATGACCAAGCTCTTTACGATAAAGAAATAAAATCACTCGTGAACAGTCATTCCCGGTAGCCATGACACATTTTTCCAACATAGGGTCAGCTACGTCAGAAAAATTGTAATTGAACCTTTCTAATGTTACTGTACTTTATCCTGTAATGATATTTTCATGAAACTTTCAGGCATGATAGATGACATTATCATCTGTGCAACCATTATGTACATTAACACCATACAGCGCTGAATCCGTTTGTCGTCGCTTGCGACTATATTTTACTATTGTATTTCTCGAAGTACAGTCAATTTCAATCAGACTGTCAAAGGCCGCCAATTCATTTGATAAACATCACTTGAAGTCAATAATTGTTTAATGTCATTGGTACAGTCATTTACAAAGTAAATATCAAGAATTTTGTGTGGTTATCAGCCTGTGAAGGGAGGGAAATAAACCACCATTCACAACAGGGGAAACAATGCCTTACCACCTTAATGAACGTTTACTGCAACAACATACATGTAGATACGAAAGACCGTTTTCATTCAGTTAATGATACATTGCTCTCTCGTCCTCTACAATTCTAAGATCAGTAGCACATCTATCAATGTCAGTAATAACAGTCTTTATGTCCACTATAACCAAGCATATTGTATGGTGCATTG
This sequence comes from Steromphala cineraria, assembly GCA_916613615.1. Classification (NCBI taxonomy): domain Eukaryota; kingdom Metazoa; phylum Mollusca; class Gastropoda; order Trochida; family Trochidae; genus Steromphala; species Steromphala cineraria. Next base: position 50,238,200 of record OU744723.1, read on the forward strand.
AATATCAGGTAATCAATTTCTCCTGTTTGCTGTCAAGAACCGATTTGCTAAATATTGGCTTGGGTATGTGAAGACAGATGCCTGAAACTTTGTCTGATTATATCTAAATTGCTTTACAAATACCGTTGGTAGTGTTACTGACAGATTAATGGAAGACTGTCCACTTATGCAGAGAACGAAATTACACTCTCAGTGAAATAACAACAATTTTCATGTCAGCAAAGACATCGAGTAACAGAAACGTCAATCACAGTCAGTCTGGAGAATCTTTCATCCAGCAATTTACCAACAAGTGCTCTTGGGTATGGTTGATTGTGTAATCATTTCAAGGATTGCTCATTGTTTGTTGCACACATTGAGCGTTGACGGTGAAGCAGTTATTGATTGAATCCAAACATGAATTATGTGATGTCAAATACAGATTGTTTGTGTCTCTGACAGTTTGAAATGAGCGCGTTTTGTTACAAAGTTACAAAGTTTAGTACTGATAATAATGATCAGAAACATAGTAACAGCACGACGTCGTAACATGGGCAACCAAGAACACCAACATTTATAACATTCTGGTCAACACATTTACTGTTTAATAAATAACACAACTCTATTTGTAGAAACCTTTGTTGTTTTCACTATAATTTGAAAACCCTGTCGATTATAACCCATGTTTCTTAATAATAATAATAATGATGTGAGGAGAAGGGGACTAACCAATGATATTTTACTATGGAAATATTTTATTTTATTTTCTGCTACCTTGACTACGAATGATCACGTTGTATTCCCAAATTCACAATTATAATATATCCAAACATACAAAACTAAAACCAAATTGATCTCACTTCCCTCAACATTATAACATTCAAAATGATTTATTAACTTACTTTAGAAATCGATACAGAATGTTCAGTTCAGTTCTACTGTATTTCATTGAGCGCCTGTAAGTTTGATTCTTGGAAGATCAACGGTAAAAGACATGTGTATCGTGAAGTTTCATTGTCAAATACTCTGAAGTCAATGGACATTATTGATAATGCGCGTCTTTACGTCATAAGGTTCCGCTGCGTCGGGAACAGTGTTTTATTATTGGGCTTGAATGAAAATTTTATCATCATGGTTGATGTAATTATGCTTTAAAATATGATATTACATCCTATGAGTCTAATCTTTCGCAGAGTGGTAAAGTGTGATGCGCGATACAGAGTGCTAACTAAGCCTTTCCTTCTCAGGTTTTGGGTTAAATTAGCACTCTAAGACAAGTTAAATAACTGTCATTTAGTTAAAACCATAGGACAAGATGGTAGTTACATTTCCTCTTAGAGTCACGGTGCTCATTAGAGGAGGAAGCATCACTGACCAACCTTCAGGGCAAATCGATAACTCCTTGCAGTTGCACCAGTTGATAGGCACTTAAAACCTTTTTCGTCAGGATGAAAAGACCAATAAGGCAAATTTAGAGGTAACTTCAAAGGAAAAGCGGAAGCTGTTATTTTTGTAGCTCTTGTTAGTGAAGGTGTATATTAGCAGAAGGCAGCATTAGAGATTTTCCTGGAGAAAGTGGTCGATATTCTCACTTCCTTAGTAGTTAACACTTCAAACTTCTTTTCAGTTCTTAGTCGATATAAACCACCAAGGACTAAATTTAAACACAAATATTTTTAAATTACATGTGAGCAGTGTGCTATGAACATTTAAGATTGTTCTTACGTTTTGACTCTTTTATGCCTCTCAGCGTTATCATTTAATAAAGGAAATACTGTTTATAACTTGAAATAATGAATTTGAATGGCATAATAATCAAAATTAAAAAAAGGATATATTTATTGTATAATATGTAAGTATAATATTTATGCCGGTTAATATGTTAACTGCTTTTCCATTAAAAATAAAACCGGTTTCTATACAGTTTATAACTTTGGATAATATAAAATTCGTTTGATGCCGTGAAACATGCAAAGTGTTTCAATTCTAACAACACGAATATTCCTCAAGGACGTCTTCTTCTATAATATTGTGTTCACCCTTGTTCTCAGAAAAATATTTAACTGAATTAGAATACTAAAAGGAATCTTTAATAATTTTGTGTGTGGATAATTTGAAATTATGCATTCAATTGAAAATGCCGAGGTGAATAAAGACCGTTAGTCAAATAACCTAATTATTTTCGACTTCAGTTTTTCAAAATGTTTTCATATGCATTATTTCTTAAAAAGGACTTTCTTAGAGTAAGATCCATAAAAAGACGACTCCTTGGAGCAGCTATTCCCATGGGTGATGGTGTAGTGTGGGAGAAACCTGCTGCCGTGGTGGTCCTCTAAATCAATGATTAATAGCATGGTCGGCTTTGTCATAATCTTGCATTATTCTTTCCATAGCAGAAAACTCTACACTTGTGTTGCCAAGGCTGTCACCTATGGTTTGAGTTTCAATAGATTGTAGTATATTAAATCGGTATGTGAGTGATATTTTGTATCCAAGGGTTAATCCTAGATTCGAACCCCTATGTATTTTATGTTGAGGATGTATTCTCTCTTACAATTAGACAGGGTTGATCAAACAAGCAATACTTCTGTTTCATTATAATTTCTACTCTTTCTACTGTATCGTGAGTGGATAAACTGTTACTGGAATGGAATACTTTTCTGTGGTTTTGAAATTACACTGATAATCAGTTATTATATTCCTCCCATGACATTCACTGGTTACAACCCTCTCGTTCTGGTAATTCATATATTCAAACTCATATATCGTTAATTTATTATGTCATAGACACTCATATGATATCCTATATATATATGTATGCACATTCTGTTATTTATGTATTCAAAATTCTCTTTTTATCTTATGGTCATTACAGCACGAAATGTGAAACGTTAATCATGTTATGAGTTTTCTTTATTGATCGAATAAAACTAATATTTGTAAACATATCACACTCCAGAGTTCATTATACTGATAAATCACTGCCATATATTCATCCAAAGCAATATTGAACCATTGTGGCGGATACATTTTGTATCTAATTGTAGCTCCCTAAAACATTCTACACTATCATATTTTTTATTATATCCATAAAGACGATGAGGATGACTTTCATTGTAGCAATAACTTCTATGAGCCATTATTTGATATTATCTTTGCATTTTCATGCACTTAGAAAATCGAATAAACAGCAATCTTCTTATTGATCAATTAGTTGGTGTACAGATGTAACAACTTTGTAAAAAATAGAACTTTGTTAACTTAATCTAAGTCTCTTCAATTCTGTTTGAAATAGGGGGGGGGGGTATATGATCTGTAATGGCTGTTTTATTTCTAAAGGTCAAAGGTAACGGACATGATCAAGAAAAAGAAACGCATTGCTATTATTTTTGCATGCATTAGGTCAATTCCTCGCTTGAATGCATTTCATGCACACTTAAACATTGAAAAATATGTCACTACTTTATGAGTGATACAATAGATCTACATTCTGACATCCCTTGTTTTAATGACAATAAAGTCAAATTAGTGGATGTTCCTTAAACTTCTTTTATCCCTGTGCTTAAATGCATCAGCTAAATAATTTAATATACCATTGTGCTGAAATACATCAGATGAATGATTAAAGCTCTTGACGTCAATCTTTGATTTTATTGGTGGAAGACAAAAACTGATAAGATATGGAAACAACGTTTAGACATATGGTAAAATAAGTTGCCCATTATGGTTAACAAGATATTGAAAACCGTATGCAACATGGTGTCTCCTTATAAAAAACACAGATGACTTAACAAAGCCTATTATGTTTTATTTTGAGACAGAGAATTGTATATGTTTTTTAAATTCTTCAGGAAACCTATCTCTTCAGGTTTGTATGCACTTATGCAGTACAATTATGTTCAATAACATATCAAGTTTTAATCTTAGTAGACTACAAAACCCTATAAAAGTCATCTTTGTATTTGCATTGACAAGTTCTTAAAGGGGCAGTAGCACGTTTTTTGATAATTTTATATTTTAAAATTTTCACTGATATTTCTATGTTAGTGCTGAATGTATTACTTTGATAGTGTCATAAATCTCATTACACAAGCCAATTAGCCATAGTCAGAGGACAAAGTATGAAGATTCGCATATAATCCATTGGCGGCCATTTTTGTGTGAACACCTTTAATTCACTTTTTGTAAGAAAAAGAAATCGCATGGCTAAACTTTACGATATATTTTTGAATTATTACTGCTCCATTTAGTTTAAATACATTGTCTTTAAATTGGAACCGTTTATTTTCATTTTCCTGACATCACCTAATATACCCCATAAAAACGTGCTACTGCCCCTTTAAGCAAGCACAAAGTCAAATCTTTTCATTTCACAATGCCACTAATGTGCCACTTCATTTTCCACATAAAATCAAAACTTTTCTTTTACTTTCCTTTTCAATTTAACAGTTTCCCACCTTCATTCAAGTTTTGCTGTCAGGCTACTACTTTGTATCTCTATGTTCCGACTGTCTGTAGCAATTAAACGGAGAAATTGTTCCAAGGTTCAAGTTATGCACATGTTGACATTTGATTGTCTGTTTTAGTTATGTCAGCCAACAATAAAGATCAACACATTTTCAACACAAAACATCAAGTAGCCAAACCAAAAAAACTCAGATGATACAATGAGATAAACAACAGACTTTTTGAGGACACGGGTCTGCCCAAGGTCCATAAACCAGATAGAAAGAGCAATTCCCAGTTGTTATACTTCTTGTAAACAGATCCATTATTTCCAGTAATCTATTGTTAATGATTATAGAGACAACAGTAAGAGAGCAAGTAATGGCAAGTGTAATGTAATTTCATGTTATTATTTACCCTTGATTTGAGATCCAATACTTCTTATCAGCACCACCTGGTACTATGATGATATTATGCACTATTTATGGAAGGTAATTTGCTGACATTGAAGTGCCACATAAACCTTATTCTTTACGAAGACAATTTGATGAAAAACATAATCCTACCAAGAAGAGATCATGTTTCTGACAACAGTGTGGACATCTTAATGATTTAAATGACTACTTTATGGTCAAAGCTTGTATGCAGACAAAATATCCTTTTGACATGTATCATAAACAGAAGGGAACTCTGACACCATATACATATAAACTTGTACAGCAGAACCGGTTGTATGTTTATTTTTCTTGTTTGTCAAGCATAGAAGCAACAGCAGGATCGATATTCAAGGAATCAAACAAGGATGATTATTCACCAACTAGCAATCTTTTAAAGCCTCATGAGATTAAGAATGGTATTATACACGCATCTTCTTACTGGGATGGGGTACTTTGTAGGAACAAAAACTCGTTTAGTGATGGTTAAGAATTAATCCCACTGATTGAGAGGTTGTTAATAGGAATGTAACACTATTCTGTTTATAACACTCATCTCAATCCATGTAAACCAAAAAACACCATTGGTTAAAGAGAAAGCAAAGAAAAATTTGATGACAACACAATTCTAGCTAGAGAAAGGTTGGTGCTGCCGCATAGCATTCAGATGTCACGGGGTTTTCGTTCCGACCATTGAAATTACAGCTGGTTTATTACACATGTGCATAGTATCATTTATATCATGACTTATTTCATCACATGATTTATAATAAACAAAACTGTGACAATTCTTTCAATCTCTTTGCGATTGCTGACAAACTTGCTTGACAATGTTGACTTTAAAGATGTCCTAACACACAATATTTATCATTCTGTATCTTTCCTGCAAACTGAAAAATATGAGTTTTTTAGCTTAAGCGAGGACTTGCAGAAGACGTGTTTTCTTTAACAGATACCTTGGCAAAACTAAGCGTTTTTCATGTTTCTTTGAAACCACTTGGGAAAGGTAGATGATACACACGAAGATGGAGAGTAACGAGATATCTGTCAAGACTAACTGTAAAAATCTTCCATTAATTGAGACCAAAATGTGTCAGCTTGTCTGAGTCACATAATGTAACCAACAGAGTAGCGTTGACGTGAGAGTCCTATCACGGTATTGTTTGTGGAAACGAAATTCGGAATGTCTTTTCTGTTTAAACGCATATATGATTATCACATGATTTTTTCACACTTCATTTCAAATATTGTAATTGTAATTGGTGTAACATTTTACTCGAAAACAAAAGTAACGTGAAATTGAGCCAATCATTGGATCTACAATCCTCGGTGCACGGACTTAGACAGTACAATGTCGTAACTAAAACATTTATCATGAATTATTATCCCTCGCCACGAAGTGGAAGGGGGCTATAGGTTTGGGCTCCGTCCAGTCCGTCCGTCCGTGTTAAAGGGGACAGCTTTTCTCAGAAACTTTTAAGATAGTGTAACCAAGTTGCTGTGTGTCTTCAGGGTATCAATACCTTTATGGAGTTCGAAAATCAGAATCCCAAAATTATTTTTTACGGAGTTATTGCCCTTGTTTCGTGTTTTTGGACGCTGTGCGAAGGAGTCCTCAAAGGGGACAACTTTTCTCAGAAACTATTTGAGATAGAAAAACAAAATTTGCAGTGTGTCTTCAGGGTATAAATACCTTACAGGAGTTCAAACATGAGGTAAATGCAATAACTGAGGACAGAGTTACAGCCCATTTAGGAACATCTTGGGAGCTTTGATGAAAATTTATTTGGCGGGGGATGTTGATGACCATGTCCTCTTGTTTGTAATTATGCTAATATTGTATTAACAATTTACTTATTTGTTAACCTATTTGTTAACTGCGTTTATAGACTATCAAGATACAGCAGGTTTTTTCTCTTAGTTTTGCTAGCGCAAAGTCACGTGACAAAACAAATCTTAAAATTGACCCTAATGAAATTTGGTCATCACCCTTATAGAAAATACATTACACCCTGCAAATTGTTTAGCAAACTTACACTGTACACCAAATAGTACTACATGTAGTTGATTCTATGTACTCGTAATGCTTACATAGTGCGTGTTAGCGGGAATGATCCCAAAAGTGCCAGACGCCCTTACACAGACCAAATATTGGCATCACTTTAGCATTACGCTTTATGTATAACGCATACATTAAATCAACTTTCTCAATGTAAGTACAACGTGTTGAATACGCATTAGGAATAGTATGTCAAATTATACTAACGCAACACCATATACACGGTAGTTACTCAAACATGGAATCTGAAATTATGCATCAGCAGCACGCAGAAGGACACACACAGCACGCAGAACGCAACAAGCAATAAGCATCACACATCACGAATACAAATATTAAATCACAGCTTTACATCATATTTTGTCAGGCATCAAATAGAATCAAGAAAAAAATACTTTAAACTAAATTGTGGTTAAAATGTTTCCTAACTTATCATTTATTATGATGAGAATATGTCATGGAAATTCTAATTCTCATGCCTTAATGAAATTTAAAGAATCCGTAAACTAATTGCATGTTGATTTTAGGATTAGAAATCTGTCGCATCTATATCCTGTAAATGTGCACAAAACATCTTATGTTTGATCTACAGACAAACTTCCTTAAAATAACAAATTTCCTTTTATCTTTTAAGAACAACTCATACAACCTGACACAAGCAAATGGATACAGAATTTCACAGCATTGTTATGTTAAGTGGACTGTCAATACTGGATGCTCTAGAAATCCTTACAATCCGAGCACATTATCGATATTAACCTGTCATTACTACGCCTGTTCCTAAAAAGGATAAGCACATTTATCTTTCAAGCCAATCTGTATGAACTAAGTAGCCCTGTAAGTGATGCTCGATTTGTTCATCGAAGAAAAGGTTAAAACTATCTCTGTATTAATTACTGTCCTGTTCTGGCTTAAACAGATTAAAGAACTTACTCACCTCAGAAAGAAGTGACTGCCTCTATTTGAGGTAATAATTAAGTGGTGTGAGAGTTTGTTTTATCAATTAAAACCCTTTAAGTAGACTTTCATGAGAAAACCCCAAACATACTTGATATCAACTAGCTTCAGACTCCAAAAGCTTTGATGTCATACATAGTAACATATTCATGATGGGGAACTGTTGTACATCAATCGATTACTTTAAACAGCTGTGTTGTAAAGTAACGTGAAATAACACAGTAATGGCTATCAATTGGTGTTCAACAAGTCACACCTCCTCGGAGATTTATTGTTTCAATATCTATTACAAATAGTTCTTCTTATTTTCTCAGTAATGAATTCCATACACCAGAAACGAATGTTGTAACAATGATTGCCAAACAATCTGGTGAAATGTATCTCCTTTAAAACCCTCAAATGTGGAGAATCATTAACACAATCAAGAAGAAAATGAGTTATTTCTTGGATGATCAACTTGTTTATTGTAGAAAGTAACGACGTTTCGGCGTACATTCATATACCGTTTTCATCAAACAATATATGCTAATCACACTGTATTGCTTCTAACTACCAAATTACAAATTCATACAACTTATAAAGGATAACTTCTCTCAACCTAATCCAGCAATGCAGCTGCTGAACAAAGGTTTTGTTGAACTGCACACGCCTTGGAATGTGTTCAAATGCTGATTATAATAAAATAAATTCTGGTTATTGTTAACAATTACACTTTTCCCCCTAACATTTTTTAAAATTGCCTAACGTGTCCCAGCTGTAGATGTAGATTTATTTTGTTTTAATCTATGAAAATATGTTACTGAGCATTCTCTGAAATTCGCAACGTGAGTTTTTGCTACATTATTTCAAGATTACAAGTATCTCGAACTAACAATAGTCTGGAATAAAAAATAAATGAAGAATATGATTTGTGAAATGGATCAGACACGATCAATACTTAGTGGATTTGACCCTGACACTTGCATCACATCCCTTCTCTAAAAAACATCAGTTTGGAATAAGGCATGATTAGGGAAGGTGTATGTGGGATCTACCTAGACAGACCCTTGGATCAATAGATCTTGTCTGTTGAAATAGTCGACCACATTTGACCTTTGTTAACTAGGGTTTCTGGGAAATGAAGAACAAATCAACTAGTGCAAGTATTCATTGACATTTCAAGCTTGGTTCTCAGAATGTGAATGAATTATTTCCACGAAATTTGATTATGATATAGGAACGGAACATATGGATGGTAACAACGTGTGTTTGTCAAAAACATGCTCTCAGAAATAATCATTAATATCAGAAGTTATATGTTGTTTCATCTTAGAACATGTATAGAGAAATACAACTGTGATGTCATTATTTTCCAAACCGATACAAGGTAAATCGATTGGCATATAAACTCTCTCTGAGTCAATGATTAACAATCATTTATACAAAACATAGTGACTGGCACGATGGTGTTTCTCTTTTTGAATGTGAGAATCTCACAGATTAGCAGCAGTAATTTTAGATCTGTAGAAGAATTCCGTGCCCGGCAAACTTAGATTTTTCTCCTTTAACTGATCTACTTAATATCAGAAGACAACTTTGGTAAGAAACCCGTTAAACCAAAATCTGATTTCTGATGCCCATCTGTGTATTTAATTTTCAGCTATCGACCATGACCGAGAGTTCAGAGTTATCAAATTAGCTTACAACGTTTGCAGATGGATTTAGTATTCATGAAAAACTAATTTCTCAAAGAGCAAACCACTTCCTCTGGGGATAGAAACCAATCTGAATTTAGATTTTTCAACATGAGACTGTTGATAATAAGCCAAGATCAAACGATGTTGGCTTTGAATATAAATTAGTCTTGTGTTACAAAAAGAGGTTTTACAACTCAACCAAAATTCCAAACTTCCATCATAGTGCATTATTTTCAAGCTGGAGGATTATGTAAGAGGTATTGGTGGATGAAGTGCCTGAAAAGTCAAACTCTGAGATCTGAGAATTTAAACACTTTTAAACTAGCATTTAACGAGACCGTTCAGTAATCAGATGCTCATTACACTGAGAGTTGACAGATATCTCAATACTTTCCATCTTCGAATGGATTATCATCTTTTTATGAAAAACCTGCATCAAGCAGTAAAACAACTGCCAAATGGCTGCGTTTTCATCCTCATTTAAAGCAAATATTAATCATATATTTGCCGATAAAGGATATATACGTATCTAGATATGTATATATATAATTGAATATAGCACATAGATATAAATTGAAGCTTAATGTCATGACCATAACGTGATTATAAGATTATTATTCAATATAATATTATATACATATAAGATAAAATACCAAGAGATTTTGCTGGAAATTTCAGTATAATTCCCCATATATTTCTCAAACTCTCCTAACGCTAGCTCCACTACCTCTTCGTCTCTTTCTACGTTTTCTATTCTCGTCCAACGTCGCGTGTATAATAGCACTCATATTCCCAAGTGATTCAGAAGATTGTTATATGAAATATATCATCTTCCTTGTTGGAACTCCTAACTAGCAATCATGCTGCGGTGTGCGTGATTTGCTTCCATATTTTAGTTATTGACGCCTCGGAAGCTGGACGAAATAAGCAAACCATCATAGACGCAGCCAGTTCTGTTCTTTATTACAGTTTTTGTGGATCAATAGTTTCTATTGGTATAACATAGACGATGTGTCCTTTTTACATTTATCCAATCGATTGCCCAGACATGTGGTTTGAAGATGGAATCGTAGAAAAAAACAGGCATAACTACCTGAAGAACTTGCCACTGCAGAAAGCTATCATTATGATAATAGTGGTGTAATCATTTCAATGGTCATTAAACCTATGAAAAACTACAATACACAAAAGTAACATTTTAATTGATAACTAGAAAATATGACACAGTTTAATAAAGCAAATAATCAAGACTACTATATTTTTAGATTTGAATTCAAATCAGACATCAGAAACAGCAAGCACCCTATGAAAATTTGAACAAACAAAAACGTAAAAGAATCATACCCTGTTTACAGTTTTTATTAATTTTTCATGAAATTATGATCTTTAATGAATCAAAGTATCAGTGATATCAGGTGACTACAAAAGGGAGCAACGTTTGTGTCAAAACATATTCAGTATAGTGTACATACCAAAAGAAGGAAATAACTCATATGTACCAGTAATAATCCTTGCATGAATGTGCTATCATGAAAATTGTATGTCCCAAGCAGCAGTTATGAAATAAACATATTATTGAACATAATTATTAGATATAACTTTGAATGCATCCATCGTAATGTGAAAATCAATACTGTGAACTCATGCATGTGATATATTTCTCTACAACTGCATATTCAAGTGAAACATTCTTACACAATCTGTATATCAAATTGTAATATGACGTGAGTGAAACTCATGAAATATGGTATCTTTCAATATTGAATACTGTTACTAAAATATCAAACGAATTGATGGAACTTTAAAGTACAAGCAGCGATGGATTAATCCAACAATTCCTAACGACGCTGTTGTCGGTCGGCTATCCTATAGAGATCGTAAAGCTTGATGACAGTGACGTGGCATTTGAACGGTTTATCCGTCCTTGCTCAACCTTTCTAGACGAATGCTGATTATTCAGGATTTTGCTTGTATATGTAAAGCGAGTGTGATATAATAACTGTAACTGCATCTAAACACATCGTTTTCTAAACTTATGGCTTTCGGTCAAACTTTTAAAACCCCTGTGTTGACAATACACGTCCACAAAATGGAGATAACACTTTCCAGACTAATTTAAGCCAAGATCATGTTCTTAGGAATGTAAAAGCCGAGTTCGAAATGCGTCTATTGGTTTGATAATTTTGCACATATATTTTTGATGTGATGCAAGTTTATTTTGAGGGAAAATACGAACATGGAAAAAATATGATGAATTGAAAATTTGAAGCAGCGGTCTGTTGGGTTGTACCTGATCAGCTGATTGCAAAGTTAGTACAGCATTATGACGTCACTGTCGTTGAATAACTTGTCTTGGTTACACAACGCTCGTTGAATAATTTTCAACTTGTTACACTATACGTGTTTCAAATAACCAAAATTATCTCATGAAAATATTTAAAACACGTATGTAATAAGTGATTTTATTCTGTTAAGTATATGCACATACATGATTTGGTGACATGTAACATCGTTCAATATGCGCTTTTCAGAAAGTTTTTCATGTGTAATTAAATCAAGTAGATGTTCAGACAAATTTGATTTTTTTTTGTAGAGTGGTTCGCTTTTGCACGTTCAGTTAACGGGGTATTTGAATGATGTACATGATTAGAATAATGCATAATTAAAAACTTTGATAACACTTTTATCAAATCATTCATGTCATTTTGACATAGTCAGAACGATATCTGCACATCTAATAAACTATGCTTACATGCAAGAAGTTATTACTTGTAAGTCAAATTATAATTCAATTCAGGTACTTTTCAATTTGTCAAATTCCAGGAATTGTTTTTGTAATAGTTATAGAAAGCTCCATCTTTTAACCATGAAGTAAAAAAAAAAAAGCAATCTGCATGAAAATCTGTATACAAATGAGACCTGACTATTGATCACAGAGAATATGATTTTCAGTAATTGCCAACTCATAAAGACATAATAATCAATGCTTCATATCAGAGGTATTTCAACAACCGATCACACAATTATCTACACTTAGGATCAATTGCTGGAAGATTGCTGGGTATACATTACACATGAGATAATGCTAGCCATTGGAGCCTTTGTTATCAGTTGACCGTAGAGCCATTACAACTTGATTGACAGTTTGTTAAAGTTACAAGGGGAGATAATTTCTTTCTCAGTAGAAGATGACAGTCGCTCCTTACTCTGTCCTTTGCAATTGGCAATTCACATGTAATTCTACTCAACATTAACATTAATGCAAAGGCAACATTAATAACTCAACAAATCAAATATTTGCTCACAAGGTCATCAAGTGTTGTAGGAACAACTGATAACACAACCTGTTACAAACAGCATTCTCGGATATAACGATATAAGATGTATTATATGAGATTTCAAATACTGGAATCTTTTATTGTAGTTATTTACAATTATCGATATTTTCATTTCTAACATCTTCAAGTATAAATTGATTATTTGACTCAAGAATAAATTGATCATTTGACTCAAGTATAAATCTGTCATTAATTAGTCACCAACATTCTGCATATGTATTCATATCGGACACCAGTATTTACATCAAATACCACGATGGGGCCAAAAAAGTCGAGTCGAGATCAATCATTCGTACCTTAGATCACAAAATTGCTGGGTATTAGACTCATAAAATTTGGCAGATGTCTGTATAAGTCAATGGCTTCACTGACATGTCAGCGTGACTGACAATACTCTTTCAAGTAACTAAATAAGAGATACTTTTGGTTCCCCTCTACAATAAGTTTGCAGAGATCTGAATTGCTTCGGTATCAGTCAATGTATTGGGCATCTGTCTCTACATAACTAACCCAATATTTACCGCAATGGCTTCTGGAACTGATAACACAATATTTGATATATCTTGCTGGAATCAAGGGTGAATGTCTGTAATTACTTATATTGATTGATATGCATATTGATCAATCTGTGTAGAGGAGATGTCAGCGATGGATCATTCACTGATATTAAAAGGCTCTTCTGTCCAAGCTTCTTTATCGATAATCTTGTGTATAATAAGGTAAATAAAGCGAATAATGCGTTTTCTTAGGTTAAGGTTTTTGGCAGGAGATTAAAAAATGTTTCCCCAACTATTTTGTTTAAGATCTTTGATATTCAGATAAAGACTATTATTCTGTATGCTTCAGAAATATGGGGTTTTCAGCCATGGCATGTTGTTGAACAGTTTCATATTAGATTCTGTAAGTATGTGTTGGGTGTAAGTTATAAATGCTCTAACGCTGCTGTCTTAGCTGAATGTGGTAGAAATTATATTTTCGTTGACACCTTATTACGTGTTATCAAGTATTGGTTTAACATTTTACATTTTTCTACGGATAGATATCCTAAGCAGTGTTATATTATGTTACATAACTTGGACAAAGTTGATAGGAAGACTTGGGTATATTTTGTTCGAAAGACTTTCTTCAAGTATGGTTTTGGTTTTGTGTGGGAAGCCCAAGGTGTGGGTAACGAGGAGCAGTTTTTGTAGGAATTTCTAAGAATCAGTGACTGTCACAAACAATTAATATTCTCTGAAATGCATAACTGTTCTTCACTGGATCTTTATTCAAGTATCAAAACTGTATTTTGTATGGAACCTTATTTATCATTTGTGAAATCAAAAGATGCAAGGCGCAGATTGACAATGTTACGCATCGGTGCACTTCCAATATACAAAAATACTGGTAGATTTGATGGACTTCCAAGGCACCAAAGGCGTTGTTATATTTGTAATGATAACGTTGTAGAAAATGAATTTCATTTTCTATTCGAATGTAAAGTCTATCATGATTTGCGCTGCACATATTTCAAGGCACTTCCAAATCACATTGATCAACATTACTTTAAATATTAAATATTCTACAATGTACTAATTATTCTGTAACAACAAGCTGTTCTAATTATATAAAAGAAGCACTGTCACTCCGAACTCTGTACACCTGACTGACAATTGCTGTTTATTTTGTATTTACGTGGGCCTAAGGCCTTTTTGCGAAATAAACTTGATTGATTGAAAGAGTATAGAACAAAATCCTTTATTGAAATGCGACTACGAACCCATGTGATAAAGGCACATCAGTTGTGAAGAAGAACTCCCAATCTGGTATGTTTAGCCACTACTCAACTCATTACCTTATCGTGGTGGTTTGGATGCCTCAGCGACACCGATAGCTATGCTTGAGCTTACGTTGTTTTGGTAGGGTCATCGTAGCTTGACACTTTGACGGATAGAAATTAGACCTAATTTAATCGTTATAAACCTTTATCTTACTTTGCCTTCTTTTCGTCTTTCCCCTTATTCTATGGATCACCTAAATCCCTGATACGTCTTCCTTCATTTTGTAGGCAACATCCATTTGTAAATTAGTTGAAATATTACTGACAGACAGACCACCCGAACGCACTCACTGGTAGTTTAGATTTGATATAAGTTGGAATTGCTTAAAGAGTCAGTTACTAAACTTACTAATTAATTAATCGATTAATTGAGGTCAACCAACAAAGCCAAAAAAAAAGAGTGTCTGTGATTGGCTGTAGCAAGGGAGTAACAATAGGTTATAAATTATTCCTCGATAGTAAATGCATGGTTTGAAAGATGTAAAACTTCTCAATTTTCAATTCAGATTCTTCCGTAGAGATATTTACACAAAACAAATTATAAAAAATAATATTGATTGATACAACCTTGTGCAGCTTCTGTGGTGATCATTCTGAGAGCACTTGCCTTGTACATGTACATTGGGAATGTTGTGAAACAACCAAATTGCGGGCTGATTTAGAAATTTGGATCAATAACTTGTTTTTCAAAGTAAGTTTACCAAATACCTGATTTGGTTTAGAACATTTCATAGAAATGTCCTTCTTAAACAAAGCATTATCTCTGCTAAAAATACACTCATGTGTGTAACATTTAAAATTAATTCTGCAAGTCACTAATTATACAAAGATGATAACACAAATATGGTCTGTAGACGAATGCATTTGCAATGCAAAATCAATGAGTTTGAAAACTTCATAAAAATGGACTTCACTCATTCTAGTTCGAGCAGCTAATGATGTTTATATTCTCTACTTGCTTGATATTTATGTATACCTTTGACTGCATTTTGATATACTATGTAACAACACAAAGGTAATAAAAAAGGAAAAAGATTTGAGGTTTTGAATAGGGAGAAAAAAGCCAATTGAGAACAAACTGTTGAACGGAACATAAGACAAAATATCGATTTGTTTATGTTATTTGTTATTTGATTTTGTTATTTATTTTATTTACAATAGGAAATTCTAGGTTATTTTCCTCTCGACTATTTCCCCCCAGCTTTCATGTGATGAGACGAAACCACAACATGGTACATGGTGCCTGTTGTTTTACTTAGGGTTCCGTTTTTAACTTCTCATTTATACTGGCTGAAAACTAGGGACACCAATTATGTCAAGTAGACGTAAAATTGTTTGATCCGCCTTTCCAGTACAGCTAGTCGTTACAGAAGCAATTGGGCTACATATTTGCTTTGCTGAGTGAAGACTGTCGACATAACATTTATATAAAATTACATTTACCTAACGGTTAAATCGAATTACATATCAAACGCATATTGACCATGTTTCTGAATGCTTAATGGCCATTTGTCTACTTCGGCAGAAAAAAAGTACCTCTTAATAACAGATCAATCGAGCAGATTTGCAATTCACACCGTCATTTCTCAGTGTGTCTTTGTGAAAAAGTCGTTTAATACCTATGAAATGAAAATGAGAGGAGGATGTTAATAATTGACCAATTTGCGCTGAAGGCGTTAGTAACCCTACAACAAATGTATTTCAGAGGAAAGTATACAGTTTTTATAGTTTTTGATATACAGACAGACATATTTGTCTTCTGGTCATTTACATTACGTTGTTATACAATACAAACAGGTTGGTGAGGATGTCCTGCAAGAGAATGAGTTTTAAAGGGCTTTAAATGCTTCAAAACAACATTTTGCTAACATTTTCTTTTCTATGACGTTACAAGACTGCATTAATTATAGGATGGTTTGGTGATGTAATACTTTTTTAATAATTTTGTGCGTAATTCTGCATATTTTTGGCAAACACATGTAAGTGTAAAATGGATTCCACTTCCATGAGGCTACAGAACGTACATAGGCGTTCATTGCGAGGAACTCGATTGCTTCCTTGTCGACCGGTTTTGTATGTGGGGTATATAGGATGATAATCATAGTTTACATAGCGCTTTTCTGTGGTTGTCGTTGAACAGTTTCTTCGTGTAGTCCGCCATTTTAAAATTTGCCTTGTATTTTGTGCACAGGTACTGGTAAAGAGAAATTTAACTTTGACCGCCAGTGCGAGATGTAATTATCTTCTAACCGCCTTCTAAATACTGGGATGATCTCATTGGGTTAGTAAGACGGATTCAACCACATGTATCCGAATCCGTTAAGCTTGAGGAGACCTTTTAATTCACGAATCCACTTTATTTAAAGCTAAAGAAACAAACATTCCTAAAATCCCCTGTGTTGAATATTTGAGACAATATATAAAACGTTTATGACGTCCCCGTTAAAGTAAGATTTCCTATATTCAAAAGCACTGTTATACGTTTTGTGGATGTTTTTTAGTCCATCAATCTGTATTTCAGTTCTTAGAAGGCCACAGGCCTATAGTTCATTTCATATGTACAACTTTCTTAACATCATTGCTTGGTGGATATAAACTGCAACATTTTGAATAACATGTTAACTTAAAGAATTCAATAATAAGGAAATTTAATCAACTGTTTGATGGACAAACTAGTATTCTTTAAAGTACCTTTTAGATATATCGTCATAAGCAGGACA
Organism: Steromphala cineraria; assembly: GCA_916613615.1. NCBI lineage: Eukaryota > Metazoa > Mollusca > Gastropoda > Trochida > Trochidae > Steromphala > Steromphala cineraria. The sequence continues at coordinate 50,255,628 of OU744723.1, forward strand.
TACAAGAAGAAAATGATATTCGTATTCTAGAATGTTACTATTACAACATTTACATATTCTGTTGTCTCTTTTGATATTAATAAATCTCCCCTTTTCAATTAACAGGTCACAAGCTAAAGATATTCTAGTATTTCCTTACATTAAAACATGATAAATAACGTTCAGTAGAAAAGTGAGTTTTGAAAATTGTGTAGTTATTGCATTTTGTTGGTAGAAATCTTGTAATCTTTGCGTTAATGTATTTAGGAACAGTGGCGAAAATCTTTTATTTGTTCATACCAAAGATAATAACTAGTAGTTTTTTAACAACAATAATCTTATCCAATATCTAATTACTCTGATTTTGGAAGAAATGATGAGAAGGTATCTGCCGTATTCTCCAAAAACCATTACATTAAATGTGCTCGTCTTTACTCCAAGGGTAATTTTCCTTTTATTTATAGAAGAATCAATTCGTTTTTCATTTATTTAACAATTACAGACTTCAGACTCGCTGGTCACCTCTGACACGGGCTTAAACGAACATCACATGTCCCAGGTCGCCGAATCATTTGATCAAAGTCACTTGAAGTCAATAATTGTACATGTTGAATGTCAGTGATTACAGCTATTTACCAAGTTAACACCAAGCAGGGGATACAACGCATTTTGTGAAGGTAAGGAAATAAACAACCTTTCACTGTAACAACATAGATACGAAAGACCTTTTTTTATTCAGTTAATGATACATTGCTGACTTTGGCGGAGAAGATATTGCGGCTTGTTCGACTTGTTGGATAGGCCATATTTTACTATTGTATTCCTCGGATAACGGTCAATTTTAGTCAGACTGTCAAAGGCCGCCAATTCATTGGATAAACATCACTTGACGTCAATAATTGTTTAATGTCATTGGTACAGTCATTTACCAAGACAAGCATTTTGTCAGCCTGTGAAAGGAGGGAATTAAACCACCGTTCACAGCAGGGGATACAATGCGAGGGAAGGAAACCACTGTTAACTGTAACAACATAGATGCAAAGGACCTTTTTCATTCAGTTAATGATACATTGCTCTCTCGTCCTCTACAATTCTAAGATCAGTAGCACATCTATCAATGTCAGTAATAACAGTCTTTATGTCCACGATAACCAAGCATATTGTATGGTGCATTGAATATCAGGTAATCAATTTCTCCTGTATGCTGTCAAGAACCGATTTGGTAAATATTGGCTTTGATATGTGAAGACAGATGTCTGAAACGTTTGTCTGATTATATCACAATTGCTTTACAAATACCGTTGGTAGTGTTACTGACAGATTAATGGAAGACTGTCCACTTATGCAGAGAACGAAATTACACTCTCAGTGAAATAACAACAATTGTCATGTCAGTAAAGACATTGAGTAACAGAAACGTCAATCACAGTCAGTCTGGAGAATCTTTCATCCAGCAATTTCGAACAAGTGCTCTTGGGTATTGATAATTGTGTTATCAGTTCAAGGATTGCTCATTGTTTGTTGCACACGTTGAGCGATGACGGTGAAGCAGTTATTGATTGAATCCAAACATGAATTATGTGATGTCAAATACAGATTGTTTGTGTCTCTGACAGTTTGAAATGAGCGCGATTTGACCAAAGTTTAGTAATAAAAATCATGATCAGAAACCTAGTAGCAGCATAACGTTGTAACATGGGCAACCAAGAACACCAACATTTATAACATTCTAGTCAACACATTTACTGTTTAATAAATAACACAACTCTATTTGTAGAAACCTTTGTTGTTTTCACTATAATTTGAAAACCCTGTCGATTATAACCCAAGTTTCTTAATAATAATAATAATGATGTGAGGAGAAGGGGACTTACAAATGACATTTTACTATAGAAATATTTTATTTTATTTTCTGCTACCTTAGCTTGACTACAAATGATCACGTTTTATTCCCAAATTCACAATTATAAGATATCCAAACATACAAAACTAAAACCAAATTTATCTCACCTCCCTCAACATTTTAACATTCAAAATGATTTATTAACTTACTTTAGAAATCGATACAGAACGTTCAGTTCAGTTCTGCTGTATTTCATTGAGCGCCTGTGAGTTTGATTCTTGGAAGATCAACGGTAAAAGACATGTGTATCGTGAAGCTTCATTGTCAACTACTCTGAAGTCAATGGACATTATTGATAATCCGCGTCTATACGTCATAAGGTCCCGCTGCGTCGAGAACAGGGTTTTATTATTGGGCTCGAATGAAAATTTTATCTTTCTTTACATCATGGTTGATGTAATTGCGCTTTAAAATATGACATTACATCCTTTGAGTTTAAACTTTCTCAGAGTGGTAAAGTGTGATGCAAAAACAGAGTGCTAACTAAGCCTTTCCTTCTCAGGTTTTGGGTTAAATTAGCACTCTCAGACAAGTTAAATAACTGTCATTACCTAAAACCATAGGACAAGATGGTAGCTACATTTCCTCTTAGAGTCACGGTGCTCATTAAGGAGGAAACATCACCGACCAACCTTCAGGGCAAATCAATAACTCCTTGCAGTTGCACCAGTTGATAGGCACTTAAAACCTTTTTCGTCAGGATGAAAAGACCAATAAGGCAAATTAAGAGAAAACTTCAAAGGAAAATCGGAAGTTGTTATTTTTGTAGCTCTTGTTAGTGAAGGTGTACATTAGCAGAAGGCAACATAAGAGATCTTCCTTGGAGACTGTGGTCGATATTTTCACTTCCTTAGTAGTTAACACTTCCAACTCTTTCTGTTCTTAGTGGTTATATATAATCAATTCAAAGAAAAATATTTTTAAATTACATGTGAGCAGTGTGCTATGAACATTTAAGATTGTTCTTACGTTTTGACCTTGCAGTGTTATCATTTAGTCAAAAAATACTGTTAATAACTGAAAAAAAAAGAATTTGGATAGCGTACGGGATAGCTCAGTCGGCAAGAGCGCCGGTCTCACGTTGCTGAGGTCCGGGGTTCGAATCCCATCCAGGCCAAGGTTAAAAAACCTAGAGTTCACCTCTGTTAGAACTATATAAGTGTCACCCTGGAGCCCTAGTGTGTAGTGCAACAAAAACTGCGCACTGAAAAGATCCCACGAATTTATGTCAGTGGCTGAATGGTGGTTACAAGAACACGTGCATACGCCAAGTTGTTGGTTATCAGCGTTCAGCAGTATTGGACAAACTGCTGTGACTACGTGTCTCAGTTCGCCCAGCTGTGAATGGGTACCCTGTGAGGCATAAAATGGTACCTAACCTGAGCGCCACATATGGATACCGGTTGAACACTCCCCAGGGAGTTGAAATGGAAAAACTATCGGACTGTGAAAGAATGCCATTGACCAGGGGAAACAACAAGCGCCTTGTGGTTGTGGTTGGATATGCGCGCCATACAAATATCCACATAATAATAATAAAAATAAATAAATAGTCAAAATATCAACAAGGATATCTTCATGAGTAAGTTTTATATTTATGTTGGTTCATATGTCAACTGCTTTTCACGTAAAAAAGTTCTCGAAAGTTTTTGAAAATGTAAGATTCGTTTGATGACATGAAACACGTAAAGTGTTTCAATTCTAACAACACAAACACTCCTCATGTACACCTATTCTGTTATAGTGTGTTCACCCTTAAGGCCTTGTTGTCAGAAAAATCTTTAAGTGAATTAGAATACTAAAAGGTATTTCAAATCATTTAGTTTTTGCATAATTTGAAATCATGCAATCATTTGAAAATGGCGAGGTGAATAAATACTGTTCGACAAATAGCCTCATTATTTTCGACTTCAGTTTTACAAAATGATTTCATATGCATTATTTCTTTAAAAAATATTTTCTCTGAGTAAGATCAATAAAAAACGACTCCTTGGATAAGCTATTCCCATTGGTGATCCTGTAGTGTGGGAGAAACCTGCTGCCGTGTTCGTCCTCTAAATCAATGATTAATAGCATGGTCGGCTTTGTCATAGTCTTGCACTATTCCTTGAATATCTAAAAACGTTACGTTTGTGTTGCCAAGGTTGTCACCTATGGTTTGAGTTTCAAATACTTGACACATACATCAACGATTAATAACATGAACGGTTTCGTCAAATTCTTGCACTATTCTTGAAATAACAGAAAACTCTACATTGTGTTAGCAAGACTGTCACCTATGGTTTGAGTTTCAAATACGTTTCGTTGAGTTCTTGCACTAATCTTGAAATAACAGAAAACTTTACAATGGTGTTACCAAGACTGTCACCTACTGTATGGTTTGAGTTTCAAATACTTGACACATACATCAACAATAAATAACATGAATGGTTTCCTTCAATTCTTGCACTATTCTTGAAATAACAGAAAACTCTACAATGGTGTTACAAAGGCCGTCACCTATAGTTTGAGTTTCAAATACTTGACACATACATCAATGATTAATAACATGAACGGTTCTGTCAAATTCTTGCACTATTCTTGAAATAACAGAAAACTTTACGTTTGTGTTACCAAGGCTGTCACCTATGGTTTGAGTTTCAAATACTTGACACAGATATCAATGATTAATAACATGAACGGTTTCGTCATATTCTTGCATGCTAAATCATGTATTTAAAATTTTGAAAACTCTATATTTGTGTTGTCGAGGCTGTGTCAGCCATGATTTCATTTTCAAATACTCAACACATTTTATACAGATTGTAGTATATTAAGCTGGTATGTGAGTGCGAGAGTCATTATTTTGTATTCAAGGGTTAATCCTAGATTCGAACCCCTGTCTATTTTATGTTGAGGATGTATTATCTTTTATGATTAGACAGGGTTGATCAACCAAGCAACTGTTATGTTTCATAATAATACCTACTCAACAGGCGTGGTAATGTATATCTTGAGTCGATAAAGTACTGGAATGGAATACTTTTCTGTGGTTTTGAAATAACATTGATAAACAGATATGATATTCCTCCCATGACATTCAATGGTTACAACGCTCTCTTATATCGTTTACTTAGTATGTCATGGACACTCATATGATATAATCTATATATGTGTACACTTCTTTTATTTCCGAATACAAAATAATTTTTTTATCTTATGATCATAACAGCACGAAATGTGATACGTTAATCAGTCTTACGAGTTTTCTGTATTGATGGAATAAAACTAATAATTGTAAACATATCACACTCCAGAGTTCATTATACTGATAAATCACTGCCATATATTCATCAAAAGCAATATTGAACCATTGTGGCGGATAGATTTTGTATCTAATTGTAGCTCCCTAAAACATTCTACACTATCATATTTTTTATTATATCCATAAAGACGATGAGGATGACTTTCATTGTAGCAATAAATTCTTTGAGCTATTATTTGATATTATCTTTGCATTTTCATGCACTTAGAAAATCGAATAAACAGCAATCTGCTTATTGATCAATTAGTTGGTGTACAGATGTAACAACTTTGTAAAACCTAGAACTTTGTTAACTTAATCTAAGTCTCTTCAATTCTGTTGGAAAATAGGGGGGGGGGGGTATATGATCTGTAATGGCTGTTTTATTTCTAAAGGACAAAGGTAATGGACATGTACACTGAATTTATATTTAACCCTCACGCAGTATCGTGGGGCCTTTGAGGCCCGGTTACATGTTTGACATTACCCAGAATCAACACATTTAAACCAAGTGACTTCTTACTTCATGTATTCCTCAATTAGTATGTTTTCTAAGGCTACGTCTGACGTCATAATTGTAGACAAGATACTGCTTTTTTTATTGACGTTTTAAGAAATACATACGTTTGCTGTAAGCTCGGGCCTCAAAGGCCCAGGGTAAATAAAACTCTTGTTTCGGTACAAAATATACAGAATCGCAATAACAAAATAAATAAATAATACCCCTTGAGATTATTTCCTGATGTAGATAAACCAACATCCGAAAAAAATTAAATAGCAAAAATAATATACTCTCCAAAAACTGAAACGCATATGTAATTTTTCAGAGAATCTTTTTCTTCGCCTTAAAAAACAAAAAAGGTACATGATTTCAATGATATCAAAGCGAAAATTGTCAAATGGAAAAGAGTAAGCCAAAACAAGAACACTAGTTTTAGGTTTGTTTCCGTATTCTGTTAATCACAAGATGGCGTTGAAGTCAGTCTTATGAATTCCTGGCATTTGCAAAAATTCTTGCTTGACTTCCTCTTGGAAATGAATGGACACATTGATGGAGTCCCCATGCAGTTCTTCCCCTCTCTTTCTGCAATGCAATGACCAGTTGTTGGTGTGTCTCGGGCGTATTGTGATGTTGACGTACACGTTTAATTAATTCATACAATTGATGTTTTATTTGGTTTTAAATATAGTTTTTGACTTTTAGATTAGGCATTAACAACTTCTTTACTCTAAAAGGCAGTGTAATGTGACATCTGACGTTCTGCAAGTAAATTCAAGTTATCACTATTGAAGCACTATCTTTGTCGGTAAATAATCTGATGCAAGTGACGTTCATGGACGTTATCGAAATTGTGATTTGCCCCTCAACTTCTTCAATACCATAAATTAACTACATCTTTGTGTGCTAAAAGGGAATCAACAACTTAGCTTGTGAAACCAAATTGACCATCGTTAACGAGAGCTTCCATATGGGTAAGGGGGTCATGTGACACAAACTTGGAACTGGCAGTCAGCTGTAAGCAGTTGGTAACCAAACGATTTCGTTCCTACCGAGCATTTACGACTCATTCGGGGCCCTGCTAATAAAACTCTTGAAGTTAAAAAATTGGGTTGCAGACCCCCTTTAATAGTTTATCCAACCCAATAACACTGTCCCAACTTCTTGACTTGTGGCATAAACTATTGGCAACATGTTCCTTTTTCTTACTGTAAACTATCCAAAGTAACGTTATTTTTTGTTATTGACGAATATGTGAGTTTTTGGTAAACCAAACTCTCCTGAACTTTTAAGGTTCAAGATCATGATCGTGAACGCCAGTTTATATGATTGAGTTCTTTGAAGCCACCAAAAACAGGGATGATAACTGGCCTTCATGGTAAAATATCCAATACATGCAAACGCTTTCCTCAAGTTTCAATTTGTATCCCTGTGGCAAGAGAATGAAGAATTTTTTTAACCCGGATGTAGATATTTTGGGTTTCTTTGGCAACTCTTAATTTAATGCACACGTGCATCTTTAGTTCAGATAACCTAAACTTCGCTTTATGTGCGATAACTGCGCACGCGACGTCTAGCATGCTGGACTAATGCATCTTACGCTCTTTTAGCCGGAATTGGCCTGTAGGAACGAACCAATAATGCGCATAATGGCGATAATGAATATTATAATGTCAGACTACTGTGAATCATGAAACTTTGGTTTCAATTTCACGTTCGACAACGTTTTAATTTCTGACACTATGTCGATGCATAATGATAACCTTTGTTCCATGTAAATTGAATAACAAAATTTGAAACAATAGGTATCACATGATCTAGCGTTTAAACTTACATGTGAATTCTGCTTTCTTTATAAACATATCACCGATCAGTTGGTAAGGATTCGAACACATAGGTGACATATTATACATAACATCATTAATAATATTGACCCTTTTTCCCTCGCAGCGTTCCTGAATTGCATGTGCATGTGCCTGGGCCTGTGAGGCCCACAGAGCTGCAAAGGTGGTGTCATTAACGATACTGCGTGAGGGTTAATTCATACTGATCAAGAAAAAGAAACGCTTTGCTATCATTTTTGCATGCAGTAGGTCAATTCCGTGCTTGAATGCATTTTCATGCACACGTAAACATTGAAAAATATGTCACTTCTTTATGAGTGATACAACAGGTATACATTCTGACATCCATTGTTTTAATGACAAATAAAGTCAAATTAGTTCCTTAAATTCCTTAGATCCCTGTGCTGAATGCATCAGATAAATAATTCAATATACCATTCTGCTGAAATACATCAGATGAATGATTAAAGCTCTTGACGTCAATCTTTGATTTTATTGGTGGAAGACAAAAACTGATAAGATATGGAAACAACGTTTACACATATGGTAAAATAAGTTTCCCGTTATGTTTAACAATTATTATTTATTCTTATTATTTATTGAAAACCGTATGCAACATGATGTCTCCTTCTATAAACACAGATGACTAAACAAAACCTATTATGTTTTGATTTGAGACAAAGACTTGTAATTGTTTTATATTCTTCAGGAAACCTATCTCTTCAGGTTTGTATGCACCTATGCAGTACAATTATGTATACATATCAAGTTTTAATCATAGTTGACTACAAAAGCCTATAAAAGTCATCTTTGTATTTGCGTTGACAAGTTCTTAAGCAAGCACAAAGTCAAAATCCTTTCATTTCACAGTGCCACTAATGTGCCACTTCATTTTCTACATAAAATCAAAACTTTTCTTTTACTTTCCTTTGCAATTTGACAGTTTCCTACCTTAATTCAAATTGTGTTGTCAGGCTACTTCTATGTTCCGTCTGTCTGTAGCACATAAACGGAGCAATTATTCCAAGGTTCAAGTTATGCACATATTGACATTGGATTGTCTGTTTTAGTTATGTCAGCCCATAATGATCAACATATTTTCAAAACAAAACATCAAGTAGCTAAACCAAAAAAAATCAAATGATACAATGAGATAAACAACAGACTTTTTGAGGACACGCGTCTGCCCAAGTTCCATAAACCAGATAGAGCAATTCCCAGTTGTTATACTTCTTGTAAACAGATCAATTATTTCCAGTAATCTATTTAAAGGGAAAACAGGAGGAAAGTTATTGCAAGTGTAATGTAATTTTATGCTGTTATTTACCCTTGATTTGAGATCCAATACTTCTTATCAGAACCACCTTGAACTATCATGTCCTTGTGAACTATTTATGGAAGGTAATTTGCTGTCATTGAAGTGTAACCTTGCCATTATTCTTTATCATTATTATTATTAAACATTTTCCTACCGAGAAGAAAACAGTGTGTACATCTTAGTAATTGAAATGACTACTTCTAAATGACTAGCAGTCAAAATGTTAATAACGCTATGCATTGTTTCTACACAATGGTTATGTTGTCAAAGCATGTATGGAGACAAGGTATCCGTTGGACATGTAACAATCGCTTTCAATCATACTGTACTGCAATCTATGACGTATCCGTGTAACACGAGAGTCATAAACAGAAGGGAACTCTGACACCATATACATATAAACTTGTACAGCAGACACGGTTGTATGTTTATTTTTCTTGTTTATCAAGCATAGAAGCAACAGCGGGATCGATATTCAAGGGATCAAACAAGGATGATTATTCACCAACTAGCAATCTTTTAAAGCCTCATGAGAATAAGAATGGTATTATACACGCATCTTCTTACTGGGATGAGGTACTTTGTAGGAACAAAAACTCGTTTAGTGATGGTTTAGAATTAATCTCACTGAATGAGAGGTTGTTAATAGGAATGTAACACTATTCTGTTTATAACACTCATCCCAATCCATGTAAAAAAGCCAAACACCATTGGTTAAAGAGAAAGCAAAGAAAAATTTGATGACAACACAATTCTAGAAAGAGAAAGGTTGGTGCTGCCATGCTATAGCATTCAGATGTCATGTGTTTTTTTGTCACCGACCATTGAAATTACAGCTGGTATTTATTACACATGTGCAACATTGTATCATTTATTACACACGTAGGTAACGTACAAGTGATGACATACTAATCTCGTACGACACACGTGTGTCGTATTGCGTTGACCTGTGTCGTATCAACATGACCTCGCATTCCACAGATTTGATTGGTTAACCAATGACCTCTCATTTAGGGTCAACTAAAACGGAACTTTTTTCGAATTAACAACAAACATGTCATTTCTTCAAGTTTACAGTTTTATATACTTTTAAAAAGTTGATTACATACAAAGTAAAATTACGATTTTATCAGTGTGCAAAATCGATTTCATAACAAATTAATAGATCAGCGAATAATAAAATTATAACTTACATAACAACCGTAACAACAACCGGACATTGATCGCATCATGCACGCAATGGATTGTCAGTGATAACATGTGGGTAGACAAAGTCAAATTCTATCAAATGTGACACACACTGAGAAAAAAAACAACTTTAAAATGCAGTCACTGCATGAGTCAGGAACACATCACAGGGAAATTGGGAATCTCCAAACACGCTATAGCTACACAAGGCGATGACCTTGCCCTTCCCGTGACATGTTGGGTCCCCGTCACTCTCCGACCATGTCGTTTTCATAATCATCCATATTTTGTATCGTTTCATCTGAAGTACCTAGAACAGTTCGAAATAGTGTTTGTTTCAAATTAAAGATCTTCCATTACACTATCCGTTAGTTATCCGTATTCAAGAGAGCCAATGTATCCGCTAGCCCAGCCACACCGCATGCACCAACACACGTCAGCCTTGACGCTTGAACACGGCGAGCCGACCGGGAGGAGAGCGTTGACAGATTTGACTCTACTCTGAATGTTTACATTCTACACTTTCTATATCAATCATTAATTAATCGTCAATCAAATCTCATCATTGATTAATTTGACCTTTTTTGACATTTTCATTTTGGTTTATTTCATTGAAACTCAAAACTATTTTCTTTCTTCGGAGGTTTAAATAAACAACTGTGCAAATAGAACGTTGATTACTACGCCTTCGGTTATTGAAACCGGTTTCGGGTTTTCGGAATTGATTGCTTGATGCCATACACAAAAATGAGGATTATTAACAAATGTGTCTATTCTAAACGTGTGTAATAAATAAAATACCACACTCGGTCTCATTAGATACGAATTATACGAAATTCGTGACCTTCCTATGGTATCAGACCTCGCCTTTGCTCGGTCAGATACCGTCGGAAGGACACTCGTTTCGTATAATTCGTATCTAATGAGACCTCGTGTAGTATTCTCTATTTATGTCATGACTTATTTCATCACATGATTTATAATAAACAAAACTGTGACATATGTTTCAATCTCTTAGCGATTGCTGACAAACATGCTTGATAATGTTGACTATAAAGATGTCCTAAGACACAATATTTATCACTCTGTATCATTCCTGCAAACTGAAAAATATGAGATTTTTTTTTATCTTAACCAAGGACTTACAGAAGACGTGTTTTGTTAAACAGATACCTTGGCAAAACTAAGCGTTTTTCGTGTTTCTTTGAAACCACTTGGGAAAAGTAGATGATTATATACACAAAGATGGAGAGTAACGAGATATCTGTCAAGACTAACTGTAAAAATCATCCATTAATTGAGACCAAAATGTGTCAGCTTTTCTGAGTCACATAATGCAACCAACAGAGTGTCGTTGACGTGAGAGTCCTATCACGGTATTGTTTGTGGAAACGAAATTCGGAATGTCTTTTCTGTTTAAACGCATATATGATTATCACATGATTGTTTCACACTTCATTTCAAATATTGTAATTGTAATTGAAGTTAACATTTTACTCGAAAACATTTACTTGAAATGGAACCAATCATTGGATCTACGATCCTCCGTGCACAGACTAAAACATTTATCATGAATTATTATCCTCCGCCACGAAGTGGAAGGGGGTATAGCTTTGGGCTCCGTCCCTCAGTCCGTTCGAGTTAAAGGGGACAGCTTTTCTCAGAAACTATTAAAGATGGTGTAACCAAATTTGCTGTGTATCTTCAGGGTATCAATACCTTGATGGAGTTTGAAAATCAGAAACGCAAACGTATTGTTACGGAGCTATTGCACTTGTTTCGTGTTTTTGGACTCTGTCCGAGGGAATCCTCAAAGGGGACAATTTTTCTCAGAAACATGAGATAGAAAAACAAAATTTGCAGTGTGTCTTCAGGGTATCAATACCTTGAAGGAGTTCAAAAATGAGGTAAATGCAATTACTGAGTACAGAGTTACAGCCCATTTAGGAAAATCTTGGGAGCTTTGATGAAAACTTATTTTGCGGGGGATGTTGATGACCATGTCCTCTTGTTTGTAAATCTGCTAATATTGTATTAACCATTTACTTTTTTGTTAACCCATTTGTTAACTGTGTTTATAGACTATCAAGATATAGCAGTTTTTTCTCTTAGTTTTGCTAGCGCAAAGTCACGTGACAAAAAAGTCTTAAAATTACCCTAATGAATTTTGGTCATCACCCTTATAGAAAATACATTACATCTTGCAAATTGTTTAGCAAACTTACACTGTACACCAAATAGTACTACATGTAGTTGATTCTATGTACTCGTAATGCTTACATAGTGCGTGTTCGCGGGAATGATCCCAAAAGTGCCCGACGCCCTTACATAGACCATATATGGGCATCACTTTATCATTACGCATTATGCATAACGCATACATTAAATCAACTTCTTCAATGTTAGTACATCGTGTTGAATACGCATTAAGAATAGTAAAATCAAATTATACTAACGCAGCACCATATACATGGAAGTTACTCAAACGTGGAATATGAAATTACGCGTCAGCAGCACGCAGAAGGCAACACGCAGCACGCAGAACGCAACAGGCAGTAAGCATCACCCATCATGAATACAATTAAATGGATACAGCTTAACATCATATTTTGTCAGGCAAGAACAAAATCTTTAAAACTAAATTTTGGTTAAAATGTTTTCATTTATTATGATGAGAATATGTCATGGAAATTCTAATTCTCATGCCTTAATGAAATTTAAAGAATCCGTAAACTAATTGCATGTTGATGTTAGGATAAGAAATCTGTCGCATCTATATCCTGTAAATCTGCCCAAAACATCTTATATCTGACCTACAGACAAACTTCCTTAAAATAACAAATTTCCTTTTATCTTTAAAGAACAATCATACAACCTGACACAAGCAAAATGGTATACAGAATTTCACAGCATTGTTATGTTAAGTGGACTGTCAATTCTAGATGCTCTAGAAAATCCTTACAATCCGAGCACATTATCGATATAAACTACTCTATTACTATGCCTTGTTCCTAAAAAGGATAAGCACATTTATCTTTCAAGCCAATCTGTATGAACTAAGTAGCCCTGTAAGTGATGCTCGGGTTAGAAGGTTATATCGCACGACGTCGACACTTGGACGGGTGAAACAACACAACTAGCAAAATCGGGTCGACTTCGTGCTTCTCTGAGCACATAAACAATTAGCAAATACAATAGCCCGTGTGTGTTGTCTTAAACATTACTTTGCATTAAAAGTTGAGATTAAGAACAAACGAATAGTGGATGCTTATTTCACATTGAAATTATCATCACATCGTAGATTTTGGGAGTATCGTAAATTATAACTGCTTAAAAAAGTTGGTTGTACCAATGACGATGATATCCTTTCATCATTTTATAAAACATAACAATAACAATATAAATAATACATGATAAATTTCACATTTATATCAGAGTCTGATATCTGATTTCTGTACTAAGAATGCTGGTACATTGGTACATATTTACAATAAGGATAGAATCTGAATATGGTACATATTATAATATGACAGTTTTAGTAAAAAAGATACATGTACATCATCAGTGAAGGAATTAGGAGAGATCTGGCCACTTGCTACGCGTTCCTTCAGGATGGGGATTAGCCTGTCAATATTGGTGTATCGCTTTTTTCTGGGTGGGAGACGATGTCCACCTTCAATCTGCACCGAGGTGATTACATTCCTATTTTCCTCCTTCTTCTGAAATGTTATAAGTTAGAAAACATTGAGACGAGCCTTGCTGATAATCTTTAGTCGCCCATGTCAACCTCCAATGCAAAATTCTTGTTGGTTCTAGGAACGTCGGTAGTGTGGAAGTTCCATGCCTCAAACGGGAGGTCGCCTTCCATCTAGTTGTTGGTCATGTAGTCGGTGAGTTGCTGATATCTCGGATCGTCAGGCATGTCCCCTAACGTCTGCAGCACCACGTCTTACACCTGGAATATCTATTACCTATCTAAATCTTATCTATTTTCACTTAGTGTCTAAATTTGTGAACACATTTTACACGTGTCTTTATTGGTGAACACATTTTACTTAGTGCAGATGAGTACAGACCAAGCAGTTAAATTTTTTAAAACTGTTTCATATTTTCTTTGCGCAAAAGGTGTAGTAGATTCATCTTTTTAGTTAACCGTAAACTTAATCCTGCTTAATGAAAACATGAAACATCAAAATCCGCCGCCTGTCAACTTTATGCTATTCTGGATTTTCTAGGTGTCGACTCCCCACATACACCAGAAACGAATGTTGTAACAATGATTGCCAGACAAATTGGTGAAATGTATCTCTTTTATAACCACAAATGTGTAGAATTATATGATAAGACAATGAGTTATTTTATGAATGATCAACCTCTTTATTGTACAAGTTACGACGTTTCGGCATACATCCTTATCCCATTTTAATCAAACATATATGCTAAGCACACTGTATTGCCTCTAACTACCAAATTTGAAATTCATACAACTTATAAAGGATAACTCCTCTCAACCTCATCCAGCAAAGCAGCTGCTGAACAAGAACTGTTCAAGCGAAAATTTGGTTATAATAAATATATTCTGGTGAATGTTAACAATTATCCTTCACTCTTACCCCTAAGGCTTTAAAAAAATGTCTCCTGTGTACCAGCTGTTTATGTAGATTTATTTTCTTTTAATCTATGAAAATATGTTACTTATGATTCTCTGTAAGATTACAATTCCCACTACCTAACAGCAATCTGTGATAAGAAATAAATGAAGTGCACTTGCATCACATCCCTTCTCAAAATAACATCAGTTTGGAATAATGCATGATTAGGGAAGGTGTATGTGGGATTTACCTAGACAAACCCTTGGATCGATAGATCTTGTCTGTAGAAATAGTCGACCACATTTGACCTTTGTTAACTTGGTTTTCTAGGCAATGAAGAACAAACTAATTTGTGCAAGTATTCATTGACATTTCAAGCTTGCTTCACAAAATGTGAATTGCATTAAGTCCACGAAATTTGATCATGGCTTGGAAACTGAACATATGGATGGTAAGGCCAAAGGATAATACTATTCTTGATAGACTACTCTTGCAACTTCTTACAACTAGAATGAATTGAAATCATTAACTGAAATATATTATGCCAAGTCATCAATGTAACATCTCTGTTACCACGATAAGTTTAAATGTACAAGAAATCGTCAAAATTTTATGGATACTTGATCAAAGTTGACATCAGATCTCCTGTTTGTACAAAACCAACACATCAAATTGCTGGTCGTGTCCTTGCTTTCTTGGTGCTAAGCATTTAAGGCGTATGTACAGTTCAATAGTGACAGGTAACGTTTTTTTCATTTGCCCTCATTACATTCATGTTTCGAACTACAAATGGATGGTAACAACGTATGTTTGTCAAAAACATGCTCTCAGAAATTATCATTAATATAAAAGGTAATATGTTTTTTTTTATATTAGAATATGTATAGCGGAATACAACTGTGATGTCATTATTGTCCAACCCATGCATAGAAGGTTAATCGATTGGCATATATACTGTATCTGAACCAAAGATGAACCGCCACTTAAATAACACATAACACATAGTGACTGACACAATGGTGTTTTTCAAAAATTTCTCAAATAGCAAACCACTTCCTCCGTGAATAGAAACCAATCTGAAAATCGTTTTTTTCCTTATGAGACTTAATTATAAGCCAAGATCAAACGATGGTTGTTTTGAATATAAAATGGTCTTATGTTAAAAAAAGAGGTTTTGCAACTCAACCACAAGTCCAAACTTCTATCAGGGTGCATTGGTTTCACGCTGGAGGATTATCTAAGAGGTATTGGTGGATGTACTGCCTGAAAAGTCCAACTGGGTGATATCTGACAAGGAAAAAACTATTTAACCCGTATCTAACGAGGCCGTTAGACCCACACCTAAAGCTATTTGAAAGCTGTCAGAGAATAGGTTTTTGATATGCTGAACGAAAGCAGCATTGTATTCGTTTACTTCTTGATAAGATTTGTCATACTGTCACACATCATAGGCAACATATGCTACATTTTTGCAAGATTCATAAACAAGTATGCACTTCAAATTTACCAGTCTAAATTATAAGTCTCTGAGGGTTGTTTAACAAAACTTCTTAACACTTAACATTAGTTCCATCTTTTGACAAAGCACTAAGATTATCGTAGTGACTTAGGGATACCTCAAGTTTTTAAGCAACGGGGCCAAAATACATCAATTTTATCTGAAACGAGTTTCATCATTAGCCACGACAAAGCCTTGCTTTCGCATTATGACTACTTGAAAAGAATCGGTTGCAGAAAAGTCAGCAAACAGTCTGTAGTCCTACAAATAAAGATCCTTATCCTTTGTCAGTCCTCAGTTCCTCTTCAATAGAACAATAGAAAATCTATTCAATTATTCACTTAATGTTGTATACTTCACTCAGACAAACGAGTTTCGTCATTAGCCACGACAAAGCGTTGCTTTCGCATCATGACTACTTGAAAAGAATTGCGTGCAAAAGAGTCAGCAAACAGTTCAACAAATAAAGATCTTATCATTTGTCAGTCCTCAGTTTCGCCTCAATAGAGCAGTAGAAATGTATTTAATTATTCACTATTTGATGTATACTACACTCAGACAAGCTGCAACATCGTGGTCTCTTTGTTTATTAAAATCATGCTTATTACATGTACATTAAGAGTTGACAGATATCTCATTGTTTTCAATTTTCTTGTGTATTATCAACACTCCCACCCTGGTGCATTCTGGTCATTAAAAAGTATTCACTTCATATGACATATCAGAATACATCATTATTATTTTAGTTTTTAACATTAGCTGCGACAAATCTAAATTTGAGTATAATTGAAAGAAGAGAACTGCATGAGCAAACAGTCTTCTGTTTTGCCAAAAAAGAGCTATAGAAATTGAGTGCGAGTATAAATGTGGTCCATCAACATGTCTTACGTATTTAATTTTACACTAATGGTTGTGATGGTTACTCAGACAAGCCGATATATATTGGTCTCTTCATTCAGTAAATAGATGCTTATTACACTGAGAGTTGACAGATATCTCATTACTTTCCATCATATAATGGATTCTCATCTTCTTTCTAGCGGATCCAAAAAGTATGAACATCTTTTGTCACGCAGTAAAAATAAGATTTGGAAAACAATAATTAAGGCAGCAAAAAATAAAGTTTTGCTATTTTATAAAACATGTGGTCAGGATAATAACGTGTGATAGCAACACCTACATGTATGTATATGTATATTTTAAATAAGGAGAGTTGGTTTCTCACGTGAAGAAAGGTTGTATATCAGAAATAGTAAACATCAGATGGTTCAGACTGGATCAATCTTCTTTAATACGATGAAGTCATTTCGACCATTATGTGGGTCATGTCAAGTATGATTACAAATGGAAGGTTACACACATAATTATATATATATACATGTATGGCTGCGTTTTCATCCTCATTAAAATCAAATATTAATCATATTTTTGCCTTTGAAGGATAGATAAATATATATGTAGATATTAATATATATAATTAAAAATGGAACATGAACCTTTATGTCATGAAAAATAAGTGATTAGTAGATTATTAGTGAATCAATAATTATATACAAATAAGATAGAATACCAAGAGGTTTGGCTGAACATTTCCATATAAACCTCCCATATATTTCGCAAGCTCTCTTCACGATAGCTCAATTATATCTTCGTCTCTTGTTTTCTATTCTTGTCAAACGTCGCATGTATAATATCACTCATATTCCCAAATGATTCAGAAGATTGTTATATCAAATATATCATCTTCCTTGCTGGAACTCCTAACTAGCAATTATGCTGTGGTGTGCGTGATTTGCTTCCATATTTTAGTTATAGATGCCTCAGAAACTGGATGAAATAAGATAACCAGCATGAACACCGCCAGTTCTGTTCTTTATTACAGTTTTTGTTGATCAATAGTTTATTGGTATATCATAGATTATGTGTCTTTTTTGCATTTATCCAATCGATTGCCCAGACACTGCAGACAGACGCTTTGAAAATGGAATGGAATAAAGACACTTTTAATTACCCGAAGAACTTACCACTGCAGAAAGCATTTAAATGTTGTAAGTAGTGTAATTCTTTCAAATGTCCTTAAACCTACGAGGAAAAAATACTTTTACATACATAATGATAACATTCAAATCGATAAATAGAAAATATGAGTTTAACAAAGCAAATAATCAAGACTACCATATTCTAAAATTTGAATGCAAATCAGACACAAGAAATAGCATGCACTCTAAGAGAATTTTAACAGACATAAAAGTAAAATAATTATGTTTTTATTAGTTCTTATTGAATTTATGTTTCTTAATGTATCAAAGTATCAGTGATATCAGGTGATTACAAAAGGGGGCAACATTTGTGTCCAAATATTTTGATATAATGTACAAGTAAAAAGAAGGAAATAACTCAAATGTACCGATAATAATTCTTGCATGAATGTGCTATCATGAAAAATGTATGTCCCATGCAGAAGTTATGAAATAATCATATTATTGGACATACTTATTAGATATAACTTTGAATGAATCCATCGTAATGCAAAAATCAATACTGTGAACTCATGCATGTGATATGTTTCTCTACAACTTATTATTTTGGTTTGTTAATTTTGCACATATATCTTTGATGTCATGCAAGTTTATTTTGAGGGAAAATACGAAAATGCAAAAAATATGATGAATAGAATATTTGAAACAACGGCGTTTCGGTTGCACCCGATCAGCTGATTGCAAAAGTAGTATGGCATTATGCCGTCACTATCGTTGAATAACCTGTTTTGGTTACACAACACTGGTTGAATACCTTTCAACTTGCTACACAATACTTGTTCCAAAAAACCAAAATGATCTCATGAAGATATTCAGAACACGTATGTAAAAATTGATTTTATTCCGTTAAATAAATGCACCTACATGTTTTGATGACATGTAACACCATTCAAAATGTGCTTGAGTTATTTATACGAAAGTTTGAAAATAAGTTTCATTAAGTTTTTCATGTTTAATTAAATCAAGTAGATCTTCAGACAAATTGAATTTTCTATCTTGTTGAGTGGTTTGCTTTTGCACGTTCAGTTAACGGGGTATTGGAATGACGTAATAATAATGCATGATTTAAAACTTTGATAACACTTTTATCAAATCATTCATTCATTTTGTCATTTTCAAAAGTCAGAAGGATATCTGCACATCTAATAAACTATGCAAAAAGGTATTACTTGTAAGTTGAATTATAATTCAAATCTGGTACTTTTCAATTTGTCAAATTATCAGACTTATTTTTGTAATAGTTATAGAAAGCTACAGATTTTAACCATTAAGTAAAGTCTGCAATCTGCTTGAAAATCTGTATACAGATGAGACCTGACTAATGATCGCAGAGAATATGATTTTCAGTAATTGCCAATTCATAAAGACACAATAATCATTGCTGCACATGAGAGGTATTTCACCAAACGATCACACACTTATCTACACAAAGGATCAATTGCTGGAAGATTGCTGGGTATACATTACACATGAGATAAGGGGAGATAATTTCTTTCTCAGCAGAAGATGACAGTCACACATTACCCTGTCCTTTGCAATCGGCAATTCACGTGTAATTATACTTAACATTTACATTAATGCAAAGGCAACTTTCCTAACTCAGCAAACCAAATATTTGCTCACAAGGACATCAAGGAACAACTGATAACACATTTCATACAAACAGTATGCTCAGATAAACCGAGACAAGATGTACTATGTGATACTTCAAATACTGGAATCTTTGATTGTAGATAAGTGCAATAAGCGATATTTTCATTTCCAACATCTTCAAATATATATTGATCTTGACTCAAGAATAAATTGATCATTTGCCTCAAGTGTAAATCCTTCATTAATTAGGTCGTCAGCAACAACAACATTCTGCATATCTATTCATATCGGAAAACATTATACACAGCAAATAACACAATGGGGCAAAAAAGATCCATCATTCGTACCTAAAATCACTCCTTACAAAATTGCTGGGTATAAGACTAGTCAAATTACTTTGATGGACGTCTGTAGTAATCAATGGCTGTACTGACATGTCAGCGTCACTGAGTTACTCGTTTTAGTAACTAAATAAGAGGTAATTGTGTTCCCCTCTACAACTAGTCTGCAGAGATCTGAATTGCTTCGGAATCAGTCAATATATCGGAGATCTGTCTCTACATAACAAACCCACTATTTACCGCAATAGCTTCTTGGACTGATTACACAACATTTGATAAATCTTGCTGGAATCAAGGGTGAATGTCTGTAATTACTGATGTTGATAGATATGCATAGAGATCAATCTCTGTAGAGGACATGTCAGCGATGGATTGCTCACAGAAATTAAAAGGCTCTTCTATCCAAGCTTCTTTATCGATTATCTTGAGTATATGAAATAGGGAAACTGGGCTGTCCCACAAACGGAAGGGTGACTTTTATCTTGCTTCAGTTTCTATTTTAAATTATCTTCAGTTACTAACTTGAAAATGGGAATATTTATCACCGGTTTATCCGAAATGGGCTATCCAACAAGCAGTGAATAAGGTGTCTGGTATGGTATCGCCACTACTCAGCTCATTACCTTACCGTGGTGTGGTGGTTTGGAAGCGACCCCCATAGCTCTGCTGGAGCGTTCTTGCTTCTGGTAGGGTCATCTTAATTTAACATTTTGACGGATAGAATTCAGACCATAATTAGTCGTTCTAAACATGATTTCTATCTCTCACTTTGCCTTTCTTTCCGTCTTTTCCCTCACCATGTCGATCACCTTACTTCCTGATAAATCTATTCTCTTTTGGAAGGCAACATATATTCGTAAAAAAGGTTGAAATTGTTGACAGATATAACACCCCAACTCACTCATTGGTAGGTTAGATTTGATATAAATTTGAATTGCTTAAAAATTAACTTACTAATTAATTATTCGATTAATTGAGGTCAACCAACACAGACACAAAAACGTGCGTCGGTGATTTGCTGTAGCAAGGTAGATAGCAAGAGGTTACAAATTATTTTTGGAGAGGCTGTTGTCAGCAAATCGGAAAAGTCAGGGGTCGACAGCAAGTCTTGTTCTTATTCATTTCTAAAAGGCCATTGGCATAGGGGGACAGTGTTAGACTATTGTCATCTCATTCACATCTAACCAGACACTTGGGAATAAAGATATATAATAAATAAGTAAACATCAAAGAAATATTTTGAAAATTTCAAAAGCCTCATGAATTTTCTATGACGGACGTATTTCCAAAGGTGATAAATTTGAAAAACTTTTAGTGATAGTGAATTCAACTGCCACAGTGTTTTAAACATTTATAGGAATGGTTTGAAAGATGTTGAGCTTCTCAATTATCAATTCAGATTCTTTCGCAGTGTTATTTGTACTAGAAAAGATATTGGAAATGAATTTGATTGATAAAAACTTGTGCTGCTTCGGTGGTGATCATTCTGTGAGCACTTGCCATGTATATTGGAAATAACGTGAACCAACCAAATTGCGGTCTGAATTAGAAACTTGGGTCAATAACTTCTTTTCACACAAAGTAAAGTTTACCAAAAATCTGATTTGCTTTGGTACAATGGAAATGTCATACTAAACATAATCATTCTTTCTACTAAAAGAACATTCATGGGTGTAACATTTAGAATTAATTCCAAAAGTCAGTAATTATACAAAGATGATAAGACAAATAATTTCTGTAGAAGAATTCAATTCAAAGAAAAATCAACGAGTTTGAAAACTCCATAAAAATGGACTTTACTAGTTCTAGTTCTAACAGCCAATGATGTTTTATATTTTCTACTTCCTTGATATTCATGTACACCTTTAACTGTAATTTGATGTAACCATGGGAACAAAAAAAATAGTTAAGGAAAGGAAAAAGATTTAAGGTTCTGAGTAGGGAGAACAAAACAATTTAGAACAACTTAAGACATAATACTGATTTGTTTATGTTATTTGTTATTTGTTTATGTTATGTATCATTCATTTACAAAAAGAAATTCTAGGTTATCGAAATTTCGAAAACACTGTTTTCTATTTTTCTCTACAAAACCATTCAGAAGTGATCAACAGCTTTAAATCTTATTCATATTTGTTCCTTTGCACAAAGGCAATGTAACTGTGTTAATTGTTTTAATCAAAATTAAAGAAAATCCGATTTTCACAAATATGACACCATCGGTCTATTTAACCATGCCAAATATCGACATTCAGCACCAGTAACAAAACGATCCGGTAACATGGTTTGGAAATGGTTATTTTGCACATGGATATTCGATGAGCCTTTGTAAGTGGTCCTGAAGTAATTTTATGGACGTCAAAACGAAACCTACATTACATGATATTTGCACTAAGATACACAAGCAAGTGAACAAACTTAAAATACGCAGCTGTAGAGACAAGTTCAACCTAAAGTATCCGAACCGTATATCTCGAGGAGACCTTTTATTTTACGAATCCACTTTGGTGATTATTTATAGCTAAAGAAACAAACGTTCCTAAAATCACCTATGCGGTAAATTTGGGACAATATATAAATATGTTTATGACTTCACCATTAAGTGAAGAATTCCTTAATTCAAAAGCCGAAGAAAGATTCTTGATACTGTGGAAGCAGTTCTTAAAAATCTAAACAGTCTTTGTCAGCTATAAAAACACAACATTTCATCATCTTTCTCATGAGAACATCATGTAAAATATCTAAATGGATATACAATTAGATGACAGCTTGTATATGCAAGAAAAGTCCTGTATGATAAGACTCGTCCTGCATGAACACATTTTGTAAATCTAAACTAGTGTTCATCAGCTATAAAGCATCTTTTAAATATCATGGGCACGAGAGAATAAGTACCATGGACGTCATTGCTGTCAGCTATAAAAATGTTTTATATTAATTTTATAATAAAACAAACGTTAGTGTTCTGAAATTGTCAGACTATTTTGCATGATAAACTTGATAATCCTTTGCTCGTGAATATTTTTCATGACATAAGGGAATTCAAATGCAAACTTTTTAATTTAAGATCAACATCAAAACTCACCTGGATGTAATTATATACTCACAGGCAGAAGCAATGAATTATTTATATATACATTGCCATTAAATCGACATGTGTCTTGCTCTCTAAACAATACTTGAAACTTGAAAAATATTAGTTAGCAATTTCCTAAGAGGCATGCTAGTTATACATGTAGGCAAAAATGCAATGTTGGAATTATTTTGTAAACAAAACTTTTTAACTTCACAAAGTACTTGAAATGTACTTATTATTTTAGCTTTAGTTTAAACATATTTTATTCATCAGCAAAGGATTGGGTACAAGTTATACAACTTAGTAAACCCTCTCCTTAATATGTACATTAAATATTATTTGCATTCGTTTAACAAGATGGACAGAAGAAAACAGATAAAATACAAAACTGATACAATAATTAAAGTAACCTTTTTGTTTGACTTATGTAGGTTTGAACAATTTTGAATATACTCTGATTTATTACTCTAATTTGTTTGCTTGATATTGAGCACACTTGAGTACACTAATGTAATGACGAACAAGTGTAAGTATTTTGTACAGTCTTTATAGACGACTAATGTTCTTGTTTCATCTATAGGGTTTATTGTGTCTTGAAACTTGTTACACAACGGTTTGGAACATCATTACACATACTCTTCAAACTTGTTGATGGACAATGATGAAACCTTCTTAACCCTTGAGGTTGATTGACTGTAAATTAAATGAAATGCCTATTAAAACTTGAAAAACAAAATATATATCTGTCATTTCTTACTTTTGTTATGATTTACAAACAATAATAGTATGTAGTTTACTCTTAAACTTGTAGAAACTACGAATTAAACAATGATGAAGGTCAAGGTCATTCATAGATTAATCGAGCGTGACCCACTTACAATCACCAACTTTTGATATGAATACCAAAATTACCAAATTACAAAACTTAATATTTAGGGAAATATATACTTAAACTTCCAATTTACACTTTCGCTAATTATTATTCACAATAAAAGGCTATATTACCGAAGTTTTGGAAGATCCCGGGCAAGCGACTGTAGGACATATTTAAACACATGGCTTTAACGTAATGAAATGAGAGTTACTTCCCTTTGAACCCTTTACAACCACAAAGAAAATATATGGTAATAAAGAAAAGAAGTGTCGTAAAATCACTCTACAGGACCCATGAATATAACAAACTACAGATGAATTAAGGTTTCATTTTTGGCGACTACACACCGCCCCCTTAATTGCACCTTTACAAGAGGCAATTATACAAACTACTATATACTATAGAGTGACAAAAATGAAATGAAACTTTACCTTGTTAAAAAAAAAAAAAAAAAAAAAAAAAAAAAAAAAATAATGCCTTTTGAGCAAATTGACTTACATTGTACAAAATGTACAAAACATAATATTATTGAACAAATATTTCAGGAATTGTTACAACATACCCAATAGTTATTTCCACAGGCAATAAAAGGGAAGATGTTAAAAAAATAAAATCTTTTCTTTCATCAAGCAAACATATTCTTAATTGCTTATTGTTACAGTTCTCAGTAATTATCAAACATCTGTTTTTGAATGTTCATTGGTAATCCTCAGCACACAGGAGAAGTACAAGTTTTGATACTGGTCGTATCAATTCAGTTGTGTCCGTTTTCACGTGTACGCTTCGTACAAATCCCCTTTTGTCCTGAACCATTTGAGTTACCCGTCCTAGCGACCACGAGTTTCTCGGCGAATTGTCTATCAGTAACACCACATCACCGATTTGCATGTTTCTTTTGCCACTCAGCCACCTTTGCCTTGTCTGCAGCAGAGGTAAGTATTCTGCCTTCCACCTCCTCCAGAATATGTCGGCGAGGTATTGTATTTGACGCCACCTTCGACGACTGTACACATCCTCTTTAGTGAAGGTTCCCGGAGGAAAGCCTACATCACCTGCTCTCAACAACAGTAGGTGATTGGGTGTGAGCGGTGACAAATCCTTCTGACTGCTTTGTGCTTCTGTGATAGGTCTATTATTGATTATCATTTCAGCTTCACACATGAGAGTGCTCAGCCCTTCATCATCAAGTCTTATTGTTTGCTCCTTCAAAACTGAGAACAGAATCTTGCGCACTGTGCGTATCATACGCTCCCAGACACCGCCGTGGTGGGATGCTGCGGGAACATTGAAACGCCAATCTATACCCTTGTATAGAAGGGATGAATGCATTTTCTTTTCATTCACATCTTGTAGAGCTTCACGTAGTTCTTTAGCGCAACCAACTAGGTTAGTCCCATTATCAGAGCGAATCACTTGCGGCACTCCCCTTCTCGCAATGAATCTGCGCACAGCATTCACACATGAGTCCGTGTCCAATGAATGGGCTATTTCAAGATGGATGGCACGGATACTCATGCAAGTAAACACTACACCATAGCGCTTAACTGTGCTTCTTGCTCTTTTGATGTAGAATGGACCAAAGTAATCCATGCCAACAAAGGAGAACGGAGGTTGGTCGGCCTTGAGTCTCTCCTCGGGTAGGTCTGACATCTTCTGCTGCACTGAAGTGGCCTTATACTTGAGGCAAGTCACACACTTTGAAATAATGCCTTTGATGAGCTTACCAGCTCCTAGAATCCAGAATTTCTGTCTGACATAAGAAAGCATGGCATTTTTCCCCATGTGCCCTACACACTTGTGAGCTTCCTGGAGAATAAGCATTGAGACTTGAGATTTGCAAGGCAAGATCACTTGGTGTTTTCTTTCAAATGCTAACTCAGCTCTAGTGAGACGTCCGCCAACCCGAATAACACCGTCTTTCAAGATAGGGTCCAGTTTGAACATGGCACTTGACGCTTTTACAGTCTTGCTACTGTCTGCATCAGATTGCTTAGCTTTTAACACCTTTAGCTCTGACTTGAAATACTGGCCTTGCACATGTTTGATCAAGACATTTTCTCCATTCTTGATGATTTCAGGTGTCAACTGCTTGTCAATAGTCTCTTTAGACATGCTTGGGTTTGTCTTAAACTTCAAAACTTGCATCACTAACAGGATCCACCCCACAGCTCTTTTCAGCTTACTCCAGCTGGAGTAGTGATTTATCAGTGTGTCTATAGCACTTGAAGAGGTAAGAACTGTTGTGCTGCTCACAGTCTGTTTCACTTCAGGGTCTACACTCTCCACACACTGCTGAACTGAACTTG
The DNA here is from genome assembly GCA_916613615.1 of Steromphala cineraria. Taxonomy (NCBI): domain Eukaryota; kingdom Metazoa; phylum Mollusca; class Gastropoda; order Trochida; family Trochidae; genus Steromphala; species Steromphala cineraria. The sequence goes on from OU744723.1 coordinate 50,281,961, forward strand.
GGATCTGTGGCCAGTATCTTTCATCTTGACTTAGGAAATCTGGTCCGCGATACCAAATCGATGATGACTTCAACTTGTGGATACTTAACCCTCTGGATGCTGCATCGGCTGGGTTATCACTTGTACTTACGTAACCCCACTGATTCAGTTCTGACAGAGACAAGATCTTTGAAATGCGGTTAGCTACGAAAGTCTTGAACCTTGTCTTCTCGTTCGCTAAGTATCGCAGTACGGAGGTGCTATCAGTCCAGAACTTGAGCTTGAGATCTGGATACTCTAACTCCTTGAGAATTACCTTGCTGAGACGTGCAGCCACTGTAGCTGCTGTAAGCTCCATCCGAGGCATGGTAACCTTTCTTAAAGGAGCAACTCGAGACTTGGACAGCAGGAGGCTGCAATGAACATTGCCGAGTTCATTGGTGAGTCGAACGTATGAAGCGACTCCGTATCCAACTTCACTGGCATCACTGAATATGTGAACTTGATAGTCTGTTACATTGCCAAATTCAAAAGGTTTATGGCATCTTGGAACTTGGATGTTTTCAATGAATGGTAATTCAGCAGTCCATTGTTCCCACTTCTGTAATTCAGTGTTCTCTATCACTTGATCCCAAGAGTAATCTTGTCTACACAAGTCCTGCAGCAATATCTTGGCCTTCAAGACAAAGGGAGATACAAGTCCTAAGGGGTCAAACACTGAACTCACAACAGAGAGAATCCCTCTTCTTGTGGGAGAGCGGTTTTTCAAAACCACCTTGAATCCTAGGGTGTCATCCTCAACTTGCCAGTAAACACCCAGAGCCTTTTCTGTTGGCAGATTGTTAGTCTCTAGATCAAGATTCTGGAATCCCTTGGCTCTTTCATCTGGGGAAACTGTGTCCATCACTCTATGGCTGTTGCTCACCCATTTACTGATGTGGAATCCCCCTTTCTGGCATAGCTTGCTGACACCTTGGATCATGTCAATTGCCTTGTCTTCAGACTCTACGCTTTTCAAACAATCATCTACGTAGAATCCATTCTTGACAACATTTATTATCTCCTCCTTCGTTGTGTGCTTGTTGTCTTCAGCTGTCCGCAACAAGGCAGTGTTTGCACAAGCAGGAGACGACGTGGCCCCAAACAGATGTACTGTCATTCTGAACACAGCTGGCCTTTGGTCCATGTCAGATTCCGGCCACCAGTAAAAGCGTAGGAAATTTTGACTTTGTTCTGGTACTCTCACTTGCAGAAACATTGACTCAATGTCCCCCATGACAGCATACTGTTCCTGGCGAAAGCGCATGAGTACTCCAAGGAGTGAGTTAGTCAAGTCCGGTCCACTTAGAAGTTGACTGTTCAATGATGTGCCCTGATAAACTGCTGCACAGTCAAAAACAACTCTGATTTTCCCTGGTTTGAGTTCATTGTATACACCATGGTGTGGAATATACCAGTTCTTTCCACTTTCTCCAGCCGATTCTCCTTCAAATACTCTCTTAGCATAGCCCCTTTCTATGAGCTTATTCATAAAGTCCACATAGTCTCTGCTAAATGAAGGATTCTTCTTCATCTTAGTCTTCAAGCTTTGAAGTCTTTGAAGTGCTTGTGAATGGTTGTCCGGCATCTGGACATTCTCCCTCCGAAACGGCAAATCAATGTAATAGTGACCTTCCTTGTACTCTAAACTCTCTTCAACCTTTCTAACAAACATTTCATCTTCCCTTGAGAGAGATGCTAGTTCATCAACTGTAGTCTCAGGGAAATCAATACACTGAGACCTCTTGTACATATGCTCAAGTCTCTTGAGTCCTTCCGTATCCTCAACAGCAAGAATGTCAATTCTATTCATAGTAGCTATTGTTCCTTCTTCACATTTTCGAAGAACGTTCCAAACGATCCAACCAAGCTGAGTTTGAGTGGCGTGTGGGCTACCACGTGGTCCTGTGATAACCTGAAGAGGTGCATATGCATCAGGGATATTGTTTCCTATAAGTAGACCAATTCCAGCCTTGATCTTAGGAATTTCAACAGTTTGTAGATGAGGCCACTTGGAAATATCCTCTTTGGTTGGAACATGGGTCTCAGATACAGGCAGATTTTCCTTTGTGTAACATGTTGGGATGATAACACCTTCATGACTCATCTCAATGTCAAACACTTCAATATTCTTAAGTTCACAAGTGCTCAATGTGTGTGTATTGCTCATAGTCTCAAGCGTGATCTTCTTCTTGCGACCAGGAGCTCCGAGTTTATTCATTAACTCTTCAGTACAGAATGACGCTGAACTACCTGGATCCATAAACGCATATGTTTCCACCACTGTCAAACTGTTCTTACATCTGACCTTTACAGGTACAATGGCCAAAGTACAATACTCAGCACCTGCCCTTGCTGCAAAACTAACACATCCATCTTTGTCAGTACACACACTTGCAACTTGTTTGGGAGAGGTTTGTCCACTACTTGGTTTGCCATTTCTTTTCAAAACAACTTCATCATCAGTATGAAGGAAAGTTTGATGTCTCTTCTTGCAAATGTCACATGTCACATTGAACAAACACCCCATGGCCATATGACCAGTTGACAAACATTTAAAACACAGTTCCTTTGACTTCAAGAATTGCAGTTTGTCCTTGACAGAAAGATCCTTGAACTTATAGCATCTTTGTGTGTCATGCCTTGGTGATTCACAATAGACACACCACCTTGAGTTTGAGTTTCCAGGCACACTTCTTGGTTTGTCATTCAAGGGAACAGGTTCTTCTACTTGGACATCAGTTGCCACTGTAGTTGACTTGAAAGACCTTTCCTTTGGTTTAAATGGCTTTGTCTGAAACTGAGGTACCTTGAGTGCATCCTTGCCAAATATCGGATCTGATGCTTTCCTTGCTTCAAAGCGAACAAATTCAGCAAAATCCTTAAATTGTACAGCAATGCGTTGATCTCTCTTCCGAGCTACCACATTTCTCCATTTCTCTTGGTAAGAAAACGGTAACTTTTTTGCAAACTGCCGCATGTGGTCTAGATTTCCTAGAATCTGCAATGCAGGAATACTTCTCACTGCGTTCTCACATTCTGTCAAAAATATGGAATATTGATCAAGGGATACAGGATCATCTGACTTGATCGTTTTCCAGTTCTTGCCCTTTTCAATGAAAGCATTCGCAACATGTTCATCATTACCGTAACGTTCTTCTAGAGCACGTAAAGCACTTGGGTAACCGACATCACCATCAAGAACACTATATCCTGACACAATATTATGGGCTGCTCCCACGGTATACTTCTCCAAATAGTTCATTAACTCATCATTGTCATCAGAGTTGACAACAATCTTGGAGTTAAACTGTCTGAGAAATCTTCTGTACTTGAGTGGGTCACCATCAAAGGGTTGAATATATGGGGGTGGCTTCTTCATCTGTTTGACGACTGCCTCCAGACTTGTCTTCCACATGTCATGTTCAGCTGCTGACTCTCTTGGAATGCTTGACCTCTTATCTTCTTGCCCATATGTGAATGTGTCACCAAGTTCTGTATGTCCTGTCTTACACAGAGGCACATCACCTATTCTTGATTTCAGGTCTTGATAGTCAGATACAGAACCAAGCTCTTCTTCAATAATTCTCTCCTTTGCCTGAGCAATAGCAATCTTAGTCTTTAAATCTAACTCTTCTTCCTCCAACTGTAGTTTTAGCTTTGCCAACCTTATCTGATGCCTTTTCTGTAAGGCAACACTTTCTGTCTCAAATTCCACTTTCAACTGTCTCTCTTTAAGTCTTGCTGATGACAAGGCACTTGTCTTACTTCCATTACTTGAACCTTTAACACTATCTGTCTTCAATTGCATATTTTCTTGGTCAGTTTGTCCCTGCTTAAGTTGCTGTGTCACTGTAGCATTAGCAACCCATTGTTCTACTTCATTCTTGAAAACCCTGCTATTAGTCATAACAGAATCCCAAAAGTCACTTTCAAATGTCCCTTTCTCAGAATCTGTGAGAAGCTTGATATATACATCTCTTTTGTCAAACAAGATTTCATAATTCTTTAACCACGATGAATGACAGGATCTTACTATCTTGATATCACTGCCGTCACTCAGAGAGTTTCTAACACTGTTCTGTAAAGTTTGTAATTTTCTGACATGTGCCTTTAATTCCCTACAATAAATGTCTTTCCAAAAGTTCTTGGCCTTTTCAGTGACTTGTCTACTCCTAACACTCTTTTTGACACCTGGTTCACTTCTTAATGACCTAATTTCATCACCTTCTTCAACTTCTTCTTTAAACTTGACTTCACTTTCACCTGATGTGCTCATTTTACTTGAACTTCAATCACTTCTTTTCTTCCAACTTCCTCAATGCAATATAGACGACTAATGTTCTTGTTTCATCTATAGGGTTTATTGTGTCTTGAAACTTGTTACACAACGGTTTGGAACATCATTACACATACTCTTCAAACTTGTTGATGGACAATGATGAAACCTTCTTAACCCTTGAGGTTGATTGACTGTAAATTAAATGAAATGCCTATTAAAACTTGAAAAACAAAATATATATCTGTCATTTCTTACTTTTGTTATGATTTACAAACAATAATAGTATGTAGTTTACTCTTAAACTTGTAGAAACTACGAATTAAACAATGATGAAGGTCAAGGTCATTCATAGATTAATCGAGCGTGACCCACTTACAATCACCAACTTTTGATATGAATACCAAAATTACCAAATTACAAAACTTAATATTTAGGGAAATATATACTTAAACTTCCAATTTACACTTTCGCTAATTATTATTCACAATAAAAGGCTATATTACCGAAGTTTTGGAAGATCCCGGGCAAGCGACTGTAGGACATATTTAAACACATGGCTTTAACGTAATGAAATGAGAGTTACTTCCCTTTGAACCCTTTACAACCACAAAGAAAATATATGGTAATAAAGAAAAGAAGTGTCGTAAAATCACTCTACAGGACCCATGAATATAACAAACTACAGATGAAATTAAGGTTTCATTTTTGGCGACTACAGTCTTATTAAAATCGGTCTAGTTATTATTAACTAACATGAAACATGAAAGCCTCTGCACTAGGTCTGACCGCCACCCCATACCTCACATGTTTTTACCAGTTTTAGTGCAGCCGAAACCCAATCGTTAGTGGACAAATCACATTGTCTCAATTATAAGACCGCTAACGGTGATCATGTTCAAAGCATGGTTAACAGGAGTTACTTACCCCTAGCTTGATACAGAAGGCTTTTGCAGACGGCTTGTGATTGGTAAGCTGAGTAAATGTAAGGACATGCGACCAACGGGGCTGCGGTCGAACCTAGTGAAGAGGAAAGCTATCGACATATAGAGTTCGATTCTCGATAGAGTTCATATTTTAAAACCTGTATTCTTCGGATCTAGGCCAATTTTAATCAGACATGTACTTTGTACGTAAAACATTGGCTATATCTTTACTTTAAAAATTGTACTAAAGGAGCTGTGTACTTCAATCCAAGCCTAAAGTGAAATTGTATACAATGACACCACTGAATCTCGTATAAAGAAGCCTGTTCAACCTGTTACTTGTCATTTGTTTGCATTATTGTTGACTCTAGTAGGCACTATTATATGAATGGATTGTTTCCAATTGACCTGCTTAACTTAATCACATAACAGCAATGGTAAACTACGTGAGTCAAGACGGGTTGATTTAACAACCCAAGCACCTCTAGTGGCTAAAATGGATAAGTGAAATTAAGCTTTTCAATTGTTTGTAATTCTGTAAATCAAGCTATAGGCATCGCTTTGTCTCAGTGTCTGTACTGAACTAGAGTAGTGTTCCTTACATTTCAGAACTAGAGTGGTTTTACCTTTTATTTACAGAATTTTTTTTTGTTTGGTTTATAATAAAACAATCAGGTTTCAGACTCCGTTGACCCAATTCATTTGATAAACATCACTTGAAGTTATTAACTATTTAATGTCATTGGTACATTCATTTACAAAATAAACATCCCTCATTTTGTGTGGTTGTCAGCCTGTGAAAGGAGGGATTAAAACCACCGTTCACAGCAGCGGATACAATGCATTTTTGTTGCCACCTTAACCTCCATTTACTGTAACAACATAGATGCAAAGGACTTTTTTCATTCAGTTAATGATACATTGCTCACTCGTCCTCTACAATTCTAAGATCAGTAGCACATCCATCAATGTCAGTAATAACAGTCTTTATGTCCCAGAGAACCAAGCATATCATATGGTGCATTGGATATCAGGTAATCAACTTATCCTGTATGCTGTCAAGAGCCGATTTGGTAAATATTGGCTTCGATATGTGAAGACAGATGCCTGAAACGTTTGTCTGATTATATCGAAATTGCTTTACAAATACAGTTGGGGGTGTTCCTGACAGATAAATGGAAGGCTGTCCACTTATGCAGAGAACGAAATTACACTCTCAGTGATATACCGACAATTGTCATGTCAGCAAAGACGTTGAGTAACAGAAACGGCCATCACAGTCAGTCTGGAGAGTCTTTCATCCAGCAATTTACCAACAAGTGCTCTTGGGTGTGGTGGATTGTGTAATCAGTTCTAGGGTTGCTCAGTATGTCCAGTTGTTGTGTTTGTTGCACATGTTGAGCGATGGCGGACAAGCGGTTATTGATTGGATCCAGACATGAATTATTTGAAAGCAAATACAGATTGCTTGTATCTCTGACAGCTTTTTTTGTTAATTTCTTCTCGATTAATCTAAAAGAAGATATATGGTTGAATGGTAGGTTCTCTGCCTTTGTGAAATATCTTCACTTTAACCAATCTTTTTCAGTTTGGTTCTTGACTCATGATGCATGACTATTATTTTTGAAAGGGAGAAGAACCAAGGTATTTTTTGTGGAAGGAAATTGGAGTGTATAATAAGTCATAGCTGAGAGTTTCATATTCAATCTGCCTGAAGAATTCCTTAAATGGATCTAAACATTAGTGGTGTTCCGATTAATCGATTTGGTCGAGCATCGGTCGGTTGACCCATTTGACCACATAATCGATTACAACTTTCTGTAATCGATTTAATCAATTACTGATAAAAATCAAGATATTTTTGCAGTAATTGTCAGTAATATTACTAAAAGAATTATTCTGATTGATTTAATTACTAAAACATGTTATTTTTGTTTTCCAAATATAGGATCAAGTGAAAATGCAAGCAAGAAAGTAGAAAACTTATTTTTTAAACTTTTCTACCCTAATGAAGGAATCAATCTTAGACACCAAAATGCAACTACATGTAACCGATTATTAATCGATCATCGATTGGTTACCCCCAACTGATGATCGATTACAAAATTTCAACCGATTCCCAACACTACTAAACATGTCTTACCTTATTCCCTAACTTATTCACTTAGTCACTCAGTCCTATTCTGTGTTATCCGTTTTGTTTTTACTTTATTAAGGATTGATAACAAGTGAAGCAGGTTTGGCGTAATTCTTACATGCTTGAATGAAGGCGGATTACACTAGTAATTTGAATAAGTTACCTAGCTTGAGCACAATGAAGTAACTGAAAACTTTCACGTTTACACCTATTTATACCGTTTGCTTGTTACATAGAGAGTAAGGATGCGCAGTATAATCGATTTATCGGTATATTGCAATACAGGAATAACGTGATACGAATCTGTACACACTTCTGAAAATATCCAATATATCGATTATTTTAAAATGAGCTATTTCCATCTAAAATTGCAAATAATCATAACCAAATAAAACATTATTGACGGAAAGTTCTTTACAAAGTGTGAAGTTGTGAAAATAGCTCATATATGTACAGATCATACACATATTTTTTTAAATATCCCTTTCCAAAACGACCCATAGCTAAGCAATCATGATCGTTCTTAGCGCTCATATTCTAGACAAGACAGCATGTATATTCTTGAATTAAAGAAGTACCAATATACTGCAATACATATTGCAATATACTTTTCTGTATTGCAATATATTGCAATACAGAAATGAGGAACGATACCCATCCTTAATAGAGAGCGATATGAGGCATTTGGCTTTAACGGTATCAGGCTATGTTAGCAGACACGTGGATACACGGATACTCTGACAAAGCAGAATAGGTTTAAGGCAGGGAGTTTATTGCTTTAGATCAATTGAAGTATAATAATTAAATTATAAATGACCAATACATAAGGTCAGCATGTCAGCCTTAAGTTCGTTTTGATGCGAATTGATACAGTGAGTGAAGCGCTATTTCCGTGTGACAGATCTTTCACTTCTAAAATTTATTTTACTGGAGAATGAACAATGATTAACTACAGCAACAAGATATGAACTTTGGCCTGCTTTCAGATCTCCAAGGATACATTGCCACTACAAAATGCAACAGTTACATACCGAAATCTTCGGATATTATTTTTATTTTAATCCTAACCAACGCCGTGACGCAAGGCATGTGTCAATTTCCTCAAAGGGAGATGAACGTGTATCAAAGGGAAGGTAATAGGTTTGGTCCTACTTTTCTCAATGCAGTGAATATATGGATTATATTTTCACTGCGGTGAAAATATGACATTCTGTTGCTTTTTCTTAAGATATGGATAATATTTTCACCTTATAACTCTATATTTAATTTTAATAAATGTACTTGATGTATTTTCAACATCTTTGGAAGTTCTTATTCTATATCTAAAACTTAAATTGTTGTTGAATATCATGTCATTTCATCTTACAATGTATAGTTGCATTGTAGTTATGGTCTTCAAACGTTATTATACTATATCTGATAATTTAAATCTTTGTTGTATATCATGTCATTTCGTCTTACAGTTAAAGCGACTAGAAGCCTAGGAAAGTATCTTTAGACTGTGGAAGCAGTTCTAAAAAATCTAAACCAGTGTTTGTCATCTATAAAAACACAACATTTAATCTTCTCTATCTCATTGGAACATCATATAAAATATCTAAGCGGATATACAATTATATGACAGCTTGTCAATGCAAGAAAAGTATTTTGGATACTACTGTCTTGTATTATAAGACGCGTTCTGTATGAACATTTAAAAAAAATGTAAACTAGTGTTTGTCAGCTATAAAACACATTTCATCTTTTAAAATTTACGGGACAGAAAGCATGAGTTACAGAGACATCATTGGTGTCAGCTATAAAATGATTTTAGATTGATTTTATAACAAAACAAACGCTAGTGTTCTGTAAGTCAACAGTTTTGCAGGATGAGCATGATAAACTTGCTCATGATTTTCATGACATTAGAGAATTCAAAACAAACATTTTACTTTATCCACATTAAACACACACCTGGATGTAATTACTATACTCACAGGCGGATGCAATGAATAATAAATAGCTACATTGTCATTAGATCAACACGTGTACTGCTTTCTAAACACTTCTTGATTAACCATTATAATTTATAACATCAACTGATATTGCGAAATAAGCCGCCAGGCAAAAGAAAGTGCACATCACAAATTGTTTAAATTTACAGGCACGTATAATGATTTTCACAAAGAACATATCTTCCTTGTAAATTAACATTTATGTGAGGTTGATATAGGTTGAGAGGTTAAAATAGATTATCGAAAGTCTCGAACTCCGTACACCGTACACCGTGCGTAATTATGTAAACCAAGCTGTAGGCATCGCTTTATCTCGGTGACTGTGCCAAAACTAGATTTATCTACCTTACATTAGAGTATTAGAATTAGGGTAATTTTCCTTTTATTTATAGAAGAATCAATTCGTTTTTCATTTACTTAACAATTACAGACTTCAGACTCGCTGGTCACCTCTGACACGTGCTTAGACGAACATCACATGTCCCAGGTCGCCGAATCATTTGATCAAAGTCACTTAAAGTCAATAATTGTACATGTTGAATGTCAGTGATTACAGCTATTTACCAAGTAAACGCCAAGCAGGAGATACAACGCATTTTGTGAAGGGAGGGAAATAAACGACCGTTCACTGTAATACCTTAGATATGAAAGACCTTTTTTTATTCAGTTAATGATACATTGCTGACTGTGGTGGAGAAGATATTGCGACGTGTCCGACTTGTTGGAGAGGCCATATTTTACTATTGTATTCCTCGGATAACGGTCAATTTTAGTCAGACTGTCAAAGGCCGGCAAATCACTTGATAAACATCACTTGACGTCAATAAATGTTTAATGTCATTGGTACAGTCATTTACCAAGACAAGCATTTTGTCAGCCTGAGAAAGGAGGGAATTAAACCACCGTTCACAGCAGGGGATACAATGCGAGGGAAGGAAACCACTGTTAACTGTAACAACATAGATGCAAAGGACCTTTTTCAATCAGTTAATGATACATTGCTCTCTCGTCCTCTACAATTCTAAGATCAGTAGCACATCTATCAATGTCAGTAATAACAGTCTTTATGTCCACGATAACCAAGCATATTGTATTGTGCATTGGATATAAGGTAAACAACTTATCCTGTATGTTGTCAAGAACCGATTTGGTAAATATTGGCTTTGATATGTGAAGACAGATGCCTGAAACGTTTGTCTGATTATATCAAAATTGCTTTACAAATACCGTTGGTAGTGTTACTGACAGATTAATGGAAGACTGTCCACTTATGCAGAGAACGAAATTACACTCTCAGTGAAATAACAACAATGTTCATGTCAGTAAAGACATTGAGTAACAGAAACGTCCATCACAGTCAGTCTGAAGAGTCTTTCATCCAGGAAATTTCCAACAAGTGCTCTTGGGTATGGATGATTGTGTATTCAGTTCAAGGATTGCTCATTGTGTTCAGTTCTTGTATTTGTTGCACACGTTGAGCGATAACGGGTAAGCAGTTATTGATTGGATCTAAACATGAATTATTTGATGTCAAATACAGATTGTTTGTGTCTCTGACAGCTTGGTTGCTAATTTCTTCTCGAAAAATCTAAGAGAAGGGATATAGTTGATTTACCATTTACGTATGAAAGGGTTACTTGCATTTGTAAATATCTTCACAATAAACAAATCTTTTACGTTTTTGGTTGTTGAGACTTGATTTATAAGTTTGTTTCCGAAAGGGAGAAGTACCAAGGTATGTGTTTGTCGAAACGAAATTAGGGTGAGAAGTAATACGTAATGCAATATATTGGTATTTCTTTAATCTAAGAATGTGCATGCTATCTTGTATAAATATGAGCATTCACAACGATCATTATTGCTCAGTTATAAGCCGTTTAGAAAAGGATATTTTTTCAATCACTGTTTATGATATCTATATATTTGCGGTATATTCACAACACAACTTCACACTTTGAAACAAACTTTGTTTCATGACGTCATGCTATTGTTACCATGACGTCATTGACCAGTCATTGCCAACAATCGAAATGCCGCTCATACTTGTAGTTTTCTATTTCCTTTTCGTTTTTAAAACAATTATGGACTGGTGAATTCGGTCAATACCTGTTTTATAGACCCGACTTCGTCCTCGGTCAATATTGTTTTCCTCGGGTCTATAAAAACAGGTGTTGACTTCATCACCAGTCTATAATTGTATACAATCGATAATACCGCGCATCCTTAGTTGCAGTTGCCTTCAGGGCAAATAACTTGATTTCATTGTGATAATACGTTCTGCAACCAAACTCAAGGTTTCAAGGAAATAGATGATTTATAGTAAATTATTTCCGCTGTCAGAATATGGTCATTTCAATCATTTTCAAGGAATGGGTTGCATTTTATTAATGTATTATTTCCCGTCATTTGGACCCTTTAATTACTCTTAGGTCACCAATGTTTTGAAAAGGGAAAAATTCCATGGGTTTTATCTGCAGGAACGAAGTTAGAGTGAGACTTCTTGTTTGTATATTTATACATTTTCTCTCAAACATATTTATGAGTCTCATTTTTTTTTTCTTCTACTGATTTACAATTTGACCAAGACACGCATTCCACAATTTGGTCAAAACAAGTCTTACCTTATTCCCTAACTAAATCATTTAGTCACTCACTCTTGTTATGTGCAATCCATTTTGTTGTTACTTTGTTCAGGATTAAGAACAAGTAGAGCAGTTTTGGTGTGATTCTTACATGCTGGAATGAAGACCGATTACACTATTAATTTGAATATGCTATCTAGCTTGAGCAAAATCAAGTGACTGAAACTTTCATGTTTACACCAATTTACACCTTTGCTACCAACACAGAGAGCGATATGAGGCGTTTGGCTTTAACGGTATCAGGGTATGTTAGCAGGCACGTGGATACACGAATACACTGACAAAGCTTTTTGATAGATTGCCAATGCTGTGACACGAGGCATGCCATCAATTTTCTCAAAGCGGGATAGTCATGTTTCAGAGGGACGCAGTAAAAATATGGATTATATTTTCATGCAGTGAAGACTGACCGCAACCCCGTACCTGGCATGTTTTTTTTCAGCTTAGTGCAGCTGAAACCCGATCATCAGTGGACAAATCACATAGTCTCGTTTAAGACCGCTAGCGGTGATCATGTTCAAAGCATAGAAAGCAGGAGTTCCTTGCCCCTAGCTTGATATCGAAGGCTTTTGTCAGCGGCTTGTGATTAAAAAGCTGAGTTAACGTTAGTACATGCAATCAACGGGGCTGCATTCGAACCTAGTGAAGAGGAACACTATCGAAATAGATTCTCGATTCTGGATAGAGTTGGTATTTTAAAACTTGTATTCCTCGGAACTAGGCCAATTTTAATCAGACTGGTATTATTTGTACCTAGAACTTCGACTATATTAAACAATTATTGACTCCAAGTGAGGTTGAACAAATGATTTGTCAACCTTGGACACGTGATATTAATCGAGGCAACGCTGAGGTCAATATCGCGTGTTCAAGGTCGACAAATTTATTCTTGAACTAATTTTCGAAACTTATTCTTGAATTACTGTTCTACTTTGCAAATAAGGGACATCACTCTAATATGCCTAAAACTATAAAGGACATAACTCTATTTCAGCACACACAAAGCAATGCCTACATGTGATGTGCGGAGTTCGAGACGTCATTCTCAAATCTATTTTTAGTCACCAGAGGTGCTTTGATTGTTATATCAACACCTCGCGACTCACACAGGTTGACATTGCTTCAGAAAGACGGATCTGGTCTATTCATATAATAATTTTACTTGTATTAATTGTACTATAGGTGTTGTGTACTTTAACCCAAGCCTAAATTGAAATTGTATACACTGACTGAATAACTGAATCTTGTATAAAGAAGCCTGTTAAATCTGTTACTTGTAATTTTTAAATCTTATTTTTGACTTCTTCTTCTCTCTAGTAGACACACTCAATACTATCATATGAATCGATTGTTTCTAATTGACCTGCTTAATAACATGACAGCATTGGCAACCTGCGTGAGTGGCGACGTGATAAAACAATTCAAGCACCTCTGCAGCTGGTTGCTTAAATGGGTAAGTGTACCTCTGTAAATCAAGCTATATAGGCATCGTTTGTCCAAGTATCTACACTAATCTAGAGTAATGTTCCTTACATTTCCAGAATATGAGTGGTTTTACCTTTTATAAAGAATAAAAAAACGTTTTGCTTTAAAAATGTACCAATTATAGACTTCAGATTAGGTTGACCCATAATTTTGTGGACCTTAGACATGTGCATCGATGAATATCACATGTCCTTGAAATCGACCGTCCTTTTGAGGAATAAAAAAAATAAAATTTTGTCCAGGATTCCAAACAACTTGGATATCTTTCCAGCATGGTCTGAATTCAGCCAAGTTAACATCAAGTATTTTGTGTAGTTGTCAGCCTGTGTAGGGAGGGAGTTTAACCACGGTTAATGCATTTTTGCTGTTGCTAACTTAACCACTGTTTACTGTAACAACATGGATGCAAAGATTCATTCAGTTAATGATAAATTGCTCACAATATCAAAATCAGTAGCACATCTATCAATGTCAGTAATAACAGTCTTTATGTCCTCTATAACCAAACATATCATATGGTGCATTGCAGATAGAGCAATTAACCTTTCTTGTATGCTGTCAAGAACTGATTTGGTAAATATTGACTTTGATATGTGAAGACAGATGCCTGAAACGTTTGTCTGATTATATCGAAATTGCTTTACAAATACCGTTGTAGGTGTTCCTGACAGATTAATGGAAGGCTGTCCACTTATGCAGAGAACGAAATTACACTCTCAGTGAAATAACAACAATTGTCATGTCAGTAAAGACATTGAGTAACAGAAACGTCCATCACAGTCAGTCTGGAGAGTCTTTCATCCAGCAATTTACCAACAAGTGCCCTTGGGTATGGTGGATTGTGTAATCAGTTCTAGGATTGCTCAGTATGTCCAGTTGTTGTATTTGTTGCACACGTTGAGCGATGACGGGTAAGCAGTTATTGATTGGATCCAAACATTAATTATTTGAAAGCAAATACAGATTGCTTGTATCTCTGACAGCTTGATTGCTCATTTCTTCTCAAAAAATCTAAAAGAAGGGATATGGTTGATTTACCATTTACATATGGAAGGTTTCCTGCAATTGTAAATATCTTCACTTTTCCTTTTTGGTTCTTGACTCATGATGCATTACTTTTGTTTTTGAAATGGAGTACCAAGTACCGAGGTATTTTTGTGGAACAAAATTGGAGTGAGACTTTGTTTATGTATACATTTTCTCTCAAACATATTAACGAGTCTCACATTGTTTTTTCTTATTATTATTTTAATTTTACCTAGAAAAACATTCCACAATTGAGTAAAACAAGTCTTACCTTATTCCTTAACCTAATCCCTCAGTCACTCACTCCTTTTCTGTGCAATCCGTTTTGTTTTTACTTAGTCAGGCCTGAGAGAACAAGTAGAGCAGGTTTGGCGTTATTCTTACATGCTGGAATGAAGAATGATTACACTATTAATTTATATATAAATTCCCTAGCTAAAACAAAATCAAATTATTGAACACTTTCATGTTTGCACCCATTTATACCGTTCACTAGCTACAAAGGGAATTTCCAGAATTAGAGTGACTTAAAAAAAATATCTTTTAGGTATACAATAAACCAATTTTTAGACTTCAGACTTGGTTGCATTGACCCACAATTTTGTCGACATTAGACACATGCATTGAAGAATATCACATGTCCAAGGCACGAATTGAAAAACCGTCCTCTAAAGGAATAAAAAAATTCTGTCCAGGGTTCCAACAGCCGGGATATCTTCTTCGTCACGGTCTGAATGAAGCCACCCAAATCGGAACCAGAAACATGTTTAGCGTAGACAAAACATTGACTTTTGTGTTTATGGCGGCGATTATGACTGTATAACGAATGCTACACTGAGATTACAGGCCCCTAACATGATATCGAAAGCATATGCTCTGTCGACGTCCTTGTGATTGGTTAGATTTTGTCAGAAACATATGACGAAGGTGGGTGCACTCAGACCGTCGCGGAAGGGTATTCCGGCTTGTTTGATTCTGATAGAGACAATACTTTTACTGTCTTATTCCTCGGAGCACGGCCAATTTTAATCTGACTGTGTCCAAGGTCGCTAATTCATTTGATAAACGTCACTTGAAGTCAATAATTGTTTAATGTCAGCGGTAAGAGTCATTTCCCAAGTAAACACCCAGCACGAGATAATTGCATCTTTGTGGTTATCACCTTGTGAAGGAAACCATTGTTTACTGTAACAACATAGATGCAAAAGACCTTTTTCATTCAGTAATTGGTATTTTGCTCACTTGTCCACTACAATTCTAAGATCAGTAGCACATCTATCAATGTCAGCAATAACAGTCTGTATGTCCCCTATAACCAAGCATATTGTTACAGAGATATAAAATATCAATTCACTCAAACTTATAAAATCCCCTTACATTGTACTTCCTTCAGTACTGTCACAATAGCTCAGTAGGCAGAGCGTTGGGTTCAGCGACAAGGAGTGGGAACTTTGTTGGTTGTAGAGGGCATAACACAAAAACATTTGCAGATGGGAAAATTAGAATTGTGTTATTTTTCAGAATTGATACTTACTTGATGCCTTCGATCTAATGGTTGGAAAATAATTAAGATGATTGCCCGAGGAATATGGCATTATCAAGGTAATTTCCCGAGGCTATTGACAAGATTCAGCTGTGCTTACCATAAGCACTTGTGTCCCTTCTCCAAAGCCAGAGATGTCCAGGCTGTCTCTCGCCACTAAGTTATCATACTCGATGATAACATTGCCATTCATAAAGATCTGAAACAAAGAAAATAGCAATTATTATTTGTTGAGAATGGATCTAAGTACTTGATGGGGAAAATAATAAACGAAATAATCAAGTCAAGATCTAAATTTTGACAATGTTTAATTTAAATGACCAAAAGCTTGTGGCGCTTTGGGCGTAGATAACTGCATATTGGCATTTGGTGACCATCCCAGTATATCTGAGACCAGGTGGTAATCTAACCTTTCGTGAAAACGAAGATACTGTCATACTAGGGAAATTCTACGTTCGTTGATTTATCAAGCATATTGACAGATAATTGCATACAGCAATCTATACAAAATCATCAAATCGTGTGAATGACATTCTCTCTTACCTTTATCTTGCTGTTTGTGAGGCGGAATGCTAAGGTTAAACTCGAGGGGTCATAATCTGCCATGTATTCATTACAGCTGTCCCAACTTCCTGTTTCGTCTTGTGTGTTACAGCTATCCTCCGCACCGAATTCTAGATCAACACCGACAACTTCCCCAATAGATTTGTCCAGATTTACTAATACCCTGTAATAAAAAAAATAAAATAATAATTATCATTATCGTCATCGTCAATATCATCGTCATCATCGTCGTCATCATCATCATCATCATCGTCACCATCATCAACGTCAATATCATCATCAACGTCAATATCATCGTCATTGTCATCGTAAATATCATCGTCATCGTCATCATCATCAAAATCGTCGTCGTAGTCGCAGCCGTCATCATCATCTTTACCCTTTGTATAAACTAAACACAAAACACATACCAGAAAGAGTTTTGTTATGGCTACATACTCTATGGTCCGATGGTTGAGCCTAGGGTTTCAGATTTCTACCATTCAATTTTCTAATTTCAAAATGTTGCTGTTAGAATATTGTACTTCATCATTTGTTACATTGATAAGGTTGTCCTTACCTTCACAAGATCTTGCAATGTCCAATCACAGAACAGTATTTGGTTTAAACGTCAAACTACGACGGTTTTCACAATTCCAGTTTATGGTTTATTGTAGCGTAGGCCGAACTCATGTCATTGTTCATATCCAATTAGAGGGGAGAATATCGTTTATAAGTTCGAAGTCTAAATATATGGTTGAATAGATTATAATGCCTATTACAAGAATGTAACTTTACCATTCTATGTAACCTTTGTTAAAATTCTATTTACTCCAAATTAAAAAATATAGAAGTATTCCTGATCTACAATAGACGAAAGACTTGAACTTTTATTGAGTTTATTATGAAACATCAGTATTCCTTCTGTAATTAACAACAGCTATCCTCAATACAAAAGCTCAACGAAAAGTCTTTATGATACTTGGCACATTATTCAAAGAACAACTTTTAATTTCGGGTTTGGGCAGAATAAGTCAATAATTTAACAACAAACCTAAAAGTCTGATTAAAAATTGGCCTAGTTCCGATGAATTTAAACATTCAAAATATTACGTCTAAGGAGATTTGAAATCCTCTTCACTAGGGGGGCACTCGTTTTGCAGACCGGGACAGCTCCCGGTTTCCCTAATGAACGAAAGCGCCCGGATGTAAACCGGGTTACGCACTCGATTTGATCCGGTTTAAGAAACGGGTTCCCGTTCCGGCTTCCCGGGTTTCCCGCTTTCAAAGCAGAGGGGTGTCCGGTTTCAAGATGGCGGTAAGTGAGAGTTCTTGGATTTGTGTAGAGACTTTTTACTGGTTTATTTTAATAAATTGTTGATGTCAGTGTAATTTGGTAACTGAAATCAACTTCCAAGTAATTGAGTTAATCTCTGAAATTGCATTTCATACAAGAATTGCCTTTATTCACTAAACTCATGTCCAAAAGAAACGATACCAAGTTTTCAAAGTCGTCCGAAACAAAATTCTATAACCTAACAGAGTCGAATTTAAGTGTGTCTAACAGGCATATATCTTGTAAAAAAGTATGCACATTTTCATTCTTCAGGAAAAGATACTTTTGATTTTGTGTCTTTTCAAATGTACATGGAGTGCATTAATCGAAATTTCAAATTGTTTTATGAACAGAACTTTTGTCATTTCACTTTAAAATTGATAAAGTATTGAATTTATTTCAGAAAAAAATGTTGTTATAATACACTTTATTTGACATAACTTCGTTGACGCGTCACTGCACTAGAACGTTTTAAAACAAGCGAAAGTGTCCAATTTCTCTCTGCTATCTCGCCTTGTTAAGGAGATTCCAGATCGATGATTTTTTCAAATGCATGTTTCTCCCAAACATGAAAAGATAATGTTTCCAAATTTTGCATACACGTAAGTTGACTACTGAATAAATGATATTACTATGTTTTAGTCTGATTAATCTGCAGTGGATTAAGTTATTTTGTTATTTGTATGGTATCGTTTCTTTTGGACATGAGTTAGAAAATCATCAAATCATTATCGTAATGTGCTCACTTGGATTTCACTGACTTACCTAAGTTTTACACACAAATAGAAAATAATCTCAGCTACAAATACATAACATTCATGCAATAGTTGGATGATAATTTAAAAGCCTGCCGCTAATCAAGCAACATATGTACTGGCTGGCCACCAGTTATCCCCGCGTAACACTTGTCGCCAACACATAGATGTAGCGCTTGCGGGAATAGTTTGTACTTCACATACAGATAGATAATTAAACTGATAGACAACACAAGTTAAATCAGATATAACTAATAAGTAAATTACCGCAACAGCTATTTATAAGCGATAATTGTTCATAAGGGGTCACTGGTGGCCACCCAGTACAGCACTTTGATTTAATTAGTTATCTGTTATAAATCACAGGTTCATGAATGTGTCCGGATCTTTTCAGTTTCAAATGAAAGCCAGAGTATGGGGCCAATTTGGTTCAAGGCTCATGTTGACCAAATTGGTGGTAGAAAAATGATTGTACATCGGCAAGCATTGCACAATGCCCAAGCATTGGGACCAAAACTGGGAATGTGTTCCTGAGCTTCAGAATTTCCCAGTTTTGGCTACTGCGAAAAATGATTAGATATGCGGAAAAACAAATTTGTAAATGACAGGCGAGTGCCGGGGATGAGAGTCATCTGTGGTGATGACGCAAACGCCTTGTAAATGATAGGTATAGCTACACTGCTGTACCGAGGTGAGTATTATATACATGCAATGTTGAAGAAAGATCAATGGATTGGCAATAGACAAAACAAGGTAAACGAGAATTCCCATTATAGAGCATGATTGTCATCAAAATAGATAAAAATTAAAAATGAAGGTATGGCAATATAAGTACATAATGGTCATGGGCTAGGTAAAAGAGTACACGTGATAATGATGCAAGGCATAAATATTAATGCAGCAGATGGACGTTCATGGTCACGCACTGATTATGCCTGAGCATCAGGACCATACCCTAGCAGCACTAGCACTAGCACTTGCACTGGCACTGGCCCTCTCCCTCCAACAAGGTCAGTACAATAATTAATATTTTCCCTCACAATTACTGGTGTATTAACATCCCACCAATTGCAAAAAAAAATTAAAGAAAGTATTTTTAAAACCATAAAAAGTTATTCCCACACACAATTGGTACGGTGGTACCCTTAGTTTGGATCTTAACCTTAATTAGTGTTTACTTTTAATGCATGCAAAGTTGTATCTTTGTGGCAGCAAAAACAGACATTGGGATACATCTGAATGGCCAGTGCATGGATTAGGAATATGTTCTCACTTGCTTGTCAATTGTGATATATCCGGTTCTGTGTGCTTTGTAGCATTAAATTTAAACATTTTTCAGATTCAGAATGACCTCCTTGCTGATTGATAAGGATGATGTGAGGAGAGAGGTTTCTTGCAACGAAGATATAGCCCGAATAATCACTTCACAAGATACCGGTAAGCAGAGACATAAATTATCCTTGTGTAATGGGTTTTCAGTCAGATAAGGAATAGAGGCCTGTATTTGAAAGATTACCACATGTATTGTTGATAAATTACTCTCGATCATTTATTGCCATATTATCTAATAGAAAATTGATGAAAACTAATTATATTTTACATTTGTACAACATAGAATGCTTTTAAGATAACTTTGAAAAAAGCCTGACTTTGGAAGTAGTGTCATGTGTTTTCAGTCACTTTCTTGAACCTCTGTTATTTAGAATATGCAGGACAGTTGTTCAAAGTTTATGTTCCAAAATGACACAGAAAGTTGACATAAGTCTGACTAAAACTATTTAGTTGATATTTTTAAAGTAAATATTACTCTAAATAGAAATAACTTTGATTCATCATATTTAATGATGAAAAAAACAACGACTTGAAATACTGGGTTAAGAGGGTAACCTAACTATTTCTCCGACAGGAATAACAGTTCTGATAGTCTCAGGTGCTTTGATAAATGCTTCTCTTGGAGTTTGTCCATATTTAAAAAAAATGTATTGTGCACTATAGGAAAATCATTCAAAACCACTGAGATAACTTTTAATGTTTTGAAAATAAATTTGATAAGAAATAACACTGAAAACGATGAATATATATTTTCTTAAAATGGCAAGTGACAATAAGTATTTATCACATCAAGACATCTCATTATGTAAATAATTACAAGGAAATTAGGTGGACAGTTATTAGAACAAGGTTTGAAAATAAAAAGACTTTCTTTCCCATAAAAAAATAGTATTAGAAAATTTGCTTTAAAATGTGATGTTTTTTATGTTTTTGCATACAAATTTTTCTTAAGCAAATTATATTTTTAATGACTATTTCTACATGTACCTATGAATCCCCTGCTGCAAATAAACCACAAGGTACTCTAATATCACTTTGGAAATGTTCACAATAGGGAGTCAACATGACTGACCGAAAACACATGATGACTGAAAACAGATGACTTGACGATACTTGCTAGATTGGCTTGAGTGGAAATACAAACATTTCACTGCAAGAGTGCGACAACTCATTAAATCATGATAAATGGTTTTTGGTCCACGTAGGTCCACGTAGACTCACTAAAAAAATACCCAGGGTGACTTTAAAGGGGCAGTAGCACGTTTTTAGGGAGAAAATAAGGTGATGTCAGGAAAATGAAAATAAATGGTTCCAATTGAAAGACAATGTATTTAAACTAAATTGAGCAGTAATAATTCAAATATATGACGTAAAGTTTAGCTATGGGATTCCTTTTTCTTACACAAAATTAATTAAAGGTGTTAAAAAAAAATGGCCGCCAATGGATTTTATGCGAATCTTCATACTTTGTCCTCTCACTATGGATGATTGACTTGTGAAATGAGATTTTTGAAACTGTCAACATAATACATTTAACATTAACTTACAATTATCAGTGAACATTTTGAAATATAAAATTATCAAAAAACGTGCTACTGCCCCTTTAATCCATAGTAATTTAATTACTATTTCTTAGTGGTGTTCCGATTAAACAATTTGGTCGAGCATCGGTCGGTTGACCCATGTCACCACATAATTGATTAGAACCTTTCTGTAATCGATTTATCAAGATGTTTTTGCAGTAATTGTCAGTTATATTACTAAAAGAATTATTCTTATTGATTTCATTCTTTGTGTACATGTGCCTTAGCATATGGGGATCCTAATTTGTAACAATGATTTGTTTTAGATTTCAGACGATGATGTGAAAGAGATCAGTATCAATAGTTTATTGACCCAACCAATCATCGAACATGCGGATAGAGCTGCTACAGCTGACCGTACAGCACCCGATAATAGAAGTGATATGTATTTGTTACTTGCACAGTTGGCTTGCCACCTAAATTCACAGTGTGCAACTCTGTTTAGTGTTTACTGTTAACCTACAAGTAGCCAATTTAAGACATTTATGATGTTTAAATATCTTATTAAAGAACTTCACCAAAACTTTAGAATTTTAAAGAAGAAAAAGCAAGGTTAGTAATTAAATGTTTTGCATCCCAGGGACTCGCAGTTTAAATGAGTCCTTTTCAAATTTTGACAGTAAATGATGCAGGACTCGCAGGTAAATATATTCCTGCTTTGATGTTTTTGTATCCCACCGGTATGTAGTGGCATTCATCATATCTTTCTGCAACTTTGCAAGTGCTTTACACATTTACTGGAGTGATGCCTTTTGATATATAATTTTCTGTGCTCAGTCAAAATTCTCATCCTTCTTATATACCTACGAAGTAATAACTGTAATTATACCCCCGCTTTACAGCGTAAGCGGGGGTATATAGCGTTCATTCTTTCCGTCCGTCCGTCTGTCCGTCCGTCCCAAAACTTTGTGCGGAGCAGATCTCCAAAACTATGCATGCTAGCCTCATCAAACTTCATACACATGTCAACCATGATCCCTAGTTGTGCCTTTTGAGGGTTAGAACTATTTCTGAATTTTGATTTTTGCGGTTTCCATGGAAACATTATTAAAAAATGACTCTTTTGAGGAAGTCGTTTTGTGCGGAGCATATCTCAAAAACTATGCATGCTAGCTTCATCAAACTTCATACACATGTCAACCATGATCCCCAGTTGTGCCTTTTGAGGGTAAGAACTATTTCTGAATTTTCATTTTTGCGGTTTCCATGGAAACGTGACTAAAAAGTGACTCTTTGAGGAAGTGGTTTTGTGCAGAGCAGATCTCCAAAACTATGCATGCTAGCCTCATCAAACTTCATACACATGTCAACCATGATCCCTAGTTGTGCCGTTTGAGAGTTAGAACTATTTCTGAATTTTAATTTTTGCGGTTTCAATGGAAACGTGACTAAAAAGTGACTCTTTGAGGAAGTGGTTTTGTGCGGAGCAGATCTCCAAAACTATGCATGCTAGCTTCATCAAACTTCATACACATGTCAACCATGATCCCTAGTTGTGCCTTTTGAGGGTAAGAACTATTTCTGAATTTTAATTTTTGCGGTTTCCATGGAAAAGTAACTAAAAAGTGACTCTTTGAGGAAGTGGTTTTGTGCAGAGCAGATCTCCAAAACTATGCATGCTAGCTTCATCAAACTTCATACAAATATCAACCATGATCCCTAGTTGTGCCTTTTGAGGGTTAGAACTATTTCTGAATTTTCATTTTTGCGGTTTCCATGAAACATGACTAAAAGTGACTCTTTGAGGAAGTCCTTTTGTGCAGAGCAGATCTCCTAAACTATGCATGCTAGCTTCATCAAACTTCATACACATGTCAACCATGATCCCTAGATATGCCTTGTGAGAGTTAAACGATATATATGGATTTTCTTCTCTGTGTTTTTTTTGAAAACATAACTTACAAAGTGACTCAGTCCTCAGTGCATCTCGTAGAATATTCATGATAACTACCTCAAATTTGAAACAAAGATCAACCATTATCTCTAGATGTACCCTTTTAATTGTAAAACCTCTTAATGAATTCGGTATTTGGGTTTCAGTTTAAAGAAGACTTACACAATGACTTACTGTATACTCAACGATCATACTTTAACCAATATTAATCAGTTTTACTATTTGAAATTCTTTGAACAAAGTGGGGAGCGGGGTATGTGAGCTTTGCTCGCTTCTTCACTTGTATTTAAACCCTGATGAGCTGCAGAGCCCATGGCTTATGGCTCTATTTTTGCTTGTTTCATAAATCATTTGCACTTATCCAAACAATTATACAGTAACATGTTAAGAAAAATTTACATTCCC
Source organism: Steromphala cineraria (assembly GCA_916613615.1). Lineage (NCBI taxonomy): Eukaryota > Metazoa > Mollusca > Gastropoda > Trochida > Trochidae > Steromphala > Steromphala cineraria. Next base: position 50,305,859 of record OU744723.1, read on the forward strand.
CCCATCAGGAAGTAATGAACCCTTCAGTTCTAGTGTGTACATTTTTATGTTTCAGCTAACCAGGTTTGGACAAAAGCCGCTGAAAAACTGCTTCTGGAAGAAAACGGAAAGATTGAAGAGTCAAAGCAGCCAACAAAAAATCGATGGAAGAAAATATCTCTCACACTAGCACAGTTTGACCATCACTTTTCCGCAGAGCAATGTCGGCTGAAGTACCGTGCCATTAAGGACAAGTATCAGAAGAACAAGAAGAAGTCCAACATCTGGGGAAGCAGGATCCAGCAATGATCAAACGGCCTTGTAAGACGATGTTTTTGAACGTTGTCCGGACGTAACTCCTACTGCTACAATAGACTGGGACTCGTTACCAGCATCAACTTCATCGGCGTCAGCATCAAATTCATTAGCGTCAGCATCCGCATCCGCCACAGACGCAGCCACGGACAACGATGAATCAGATGCAATGCCAAGTAAGGTCTCCAGTTATAATTTTTTTATACTGCCAGAGAATATATATAAAAAACTATCCTCCAATAAATATTGTCCTAACTTTTTGACTAGCTATCTGGAGCCCTGTTATTGATGTTCTCATTGATTAATGTAATTTTTAATGGTGACTATATGTTGCTTAATGCATAGACATGTTTATTTTAAATTTAAATCATCATTATTTTAATCTTTGTCTTGTGGATTAATTAGAAATATATATATTTTAGAAACCAAGTCAGCCAAAAGAAGACGAAGTGGCGCGGACGAAATCAAGGAGTTCCTCAAGGAGCGGGAAGAAGACCAAGAGAGGCGACATCAAGAGCGGATGTCCACCGCAAAGGAACTGATCAACCATCTCACGAAACTGGTTGACAAATCTTAAGGTCATGAGATATGGGTTTACTCCATTTTAAACCTTTGATCAAATTATGAAATTATTAATTTATTATTTCATCAATGCTATACGGCCAGATTGTTTTATAGTTTTACTATCTCCTCACCGTCCTGTTATTGTTAATCTGTTCAGTGTTGGCATTCACTATGTTACATTACAAAGGCTTATGAGCCCATGGCTCTATTTATTGTGATCATGTATTATAACAAGACACACTAATTACCTAACATGTTTTATCTAATGCATCCACTTTAAGTTTTCAAAGTCTCACTCTGAATTGCTTAAGTTATGTATACAAACAGTTTGTCAATATCAAATAATCTGTCAATAACTGTATAAAGCATTATTTTACGGTGTCCCAAAATCACTTTCTATGGGTGATCCTGCAGAGTAGATTTCAGAAGGTGTTGGTTATCATAACCCGTTTCAGTCGTCCTTGCGCATCATTCTCCTGTAGAGCTGGAATTGATGGTTGACGTCATTGTCAATTATTTCTTGAAGATGATCATTTTGCAAGATACAAATGTTATGCAGCACACAGCAAGCAGAAATTACTTTGCACATCTCTTCGAGATTGATTATATGAACATGCTTCAACCTCCGAAATCTTGTCTTTAGGAGCCCAAATGCCCTTTCGACTACCTGTCGTTTGGCCGACAAGTTTCTGTTGAAACGGGTTTGCTGATGCGTCAGATGGTCCCCTGTAAGGGGTTAGTAGCCATTCTTTGATGGGATACGCTGCATCACCAAGCATATGATATTGACTGATATTTGACTTTTGATGACCAGTTTCCCATAAATTTGAGTTCCGCAATACCTTTGCTTCATGTACACGCCCAGGCCAGCCAACATTTATGCTTGAAAATCTGGTGTCATATATCGCTACAGCTTGTAAGACAAGAGAATAGAAGCGCTTTCTATTGAAATATGCCTGTGGACTCTCATGTGGTGCCTCTTTAGTATATGACTGCCATCAACTGCACCAATAATGTTTGGAAAATTTATGTTATCCAAATTAATGAATTCCTGTGAATAAATGAACCTCTTCAATAGTCCATCGTTTATTGCGGTGATCACATCTCTTCGAGATTTCAAGGCTGTAGATTCTGTTACATTGAAAAGATTGCTTACTTCAAGAATTGTAAGTTGTGATGCAAGATACCTCAAAGTTAACAGAATTTTTTTTCAATTGAAATTTCCTCAGGTCCACCTGGCAGAGCCCTTGGCCTAATATGTGGCGCCAACAACTGAGACAATATTTCTACTGTTTCCCTCTTCATACGGAAAAAATCTCTTGAAGGTGTCATCAACATGGTTTGGTATAGTGTATTCAAGAAACTGGTGAGTCTTCACATGATCCTCCCTTAATCTGCAAAGCACAAATGAGAGTTCATGATCATTGGGATTTTCCAGCATTGGTTGTGCCTTTTGAAGAATTTTATCAACTTTAGGTTTTGTCAGAGGCATTTTATTTCCATAGAATGTTTTCATTAGACTTCATTCACTTGGATTAAAAGGTCTTATAATAATTATAGGGTTCCATTCTTCAAATGATTCATAATCTGGACTGCAATATATTCATGGAATGTTTTCTTTCCAGGATCATGGTTTTACTTTTTAAAGAAATACTTCAATGTGACCAAATTTGCACATTTTATGATTTTTTTTAGAGTTTTGCAACATCATTGCATATTTTGAAGTGCCGTCAGATACTCTTGATTTCCATAGAATGTATTCATTAGATGTTCTTGAGAAAAACATCTGTGTCATAATGTTTATTACATGCACATTTGCCTAATTCTGTGTCAACACAATCTAAATATATTTAGATCAACAGTTTTTTATATTTGACCATCCCGGTGACCTCTGAAATCAGCCGCTCGGCTTATCAGAAAAGTTGCCCTAGCTCGCTGGAAGTTAAATAAAACTCAGCAGCACATCTTTTGAAATGGATGATGTTCGGAGCTCTGTCATTCGGAGCGGAGCAGAGCGACCATTTCGATGAATAATCCGATTGGTTGGATGTATTAATTGATTGTATTTTTTCATTTTAAAATGATTTAGCGTATTTGCTAGTTGTCAATGACAACTGATGATTGCACGTCGCTCAGATACTAACGTGGCGAATAATCATCACAAAGTAAGAGCTTGATAAATGCCAATATTTACGAAAATCCTTATGCAAGGGGAGGTAACTTCTCTTTTTTATCGAACTCGTTTTGTACTTATTTCTTTCATTTCCATCCAAATAATTTAAAAATAGTGATTTTTTGTCAATCATAAAATTTAAAATATTTCATACACCCAAAATAAAATCAACCTACTGATATTGTTCTTATCAGTATCAAATGCAATGTTTATTTTTTACAATGCACACTGTTATTGAGGCCATAAGCCATCATATATTTCTTCCGTTCACACCTTGATATAGCAACTATGAACTGTTTGTGACGTCGAATTTTGTTTGTGACGTCGAATTTGATTGATCAAATCGCGAATTCCTTATTTGCATACGAAAGGTCACCCGGACGACCTCTCACACTGGTTAATCTAAATTTATTTAGATTGGTGTCAACATTACATGTGCATATTGGTTCATTTGCTCATCTCCAGTTTTTATTAGTCTGATTATATTCAAAGAAGTAAATGGAAATAATATTTAGATAACACTTCCTTTATTAGGATTAAGAAGTGTTGCAATGTATTATGAGGGTCCAATCTTCAAATTATTCCAAATCCGGACTGCAAACTTGCTCCCATGATTAATAAACATCCAGTGCTTGAGTTTTCTGCATGTTATATAGAGCCCCATTCCAATTAAAATTTTTCAGGAGAACAAAACTTAACAATTTCCTATTTACTTCGGCGTTGCATTAAACCAACATGTGTACATTTGATTTACTTTGTGCAGCAGTCATATTGTTACAAGATTGTCATATTGTTACATGATTGTCATATTGATACAAGATTGTCATATTGTTACATGATTGTCATATTGTTACATGATTGTCATATAATTGTTACATGATTGTCATATTGTTACATTATTAACAATAAATGAATTTTTTTTAATTTTCTTCTCACTTTTTGGGGGGGGGGGGGGGGGGGGGGGGGGTTGTTAACATGGGATGATCTCTGGCATCCTGTTGGTTTTTCAATCCTTCTCCATAATAATTGATTACCCTATTTGACTTAATAAGCGACCCAATTCATGTGATAAACATAACTATTAGGTTAATGCCTGAATGTTGAATTATATTTTGTAAGTAATATTTCAAATTATGATTCTGATCCTTTAATTACATTTACATATGTTTTATGTTGGTGAATTCAAATTTGTTATGTGAAGTTCGAAGACCTATAGGTCTACTGAATGATACTGTCTTTTTCATTAGCGCCCCTTTATTACAATTTCCTAAAATCGCTTAATTCATCAAATATGGTAGAAAATAGGAAAGTTGATTTAGTGAAATAAAATATTAACAAAAGGGGCATGTTTAAATTGACTAATTCTCCCTTGTTTATTTCATCTAATTTACAAGTTTAAGAATTTTGACTTGCATTATTGTTTTTCCCAAACAATCATTGGAGCTTCCATAATTTACTTTAAATCAAGTACTTATTTTGTTGGAATTTTATTTATTATTCTAGCCATAGGACTGGAATGTTGGAACCTCAATTTTATTACTGTTACAGTACTTAATTAGTTGGCGATTTAAACACACAAATATTGACACTTACTTGGTCGATGACTTTTAATTATGGCATATGTGCAAAATAAACGTTGTTTGCAGTCAATTATATAAGGAGGAATGGCAGGGATATGCCAGTGCAAAACCCTTATTGTATGGATTTACGTAGCTGCTAGGTGTTACTACTACTACCAAACCACACTGATATACACACATGTTGCGAAGAATGAACGCATCCTGTAAAGTAACGTCATCATCGTCATCACTCAGTAGCTCGTCCAAAATGTAATGCGCTATGAAAGTACAGACGACAACATCCGCCATCTTGGATATCGGCCGATCCATTCGATTCGTATTTCGCGGGTCCTCGCACGGTCACGTGACCGTTCTGTCCCGGTTCCAACCGGGTCTATGCCCGACTGCTGCAAAACGAGTTCGCCCTAGGTTTGACCGCACCCCGTACCAGTTTAATGCAGCCGAAACCCAGTCGTTAGCGAACCAATGACATCGTCTCTTTTATAACACCGCTAACGGTGACCATGTTCACAGCATGGTTTGCCGACGGCTTGTGATTGGTTAGCTGCGTTAACGTCCGAACATGAGACCTACGGGGCTGCGGTCGGACCGAGTGGAAAGAAAACCTAGCTACCGGAATAACATGTTTAATGTTATGCCTAGGACAATTGTAAGCATTTCTTTGAGAGGTATTTTAGAAGATGGAATGACAATAATACTGAGGAATATATGGATGAAAACTTCTTTGTTCATTCATTCGAAATGTCGCATACAATGAACAAAGAAGTCGTCATCCATATTTTACTCAGCACAATTGTTAAAAGTCTGCAGACTTACCAGCCTCCTGGAACATAAACAGGTCCCGTCACCATGACAACCATTCCAGGTTTAAAGGTGTCATACTCCAGCCATACGCTGTTGTCTCCCTTTGAAATTCAGAAGATATGTGTTACAATATACGACTTTAGACTCCAAACAAAGCCGCTCCTTTCCTCGTGGCAGAAGAATCTTTGATAAGATTCGTTTTGCATAAGTTAGATGATTTTAGCCTAGTTCCCTTTGAAACAAAATGATATGTTACGTTTGGCTGTTAAAAGGACAGTCCTTCCGGGGTATTCATTGTAGAAATATAGGACGACATTTCAGTTGTAACAGTTTTTGATGTTTTTTATTTGACAACTTGATAAAGAAGAGACACAAGCGAATACCGTACTCAAAAATTATCCCATAGGACTGTTAATGGCTGTAGTCTGGTGGAAAACCCTTGAACATTGTTTTGAGAGATAACTGATGTTTTATTGTTTTATATGGTAGAGGAGACCTTCCTGAAAGTTTATCAGTCGGGTGCAGTGACTGCACCCTTGGGGAAATTTTTTTACGAGCAAAATTCAAAATGGCCGCCGTTTCCCATGAGAAATATCTTTAAACGGTTATATCTTGCCTTCTAATTGACATAGAGACCTAATTTTTGTCACAAAGTACAGGTTCTCTAGGGAGAGGAAGACAATGACATAAGTCTTATTAGCATATTTCAATTCCTTCATTACCAATCATCAAATATAGGGGTTTCAGAATGCTTAAAATATACAATTACCGTCATATTTTGACTTCTTACAGACTCTTAAACTTCAATTTCCCGGATAAAGTCTATTTTCACTTTTAAATGCAATAAAAGTTAATCAGCATACACATCTTCCTTAACAATGTCTTTAAATATGGAATTATTCTTCTTTTCATGTTCACAGAAACTGATCTAATGAGATTCTGCTTCAACATCTTCATCTTCATAAAATTCGTCAATTTCCTCTTCTCTGACACTGGTTAATGTTTGTGGATTTCTGCATTCCGTGTCAGCATGGTATGCACAAAAGTCTGAGCAGGAGATTCGAGCATTGAGGCAACTACAACGAGCTGTAGAGCAAGGTTCAGAAGATGAACAGCCACATTTGATAATTTTCAGGACTGACTCAGGAGCAGGGGATACATCTGGTGACAGAGAAATTGGTTCCAACTTGTCAGTTTCAGCGTTCATGGTCCATCCATATTGCAAGGGGCTAAGTTCAGGTGGATTTGCATGAAGTGCACTTCTCCAGATGGCAGCTTGAAGGTGGGCTCTACGCACATGGTGTTCAAAAGCTTGATTTATGGGTGGAAGAACACGTAATTTAGGAGCAGAGTTAAGCTTATGATTTGCCATCTTGCTTGTCCAAACCAAGTACCGCAGTGATGTCATCTAATGTATGTTGAAGTCCATAGCAAGATGCAATGAACGAGATGGATTGTGCCATAACACTTTCGTCACTCGCTGTTGTGTCGCCCAGTTTTTTTAGACTTTGGTTTCCCGATTTTAGGACTCTAATAACAGTTCCCTTTCCTATTCCCCATAAGGCTGAGACAGTGTCGCATCCAGATAGCACATGAGCTGGCAACAGATCATCAATGATGTCATTTTGCTTCTCAACTGTGGCTTTGATGTTTGCACATTTCCTCCCAAAACTGGTACCACTCATGAGCAGATTGCAAATGAGCTGCTGTTGTAGAAATGAAGAAGCAATACAAAGACATCAGTGTCATCTGCAATCTGCTCATGAGTCTGCTCAGACTTTTGTGCATACCATGCTGACACGGAATGCAGAAATCCACAAACATTAACCAGTGTCAGAGAAGAGGAAATTGACGAATTTTATGAAGATGAAGATGTTGAAGCAGAATCTCATTAGATCAGTTTCTGTGAACATGAAAAGAAGAATATTTCCATATTTAAAGACATTGTTAAGGAAGATGTGTATGCTGATTAACTTTTATTGTATTTAAAAGTGAAAAAATAGACTTTATCCGGGAAATTGAAGTTTAAGAGTCTGTAAGAAGTCAAAATATGACGGTAATTGTATATTTTAAGCATTCTGAAACCCCTATATTTGATGATTGGTAATGAAGGAATTGAAATATGCTAATAAGACTTATGTCATTGTCTTCCTCTACCTAGAGAACCTGTACTTTGTGACAAAAATTAGGTCTCTATGTCAATTAGAAGGCAAGATATAACCGTTTAAAGATATTTCTCATGGGAAACGGCGGCCATTTTGACTTTGCTCGTAAAAAAATTTCCCCAAGGGTGCATTCACTGCACCCGACTGATAAACTTTCAGGAAGGTCTCCTTTACCATATAAAACAATAAAACATCTGTTATCTCTCAAAACAAGGTTCCACAAAAAATGGCAGGTCTCCTTTACCATATAAAACAATAAAACATCTGTTATCTCTCAAAACAAGGTTCCACAAAAAATGGCATTCTGCCACTGGACTACTGCAAGATGTAAAATGTTTGAGTTTCAGCACACGTTCGACAGTTTTGCTTCATTTTTAAGAGCAAGTTATAAACAGAATACAAAAGTTCCTTCCATTTGATACTATTTTCTTAACCTCGTGAATGATTTGGTATCAAACTCGCTTTCGCTCATTATATACGAAATCATTAACTCGTTTAATAGAGAACGTATTAGATGAAAGGTAGTTAAGTCTCCACTACTCATCATACTCATGATCACAGCAGAAAAAATGTCGATTAAGATGTGTTATTGTATGGGATAACTTGTACTATAAGTAAATAGGACTGTTAATAGCACGCAAATTATGACTTTTAAACTTCAAAGAGATTATTTCCCAATACAGTTATTGCGGTGTATATTAAGCCGAATAGGCGTGGTCGAAAACACAACACCTGATAAACAACTGGAATATTGCCGACAACACGATTAATCCAACTCACTCACTCCCTCACTCGAATACACAAAATGGAAGAACAAAATTTACAGTTTCAGTTAACATTTTCGTAGAGGCAGTACACATATCATCATTTTTCCAGGCGTTGTCATGGAAACAGGACTGGCACGATTTAAGAGTTGCGGAGTCCGTAACATCACAGTGAGGTTCGACTGTTTGACCTGTGCATATGCCTTCAAAAACAGAGAGAGAGGAAGGTTTATGTGGCACTGGATTTCTTTAATTACCTACCACCCGTCCTTAGTGAGGTTAACATTTTCTCGTTTTATTGTCATCACTTTATATAAGTTATACTTGTTACTTAATTTAATGAAAATTAAACAGACTTTAATTTAAAAAAGTAATCAAGTTCACTATCTTGGTGTTTCTAACTAAAATCATATTTGGAACATCTGATTTGTCCCCATTTCTTTAAAATGAATGAAAACTAACAGAGTAATAAACAGATTATGTCGTTTAAGTAAATATTTATGTAAACTGTCGAGTATTTAGTGGTTGTTTCTATGTTCTTTCTTTCAGGAAAGAGTAAATCAAGTGATCTAAAAATTGTTGTCACAATTCCATAATAAAAAAGCAACGATCTCGTCACAATTTGAAAATCTATCACCAATGTCATATGATTGTAGTTTGTTTAACGGTACATTACATGGTTGCTTCAAATTTGAGAAATCCATAAACTAAAACTACAAGAGATTTTAGTTCGTTTTCGCAAAGATTCACGACCATACAATCAGAGTTCGTAAGAACCGGAATCGACGTTATGGGAGGTGGGGTGATCTAGGGTTTAAAGCCGCTTTCAAGAGTATTTCACTTATATCGCGGCTGCTAGTATCATTGCAGGGAGAAAGCCCACAACACCATTGTGGTTATGCATTGCGGTGAAACCTGCGAGCATCGGCTGGAACTAGCAACCGTGGGTGGTACTGCACTGAAATTCAGTATAGCATTGCACCCAAACCTGACTGCGTAGAACAGTTCTCTACTGCGCTACCCCGCCCCTCGTTCTGGGAACTAGAATCATTAGATTGTCACGCGACATGTGATGACCAACGTTGTGACAGCTCAGAGCAAACAAACTTTAGGTGTTATTTAAATTAAATGTGCCGATGAAGATAATCATTCGGCCCGGGAGGAAAATTATTTACTAAAGTATTATACCTTCTTTTGAAGTCAATACGATTACCATAAACTGCTTTTGCAACAGTACTTCACTCACAACTGTCAACCGGGTCTTAACGTCAGTAGATTGTGACATCATGACTCATAAAAGCACGTTTTTCTCTTCATTTATCAAGAAATTCAAGTTTCATTGTGTAACAAAGTCATTTGAAATCATAAATAATGAATAGCGACGGCTTTCCTCTCATTCACAGAGGATATCCCGAATGGTTCGAGCCCCGATAGAGACAATACTTTAGATATTTTAGTCATCGGAGCACGGTCGATTTTAATCAGACTGCGATCATGGCAATTCGGGGAGAGAATAACCCTGGTTACGGAATGGGATGTGTGATTACACTGAATGCTTCCTATGCTATGCCAAATGTTAAGTTTGTAATTTATAATCTTAAGAGTTAGTGATTCAACCGTACTTACGAGCAAAGTTTTCCCACCCTGGGGTAGCTGTTGCTGTTGCTGTTACTGTTTTGTTATCGTGATCGAAGTGATGAAATCTGCAGAGATTGCTGGAGGGGTTATACAAGACGAGGTTACAACCTTCATACAGATGAGACAAGGAGAGACACTCCACCCGGCGTGAGACAACAACCTCCATCAACAAACCACTGTCAAGTAGCTGGTTGTCCTCGGCGGTATTGTAAACAAATATTTTTCTATTACAGTCCTGAATAGCACTTACGTGAAAATTGTTCAGAATGAAAAACAGCAAAAGAGGAATGACAACCGATAAGTTCATCCTGATCCTGCGTTGTATATTTACTTTCTGTTCCTTTACTTCCATCTGTACCACCGATGGTGGAATTGAGTAAATACAAATCTTGAAACCTTTAAGTTTAATCAACAGTGTATATTTCATGACGTCATATCACAGGAAGATCCATACCGAAAGCTGATTGGGTAACCGTGTTGCGTTCATTGATGACATTGGCAACTATCTGATTTACATTTCAAAGAAACCGCTCTTCCAGAGAACTCTTAAAATGCTTCTGGTAATCAACAATGATAAAGCAAACCTAACTTTTAATTATATGAGGCTCTCTGGGTGAGGTCGAACAGTTTTAATTTTGGTTCTGATGTATCGATTGAGTGTTTTTAAAAAGCAGTAGTGATTGGAAGTCTTGGAACCAGTGTTGTGAGACTTGTATTGTGTGGATGAGGAAAAATCGTGTCTAAACAGGTTGACGTGTCCATTAGTAGATTACTACATTTACGACAATGTCACATATTATTCGGTCCCAACCGAAAAGTATCAATACATTCATATTTAAAGATGGACTGAAATGGTCCATGGACACTTTCGGGATTAATAAAGAAGAGATTGCAATTAGACACAAATACATCATTATTTGTTTTTAAAAAAATGTGAACGTATAACGTATAATCTTCTATTTTACCGTATATAATTTGAATTTAGATATTTACTTTTTAGTCTCTCGTGACCACTTTTTTGGGCGGGTCCCATTTTACATTTTTTTATTTTTTTTATTTTTTTATTGGTTCCATTGATCATACACATATACAGTTGTCATGGTTTTACAATAAGAATAAAAGACAGTTGCATGGACAGTTGTGATAAAAAAAAATAAAAAAAACAAAAAAAACACAATAGGTACATCAGTGTATATGTATTGGAATAATTTACTTCAGCAATCAGTCAAATTGGTCATGTAAGTACTGGTAAGAGAGGCTTCCATTTGCGATTAAAATTTTCTAAATCGTTATTCTTCTTTGAAATATATTTTTCAACAAAAAATATTTGTTTCAGAGTTATCAAATATAAGTTAAGTTTGGGAATTTTATCTTTTATACTGCATAAGTGAATATGTCTCTTTGCATTTAATTTTATCGTTATATAATGCACTGAAGTTTTGTTTACCGCCCTTTTATAATCCATTGTTGGTGCACCTGGTCTATTGTTGTTACTGACGAATGCAAATATATCTTATGGGATTATTTTACTTATTGTGGAACACATGCTTGTTCCAAAACGCACGTCAATACATGTAGGTTTTATTTTGGATGAATGTTCATTGAGGTCTCTTTAAAAGAGGGACTGAAATGGTTTATGGTCACTTTCGGGATTCATAAAAAGGGGATTGCAATTTGAATAACATTCAACTTTGAATTTTCTAAATCGAACGGTAACCTGACTCAATACAGCTTTTAAAATACAATGCCTAATTAGCCCCGGCGAACAGAATCTGTGGTGTCCCCAGCTTGTCTACCTTCTATGACGTACATGTAGCAGAAGGGGAGTTGTTCATCCTAATGATCATTTTTAAACGTGTTATGACACCTTTGTAATCGTTCATTTATCATACAAATGTTCACAATTAACACACATTTTTTAAATATTCTAATGTCTTAGATATCCGACGGCTATATAACGGTTTATTCAAGCCAATTATTGTCGTATAAACATGTAGTATTGTATATTTCAAAACCGTATCTAATGACGCAACAAGGCTTCGTTTTGATAGACTGCCTTGTTAAATTGGCGCGTTGTGTCTAGACATGTCTGTTTAAAGTGATAATCTGATGGTCTGTTTTTGCTGAATCTTACATAATATACACTGACTATTATTTCCGACGGTGACAAATAACAAATCGTTTATATTTTCAGTTAACAAACTGAATATTTTCTACAATCCAATATCTACATATCGTTAAATTTTGTGAGTTTACTGCGATATAAAGATATCTTCTAAAGGGGCCATTAGACGGTGGATAATTTTACCATGAAGATTTAAAAGGAAAGAAAAAGTGTGAAGGTTGTACGTTATTTATCATGATATTTTTCTATTATGAAAAGATAGACGCTACAGTGGATAATCTATAGTAAGTTATGATCAATCTCCTTATCTTACAACACAAATCAAGAATGAAATAATTAAACGTACATTATATTTACGTCAGTGGTTGATGTATTTAAGATATATAAGGTTTCGATTCGTATTGAAAATGCAACAATGTTATATTTGGGAACACACTGTTTTGCATATAACATTCCGCATAGTGGTACAGTCACATCCACCGAAGCGAATCCGACAACAAAATCGACTCATAAAGTTCAAGTACAGAGTATTTCTAAGACCTTTTTTTATAAATCAGAATTTTACCAATCGAGGAGGTTTTTCTCCCGCCATTATGGTAGATTCGCAAATGGAGACAAGCACCAGCGTGGGCGGGGCAATAATCACGCTCTAATGAGTTTTCAAAGCGTTCGCCTTTTAATTTCAGGGGCATTCTCAAAACCGGGTATAAAATGCCGATTAAACGTCTAATTAATGTGTTTTTTGTCTCAATTATATGTTTATTGCATTTCCATAGATAATGGCACTCGAAATAATGATTTATCCTTCTTAAAAAATACATTACATAACCTCTTTAATGGGGCAGTAGCACGTATTGAGGGGGGCATATAGGGAATTCTTAATATTGCCTCATGAATATTTATGAGGCACGGAAAAGGGAGCGCGCGTAATCGAAAACGAGGCTAAGGCCGCTTCTACACCCGGAAGTAACATTCAATAGCATTGACATGTCGGTAGCTTTCCCTAAAAACGCTTAGTTTTGGAAAATAATGAGCTATTTACAATGCCAAAAGTTCAGAAACGATGCAGTAATTAAATATCTTCAGGTAACACAGCCGATAATAGTATTTTACTCGCTGGGCGAGTTTTCTTGATTGATTCACAGGGCTGTTTACACATTGTGTGCACCGTCATTGATAACGATGTTACTAATTATACGCTTTACAAACTAACTATACTTTACACATATCCCTTATTTCAAGAATATTTCAATTATAATATATATACATATTTCATGATTGGGTAAGAAAAACAATAATAAGGTCTCCTCTAGTCTTCGACGTCTTCGAGTGACTTTCAGGTCATCGAGTGCAGGCCTTATGTAAACAAACTGCATCTACTTAATTAATTCTTATACAATATATTTGTGAGTCATATCAGACTAAAATAATTCTTTTTTTCATAATTACATCTTAACGTTTTCTATGTTTCTGATAACGCCCACATCAAGAATATTCTTATCTTAAAAATATTATTATTGCAGATAAATTAATATTTTACATAAATAATATAGTGATACTGAGTCTACTCCTGCATATCTACAGTACATAGAATCATTTTTAGAAAATTAATGTACATATAGAACTTATTCTTCTCAGTTCTTCTATTGAGAAAAGTTGAATTTAAAATAATCTCAGTGAGATATTTTTGTAGTTGCAAATTTAAGTTTTTAAAGATTTAAAAAAAAATTGTTTAATAAATGTTATGTTTATCATATGAGAGCAACAGTATAATGAGGGAGATCCTTACAAATTATTAGGAATATTATATTGAAAAAAACACACTATTGCAGCAACCTTTAAATAAGAAAAAAATATTGATCATAATTCTGATGGCATAAAACTTGTTTTCAGCATTAGAACTGACAAATAAATTTTGTGGCCTAGGAACATATTTCAATCAATGCTACAAACAAATCTAAATGGTAAATTTAGAATACTGATAATTATAAACTGATAAATTTGGCCTGTGTTTTTAAAATATTTGTTTAGTTTTGTTGATACTTATATTGTTAAATTATTTTCTTTTCCTTGACACAGAACTAGCCATATGTTCAGAGTATTAATCATATATATTTGTTTATAGAGCTTATTCAAATCTCTGTTCTGGGGTTGTAGAAATATTCAAGAAAATCACTAGAATTGATCTAAAACCACTGTGAAATCATGTTACATGAATTATAAAAATTGTAGTGTATATTAGAAGCAACTGCATGTACTTTATTAGATAAATGAGGGATATCTGTACAAATTATTTGGAAAAGGGATATCAAAAAAATAAATTTTACAAAAGAAACAATTATTTAGGTTTAACAAAGTGCAATCAATTATTTTTGTGACATAAATCTTCACCAAAAGAGATAATAGAAACTGTCAATTTATTTTGAAGGTCTGAATACTTATTTCAAATTGTATTATTTATACCTAGCTAAAGGGCTATTTTTTATAATGCTGAAATTCATGAATAACATTTTTATGTTCAAGCAATTTTGTTAGTATTTCATATTGTTTCAATTATTTATCTTCAGTGCCTAGAATCAATCACACAATTCAAGTGAAGCATTAACCAAACAAAGATCTACATTGCCATAAGTCCTACCAGAACTCCTTTTAAACTAATCAAATATTCATTGAAATATTATTGAATATCATATCAATTCTAACAAGAGAATATGTTTACAGTTAAATAATAAGATTTTTCATTTTAATCAAATTGCAATTTTCAAATGCTCCATATGAAAGCAAAATCACATTATTTCATTCTTATTTTTTATTATGATTATTAATATATACATGCATTTCCCTCACAGACCAAGTTTACTTACTGTTTATGTGTAACTTGTGTGGCCTTACATATTGGTAAAACTTAATAGAGTATTGAAGCATCTATATGTAATTCAATGTGCCAACAATCCAAATTATGTGCCCACAATAACAATATTGATTGTCCCAAGACCATGTATGTGTCCTGATATACATGTATTAACATATCAATGAAAGGCTTATATTTATTATCATCACAATATCAATAATTCTCCATTTCATATTTGAATCATGATGAATAGTTTTTGTTTTAAAATATTCTGTTTATGAAGCTTCTTACTTTTCAATATATGATGTGTCTTTTTGACGGTTTTGCAGCACAGCCAACATTGTAAATCACAATAAACATTTGTAAACATCCCCAAGGCTCTCATAATTTGGGCAGTAACGGCAGTTTGTTCAAAATGTTGGCAGTGGAGATCGAGATAATAAACATAATAAATAACATATTGTCGAATGATTATCATAAATTTGAGGTATATAGCAATAAAAAAAAATATGATCTTGTTTGCAAAATTTGGTCTTTTGAATTTGCCACGAATTAACTATCCAAAACGAAGGTTCGTTATGGATTTACATGGAATGATTACCTCCATTGGGGTGATTTTATTGTCATGATTGTCATACAACAGGTTTACGTCACGGGTGTAGCTGGAAAACGATTCAATCATACAGGCACAATCATTTCTAGCCGATAGAAACAGAGAGTCGCACTAACGACACGTAGCCATTACGCGAACCAGGAAGTAAGAAGCGGCCTTAGCCTCGTTTTGGATTTGAGAAGGTCATAGGTCGTATGCATGCATAAATATTGAGAATCCCCTATAAGGTGATGTCAAGAAAATGAATGGTTCCAATTGAAAGACAATGTGTTTTAACTAACTAAATGAAGCAGTAATTATTCAAATCTTTAACGTAAAGTTTAGCCATGGGATTCCCTTTTCTTACACAATATGAATTAAAGGTGTTCACACAAAATGGCCGCCAATGGATTTTATGTGAAACTTGATAGTTTGTGTCCTTACTATGGATGATTGGCTTGTGTAATTAGATTGTTGACACTGTCAAAATAATACATTTAGAATTAACTTACAATTATCAGTGAAATATTTAAAATATAAAATTATCTAAAAACGTGCTAATGCCCGTTTAAAGATAAGGCAGTTTTAGCATGCTTGCCTCTAACGCAAAATGCCTGGGTTCGAATCTTGGTGGTGGCACCAATCATTTGTGACCTTGTACTGTGTTGTATCCCTGGGCAAGGAACTTCATCCACCCTGCACTCAGTCTTCCCAGCTGTACACATGCGTATCTTAACACAGGAACGTATTGACCTATGGGGATAGCGCAGTGGTTAGCGCGTTCGGCTTCGGATCAGGAGGTTCTTGGTTCGATAGCCGCAAGGGTCTCAGCAACTGTGTCTGCTGCAGATAACTGTTCTACACGAGGTCAGCTTTGGGCGCACTTCGTCATTGACAACGTGCTTTTGTTTGTCGTACTTAACAAAAGTTATCTCCCTTGATTTCAAGGGGCGTGATTATATTTCGTCTGACGAGAGTTAAGTCCAGGGCTTCGTTTATTCTTAATCAGGATCAGGTCCCTGGTTCGAATCCCGCCAGGGGCTCAGCAACTTTGTCTGCAGTAGATACGTCATTGTTTTTAGCGTAGTACTACTCATTGTTCGCCGTTCCAGCCGATGCTCGCAAGTTTCACCGCTTTTCATTACCACAATAGTGTTGCAGGCGTTCTCCCTGCAATCATAAACAGAAGAACAAAAGAAAGTACACACCACAGTTGAGTTTGCTTTCTCCAATATCTAAAAGACATGTGAAACATTTGATTATCTCATATCACAATAACATGTTTCTGCAGTTGGTTAAACGAATATTTTTGTGATAAAAATTACAGTAAAACGACCCCACCATGTTGAAAATGTTGTCAACATGTAAGGAATGGGGCTCATTATTAAATATCAAATTTAACATAATTTTTTATGTCGATAAACAATTGTTTTTTATAAAAATATATGTTTGAAAAAAAGCTTAATTAAAAGTTGACTTTAAAATAGACACAAATACTTGTATATATTCTTTGTGTAATGATTAATCTCCTGTATGTCAGTTTTAGAGTACGACATCGAGAACATGAATTTTTTTTTAATTTTTTAAATTTTTTTATTATATGAATATTTATATGGCGCACATATCCATCCACTCGTGGTTGCTCAAGGCGCTTACATTGTTTCCCCTGGTCAATGGCATTCTTTCACCGTCCGATCATTTTTCCAATTCAACTCCCTGGGGAGTATTCAACCGGCATCCATATGTGGCGCTCAGGTTAGGGACCATTCTATGCCTCACAGGGTACCCATTCACAGCTTGGTTAACTGAGACATATAGTCACAGCAGTTTGTCTAACACTGCTGAACGCTGATAACAGACAGCTCGGCGTATGCACGTGTTCATGTATCCACCATTCAGCCACTGACACGAATTCGTGGGATCTTTTAAGTACGCAGTTTTTGTTGCACTACACACTAGGGCTCCAGGGTGACACTTATAGAGTTCTAACAGAGATGAACTCTAGGTTTTTACACCTTGGTCTGGATGGGATTTGAAATATTTGAAATTGAAAATCATAAATATGCAGTCTAAGTAAACCTAGCCTCAATATTATCCGTCTCACTCCTATACTGAGCCTAGAAAGGCCTAGTAAAGGACCGCGTCAGCCCACGTATCGAATTTACCAATCAGAACTAATCTTACCAAGCCACAATATTCTGCCTTCGCACGCATAACGTTGGAGGGTCATAGGTCGCATAAAGGTCGGCTGACGCGATCCTCTACCAGGTCCTTTCTAGACTCAGTATAGGAGTGAGACGAATGATATTGAGGCTAGCTTTACTTGGACTGATAAATATGATAAAACCAACTGAGATGTGTATTACCTTTTGTAGCTCCGTTTACTTGCAGCCGATATATAAGTAAAATTGGCTTGGACGCGACGATATCTCCTACATGGTTTAAACATATTTTTATTTCCGAAGAAATCTGGTTTGGCAAACAAGCAAAACTCTGCTTATATCAATGCCGTACCAGTACATACATGAAACAATTGCATGCACAGGAAGTGAAGAGAACAAATGACGAACCAAAACATAATCTAATTGCGGTCTATATACACGAGTGCTTGTAGAATATTCCTTTGCAGTTTTAAACAAGATTTTTCAAAGCGTTTACTCTTGAGGATAAAGTGATGAAGGGACTTAACTATATTTATATTATCATTATCATTTTCGTACGGTGTTCCACATAACACATTTTGGAGGCTAGGGCCATTTACATAGAAAAACGAATTGTATCTTATCGTTGTATACAACCTGCATGCAAACAGATGCACAACATCTTCATTTTGGATGTTCTTCAAGCTTCACCCTTGTGGTGAAAAACAAGGAGTTCTTACTGACAATCAATGTTATCTTAAACTTTTAACTTTTTTAAGAAGGACGTGAAAACACATGCTTTTCCTTCATAATCTATGCTTCACTTTTAAATTCCAATTTTATGTATCTTATTATTTTCTATGTACTTTTATTGTATTGTATTTTTAATCTATGTTGTAAAGCACCTTAGAGTATTTTTATCATAAATTATATAGGGCGCTATATAAATCTCGCATATTATTTATTATTATCATTATCTTTTTTCTTCTTTAAGAGGCATGTACTGTAACCAACAATCAACTCCATCTGGCTTTCTCTCATGCATTGTGTACTATAACAACAATCCAATCACCATGTACATCAAACTTGTTATATCTCTGTACATCAATCCAATTAATTGTATAAACATATTCACCAATTATGTATATAATCACGTCCATATCATGCTCTGTATCACTTGCTTGAAAACGGTGTTAGTACCTACACCGAAACGTCGCACTCTTGCAATAAGAAGTTGTAAATCCGTAGAACTTGTTCTCATTTATTATTATCTTGACATACACCCTTTCGTAGCCTTACGGATAAGGCAGAACTGCATGTTCGGGTCTTGTATCACACAGTTTAAAACGTTTTACTTTATGTGATCTTCAGTCTTACACCCAGACTGTAGTTAATAACATTTGATAAACACACTACGTCCGAATTTTCTTGCGATCCGTCATGCGATGCGTCAAAAAAACGCACACCGTGTATTTTTCATAGAGCGCTCACACTACGACCGATGCGTCAATCGATGCGATCCGATGCGATGAAAATAGGTGCTGCACCTATTTTTGACGCATCGCAAATGGAATCGCATGAAAGATTCCCTTCTGACGTCATATTTCGTGCATATCGTGGGGGGTTTTCCATTCCATAAGCATCAATTCCTGAAACTAATGTAAAGACATAGATAAAACGCAATGCTAAACGTACATATAATCGCGTCTAGTGTGTACATGACAAACGCATCGGATCGCATCGCATGACGGATCGCAAGAAAATTCGGACGTAGTGTGTTTCCAGCCTAAAACAAGACCTCTTGAAGAGCAAATCTAGATCTGTAGTCTGTAATAGCCATTTATTAGAAAATGTAATACAATTTTGGGATCAAGGAACTATTTAAAGAGTTATCGGCATTGATAAAGTCAATCAATCAAAGCCCGAGCTTTCTGTAAATAAACTAAAAATCAAGTCAATTGCTTTGAAAATTCACCACAAAAATGTGTAGCGAGGCAATATTGTGAAATATAATGATAATGTTTGCAGAAACAAAATGGAATTTGTTTATGTCTGGGTCAAATCCCTCCTAAACATTACTTCTGTTTTACTTTGTACCGAACTTATACTTGTGTAAACCCGTTGCTTCTATTGTGACACAAAGTTTATCTTCATCAAGCCACAGTCCAAACGGTTTGTTCAAACCATCTGTCAGGAGGTCTCTAATGAAGTGTCCCGAGTTACTTAGATGAATTACTTTGTGTGCTGAATAGTCAGCCACTAGAATGTCTCCTGTACTGGTTGTTGTGATTCCAGATGGATGAGACAGTGCTCTGTCTCCAGTAGGTGTGTATGTGAATACAACGTCCCCAGACTGTGTCAGACAGATGACAGACTTCAGACCATCATCTGATACCAGGATAGTGCCTTGTCTGGTTACATGGATGTTTTTAGGACACCTGAAGCTCTTTCCTAATCCAGGAAGTGTTATGAAGGTCTTTATGATGTTTCCCTGCATATCAATCAGATCCACAGAATGTGGAGACTCTGAACCAGCCACCAGTGTTGATTGATCCAGAGTAGAGAGACCATAGTACATCTTACTTGTCTGTATTGTAGCCAGGAGTTTCAGGTCAGGAGTCACAGCGACTATGAGGATGTGTTTTTTGTTGTTAACAGATACAGCCAGATCTTTCTCGCCGATGACTGCAATACACCAAGGTAAACCAGACACTTGAAGAATACTGGCACTTTGCTTGTTCCCTCTTTGGTGAACTGATTTCAACTGCTTTCTACTGTAATCAGCAAACACAGTTACTTTCATATCTGATATGTTCATTACAACAACATCTCTCACATTACACCAATTAGTTCCATCTACCGTAGCATCAATGACTTCATGTAGTATCGGTGTTGCTGCCAAATCGATTGGGTAAGCATTGATCATTACATCCATCTTCTTCTTCTTCTTATGAATCAATTTCACGAATTGTTGATGTCAGCTACGTAGCTCTGGCCCTTTCTCTGAGTATCTCTGATGTCTTCTACTGCTTCTGTGAAAATCCAATGATTTGAAATATGAATGAATTAGGGAATGTGAAATTGTTCATGTAGAATTGTTCATGGTTGATGGTAACATAGAATTTTCATCAAGCTTGAGAAAAGCCCTTGCAACCACGATTCCGTTTAATTAATGTTTTATTTATATCAATATTCATTTGTTAAGATTCGATAAATTGGCTATTTTAAACAAGAGTCATCAGAAATTGACATATCCCACCGATCCAAATAAAGTTACAGTTTCGTACAAAATAAAATTCTGAAGAAGTTGAAAATACTAAAAGGTACATCTACATGTGTCGACTAATCCACATACCAACTGTCATTGAGCTAGGTCTAGAAGTATGTTAGTTCGCCTCCGGAAACGATATGATTACGGACGACGGACGGACAGAGCGATGACTATATCCCACGATATTACATACCGGTGAGATGAAATGCGAGTACCATCAAGAATGATGTTGTTACTGTATTGCAATATATTGAAAATACCGCGCATTGTTACTGACAATAGAGATAAAGGGCCTACACATGTTTCAAAACATACAATCAATGTAGAATAAATCTTTCTTGGGCTTATAATTCACCCATACCTATTATCACAATAACAAGATTACTGAAAATTTACTTTTTTTTAGTGATTATAGTGATAAAATTTATACATCTGTGGGTGATGTAAAAAATCCCACCCGTAACATATTTTTATTAAGTGGAACGTCCACTCCTGTAGAGCCTCACTGCTCTATACAAACGACAGCAAGCTTTGAAACATTCAATTCACATTGGTATAGCGAGGAAGTGTCTCTGTGTTTGTATGTGGCATATAGTCCATATTCAAAGTAAAAAGAGAGAATACATTTAACATTAAAGGTACTAGTTACTATTAAGAGCATAATTCGTTGTACATACTGTTTTCTTCTTTAATCATGAACCTAAACCATCGTGACAAAACAGAAATCGCCTTCAGTTTGTTTATTGTAACTATGGGCGATGAGGCTCTACAGGAATGGGGAAGTAATTCGCGGAAGCACAATAGAAATACTTCATAATCATAAATAGATTATACATCTTTTATATAGGAGAAAACAATTTAGATAAGAGAAATATAGTATAATTTGTATTTGGTTAATTCACTTTAAATACTTTTAAAACAATTTACTGTGAAGGCTTTTGGTTTTTAGTCAGTGTTTTATCTAAAAACAAATTGCAGCAATGCACGAACACCTTGAAAAAACTGAATAGTTGTTTATGTTTTATGATGACCATGAACATCAAGGTTTAATTATTGAGAAATGTATATGTTTATAGACCAACATGAAATGGTAGAAAAAAGGCAAATCGAAATTGCAGATTCAAAATTTCTTTTGAATTATAAAAAGATATCTCAACTTGTTTAAAAAATCTAACAGTTTGTGTAAGTATTTTAGACTAGTATCAATAGAAACAACTTTACCAGATTTGTATTATTCATGTAAATTATAACACTTTTACTAATATCAAACGCGTGAATAAACATTTATTTCAAAACCACATGGAGTGGAATACTTTGTTAAATAAAGCAGATTGCTAAATGACAAACTAGGATATAAGAGAGTGTTCTTGTTAATTAATTTATTATATGACAAGCGGTGAGAGACTGAGTTTTCTCAGTTCTAGAAAAGTGTTCTCGCCACTGAGTGTGATATCACTTTTTCAAGTCAGTGAAAATATCACAAAGAGGATGACGTCATGTGAACAATGGTTTGACGTCACTTCTACAATCAACGCGACGACATCGCCGTCGCTAAGTTACGACCAACAATGGTATGACGTCGCCAGAAAAGTCTTTTGGACATAAATTAACACATTTTCGACCACAGAGGCATATAATAAACAGAATATCTTTTGTTTTGAGTGTGATATCACTTATCTCTCATCTCGTGACGGGGTAAAGCCTATATTTTCACTCGTGGCTGCGCCACTCGTGAAAATACTGGCTCTACCCCGTCACTTGATGAGAGATAAGTGATATCACACTCAAAACAAAAGATATCCTCTATATCTTGAAAAAAAACAACTAACAAATTTGGTGTAGATCTAGACTTTGGTTAACATTTGAACATTTCTGACGATAACACCGTGACGGTTTATGTAAGACCCACCCATATAGACCCTCAGTGTCCTAAATGTAAACATGTCAGTTGTGGTGTGTTAAGAAAGCTTTCAAAGGCTTTAAAACAATCAGTTAATATAAAACATCACATGACATGTCAACACTTAGCAACAAACACTGATTAACACTAACTTCATAATTGATATGAAGCAAATCGAAAATGAAAATAGTATGATGATACCAAATTTCACACCAGGAAGTAAACCATCTCGGCTGTTTTAGCTTATAAGAAGACTACAGCCGTTTGAGCGTAGAGCTAGCGAAACACGAGTGTTATCGAAAAGTGAAAACCTCACATAAAATATATACGTACCTCCGATAACTGTTATTTCATCTACAACACACGAGAATCAACTTATCTTGCTGTACGTGGTTGTTGTGGTGGTGAGGATCTTGAGGGGTGAGATCGTGCTTCGCATTTATGATTATGTCAATATTAGCAAAAGTTAAACATATCATTGCGATGTGAATCTAAACATTTTCAATTTAATCAATTATTGATATAAGAGGAAATCGTTATGTTGCAACAGGGTGGTTCAACAGAGAAGTTTTTAACTCTTACGATGCAACCAAATCTATGTGCAACATCCAACCCGCAGCCACGCAGTGATTCCTCCTATACCATGAACAATATAGGTTTGGCTCTTAACTTCTTTTGAGTACTGATATGTTAGCGGCAATAGTGATAATCGGTGAGTTTGACGGAAGAGGTTCATAAGCAGCGCTCAATGCTGCAGATGACTTGATCATAAATATTATCATGTCACATTTGTTAAAACGCTAAATGTCCTTTGTGTCTCATAAGCTGCTAAACAAAAGTTTGTTTTATTACTTTCGCACTTTGTGCAAATATAATGAAAGATATTTACTCAAAATCGACAAAGTCAACAATCACTTATCCAACGGTTACCATTGTTAAGTATAGGAAGGAAAACACCTTCCCAATCCTATCACATCGTAAAAAGGACACTCAAAGTAATACAAGAAAACATTCGGCATGGATTGATGTATCTCGGATGTCAAAAATGGACTTTAAGAAATAATATTTCTTTACTATAATCTCATTTGATTTTAATTTCGAGATATTGTTTGTAACAAAAGCAAGACATATCTAAATATGAGCTTGTGTGTCTATTTGGAATTTGATGAAAATGTTCAAAAAATATCTTATTGCACAAAGACTAAAATCGAAATTTCAACTTTGTAGGCATACCAGATTGGTAAACATTCCTCCCTTCGCATATAAATACAGGTTTTAAATGTATGGTGACTAATTTGATAATTTCCGCACAATCAAACAAACTTTTGTTCACCACTTGTTAATTATTATTATTATAACTGATATATTCAAAATCAATAACATGTAAACACAGGAACATTCCGAATGAAAAAAATAAGAAGAAGCCATTTTCAATCAAAATTTCTTTATGAAAAACATCAAACCGAATAAATTAAAGTTTCTCAATCACAGACAAAACTGTAAGAAAGAATACAATACAATTAGAATACATATGGTGACCCCTTATCCTGTAACGTTCAGCAACAACTGGCGCAGTTCCCTGGAAGATTGGGTCAAGCGCTCAAGGCTGAATAAACAGCGAGGGATTTTATAAATATTATATACATGTTCATCCAGATTAATTATCTTCAATGAATGAAATTTTTATTTTATTGTCACTGATAATTGTACATTAATGATAATTGTATTACTTTCATAGGGTCAAAAATCTCATTACACAAACCAATCATCCATAGTCAAAGGACAAATTATAAAGATTTAAACACCTTTAATTCATTTTGTGTAAGAAAAAGAGATCGCATGGCTGAAATTTACACGAATTATTTGATTTTTTACCGATTTATTTAGTTTAAATAGATTATCTGTCAAATGTAAAAAAATCTCTTTTCTGACATCACCTTGTATTCTCTCTAAAAACGGGCCACTGCCCTTAAACATAATTAGGCAGAATAACCTTTTTGATACATAACCTTTATCAGATCATTAATCACATTGCTTGAACACAACCACATTTACAAACATGCAGTATCGACAGTATGCACATGTTCCTAATTCGGCATGTTACTTTATTTTTTGTGAAGAGTATATGTCTTGATCGTATGGATACCGGTTTAAACCCCTTTCAATGATGTTAAAAGGAAAGCCTATGTTATAGTTGTAATACCATCACGATCTACGATGGACGACTATGGTGAAATGTGTTTACTTGTTAATGAATATCTATGATAACAGAATGAAGTATTGCATAATGTTAGATGCTCCCTGTCCATTATGATAACATAAGTGACTGGAGCGCTTTGTAATGATTATTCTATAATTCATATTCACAATGCATGATCCCTGCGATGACCAATTACATGTATACCTCAAATAACGTTTGTCACTATACTTAACATGCAGTTTTATGTAGACATGTACATTAATTTTGAAAACAAACTCAATGAATATAACTTGTAAGCCGTCAAATATGAAACGCAAATTAATTTGTCATTTGTTCAGTACGTAGATCTATTCAGTAAGTTGTATAACGGTGATATAGTGACTGAACGTGGTCACTATCAATAATGGAAAGGAAGAAACGCAAACCTATGAATAACAACTTACATTTCTCCTAATAATATATCAATTTGATCGGTAATATTTTCCATTATACCCCACTTCCGGTATCGCTGCTATGGTTTCCTTTGTTCTAACTGTAGGTGTATTGACCAATACAACTCAACTTTTCTAAAACACCTACCTTTTATTGCACACCCACAATAAGCAATATCTACAACTTTGGCAAATTAACGGAGTTGTATAATTTAGAAATTCATTCTTTTGAGAAATGTAAAAGACACAGTGGGAATCGAACCCGAGGCCTATATGTTGCGGTGCAACGCCTCTATAAACTAAGCTGCTGAGGATTGGTGCAGCGGTACTTTCAGTTGTGAAATGTCTATAATTGTTATTTTTTCCTTTTTGGCCTATACAAAGGTACTTGTTTGTACCAAATTTTATTGTAATGAAGTCAGTTCATGGTTTTTAAAACGTAATTTTGATCTTGTTAGGGTCAAGACATTTATACATAGAATGATGGTAAGCTCCTTTACTTCAAATATAACTCTACCAGAGTGGGGTATAAGTCAGATATAGTCAAATCAATTACTCAATCGCTATCAAGGATCGAGGGACAATAGTTATATAATATATATAAGCGGTATAACACTTACTTTCTACCTCTCTAATATGGAGACACGCCGTCTTATTTGTGCGAATGCCAGCTTTTCAATCACTATCTTATCTTCCTACGCAAAGCCTAAAACGCCATTTTCCAAACTGTCAGTGTTATGCCTTGCTGCAGACCTTTGAATTTGCTGTGCTTGCTCTCTAGCTTACTATGAGAGTAAGCAATAGTCCAATCATAAAGTAACTAGAGTTTGCTTACAATCCCCTGTAGGGGCGCTTATATCTGACAGAAATTTTAAGGGTGTGCAGCAAGGCATATAACTGAGAGTTTGGAAACTGAAGTTTTGGGCTTTGGGTAGGAAGATGTCATTGTAAATTATGTAGGAAAGCGGTGTTAAGCAGCTCATAAGTTACCCTATTCCATTCTTTTGAGACTGAAAGTAGTGTTATGCTGTATTCATGTTTCATAATATCATCCCACAAAGCCTAATAGTGTGTTGTATAGTTTACCAGTTATCAAATTCGAATACTTGGAGGAAATAGTATTATGCCGTATTCATGTTAGTCAAAGCCTATCCAAACAAGGAGACTTGGTCATCAACATCCCCCGCCAAATAAGCTTTTATTAAAGATCCAAATATATTCTCTCATGGGCCGCATACATGAAGATCTCATTTTCAAACTCCATGACTGTATTGATACACAGAAGACACACAGCAAGTTTGGCTAAGCTATCTTAAATAGTTTCTGAGAAAAGTTGTCCCCTTTGACTACACTCTCGAGTCCAATAAAATACGGAACAAGGGCAATCACTTCGTAAGAAAAACCTGCCCGGTTCTGTTTTTTAACTCCATCAAGGTGTAAATGCCCTGAAGAAATTTGATGATTCTATCTTAAATAGTTTTTGAGAAAACGAGTCCCCTTTGATGACATTCTCGAACTGAGTAAATAAACATGGCAATAAAGGCAATAACTCAATAAAAATTAATTGTGCAGTTCTGATTTTCGAACTCAGGTATTTATGCCCTGAATATACACATCAAATGCAGCTATCCTATTGTAAATAATTTCTGAGAAAATCTGTCCCCTTTAATTTAGACAGAGGGACACCACGGATGCACGGATGAACACATGGAACCTACATATATATCACCCTCCAACTTCGTGGCAGGCGTTGGAAATAATGACAATGTAAGTGGAAACAAATAAAAAGTAAAGCACTAATTGAAGAAAAACTGTGTTTTTATGTGTCTGGGTTCAAGCTCTCCCAAGATAATCACTGTTCTACTGTGTACCAAACTTAAACTTGTGTAAACCCGTTGCTTCAATTGTTACACACAGTTTATCTTCATCTAGACACAGTCCAAACGGTTTGTTCAAACCATCCTCTACTGTCAGAATGTCTCTAATGAAATGTCCTGTGCTACTTAGATGAATAACTTTGTGTGCTGAATAGTGAGCCACTAGAATGTCTCCTGTACTGGTGGTTGTGATTCCATATGGATGTTGCAGAGCTTCTCCAGTAGGGGTGTAAGTGAATACAATGTCTCCAGACTGTGTCAGACAGATGACAGACTCCAGCTCACTGTCTGATACCAGGATATTCCTTTGTCTGGTCACATGGATGTAGCGGGGACTTTTGAAGCTCTTTCCTATTGTAGGCAGTGTTGTGAAGGTCTTCAAGATGTTTCCCTGCATATCAATCAGATCCACAGAAGGTGGAGACTCTGAACCAGCCACCAGTGTTGATTGATCCAGAGTACACAGACCACTGTAGTTCTTACTTGTCTGTATAGTTGACAGAAGTTCCAGTTCAGGAGTCACAGCAACAATGATGATGTGTTTTTCGTTAACAGATACAGCCAGATCTTTCTCACCGATGACTGCAATACACCAAGGCAAACCAGACACTTGAAGAATACTGGAGCTTTGCTTGTTCCCCCTTTGGTGAACTGATTTCAACTGCTCTCTACTGTAATCAGCAAACACAGTTACTTTCATATCTGATATGTTCATTACAACAACATCTCTCACATTACACCAATTAGTTCCATCTACCGTAGCATCAATGACTTCATGTAGTATCGGTGTTGCTGCCAAATCGATTGGGTAAGCATTGATCATTACATCCATCTTCTTCTTCTTCTTCTTAAGAATCACTTTCACGAATTGTTAATGTAGCTTCTGCCGTCTCTCCGAGTATCTCTGATGTCTCCTACAGCTTCTGTGGAAACCCAATGATTTGAAATATGATTGATTTAGGGAATGTGAAATTGTTCATGTAAAACATAATGGTTGATGGTAACATAGAATTTCATCGAAGTATTTTATTCAAAATAAGAAGTTTACGGTTTCAATCAGCGCCACACGCAGCGAGCTTCCTTCGATTACGGCAACAATACCGTGACGTCAGAGTGCTTATGACGTCATACTCCTTAACAACGTCATAGTGGTTTTCTGTTAGAATCATTTATTTTATTGATAGGGATGTATCAGTCTATATCATAAACAAGTAATTAAATCACACGTTTTAATTGTATGATATCAACAGCTGTGTTAAAGAAAGTGAGAAATATATTTGATGGAAACGCAATAATAGTTTTACCTTTGCTTACGGCAAAATTTATTTCAAATCCGAGGGAGCAAAAACCCCGACACGGACGAGTTCATTTTTGTTGCCGGAAGTTAGGGCATTTTACAAAGTGCAATTTGCTTAGACAAAGAGATCACGATTAAAATCGCGCGTTCAGTTTCAATTTAAAATTTACTCGCTATCAATCCAGTATAACATGTTTTCAAACACACTAGGTTTATCTCCTAAATGACTAATCCCATCGGTCCCAATAAAATTATGTTTTCGTACAAAATAAAATTCTGAAGAAGTTGAAAATACTAAAAGGTACATCTACATGTGCCGACTAGTCCACATACCAACTGTCATTGAGCTAGGTCTAGAAGTATTTTTAGTTCGCCTCCGGAAACGATATGATTACGGGCGACGGACGGACTTTATCCCACGATATTACATACCGGTGGGATGAAAAGTGAGTACCATCCAGAATGATGTTGTTACTGTATTGCAATATACTGATAATACCGCGCATTGTTACTGGCAATAGAGATAAAGGGCCTACACATGTTTCAAAACATACAATCAATGTAGAATTAATCTTTCTTGGGCTTATAATTCACCCATAACTATTATCACAATAACAAAGTCACTGAAAATTTACTTTTTTAGTGATTATAGTGATAAAATTTATACATCTGTGGGTGATGTTAAAATCCCACCGTAACATATCTTTATTAAGTAACATATTTTTATTAATTCGGACGTCCACTCCTGTAGAGCCTCACTATTCTATACAAACGACAGCAAGCTTTAAAGCATTCAATTCACATCTGTATAGGGAGGAAGTGTATCTGTGTTTGTGTGTGGCGTACAGTCCATATTGAAAGTACAAAGACAAATCCGTTTACATTAAAGGCATAACTAAGACCATAACTCGATGTTAAGATTCTGTTTTCTTTTTTAATAAAGAACCTAAACCCTCTTGACAAAACAGAAATCGCCTTGCTGTTTGTTTATTGTAACTATGGGTGATGAGGCGCTACAGGGCTGGGGACTTAATTCGCTGAAGCAAAATAGAAATACATCATAATCATTAATAGATAATAAATTTAAAACAAATCAATAATATGTGAAAATACTTTTAAAACAATTTACGCTTTTGGTTTCTAATCAGTGTTTTATCTAAAAGTAAATTGCAGCATTGTCCAATGATCACTAAGAATGGTTACTAAGGGTTATTGCAAACACGGAAACCTGGAAAAACTGAGTAGATATTCACCTTTATGATAACCATAAGCATAAAGGGTTTAAGTTTTGAGAAATGATGTCAATAGTTTCCTTTATATATTTATGTTAATATACCAACAGAAAGTGGTGGAAAAAGGCAAAACAAAATTGGAGATTTATAATATTTTTTCAATTCTAAAAATGATATCAAATATGATTCAAGATTTTAAAAAACTATTTTAGAATTTAAGACTAGTATCATGGAACACTTTACCAAATTTGTATTATTCGTGTAAATTATAACACTTCAAGGTGTTGTAAAGTGATTTTATATGACTAATATCAAACGCTTGTATAAACATTTATTTCAAATCAATATGCAGTAAGATACTTTGTCATAAAAAGCAGATTGATCAGTGAATAACATATTAATGAGAGCGTTCTTGTTTATTAGTACCTTGAAAGAATAAAAATTGGTGTAGATTATTTTTAATATTTGAACATTTCTGATGATAACACCGTGCCGGTTTTTGTAAGTCACACTCATATATACCCTCAGTGTTCTAAATGCAACAATGTCAGTTGTGGTGTGTTAAGACAAGCTTTAAAAGGTTTTAAAACAATCAGTTAATATAGAATATATCACATGATATATCAACAACCAACACCAAACACTGATTAACACTAACTACATAATTGATATGAAGCAAATCGAAATTGAAAAAACCAAATTTCACACCAGGAAGTGAACAATCTCGACTGTTTTAGCTTATAAGTAGACTACAGCCGTTTAAGCATAGAGCTAGGGAAACACGAGTGTTATAGTAGAGTGAAAACCTCACATAAAATATCTCCTTACCTCCGATAACTGTTATTTCATCTACAACACAAGAGAATCAATTTATCTTGCTGTACGTGGTCGTTGTGACGATGAGGCTCTTGAGGAGTGAGATCGTGCTTCGCATTTATGATTATGTCAATATTGGCAACAATTAAACATATCATTGGGTGTGAATCTATACATTTTCAATTGAATTGATTATTGATATAAGAGGAAATCGTTATTTTGCAACAGGGTGGTTCAACAGAGAAGTTTTTCACTCTTAAGATGCAACCAAATCTATGTGCAGCATTCCTCTGTGCAACCAACCCGCAGGCACGCAATGATCACTCCTATATGACGAACAAATGAAGGTTTTGCTCTAAACTTCTTGTGAGTAGTATATATAACAAGTGTATAACGGATTCAATTATTCAAACGAACGATAGGATAACTATGCAGCAATTTTAAACCTTATTTTGGCGAAGGAAAACAATTATCACATCGTAAAACGGATACTCAAACTAATACAGGAACAGATTCGGCAGGGGTTCATGCATCTCTAAGGTCAAGAATTGCATATTAAAAAATACTGTTTCTTTATTAGCTCATTTTCATTTCGAAATGTTGTTTGTAATAAAAGCAAGACATATCTAAATATGAACTTGTGTTTACTTCGAATTAAGACGAAATGTTAAAGTAAATCGTATTGTAGCAATCAGAAAATCTTAATTTTGAGTCATTGAGTAAGTTATTGCTTTACGCAGCTCGGGCAATATTAGCGGGTTCTAATATTTTATTTTTTTTCACGCATACCATGCTAATTTTTGTACATATCGTTAAATATTAACTCCCTTCGCATATAAATACACAGGTTAAAATCTATGATGACTAATTTCCTAATTACCGAAAATGATGATTTTACATATGAAAGCTTGCACAATCAAACAAACTTTTGTTCAGCACTTGTTTATTATTATTATTATATCTGATATATTCAAAATCAATAACATGTAAACACAAGAACATTCAGAATGAAAAAAATAAGAAGAAGACGTTTTCAATCAAATTTTCTTTATGGAAAACATCAACGGAATAAATTAAATTTTCTCAATCACAGACGACACTGTAAGAAAGAATACAATACAATGTACAATACATATGGTGGCCCCTTATCCTGTAACGTTCAGCAACAGCAGGCGCGGCTCGCTGGAAGATTGGGTCAAGCGCTCAAGGCTGAATAAACACAGAGGGATATTATACATGTAATATACATGTTGCAAAGTTTTGACTTCTTCATCCAGATTAATTATCCTCAAGGAATGTAATTTCCTTATACACTCAGTGAGGTGGTTGTACCTTTTTTGTATTTTTTTCAGATAAATATATCTTTATTCTCGATAGCTATATATCAAAGGAGCAGTAGCACGTTTTTTGAAAAGAAATATATTTTGGATTTGTCACTGATGATTGTATGTTAATGATGAATGTATTACTTTCATAGGGTCAAACATCTCATTACACAAACCAATCATCCATAGTCAAAGGACAAATTATAAAGATTTAAACACCTTAAATTCATTTTTTGTAAGAAAAAGAGATCCCATGGCTGAACTTTACACGTATTATTAGATTTTTTACCGATTTATTTAGTTTAAATAGAGTATCTGTCAGATGGAAAAATTTTCTTTTCTGACATCATCTTGTATTCTCCCTAAAAACGGGCCACTGCCTCTTTAAAACATAATTA
The DNA here is from genome assembly GCA_916613615.1 of Steromphala cineraria. Classification (NCBI taxonomy): domain Eukaryota; kingdom Metazoa; phylum Mollusca; class Gastropoda; order Trochida; family Trochidae; genus Steromphala; species Steromphala cineraria. The sequence continues at coordinate 50,338,297 of OU744723.1, forward strand.
GGCAGACTAACCTTTAATCAGATCATAAATCACATTGCTTGAACATAACCACCCTTATAAACATGCAATATGGACAAGATGCACATGTTTAAAATTCTGCATGTTGCTTAATTTTGTGTGAGGTGTATATGTTTGGATACCGGTTTAGATGGAAAGCCTATTTGTTGTAATTGTAATACCATCCCCATCTACGATGGACGACAATCGTGAAATGCTTTTACTTGTTCATGAATATCTTTCAATGATAGCAGAATAAACTATTGTGTATAATTGTAGTTATTAAATCCCTATCGGTTCTGATTACTAAACGAATGGAGCCCTATGTAATGATTTATTTTATAATTCATATCCACAATGCATGATCCTTGCGGTGACTAGTTATACCCCCTATAACGTTTGTAACTATACCAAACATGCAGTTTTATGTAAAACTGTATATTCATTATGAAAACAAATTCAAAGAATATAACTTGTAAGTCGTCAAATATATAACGTTAGTTACTTTATCATTTGTTCAGTACTTAGATCTATTCAGTAAGTTGTGTAATGGGGATGTAGTGACTGAACGTGGTCACTATCGATAATGGAGAAACTCAAACCTATGAAGAACACAAATTATATTTCTCATAGTAATATATTAATTTGTTCGGTAATATGTTCCATTATACCCCACTTTTGGTCTCGTTGCTATGGTGTCTTTGTTCCAACTGTAGGTGTATTGATCGATACAACTCAACTTTTGTAATACACCTACCTTTTATTGCTCACCTACATTAGGTCAGATCTTCAACTATGGAAAATCAACGGTGTTGTAAAATTAAAAAAATCTTTTTTTGAGAAATATAAACGACCAATGTTGGAATCGAACCCGGGGCCTTCATGTTGAGATGCAACGCCTCTATCACCTGAGCTACTGAGGATTGGTACAAGCAGCGGTACTTTCTGTTTGTCTAAAACAAATTATTTTGCTATATAAGCCAATGTAGAGGTACCAGTTTGTACCAAATTTTAATGTGATGAAGTCAGTATATGTTTTTAAAACGAACTTAGAAGAGTATTTGTTAATATTTTTTTATCTATTAAGGGTCAAGACATATATACATAGAGAAGGATGGGAAGCTCCTTTACTTCAAATATAACTCGTCCAGAGTGGGATATAAGTCAGATATATCCACAGTTCCATCGGTGCATCACTCAAGACACCTCCTGTTTGAATCGTGAATCCTCGGCTCGGCTACGCTACGCCTCGGAGACTCACAATTCAAACAGGAGGTGTATTGATCGATACACTTAGGGAGGTGTGGGAATATCTATAAAATCAAAGTATATGAATAAAAGAAGTGTTATGCAGTTTGCCCTTTACACAATACATATCCATGATTACGATGTATTGGGTTACCTCGTATAACTGTAACTTAATCCATATTTATATCAATAAGTGTAAAGCGATGAAGTTGCAATTCATCCCCTCTCAAACATTTAGGAAGTAGAGTCATGTGCCAAACCAATTACTCAATCGCTATCCAGGATCGGGGGACAATGGTTTAGCAGTATATAACTTACTTTCTACCTCACTAATATTGAGACACGCCGTCTTGTTTGTGCTAATACCAGCTTCTCAATCACTATCTTATCTTCCTACGCAAAGCCTAAACGCCATTTTCTGAACTGTCAGTGTTATGCCTTGCTGCAGACCTTTGAATTTTCTGTGCTTACTCTCTAGCTTACAATGAGAGAAAGCAATCGTCCAATCAGAATTAAACTGTAGGTTGCTAACAATCGCCTGTAGGGGCGCTCATATCAGCACAGAAATTTCAAGGTTCTGCAGCAAGGCATAAAACTAACAGTTCGGAAACTGGCATTATAGGCTTTGCGTAGGTAGATGTCACTATCCATGATCGAGGAAAGTGGTGTTAAGCAGCTTAAATGTTACCCTATTTCTTTCTGACTGAAAGTAGTGTTATACTGTGTTTGTATTCATAATTTTATCCAACAAGGCGTAATTGTGTGTTATATGGTTTACAAGTTATTAAATTCGAATACTTGGAGGAAATAGTATTGTGTCGTGTGCATTTTACTCAAGGCCTATCCAAATAAGTGTTCCAAATTTTTCAGTATTCCAGTTACTTAATTTTTCTCAAGTACTAGAGCAAATAATGTCATATGGTAATATTTTAATTTCACTGTCTAGTTTTTAGACATAGTGTTATGTACTTTTAAAACAAGGTACTAAATCTCTGTGACATTTGTGGGATGTTATTGTTTTGCACTATACGTGTAATTCAATTCCTATCCTATCCGACGGTTGTTATCAGTATGCAATATACTGTTACCCTATAACCAATTTAGGACAGAACGTATTTAATTTGTTATTCTGTGTAGTATTACATATCCGTATACCGGTAAAATCTTGTCCAAAAGGATGTTTTATGCAATATTCTAGTAACCCAAACCCCACCCACTATAGAATAGTAATGCATTAAATATTACGCATTATACGAGATACTGACCCATATTGCTAAACCAGATACTCCATAACTATCCAAGTAGTCTTGATGGTGGCCATGCTAACACTTGTTACTCTACTCATGCCTCATATGGAAACATGAGTCTAGGAGTTATCTGTGCTACTCCATAACTATCCAAGATAGTGGAACGTATCCCTGAAGGTTGCCATGCTAACACTTGTTACTCTACTCATGCCTCATATGGAAACATGAGTCTAGGAGTTATCTGTGCTACTCCATACCTGTCCAAGATAGTGGAACGTATCCCTGAAGGTTGCCATGCTAACACTTGTTACTCGACTCATGCCTCATATGGAAATAGAGGTCTAGCAGTAACATACTCTACTCTATAACTATCCAAGATGGTGGAAAGTAGTCCTGGTGGTTGCCATACTAACACTGGGTACTCTATTCCGCCTTGGGTTGTCTGTGCTACTCCATACCTATCCAAGACGGTGGAAAGTAGTCCTGGTGGTTGTACTGAGTTTCAAGCCAGGACCCATTCTTAGGGAAGGACTTATAGTAAACTGTGATTCCACCAGCTAACCAGGCTCCCCACCATCCATACGTGCCTGTAGATACAATACTGTGATCACAACTAGCTAGCGTGCCAAGGTCCGTCTCTTTGTTCCCGTGTTTTATAACCACGTCCTTCTCTGCCCCAAGATTCCTCCTGATCCAGTTGATGTCATCACCAAGGACTATGAACACAGGATTCTTTAACCTCGCTCTAAAGTATTCCATTGCCCTAATAAAGTATTCTTTGGGTGCCACTGTGTATCCCTTCTGTATTGAAGACTTCACGGACATGTCTCCTCTCCTTGAATGAACTCCGACCTTGGGGCGACCTGAGGGTAAATCGGCAAGGGTTTTGTTGACTTTGACCTGCACATGTTGTTTGAAAGTGAACTCTTTCCTGATGTCCTGCTCGATGTGCTGGAAATATTTCCAGGATTGATAGTATCCGCCCAATCTCCAGTCCGTGTCTCTTTTCATTGTTTCTACACAAGGTTCATATTGCGCCGCTGCTCCTTCGAAAAACACAGGCAATTGTGAGTACTTGACATTTGTAACGTGACTAATCTCAAATACTGGCATTATCAGACTGTGACTGTGAACGAGAGGCGTAAAGCCGTTCCATTTTGCAATCCCCAATAAGGCGGCGTACTGGAACATCTTGTTGCCAAGGCGACCGACACCGTCCATGAAGAGGATTGGCTGATCAGGAAACAATCGCTTTGGGGGTGTGGTCATTTGGTATCTCGAACTGCAGTTGACTGGAGAGTTTGTGCTTGAAATTGTCACTTTCGTGGTGATACTGTCAAGAGGAACCTTGAGTAGAGATGAATTACCTGTTTTATCAATAATATAATTTCCTAAATAAGGTTTTTTATCAGTTTGGGTGCGGTTGATAAACATTGCAGTATGGGTTTGTTTATATTGAAGACCATCAAGAGTGTCGTTGACATTCGGAATACTGCTTTGAGGAAGACTGCGATTTGTTGACAGTGTTTGTTCCGATGGCAGAAACTTGATATCCATTTTTGCCTTCTGTTCATGAAGCGATAGTTGGTAGACATTTGAACGATTATACACGATATGATGTACTGTGTTATTAGTGTCCAGACCAATTTTATGACTAGTTAATCCATGTAGAAAACTTTCATTTGTAGAATGATAGGTGCGAGAGTTCCCGATCTTGTGACTCATTGAGACCAACAACATCAAATTTGCCAGAATACTTGTGATGACCACAGCTATGAACACTCGACGCAGGGAAATTTCCATCTCGTCTTCCCTCCTTCTTTCATATCCACCTCCACAATAAACACAGCTTTTGTTATATATCACAACTCACACCCTGGTTGAATGTCCAGAACATACCATTCACATATGCCACCTGGCCCGTGCCAATAGCCAGTCATCTAACAATTCCATCTCTTGAAGATTGACAATACAGTTCAGGTTTTTGCCATACACAGCCGGTTTGAATCATAAAACAATCCCATGTCATCTTAAGTCGGTCAATTGCCACGTTTTAACAATGCCATCTGCTGGGATAAAACTTTTTACGAATCACATTATGGTATGATCATCCATTCATTTTCATTGAAGTGAAAAACTTAAGGTAAGGACTTCATCAGCTATCACAAATGATACATTCTGAACTACATTCAAAGTTTTACCTTTACCTGCAACATCCACCCACAATGTTTATGAAATATGTTCCTGTCTCCCAGGTTGATTGCAGTGTGTCATATTTTTATGATCAAAGTAACACGTTCATCACAGTTTGACGTGCTTCACCATGCCATGTGGTAAATCACAACATCCCATCCTTATAAGCAAAATAGGTAACAGATGTGTTTGATCTCCTCGGTCCTGACTCACAACGCATGATTCTGATATCCTGTCTATTTATCATTGTATTGTGGACTTCTCGGACGTCACAGTTCTTGCATTATCTTCTCAAGACGTTACTTCTCAAGGATCATCCGTCTATACTAGATGTTGTAACTGCTGGCAATCCTGAAAAAATGAGTTTTGATTAATGGATAGGGATTGCCTTTCATTCAACATTCAATAGATAAGTTAACATCTTATCCGACTTGCATTAGCTTACCTTAATTCGCTATAATTTATGTTACCTTACTTTTGCCTTACTCTGTCTACCCTATGTGATAACTATATCCAGAATACCGTTCTTCCCCCCTCCGAAGTTTTCATTATATTTTGTTTTGTTTTGATTACAAAATGACATCAATAAATGACAAAATTCATTATTTAAAGCCCAAACATTCATCTCAAAATGGCAAATGTAGGATAAATATTTGTTTTCGATGAAATATAAAAACAGTCATTCATGTTTGTGGAATTCACAAGTCCAAAAGGTTACTAGTTGCATAACTTATAACTGTCATTCAGAATGCTTTCGGTAACTTTCAAAATTACGTTTGACTGATTGACGTGCGTCAATGTCCAGTTTTCGATCAACATCGTGTATTCAAACCTTCCTACTGTCACTACACAAGTTCGATTTAGTTTTCGTGCATTAATAGGTACTGTTCGATCCAATGACACTATTCATAAAGTGTGTCATATGTGAACTCCAACAACGCACCAACTGGCTCTTTAACTTTCATTACCATTCCTCACTAGACCGATTTCAACCACTTTAAAGGGGCAGTAGCTCGTTTTTTGAAAATCTTATATTTCAACTGATAATTGTAAACTGCTTATCCACCTAGCTATGGTCCAACTTTCTGCACAATTCAGAATTAGTAGAACCAAGGGGTTTTCTGATCATAGGTCTAATAACCCCCCATGCATCAGCGGTACTAAAATAATAAATCAACATATTCCCTTTGTTTCATGAGGAATTATTAAAGGATACTTTAGTGTTTTTTCTACCCAAAAACGTGTAAGTATGTTGTGAATGCCTGTATAAGTTATCAAAGACAACCTAAAGACAGTTCCACTTGAGAAGTCTTTTTGTTCGATCGTCATTCACACCTCTTTAATAAGTGCACATCCAAGTCAATGTTTTAAGCGCCCTGGGCGCTTTTTAGGTCCAATACGGCATTTCTATTAAAACGTGACAATCGGCGCCTCAAAATGCACCATGTAATGTTTAAATACCATTGTATAAAAGACATTATATCATTTTTTAATGCGATAGGTGGTTCTGTGGTGCTGGTGGTGCAAGGGTGGTACAAGGGTGGTGCAAGAGTGGTACAAGGGTGGTACAAGGGTGGTACAAGGGTGGTGCAAGGGTGGTACAAGGGTGGTGCAAGGGTGGTACTACTAGTTATTCAGTATTCAGTAAAATCGACATTGCATCGTATACAGACATGATTTAAAAATTCAACTTCTGGGTCCGGAAGCACGAGGTCATAATAAGTGAATATATGTACTAATTTTAGTTTTACTCTCCGGAAGGTTTCCGGTTATCTGAGGTTCGACTGTATCACTTGTTGATATAGCATCTCTAGTTCCCAGCACAGTGTAAACACTCAGTCTGCTATCGTCGACAGTAGATAGACATGTTATCTCCTCCACACAATTCTCATCCTTGTTTGAAGAGATTACCACCTCCTGATTACCGTAACACCATATCACACTGATACAAACTGTACGTTTGAACGCTGTGCAGAAATTGCTTTCGACATCTTTGTCAAGTCTGCATTATCAACACCACGAAGATAAAATTATGGATAACCTTAAGGTTCATTTATATTTTCCTCCAACATAGGGTAGGGTCAGAAAATATATGCAGCAACCCAGGGAGAGTCAGGGGGGGGGGACACTTTACAAAGGACATTTTAAAAACCTTATGCTTCTTTTGGATCTTTAGTGAGTTATGTTCAGAGCCGGCCCGCTTAGGAAATATTTTAGTCATAAGAATCGGGTTGAGGTCATCAGCGAGGTGACGATAGAATATTAGATTATGTTCTTATGATACATGGTGATTTGTTACAGACATGGTTTACTAGAGTTACGCAAATAAGCTTGATCCGCTTATAACAAATCAACCTCATATTTACACGGTAACCATTGCTAAACGTGCTGCTTTATTTCGACTATGAAATTGAACGTAGCAACGCCAGATCGCTTCATTTGCACCGCTCTAGACCCACAAAGCTAATAAAAAATCTCATGGAGCATCAACTTTCATTGTGTTTTCGACAATTTCCTAGTCAATGAAATAACATATTTGTGAGTAATAAATACATATCACATAAGATATCTCATATACTCGTCGAATGGAATTAGTTTATTTAAAGATGCTGTTTCATACTTGCATGCGGTTCTGGCTGAAATTTAGCTATTGAGAAAATGAAAAACATCACTTTGTTGAAAAATCTTTCGTCGAAATTTTGATATCAAATTTAGATTGTTTAATCAACAATAACATACTTCTTTCGACGCCCAAAACACAGTATCCCTTGTAGAAAGGTCATAGCATTTAGCGAACCCGCTTTCGGTGACATAATTATTACGCGTGTAGGATTGACACCGTGTCACAACTAGCGTACTTGCGTTCGATGGGTATCAATTTTGGCAGCAACGAATACCTTATTCGGAGAAAAAGAAAAGAAAATCTAGTCGTGCGCGACAAAGACGGTTTTCAAGCGTATGATTAGAGACCGGAAGTTGTGAGATGGCCACACTTGATTCGCCTTTATGTTGGCTGTCGTTTCCGTAATTTTGGTAAATTATCTCATATTTAATGAATTTTGGTCCGATATTCCCTAGGCTGGTCGCTAAATTCTTCTAAAAATACAACAAATACATTAAAAATACTTTAAAAAATATTGCAAGTATGATACAGCATCTTTAAGGCAGCATTCCATGTATACGTAGTAGTTTATAATGCATAATGCGTATTTAATACTTTAAACTAAGATAGTAGAAGTTGATTCACTTAGTGTGCAAAACTAACATTTCAATCCTGTAAAACCCAACTTGCTGTTCTCAACTTTACAAAGTTGAAATGTAATAATTCTAGAAATGTCAAAGACAAATCCCAATTTTCTATCTTGAAAAAGAGTAATTTTCACAATAAGCAATGCTATAAGTTACGTTTTACAGATTGAAAACGGAAAATGTAGAGTTGAAAGATCAGCTTTGTAAAATAGACTTTTGCATTTCGAGTTTTACATGATTGCAATGTTTCAAATTACATTTGTACATTATTTCGCATTGAAAGGGAAGTGTGCCAAACATTATATGCTATGCTTGATTCGTTAAAGCAGAATTTGACCCTTTCCATAGCCCCGCGTAGAGAAGAGGTCAGGCGTTTATCCGAGGATATATAGAAGGTAAACATGAGTTTAGGATAGCTTAGCTCAACAAGTATGTTCAGGTACAGTTTCATTAATAAAAATCCATATCGATCAAATTTATCTCATTTGACCTCATAACTCATGCTTTCCTTGCTATCTTATCTAGAATGGGACAAATCTAAAGGGGAAATATCACGTTTTAGGCACATAGTATGATCTCAGAAAAACGATAATAAACGTAACATTTAGAAGATAACGTTTATGAAATAATGCAGTTCTGAAATGAAAGTGACATTTTGTTCTATTTAGATTGCATTTTGTTCAGCTTCACGATCCAATTTCCCAGTCCCAAATTTTCCAAGTTTTATATAACGGTGATCACACAACAATGGCCGCCTGAAGCTTTAGCTTGTAACTAGAAAATGTCTACGGCGTGCGTAATGAGATGTTTGACCAAGACACTTTCTTTATCAAGTAGGTTCTATAGCGAATGTTCCAAATTCGGGTAGACTGAGCGAATATATTTAAATAACTGAGATGTTTAAGAAATGTCAACGGGGCAGTGGCACGTTTTTGTTTATAAATTATATATTTTCAAATTTTCACTGTTAATCGTACGTTTAAGGGGCAGTAGCACGTTTTTTGATAATTTTATATTTTAAAATTTTCACTGATAATTGTACGTTAATGCTAAATGTATTATTTTGATAGTGTCAACAAATCTCATTACACAAGCCAATCTTCCATAGTCAGAGAACAAAGTATGAATATCCACCTAAAATCCATAGGCGGCCATTTTTTTGAACACCTTTAATTCATTTTGTGTAAGAAAAATGAATTACATGGCTTAATTTTACATTATATATTTCAATTATTACTGCTCCATTTAGTTTCAATGCATTGTCTTTCAATTGGAACCATTAATTTTCATTTTCCTGACATCACATTATAATCCCCCTAAAAACGTGCTACTGCCCCTTTAATGCTAAATCTTATTTTGATAGTGTCAGAAACTCATTACACAAACCAATCACCCATAGTCAGAAAACAAATTATAAAGGTTCAAATACAAGCATTGGCGACCATTAGTGTGTGAGCACCTTTATATTCCTTTCTTGTAAAAAAAGGTACCGCATGGCTGAACTTTACATTATATATTCGATGTATTACTGCTTCAGTAAGTTTAAATAAATTGTCTTTCAATTGTAACCATCTATTTTCCTGACATAACCTTATATTCCCCTTAAAACGTTTTACTGCCCCTTTAAAATTGCTATTTTATTTCTGTGAAATGTAACACACTTGTTAATACCATGAATTTGAACTGAAGTATGATTTTAAATTTCCCCTTATCAGCAAACTATCTCCACGCTATGATAGGAACACATAGTAGCCGTGGACATTGGCCGATTTATCTTGATAAAGTTGAAATTAAATGATATTTTGAAAGCCGGAATTTGCAATGTCAACAGTTGTCAGTTCATACGGTTGTCAGGTATAAAGTATGTCACCCATACCCATGTTTCTACTCTGTAGAGAGACTCATAACTAGGTCAGCATTCTACACACACTGCATCAGGATACATTATTTTTATTCATGTAAATTGTGTCAAAAAAATCAATGCAAAAGGAAGTAATCAATCTGAACGAGGAAACTTATGACAAAAAACGCATACATGTCTAAATGTAGTTTTGTTTGTTTGTTTAGGTCGTTTTTCGAGTGGGAATATATCTATATTTCGAAATATACAAAATGTTCATATATCATATATATCTTTTCTTATAATGAGTTTATTTCTGTGAACTATCGTCGTTAAAGGGGCAGTAGCACGTTTTTTGGTAATTTTATATTTTAAATATTTCACTGATAATTGTAAATTAATGCTAAATGTATTATTTTGCCAGTGTCAATTTATGTGAACACCTTTAATTCATTTGTGTAAGAAAAAGGAATCGCATGGCTAAACTTTACGTTATATATTTGAAGTATTACTGTTCCATTTAATTTAAATACACTGTCTTTCAATTGGAACCATTAATTTTCATTTTCCTGACATCACCCAATATTCCCCCTAAAAACGTGCTACTGCCCCTTTAACGTCAAACGTCACATTCATTAACCATTCTTCAACTATTTCAAATTTCATATCGGTGTAACGTTGTCAATACCTATGTTTGTGTATCCGTGAGGCTCGAGTTGTTGTGTCAACTTGAAACAAGTAAACCTATCTTAGACAACTGAAATTTTGCACACTCAGCCTAACTGTGTTTCTGGTTTTGCACTGAACGCGTTGATCATGACACACTTTTGACTAAAATGCCATGTTAATCATCACTGCATAGCCGTACACTGCTAGCGAGGTGTACGGCGGAGATGTTTCTAGCGAGGAACGTGATGGCATAGAAAGAGATTCATTGCTATTTTTTTCAACTTTCTCCATGTAACTAGTATGTGAATAGCTTTCGGAAACGTATAAGTATAGAATATGATGTCAATATCTGTTGAGGTGTTTATTAATGACAAAATTTACGGGAACACAAATATACATAGTCTTAACTATGTAGTTACATAGAGAAAGTTGAAAAAGTAGCAATGAATCGCTTTCTATGCCATCACGTTCCTCGCTAGAAACATATCTCCTCCGTACACCTCGCTAGTTCCGGTGTGCGGCTATATAGACACATTATAGGTAGAGATAGCAAATATGTAACTAACAACAACATTTCTTTCATGTTATCCTACATGATTTATTATTCCCTGGTTATTGTCCCTGGTATATGGAACATAATTTTCTTTCACTAAGTATGTGTGCTTACAAAACAATCATGATATGGATTCTTTTAGAGTTTAGAAGTAAGATATTACCTAACTTACGCTAGATACATTTCTCCGTCGTACACCTCGTTAGTTGCTTTAACAAAGATAATTTTCTTTGTTTGCAGTATAAGTTGTGTAAGTTTACTGCTATATACTGATATAAGTGTTTGCATTAGTGTGACCTTATTCCCTATCCCTGACGTCTAAGCTAGCCTTTCACCGTGCGTATGCATTAAGATCTAAGGTGATAAGGTAGAATCGGGGGTTCTTGGCGCTTGTAGTGTTAAAATAACTTGTATGTCCAATTTCATAACCCTACCACATTATTTGCCGTTTTCCTGTCTCTATATTCAATTATAACATTTTGATAGTATCACAAGTATGAAATAAAATAACTCTTACAGAAGTAATGATATTTAAGCCCTCATCTAAGTTTTTTTCACGACAGGGGGGCAAAGTTGTGCTATTTGTATATCAAATCAAACCATCTTGAAGTTACGTTCTTCCCATTGTATAATCTGGACTAAGAATACTGACATACAGGTCTAGCATTTCGAGTTAATACAAAAGATCAATCGATAATGATGTACCATAATCTACTGAATTTTCTTTTTAATTACTGTAAAAACATTTACTAACAATTCATTATTGAACAACTTGGTTCTGATAAATTTATGTACTTTATATCCACCTTATGTACTCGTAATATCCACCTTATGTACTCTAAAATCCACCTTATGTACTCGGAATATTAACCTTATGTACTCGTAATATCCACCTTATGTACTCGAGATATTAACCTTATGTACTCGTAATATCCACCTTATGTACTCAAAAAATCCACCTTATGTACTCGGAATATTAACCTTATGTACTCGTAATATCCACCTTATGTACTCGAGATATTAACCTTATGTACTCGTAATATCCACCTTTGTACTCTAAAATCCACCTTATGTACTTGTTATATCCACCTTATGTACTCGTAATATACACCTTATGTACTCGGAATATTGACCTTATGTACTCGGAATATTGACCTTATGTACTCGAAATATCAACCTTATGTACTCGTAATACCCACCTTATGTACTCGGAATATTGACCTTATGTACTCGGAATATTGACCTTATGTACTCGAAATATCAACCTTATGTACTCGTAATACCCACCTTATGTACTCGGAATATCAACCTTATGTACTCGGAATATCCACCTTATGTACTCGGAATATCCACCTTATGTACTCGTAATATCCACCTTATGTACTCGGAATATCCACCTTATGTACTCGGAATATCCACCTTATGTACTCGTAATATCCACCTTATGTACTCGTAATATCAACCTTAGGTACTCGTAATATCAATCTTATGTACTCGGAATATCCCCTATATGTACTCGTAATATCCACCTTATGTACTCGTAATATCCACCTTATGTACTCGTCATATCCACCTCTTGTACTAGTAATATCCACATAATGTAGTCGGAATATCCACCTTAGGTACTCGGAATATCCACCTTATGTACTCGTAATATCAATCTTATGTACTCGTAATATTCACCCTATGTACTCGGAATATCCACCTTTTGTACTCGTAATATCAATCTTATGTACTCGTAATATTCACCCTATGTACTCGTAATATCCACCTTATGTACTCGTAATATCCACCTTTTGTAATAGTAATATCCACCTTATGTAGTCGGAATATCCACCTTATGTACTCGTTATATCCACCTTTTGTACTCGTAATATCCACCTTATGTACTCTAAAATCCACCTTATGTACTCGGAATATTAACCTTATGTACTCGTAATATCCACCTTTGTACTCTAAAATCCACCTTATGTACTCGGAATATTAACTTTATGTACTCGTAATATCCACCTTATGTACTCGTAATATCAACCTTATGTACTCGTAATATCCTCCTTATGTACTCGTAATATCCTCCTTTGTACTCTAAAATCCACCTTATGTACTCGGAATATCCACCTTTGTACTCTAAAATCCACCTTATGTACTCGGAATATTAACCTTATGTACTTGTAATATCCATCTTATGTACTCGTAATATCCACCTTATGTACTCGTAATATCCACCTTATGTACTCGAGATATTAACCTTATGTACTCGTAATATCCACCTTATGTACTCGTAATATCCACCTTATGTACTCGTAATATCCACCTTATGTACTCGTAATATCCACCTTATGTACTCGTAATATCCACCTTATGTACTCGAGATATCCACCTTATGTACTCGTAATATCCACCTTATGTACTCGTAATATCCTCCTTATGTACTCGTAATATCCTCCTTATGTACTCGTAATATCCACCTTATGTACTTGTTATGTCCACCTTATGTACTCGTAATATCCACCTTATGTACTCGTAATATCCACCTTATGTACTCGTAATATCCACCTTATGTACTCGTAATATCCTCCTTATGTACTCGTAATATCCTCCTTATGTACTCGAGATATTAACCTTATGTACTCGTAATATCGACCCTTGTACTCTAAAATCTACCTTATGTACTCGGAATATCCACCTTATGTACTCGGAATATCCACCTTATGTACTCGTAATATCCACCTTATGTACTCGTAATATCCACCTTATGTACTCGGAATATCCACCTTATGTACTCGTAATATCCACCTTATGTACTCGTAATATCCACCTTATGTACTCGTAATATCCACCTTATGTACTCGAGATATTAACCTTATGTACTCGTAATATCAACCTTCTGTACTCGGAATATCCACCTTATGTACTCGGAATATCCACCTTATGTACTCGTAATATCCACCTTATGTACTCGTAATATCCACCTTATGTACTCGAGATATTAACCTTATGTACTCGTAATATCCACCTTATGTACTCGGAATATCCACCTTATGTACTCGGAATATCCACCTTATGTACTCGTAATATCCACCTTATGTACTCGTAATATCCACCTTATGTACTCGGAATATCCACCTTATGTACTCGTAATATCCACCTTATGTACTCGTAATATCCACCTTATGTACTCGTAATATCCACCTTATGTACTCGAGATATTAACCTTATGTACTCGTAATATCCTCCTTATGTACTCGGAATATCCACCTTATGTACTCGGAATATCCACCTTATGTACTCGGAATATCCACCTTATGTACTCGGAATATCCACCTTATGTACTCGTAATACCCACCTTATGTACTCGGAATATCCACCTTATGTACTCGTAATATCCACCTTATGTACTCGGAATATTAACCTTATGTACTCGTAATATCCACCTTATGTACTCGTAATATGCACCTTTGTACTCTAAAACCCTCCTTATGTACTTGTTATATCCACCTTATGTACTCGTAATATCCTCCTTATGAACTCGTAATATCCTCCTTATGTACTCGAGATATTAACCTTATGTACTCGTAATATCCTCCTTATGTACTCGGAATATCCACCTTATGTACTCGGAATATCCACCTTATGTACTCGTAATACCCACCTTATGTACTCGGAATATCCACCTTATGTACTCGTAATATCCACCTTATGTACTCGGAATATTAACCTTATGTACTCGTAATATCCACCTTATGTACTCGTAATATGCACCTTTGTACTCTAAAACCCTCCTTATGTACTTGTTATATCCACCTTATGTACTCGTAATATCCTCCTTATGAACTCGTAATATCCTCCTTATGTACTCGAGATATTAACCTTATGTACTCGTAATATCCACCTTATGTACTCGGAATATCCACCTTATGTACTCGTAATATCCACCTTATGTACTCGGAATATCCACCTTATGTACTCGTAATATCCACCTTATGTACTCGTAATATCCACCTTATGTACTCGTAATATCCACCTTATGTACTCGAGATATTAACCTTATGTACTCGTAATATCCTCCTTATGTACTCGGAATATCCACCTTATGTACTCGGAATATCCACCTTATGTACTCGTAATACCCACCTTATGTACTCGGAATATCCACCTTATGTACTCGTAATATCCACCTTATGTACTCGGAATATTAACCTTATGTACTCGTAATATCCACCTTATGTACTCGTAATATGCACCTTTGTACTCTAAAACCCTCCTTATGTACTTGTTATATCCACCTTATGTACTCGTAATATCCTCCTTATGAACTCGTAATATCCTCCTTATGTACTCGAGATATTAACCTTATGTACTCGTAATATCCACCTTATGTACTCGGAATATCCACCTTATGTACTCGTAATATCCACCTTATGTACTCGGAATATTAACCTTATGTACTCGTAATATCCACCTTTTGTACTCGGAATATCCACCTAATGTACTCGGAATACCCACCTTATGTTCTCGTAATACCCACCTTATGTACTCGTAATATGCACCTTATGTACTCGGAATATCCTATCCACCTTATGTTCTCGGAATATTCCCCTAATGTACTCGGAATACCCCCTTATGTACTCGTAATATCCACCTTATGTACTCTTAATATCCACCTTATGTACTCGTAATATCCACCTTATATACTCGTAATATTAACCTCATGTACTCGGAAAGTCCCCTTGATATAGGTCAATCACCACTGTCGGGTTTTACTTCGTGAATATCTCTGTAATGATTTGTACAAACATTAACCTGACAGCCGATATGACAAACTCTTTCCCCTATGTCATGAGAACAAAGCCTTCAATAAAAAGGCAGGTATATTTGGTTTCATCCATTTCAAGGAAATTATCATATAGTGTAACTTGAATCTTCATCAAACTGAGAACCAATCTGAAAACACTCATGAGTACTTCTCAGGACATAGTTTTCCATGAGGAAGTTTTTATTATTTGGTTCCATTTATTGCAAGAAATATTGACATTATTTGATTAGCTGTTTACTCACGAGCTGGAAACTATCTCTGTATTGATTTGAACAAAATTAACCGGACGATTTGAAAAATCTTAGAGAACTTTAGTTTAAGAAAGCAAGCCTTTAACCAAGAAAGTATCATTTTATTTCAGCTACTTCAACCAAATATTAACATGATTTGACATGCATTGTTTACTTGCTTTGCTGGCTATATTGTCGGGAATATTGCTGTAATTATTTGAACAATATTAACCGGACAGTCAATTTGAAAAATCTTTAAAAACTTTAATTTCAGAAAAAAAACTTTAACCAAGAATGTATAATTGAGTTCAGCTATTTCAACTAAATATTAACATGATTTGACATGCATTGTTTACTTACTTTGCTGGCTATGATGTCGTGAATATTTCTGTAATGATTTGAACATTATTAACCGGACAGTCAATTTGAAAAATCTTTAAAAAATTTAATTTCAGAAAAAAAACTTTAACCAAGATTGTATAATTGATTTCAGCTATTTCAACTAAATATTGACATATTTTTACGTGCATTGTTTACTCACTTTGTTGGCTTAATGGTCGTTAATATCTCAGTCATATCTTGAACAAACATTAACCTGACAGCCGATTTGACAGATCTTAAAGCACTTTAGTTTCAGAACAAAGCCTTCAACGAAAACCAATAAAGTATCATTTTCTTTTAACCATTGCACCCAAGTATTTACATGGTTTTACATGCATTTGTTTACTCACTTCACTGGCTAAAATGTCGAGGATTTATTTGTAATAACGTGTTCAAACATTAACCTGACAGCCGATATGACAATTTTAAAGAGACACTGATTATCTTTTTTTCATAAGTTGCAAAATATCTAACATACTGATTAAAGTTTATATTTAATCACTGGACTTACAAATCTATCCATATCTATACAATCCTTGATTTTATCGAAACATCGTATAAACATCTAAAGTACGTGTAATAGTCGAAATTATGCATCCATGTGCAATCTATTAGGGACAATACCTAATAAACACTATCATTTTTTTTCTTCCTGTCAGCTTTTGATAAGGTTTCAAAATTACGTTTGGCGAATTAGTGCGCGCCACTCGAGCCACATTGTCCGGTTTTCGACCAAAATCCCGACTTTGAATGGCCGTATTGTCGCTCAAATGTACCGATTGACCTTGAACTTGTATTTTTCAGTAACAGTTAGTGGTTCCCGATGTAATAACATCGATTTAAAAATCTGACACATTTACACGCATGATCCCATCAACATACTCTGTGTCACTTTAAGAAGTCTCATTTTCAGAAATATCAAACCTCAAAACTGATGAAGTATTTATCATTTTGGTTCATAAATTGCAACCATATAATCAAACAAAATAAATGTTATACACTGTACAAGCGCTATTCGTTAAAGTGGCGAATGGTCAACAATTTCAGAAACTAATAACTTTGAAATTTCGGTAATTTAAACAATCAAATTTTTACAAGATATGCAACCACAGTACACATTCCAATCGACACAGTGACTGACAGTCAAACAATGTCGAGCATACACCTATACTCTATATACAGAAGTTGACTCAAAGTTGTTTAGTTTTGAAAGTACAAAGATACAAAATACCTTCTATACGTCCTGTTTGTCAGATATAGTCGTTGTCGACATGACTTTGTGGCTCGAGCAAACACCCCGTGTATCCTGATAAGCGTACACTCTCTCAATGAGAGGTCTCGAGGCGATAACAGTGTTATCAGCCTGGATAACCTAGGCCAGTCAACAAAGGGAGATAACCACCTTAGCCACGAATCAATGTAAAGTTCTTCCGGTACAGACCTGACTTTTTACTATCACGGAAGTAAACTGAGTTTGACTGTAGACAATTTAATGTCCCTGTATGAATTTAAGTTCCTAATTGAATGTAAGTCGCTACATTTATTTTACCCATTTTTTCGTTTGAATGATATTTATGGAACAAACTTTGAAAATCATTACAGTAACATGTAGCGAAGAGAAAGACTTAAAGTATCACAAGATCGGATAATAGGGATAAGTCAAATCCTCATTATAAAGGCAAGTGCTTATGTGCTTATTATATGTTATACCGACCAGATTAACATTAAAGGCATGATGAATAGATTGTTAAAGCTAAGCGCCATTACATAACAATAAGAAACATTACCATGATTTTATCCGAGAATTAAAAAAGTTAACTTGAGCCAATTCCTTTATCTGATTATAAAACATCATAATCTATAAATCGTTACACACAATTGCAATATAACATACGAAATGAAGGATAAACTCCATCAATGTACGTTATCATATTTTAATAATAAGGATATTTATAAAGCGCTGACTTCCACCACACATCGACAATGTTTAAAGCGCTGACAATTAAGATATGTACATATATACAACAATTTGTGCGAATTAATTAAGTGTACCGCTGGAAAATGTATGTCTGCCCTATTTTAAAGATAGGAAGAGTTGGTACAAGTTTCAGGTCAAGGGGTAGAGAGGTCCAGAGTAGCAGCAGAATATTAAAAGGACTTGGCACCAAATTTTTTCAGCTTATAAGTTGGGATGGACAGAAGAAACTGGTCATGAGAGCGGAGAGTTCTGGGGAGGGGGAGGGGGGGAGGGGGGTACGAGAGTACACTGTAACGAGGTCTTGAAGATAGGTGGGTCCAGTTTCATGAATCGCTTGATAAGTGAGAGTCAGAATCTTGAATTGAATACGCTCAGGGATATGAAGCCAATACAGAGACTGTAGAGTGGGAGATACATGACAGGATGGTTTACTTCTTGTTATGATACATGCAGTCAGATCCTGGATATTTGTAATTTGTAAAGTAATTCTTTAGAAATGTCAAACAATAAACTGTTGTAGTAATCCAATCTCGAAGGGACTAGAGTTCTCATGAGACATGCTACAGCATTTATCATTAAATACTTAAAGGTACATTTCTATCGGAGTACTTTTAGTGAAAAACATTTTAAGAGGTTGAAATGAAAATAAGTGTGAAATAATCGTTTAATAATCATAAATATTTTTATAGTATAAACAGGGAAGTATTCTTTATTTGTATCCACACAAAATACCTCGAACGGACTGTCCCGTTATCGCAGAACTCAATAATCATTATCAGAACATGTTTAACAGGAGCAACGCAACGATGATATAAATTTTAAATGATAATGTATAACATACACGATCACAATGCAAATTAACAACATGCACTATGTAGTACATGTTGTTAATTTCAAAAGGTGATATGATTTTAGAACAGTTGCGTATACATGTAAGTCATTAAGTATTTCCTAAACATGTTTACAAATTCGTACGTTTGAAAGTATACATTATCATAGATAAAAATGTCATATCTTTTCAAACTAGTTTAAGTTTAATTTTGTGTTTACCTGAGCTGCGCTTTATAAAAAGAAGGAAATTTGAAGATAAAAAACTAAATTTCACAAGCAAATAGGAAATTGTTAACTTTTAAATTAATTTTCTATTTCATAACAGTTCATTTATAATAATCCTTTGAGAAACGCTAGTTCTTTCTAAAACTGCCAAACGAATTAAAAGCGTAATTTCCAAAAAAAATTAAAGGACGCCTTTCCAAACCAATCGTTTCAAAACTGGCAAAATCATTGAAGCGCTAATAAAATCTAGGTATTTAACAAACAAACAACATTGATAAATGATATGCATCTTCAACACATGAAATTTAGTCAGGGCTTAAATGAAATCATATGTGAATCTTCCTATAACTTACATTCTACCATGACATTTCAAAATCCTCGAATTTCATTGGTTTATTTCTATGGTCGAACCTACGTTCAAACACGATTTTTATTACGGGCGATTCACCGCGGTTTGATACACACTGGCATTGAAACGCAGGAGTCTACATGCATACAGTCACCGTACGCTTCGGCATTTGTTTCGTCTGAATACAAACTAAAAGTCGTTTATCATTGTACTACCCGTACTTTTATATAAGTAGAGTTTGGTTCGCATCAATATCGTGCATGTTTATATCCAGGAAATAGTGTAATTTAAAGCGAAAGGCTGAATTTAGATCAATAAACTACCGCAACCGGTTTTGGTTTGAGCGATGTCAACCTTTGACGTCATAAGCGCAAGACATTGTGACGTCACAGTGTTGACCGAAGCACAACTGACGTTACGCGGTAGAAAAGAAATGACATTTAAAACGCTAAAAAACTCGTCATAGTAGAATTGAGATAAACCTACTGTGTTTTTTAATTTTCGTGGTCTAAACGTAGATTCGATACCCTTGATGTTACATTCGAAGCCTCACGCTAACGCGTTCGGCTCCGAATGACATCAACAGGTATCGAATCTACGTTAGACCACGAAAATTAAAAAACACAGTAGGTTTATCTCCTAATTTTAGACGAAAAATAAAGCGGAAGTAAATAAGCTTTCTGTTTCATTTCATACAGTGAATGTTGATTAGTGTTCATGTCTTCCATTATTATATACCTGTTTACTAAATTACTAAAATTCACTATTTTTAATAAATCAACGCAAAAATATATTTTTTTAAATATATATTCTTTAAGTTTTGTAGGGCAACCTACGTATTCTTATTAATTTATGTAGAGAATGCATTTTGGAAAGTAAGCGGATCGGAAATGAAATAAAACTATAACAGTGTTGTATGAGTAATAATTCGTTCACTTGTCAAATATAGAATGTTGTTATATTAAACATCCCTCTTCATAATGATTGTCAGCGTGGCTAAAAGTAGATTTGAGAATTACGTCTCGAACTCCGCACATCGCACGTTACGCTATTCATCACGCAATAGGCATCGCTTTGTGACTGTGCTGAACTAGAGTTCTGTCCCTTACTTTCACGAAAGAAAACTAATTCAAGAACATTTTTCATATAATGAAATAAGCATAGATTTCATATTCGGTCGATCAACCTCACTTGAAGTCAATAATTGTTTAATATTATATACATGTACATATAGTAATAAAACGTTAAATCAACATAACAAAATATTCTTTAAGGTGTCATGGACATAGACTTACGACCTTCTCAAATACCCAATATTATTATGCTTGATTCATACAAATTTCTTGGAACAACGAAAGTGTTGACAATGTAGTTTGACAATTCAAAACACTAATAAGAAGAATCGGGTTTAATTAAATAGACGAAATTAATATTTCACAACATCTAAATTGTGTCGGGCTTGCTCAAACGGTATAATATGTTTATTGTTTAGGGTTGAAATATAGTATACAATGAATATAAAATTGATTTATACTCAAAATATGTTTTTGTAACTGTTACTCTATGTAGTTCTATAACAAAACAAAGACCCTTTAGGTAAAATGGTACATTTCGTTTATTAAAGTTAAAGAATAATAATATGAGAATAAAAGTTCTCTTTTACGTTAAATGTTAAAGAAATATAATTATAACTTTTACACTATTTAGTTAATTATATGATTTTTTAGATCACACGGGGCAAAGGGCTCCCCGGCTCATTTTACCCCATTGAGGGTAGAATTCGATATGTACTTCACATGAAATTATTACGGCAGGTATAATTACAAATTTCATTATTCAATGAATACATGATACCAATTTGTATCATAGGTAAACGAGAATTCAGTGATCCGTTTTGTGTTTTATGATATATTTGAATTTATACATATATCAATTCCTTTTAGCAAAATAGTGTTTTTTTAGGAAATTAGAAATCCTAGGTTTTGACTCACGCACACGATTCCAGTGTGGATTACAACGCTTCATAACGTTTCCTTTCATTTATTAATAATCACAAATTACGCCATTTGTCGATCATTAAGAAGAAACAAGGCTTAATCACTGTGACCCGACGGCGCGCTTTGCCCTTGTTCAAAGTTTTTTTTACTGAAATAACGATTGTTGCTTTCCAGGTATGACACCGTGCACTCAGCCGTAACTGATAAAGCTTAACGATTAGCCCCGTAAGCTCAATTATGATCAATAAATGCTTATCTCTCTCAAACGTCCCATAGGTTAGATATACAAACGTACAAACTATAGAAGAAGAAGAAGAAGAAAAGTATATTATTTCGGTGTCACGTGCTTACAAGTATATATTTCACATATTGCAGGATAAAACAATATATCACATGATAAACAAACCTTACAGATTAAAAGGTAGCACCCGGCCTACAAGGCCTATGAGACACCATAATACTTTCAATATCAATCATTATATATTAAAATATAGATAATAATATAAAACATGAAATATTAAGGATGGAGTAAAACTGTTGATGGTTAAATGAAGCGCAGCCTCCGTCTGTACATAAGATATGTTAGGGCAGCAAGTGGCTTACATAACGTACTGTTAGATAAAAGATATACAGCCTGGTCAGTCGGATTAAGGTGTAAAAAAGAAGGATCAGCAGAAGAAACAGATTTCCAAAGTTCATACCTCAAGTCTGAGTAAAAACAGTGAGAAAGTGAATTTCATTCTCTATACTATTACTGTTACAAAATTTGATCAAGGGGAACTTTAGGCCGAGAAAAAATATATATAGAGTGAGAGTGTAACGTCGGCGACATCGGCAAAAAACATCGGCAATATCTTCATACTTTGTCCTCTGACTATGGAAGATGGATTTTTGACACTGTTAAAGTAATACATTAAGCATTTATGTACAATTATCAGTGAACATTTTAAAATATAAAATTATCAAAATACGTGCTACTGGCCCTTTAAAATGTAAACACTTGAAGCAGGAAGCTCTAGCTGACCCTTTCATTGTACACACGGGTAGCCTTGTTCCTGATAACACTTGCAGTATCAAACAATGTCCAGTTTATATTCCAGTGTACAAGTGGAATAAGGGTTTTATTATTTTGAACCTTTTGTTTGATTTTATGTTCATTTCATTTATGTTTCATTTCAAGTTCTATATTTTACAATCCTAAATTAAAAAAAAATACATCAATGATCATCATATTTGTGAACTTATTGAGCTAAAGAATAGTTTCATCAAGAGCAATTTATTGCAAAGGGTTTTTGCCTTATAATTCATTTTATACCCGATAAAAGTATAGTCTAAATTTAACGCGTAACATTTTTACATTGCTGTCCCAAATCATGTTCACGACAATCTATACTGACATCTTAAAGGGGCAGTAGCACGTTTTTTGATAATTTTATATTTTAAATATTTCACTGATAATTGGCAGTTATTGCTAAATGTATTATATTGACAGTGTCAACAATCTCATTACACAAGACAATCATCCATAGTCAGAGGACAAATTAAAGTATGAAGATTCATATAAAATCTATTGGCGGCCATTTTATGTGAACACCTTTAATTCATTTTGTGTAAGAAAATGAATTACATGGCTAAACTTTTTATTATTGATTTAAATAATTACTGCTTCATTTAGTTTAAAATACATTGTCTTTCAATTGGAACCATTAATTTTCATTTTCCTGACATCACCTTATATATGTTCCCCCTAAAAGCGTGCTACTGCCTCTTTAACGAAACTACTTTCAAACGGAAATATCTTCATATGGATGTTGTCAGTTAAGTTGATAATAGCAAAATTGAACACCTTTTCTTAAATCAAAGTGTCACAAATGTTCGATATTAGACGACATATTAGTTGACATATTATAGTCGTATGCACTTGCTAGCTCGTGAAACTTTTATTCATTGTCAATGCAAACGGCGACTTTTCAATCTTCAACGTATTTTCAAAGCCTTTTGTTAATTTGATTTTTAAATTTAAGTTACTCAGAATTATCTATTCATGCCTTATTGTGATTCTAGCCAACCCCCAAGATTGAATTCAATGAATGCAATTTTTTAACTGTTACTTTAAAGGTTTTCAGATCCCTGTACAACTCTACAACTCTTACATTGCTCAATTTAACACAGTACTATATGGCGTTTACATAACATAGAATGAGGATTCATGGATACAGAATATCTCGATGTTAAAAACAGTACCTTATGACTTCTTTTGAAAGGGGCAGTAGCACGTTTTAGGGGGATATAAAGGGATGTCAGGAAAATGAAAATTCCAATTGAAAGACAATGTATTTAAACTAAATGAAGCAGCAAAAATTTAAATATAAAATGTTAAGTTTAGCCATGTGATTCCTTTTTCTAACACAAAATGACCGCCAATGGATTGTAGGTGAATCTTTATACTTTGTCTTCTGACCATGGATGATTGGTTTGTGTTATGAGATTTTTGACACTATCAAAATAATATATTTAGCATTAACGTTCAATTATCAGTGAAAAATTTGAAATATAATTTTTTTTCCAAAAACGTGCTACTGGCCCCTTTAACGTCCTTTTGTTAATAATTTCACAAATGAAATGAGCGAATATCCTCTCCATGGAGTAAATGTTCCCATGTAGTTTGAGCCAGGCTTGGTGACTTTTAACGACTTTATCAGACTTTCAAACTGTTTTAGCACTCCTCCTGATCAGTTAGCCATTTTTGCTGTATAGTCAATTTTCTTCATAACATTTCTTAATAATCATATCATAATAATATCATAAACATGATAGACTGTTTTGGACTTCCAAGTTTGGTTGATCAAATGATTTGTTGACACGTGACATTCATTTGATCAACCGATTTATAATTTTATAATGTATAATTATTATTAATACGTTTATAATTGTTTATTAAATGAAATACGTAGTCGTCACGTAAATCAAATAAAGAAGTTGTTATCAATTTGTTTTGTGTCATCACAGCAGCATCTTAATTCCCTTGAAGAAGTTTCAATTTATTTCTATATATACGATTCTATATTTCCAATGCCATTATTGATACGAACAACAAACAAATGTTTAGTTCATTTAAGTATTTGTAAGCAGTTTAGAAAAAAAATAATGTACAATTTTCCGCCCATTTATTACTGTTAATTATAATTTTTTCGACGACTTTTTAGAAATCATTTTGTAAATTAATTGTCTTTATGTGAAAAACATAACTAGCTTGAAAATATTAACTTTCTTTTATTAAATTAATTTTAAGAAAAAATTACTTTTAGGGGGGAAACTAAATTTGTTTAATGACATATTGCCATGAATGAAAAAATACTTAAGATAATTTTTTTCAGATAAAATCAATATCTGTGGTGAGGATGTACCTTTTGAAATGTTAAATAGGTTGAAAAAATATGTTGATAAGATATTTCTATATGAAATAATGACTTTAAGGAATCAACGAATGAAAAGGTACACTAGACATATACATTTTGATTTTAAAGATAAATGAAAATATAATTTGTTATCGAATATTGAGGCTTCGTTTACTTAGGCCGTATGATATTCGATCCGAATGCTAAATATACATTTATAATCCTTTACCAACTTTTGTTTAATAGATCCCCTAGGAGTATGACATTACAGGAGAGCCAATGTGTAATTTTGCATCGTGAAACAAATCTGAAGTCAAATTGTATGTATCTCATACAATCTACAGTTTGTAAATGAGCTCTAATCTCACAGAACACAAGCTGAATATGTTATGAGAAATATCTAACTATCATATATCATTTACACGTTAAATCTAATATTTACCTCAAAATACAAAACATAACTTAAAAGTTCACGCTCTTCTTTCATGTGTATATATTACAATACCTGTGTTATTCATAGATGTTCATTCGCATGTGTTGTCAATTGCAGTTACTATGGCAACACACGTGCATCACGCTTCTGCTCATGTGAAATCTATGTCATAGTTTTGATGATAATGATACCAAACATTCATCTCAATCAAATGCAATATTAAATCAAAACAAACTATTTTTTCCATTAAACATTTATATACACTACAGTAGTTTTATCAAATTTAATATTTTATCATACTTTTTGTTAACACATTTTTTACAAACTGTGTTTTCAATTAAAGTATTTCTGTCATATAAATAATATTTTTAGCAAAAGGCTTTTTAATCAACTTTATACTATTTCTTTCAGGCAAAGTCATTTTTCTTACAAAGTCAAGATGCAATCAAAACCATTTTTACAATCTACACCATGAATCTTTTCCATTAGAAATACAAATCAGTTCGACATGTCAGTTTTCTTTTAAAAAATACAAGTAATAACTTGGGACAGGTGGTTAGCATGATCAACTCTATAGAGAAACACGAATAGCCTACTTTAAGCCTGAGCATGAATAAGCTGCTTTATTGCATACATTAGTTCACTCTATTCAGTGTATTCAGTACCTGTATAAATCCTTTGTCCCATTAGGCAGGTAAAACAATAAATCTCATATCATCACACCTACAATACAATACAATACAATACAATAAAATACAATACAATACAATACAACTCTCTATCTCTCTATCTCTCTCTATATCTCTCTCTCTCAAACTGAATCTTAACTTATGCAGTGAAATTTCATCATTATCGGTTTCGTTTTTACAATGATATGATGTCACGTGACAAATTACATGATGTTTGCACTAGAATACGAAGGTAAGTGAACAAACTTAAGATACGCAGCTGTATATGCATATCGAATACTACCCTCAATGGGGACAAATGAACCGGGGGAGCGTTCCCCGTGTGATCTATAATATATCGTGAACTGATTGGTGTAAAAGTTAATATTTTTTATTTCCAAAGCATATGACGTAAAGATCATTTAAATTATAATATTTTCCCTTTAATTTTATGTGACCTAAATGAACCATTTACATTTAGAGTTTTTTGTTGTTGTTATAGAAAGACGACAAGCAACAGTTACGAAAACATATTTTATAATCAACTGAGTACACTCATCAACTTTGAGGGAATATATAATTATCAAAAAAGCTGATTTTTAACTGAGTACATGTTCACTTATCAACTGTATTCATCAATTTGAATATATATCGGAGATGAAGCCAATATCATTTTGTATTGTCCATTTCTTAACGCAGTAAGAGATTCATTATTTCCTGACTATTATTGTAAATATCCATCTTTAGATAAGTTCATATCATTAATGTCATGTGAGCATAAAGCTCTTCAATTGAAATTATGCAATTATGTCAAAACCTGTCTATGTATGATCCCATAAACCAACCTGTATATTTGTATTGTTTCTCTATGTCACTTTTTGTGATCTCCTTGAGAATAAACCATTCATTCATTCATTCATTCATTCATTCATTCATTCATTCATTCATTCATTCATTCATTCATTCATTCATTCATTCATTCATTCATTCATTCATTAATTAATTCATTCATTCATTCATTCATTCATTCATTCATTCATTCATTCATTCATCCTTTCATTCATTCATTCATTCATTCATTCATTCAATAAATGAGTGAACCTTGTTTCACGTTTCTCTAAACATGCATGACTAATGTTGTATTGTAGCCGTACACGTGGTAAGGCATAAAGCTAAATGATTAGTATAGGAGCTGGCTATGAAATGAGGCATTGTTTCTCCTTTACGAGGTTTAGATGCTATGCCAACTGCATGGTAATGCAATGCATTCACGGCCCATTATTGACCCGCAGTTATGACTTATTAATGCATCAGGAGCCAATACTCAATGGTTAAGATCAATACTTTGAACAATAGACAACACAACTTGATCGATTTTAAGTACGTCGTTTAGATAAACCTTTCAATGAAATAATAATACTTATCGTGTTCACGGTTATATATGTTTAAGAAAGATAATTACGCATATTTGAAAATTTGGTAATTTTGATACTTTGTATTACGCATTGAACTTAGACCAATTTCGATATCCATAAATGTTTAGTTTTCTAAGGTATATGTAATGAAAGATTTATATATGATAAAGATGTCGGTTATATTACATGTAAATAAAGTCTGTTGATAACGTGATATCCTCATCGATGTGCTTAACGTTATCAAGACTTTTTGAATTAATCGACTCAACTATTCCAATATTATGCCATTGCTGTCTCCGATTTTAGTACAAAGCTTTGAATGGAGATTGACGCATATCTGTTGAAGTATGATTAGTTTTTAAGTTTGCAATAGCAATTTCATGGTATGTTATTGTATCCGCCGCATGAAAAATGACAATTGGACTTTTTGTTGCCAATTTAGCAAATTACTATGGTGTCCCTACCAATGTTGAATTAGGAGATAAACATTCTGTGTTTGGAAATCAGCGGCATATAACGGAACTATTATAGCTCTAAATTAAATTTAAAGTCGAACGCATTTCATGATATTAATGATGTATAAGGAGAACAACATATTTTCATATAAGCACAGGAATAAAACAAGCCTGGCCGATCGCAAGTCAACCAGCAATTGGCTTGCGGGCAGGCAGCTATTTCGAACGCTGATTTTGATCAACAGATTAAAACTAAAAATTCCAGTTCAATGAAATGAACAACCTTGCCGTGCACGTGCTCGTGCCGCCAGTACGTGATACATTCGGAGCACGAACTCCACGTGATTCTAAAACACGCACAAGCGGCCCTAAAATCCATGGTTTGATAAATAGTATTACCTACCTTACGTTTTACCTACATTCTATTAGCGATATTATTATATAGAGGGTGGGTCTTTCTTATCTACGTTTTACCTACATTTTATTAGCGATATCGGGTTCCTGTGATGAGAACATATCCATAAAACTAAAACATAAACAATAAGAATAAACACATTTAGTTGACCTGAAGTTAATATCAAAATCCAATTCTGAATAGACATAAAAATTGTAATTGTATGAAAGGGATACCCACAAGTTAACCATTATTTTCCTGCATTTTCACAAATGTCGTTAACATTTTTACGAGAAAACGACTATAAGAGAAATGTATACTAGAATGTGATGATGATATAGATAAATGACTTTGCAACATCTGGTATTTGAATCGCGTGTCGATGATATTGTTCTTATATTGAAACCCCAACGAAAATACAAGCAAGTCTTGCAAGCTTCCAGCAGTGATCAAAATTGAAATACACGTATATATTTTTCAAGTGATCATTGCTGTTGGCGGACCTGCGAGTTACTCCACAAACTCTTTCGTCTCCAAAAACATTGCAATAGTCTTAATTGAAATTGTATATATGTACTTACAATGCAAAATGAGTGCAAAATTCGCCACGGATACATGAAGGGAAATCGTTCATAACATTGTACCAATTACTTTTTATCTTATTAGCTTTTACACTATAATTGGTCCAACCGTGGTATTTTGGGGATTGAAAAAAGAAAATACCTACCTCTCAAAATAAGCGACAGCATGAAACTGCTCTCTGTAAATATTTTGTTATATCATGGTGGTGACGCTAATATTCTGCCTGTCTGTCTGTCTGGAAAGCCAGTGAAATTTCTCACAACAATATATTTCCATCACACGCCTGACATTTGTTCAGATCCGACTTCAGCTTCATTTGAAATATTGTTTTTGACCCAGGTTCCGGGTTCGAATCCCTGTGACCACAGTAATGTTGAGTTGTGTTCCTTAGAAGGGTTCTCTTCATTGCACTTAAATACGCCTATTCAAAGTAATACCTCAACAGGAGAAATACGGTCCTGAAGCCTCGAAGTTGCTAATCTCTTGTCTTAATGATATGCATAGGCTTTATGTTGCCATCATTTACATTTTGTCGCAAATGGTAAACATCATGGGAACCATTCTCCAATACACATCAGTTGCAAACGTCCCGTGGTTTGGCAATATTAGTGAGTTCAAGATGTTCAAGATACATCCAATAAATACGTTGAGCAGTTTGATGTTCGTTCAAACTGATTTGCACAGCAAAGTGTCATTTGTCTCCAAGAGCTTGTCTTGTACGTGTGGAGGTTTCAAGCATGTACCCCGGATGCTGACAAGTATGTCACCACGTGTCTCAGTCTCTTTGTTCCAATCTCTGACAAACATATGTCCTAGTCTCTGATAAGTATGTGTGTCCTTGCTTGTTATAGGCTTGTTTCGCAGTCTCTGGCAATCATTTGTCTCAATCTCTGACAGCCATGAGGCATAGTCCTTGACAAAAATGTGCCCCACACTCATACAATCATGTTTCAATCAATCAATCATGTGACTCAATGTCTGACAAGCGTATGCTAAGTCTCTGACAAGCATATGTTCCGGTCACTGATAATCATGTGTCCAAATCTCTGACAATCATGTGTCCAAATCTGACAATCATGTGACCCGATCTCTGACACCCGCGTGTCTTAGTCTCTGACAACTCTGTGTCTCAGTCACCGAGAATGGTCTCTACATGTGTCCAAATCTCTGACAACCATGTGATTCAGTCTCTGACAACTCTGTGTCTCAGTCACCGAGAATGGTCTCTACATGTGTCCAAATCTCTGACAACCATGTGTCTTAGTCTCTGACAACAATGCGTCTCAGTCACCGAGAATGGTCTCTGCATGTGTTCAAATCCATGACAAGCATGTGTTCAAATCTTTGACAACCATCTGTCTCAGTCACCGAGAATGGTCTCTGCATGTGCCCAAAGCCATGACAAGCATGTGTCTAAATCTCTGATAACCACGTGTCTAAGTCTCTGACAACCATGTCTTTCAGTCACCGAGAATGGTCTCTGCATGTGTCCAAATCCATGACAAGCATTTGTCCAAATCTCTGACAGCCATGTGTCTCAGTCTCCGAGAATGATCTCTGCATGTGTCCAAAGCCATGACAAGTATGTGGTCAGATCTCTGACAACCACGTGTCTTAGTCTCTGACAACCCTGTGTCTTAGTCTCTGACAACCCTGTGTCTTAGTCTACGAGAATGGTCTCTGCATGTGTCCTTCCCAAGCCATTACAAGCATGTGTGTGTGTCCCTAACTAATCTATGTCTGAACATCCCTGATAATACTGCTGTCGGCGTAATGGACTCTGTGGACTATACGGTATACTATCTACCTCACTATCTCATTACATGTGCCCTGTCGACATGTTTTATGTAGGTCCCCTGTGGCCTCCGGACACGTTGTCATGGATATTATTTGTTCATCAATTCGTGCATTTTATTCAGTAACAATTTTGTATATTTTCTTCATAGAAACATATATATCTTCTGACACAACAATAATTTTAGGAATATTTTATTCAATTTGAGCACTTTATTAAGTAATGATGTTGAAAAGTAAACAAAATAGACATCCTATGTAAATTTTGTGAGTCATAGGGGTTACACGTTAAGACTGTGATTTTAGTATTTAGAAATGGTTGTTACCTTCGTAATTATCAAAAATTGTTTTTGATGGTGTGCAATTAAAAACAGCAACATACTATGATTATCTTGGTATCAGGTTTTCTACAAGATTATCGTCGGGTGTTTGTACTAAGAGGCTTGTTGCAAGGCCAGTAAAGTTTTGTTACTTATTAGACAATTACAGTATGAATTCACAAATATTCCTGTCAATGTATAATTTAATCTTTTTGATTGTAACATTAAACCAATATTGTTGTACGGCGCAGAAAAGAAAGAACTGTTGTTGATAAATTTCATAAATTTTTGTAAATTTGTTTTAGGTGTTGGTAAGTATGTTTCAAGTACTGCAGCGTTAGCTGACTGTGGTAGATATAGTATGAGTGTACATTATTATCTTAAATGGATTAAACAATATTTATTCATGTACTCAGTTACAGCGGGACCGACAAACAGATTTCCCCCCTATATAAATGTCTCTCCCCGAAACATACATTTGACTACAGGATGTTTACATCATAAAGACACATGAATATAAATAAAGTAGAAAACAAAATTTCACATTTAATAATAATATATTATATTTTAGGCGAAGCGTCTGCTTAAATATAAATTTGTAAACAGATGTAATTATTCTTGTATTTATATATATTATTTGACAGGGATTTATTACTATTTTTATTATCTTAAATGTTTTATCTATTGGTGTAAATTGTTCAGGATGGGTATATCTATAACTTACCCTTACAACTAAACTAATCGGCAAAAGAAACTTATCACTCAAATAAAATTACTCTCATTAAATAACGAAAAGTGCTAAAAGGTTGAAATAAAGTCAGTATAGTATATCAACCAGTCCCAAAAACATTGAAAAACAGAAAATAGTATTTGACATAATCCGTAGTGCGCTCAAAACATTTTAAATGAGAAGGGGTCAAAAACAAAAATTACAGACCATCATTTTGATAATTTTTTCATTCTAAAATCATGAATATTGGAAAGAAATCATCGGATCAGACTTAAATATGCTCAAGACCAGTGTAACCACAAAAAAATAACAATAATTAAACAAAACATAGAAGGATTGTGTGACGTCACCTAATGGCTCTTTCAGTATTCCTGTGCACCCTTAATCGCGGCTTGTTCATAGATTGGTGAGTCAGATTTGACTGAAGCATGTTTTGCGAAAGACTAAGTGTTCTTCAAATCAATAAGTATATTCTTACCATTTAGCATTTGCAATAAATCAAAGGTTAGTGGTTCATGTAGGATCACTGAGGAATCGAAGAGCTCTGACTTCACTTGTCCTTGGTCTCCTAGTACGTACGTCCAAACGCAATACACACTTATAGCATTTGACGTTCATGACGTCACTTAAAGAAAGTGTTGACGATGGTCAAATGCAAACGGGTATAAGTTTTCATATGGTAAAAATACAATTGTTTTTGCTGTTTTGGGATTGTCCAGTATCTTGACATCTTACATCTATATTGAGGAAACAAATTGTAAATAAAAATTTAGGAACTATGGCAATTCTTCAAAAGTTGGTATCCGTGCACAGTATTTGTCAAATTTCAAATGCTTCTCACAGTTTTGTGATCCGACTTTTGATGGGGTGTAGGTGTTCTTTCTACAGGGGTGATGATCGTGATCCATTATGAGCTCTTGTTTGACATTTGTGTCACGTGACTTGGCACCAATGGCTAAGTCACGTGATTTTCACCTTTTTTCATTTTTCCCCATAATGCATCAACATTTTTTCTTTACAAGTTAAAATACACAAATATAGGGATAATGTGCTTATATTGCGATGGTTCCTGTCAATATTTAAATAAAATATTTTTCTATGTTTTCAGTTCAAAAGTGATAAGTTTCTTTTGCCGATGAGTTTACATGCTTAAATTAGATTCTGTTGGTAGGATAACTTGGGCTCCAGGAATATGTAATCTTTTAAACAATCATGGATTTAGTCATGTCTGGATTGTACAGGACATTGACAATGTAATATTATTCTTGTCATCTTTTAAGAAGAGGTTAGTTTATTGTTCTTAACTAGCTAATATATAAGTAGAAATATTATGAATTCTTCCAGACTTACTCATTTCAAAGGTATAATGTTATCCCTCCCAATTGATAATTGTATATTAAGAGTAAATGTTAGAGACCTAAGGAGACACCTATGCCTACTAAGATTCAATGCTTTGCCTTTAAAGGGGCAGTAGCACGTTTTAGGGGGAATATAAGGTGATGTCAGGAAAATTAAAAATAATTGTTCCAATTGAAAGACAATGTATTAAAACTAAATGAGGCAGTAACAATTCAAATATATAATGCAAAAGTTCCTTTTTCTTACACAAACTGAATTAAAGGTGTTCACACAAAATGGGCGCCAATGGATTTTATGTGAATCTTCAAACTTTGTCCTCTGACTATGGATGATTGGCTTGTGTAATGAGATTGTTGATACTTTCAAAGTAATACATTTAGCATTAACGTACAATTATCAGTGAAACATTTGAAATTAAAAATTATCAGAAACCGTGCTACTGCCCCTTTAAGATGTAACACTAGATGAACAGAAACTGTTGATGTTGTTTGTAAGATGTGTAATAGTGGAAGTATTGAAAATGAATTCCACTTCCTGTTTGAATGTAATAAATATGTCATACTTAGAAATAATTATCTACCTGTATGGAATAGATTAACGAACAATTGTAAATGGATCAAGCTATTAATATGATAGATATTAACATCACTATTAGACAAATGACATCATTGAAAACGGTTGCCATATTCAAATACACCATACTCAATGTCGCTTTAATGAATAAAGAGAAAGATATTAAATATTTACATCAATACACGCAGACAAACATATCAACAATATGACCATCCTCATTCTCAGGTATGAAGTGCACGAATATGACATTCAAGGGTTAGCAATACAAACAGTGGGGCGTTCATAATTGATGAGAATATACAATTAATCAATGTTGTCTGATTAAGAAAGCACTAGTGAATGATGGAAATTTTAGATTGTTGTTACATGTAAAAGTATCTCATTGATGAATGCCTCATCTTGTGTTGATCGCCTTAGGAATGTACACGGATATTTTGTAATCCTGAACTTCTAAAGTCTGCAAAATGATCTTGATACATCAATGCTATGTCGCCTAGCAGAAAATATGGTACATTTGATTTCAATGCTTCCAGTATAGAGGGAACATTTTCATGTTTCGATATTCTCTCGCTTTCTGTCTGACAGTGTCTCTCTGTCTGTATGTTTGTCTGTCTCTTCCCCTATTTCTATCTGTCTTTCCTTTTTTTCTCAGCTTTCTCTGTGTCTCTAAGTCTCTGTCCGTCTCTGTGTCCCTGTCCGTCTACGACTCTGTCTCTCTCTGTCTGCCTACCAGAGACTCATTGTCCTCTGTCTCTCTCTGTCTGCCTACCAGAGACTCATTGTCCTCTGTCTCTCTCTGTCTGCCTACCAGAGACTCATTGTCCTCTGTCTCTCTCTGTCTGCCTACCAGAGACTCATTGTCCTCTGTCTCTCTCTGTCTGCCTACCAGAGACTCATTGTCCTCTGTCTCTCTCTGTCTGCCTACCAGAGACTCATTGTCCTCTGTTTCTCTCTGTCCGCCTGCCAGAGACTCATTGTCCTCTGTCTCTCTCTGTCTGCCTACCAGAGACTCATTGTCCTCTGTCTCTCTCTGTCTGCCTACCAGAGACTCATTGTCCTCTGTCTCTCTCTGTCTGCCTACCAGAGACTCATTGTCCTCTGTCTCTCTCTGTCTGCCTACCAGAGACTCATTGTCCTCTGTTTCTCTCTGTCCGCCTGCCAGAGACTCATTGTCCTCTGTCTGTCCCTGTCTCCCTCTGTCTGCCTGTCAGAGACTCATTGTCCTCTGTCTGTCTCTGTCTGCCTGCCAAAGTCTCATTGTCCTCTGTCCGTCTCTGTCTCTGTCTCTGCCTCTGTCTCTGCCTCTGTCTCTGTCTCCGTCCGTCTCTCTCTGTCTGCCTGCTAGAGACTCATTGTCCTCTGTCTCCGTCCGTCTCTCTCTGTCCGCCTGCCAGAGACTCATTGTCCTCTGTCTGTCTCTGTCTGCCTGTCAAAGTCTCATTGCCCTCTGTCTGTCTCTGTCTCTGCCTCTGTCTCTGTCTCCGTCCGTCTCTCTCCGTCTGCCTGCCAGAGACTCATTGTCCTCGGTCTGTCTCTTTATCTCTTTCTTTCTGTGTTTCTGCACCCCTTTTTGAGTTGTCTGTATGCCTCTTTCTCTCTCTACATCTCTCCTTCTTTTTCTCTCTGTCTCTCCCTGTCTCTCTCTATTTCTCTCGTGTCTATGTCTCTATCTCCCTCTTCCTCTTCCTTTCACCCTCTCTCTCTTTCCCTCTCTGTCCCTCACTCTGTCCCTCACTCTCTCTCTCTCTCTCCAACTCTCTCTGTTTCTCTCTCTCCCTCTCTCTCTAATCGATTAGATTCAAAACAAAGCATAAAACATCAAATTGCATTTCTATTTTCTACTTCCGTGAATCATTGTCTGTGAATTCTGTCTATATCAATACATTCAGAAGGTTGTCATTGCCCTCGGCCAAGTGCTAAATTAAGGGCAGTCATTAAAAATTTACAACGCATTATTCATTTAGCTACAGGACATGAATGAGGATATTCACATTTAGAAGTATTTGGACAATTCAATAAGCCTAATGGTTTTGTGGTGAATGTTTTCATAATCGAATATATAAGATCGTCAGATGTACTAAGTTACATTAGTAAAGACACATATTATACGTTTTTGCAGCAATGTTGTCAACTAGATTGTTTAAAGGGGAATTAACACGTTTTTAGGGGAAATATAAGGTGATGTCAGGAAAATGAAAATAAATGGTTCCAATCTTTAGACAATGTATAAAAACTAAATGGAGCAGTAATAAATCAAATATACAATGTAAAGTTAAGCCATGCGATTCCTTTTCTTACACAAAATTAATTAAAGGTGTTCACACAAAAATGGCTGCCAATGGATTTTATGTGAATCCTCATACTTTGTTCTCTGACTACGGATGATTGGTTTGTGTTATGAGATTTATGATTCTATCAAAGTAATACATTTAGCATTAACTTATAGTTATCAGTGAAAAATTGAAAATAAAAAATTGTCAAAAAACGTGCTACTGCCCCTTTAAGCAAGCACCATCCAGTCTAATTAAAATCGGTCTAGTTCTGAGGAATAAAAGTTTTAAATATTGACTCTGTCGAGAACCGAACATGTTATTCCGATAGCTAGGTTTCCTCTCCACTCGGACCTAGTGAAGAGGATTTTAAACCTCCGTAAAGGTGATATTTTGAATGTTGTATTCATCGGATCGAGGCCGATTTTAATCAAAATGTTACCATTCTGACCTCAAAGAAAATTATTAGATATCCATATATATATATAAATAGCATGGGGTTAACAAATGTCCCCCTTTTTTCATCTAGAGACGTTTATAACAGGTAAAATTTTCAAACAATGAATTAACTTCAAGGACGTTACATATTTGCTGAAACTATTATACAAAACCTGACGGTTATAAAATGTTCGTGTTGTTTTCATTAACATATTACTGGTAACCCTTCCCTTGCATTCTATATTATTGTTTACACCTCAAATCGAATAGTCTGCGGTCATCATCACCATTATCATCATCACCATCATCATCATCATCATCATCATCATCATCATCATCATCATCATCACCATTATCATTATCATCATCATCATCATCATCATCATCCACATCATCATTATCATCAACATCATCATCATCATCATCAACATCATCATCATCATCCACATCATCGTCATCGTCATCGTCATCGTCATCGTCATCGTCAACATCATCATCATCATCATCATTGTCGTCCACGTCGCCATCGAGAATTACTGACTGTTGCTAGAAAAAATCTGTCAAATGCTATTTCGTATTTTTGGAAACTTATCTGAAGCAGTCAGGAGGACACAAAATGTATTTGTTGTATATATTTTATATATCTATTTAATTGTGATTTTGAAAGCTCTTTGAATGTAAAGCAAATTCCCCCGCGGGGATAATAAAGTTTATCTCATCTTATCTTATCTTACAAATAGGTCATTCAACACTAATACATGTAAATAGGGCGCGTGATCTTTGTTTCTGGCATGTATAAGACTGTTAATAGATGTTCATTGCAAATAGGTATTTATCAATCCATTTGTGGAAGAATAAAACCACAGTACACCATATTTTGATGTGTATCAAAGCCAAACAAAGTAATAAAAGTCATACAAGTCATAAAAAGTCATAAAAGTCGTAAAGGTCATTAAAGGCACGGAAGTTCTCTTTAATGTCAATACAATCAGCTAATTGTCAAACCAACAGGGACTGATGGACAGAAAGGCAACCTGCCATTAACATTACTCAAGAGTGGAAAGGCACAACGATAACAATTCATATAGAGAATACTAAACGAGGTCCCGTTTAATAACATTTTCATGAAACAGGTAAATATTTTGGTATTTAACGAGCGAAAGCGAGTTTAATACCGATACCATTCACGAGTTAAGTATTTTATCTATTACTGCCTTAATTACACATTAAACATATAAGGAAATTTATCGACATAACCACGCGCTGGCCCATTGTGACGTCATACTCAACGATTAATGTGTAATAACTTGAAATACAAAACGGCAACATCAGGTAAGATGATTGCTCGTCAGGTATTTATTTGAAGCTATACGCATAAGTCATATCTATAATATACTGATCCCGCCAGGGGCTCGGCAACTTTTTCTGCAGTATAGAACTGTTCTACAAGCAGTCAGGTTTGGGTGCAATGCTGCACTGAATTTCAGTGCAGTACCACCCATGGTTGCTAGTTCCAGTCGATGCTCGCAGGTTTCACCGCAATGCATAGCCACAATAGTGTTGCGGGCTTTCTCCCTGCAATAATACAAACAGCCGCGATATAAGTGAAATACTCTTGAAAGCGGCGATAAACACCACATCGCCTCACCGAATTAAATACTGTGTTAACTGTATGAAAAGAGACAGTGAATAACGTGTTGAAAAAGGCAATTTGAAAAGTTATATCTATATGTAAGCACATGTTATGAAATAAGATAAACCCTTAGGAATCATGAACATACTAAAATGTCGTATATTTGTGAAAGAGGATAGTTTTTATTTCATATATTATTTCAAGGCGATTGATATTTCTGCGCAAGTTCTGAAAATGTAGTGCAAGGTATACACGTATGAATATGATGTGATATATCACATATGAATTCTTCTGCCCCTACAGCTATAGTTGGAATATCTGGTGACTTTCGCTTACTTCATCGAGGACAAAATGACCAATCAATATTTCGATGATATTCGTCCATTGAATACAAAGTTTAGGTAGACACTTGGAAGTATTAAATAAGAAACATGCTCATGATATCAGATGGTCTAAAAGTTTAAATGATAAAATGTGTTTTTAATTTTGACTATATTGGTACGAGAGAAAATTGTTTAGAACATTCCAGCTTCCAAAGCTTCTTGAGCAATAATGTTTTCTGCAATTGACATTGGTCGTTTCAGCAAATATTTTATCAAAGAATTTTCAGGTTAGTTAGTTATTATAACCATTATGCAAACAAATATGTATCATTATATTGAAATTGGAGTTGCCCACATAGAAATATTTCATATTTGGTTAAGGGTTACTCTTTGAAATCCATCGCCTTGTTTCATTATGAATGGTTTGCTAATGACTAACAATAAGATTAGACACTCAAACAACTTTATATAGGTTTACTAAGGACGCAAATGGGCATTAAACAATGGAGATCAGAGAAATAATTAGACCTTTCACCGCATCCAATCAATGCAATTTGTAACGTCGTTTCAAAGTGCAGTTTTTTCGATTTACCATTCAACCAGAGCGCGCTTAAGTAAACCTTCAGAAGAACAACCGTTCTGATCTGATTGCTTTTATTATTCTTGTTTCTGAAGACTAACATTAAAGATTAAACATTAAACGCTAAAGAGCACTCTTTACCTATGATCTGTTGCCATTTCCTAACAATATGTTACAAGGTTAACAAGTAAAACATGCACAAGGAGCTTCATAATTATCCAAACATTGATTAATGAAATGTGAATGAAATAAGATTGTCACAAAAGGGCTTTGTGTATGATGACAGAGTAAGCGATATGTTATAAATTTCTGGTTGAAAGTGAAATATATTTGGCATTCCCTCGTAAGGATGTTGAAACTCATATTGTGCTCTTCACTTACGATCTTTATATTTCTCAATAATAACCAAGTAAGATGTTTTTCTCACTGTTTCGACAAAATATTTGTTCACAATACCGCCGAGGATGACATACTATTTGACAGTGGTTTGTTGATGGAGGTTGTTGTCTCACTTCGGGTGGAGTGTCTCTCCTTGTCTCATCTGTATGAAGGTTGTAACCTCGTCTTGTATAACCCCTCCAGCAATCTCTGCAGATTTCATCACTTCGATCACGATAACAAAACAGGCACAGGAATATCATCAATAGGTTGGAACAACTATGCACGTGAGTATACATGACGTACAGCCGCCAACCAAACGTTTGTATAACTGTGAAAGATTTTCAATGAAATATCATATTTTTGGTAATTATGCGTTGTCCCCATTTTAAAGACCCATATCCAACCTGCAATATTTAAAAGGTATTTTTACTGTATTTGTGGTATATTTAGCAATATGTTGCGACCAACCATGGAGAGATCAAACCAAAATTCAATAAATAGGAGACAGTTTCCAAAATGACCGGAACGTTTTCCCCGGCATGTCGGCATGAAGGCAAATCAAGTGCTGCCATCCCTTAATTTCCGGTTCCTATATATACGCTTAAAACAATCATTGTCGCGCACGACTAGATTTTTTCTCTTTATTTCCGCATCAGGCACTAGTTGCCGCCTGAATTGATACCCGTCGAACGCAATTGTTGACGCGGTGTGAAATCTACACACATAATGATGATGTCACCGAAAGTGGGTTCATTAAAACTATGGCACTTTTGGAGAGGGTACTGTACTTTGGACGTCGAATTAAGTATTTCATTGTTAATCACAACATGTTAATTTCATATCAAACTTTCTACAAGAGATTTTTCTATCAAGCCATGTATTTTCTTCTTAATACAATTCAAGAGTTCAGACTAAGGGGCACGGGGTCAATGTTTGAAAGGGTTTAACCTTTAACCTTCCTATATTATTCACCTTTTAGCCAGCTCTATAGCGTACTGCACCTAAAGTTGATAGCACTATTAATAGAGAAACTCACCCAAGTGTCTTCTGATATCTAATATATGAACACATTTGATAAAAGTAGCAAATACCCGAGGCTTACCGAGGATATTTTACTTTTATCAAAGAGTGTTGATATATTTGATATCAGAAGACACGTGCGTGTGATTCTATTTATCATCCAAAATCATGTTTTATCACATGAAAAATGTACATCTCTGAACACTGCATAGCCCTTAAACTCCTAAACAAGTGTCATAGCATTGTGACGTCATCATGTTTATGACGTCATAGTATTTCGACATCACTACTGATGAAGCAAAACGTTAGTGATGTTATCTCCCTGCACATGAGAGGGCATTGTTCCAAATCTACTGCCAAAACGATATCTCCTAGGAGATATCGCTCGATCTTCCACAAGCGATATCTCCTGTGGAACACGGTTTTGCATGATAAAAAGATCTCCCATAACCAATTTATTACTAACGATGCAGTCAAACCATGCCATTTATAAATGTTGTAGGGCTTATTTAGTATGCTTTTGAGTTTGACCTTCTGAACATACGTCAACAAAATATGGTAAAATGTTTCTCACGATGTCAGTACACTGAACCAATGATAATTGGAATGGTATTGGTATGGACAATTGATTATTTCTGGGTTTTTTTATGCCCCCGAATCGGAGATTCCGGGGGTATATTGTTTTTCGCCTGTCCGTCTGTCCGTCCGTCCGTCAGTCCGTCTGTCCGTTTGTCCACAAAAACTTTAACCTTGGTCATAACTTTTGATTGGTAAGAGCTAGGTCTTTGATACTTGACATATGGATCCCTTGTGATGAGACCTTTCAGATAAAACCATGACATTTGACCTTGTGACCTTGACCTTGACACAGCGAGCAGGATGCATCCGGGGGCATTCGTGTTTCACAAACACATCTTGTTTCTGATTAGCCTTCTTGTTGACACGTCAGCATTGACGTCAACCTGTTTGAGTCGCGATAGGTTTACATGACAATCCCAGCACCTCTCCTTTGAGAAATTCAGGTTTCAAACTCAATATAACGCGTGTATAAACTGTAAATCTCTTTCCCGTTGTGACTGCACTGCATAACAATTATGTCTATTATATTCACAAAAGAATATCAACAAAAGACAATTTGTAAATAATACAATAATCATTGGCTTCGAAATTAGTTGATCCAATGATTTGTCGAACTTTGACACGTGATATTCACCTCGGCGTTGACATAAATGCAAGGTCGACAAATAATTGGATCCGCCGTGCCTTTATTCATTAACTGTTAAATATAGCCAGAGAGAGCACACCATAATTCATATTGTTTAAACTGTTTGGGTGGCATTCAAGAAGTTGGTGGTAAAAGAAAGACAAAGTAAATTCTATCGATGAACAACTACCTTATTTGACAGAAGCGAAGTTTCAGTATAGATCTTTATACCATATGCTTGAAAACTGCTTAAAGGGGCAGTAGCACGTTTTTTGATAATTTTATATTTCAAATATTTCACTGATAATGGCAAGTTATTGCTAAATGTATTATATTGACAGTGTCAAAAATCTCATTACACAAGCCAATCATTCATAGTCAGAGGACAAAGTATGAAGATTCACATAAAATCCATTGGAGGCCATTTTTGTGTGAACACCTTTAATTCATTTTGTGAAAGAAAAATGAATTGCATGGCTAAACGTTATGTTATACATTTGAATTATTACTGCTCAATTTAGTTTCAATACATTGTCTTTCAACTGGAACTGTTTATTTCCATTTTCCTGACATGACCTTATATTCCCCCTAAAACGTGCTACTGCCCCTTTAAGAATATATACCGAAACGTCGCTTCTGTCAAAATAATAAAGAAGTTGTTCATCCATAGAATTTCCTTTGTCTGCATTTATATGTTAGTAATCATACCAATGCCAATGTTTTGGTTTCATACAGGTGTTACAATAATTTTCATTCCATACGAGTTTCATATTTCTCATGTTCATGCCCTTCTGTACTTTCATTTGAAGACCAATGCAAAGGGCCGACCACAGAACCCGATTGTAATGTCACTGAAACCATTGGACTTGACTCATGCCAGTCCTGTTTCTATGACAACGCCTGGAAATACAATGATATGTGCATCACCTACAAGACATCCTTCAACAATACTGTAACTATTGTTCCATGTTTGTATGTATTGAATCATAGCAATCAGAAACGAGAATTGCATTCATTCAATAAATTAATTGACAGTTTCTGCATTTGAAATTAAATATTGGCCTGTCAAACGATGTTCAATCTCATCTAATTTCTATATGGTTATGAGATAAAGGAAAAATAATATATTTGAACAATGTCATAAGAGTTTCTATAAAATATATGCATATTTGTATAAAGTCGAACTTTGTTAATAATATATTTGAACAATGTCATAAGATTTTCTATAATATATATGCATATTTGTATAAAGTCGAACTTTGTTAATAATATATTTGAACAATGTCATAAGATTTTCTATAATATATATGCATATTTGTATAAAGTCGAACTTTGTTATGTCATTATCATAATAAAAAAAACTTTTTGGGTTCACAGGGAGGAGATTCTATTGTCTTGGACTTGAACTTTGACCTCCAAGCTGGAATGGCTGTCGTGCTGAAGGGACCTGTCTTTGATATTGGAATCGCGTAAGTCACGTGATCAATGACATTAGTTAATCATAGGTTGCTTCAGAAATAAATAAATGAAATATATCTTGTAGTAAGACTTCAAAAGTTCCTGTAATCGAGTCATTTAGAATACAAATACCTCAAAAGTGGCTTGTTATGTGAAAAGACTATCTGTGAAACTTGAAAGCCTTTCCCCTTGTAGATATAGCTAACACGATGCTTCAGATAACAATATATCGTTAGGCTGGTGTAAATTATATTTTCATGATTATGATAAATCACATCAGTTTATGATATAAAAAAAAGTCCATCCCAGTTATAGAAACGCTTACTGTTAATTGTTATTCAGTCACGGTATCGTTAGACAGGTGTAATTGATGTTTTCGTGAAAATGGTAAATCACATCAGTTTATGATAACAAAAATAATAATTCTATCCCAGTTATAGAAACGCTTACTGTTATTTGTAATTCAGTCACCATATCGTTAGACAGGTGTAATTAATGTTTTCGTGAAAATGGTAAATGACATCATTTTATGATAAAGAGAAGAATACTCCATGTTAATCATAGAAACACTTGCTTTCGCTTGTAATATTTACTGGGTCAATGGAAGTCAGTCATGTTGAACCTACTTCTACTATCTCTTGCTATCTTACAGAATCAGCCTGTGCTTGTTAAAAGTGGCAGAAACACGTTGTTAAGGCAAATAAAGGAATCGAAAATGAATGTTGCCAATTACGAGACAATGTTTTCTTATGAAAAGTAGCAGTTCTGAAACGAATATGCCATGTCCGGTTCGTTAAGCCAGTCCGTTTCCTTTCCCAAATGATAAAAAGATGTTCACACTGAAATGGTCACTAACAGTTTGGGCATGATACATAATAATTTCTTCTACGAGTATGGTTAATCAATTAGAGTAATGACACTTTGACCCTCTGAAGATGATAGATTTTAGAAAAAAACTAACAATCATAGG
Source organism: Steromphala cineraria (assembly GCA_916613615.1). Classification (NCBI taxonomy): domain Eukaryota; kingdom Metazoa; phylum Mollusca; class Gastropoda; order Trochida; family Trochidae; genus Steromphala; species Steromphala cineraria. The sequence continues at coordinate 50,382,498 of OU744723.1, forward strand.
TTAATATTGAATACATTACCTATACGTGTTATATTATTATATGAATATTTATATAGCACACATATCCATCCACTAGTGGTTGCTCAAGGCGCTTACATTGTTTCCCCTGGCCAATGGCATTCTTTCACCGTCCAATCATTTTTCCAATTCAACTCCCTGGGGAGTATTCAACCGGCATCCATATGTGGCCCTCAGGTTAGGGACCATTCTATGCCTCACAGGGTACCCATTCACAGCTGGGTGAACTGAGACGCATAGTCACAGCAGTTTGTCCAACACTGCTGAACGCTGATAACCCTACAGCTCGGCGTATGCACGTGTTCATGTATCCACCATTCAGCCACTGACATGAATTCGTGGGATCTTTTCAGTGCGTAGTTTTTGTTGCACTACACACTAGGGCTCCAGGGTAACACTTACAGAGTTCTAACAGAGGTGAACTCTAGGTTTGTACACCTTGGCCTGTATGGGATTCGAACCCCGGACCTCAGCAACGTGAGACCGGCGCTCTTGCCGATTGAGCTATCCCGTTACTGCCCCTTTAAGAAACACCCACAGCATTGCTTGTATTTTCAGAGTCGGCGTGTGCCTAGAAGATACCGACGACTCCATGTCACACCTCGGTCTATATCTTACAGCGGATAGTAACATGTGTGATGCGTACAATGAAAGTAGTTCCGACATCTGTAGTGACGTCATGCCTCTGGTTGATGTCTCAGAAGTAACCATCACTTTCCGCTTGACCATCAGAGACATTCAGGTTAGACAGAGACACGTTGGAGACTTAAAGAGACACTGATCTTTCTTAAAATCTTAGTTGGTTTTGATATGTTACAAAATATCTAATATGCTGATTGAAGTTCATATCTGATCACTGGACTTGCAAATCTATCCATTTATGCTTAAAATCTCTAAACTATCTCTACTACATATTGGTTACAATACCTAATAAACACTATCGAGTCGAATTTATCTTCCTGTGAGCTTTTTATAAGGTTGCAAAACAACGTTTGGCGAATTATCGAGAACTTGAGACACATTGTCCGGTTTTCGATCAAAATCCCGAGTTTGAATGGCCGTATTTTTGCTCAAATGTACCGGTTGACCTTGAACTTGTTATTTTCAGGAACAGTTAGTGGTTCCCGATGTAATAACATAGATTTCAAAATTTGACATATGTGATCCCATCAACATACTCTGTGTTACTTTGCGTATTCTGAAAATGGCTTGAAGTAAATCATTCATTCGTTCCTTAGTTTCATATTCGGTTGTCACATGGCACTCATCACTGTTCTGATGGAATCTCTAAGGATCAGAGTCCTCAGAAAGGTTTGGCATTACCTACCACTATCGTGAATTCAAACTTTTTAAAGCAACTCGGATATTCAAAAAATCGCTTTTCTGAGTAAAGATGTTTAGGGTTATCGTAACTAGTTTCGCAAAAGTATTTCAGAAATAATATCATGGATCATGCAGCCCTCGGACCCTCATCTCCAAACAGGTTGTTTATTATGACTAATCTGACGCACAATGCTGTTACAACACTATATTGATGATTTGAAGATATTAACTTATACAGATGAAGTTCATGGTATTCAGTCGAAGAGCTCGAAAACCCTTGAATTTGATTGGTCAATATAAGTAGGCCCCGGTCATATCCCCGACCCATCAAAATGATAGGCTTTCAATTTTGGAGTCATGAACTGTTAAAAGTTCTTGTGGACACAGATATATCATTAGCTCAAGATATTAAATGAGTTACATGAAACAACTTGGGGTCGATTTGATTTGATTGATTGCCAGCTTTGTTTCCTGCAGCCCAAGTCGTTTTGTACTATTTCAAAAAGTTTAACCACACAGTGAAGTATACTGATTGTACCCAGAAACCACCAACTGACATGAATTCAACTCGAGCAATTTTTGAAGTACCCGGATGAAAGAGCGGTTGTGTTAGAGTTATGATCTTTGAGGTGAGGTGATATTGGGAAAACGACGCTTTCAAAAATATTTCACTTGTATTGTGGCTGCTAGTATTATTGCAGGGGTAAGAGTAGAGTAGGACGGTGATCGAAGAGCTTTATATCTGATTTTTGATTGGTTGAGATCGATCAAAACTAATAACTGTGACACAAGCTCTCTCCTAACTGATATATTTAAATGTTATAAAAGATAACTATTATTTTGCATGAATATCAAATAAATAATGACTCAATTATTACAGTTAGGTAAAAAAATCCTTTTCATTGTACAGGAGTAATTATATTGTATAGCACTCATATCCAATCTGCAGGCATACACATTGCAATGTTGCTAAAAGTTTAATATGTATGTTTGGATACCTTTTCGCAAACAGATTTCCAATTTCTTCCAGATCTTCATTGATGGCACGTTCGTGATCCAGTACCCGAATCTTCTAAGGAGAAACAGGATGGATATCTCTGGATTCGGAGATGTTGCCGAGATCAACATCATCCGCACAGCTGAATCTTGCAATCAGCCGTGAACCACTCACAGAGTTATCTTTCTGATGTGACTTTCATTTAACTAACACTCTCTCTAAATAAACACAGCTGAATCTTGCAATCAGTCCTGAATAACTTACAGTTATCTCTCTAAAGTGACATTCATTTAACTTATATGTGCTTTGCACAATAATGTGCAGAATTAAGAACGCGAAATGACTGCAAAATGTGTTCTTAATTCTGCACAGGAGTGAAGAAAATGTAATATTGAGTTAGTTCAGGGTCAAATAAGCCTCTTTGACGTCTTATTTTTCAAAGCATATCGTAACAAATTATCCAGTACATTATGACAGACAGACAGACAGACAGACATACAGACAGACAGACATACAGATCTTTTTATGGTATTCCAGAAGAAGCGAACAGTAAAATAAAATCTGTGTTTGTTTAGTTATTGGCGCCAGTTCACATGAAATACTTTGTTCAATCTTATATGGTGATTTATTTTTGTATATAATAAGAAACCAATGGGTATCAAATGCAATCTGGACATCGCGCATTAGATCACATGTAAACAGCAGCAATTTGTGAACTAATAAAACAGAATGTGATCGAAAACTTATGTTGTGTTTCATGAGTATGTCTCAAAAACTCAGTTCATGTACATTATCTGTCCCCACCTCAGATCATTCATTCGTTAAAAGGGGGCGGGATAGCGTTAGGCTTCGGATCAAGAGGTCCGTGGTTCGAATCCCGCCAGGGGCTCGGTAACTCTGTCTACAGTAAAGAACTTTTCTACACGCAGTTAGGTTTGGGTGCAATGATACACTGAAATTCAGTGCAGTATCACCCATGATTCCAGCCAATGTTTGCAACTTTCACCGCAATACAATTCAAAAATGCCGTTGCCGGCTTTCTCCCTGCAATAAAACTAGTAACCACGATATAAGTGAAATAGTTTCACCGCAATACAATTCAACAATGCCGTTGCCGGCTTTCTCCCTGCAATAAAACTAGTAACCGCGATATAAGTGAAATAGTTTCACCGCAATACAATTCAACAATGCCGTTGCCGGCTTTCTCCCAGCAATAAAACTAGTAACCGCGATATAAGTGAAATAGTTTCACCGCTTTACAATTCAACAATGCCGTTGCCGGCTTTCTCCCTTCAATAAAACTAGTAACCGCGATATAAGTGAAATAGTTTCACCGCAATACAATTCAACAGCGCCGTTGCCGGCTTTCTCCCTGCAATAAAACTAGTAACCGCTATATAAGTGAAATAGTTTCACCGCAATACAATTCAACAGTGCCGTTGCCGGCTTTCTCCCTGCAATAAAACTAGTAACCGCGATATAAGTGAAAAAGTTTCACCGCAATACAATTCAACACTGCCGTTGCCGGCTTTCTCCCTGCAATAAAACTAGTAACCGCGATATAAGTGAAATAGTTTCACCGCAATACAATTCAACAATGCCGTTGCTGGCTTTCTCCCTGCATTAAAACCAGTAACCGCGAAATAAGTGAAATACTTTTAAAAGCGGCGTTAAACCTCACAGAAGCATATAAAAAATCCTTCTTACCATCTTCTGTATTGGAGTGGAATATGCTTGATGATGAATTAAGAAACATGGACTCATTTGTTTTGTTTAAAAAACACTTTGATCGAAAGGTAACATGTAATGTACATTATATTGTCAGAAACTTTGGAAGTAGATACAATCAAATTATCCATTGTAAATTAAGACTTGACTGCAGCGATCTAAACGGACATAAATTCGATCGATTCTTACAAAATACGTCATGCTGCTCCTGCGGTCACCATTATTCACATGGTCACAAAATTCGTGGAATAATAATAAAAAATAAATAAATAAACACGCCAATAACAATAAGGATTCAGCCTGATGACCGAATCCTTAATAATTTTGCTACATGAAGTAATGATGGTAATGTCAGTCCATACCTTTTTTTATTTGGCACGGCACTTGTTCTTTGTGTTTACTTTCTTAAAACGTTATGACTTTCATTATTTTTACTTCAAACTAATTTGTAGATATATTTTTAAGAAAATTTAAGATATTTCAGTTTTTAGTTGAATATAAACACTCGTGCACCTGCCTTGAATGAGGGGAGAATAATCAGAATCTAGTTTACCGTGACTTCACAATAATCTCTGACGCTTAAAGGGGCAGTAGCATGTTATTTTATAATTCTATATTTTAAATTGTTCACTGATAATTGCAAGTTAATGCAAAATGTATTATTTTGACAGCGTCAAAACGTCTTTTCACAAACCAATCATCCATAGTCGGAGGACAAAGATTCACATAAAATCCATTGGCGGCCATTTTGTGTGAACACCTTTAATTCTTTGTGAGAAAAGGGAATCGCATGGCTTACATTATATATTTGAATTATTACTGCTCCATTTAGTTTAAATACATTGTCTTTCAATTGGGACCAATAATTTTATTTTTCCTGACATCACCTTATATTCCCCCTATAAACGTACTACTGACCCTTTAAAACATATCACTTGTTTGTTACATAAAGCTAATGTCAATTAGAAACTATTGCGAGATCTGTAAACTGTTTATAATAAATGTGGCAAATATATTATAAAAAAACCAGTCTTTCTGAGAAGAAAGTTTTATTCCATATTTGGTGAAGGAGACACACAACAAGAAATGGTAACATGTGCAAAGATTTAAATTCATAGGATAAAGCTAAATCAGGCACATAATATATACATAAGAATCATTTTCTGACGAGCTCTCCCGTCTATTAACAATAACAGGAACAAAAATAGACATTTCATAAGCTCAATACCAATAAATGACATTCATCAATCTTCAATTTTCAAACTACCAAAACATTTTCTCGTTGTGATGGGATGTTTGATGTTTTTAATTTCTTGTGATCCCTTTGACCCAAAACTTAGCACATGGCAGTCTCCTGTTACGGCATAGAATTGATTTCCCAACAAGAACAATGAAGTGATCCATGAAGAAACTTTAAATGTGGCAAATCTTGATCTTTCATTGGAAAAAGATAACTTAAAAATAGTACATAATAAGTTGGTGATATACAAAAAATCCCCGTTTTGCCCTAGACACATTGTACCAATTTTAACACTTGATGTCCAAAGAACCTTCCCTTTGTAACTTACTCTTTTGATCTCATCGTGAGAAAAAATATACAGATTTGATTTCGTTATATCCACTTTAATGTATAAACAAAAAAAATTAAATCTTGTTATTGAAACTTTATCAGTGCCACTAAGTGTCATTCTCATCAAGCGTTTCGGTTTTAAATAAAATATATTATCTTTGGCAACACAAGCATCAAAAACAGGTTTGTCAATTCGTTCAGATTTCTTTTCTTTTGATATATCATACATATAAACATCTCCACCTACAGTCATTATCAAAAAGCTTCTAAGAGAAGATACATAGATCATTGAATAAATACGGCTATCAAATTTGTAGTGAAGAGTATGAAAGGTATAATCACTCAGGGATATTTCAGTCACCATCCCTTTGGTGCCTTGTTCATAGAGCAGAAGCTTGTTAGATTGTCGTCCTCCTGTAGGCTGAAGCTCTGATGGCACTACAACCAAACGAAGTCATTATTTGAAACTTAATCATTCTGATTTAAAGAAGAATATTGATGGCAATGTTGTTATTAGATGATTAAGAAAAGGGTACCAAAATACAAAGCTATTGTAATATGAGGTAATTTAAAATGGTAAAACGGAAGTAGAGAGATGTTTCAAGAATGCTAGATATGTTCCTTGAAAGTTGTCATTTCTTCCCATTTGAACCATTTTGCTGTTATATATAACATAAGACCCAATCTGATTAAGCCAACATGGCTGAATGAGCTTGTTATCAATTGTGAATTGATTATGTAGCAAATTATTCAACATTTAAGGCAAGGGCCTTTGTAAATGACAAAGAGAGACCTATACACAACGAAAGTTCCGAGTGTTGGAGATTTCACAGTTATAAGTTTGAACAACACCTTAAAGTTCACCCTCTGAAGTTCATATCTGAATCCGGGAGATATAATCCGTTGCCAAAAATTAGTTCCTATGAGGACTTTGTTAAACACATTTTTAGGATATTTTGTTTTAAGGGTTTAGAGTCAATGTTTCACAAAGAACGTTTCTAGAACCACATGTTTGTTTTGTATACAAAGATCTCAATACAAATGAAGGTTATTCTTATAGGAAAAGTATACTTACGGACAGGTGTATTGTCTCTACACTGCAAGATCTCTCTACGACTGAAGAATATCTTGGATGAAGCGGGACAGCTCAGGTTGGTTCCTTTATCAGCTTTCTTGTCCTTTCAAGAACAATATTTTGACAAATGTAAAAATATGAATCTTTCATTTTATTATATTTTGTTTATAAAAAGTCAACCATCATATACACAGAGGTACGTGGATTTTAAACCAATCTTAAGGTCACTTTGTGAAATGAAATTATGTTCAAACACATACCATTTATATTCTTGTCGCTCATACACTTCACTTCATAATATTGTGTAACTAAATATTTTTGTATATTTTTGAATATATAATTTACAAATATAAATATATTATACATATAATTAAAAGGGACAGGCATCAATCAGCAAACAAGCCCAAGCGCAACAAAATGGCCAGAACACCAAACAACCTTTCGCTTGACAATTGCCATTGAGCATGAATGTGTATCAGTCATGATTTGTCTCCAATCTTTATTTACCTCTTTGATAGTGAAGTTCTGGAAACTGTCGTCAAGTCTGGTGGCAGGGTCTGACTGTAATTTGCAGGAGAGATTTTGTCTGCTGTATTGGAAACTGGAACATCCAACTGTCCTTTGACAGAGACGCTCACACATCCTGGGGCCAAAGAAAGGTAATTTGTCGTTGTTTAATGCAGTTGTCATCAGAATGGATTGCACAACAAGAGAGAGAACACGGAGGGTCTCCATTGCTTTCACTTTGCTAACTACACACCCACTGAGTCACTCTGTGCAAGACCAACTGAGATCTGTTTCAAATATTTATGATCAATGCTATAACAGTCAAGAAGTTAAAAATGGCATCAACCGAATAAGAAAGTTTCAAGGATTTTACTGATTGCATAAGCTTTCTGTTATTCGTGAATATTCAAGAAAAATTTTACGTCATAACATTTAATTAAAAATATGAATTTTGAAGTTAAGGGTATCTTAATGGTTGCTCTTCTCAAAACAATTTCCTCACAAAGAACATATAGGTATAACTCGTAATGGATAGCGCGCTGACGCACAATGCCTTAGTTATTTATGACCAGGTACTCATGTGTTCTGTCCCTTGGCACGACACTTTATCCACATTGCAATCAGTCCAGTCAGCTGTATAAATGGGTACCTGATCAAATGGTGTACATAGAATCGTCTGTGCTTCGGCAGTATCAATTGCACAGTTCCGCCAGGGAGAAAGTATGCAGCGCTTTGAGCAACTACTAGCTGATTGATATGTGCCTATTACTAGCGTGCTATTATATAGAGACTATTTCATTGTCAATGCCGAATATCATTTCTATCTCATCGAGTGGAGTGAAAGAGCATTTTCACGGGTGGAATAGCTACGAGTGAAAATGTCACTTGCTCAATTTACAAGATGAGATAGAAATGATATTTTTTTTAAACAATGAAAAACATATTATTTTAATCAATAAAAAAGCAGGCACCGAAAGGATAACCATGGTTGCAATGTTGAATGGCATAGCCTATGAAGGGAGCCCCCCCCCCCCCCCCCCCCACCACCTGTGAATAGTTTGTTTGAAGTAATTGTCAAATTGGAAAGTGTTTTCGAAAAAACAGATCCAAAATATGTATTTGGTTATAGTTTGCGGAATAAAGGCGCCTAATGCATATTCAGTTTTCAGGTGAACTGACAGAGTGAAGCGACTATGTCTGTTTGAAAGATCTCTCGATTTTTAAAAATATTTATGCGATGAAGAATTATAATTACAACAACAAGATATGAAGTTGAAATAGCTATTTGATACATTGGCACTGCAACATTTAACAGACCCATACTGAAAACAACGATTCGTTTCTCGTCAATCCGAACTAACGACGTCGCTGGAGGCCACAAAGGGAGATAATATTGTTTTAAAGGGAGGCAATAGGTTCGGACCTACTTTTCTCATTTCATAAACAATATGGATAATATTTTAACTGCAGTGAAAATATGACTTTCTGCTGCAATCGAAGTGATATGAATTACAATTTCACTGTTTAAAGAGACACAGAGTATGTTGATAGAATCACATATGTCAAATTTTGAAATCGATGTTATTACATCGGGAACCACTAATTGTTACTGCACATAACAAGTTAAAGGTCAATCAATACATTAGAGCGAAATAACGTCCATTCAAAGTCGGGATTTTGATCGAAAATCGGACAATGTTGCTCGAGTGGCGCGCGCAAATTCGCCGAAACCTTGTCATAAGCTGACAGGAAGATATATTCGATAGTGTTTATTAAATATTGTAACTAATATGTAGATTAATTGATGCATAATTTCGAATATCAAACGTATTTAAGATGTTTTCTTGATTTCTCCATAAAATCAAGTATTTTAGAGATATTATGCATAAATGGATATATTTGCAAGTCCAGTGAAGAGATATGAACTTCAATCAGCATATAAGATATTTTGTAGCTTATCAAAACCAAATAAAATTTTAAGAAAGATACTCTGTGTCACTCTAACCCTATACTTCGCTGCTAAGTATATAATAATAGAATTTACTGCTATAGGAGTTGTTCATAATCATATATTCTTTCCATAACATCTATTCAGAGAATTTCCAAGTTAGTCATAGGACTTAAATTGTCACCGCCTTATTAGTTATTAATTATGTCAGAAATTATTCTTATGATTTTGAACATTTACTTAAGAACACTACAAGTACAATAGAACTAGAAATTGAAATAGACATCACCAATCAATTATGTATATTTGTTGACTTTTCCTTGATATTTTGTATATCGTCGTGTAAAGTCCACGTTTTCAATGACCCTACAAAGCGATGGTGTGTCTTAACAGTAGCAAAATAATCTAGATTTCATGTCAAATCTTAAAAAACTAAATTTTCTCAAAACATTATATATTGTGAAACAACGCATACAATGAACAAAGAAGTTGTCATCCATGTATTCCTCAGGATTATTTTCATCTCAACTTCTAAAATGCCTCTCAAAGAAGTTATCAATATTGTGGAAAACAGACTTTAATCTAAAGCAAATCATGTGTACATATTTTAAACCAAACCCTGTTTTGCTTAGACAAATTTTGGAAAAATCTGCAGGGGTAGTTTAAGTTCTTAAGTTTGTTCTTGATCAATATTACCATATCAAGCAATCGTTTTTCTGTAAGCAATGACATTTTTATTGGAGACAAAAACAAATGATTATGAATTATGTTTTGCCTTGAGCAGCAGTGGTGGTATACGAACCTAACTTTTAATGAATTTGAGGAGAAAGGGACTTTCATGATAGGAATATGATGGGTTTTTTCTGATGTCTTGACTGCAAATTATTGTTCTTCCGTAATTAACATTTGCAATATCCTATTTTCCTAAGTTGATATCATTCTTGTGAAATTCTTCTGAGAAAATCATAATGCTATTATACTTTCAATATTATCTTTGTTGCTGGAAATTGTCCTGTTTCTTGGACAAAATCAATATCATCCCATTACACATCCTGCTACATCAGCGTATATTTCTCATGCTATTATAGGTTGTAGCATAACGAGGAGACATATATGCTGATAAAGCAGGATGCCCATTATATAAAAAAGCGATCGCAAAAATCCTGATAATCTTAAAGAAATGTTTATCAAGCAAATCAAATACATCAACTTTTAATACTCTTATGACAAATTGGGCAAATGTATAGAAAAGAATACCGAAACTCATTCTGGTTTTAGACACAGGGTATTTCTCAATTGACCATATGTCAACTTCACATGGAATAATAGAAACGTGCCTCCTGGTAAAAAAAATGTTGCTTGTATCGATTTATGAAAGTCTTTAATTCAATAGACTGCTGTAAGTTATGGCACAATATTTACCATGCACTGTTGTTGGAAAATTCTGTAAGATATTGATTAAGTTTAGACGTGGATTACTAAGACTTTGCTATAATGAAGGTAGATGGAAAAGAACGTATCCATTTTTGTAACTTGGAAATAGAAGATACATATAACCTTTTTATCTGGTACTGTTATGATGTTTTAGGCAAAAATATTTACCATGGGTGTACTGTACCAAATCTTATTTTTAGAAATGAAATCATTGTAAGCTACCAATGATTAACACCGAGTTTGCTCATTTGCCCATGAGAGACAGAGAGTTACATATATTTTTATGAGCTTCCTACATTTCCAATCACATTGGCAAACACTACAAGAATAGATATATATCACATTAATTAACATTTCAGGTACCAAATTCTGTTTTTGATGATAATGATGTTGTATATCATGCCCAGGCTGGTTAGAAAACATCAACAAGCGATACTGTTTAAAAGTGTGTGATATTATGCATGATTGAAGAAAAGCCAAAGGTACCAAATTCTGTTTTTGATTATAATGATATTATATATCATGCCCAGGCTGGTTATAAAACATCAACAACCGATAATGTTTGAAAGTGTGTCATATTATGCACCAATTGAAGAATACCCAAAGGAAGCTTTACATATGTTAATTTTACTTATAATTGATCTTTGTGAGAAGTCCTACTTAATTCATGATAAAAACTTTGTTTTTGGGACGAGGTAATCAGACTGATAACAATGATATAGACAGTGTGTCTGTCAGTAACAGATAACACTCTGTTATCAAGATATATTAATACACAACTCACTCTATTATGTAAAAATAAACATGATTTGTAGTAACTCCACTCAGTTCAAACATGTCTGGCAGGTCCTTAACAAATCTACATATATGTTCAACAAGTATTAGGTTTTAGAAACAACTTTGATAAAAAGCCTTGTTGGAGCTTTTGGCCAATAATTGTTCACCACATCACGCGGATATGTAACTTACAATTACATATAGGTTGAGTGAAACAATAAATTACATACTCCATGTATATCACAATTATGGAAGTTTCAAACTCGAACGCAAAACGTTAGGGTAATGTATTCAATATTCATCCTCTTACAAAACGCTTTGTTTTTCATTTAGTTGACTTTCATACAAAATATAAACTTTGTATGATCCGCTTAAGAATTCCTTTGTTCATTTTAAGAACATTGTCTTGAAACTATTATATTATTTTTGCAGATTTTTGGTGTTTCTTTCCTAAGAAAATGTGCCGAATGTACATTTATTCCTGATCTTAAGGGGATCCTTAAAACTAATGTAAGCGAAATGTGAGGAAGTTGATGAAACATGTGTAAGATTATCTTTACTCAGATTGCTTTGTTTAGATAATTCAATACAACTAATGTCGTATTTGACTTTCATCGTAAACAATTTTCATCTGATAAGAAATTCTACAAAGAACCTTTAACGATTTATTCCACGAGCCAAAGTAAAGAATCCTTAAATCAAACGGACAAGAAAAGAAAGAAAGCTGTTTTGATCGCACATGTGTAAGAGTCTATTGACTCATATTAATATGTTTAGAGAATTCAATATATCTATTCCTGTGTTTGATTGGTATTGTACACAGGCCAACAGGCAACACTCAACTGACTGGAGATTCTACAAACCGAATCTTTAACACAAATGTGCCTTCAATTCAACTTAAAATCCTAAAAACTAACGGAGGAGCAAGATTGAAAGTTCTATTGATCGGACATGTGTGAGATTCCTCAATTTAGATAACTATGTTAAGAGAATTCAATATCTAATTTTTTTGACTGACATCGTCATCAAACCAACAAACAATAACCAACTGAGATTCTACAGTCGCCACATTGAATATTACAATTTTTCACAAACTTTAGAGGCTACAAAAATGCTGATTGCTGATAACGGTTTCCACACACTGATTGATTCGACTTCATCGATCACGCCGTCCTTCCTAATCTGAAAACTCTCTATTCGTCCTTCAAGAAGCATCTGCTGGTTGTCATACGGCATGAGACTGTTAATTCCAGTGTGTTGCTCTGTAACTGAGTTGTCCTCATTGATTGATGTGTCTTAATCGGCCACTCAGTCTCTTCTTAAACTATCATCTGACAATACTCAATCTTAGTTAGCCAGCGGCTGTTGGTAGTCAACAGAGGAAGGGCGGGAGAGACAGAGAGATAGAGGGTTAAAAAGTGTGAGGAAGATGAGAGAGAGAGAGCGAGAGAGAGAGGGAGAGAGAGAGAGAGAGAGAAAGAGAGAGAGAGAGAGAGAGAGAGAGAGAGGGAGAGAGAGAGAGAGAGAGAGAGAGAGAGAGAGAGAGAGAGAGAGAGAGAGAGAGAGAGAGAGAGAGAGAGAGAGAGAGAGAGAGAGAGAGAGAGAGAGAGAGAGAGAGAGAGAGAGAGAGAGAGAGAGAGAGAGAGAGAGAGAGAGAGGAATGACATGGACAGATATGCAGAGAGAGGCAGACACAAAAAGGGAGAGAGATAGAATGAGAGAGAGGATTGGAGAGCCAGAGAAAGACAGAGAGAGAGAGAATGACAGCGTGAGGAAGATGAGAGAGAGAAAAACCAAAAAAGACGGACAGGTGACAGAGAGAGGAGTGTCATGGACAGATATACAGAGAGAGGCAGACAAAAATGGGAGATAGATAGAGTGAGAGAGAGGATGAGAGAGCGTTATAAAGAAAGACAGAGAGAGAGGGAGACACAGGAAGAGATAAAAAAAAGTAACCAGCCGTCAGCGATACGGCTGAATACCACAGAAGGATATCAGGGGATAGGTTGTAGCATAACGCGGAGACATACGCTGATGTAGCAGGATGAGCTGAAGGATGAAATAAGGAGAGAGCGCGAGAGTGCGAGAGAAAGGGGGAATGGAAAGGGTGCGGAGAGTAGAAATAGAGTGGGAAATGATGGGGAGAATGAGAGAGATATAGGGACAGATTTAGAGGGAAAATGAAAGACATGGGGAGACAGGGAACATGAGAGAATGGAATAGGAAGGAACAGGGTGCAGGTTCTATTATCAGGGAACTAATAACTATTATACGTAAAGAGATTCGCTTGTGGTTTAAATTGAAAAACTCCTAACTCTAATAAGTGTTTTTGTACAATTTAGTTGTTCAGAACTATTTGACAACGGAGTTACTGGTTACATATACAAGAAAATGACCAGTAACTCGCTATATTTACACATTTACAGAAGCTAAATGTATAAAGGACGAAACATATCACTTGAAAATTGTAAAAAAACAGTGTTACTCATTTAACATGTAATACACAGAGAGATGAATAAGCAAAACTGTGTTGTAAAAGGATTTTTTCTTACTGTCTTAGCAGCAAGGTATTGGTATAGACCCTGAAAGTATAAGCTCTCAAGGGTAGGACATGCACGTTTGCAATTGAACAATAAAAATACTCATGAACTTAAAGTGGGCAGTAGCACGTTTTTAGGGGGAATATAAGGTGATGAAAGGAAAATGAAAATTAATGGTTTCAATTGAAAGACAATGTATTTAAACTAAGTGAAGCAGTAATAATTCAAATATATGATGTCAAGTTAAGCCATGCGATTCCTTTTCCTTACAGAAAATGAATTAAAGGTGTTCACACAAAATGACCGCCAAAGGATTTTATGTGAATCTTCATACTTTGTCCTCTGACTATGGATGATTGGATTGTGTAATGAGATTTTTGACACTGTCAATATAATACATTTAGCATTCACTTACAATTATCAGTGAGAAATTCAAAATATAAAATTATCAAAAAACGTGCTACTGCCCCTTTAAACAACGTTATTTTGTGAAGTTGAGATCATGTTCTTAACCATTTAGTTTCCTTTTCTGTCAGTGTATGCGTCTAAATCCGTGACAGTGGCGCCTATGTCAGAACGTTTATGACAAAAATATGACAATAATATGCCAAAATAACATACGTACTGTAATCAAAGGAAATAAGTAAGCTATAAACAATGCATGATGCATTTCAAATAGCATTTCTGTCGACTTACGTTAAGTTGATGGCATAAATGATGTACAATTACTGCTCAATATCGTGCAGATGTTGCATCAATAACAAAACCCGAAAAATCCTCTTCTATTCTTAAAGGATTATTTATTCATAATTGTACAACTTTCAATATTTTTTCTATAATCTATCCTTATTTGCGATGATCTGACTCTTTTATCATTTATCCATTTAAAGATTCAACTTTCCAATTCTTGTATTTTGACTTTCGTCATCACAGGTTCAAAAAGCGAAACATAAAACGATATTTGTGGGTTTTGATAATATGATCCTAGATTTCAGAAAGATTTGGAAAACCGTTTATGATGGCTCAGAATTGTTCTCGTGCAGTTGCAGTTGGAATTAAATAAGAGATACTCGGGTTTTCACTAGACTGGTAAAGTATCAGAACATAAGAACCCATGTAAATCACATGTAATACACTGTTTCCAATCAATAAATTTCACTATCATTGGACATACATTTCATAACGTACCAAAATATTTGACGAGTCAAAAACTACATTTGCAACATAATCATATTTATTGCAATTAAAAAAAATATGAATGCATATAATTATCACTTCAGTGACAACTGAATGATTATTTTCAACAGATTTAAAGGGGCAGTAGCACGTATATTGATAATTTTATATTTTAATTGTTCACTGATAACAAACTATAAAATCTTTCTCTGACTATATATGAAAGGGGCAGTAGCAAATGTTTTTAATAAATTTCATATTCTAAATATAACGCTTATAAGTGTAAGTTAATGCTAAATGTTTTATTTTGACTGTGTCAAAATTCTCATTACACTAGCCAATCATCCATAGTCAGAGGACAAAGTATGAAGATTCACATAAAATCCATTGGCGGCCATTTTGTGTGAACACCTTTAATTTATTTTGTGTAGGAAGGGGAATCGCATGGCTAAACTTTACTTTATATATTTGAATTATCACTGCTCCATTTAGTTTAAATACATTGTCTTTCAATTGGAACCATCAGTTTTCATTTTCCTGACATCACCTAAAATTCCCCCTAAAACGTGCTACTGCCCCTTTAATGCTCGTCATGTTTTCTCAATTACTAAAGCATATGTTATCAGACTTCAATTTTAAGAAAAAACAATTCAATCAATCAACAAATATATTGTTCATCTATTTATTTATTGACAACGAAACATATCCATTAATTACATACATGATCATAGAATTAATAAAACATAATGTTATAAAATTAAATACACTTGGTGGCACTCAAAAGTAATCATGTAATTGAGAAAGAAGCGAGAAAACGGCCACGCTGACTAATATATTATTGTATTGTACTTGGATGATTATATACCGTTAATCAACTCTTCAAAGCATACCAGTGAGGTATGGTTGTCCTCCCTAATCACTTTATCGTGTGTGGTTGTTTAGCAACAGTCAAATATCTTATGGTTTCTTGTAAGACAAAGGTGTTTTAACTGCTTTTTAACTTTAAGTAGCGTTTATGTCAAACTGAAAAAACGTATCATTACTCTCCCGCTGAATATCCCTGTTAGATAGATCCACAAAGTAAATACACATTGTGCGTGCTGACCAAATGATTGTGACGTCATAATAACGCCATTATCGTTAAGCATTAAGTCACAATGCTTACGCGGCGTTCAAGGTGGTATTGTTGGAAAAATCCTTCTTTTTTTTGCCGATATTTTTCAGCTAGTGATGATGAAATATTAAACGACGTCGTTTATTTTTTTTATTACTCTACAAATGTAAGTAATTCTTCCAGATGTTCAAATAACTAAGTTTATCCCAACTAGGCCTTATGAAATCATTGCAAAAATATACTTTAAATTACATTTGTTCATATAAAACTCGGGCCTAACGTTGGGCGCCAAAACTGCCAAAAATTTGCACATTTTCAATACATTTCGAAACCTGCTATAGCTTACGTCACTCTCAGCAAAGAGTGTGACAATAAACCCACAACGCTGTTTTCACCTGAATTTGCAGTTGCACGTGCGTTGCCACAGCAATTCTGCAACTGACAACAGAAGTTATTATTGAACTCGCAAGAATAGTAGTTTGTAACACACGTTTATGTCTGTAAACTCAACGGAAATCACGTTCCTTTTCAACTATTTTATGAATTTTTAAATCATATGAGTTATGAATAGTAGATGACATCAGACATAAAATTATTGTACATTAAACAGCGTATTTTAACGGATGGTACTGAGATTACAGATAATTTACATAATATAGCTTGCATCAGAAACGTACATTCCGACTTTAAAATAATTTCGAGGTGTGAAAATGACACATTTTTCTCTCCTGTAAATTGATATATTTCTGTGGATTTAAAAAAAATTGTCTGAAACAAAACTTGGGAATAACCATTGTGAATGAATATTTAGATACATATATCCAGTTAGTTCCAAATAAAGAAATAATCGACAAAAAAACATTTTATTTCTTTTTCCTTGAGTACTATAGCTTTCTCTCAGTCAATACCAAACCACTCTTTTCATAAAAACGTTATTACAGGGACGACGTTTAGTATTCTCTATATACACAAATGCAAGTTGATTGCAGTGATTGCAATGGTATACAGTATATACACTTGTCAAGTGTAAATGGTGACACTACGGCTAACGAACAAAATGCACAATTATAGCTGAAATTTTAATCTTCTATTAAAAAACATTATTGATACCTGTCACAATAAGATAGGTATCTACTAAACACTACAACATCATTTCAGCTCACCATACAGCATGGCTCCTTATTTAATGTCTGCAACATATACTACAACATATAGCTGCTCAACAAGAATGTGTTTCATTACTCTTAATCTTAGTGCAAATAACATGTTATATCCTTTTCCACGCAAAGTAAACCGAGCCTCAATGTTACTCTCTCAACTCCCATATTGAGATTTTTGTGTGTAAAAAACGGTAGCTATGTCATAAAGATGATATTTTGACAGAAAGTTTGTAAAAATGTTGTTGATTGAAAAATATTGCCGAAAAAAAAAGTCATCTAGAAAATAAAATCCATTTTTCTTAAACTTCGACCCCCATGCATAGGGAATGCCGAAATTGTTTTCGGTATGTCCAATAACTGTCCTTTATATGTGTAATGTCCATATTACACATTCCCAGATTGATAAACAATGTTATTACTTTGCTTAGAAATGGTGACCTATTAATAATCTTACAAAGTGATAACATGAGGATACATGAACACTTTATATAACATTGTTGTTTAGCAGTTGTATGTTGATGCATGAAAGAGCTTCGTTTAAGTAAAGAAGTCAGTAACATACGAAACTGAAATCGTAACGTAGAACGTATCAAACCCCACCTTCTTCCGAAGCACCCGCCTCCACCCAAAAAAAACTGTCATAATTCAAATTGTGACTCAATTCATAAACAAGGATTCCATGCCAGTCTTTAGATTAAATACTGCTTTCCATTCAAACTCAAATCTAACAGAAGGGATTTTGAGACCACCTCCACCGTGATTCGAACCCAAAACCTCCGGGCTGAGAGTCCAGTTCCCCGTTTCACAAAGGCCTCCTAAATTTAGGAGGTCGTAGCATATACGACCTTGTTTACGACCCTCTTACGACATGCCTTACGACCGTTTCACAACGGGGTCGTAAATCCATGTCGTATATCCAGTCAGAGGTACATGTTGCATAGCAACAGATGATTTAGCCAGGACGGGCACCTGTTTCCTCAATTTTGTATATATTTCACCTCTCTGTCTCAACAATATAAACAATTTGATAAATTTTCATCAAATAATTCACTTTTTGAATGCATGTTGTTCTATAACAAAGTTTTAATTCAACAAAATAATAAACATTCGAAAACCAAAATTGAAATAATGATTAAAGAACAAAATAAAGATTTTCGGATAAAATCTATGAGATTTGAACTTGTAAACACTTTCGTCTGAAAACAATAACATAGAAAGCATGAGTTAATTCCCTTACTTTCCTTCTGTCGCGTGACGGGAATGCCGACGGTAAATGTCAAAACACTTAAAAGATCCTTGATCGGTCACCATGAGCCTGTTAAACTTGGTTGAAGTGTTTTGAAAATATGAATCATCTGTCAACGGATACTTTGGTAGAACTCGGCCTCATTGAAAAATTAGGTAGGTGAAGATTGGCACTGTCTTATTTCAGGTAAAACATGAAGCGTTAATAAAATATCTACTGTAGGGATTTCAACATTTTAATGTATATCTTAATCAATAGCATATAAATAGATAACTCATGCTGCCAACTGTAAAATACTTTCCAATCTGAGTCACAATTGTTCATGAATACAATATAATCCTTTGCTTGAACTGTTTGATTTGTACTGTATACAGATTTGTCTAATTTCAAGCATTTCTATAAGATTAGTCTTGTAAACAAGACTATTACAATTATGATATTCTGTTTTGCATGTCAAGTGCAAGAAAAGTAATTTGATTTTAAACAGAATTTTTCAAACAAGGATAAAAATATTTTTTTTCAAATCAGTAATCTCTTTAAGTTTTAGATTGTCAAATAAAATTTCATGTTAATTTATCAATCCCAGTGAAGAAAAAACATTCACCAACAAAAGGAAAGGAATAGTGTATATTATGATTACATGTTCAAATAAGTAAGTAAACTATACAGGGGCACTCTTCAGTCTATCATAGATATTCTCAGTGAATCTAGAATCTAGTTATAATGACTTCTCAGCCTAGTACACACTAAAACAATCTATCATTTGTGTGTAGCAGAAGGAAAACAAATGCTGCATAAAATCCATGAATTTCAAACAATATTGTTTCAAGAATATAATATGCACATGTTTTGCATAAGTTACAAATTTTATACTATATAGGATTAAAATAAGAATTTGTTGTTTTTTAAAATGAAATAGAAATGTATCCTCTAAATGTACTTTATACTCATATTTGCACATATAATTCATGCCATAAGCTCAACAGGCTCCAATTACAAGCTGAATTCCTAAATTAAATTTGTTTTAAATATTTGTTTAATTTAAAAGTTGTTGGGAATTATTTGTAAGATTTTCACTTAGTACAGCAAAACAAAAGATAAATCATTACTGACTGATCCCATAAGCTAACAGTGATTATCTTTAAGACATTGTTTTGGGCCAGTAACATGATCTATGAATACAAATTTCATTGTTGGAAGATTAATACAAATAATTGTTACATAATTTAAAATGTTTCTTAACTGATTATAAAGTATTAACCTAATAGAGTTACTTGTACTAACACATCAGTGATTCCAACAAAATAGGCAATCAATAATATTCTGTGTGGCAATAACAGGTAAGTTTATTCACAGCTTATGAATATTAAAAACTTTATTTTATCATCAAGTGCAGTTTGTTGATATCTAAATCATGTTTATCTACCACCATATGTGGAAATAAGGAAAGATAATCAATATTACAGAATAACACATTAAAATTGAGTATTTAAATATATATGAAATGATGAGTACAGTGGATGGACTATTTTAGTCTTTATATTACAAAAAATGTTATTTGATTATTTTCAAACTCCTGTGCTGGTGTTGTTTCTTGAGGTAGGATCTTTTAGGGATATGTTATAACCATTTTTAAAATAAAGCTTGTCTGTCAGTCCTTCAACTGGCTACTTTTTGGTCAGGACTGGTATTTTTCAAATTTTTTCTTTATTTTCTTCAAGGAATTGACCAATTAATTTTAAGATCAGGCAAGGTTTCCAGTCTTTTTCAACTACACTGATAGAAATTTAATTAAATACTCATAGTAAATGCTAATCAGCAGTTGCTAAAACATAAAACATAAATAAATACACAAATAGACAAATTATATATTATCTATGAATTTAATTCCAAATATTGTTATACCATTTCTCTTTATCATATCAATATTTTATTGTCAATTCTGATTTTATACAGCTGAGCTGGAATATGCATAGAAATTTTAAGCTAGAAACATTTGTGGCTTTTTAAATGCATACATTTTAATACATAAACTGACCATTTTTTTAAATCTAAAAATAGATGAACATATTTCACCGAGAATATGTAAAAAAGAAAGTTCAAGAACTACTAAATTTCATTAAAGAGATATAATTTACACTAATACAATGCAAATCGTCATTCTTGAAAACAATAGCCTATATAAAGTCTAGAAAAGTGACCAGCAAAGTGACGCTTCATCACAAATATCTAGCCTACTATCTACGAATTAAAGGCTAAGCTACCAGTATGTGTGCTATTAATTCTTTTTTCCCTTGACAATCATTTACTGACGAAAAACGTACTAATTATCTTCGAATATTATTAAAGTGCGCGGTACATTTAAGAAGCATTATACTGAATAGAAATCCTCGCATGTTACAAGTGATTGTTGACATGGAAAGGTGAAGGTCACAGAACCGGCAGTCGCCGCAGTTTTAGACGGCTTGTTGCATGAGTATGCTTTCGTGAAATTGTCAGGCATGTCCCTTTAACTACAGTTTTCAAAACTATTGTTTGTGACCCTCACATAACTCAATATCATATGAATGACTTATTTGCAACTACAAGAGTTTGGTTGAATGAGGGGTGAATCCATCCGTTAGTGAATGAAAAGATCGAAGTTCTGACGAATTTTTACTCGACAAAATGTCCGGAAACACAGATAAACTATGTTTTTTTTAGTCCAAGCGGGAGCTTGCCGCCATGTTTTTTTTATAATTTACGACGTCCTAAATGAATTAAGACAGGTCAATCGGGGTCCTAAATTTTTGTCTGTTTACGACGCAGTGTAAATTTATGGGCTCGTTGTGAAACGGGTAAAAATTGTAAGAGGTGGGCTACGACCTGCTTTACGAGGTCGTAGCGGTAAGAGGTCTTTGTGAAACGGGCTACTGCACACTACCTGTTCGGCCAAAGAGATATCCCTATAGCCAAAGCCAGGAGGAATGCTTATATCTCACACTGTCACATACATCCCCTCCACAAAGTGACTCGTCCTTAACGCAAGCCATTTGGAGTTATCAGCACCTCGGTTCAACGTACTCAGGGTGTAGTGAAAACTAGGGAGTTGCCTCGGGCCCCACGGTTGGCGCCAAATGTAACAGAAGTGATTTTCAGACCACCTTCACCGAGATTCGAGACCTCTGGGTTGAGAGTCCTACACTCTACATGTTCGGGCAAAGCGATATCCATCTAGCCAAAGCCAGTAGGAATGCTTATATCCCTGTCACGCAAATATTGATAAATCGTTTACGTGTTCTAGACTAAACATATAAAGTGTAAAGCAGATGTTCAACTCACACAAGAGTCAGCTTGGTGTACAAATCCTTACATAGTCCTTACAAGCAGCCATAAAACGGACCATGATGGAGAGGGTGTTCTAAGTTGGACAACTTGTTCCCAATCCTATTCTTGTGAATAAAATATGTTTTAATCAAAATCAACGGACCATAGGTAATAACCCTAGAATACATTGTCGTCTCAAAATAATTTCAGATCTATATTGGCTTACTGCGGTATCATAAAGATCTAGCCACCAGGTTTACCGGTGACGTCATTAAAATCAAGCCAATCAGAGAGTTTGCCCCGTTAACATACGTTGCTGGCCAACGCAGAGAACATGTTTATTGGCTGAATTTGAATGACGTCATAGATCAGTTTCATCATGACGGCACGATTATACCTGACATCATCTATACATGTAACCCCCTAAATTGTTGCGCCTGATCCTTTAACTTGTTTAGAAATATGCAGATTTTCGGAAAAAATCTGGAACAGGTACTTATTGATATCATTTAAGATCTGTTTTTTTTAAGACTCATTTCAAAAGTGTACCCTCAATTACCACGCATATTTTATATAATTCAGTATAACAAAAACTTGTTATGTCATTTCATCATTCTTCCACAAACTTTTCTTCTATGGAGAAAAACAACAATAACCAACCAACAATGCAGAAAATCGAAAAGGTCAACTAGAGGCAATTTTCTTTTAATTTTCACCTTAAATGAAACAGTGTACAGTACACAGAAAAGTGAGTCATCACTCTTGAAATTCCCATTGACTGAAATTACCTGTTGCAAGAACAATTTTCATAAATGGAGTTTTGATCTTTTTGCCGTAGAAACATACTGCCACAATTAGAAATCATCGCAGTTATACAAGTATATAATTTGCATTATGTTATGGGAGGATTTTTAAGAAAAGCTATTTAAACATCATATATACAGCAAAATATAACAAACTCATCACATTCAACATGGCGGTCAATATGAACATGCACATAAAACTGCGCTTATTAACAAGTGTCGAGATGGCAACCTCGACGAGTGAGGTGTCATCACCGTGTTTGGGTGCGCCCCCTATGTGTGGGAGCACCCGTGGTCCACTGCTTTGCAAATACCTGCGCCCCTAGATGGGCTACGTCCGCCAGGTCCTCCGTTGAGACATCGCGGGTAGTGGTTGGCCAACCCGCAGCACGACTTCCAAAAGCAGCCGGCCATGATGTCCTCCACTGACAAATTGCTGTGGAGGGCCATTGTCAGTGATATGGCCCAAATCTCATTCGGGTTGGTCCGTGCAGGTGCAGGTAACCCTGCCGCCTTGTAGGCGTCTACCACTGCAGACCTGAGGTAAACCTCCAACTGTTATTTGTCTATCTCCATCGAGCTCGTTTGGGAGTGGGGCAGAAAAGCTCTGCGCCTCCCTTGCTTAAGTGTCCGCTTCTTCTCCACATAGATGCGTAGAGCCGACACAGGACAAAGGATATGTTCTTGCTCGTCCGTCGGCTCAATGGATGGTGAAATTGTCCACTTCAATATGTTTCACGTAATGAATCAACCGCCACTTTTTAGTCTTTCTCCATTCTCAAGAACAGCGGAGGGTAAAAGCCTGGTGTCAGATCCATACATACAGACAAGGGGAGAGCGCCTGTTACGCATAAACCGCGAGTGAGTTATCGAAAGTTAGTTAAGAGGAGAGTTGAAGCGTTAAGCTTAAACTCCAGTCAGGCAAGCCAGGAGAGCACCTGGAGCGCCTTGACCCCTAATCAGGCGCAAGGCCAAATAAGTCAAGCACGGAGAGCTCCTGGAGCGCCTCGCCCACTAATCAACCAGAGCCTGAAGCATGAGGCGCAAGTTTCAAGGTAGACACAAAGAGCGTATGGTGCGCCTCACTTTCTGACCAGAATCCCTGAAGAGTCAGGCGCGCTACTATCCATCAGTCATGTCTCCACTCAGCCGCTTCCCATAGAGAGAAGCTCCCCTGAGTAAAGAGTGAGAGACACGAGCGCGAGGGACGTACGCTCACTGTCGCACAAATCAAAGAAGCCGATACTCGCGCCCAACCACAAGCGAAGCGTGCAGCGCCTGCCACAAGAATGAGCGCAGCAATTGCATGAGCGAAATGGACAAGCATCTGCAACACCAAGCCTGCCCTAGGTTGACACAGCCGCTATATCAACAGAACACCTTTCGAATACACAGTATTCAACCCCAAGGATTAAATACCACGTAGGAAAGGCAGACAGACAAAGGATAAAGAGAGACTTGAGAGAGAAAAGAGTCAAGAATTCCTAAATGTGTTAAATGGCTCTCAAAATTGGGGAGCGAGTCAAAAACACGTCTGAACATCACCTACTCGGTAATGTGAATGAATCTATTTGGATGACATTTCACGCCACCTGGGTGACTAGTGACGGGCGGAGAACTCTGATTGTTCTGGGTGATGATGTTTTCATTTCATCAGTTGGTATGAGTCAATTACATATTATAAGGCTAACAGGCTAAGATCACCTGTCGGAGATTAGTAACTAATAATAATAATAATAAATATAGTCGCAAAGCGACAAATACAGGATTCAGCCAAATGAGGCAATTTGTAGGGACTTTGGCATGATTTAAAGGAAAAATCTGAATTTGTAGGCTAATTTTATGCACTATGTTTCAAAAAATGTTTACGCATGGCAAAAACTTTTAGTGGAGAAACTCTTTACAGGTCTGTCTCATACCGTTTCATGGCAGAAACTTCATCCTTTTTGTCAAATTACTCTTTTATTGGGGGGGAGGTTTTTTTAGGGGCCCTTCAAGTAGGTTTCTTTCCCCATTTTCTCACCTTCTTTCTGTACCCTGGCCTGCCCACTGTCAGTCCTGAAGATAAAAGTAACCAGACTTTTTCAATACTAACTATTTCAAGTGCAGACAACTTGAATTGATATCTGTCTGAAATTCTCAGAACTGACAGACAAGTAGTCAGACGACAGGGATAAATGGAGAGAAGGGGGCAGATCAAGAAGAAATCTAAATGAAGAAGGAAATATATCTATAACTTATATATATATATACTTTTTTTTGTTTAAAAAGTCCAGACTTCATTAGCCATTTATGCTGTTGCCTTACGCTTGAGAAGGATTTTAAGCCATTTTGATTCGAATAATAACAACATTTTTGAAACTCAAAACCGGAAATCGCGAGTGATTTTATTCTTTTATCTTAAAGACTTTGTCAATGTCTAACTCTCATTCTATGGTTTGGTTTTTGAGTTATTTGCCCTTGAAGTTTGCGATTTAAAAATTTTGGTCAACTTTGAAAGATCACAGCAAGAGATTATTGACGTTAAACCTTTCTTGAAGTCAAATTAAGAACTACAATGCTTCAGCTACATTGAGTATACATTTCAGCTCTCTAGTACAATATCTTCAGAGAAGAAGAACGTGGGTGGGGTTTGGAAATTGCCAAAAATGCACTAAAAGCAAGATGGCGGCTAAACTTCATGACCTACACTCTCACAAAAAAGAAAAGCATAACTGAAATGTGTTTTTCAAAGTGGACTAATTTAATTATTAAGGCTTAAAATCAATACAGATGTTATTGGTAACTGTTATTATAGTCTTTAAAATATATCATTGTACACGATCACACCATTTGGTGAATTGTCGCCAAAATACAACACCTTGAATTGAAACTGTGAAAAGGTGCATGGATAAAAATCTGTAAGCATGCTGCACGTGCAAATACGGGTATTAAAGCTCAACACCAGTGGGTATATAAACCTGGGTGTCTCGTTGCGAATCACTTTCTGATATTATTTTTATGCGAACACCAATATGCCAAGACTGAATGAAGACCGACGAAATCAAGCCATCGGACGCCTGGAAGATGGAGAAAGTCAGTTATCAGTTGCCAGGGACTTAAATGTTAGTCAGAGTACAATTTCCCGCCTCTGTCACCGTTATAGACTACACAACTCCGCGAGAGATCGACCCAGATCTGGACGACCAAGGGCGACAACTCCAGCGCAGGACCGCTTTATTCGGGTGTTCCATCTTCGAAACAGGACAGTCACTGCAACATATACGGCCAACCACGTTCCTGGACTACGTAGAGTCTTAGCGCAGACCATCATAAATCGGCTTCAAGAGCATGGGATACGTCCAAGACGGCCACATACAGCGCCTGCCCTGCTTCGTCATCACCGCCGTGCCCGCCTGCAATGGTGCAGAAACGTTAGACGATGGACTCTAGTGAACTGGCGAAGAATATGGTTCAGTGACGAGTCACGGTTCATGCTTTTCCGCCATGATGGTAGGACGCGTGTTTACCGACGGAGAAATGTACGTTATGCACGACACTGCATCCTTCCACTTGACAGATACGGCGGAGGAAGCGTCATGATGTGGGCAGGCATATCCATGAATTCTAGGACGAATCTGGTGCGTGTACAGGGAAATTTGACAGCTGTTTGCTACCGTGACGAAATTCTCCAACATCACCTTCTTCCCGCCATTGACGTCAGAAGGGAGATTTTTCAGCAGGATAACGCTAGGCCGCACACTGCACGTCTCACCACCGACTATCTCACCAATAACAACGTGAATGTGCTGCCATGGTCATCGAAATCGCCAGATCTCAACCCCATTGAGCATTTATGGGATCTCCTTGACAGACGTGTACGACGTCGACAGCCTGAACCACAGACACTTCAACAGCTGAGTGACGCATTGCAGGATGAGTGGAGAAGGATCCCACAGCGTCAGATTCGTCGACTTATTCAATCTATGCCCAGGCGGTGCCAAGCAGTGATCGATGCGCGTGGTGGTAACACCAGGTACTCACTTTGAAAATGTGTCGTCAGAGACACAGACGTTCACCAGTGCACATCATGACTTTATCTGGTAGTGGGAAGATACACCTAACCCTGTGCCAACTTTGGATTTTGAATGTGCATAAGTTTTTATGTAATCGTGAATATTAAAACATGTAAATCAACACTGATTTTTCTGTTATGCGTTTCTTTTTTGGGAGAGTGTATGAATTTGTCATGATTAAGTTATTGCGCATCTTTTAAAAAAATCAATGATAAATTTTCCAGCTTATTGTCGCCATTCCTCAACAAGGTCTACCAGTTTGTAAAATTTGGCTTTGATAGCATCAGCCGTTTGGGCTGAAAGTTGACCACAAAATTCGTTGAATAATAATAAAATAACAAAAATAAACACGCCAATAATATTTTGGCTAGAAATGATGGTAGTGTCAGCCCATACCTTTTTTTATTTGGTACTTGTTCTTTAATTTTTTCTTTCTTAAAAACATGACTTTCATTACTTTTACTTCAAACTTGTGCAGATATATTTTTTAAGAAAATTTCAGATATTTCAGTTTCTTGTTGAATATGACACTGGTGCACTTGCCTTGAATGAGGGGAGAATAATCAGAATCTAGTTTACCTTGACTTGACAATAATCTCTGACGCTTTAAGGGGGAGTAGCATGTTAATGCGAAATGTATTATTTTGACACTGTCAAAATCTCATTACACAAACCAATCATCCACAGTAAGAAAACAAAGTATGAAGATTCACATAAAATCAATTGGTGGCCATTTTATGTGAACACCTTTAATTCATTTTGTGTAAGAAAAAGGAATCGCATGGCAAAACTTTACCTTATATATTTGAATTATTACTGCTCCATTTAGTTTGAATACATTGTCTTTCAATTGGGACCATTAATTTTAATTTTTCTGACATCACCTTATATTCCCCGTAAAAACGTACTACTGTCCCTTTTAAACATATCACATGTTTGTTTCATACAGCTCATATCAATAAGAAACTATTGCAAAATGTGTAAACTGTTTATAATAAATGTGGCAAATATATTATGAAAAAACAGTATTTCTGAGAAGAAAGTTTTATTCCATATTTGGTGAAGGAGACACACAACAAGGTATGGTAACATGTGCAAAGATTAAGTTCATAGGATAAAGCTAAATCAGGCACATAAGATATACATGAAACTCTTTTTCTGACGAGCTCTCCCGTCTATTAACAATAATGGGAACAGAAATAAACATTTCATTAGCTCAATACCAATAAATGACATTCATCAATCATCAATTTTCAAACTACCAAAACATCTACCCTTTGTGATGCCATGTCTGATGGTTTTCATTTCTTGTGATCCATTTGTCCCAAAACTTAGCACATGGCAGTCTAATGTTACGGCATATAATTGATTTCCCAACACAAACATTGAAGCGATTTTCGAAGTAACATTACATGTGGCAAAACTTGATATTTTATTTGAAAAAAATAACTTAAAAATAGTACATTTGTTGGTGATATACAAAAAATCCCCGTTTTGCCCTAGACACATTGTAACAAATTTAACACTTGATGTCCAAAGAACCTTCCCTTTGTAACTTACTCTTTTGATCTCATCGTGAGAAAAAATGTACAGATTTGATTTCGTTATATCCACTTTAATGTAGAAACAATGAAAAATAGATCTTGTTATTGAAACTTTATCAGTGCCACTAAGTGTCATTCTCATCAAGCGTTTCGGTTTTAAATAAAATATATTATCTTTGGCAACACAAGCATCAAAGACAGCTTTGTCAATTCGTTCAGATTTCTTTTCTTTTGATATATCATACATAAAAAGATTTCCGTCACCTTTAGTAATTATCAAAAAGCTTCTAAGAGAAGATACATAGATCAGTGAATAAATACGGCTATCAAATTTGTAGTGAAGAGTATGAAAGGTATAATCACTCAGGGATATTTCTGTCACTGTCAGGTCGCTGTATTGTCTATAGAGCAGAAGCTTGTAAGATTGTCGTCCTCCTGTAGGCTGAAACTCTGATGGCACTACAACCAAACGAAATTATTATTTTAAACTTAATAAAAGAAGAATATTGATTGCAATGTTGTTATGAGATGATTAAGACAAGGGTACCAAAATACAAAGCTATTGCAATATGATGTAATTGAAAATGGTAAAATGGAAGTAGAGAGATGTTATCGTTTCAAGGTTGAAAGGTAAATATGAAATCTAATATTGCTAATTGTGCTCCCTGAAAGTTGTCATTGCTTCCCATTTGAACCATTTTGCTGTTATGTATAACATAAGACCCAATCTGAATCCGGGAGATATAATCAGTTGCCAAAAAAATAGTTCCTCGTACGACTTTGTTATAGCAATTTTGGATATTTTGTTTTAAGAGTTTAGAGTCAATGTTTCACAAAGAACGTTTCTAGAACCACATGTATGTTTTGTATACAAAGATCTCAATACAAATGAAGGTTATTCTTATAGGAAAAGTATACTTACGAACAGGTGTATTGTCTCCACACAGCAAGATCTTGTAAAAATGTAAAAATATGAATCTTTCATTTTATTATATTTTGTTTTAAAAAAGTCAACCATCATATACACATAGGAACGTGAAATTTAAACCAATCCTAATTTCACTTTGTGAAATAAAACTTATGTTTCAACCACATGCCATTTATATTCTTGTTGCTCATACACTTCACTTCATTATATTGTGTAACTGAATATTTTTTTATATTTTTGAATATATAATTTACAAATATAAAAATATTATACATATAATTAAAAGGGACAGGCATCAATCAGCAAACAAGCCCAAGCGCAACAAAATGGCCAGAACACTAAACAACCTTTCGCTTGACAATTGCCATTGAGCATGAATGTGTATCAGTCATGATTTGTCTCCAGTCTTTATTTACCTCTTTGATAGTGAAGTTCTGGAAACTGTTGTTAAGTCTGATGGCAGGATCTGACTGTAATTTGCAGGAGAGATGTTGTGTGCTGTACTGGAAACTGGAACATCCAGCTGTCCTTTGACAGAGACGCTCACACATCATCGGTCCAAAGTCAGGTAATTTGTGGTTGTTTAATGCAGTTGTCATCAGAATGGATTGCACAACAAGAGAGAGAACACGGAGGGTCTCCATTGCTATCACTTTGCTAACTACACACCCACTGAGTCACTCTGTGCAAGACCAACTGAGCTCAGTTTCAAATATTTATGATCAATGCTATAACAGTCAAGAAGTTAAAAATGGCATCAACCGAATAAGAAAGTTTCACGGATTTTACTGATTGCATAAGCTCTCTGTTATTCGTGAATTTTCAAGAAAAAAATGACGTCATATCATTTAATTAAAAAAATGAATTTTGAAGTTATGGGTATCTTAATGGTTGCTCTTCTCAAAACAATTTCCTCACGAAGAAACATATAGGTATAACTCCTAATGGATAGCGCGCTGACGCACAATGCCTTAGTTCAAGTCTTGCTTAAGACATTTATGACCAGGTTCTCATGTGTTCTGTCCCTTGGCAAGACACTTTATCCACATTACAATCAGTCCAGTCAGCTGTATAAACGGGTACCTGATCAAATGGTGTACATAGAATCGTCTGTGCTTCGGCACTATCGATTGTACAGTTCCGCCAGGGAGAAAGTATGCAGCGCTTTGAGCAACTACTAGCTGATTGATATGTGCATACTACTAGAGTGCTATTATATAGAGACTATTTCATTGTCAATGCCGAATATCATTTCTATCTCATCGAGTGGAGTGAAAGAGCATTTTCACGGGTGGAATAGCTACGAGTGAAAATGTCACTTGCTCAATTTACAAGATGAGATAGAAATGATATTTTTTTTAAACATTGAAATAGTCTGTTTATTATACTATTCTAATCAATAAAAAAGCAGGCATCGAAAGGATAGCCATGGTTGCAATGTTGAATGGCATAGCCTATGAAGGGAGCCCCCCCCCCCCTGTGAATAGTTTGTTTGAAGTTATTGTCAAATTGTCGAAAAAAAAAAACCAACAATGTAAATGGATAACAGATCCAAAATATGTATTTGGTTATAGTTTGAAGAATAAAGGCGCCTAATGCATATTCAGTTTTCAGGTGAACTGACAGAGTGAAGCGACTATGTCTGTTTGAAATATCTCTCGGGTTTTATAAATTTTTATGCGATAAGATATGAAGTTAAAATAGCTATTTGGTATCAAAGGATACATTGGCAATGCAACATTTAACAGACCCATACTAAAAACAACGATTCGTTTCTCTGTAATCCTAACTAACGACGTCACGGGAGGCCACACAGGGAGATAATCTTGTTTCAAAGAGAGGCAAAAGGTTCGGACCTACTTTTCTGATTTCATAAACAATATGGATAATATTTTAACTGCAGTGAAAATATGACTTTCTGCTGCATTTGAAGTGATATGAATTATAATTTCACTGTTTAAAGAGACACAGAGTATGTTGATAGGATCACATATGTCAAATTTTGAAATCGATGTTATTACATCGGGAACCACTTATTGTTACTGCACATAACAAGTTAAAGGTCAATCAATACATTAGAGCAAAATTACGGCCATTCAAAGTCGGGATTTTGATCGAAAATCGGACAATGTTGCTCGAGTGGCGCGCGCAAATTCGCCGAACGTAATTTTGAAACCTTGTCATAAGCTGACAGGAAGATATATTCGATAGTGTTTATTAAATATTGTAACTAAAAGGTAGATTAATTGATGCATAATTTCGAATACTAAACGTATTTGAGATGTTTTCTTGATTTCTCCATAAAATCAAGCATTTTAGAGATATTATTCATAAATGAATATATTTGCAAGTCCAGTGAAGAGATATGAACTTCAATCAGCATATTAGATATTTTGTAGCTTATCAAAACCAAATAAAATTTAAAGAAAGATACTCTGTGTCACTTTAACCCTATACTTCGTTGCTAAGTATATAATAATAGAATTTACCGCCATAGAAGTTGTTCATAATCATATATTCTCTCCATAACATCTATTCAGAGAATTTCCAAGTTAGTGATTGGATTTAAATTGTCATTGCCTTATTAGTTATTAATTATGTCAGAAATTATTTTTATGATTTTGAACATTTACTTAAGAATACTACAAGTACAATAGAACTAGAAATTGAAATAGACATCACCAATCAATTATGTATATTTGTTGACTTTTCCTTGATATTTTGTATATCGTCGTGTAAAGTCCACGTTTTCAATGACCCTACAAAGCGATGGTGTGTCTTAACAGTAGCAAAATAATCTAGATTTCATGTCAAATCTTAAAAAACTAAATTTTCTCAAACAATTATATATTGTGTCACATATCTCAAGTTATACAATAATTCATTCCCATTCTGTAAACGTTCACATATCTTTTTAAAGACAGTTATGAATATTAATGCTGAGGAATATATGGATGACAACTTCTTTGTGAAGGACACAAGAATCTGTGTCGAAACGAAACGACGCATACAATGAACAAAGAAGTTGTCATCCATATATTCCTCAGGATTATTTTCATCTCATCTTCTAAAATGCCTCTCAAAGACGTTATCAAAATTGTTGAAAGCAGACTTTAATCTAAATCAATTAATGTGTAAATATTTTGGTAAACCAAACCCTGTATTTTGTAGACTCATTTTATTTGCAAGGGGGAGTTTAAGTTATTAAGTTTGTTCTTGGTCAAAATTACCATAACAATCTATCCTTTTTCTGAAAGCAATGACATTCTTAGGACAAAAATAAATTATTATGAATTATGTTATGTCGTGAGCAGCAGTAATGGTATACAAACCTAACTTATAATGATTTGAGGAGAAAGGGACTTATTAATGCAATTTCATGATAGAAATATGATGTTTTATTTTCTGCTGTATTGACTACAAATTATAACAATATTTTGCCGAAATTAACAATTACAATATCCTAATATCCTAAGTTGATATTATTCTTGTGAAATTCTTCTGAGAAAATCATAATGCTATTATACTTTCAATATTACCTTTGTTGCTGGAAATAGTCCTGTTTCTTAGAAAAAGTCAATAGCATCCCATTACACATTGCTACATCAGCGTATATTTCTCATGCTATTATAGGTTGTAGCATAACGTGGAGACATATATGCTGATGAAGCAGGATGCCCATTATATAAAAAAGCGATCGCAAAAATCCTGATAATCTTAAAGAAATGTTTATCAAGCAAATCAAATACATCAACTTTTAATACTCTTATGACAAATTGGGCAAATGTATAGAAAAGACTACCGAAACTCATTCTGGTTTTAGACACAGGGTATTTCTCAATTGACCATATGTCAACTTCACATGGAATAATAAAAGCCTTTAATTCAATAGACCGCTGTAAGTTATGGAACAATATTTACCATGTAATGTTGTTAGAAAATTCCGTAAGATATTGATTAAATTTAGATGTGGATTACTAAGACTTTGCTATAATGAAGGAAGATGGAAAAAGAACTATCCATTTTTGTAACTTAGAATTAGAAGATAAATATAACCCTTTTATCTGGTACTGTTATGATGTTTTAGGCAAAAATATTTACCATGGGTGTACTGTACCAAATCTTATTTTTTTAAATGAAATCAGTGTAAGCTACTAATGATAAACACCGAGTTTGCTCAGTTGCCCATGAGAGACAGAGGTACATATATGTTTATGAGGTTCCCACATTTCCAATTACATTGGCAAGATATATATCACATTAATGAACATTTCAGGTACCAAATTCTGTTTTTGATGATAATGATAGTATATATCATGGCAAGGCTGGTTAGAGAACATCAACAACCGATAATGTTTAATAGTTTGTAATATTATACATCGATTGAAGAAAAACATGAAATTGTACATATTTTAATTTTACTTATATTTGATCTTTGTGAGAAGTCCTATTTAATCATGATAAAAACTTGGGACGAGGTTTATCAGGCTGATAACAATGATATAGACATTGTGTCTGTCAGTAACAGATAACACTCTGTTATCAAGATATCTGTTCACAACTCACTGTTATGTAATCAATAAAGAAGATTCTCTCGCCCTGTTGTACCTTTGTCAAACCGTACCATATGTGATACCAACGTTGTAGAGGACGAAACACACTTTTTAACTAGTTGTAGCGTTTACAGTGACTGTTACACTGTTATGTAATCAATAGACATGATTTGTTGTTCAAACATGTCTGGCAGGTCTTTAACAAATCTACATATATGTTCAACAAGTATTAGGTTTTAGAAACAACTTTGATATAAAGCCTTGTCGGAGCTTTTGGCCAGTAAATGTTCACCACATCACGATGATATGTAACTTACAATTACATATAGGTTGAGTAAAACAGTAAATTACATACTCCCTATATATCACAATTATGAAAGTTTCAAACTCGAACGCAAAACGTTAGGGTAATGTATTCAGTATTCATCCTCTTACAAAACGCTTTGTTTTTCATTTAGTTGACTTTCATACAAAATATAAACTTTGTATGATCCGCTTAAGAATTCCTTTTTTCATTTTAAGAACATTGTCTTGAAACTATTATATTATTTTTGCAGATTTTTGGTATTTCTTTCCTAAGAAAATGTGCCGAAGGTGCATTTATTCTTGATCTTAAGGGGATCCTTAAAACTAATGTAAGCGAAATGTGAGGAAGTTGATGAAACATGTGTAAGATTATCTTTACTCAGATTGCCTTGTTTAGATAATTCAATACAACTAATGTCGTATTTGACTTTCATCGTAAACAATTTTCATCTGATAAGAAATTCTACAAAGAACCTTTTACGATTTATTCCACGAGCCAAAGTAAAGAATCCTTAAATCTAACGGACAAGAAAAGAAAGAAAGCTGTTTTGATCACACATGTGTAAGAGTCTATTGACTCATATTACTATGTTTAGAGAATTCAATATATCTATTCCTGTGTTTGATTGGTATTGTACACAGGCCAACAGGCAACACTCAACTGACTGGAGATTCTACAAACCGAATCTTTAACACAAATGTGCCTTCAATTCAACTTAAAATCCTAAAAACTAACGGAGGAGCAAGATTCAAAGTTATATTGATCGGACATGTGTGAGATTCCTCGACTCAGATAACTATGTTAAGAGAATTCAATATTTAATCTTTTGACTGACATCGTCATCAAACCAACAAACAATAACCAACTGAGATTCTACGGTCGCCATATTGGATATTAAAATTGTTCACAAACTTTAGAGGCTACAGAAACGCTGATTGCTGATAACGGTTTCCACACACTGATTGATTCGACTTCATCGATCACGCCGTCCTTCCTAATCTGAAAACTCTCAATTCGTCCTTCAAGAAGCATCTGCTGGCCGTCAGACGGCATGAGACTGTTAATTTCAGTGTGTTGCTCTGTAACTGAGTTGTCCTCATTGATTGATGTGTCTAAATCGACCACTCAGTCTCTTCTTAAACCATCATCTGACAATACTCAATCTTAGTTAGCCAGCGGCTGTTGGTAGTCAACAGAGGAAGGGCGGGAGAGACAGAGAGATAGAGGGTTAAAAAGTGTGAGGAAGTTGAGAGAGAGAGCGAGAGAGAGAGAGAGAGAGAGAGAGAGATAGAGAGAGAGAGCGAGAGAGAGAGAGAGCGAGAGAGAGAGAGAGAGAGAGAGAGAGAGAGAGAGAGAGAGAGAGAGAGAGAGAGAGAGAGAGAGAGAGAGAGAGAGAGAGAGAGAGAGAGAGAGAGCGAGAGTGAGGATAGACATGGACAGATATGCAGAGAGAGGCAGACACAAAAAGGGAGAGAGATAGAATGGGAGAGAGGATGGGAGAGCCAGAGAAAGACACAGAGAGAGAATGACAACGTGAGGAAGATGAGAGAGAGAAAAACAAAAAAAACGGACAGGTGACAGAGAGAGGAGCGACATGGACAGATATACAGAGAGAGGCAGACAAAAATGGGAGAGAGATAGAGTGAGAGAGAGGATGAGAGAGGGTTATTAAGAAAAACACAGAGAGAGGGAGACACAGGAAGAGATAAAAAAGTAACCAGCCGTCAGCGATACGGCTGAATACCACAGCAGGATGTCAGGGGATAGGTTGTAGCATAACGCGGAGACATACGCTGATGTAGCAGGATGAGCTGAAGGATGAAATAAGGAGAGAGCGCGAGAGTGCGAGAGAAAGGGGGAATGAAAAGGGTGCGGAGAGAAGAAATAGAGAGGGAAATGATGGGGAGAATGAGAGAGATATAGGGACAGATTTAGAGGGAAAATGAAAGACATGGAGTGACAGGGAACACGAGAGAATGGAATAGGAAGGAACAGGGTGCAGGTGTAATATAGTAGCTTTTCACTCTAGCCAAATTTTCCCCCGAAAAAAGTGCTATATATCATCCTTTCCCCCCGGAAAAAGCACTATATAGCGTTTTTTCCCCAGGGGGAAAGATGGCTCCATAGTACTTGTCCCGCTTTGTAGCCGTTTTTCCTCCCTAACACACCAAAGGGGGGAAAAACGGCTATATAGCAGAATTTCCCCTATATTGTTTTAAACAATGTTCCAAAGCTGAAAGAGCATAGTATAACATAGAAGAGCATAGAACATAGAAGAGCATAGAACATAGACGAGCATATTATAACATAGAAGAGCATAGTATAACATAGAAGAACATAGAAGAGCATAGTATAACATAGAAGAGCATAGTATAACATAGAAGAGCATAGAACATAGAAGAGCATAGAACATAGAAGAGCATAGTATAACATAGAAGAGCATAGTATAACATAGACGAGCATAGTATAACATAGAAGAGCATAGTATAACATAGAAGAGCATAGAACATAGAAGAGCATAGAACATAGAAGAGCATAGTATAACATAGAAGAGCATAGTTTAACATAGAAGAGCATAGTATAACATAGAAGAGCATAGAACAACATAGAAGAGCATCGTATCAAGATCAAGAACTTCCCCCTGTATTGTTTTAACCCTAACACTAACCCTAACCCTCGCCTTCCAACAATTCAATGCGCTTTTGGCATGCACCTTATGCATGGATATAGCGCTTTATAAATGCCCATAATTATTATTCAGTCTAATCCTTACTAACCCTATCCTTAGTCTAACCCAAACCTTAGCCTAACGCTAACTCTAACCCTTACCCAAACTAACCATAGTTTGACTAGTGTTAGAGTTTGGGTTTCAGTTGTGTTAGGGTTCGAGTTGGGGTTAGAGTTTGGTTAGGGTTAGTGAGGGTTGGAGTGAGACCAGGTTTAGTATTGGGAACCCCTGGTTCGTGATGGCGAAATGCTTTCTTTACAGATGATTTAAGCACACGTTATTAAAGTGTTTATAAGGTTTGAAGGTTTCATTCATATGAAATTAACTCTGCGTGCCAGACCAAATATATTTATAATATCTATCTGTAATACATATATAATTGTAAATGTAATATATATTTTAATATAATAATTTAATATATTTTTAATATATAATTTACTTTCAAATTATAAACTGTACATTGATCATGATAGACCCAATGCCTTATGTTAGTTTTGTTCACTACATCAATTCCACCGCAATCTAACACGTAAAGTATGTTTACATCTATTACAAAAGACATATTGGTGGGGGAAAATTGGCTATAAAGCGGAAAATCTGCTATGTAGCCGTTTTTCCCCGGGGAAAAAAACGCTATATAGTGCATTTTCCGGGGGCGAAGGGTGCTATATAGCCCTTTTCCGGGGGGAAATTTAGCTGTGGGGAAAAAGCTACTATATTACACAGATTCTATTATCAGGGAACTAATAACTATTATAGGTAAAGAGATTCGCTTGTGGTTTAACTTGAAAAAATCCTAAATCTAATAAGTTTTTTGCAAACTTATGATTTTGCTGTTTAGAACTATTTGACAACGGAGTTACTGGTTACATATACAAGAAAATGACCAATAACTCGCTATATGTACACATTTACAGAAGCGAAAAGTATAAAAGGACGAAATATATCACTTGAAAATTGTAAAAAAACAGTGTTACTCATTTAACATGTAATACACAGAGAGATGAACAAGCAAAACTGTGTTGTAAAAGGATTTTTTCTTACTGTCTTAGCAGCAAGGTATTGGTATAGACCCTGAAAGTACAAGCTCTCAAGGGTAGGACATGCACGTTTGCAATTGAACAATAAAAATACTCATTAACTTAAAGGGGCAGTAGCACGTTTTTAGGGGGAATATAAGGTGATGAAAGGAAAATGAAAATTAATGGTTTCAATTGAAAGACAATGTATTTAAACTAAGTGAAGCAGTAATAATTCAAATATATGATGTCAAGTTAAGCCATGCGATTCCTTTTCCTTACAGAAAATGAATAAAAGGTGTTCACACAAAATGGCCGCCAATGGATTTTATGTGAATCTTCATACTTTGTCCTCTGACTATGGATGATTGGCTTGTGTAATGAGATTTTTGACACTGTCAATATAATACATTTAGCATTCACTTACAATTATCAGTGAGAAATTCAAAATATAAAATTATCAAAAAACGTGCTACTGCTCCTTTAAACAACGTTATTTTGTGAAGTTGAGATCATTTTCTTAACCATTTAGTTTCCTTTTCTGTCAGTGTATGCGTCTAAATCCGTGACAGTGGCGCCTATGTCAGAACGTTTATGACAAAAATATGACAATAATATGCCAAAATAACATACGTACTGTAATCAAAGGAAATAAGTAAGCTATAAACAATGCATGATGCATTTCAAATAGCATTTCTGTCGACTTACGTGAAGTTGATGGCAAAGATGATGTACAATTACTGCTCAATATCGTGCAGATGTTGCATCAATAACAAAACCCGAAAAATCATCTTCTATTCTTAAAGGATTTATTCATAATTGTACAACTGTAAACATTTTTTTCTATAATTTATCCCTATTTGCGATGACCTCACTATTTTATCATTTTATCCATTTCAAGATTCTACTTTCCAATTCTTGTATTTTGGTTTTCACAGGTTCAAAAAGCGAAACATATAATAATATTTGTGGGTTTAAATAATATGATTTTAGATTTCAGAAAGATTTGGAAAACCTTTCATGTTGGCTCAGAATTGTTATTGATACTAAGTGCAGTTGGAGTTGGAATCAATATAGTTCCTGTCAGTGAGTTAGTTCCTCGGGTTTTCACTAGACTGGTAAAGTATGAGAGCACAAGTATCTGTGTAAATCACTGTTTCCATTCAATAAAGTTCACCTTCATTGGATATACTTTTGGGTAATATGTTCAAACTTACCAAATATCTGACGAGTCAATAACAACATTTGAAACCTTAGCATATATATAGCAATTGAATGGAAACATAAATGCACAACATAATCACTTCTGTGACAATTGAATGATTATTTTCAACAGATTTAATGCTTGTCGTGTTTTCTCAATTACTAAATCATATGTTATCATATGTTTTAAGAAAATACAAACTATCAACAAACTAATCTATTTATTGACAACGAAACATATTCATAAATTACATACATGATCATAGAATTAATAAGACATAATGTTATAAAATTAAATACACTTGGTGGCACTCAAAAGTAATCATGTAATTGAGAAAGAAGCGAGAAAACGGCCACGCTGACTAATATATCATTGTATTGTACTTGGATGATTATATACCGTTAATCAACTCTTCAAAGCATACCAGTGAAGTATGGTTATCCTCCCTACTCACTTTATCGTGAGTGGTTGTTTAGCAACAGTCAAATATCTTATGGTTTCTTGTAAGACAAAGGTGTTTTAACTGCTTTTTAAACTTTAAGTAGCGTTTATGTCAAACTGCAAAAACGTATCATTACTCTCCCGCTGAATATCCCTGTTCGATAGATCCACAAAGTAAATACACATTGTGCGTGCTGACCAAATGATTGTGACGTCATAATAACGCCATTATCGTTAAGCATGACGTCACAATGCTTACGCGGCGTTCAAGGTGGTATTGTTGGAAAAATTCTTCTTTTTTTTTGCCAAAACTGCCCAAAATTTGCATATTTTCAATACATTTCGAAACCTGCTATAGCTTACGTCACTCTCAGCAATGAGTATGACAATAAACCCACAACGCTGTTTTCACCTGAATTTGCAGTTGCACGTGCGTTGCCACAGCAATTCTGCAATTGACAGCAGAAGTTATGATTGAACTCGCAAGAATAGTAGTTTGTAACACACGTTTATGTCTGTAAACTTAACGGAAATCACGTTCCTTTTTAACTATTTTATTAATTTTTTAATCATATGAGTTATGAATAGTAGATGACATCAGACATAAAATTATTGTACATTAAACAACGTATTTTACAGATATACAGATACAGTTTATTTTAACGGATGGTACTGAGATTACAGATAATTTACATAATATAGCTTGCATCAGAAACGTACATTCCAACTTTAAAATAATGTCGAGGCGTGAAAATGACACGTCTTTCTCTCCTGTAAATTGATATATTTTTGTGGATTTTAAAACAATTGTCTGAAACAAAACTTGGGAAAAACCATTGTGAATGAATATTTAGAATAAATATATCTAGTTAGTTCCAAATAAAGGAATAATCGACAAAAAGCATTTTATTTCTTTTTCCGTGAGTACTATAGTTATAATATATCTCTCAGTCAATACCAAACCACTCTTTCCATAAAAACGTTATTACAGGGACGACGTTTAGTATTCTCTATATACACAAATGCAAGTTGATTGCAGTGATCAATTGTTTACAGTATATACAATTAATAGTCACTTGTCAAGTGTAAATGGTGACACTACGGCCAACGAACAAAATGCACAATTATAGTTGAAATTGGAATCTCCAAATTAAAAAATACTTGGTACCTGTCAAAATAAGATAGGTGTCAATTGCAACTAAATACTACAACATCATTTCAGCTCACGATACAGCATGGATCTAATGTCTGCAACATATACATACAACTGCTTAACAATGGGGTGTTTCATTACTCTTAATCTTAGTGCAAATAACATGTTTTATCATGTTCCACGCAAAGTAAACCAAGCCTCAATATTGCTCTCTCAACTCCCATAATGAGATTTTTTGAGAAAAAAAACGTAAGCTATGTCATTAAGATGATATTTTGACAGAAAGTTTGTAAAAATGTTGTTGTTTGAAAAATATTGCCGAAAAATAAAAGCCAGCTAGAAAATAAAATCCATTTTGGCCTGGGAAATCCCAAACGTGTTTCCGGTATGTCCAATAACTGTCTTTTATATATGTAATGTCTATTTGACACATTCCCAGATTGATGCACAATGTTACTGACCAATTAATAATCTCACTAAGTGATAACATGAGGATACATGAACACTTTATATTACATTGTTGTTTAGCAGTTGTATGTTGATGCATGAAAGAGCTTCGTTTTAGTAAAGAAGTCAGTAACATACGAAACTGAAATCGTAACGTAGAACGTAACAAACCCCACCTTCTTCCGAAAAGATATCCCTCTAGTCAAAGCCAGTAGGAATGCTTATATCTTACACTTTCACATACATCCCCTCCACAAAGTGACTCGTCCTCGAGTGAAGCCATATGAAGTTATCAAGCTCCTCGACGTACTCAGGGTGTTGTGAACACTAGTCAGTTGCCCCGGGCCCCACGTTGGACGCCAAATGTAACAGAATTGATTATGAGGTTTCCTCGATCGGGATTCGACCCTAGGATCTCCGGGCTGAGAGTCCTGCACCCTACCTGTTTGGCCAAAGAGATATCCCTCTAGCCAAAGCCAGTAGGAATGCTTATATCTCACCCTGTCACATACACGCCCTCCACATAGTGATCCTCTAGTCAAGCCATTTGGAGTTATCAGCACCTCGGTTCAACGTACTCAGGGTCTAGTGAAAACTAGGGAGTTGCCTCGGGCCCCACGTTGGGCGCTAAATATAACAGAAGTGATTTTGAGACCACCTTCACCGGGATTCGAACCCGAGACCTCCGGGTTGAGAGTCCTGCACTCTACCTGTTCGGCCAAAGCGATATCCATCTAGCCAAAGCCAGTAGGAATGCTTATATCCCTGTCACACAAATATTGATAAATTGTTTCCGTGTTATAGGCTAAACATATAAATTGTAAAGCAGGTTTTCAATTCACATAAAAAATTAGCTTGGTGTACAGGTCCTTATATAGTCCATACAAAGAGCCATAAAACGGAAATAACCCTAGAATATGTTGCAGTCTCAATAAATTCAGATCTATATTGGCTTACTCCGTAAGCGTATAGATCTAGCCGTCAGATTTACCGCTGACGTCATCAAAATCCAGCCAATCAGCGAGTAGGTTGCTGGCCTACGGGGAGAACTCGCTGATTGGCTGGATTTGAATGACGTCATAGGTCAGTCTCATCATGACCGCTCGATTAAGGGTGGTGATATCTATACGCAAACGTGAAACAATATTCAATCGTTATTTATTGAAATTGGTATAAGTTTCTACTGTATTCTAGGGTAACTATTTCAAGTGTGAAGATATGTTTTAATAAACTCACGGGCAAAAGAAAGGTTTCACCTTAGTTGATTTCATCATATACAAAATTTTCAATTACAAATATTTTAATTTTTAGACGTCGTACGCTAAAACAGAACAGTGCAAGCCTTTAGTTATCAATCAAAGAATACTTCTAGACGTGTTTGATTTTTTTTCGAAAATTGAAATTTTTAATTTTTTTTTTTTTGAAAATTAATTTGAATAGACAACAAATGGCCATCGATATATAAGCTATATTTTACTAAAAAATCACAAAACAAACCTTGTTTTCCACTCATTTACACCCTTTTTAACATGGTAGGGGTCATGTTGGTGTAAATTTCCTTTTTTACCCCGGTCTTCTTTAAACAAAGATATCTTAACAATAAAATTAATCAATCAACGATCAATTCATATGAAATATTGTAGATATGATTAATGTTGATGATTCCATAATCAAATGCGTCATATATATTTCAGATCGTTGTAAAATCGAAACCAACTGAGGTGAAACCTTTCTTTTGTCCGTGAGTTTACTTTCAAATCACTTTCTGGTGTATATGACGATCAAACATAAAAGCAAGTAAAAGGGGTAAGATGTGTCCAGATTGGCTGTAAAGTTATGGGAGAATACACGGCTGGGGTGTTTTGATAATTACAACATATTCAACATCTGAAAACCCATATATATCCAGCTTATCTCTCGTCAGTACATTGGGGAATTCCCTGTAAAACTGCCCATCTAGGTGGAGCTGAAACAAAAGATTTATTGAATGTATTACGGTAGTGTAATATTTATATAAAACGTAAACTGCAGTGTCAGATTTATACGACTATATCAAATAAACGTAAAATTAATGATATTATGACTATATCTAGCTGAAAAAAATATTACTGCAGTGTAATATTTATACGACAATATTCAATAAACGTAAACTTTAATATATGATGACTATTTCTAGCCGAAACAAAGATTTAATTAATTTATTACTGCAGTGTAATATTTATACCATTCTTTCCCCACAGAGGCAGAATAAGTCATGTTGATTTAGCATGACTTGATCTGCCTCTGTTGGGAGAGAATGTATTTATACAGCAATTTTAACAAATATAGAATTCAATATATAATGACTCGATGAGGCTGAAAGTAATGATTTATTGAATCTAATTCGGCAGAATAATTTTAATACGGAAATAAGAAACAAAAGTAAAATTCAAGATATGATATCCAGAAGTAGCTGACACATAGATTGATTTTTTTAACTGAAGTAACATTGATTTGGCAATATTAAACAAGAGTAGATTTCAAGAATCAATGCCCATGTGTAGCCGAAACAAAAGAGTTATTGAATCTTTTACGGCAATGTATTATTTTATGGCAATATTACTCAAAAATTAACTTAAACATATAATAACTGGGTCTAGCTGAAACAAAAGATTTCATTGATTTATAAGTGCAGTTTCATAATCATACGGCAACATTATAAACAGGAGCCATCAGGTCCGATTGAAGTTGAATGATCACCTTTATCACATATTTGATATACTGATTGTGTGAATAACAAGGCATTTTTAGATTCCTTTGCCATGGAAACCGGAAAAATTCCGGAAAGTTGAACATCCAAAAGGCCCACCTACATGCGATGATAAGTCAACATACCAAGTTTCGTTAAGCTAGGCCAAACCGTTATCGACTCCTGCTCCTGAAACACATTTCTAAGATGCGCGTCCTTGGAAACGCAAAAATAATTCCAGAAGTTGAATACCCCAAAAGGCAGAACTACATGCGATGATTAGTCAATATACCAAGTTTCAATGAGCTCGCTGTAACGGTTTTTAAACTCTGCTCTGGAAACAATGTGATCACAGACAGACAGACAGACACCAATGAGTTCCTTACTTGATTTATGACAATTATTCTCGCAACAGCTATTAAACATATAATTCGTCACCTGTAATAATTATATAAATGACATCCTTATACAAATCTTAATTATGAAGTAAGATCCAGGCTCTTATAAAATGTCTTGAATTAATTATATGCTGGAAAAATGTGACAGCAATGAGTTCCTTACTTGATTTTTGACAATTATTCTCGTAACAGCTATTAAACATATAATTCGTCACCCACATTAAATATATAAATGACATGCACATTATCTTAATTATGGCAGTAAGATCCAGCCTCTTATACAAATAAGTTCTTTACTTAATTTATTACAATTTTCTCGCAACAGCGTTTAAACATGTTATTCGTCACCAGTATTAATTATATAAATGGCATGCACATACAGATCTTAATTATGCAGTAGGATCCAGCCTCTCATACAAATAGCTGAGATGACTCACGTGCTTGAAAATATTAC
This sequence comes from Steromphala cineraria, assembly GCA_916613615.1. NCBI lineage: Eukaryota > Metazoa > Mollusca > Gastropoda > Trochida > Trochidae > Steromphala > Steromphala cineraria. Next base: position 50,427,179 of record OU744723.1, read on the forward strand.
AGCAATGAGTTCCTTACTTGATTTATGACAATTATTCTCGCAACAGCGTTTAAACATAATTCGTCACCCGTAATAATTATACAAATGACATGCACATACCGATCTTAATTATGCAGTAGTATCCAGCCTCTTATACAAATAAGTTCCTTACTTGATTTATGACAATTTTCTCGCAACAGCTATTAAACATGTAATTCTTCACCTGTAATAATTATATTTATTAACTACGGGGGCAGTCATATCGTGGTTTATATTTTTCATATGTTGCCCTAGGGCAAATATCCCTTTTTCATTGTCACGTCACGTTATAAACAATGCTTTGACGTCATGGTTCCCCTATGACATCACAATCTATACGACCGGTGGCAGCTAGTCCGCCTATGCTGAGAAGTAGGTTTTGAGCCTTTTCTTTTCTTTTGAGACAACAGTAATAAACAGAATATTATATTCGTGCCCATGACATACTATGTTAACGACACTCGTGCCTTAACATAGTATGTGATTGACACAAATATAACATCCTCTATAAATGACATGCACATGATCTTAAAGAGACACTGAGTATGTTGATAGGATCACATACGTCAAATTTTGAAATCGATATTATTACATCGGGAACCATTAACTGTTACTGAAAATAACACGTAAAATGTCAATCAGTACATAACAGCGAAAATACGGCCATTCAAAGTCAGGATTTTGATCGAAAACCGGACAATGTGGCTCGAGTGGCGCGCGCAAATTCGCCAAACGTAATTTTGAAACCTTGTCATAAGCTGACAGGAAGATATATTCGATTCGATAGTGTTTATTAGGTACTGTAGCTAATAGATAGATTAATTGGATGCATAATTTCGAATATTAATCGTATTTGAGATGTTTTCTTGATTTTTCCATAAAATCAAGCATTTTAGAGATATTATTCATAAATGGATATATTTGCAAGTCCAGTGATGAGATATGAACTCCAATCAGCATATTAGATATTTTGTAGCTTATCAAAACCAAATAAAATTTTAAGAAAGGTACTCTGTGTCACTTTAATTATGCAGTAGGACACAAGCTGTCATACCTTGATGACGCTGTTGGTAAAGATGTAGTTGAATGTAAGACTTGAAGGAACCACCGAGGAAAGGAGGTTGTCACATCGTATATTGTTGGATTCGTCATAAACTTCACAGTAGAGCGGACTCAGCTGGAAAAAGATACCCAGGTGAGCAGTGCCCTGGGTTGTGCTCTCCAGACAGATGCCGACTCTGTGGTCAAAAGATGAGAAAGATATTTGATGGAATTCGTCCTGCTGAGAGAGATCTCTCTCTCTTTTATACACTCAGGGGCGACAGAAAGAAAGACAGAAAGAATGAAAGAAGGAAAGAAAGAAAGAAAGAAAGACAGACAGGCAGGCAGGCAGACAGACAGACAGACTTAATCAGTGTATAAGGCTCAGTGGCCCAAAGTAAAGTGGTCAGGGGCAAACGACAGACAGACAGACAGACAAACACACAGACAGACAGACATGTTTATTCGGTATATAAGACTCAGTGGCCCAAAGTAAAGTTGTCAGGGGCAAACGACAGACAGACAGACAGACAGACAGACATGTTTATTCGGTATATAAGACTCAGTGGCCCAAAGTAGAGTTGTCAGGGGCAAAGAAACGATACCAGCGTTTCAATGTTATTGTTGGTCATAATCTTTAAATTTGATTCATAAATTTGATTTAATATAAAAAAAACATGATAGAAATTAATTTTGCTATCCTATCTCGTATAGTTAAGGAGAATATTAAACGGCGTTTTTTGAAAGGCGTGTTTTCAAAAGCGTTAACAGATATAGCTTTAAAATTAAAAACTAAGTCCAGTTGGCTTTTGAAGACATGAAATAACCCTGTTTCAGTCGAAATTATCACTCGTAGTTTTAACCTATCATGCCTTTATATGGCATCCTTTCTTTTGCCCATGGGTGTAAAAACACGATTTCATCCATAGTCAGAATGTTTACATGTCATAGTTACCTGGCTTCTTTTAAGAATTGGAGAAATGCACTGGGTATACATGTAGGTTACCTCCCTTGACATGATTTTCACAAAGGGAGATAACTGTTGTTACTTCCGGGGATGGTTGATGGTTGGCTAGTTTGATGTTTAACCAGGATGTTATAAGGTGGGTTTAATAAGATTGGCCATGTGGTTGGCTGATGCATTAATGTTACTATTTATAATTTAATTGACTTATTTAACCAAAACATAAAATGAAGGATGTATATATTAAAATATGTATATGATACCAACTTCAGGAGTAGGTTTTGGGAGGCAAACTTGTCATCAACTAGTCAGAGCAGTTATAATAATATACTATCAGCAGCGTATTTAACTATTTCAACTTTAATTTAGCCATCAGGTTTTAAGGGGCAGTAGCATGTTTTAGGGGGATTATAAGGTGATGTCAGGAAAATGAAAAATAAAAGGTTCCAATTGAAAGACAATGTATTCAAACTGAATGAAGCAGCAATAAATCCAATATAAAATGTAAAGTTCTCCCATTCCTTTTTCTTACACAAATGAATTAAATGTGTTCACACAAAAATGGACTTTATGTGAATCGTTATATTTCTTTATATGATTGGTTTGTGTAATGAGATTTATGACACTATATCTATACATTTAGTATTAACGTATAATCATAAGTGAAACATTTATAATATCAAATTTCCAAAAAACGTGCTAGATGTTGAACTGTACTGTATCTTCGTTGCCAAAATTATTACGCTACTACTTTGCTTGTTAAACATCAAACCACTCACTCGTTTCCTGAAATGTGATATCCAACGAGACATCGTAAGGTATTCTATATAAATCCTACAGGTACATGAAATCATAAAATAAATATAATTATCATATTAAGATGTTTTTTTGGAATACTTACAGTTCATTTGGGACATACATCGATCCATGGCCAACAATAATCATCCCAGCTTCAAGTTCAAAGTCCAGGGGTATTTTATTGGAGACACCACCCTTAAATGAAGAAAAAGTCGTATCTGTTATGTGTAATAAATCATGTTATTACTCTGCCGTTGAAGATAGCGCTGTTGAATAAATCTACCATGTTAATACACATATGTGTCATAACGTCGCGCGCTGACCGAATTACATGACGTGATACCGACGTTAATCGTTTAGTATGACGTCACAATGTCAGCGGGCCGGCCGCCATGGTCATTTTAGATGTATTTGAGCTAGTAATAAATAAAATACTAAACTTTGTCCCGTTATAACGTTTCTATGAAACTCGTGAATGGTATCGTTATTTAACGCGCCTTCGCTCGTTCAATACCAAACCATTCACTCGTTTCATAAAAATGTTATCAAACGGGACGTCGTTTAGTATTCTCTATATCATCAATGGTCAACGTCATTTCATCATCATCGTAAACATCGTGTTTGCATCATCGTAGTTGTCGTTATCATCACCAACGTCATCATCGTAATCGCAATTGTCCTCATCATCATCATCACCGTTGTCATCATCATCATAATCATTAGAAGCAGCAACAAAAGTATTATCGTCATCAGCGTTCTTTTTCTTATTTTATCCACTTCAAGTACATTTTGAGAAAACTTTAGCGCAGGACCAGTTGAATAGTGTTGAAGCGATCAGACAGGCAATCCAACTAAAATTTTATACTCTTAAAAACACGGAGTGATTCTAGATCTGTTGTTTGTTGAAATTTAGAATCAAAATTGGTTCACCTTTAAAGGGGCAGGGGCAGTAGCACGTTTTTTGAAAATGTTTTTTTTTCAATAAGTCACTGACAATTGTACGTTAATGCTAAATGTATTATTTTGATAGTGTCAAAAATCTCATTACACAAACCAATTACCTATAGTCAGAGAACAAATTATAAAGATTCATATAAAGTCTATTCGCGGCCATTTTTGTGTGAACTCCTTCAATTCATATTGTGTAAGAAAAAGGAATCGCATGGCTGAACTTTACATTATATATTCGATTTTTACTGCTAAGTTTCATTTAAATACATTGTCTTTCAATTGGAACCATTTATTTTCAGTTTCCCGACTTTACCTTATATGCCGCATAAAAACCTGCTACTGTCCCTTTAAGACATGTAGTAGCTTCCACACAAAGTTCCAAACATATCATTATATTGTTTATGGTACTGTTCATAACACTGTGACAAAAGCGTGCTGGAACTGTCACAGAAATAGTCGTTTCTCAAAGTATTTAATGTATCAAGAATATATTGAATAATCACATTGTTAACATACTCAGTCCTATACATTATACAGAAACTGAAAACTGAATCCTCGTCGGTAAATATGTCACAAAATCTCTGTTTCCCCAAGTGTTGTCAGGTAACAGTTAGCACGTTTTTAGGGGGAATATAAGGTGATGTCAGGAAAATGAAAATTGAAAGTTTAAATTGAAAGACAATGTATAAAAACTAAATGAAGCAGTAATAATTCAAAGATATAACGTAAAGATTAGCCATGCCATTCCTTTTCCTTACACAAAATGAATTAAAGGTGTTCACACAAAATGGCCGCCAATGGATTTTAAGTGAATCTTTATACTTAGTCCTCTGACAGGATGACACAATGAGCGCATCCCACACTAACGTAATTCCTGTATTAGCCACTGACACCTCAGAAGATTTATCCAATAAAACACATATTGTTTGATCTAACGTAATTATTCCACTAGTTGTAGAAAACCCAAACCAGAACGAAACTCTGTACATAACAGACAAATTATCCAGTGCAGGGCTACTAAAGAAAAAATCGAAACACTGCCAAGAGCAGCGAAACTTACGCATAAATAGACGACATATCTTCACGAAATAGCTATACGCATCGAAAACTAACGAAACAGCATCTTTCCAGCGACGATCAGCAATGTTGATATGCGACAGTGCAATATGAAATTTTATACTCGATACGCAACACTCTTACTACACAGGCGTGAGTCAAACACTAGTAATAAACTTTAGGATTTAAAATTAAAAAACCATAATCTATTTCATAAATTAACAAGATACCACTTTTCGTGACCACATCAAATAAGTTTCGTGTTCAGCTTCGGATGAGCATACGCGGTAAGAGTGTTGGGTATCTGGTGTTTCATTTCGCGTTGTCGCTTGTTTCCATTTTTCTTTACTAGCACTGCAGTGAAACTGAACCGAATACTTACATTGTTAGCAAGCTGAGTCCTGTATATGATACAGAAGTCATCACTTCGCCAGGTGTTGTCGGGTAGTAGACAGGGGGCGCAGTCTCCCACAGAGGATGCATCCGGTACGTCACATGCCGCGCCACTGGGCGGCTCAGAGCACTGAACTGTGGGTAGGAACATGGTCTAACTTCACACACATTTGACATATCACTTATACGCGCTTAAGGTAGGTACAAACTGTAAGTAGGTAGGTAAAATTAAGGGCGAAGTTTTGGCCAAAAATTATCTACATACGTCCTGCACTACGAGTGATTATTAACAGGCAATAAGCTTCGCCAAATATCAAATTTTCAAAAGGATAGATCTAGATGTGAAATTTTGGTTTTAGACATAACAACCGCTTTGGGGTCTTCACGATGTTCTTTATGTCACATTCAACAAGATAATGAAGGACAGTCTCCGGACAACTATTAAATCAATGATCCGTTATTGCTTGATCAGGAATATCTTTTAATAAACCTATGGTTCTATTAATGCTACTCATAATGCCATTTTCGCTTGACATCAAAGATGTAAATGTCTCCACGACACGAAACTCACGTGCATAGTTTGCCCAGCCTGCTGTTGGTATCCCAGTCCCTGCCTGGGTATCCTGTTGGTAGTTCTGGAGCCTGCAGGTGGTCGTCAAGGAGTTGTATAGGATCACATTACAACCTTGCTGGAACTGACACAAGGATACGCACTCTGCCTGGTACGGGACAACCACCTCTAACAACAACCCGGTACTAAACAACATGTTGTCATGAGGCGTGTTTGGTACAAATACCTTATGGTAACAGTTATCAATACCAATTGCCCTCTGACAGATGGCGAGTATGAAGGTCATGAAACCCACCAGTTGCCACATCCTTGGAATATTTAATTTGTAATGAGCCGTTTCCTGATAAAATGTTGGTGTCTTTCTGGCAGGTTATTATTATCCTTTTAATTGTTTTCGAAACATGTTTGACACAAGCGAGCTAGGCGTCATGTAAAAGATAGTTATCTCTGACACGACCTCATACTATCCTTTTGAAGAGATTCTTTTGGTAGAAATGATCTTGTATCCTCCCTTCGTGTTGCGATTGCCTTATCACATAACAATATGTTATTGAATACTTTTCCTAACTTTTAGCTCCATCGTCAATATGTCAATGGCCACAGTTTATGTTAAGAGAACGATCGCAGGATGATTTTATCCTTACATCTGGTTTCGTCGATTAAAAGATAGTAATCCCTAACCTGACTATCCTTTTGATTGATTTCAAGATATTCAAGAAATGATTTGGTATCTTCCCTCCGATATGTGTTTTTCGATTACCTTATCATATAGGTTATCCCTGATAGAACCTTGTACTATCCTTTTGATTGATTTCAAGAGATTGAAGAAATGATTTGGTATCTTTCCTCCGATATCTGTTTTTCGATTACCTTATGATATACGTTATCCCTGATAGAACCTTGTACTATCCTTTTGATTGATTTCAAGAGATTGAAGAAATGATTTGGTATCTTTCCTCCGATATCTGTTTTTCGATTACCTTATCATATAAGGTATCCCTGATAGAACCTTGTACTATCCTTTTGATTGATTTCAAGAGATTGAAGAAATGATTTGGTATCTTTCCTCCGATATCTGTTTTTCGATTACCTTATCATATACGTTATCCCTGATAGAACCTTGTACTATCCTTTGATTGGTTTCCAGGGATTCAAGAAATGATTTGGTATCTTTCCTCCGATATCTGTTTTTCGATTACCTTATGATATACGTTATCCCTGATAGAACCTTGTACTATCCTTTGATTGGTTTCCAGGGATTCAAGAAATGATTTGGTATCTTTCCTCCGATATCTGTTTTTCGATTACCTTATCATATAAGGTATCCCTGAGAGAACCTTGTACTATCCTTTGATTGGTTTCCAGGGATTCAAGAAATGATTTGGTATCTTTCCTCCGATATCTGTTTTCCGATTACCTTATCATATAGGTTATCCCTGATAGAACCTTGTACTATCCTTTGATTGGTTTCAAGAGATTCAAGAAATGATTTGGTATCTTTCCTCCGATATCTGTTTTTCGATTACCTTATCATATAAGGTATCCCTGAGAGAACCTTGTACTATCCTTTGATTGGTTTCCAGGGATTCAAGAAATGATTTGGTATCTTTCCTCCGATATCTGTTTTCCGATTACCTTATCATATACGTTATCCCTGATAGAACCTTGTACTATCCTTTGATTGGTTTCCAGGGATTCAAGAAATGATTTGGTATCTTTCCTCCGATATCTGTTTTTCGATTACCTTATGATATACGTTATCCCTGATAGAACCTTGTACTATCCTTTGATTGGTTTCCAGGGATTCAAGAAATGATTTGGTATCTTTCCTCCGATATCTGTTTTTCGATTACCTTATCATATAAGGTATCCCTGAGAGAACCTTGTACTATCCTTTGATTGGTTTCCAGGGATTCAAGAAATGATTTGGTATCTTTCCTCCGATATCTGTTTTCCGATTACCTTATCATATAGGTTATCCCTGATAGAACCTTGTACTATCCTTTTGATTGATTTCCAGGGATTCAAGAAATGATTTGGTATCTTTCCTCCGATATCTGTTTTTCGATTACCTTATCATATACGTTATCCCTGATAGAACCTTGTACTATCCTTTGATTGGTTTCCAGGGATTCAAGAAATGATTTGGTATCTTTCCTCCGATATCTGTTTTTCGATTACCTTATGATATACGTTATCCCTGATAGAACCTTGTACTATCCTTTGATTGGTTTCCAGGGATTCAAGAAATGATTTGGTATCTTTCCTCCGATATCTGTTTTTCGATTACCTTATCATATAAGGTATCCCTGAGAGAACCTTGTACTATCCTTTGATTGGTTTCCAGGGATTCAAGAAATGATTTGGTATCTTTCCTCCGATATCTGTTTTCCGATTACCTTATCATATAGGTTATCCCTGATAGAACCTTGTACTATCCTTTGATTGGTTTCAAGAGATTCAAGAAATGATTTGGTATCTTTCCTCCGATATCTGTTTTTCGATTACCTTATCATATACGTTATCCCTGATAGAACCTTGTACTATCCTTTGATTGGTTTCCAGGGATTCAAGAAATGATTTGGTATCTTTCCTCCGATATCTGTTTTCCGATTACCTTATCATATAAGGTATCCCTGAGAGAACCTTGTACTATCCTTTTGATTGATTTCCAGGGATTCAAGAAATGATTTGGTATCTTTCCTCCGATATCTGTTTTCCGATTACCTTATCATATAAGGTATCCCTGAGAGAACCTTGTACTATCCTTTTGATTGATTTCCAGGGATTCAAGAAATGATTTGGTATCTTCCCTCCGATATCTGTTTTCCGATTACCTTATCATATACGTTATCCCTGATAGAACCTTGTACTATCCTTTTGATTGATTTCAAGAGATTGAAGAAATGATTTGGTATCTTTCCTCCGATATCTGTTTTTCGATTACCTTATCATATAAGGTATCCCTGATAGAACCTTGTACTATCCTTTTGATTGGTTTCCAGGGATTCAAGAAATGATGTGGTATCTTCCCTCCGATATCTGTTTTTTGATTACCTTATCATATAGGTTATCCCTGATAGAACCTTGTACTATCCTTTGATTGGTTTCCAGGGATTCAAGAAATGATTTGGTATCTTCCCTCCGTGTTCCTATTGCCTTATCATATAACAATATGATATTGAATACGTTCCCTAACTCTTAACTCCATCGTCAATATGTCAATGGCCACAGATAAGAGATTAGTAAACTCCTTCAATATAAGTTCGAACAAACACAATCCAATTTCCTTGACCGCTGATCCAACCAAACAAGATTTACTTGAGTATCCTTGAGATTGAAATTCAATGAAGATTACATCCCTTAATAGAATCGATTTCGTCATACGCAATGTGTCATTCTGATATTGGCTTGAGGGTGTTTCTAAACAGAATAATTAAACGTTTGAAGATTAAAACAAACAGATTGACTTGTTTGGAATGTCGTAGACGCCTTCTTGTTGAAAGGGCTTGGAATCCATTCACAGCTTGTTGATAATAAATATCCAGTAGGAAGTACAAATCCTGATGAGAATCTTCAACCAGTCCTGTTTACATCCATCCTGTATCGTGTTTACAATATTTATTGTTTCCACTTAAAACATTTCCTTTCGCAATCTCTTGAATCACTTATTGAACAGTGAAAATGAAAATCCAGTGACGTTAAACATGAAATGAATGACTGTATGTCTATAATACTTCAAGGCAGTATCACTAAAAGTTGCTACAACAAATGACAAAAGTTAAAGGTAGCAACATCCGATCTCCTTGTAACTCTGGAGAAGTAACATCCGACGTCCTTGTAACTATGAAAACAATACTTTGTTCAAGAAGAACTTGTTTCATAACCAATAATTCTTGTCATTAGCTTAATTGCATTCGTCTTTTTCTGTGTTGTTTTTAATAAGCTTCGAGAAGTTATTGTCATTTTGTATTTACAACATTGTCATTATTAATTGAACACAACCACTCACAATAATTACAGTTTACAGAGAAACAGCAATCGATGTGAAAATGTTCTATACCTAGCTAGACAAGCAGCATGACTATAAAGGGTTCTGCAATATTAATAAAGATAGCTTTCAGTGCGGATTATGGCCGGGAACAATGTGACATTGTTAGTATACAGGTTTCATAATTATTCATTTCCGATGAATTGATCACATGTCCAAAAACGTGAAGAAGATCCGCACAGACACCATATTGGTTTAAAAGAGCCACTCCCTGAGATGTTGGCGGTAACATATGACCAACTTTAAAGGGGCAGTAGCACGTTTTTTGATAATTTTGTATTTTAAAATTTTCACTGATAATTGTAAGTTAATGCTAAATGTATTATTTTGACAGTGTCGGAAATCTCACTTCACAATCATCCGTAGTCAGAGAACAAAGTATGAGGATTCACATAAAATCCATTGGCAGCCATTTTCATGTGAACACCTTTAAGTCGTTTTGTGTAAGAAAAGGAATCGCATGGCTTACCATTACATTATATATTCGATTTATTACTGCTTTCTTTAGTTTAAATACATTGTCTTCAGATTGGAACCATTTATTTTCATTTTCCTGACATCACCTTATATTCCCCCTAAAAACGTGCTACTGCCCCTTTAAGAAGTGTCGTTTGATAGAGAGGATCGAATGTTGCAGGATAGTATGATTCTGTATAGTGACAAAAGGAAGGTTTGATTGTGATCGAAAACCAGACAATGGCGTTCGTCATTAAATTAAGTCAATCGTAATTTTAGAAACTTATGGAAAGCATTTAGAATGACAGTGACGACGTGATATTGATTGATATGTTATATAACCAGAAACTATATGAATTGGACGTATTAATTTACCTTCCACGAATAGAGGTGAATGTTAGTATTTATCGTATATTTGCCATTTTCAGATGAATGTGTTAGGTTTTCTTAATTGAAAAATGTTTTATTGTTTAACGAAATATGCCATTTACGTTCGAATCGAAGCAAAATCCTACAGTCTATATGATGAAAATCACGGAATGACTCTTGACAGGAAATTTATGCAAAAGATATATTAACAAAAAGCGAGTTGATGTATGTTCTTTACTCCTTCGTACAATGAGGAATCAATCATTTCAGTCAAAATTACATTTATCACAGTGCAGGATAAAGTATTGACTTCCATTTTTAATACCAAAAAGGTTTTGAGAGACAGTGAAGGGTAACTCAGTGAAGTTTTCGTTTGTACACTGCCAGATGATCGTTCTGTCGAAACTCGAATTATTTGCCTGAAATTTTGTATTGATTATTCACAGGACCGTTTTTCGGTTTAAAATTTGGGGGGTTAAGTTCTTTGTTCATTAATTAGTATATGATGAACAATTTGTATATAAACATGTCTTAAAGGGGCAGTAGCACGTTTAGGGGAAATATATAAAAGGTGATGTCAGGAAAATAAAAATTAATGGTTCAAATTAAAAGACAATGTACTATAAACTCAATGAAGCAGCAATAATTCAATACATAATGTAAAGTTTAGCCATGCAATTCCTTTTTATTACATAAAATGAATTAAAGGTGTTCACACAAAATGGCCGCCAATGCGTTTTATGTGAATCTTTATACTTTGTCCTCTGACTATGGATGATTGGTTTGTGTAATGAGATTTTTGACAGTGTCAATAGAATACATATAGCATTAACTTACAATTATCAGTGTTATATTTTGAATATGAAATTTATTAAAAAACGTGCTACTGCCACTTTAATATATAGTCAGAGAAAGATTTTATAGTTTCGGGGAAAAGGACGGAGTGGAAGCAGAAAGAGATGGTTGGTTGTGAGCGGGGCTGTGATTTGGGCCCAGGTTATGTAACAAGTTGTATCCTTTTAAGGAGTTTCTTGACTTCTCTTTCTGTTTCTAAAGATTTCAGAACGTTTTAAGATGTGTTCTATATGTTGCTATGTACATACGCTTGTTTGGTATAAATAATTGGTGAGATTTGTCTATATACATCCCTAAAATGTTATATAATGCTTTCCCTAACAATTAACTCTTAACTCCATTCTCGACTTGTCAATATGAAAACGTCCACAGTTTCTGTTAAAAGTGTCATAAACGCCTTCCAAAAAGCAATGCAATTTCCATGAACATATGTTGTATACCTAATGTATGAGTGTATCTATGTCTATATACCGTAACAGAATGCTTTCCCTTACAATTAACTCTTAATTCAATTCTCATTCGTACTTCGTGACTTCAATGACATGGGTCTATATCATCGTTTCACTAAGTACAGAAGAGACGATTCTCTCATATGACAATGGCGTATATGAAAAGGGTTACTCAAACAGAACGGCGTCTATTCATGTCTTAATTAAATTGCAACTGCCATGTTTCCTTTTAGCGACACCTGCTTATGAAGGTAATCGTTATAGGCAATGGCAATGGAACTTTTAGAGCGTAATGATACAAACTTTACAACTGTTAATTATATGCAATAAATTGTAACAATTGCCCAATTGAAAATATTGATACTTATCGAGTATTTGCCTTATTGGTTTTGAAGAAACAAGAACAAAATACACCAAAATGAGTTACCTAATCAAAGACTTATAGTTATAATACATACATTGGTTTTCTTTTATTGTTATTATAAAGCATTGTAATGCCATAATTAACAATTGGCTCACATTCAAGATGTTGCCGTCGAAGCAAAAAAAATCTTGCCAAAAATGGCCAGCCTAAGATGCGTTAATGAATCACCCGATTGCTTACTATCATTTGTGAATTTGAACATATTCAAATTCGTGTTTCCGTTTAATGTCATTTTCGTCACAATGGGAAGCCTTATTTATTAAGAAGCACCGATTTCGCTGAAAAACACCATTTTAGTCTTTGAGTTTTGAGTTACGTTTCGAACATACTGTTACCAAATATATATCTATGCTATTCCCTAAAAAAGTCTGGATGTTGTTTAATCAAATCATTCTTATGAAAATCGTTCATTATTGGTCATAGGTTAACAATCATTTTGTTTATTAACCCTTCAATTAGGCGAACTTTCTTTGTAATTTGCCTTAAGAAGACAGCTAGGAGTCGATTGAACTGAACTTTATTTACACTCAGGCCGCAGGCAGCGGCATATGAGGACACAGAATGATACATATTGTAATAAATAATAAATTAGTTCAAATGGTAATGTACAATCATGAATTTAAATATTTATAAATTTGCAAGTGAAGATATTATAAAAATACTAGTATGGATATGTATGTATGTAAAAATATAACACAGAGGTGATATCTTATGTAAAATTTCTAGCGACACTTTGTGATTTTTTACTTTGAGCTAGCGATTCTAGTCGTAAATTGGTACTGGAACTTAATCTACGTCACATAGTCATGCCCGATTGTCAAATGTTTAATGGAAAACTACATGTAGTAATTAATATCATATTCATAAGCAATGAATTGGGATCTATATTGCTTCACTATTTTTGCGTATAGATCTCAGATTGACCTCTGACCTCTTCAAATCCGGCCAATCAGTGAGTTCGCCACGTAAGCAAGGAACCAAAGAATGGCTGTTTGGCTGGATGTGAATGGTGTCACAGGTCAGTCTGACGTCACGATTAACAGGAAGTGCCTTGCCAAAGGACACGCCATTTGGCCCGGGTCACAAATTCTGGTGTCTCCACCGGGATTCGAACCCGGGCCGTTGACGTAAGAGGCAAGCATGCTAACCACTTCACCACAGTGTCCCATTTAAAGTATTATTGCTGACAACACGGTTGACCATTCTCAATAATTCCTTTATGCTGGTCTAACGAATGAAACCCTTTAGAGCTATTACAAGCACAATTGAAAATGTAATGTTATATTTTAACACGCCAGAAAGCTAAGCTGTAATTTCAAATGCAGCAACTGTAAAGCATACTAATTGAATTCTCTTGTGAATGTTCCCATTAGTTTAAACGTCTCCAGTTTAAGTTTTGTGAAGATATTTAGGTGTCACATTTCTCGTTCATATAATTGCAATTTTCTTTACGTGAAATTCAATTATCAAAATAATTACTTGCACAGCGCATGGAAAGAATACAGCGTTCGTCTAAACGACATTGTAATAATAATTTAAATTTTTGTTCTTCGTTTCTGAATGACAAATAGATCATTTTAACCATTTTCATTTTGTTATGTTTCCATTTTCGTTTGTCTTTTGTGTTACGATAGAAATTAAAAAAGATTATTCTTTATATATACCCTAAATGTTCTTTTTCCACAGACGTTCATGACACATCAACATGTATGTTATATCGTTTCATTTTGAAAAATATAATCACTTCGTTGTTACTCGCAGCGTTATTACGTATCCATGTCAATGTCATATTGCCATTGATATGACGTGTCTCCCCATCACTCTTGTGCTCACATTTTCAAACAAAACCTAAGAATAGGTTTCTATCATTTACATCATAACACTAGTTTTAGTAATGCAGTTTAATGCATATTAACAGAAATAAAATTGCAACACTTCGAATGGTAACTCAGTGCTTTTATCTACTAAACTATGGAAGGCACACAAGCACTTGATGCATGGGCAGTATTCATATACCATATAGAACAAGGCTTTCCAACCGGCATTTTGCTCCCGAAACACAAAAATATAACTAAATTACTACGTATTCTTTTGGTGACAACAGTAACATATCACTTATAACGTGTTTCCAAATGCCTTATCTTTCATTCGACATTGGTCCTATACATATGTCACCTTCATAATTAAAACTAATTAGCGTTTAATTATTTCAGGCGATTCTTACGGCGTCATCGCAAGACGGAAGTGTTCAAAATATTGCCAAAAGGTCGCGACCTCCTCTCCCATTGGCCCAAAAGCAGAAACAAACAAATGGTGACCAGTGAAACAGGAGGTCACGACCTTTTGCTTCTATATATGGGCACTTCCGTCTTGCGATAACGCCGTAGAACTCGCCTGACATAATCAAACGCTAATAAGTTCTAATTAAGAGGGTGACATATGTATAAGATCAATGTCGAATGAAAGATAAGGCATTGGGAAACACGTTACAGGTGATATATATCCGATGTCACCAAAAGAATACGTTGTAATTATGTTTCTATTCCGGTATCAAAATGCCGGTTGGAAAGCCTTATTATATATAAACTGAATACCAAAAGAAACTTTGCACCATTTTGTAATGGTTCTGATTGAAGAATGAAAAACGATAGAAATTTAAAACAAAGTACCCCTTAATAATCAATCATTTGTTTAAACAACCAGCGAATCCAAATTAAAGGTGGGAAACCCAGTTTTGCACTTATTTGATCTGAAGTGGGCAGGGGTCAAAATTTTGGTTGTTCAGACGTTCGTTGAAATGATGTTTTCGCAATAATTTCGTTAAAGTACTAAAATGTGCTACTTAAGTACCAGGTTTGAGCAGCCCGAGTGTTATAAGTTCCAAATCTGCCATGAGTAACCAAAAAGGTCAAACGTCAAAATACGTTTGCTGCCAGCAGGTTCAACTTTACATTTTGTCTGCATCGAAGCTTTTCCATAAATGGGAATGTGTGGACACAAGTCTTACTTGTCATATTGACACATCTTTGAGTCGTACAAATGGTAACTAGCCTTTAGAGCTCAACAATCGCAATTAAATCATGTTATTGCATGCCAATTCTGACGTTATAACTTCGAATGAAATTGCCATGTTTCGATGTTTAGTGACCAATAGCTGTCAACTTAGCAGTCGATGAGCTCTGATTAGATCTGTCCAAGTTCATAAAGTGCACGAGAACATAACAACATGCCGACCTTTGATATTTGCTATCTCTGACGTCACTAAGAGAAAACGTTGGCGGTGGTCTAACGTCACAGATATCGGCTCTCATGCAGTGAAAAAACAACTGTTTTTTGTGTTTCAGGGTGTCAGCAATCCTCACAACATGTCTGTATAGCCGGATCAAGTTACCATTAGAAATGAAGGAACACTACCGATTCTTGTAAAAAGGGCTGTTTTTGATCAATTTTGTAAAATTCAGAGGGGATTTGCGATATTTTTGCTTTACCGTTTACTGCTTTTAAGGTGTTTTTTTCACTTTTGGAGTGACAAACATTCATTATGAACAGTTATCAAACTTTTTCGTCACGTCAATTGGTTTCAGCAGAAACCTCACATGATTATGACATTTTTGCCATTTCTGCAAAAATGCATGATTATTGCTCAATTAAAAGTTTTCAACTTGAAAGTGTGGGTTTCAACTATTTCATTGCCACCTTAAATGAAAATGTAAATATGAGATCGTTTTCGAAATTTCAGTTTTAAAATTGCAAAGTTTCTTTTGGTATTCAGTTTAGTATATGAGCAATATCCATGGCCCAAGTGCTTGTGGGAAGGCACACAGATCTTCAAAGTGTATTTGTCAGTGTGAATCCTGTGTTATTCATTTTACGGTGAAGCATATAGTACGCATGGGGAAAATGCCTAGCACGTGCAAAGCTGAGTTGTCAATTGCATCGCCGTCGGGAAAGAATGACAAGACATGTGCATGGATGAACCCTTTTGGAGTGTTGTCCCATATCCGATGAGTGAGCACCATGAAGTTCGTTGTTTTGTAAGAAAAATGTGGCAAATATATATGGAAAATGTGTCAAAGACAGTTTTGAGTTTGCTAAAGTCATACATGGATTATCCCTTCGGTGCTCGTTGATTATCTTCACGAATACAGTCCACCACATGCATTCTCCTTTACATAAAGTAATAAGCAGGACATCATGTCTCAAGATTCGAACGTTACGCTAACTCCACTAATCTGTACCCTGGGCTCCGAAGCTAGATTCGCTTGCGCGGCTCAACTTGGGATACAGCCAATCAAATAATTTTCTCGCCACCTTCCCGATAAAATTTCAAACGAGAAAATGATTTGATTGGCTATATCCGGGGTCGGGCCGCGCAAGCGAATCTAGCTTCCGAGCCCAGGGTACAGTGGATTATCTCTTCGGTGCTCGTTGATTATTTTCACGAATCAGCTTCACCATATGCATTCTCCGTTACATAAAGCTATATGCAGGAGGCAGAAGCTTAGAGAAGTATCAGCTGATTGTAGCGACCTTGAGACAAAAACAACCTGGTGAACTAGAAATTATGATGGTTAGTCCTTATCGAACTCTTAAGCTGAGAAGAGCGTCGACAATAAAACAAATTCAGGGGAAACAAGAGAAGAAAATTGGAAATTGATCTTAGAATAATCAGACCACAAAAACCTCGGCACTTAAGAAAAATAGAGGACTACAGTTAAAACCCTAGGAGATCAATAATGCCACAAAATCCACAGCACTTAATGATCCATCTTCAACTGTGTCCCGGAAAACATTAAACACGAAACTCTTACAAAGAAAGATTTTATGATGATTAACTATTTTGTCTCTGAAATGATGCATTTAATGTGTGCCATTAAATTCTTCACAATACATACTTTTTTTCAAACACTTGCAAGTGAGCACTTTTCAACGATTAGAGGTTTTGAACTGTATATTCACTATCTATGTTGAAATTTAGAAAAAAGTTGGTCAATACAAGACTATAACGATGGATAAATCCACTTTTTATTTTGTATTACAAAAACAGGCCGTCGTTCATAAAAATTCAATCTCATTGCAATCAAATCATTGACTGGCCCCCCTTTTGCATATTTTGTTGTCACTCATCAACGATCTGACAGAATCCCGTAGAGACCCGTGTCCGCATGCGGTCATGCAGCCCTCGGTAGCTTATTTGCGTGACTAGACACATTGATTTACCATGGAGAACCCCACACACAAAAGCGCATGCACAATATATCATGTAGGTTTTGTGATATGAATTATAACAGAGCATCTTTAGCAGCGTTATCATTATATCGATGCGCCGAAATGGGAGGGTACTGGAATCTGATTGATGCATCAGGATCGGCCCTACAAACTGATTGACTGTCACAGTCGGGGTCATTTCCTGTTCAAAGTTCACCTGGACATGGGTATCTACGGGATTCCGTCAGATCTTAGATGAGAGACCAGTAACAACATAAAATGAAAAAAGGAGCGGATCAATGATTTGATTTCAATGAGATTGTCATTAAAGCTACTCTCTCTTCCCAGTGCTTGTGGTCAAATAGAATAACCAACCTCTAGGATATTAGAAACTGAAAGACATTTTATCACCAATTTCTGGATGCACAGACTCCTGAACTAGCAATCTGAATCCGTGTGATGAAAGTAGCTAGGCACGCATATAAGAATCCCGAGCTTCCTCCATACTATTTCCTTTCAATGTATACATAGGAGGGAAAATACCATGGTAATGCCAAAATTGGGAATCGACCTCGCTTCAGAGAGCTTTAAAGATTGGTTATTAAAGAAAGATCTGTCCCTTTATGTCATTATGAAGTGAATGTTCGATTGACCACAATATCGATATCGTCTGGAAATAACATGGTAAATTCATATGAAAAGGTTCCTTGAAAACATAATCTTCATTTAATACTTTATTAGCATTATGAAAATCTACGTTCATGCGACTGAATGGTTTTCTATAAAAAGAGGGACTTATTTGAGTACTTAAGATAATATTTAAAGAGGTCAGGGGTCATATATGCCAAACTTTTCAAATAATTTCATCTGATTAAAAAGTATCGATTCTTATGAGAAAGTATCAGATTAAAGCTAATCAACGTCGTATAGTGACAACAGGATGGTTTTAAGTTGCGTTTATGGTCGAAAACCGGACAATGACGCGCGTCGGTCGATGAAACTAAATCTTTGAAACTTTGGAATAACAGTTTTGAGTTGAAAATGTTTGATAGGTTATTCAACTAAGATTTATGTAAAGTGGACGTGTCAATTTGTCCGATTATATCTGACTGTTATTAACGTTTAATTGAAAACACGTGTTTATAATATAAATGCTATTTTGGAAATGTATATGTGAGTTTATTGTAATTTATATAACAAATCGTATCATATTCGCTTGTATCACAACCAAACAATACAAGATGAAAATCACGGAGTGGCTCTTAAAGGGGCAGTAGCACGATTTTAAGGGAAATATAAGGTGATGTCAGAAAAATCAAAATAAATGGTTCCAATTGAAAGACAATGTATTTAAACTATATGAAACAGTAACGAATCAATTGCAAGTACATAATATTAAGTACAGCCATGCGATTCCTTTTTCTTACACAAAATGAATTTAAGGTGTTCACACAAAAATTGCCGCCGATGGTCTTTTTGTTAAATTTCATAATTTGTTCTCTGACTATTGATGATTGGTTTGTGTAATGAGATTTTTGACACTATCAAAATAATACATTTAGCATTAACATACAATTATCAGTGAAAAATCAAAAATATTAAATTTTAAAAATAACTGCTTCAAAGTAATAACTAGCTTATATATTGGTCCTGTGACCATGTGAAGGTTTAGCAAGCCAATTGGTAAATATTCAATAGAATAAAACCTTCAATAATTTTTATTTGATGAACATGTACCAATGTATGATATATACACACAAAACTCAAAACATAATACTGATGATCAAATTGTAGATTGTTTGACATTTTTATCTATTCGGTTTAGATTTGAGAAATAATTATAAACTCTACTCAATAGCCTCCCCAAATACAAACGTTGCTGTGAATGAAAGCATAAGATACTTATACCTTTTTGACATCTCATAAATCGCTTCAGATATTTGATATAGAACGAAGATCATAATGTATTGCTATGTATAAATTTCATAGAAGAAAATACATTTAAATTCAAATGTGTTGTATTCTTCGTCGTTATGTTTGAATAAGATATTTAAGATGACTTCAATATGTAAACAATACCAATACTTCATCGCAACATTTTCATATTTGGCACGTGATATGACTTAAATGTTGAATTATTAATACAACAATTGTCCATTTGTCCATGCTTTCTAGAACAATAGTGAATAGTACTTTAAAATATTGCCACTAGAATAGTAGTGAATAGTTTTTTAACATATTCCCACTAGAATAGTAGTTGATAGTGGTTTAAAACATCCCACTAGTCCATGCCTATCCACGAACTAGAATAGTAGTTGATAGTAGTTTAAAACATCCCGCTAGTCCATGCCTACTCAGGAACTAGGATAGTAGTTGATAGTGGTTTAAAACATCCCACTAGTCCATGCCTACCCACGAACTAGGATAGTAGTTGATAGTGGTTTAAAACATCCCGCTAGTCCATGCCTATCCACGAACTAGGATAGTAGTTGATAGTGGTTTAAAACATCCCACTAGTCCATGCCTACCCACGAACTAGGATAGTAGTTGATAGTGGTTTAAAACATCCCGCTAGCCATGCCTACCCACGAACTAGGATAGTAGTTGATAGTGGTTTAAAACATCCCACTAGTCCATGTATACCCAGGAACTAGTATAGTAGTTGATAGTGGTTTAAAACATCCCACTAGTCCATGCCTACCCACGAACTAGGATAGTAGTTGATAGTGGTTTAAAACATCCCACTAGTCCATGCCTACCCATGAACTAGGATGGTAGTTGATATTGGTTTAAAACATCCCGCTAGCCATGCCTACCCACGAACTAGGATAGTAGTTGATAGTGGTTTAAAACATCCTTCTAGTCCATGCCTATCCACGAACTAGGATAGTAGTCTGCACGCTTGTACTGGCGATCAAGCCACGTGTTCTCCCGAGGAAAGTGTTTGAAATATACAACATCGCCACCAGCAAGCCACGCCCCCCACCAGCCAAACGACCCGGATGTTACAATGTTGTGGTCACAATGTGCTAATGTTGCTAAATCTACTTCACGACTTCCTGTCATGAACATCGTGTCGTCAGCCCGCAGGTTTTCTCTGCACCACGTTATGTTGTCAGAACAAATCAGAAAGATTGGGTCTTCATATTTTTTCCGGAAGTAGTTCATTGATCTGTTGAGAAAGCCAAGGTCGGCCACGTTGTAGCCTCGTTCTCGTTCGTAGCGTGACGTCATGTCCCCCCTGCGCACGTGCACCCCGATAGTTATTCGAGTCCAGTTTGCAAGTACAGGCGCCTCTTTGAGCATTTCCTTGATGATGCCGTCTCTAAAGGTAAATTCTTCCCTGATTCGTTCTGAGATATTGCCAAAATATTTCCACGATTGAAAGTAACCAATCAGCGTCCAGTTCCAATCATGTTTAAGGTCCAAGAATTTGGTATCGAATGTTCCAGGATATTTTTCTCTCTTTGTGTTTACTTTTATCCTCATACTTACACTTGGTGGGGATTTAAGTTTAAAGATTCGACGTAATGAATGGGAGCCTTGTAATGTTGATTTGTAACCATGGTAACTACTGATTCCAACTAAAGAGGCGTACTGGAACATTGCGTTTCCAAGGCGACCGCCTCCATGAATCGTCATCCAGTGAGTATCATAGAATATTTGAGTAACATTGACTTCTTCGGGTGAGGCAGTTGAGTTGTAAGAAGGAAGTAGATCGTCCGGACCTTCACCCTCATCATCACTTTCAGGATCTTCATTGTTTTCACTTTGAAGCTGCTGCTCTACGGACTTCCGTGTTGGGATCCTTTCCTTGTAAAACAGATCTCTGAAGACATGCTGTCCATGACGTCTAATGGTCGCAGATGCTGTTCTCCTGGTTCTTCCACTACGTCCGCTCTGGAGAAGAGGAACCCAACTTGTTAGGAAGATGACAGCTGCAAACATCAACAACATGAGGACAGCAGCTGCTCTCCTCCTGCGTCGGGGTAGACGCATGCCCAGTCAACCCTACACAGGTCATGACGTCATCCTACTCAGGGGAGACTACTCTTCCCATTCGATGACTTCCTGTTAGACATGAATTGACTTCATTTTGTTGTTAGGCAGATCGTTGCTAGTCAACTCTTTACAATTCATTCTACTTGTCTATCCATGACATGACTTCATTTTAGGTCAATAAGGGTTTCAACACACAACATAACTTCATTCTCTTATTGGGCAGATACAGGCTCGTCAACTCATTGCACTTCACAGATGGCTGTACATATCAACTACCGTACTCCATTGAAGACATGACTTCGTTTGCAACCCATTTCTGTCAGGACTGTCAACTGCAATAGAAAAGAAATACAAGTGTTAAGGTTTGAAGAAAATTGGAGAGAAAATCTTAATCATCTTATAGGTAAAGAAGTTGAAATGTTTTTTAGGGTTTGTCCTCAAACAAGATATCGTCCATTTTACCACATTTTGTAATCATTCTGGTTAAAACGCGAAACCGATAGAAGTTTACGATAAACTACTTCTTTTTGCTCCACCCTTTCGTTAAACAACTAACCAAACCTTGTTGTAGGGGGAATAGCCAATTTGGAACTTATTTTTATCTTCAGTGAGTAGAGGTAACAATTTGGGCTTTCGAAACGTTGATTGAATTTTTTTTAAAACAACATTTTCTCTGAAGTAAACCCACCTACACATGAACCCTTACACCTCGATATGCATAAATGAAATGTATAAGATTATTACGTCGCAAATGTAACCAATCATAAAGCTTTAAAGGGGCAGTAGCACGTTTTTTGATAATTTCATATTTTAAAATTTTCACTGATAATTGTAAGTTAATGATAAATGTATTATTTTTACAGCGTCGAAAATCTCATTACACAAGCCAATCATCAATAGTCAGAGGACAAAGTATGAAGATTCACCTAAAATCCATTGGAGGTCATTATGTGTGAACACCTTTCATTCATTTTGTGTAAGAAAAAGTAATCGCATGGCTAAACTTTACGTTATATATTTGAATTAGTACTGCTCCATTTAGTTTAAATACATTGTCTTACAATTGGAACCATTTATTTTCATTTACCTGACATCACCTGATATTACCCATAAAAACATGCTACTGCACCTTTAAGACCATTGGTATAACCCTAGCTTTACATGGCAAAATGTTCATTTTGAAACTCTAGACATCAAATATTTACTTCATGTTCAAATATCCCAAGATGACAATGTGACTTGCAGTAAACTATTCTTATCTTGGCATAACTGGTACAATCTTTGCTAAAATTATGCTATGGGTTTGACAATCTTGTTTACACGCAACTGATCTCAATGTGTTTAAATAAAAAGTAAGTTAAAACTAGTAAAAGACTTTCTATAAACGAAAATGTTGTTAATTATGATATTGCAAAACACCAACAGATATGTAGAGAATGTAGTGACATATTATCCTGTGTTTTTATAATATCAAACAAGACCCATTGCAAATGAAAATCAGCCTTAACTTCAATTTCCATGCTATAAATAACCAAGCGGCTAACAGACAGACAGACAGACAGAAAGTTTATCAAAGTCTCCCTTTGTGTATACAGTAACATCATCTCTTTTTACGTATATAGAGAATCTCTCCCAAGTGTCTTCAGATATTAAATATATCAACACAAGTTGATAAAAGTAACAAATATCCGAGGCTTGCCGAAGATATTTTACTTTTATCAACGAGTGTTGATATATTTGATATCAGAATACACCAGGGTGAGATTCTATTTATCATCCAAAATCATTTTTCATCACATAAGCATGAAAAATGTACATCTTTGAACACTGCATAGCCCTAAAACTGCTAAACCAGTGATGTCATAGCATTGTGACGTCATCGTGGTAATGACGTCATAGCATTGTGACATTGTTGTGTTTATGACTTCATTGTGACGTCATTACTGATGATGTAAAACGCTCGTGATGTCATGTATTTTCTAATTACAGGGCATTGTTCAAAATCTACTGTCATAGCGTCTTCCACAAGCGATATCTCCTGTGGAACACAGTTTTGGATGATAAAAACCTATACCTTTCACATATAAAGCCTTACTTCTACAAAACAGCGTCTAAAAGTGACACTGATTATCTGAAAGGCGAGTTCATCCAAACAGCCTAAGCTCATGGTCGCGACGGGATTAGGCTTAAAATCGCTCAACATTTCTTCCGTAGAATGATATATTCAGTGACGGTCTTTACTATACACACTAGGACGTTATTGTATTGTGTAGTATTCATTCGAAAAAAAATAAACAATGCTTATGTCTTCGACTTCTTACTCAAAACCAATCGCTTGAATTCAACTACCGATCTTTTATTCAAATGTGTTACCATTTGTCGCATCTTCATCAGATGAATTTGAAAGTTTAAAAAAGTTTTATTTAACTGATATGCCCAATTCAGTTAATAATAAATGTAAGCTGATACAAAAACCCTTTCCTAACAGTTACCGACTGAAACCTCGGGTTGAAGTTAAATGAAACTCTCGCACGTGAATCGTGAACGCTGAGGCCGTTCATCTAACTTGAACCGAATGTCTAGGTCGGTAACTATTTTACACTAGCTTAACACTACATCAATCTAAATTGAACATGACATAACTTTTAATACTGCAGATAATGCATTTATTTTTTTGTCTTTATATCAAAACGTTTCTTAAATATATTGAAACGGCGAAACCTTTAAATGGGCAGTAGCAAGATTTTTGACAATTTCATATTTTACATTTTTCACTGATAATTCAACGTTAATGCTTAATGTATTATACTAATAGTGTCAAAACTCTCTTTACACAAAGCAATCATCCATGGCCAGAGAACAAATTATAAAGATTCACATAAAGTCCATTGGCAGCCATTTTTTAGTGATCCCCTTTCATTTTTTGTAAATTTTAAATTGACTCGCTATCAATCCAGTATAACATGTCTCTGATTTTAAAACACACTAGGTTTATCTCCTAAATGACCAATATTTAAAGTATAATTCATGGTAATGTTTCTACCCAAGAATGATATATCCTTAATCATTAGGTCATAAAAACCTTACAGGTCACAGGTTCAAATCTATGGCACTACAACATTGGTAAATGCAATTGGTAAAAGTGTCTTTGATTCGAAAAGTTTAAACTTGAATTAGTTTCAAAAATCATAATATCAACCTATAACTATAGTAATAAAGGATGTTCATCATATTTATCTCGGCAAGGGCATTCTAAAAAAACAATATGAGGAGTCCGAAGTATGAGAAATGAATACTCGAACAAAACAAAGGAGCTAGTTTGAGATTGGTAGATAATGATATATGTATCTGTCTGAAGTGTGTATTTGTAGGGTATTATGTACTTGATAGGGGCAAATGTATGTATCAATTTGAATTATTATCAGTTGGTTTTATGTATCAGGTATCATGCATCATCTAATGTGCTAGTAATACATAACGCACAACTGACACATGAATCGAAACTGATACATCTATGCAAAGGGCAAGTTTAGCGTTTGCGCACTGATAATGAAAGTAACCAGTTTTCCCTATGTGCGAACAAAATGAGAAAAGGGTGGCAACGACTTTCTCTCGCTTGGAATCAAATTAATTTTTTGTGTGTCAAACGTATTTTTCCAAAACATCAATAAAGACATATATATCTTCCAAATGTTGTGCTCTCTTAGTAAACACCTCGCAATTTCATTGATTCTTGTAAAATATATGAAATTGAGCATTTAATTCGCTCAACATTGCCTCTCAAATCGTTCTTCGGGTCCATTACCCCTACAAGCCTCCGATTTACGGAGTAAAGGAAAAGGTTTAGGCAGTTAATTAGGAAGAGTAATCCTCCATTTGTCATAGAAGGTTTTGATTTAAATTAAAGTTATGAGGTGTGGTGTTTCTTAGTTTTAAACATGGGCAACTAATACCCCCATTTCACTGTGCACAATGATTCCACGGAAGATTTGGGGAGCAGCAATTCCGTTGTTATGCCGTGTAGCCAAGCAAGTCTTAGCTTCCTTCTATTTCCGTATGCTTCCGTCAGTTAGCGCAGTTAATCTGTAGTCTTTCCTCGTCTTCCGCGGTCTTCCGTGAGCCCAAAATCTTCTGCAAACGTTTGCGGAAAAAAGTCCGTACCCTTCTGTTGTTAATCCGTGAACAATACGTAATATCCGCAAATCTTCCGCTATTTATACCTTTACAAACGCGGATTGTATAGGCGGATTCAAGGGAAAATGCTTTGATCTTTGCCGATTTTGCCGCAGTCATGACGTGATTGATCCGTCACAAAACGCGGTTACCAAAGGTTGTCCGCACTTTATTTACAGTTTTGAAGCAAGTATTCAGCAGTTATTCCGTATGATATGGTTCGCAGTTATTCCGAAGTTATTCCTCGCCAAACGGATTAGTGCCGTCACCTATTGCAGTTATTCCGTGCATTTTCCGTAGCTTCCAAGTGTGCTCCGCAAATTATCCGAATGTTAACCCTTATTATCCGAACTCATTCCTTTGTGTTCCGCAGTTTCTCCTTGTGTTTTTCCGCCTCCTAGCCGTAGTTGTGTCGTAGTTTAACGAATGTGTTCCGTAGGATCCGTGAGCGTTCCGAAAGTATTCCGAAACAATGTGAAATGTATATTTTCCGTAGGATTTGGTCTATTTTCCGCGTGAAAATACCGCAGCTCTTCCGAAGAGGCAATGCCGCGAACGTTCTCGAGTACCGTTTGGGTCCGTAGCTCAGTGAAATGGGGGTATTATATACTAATACTCTACTTAATACACAACTCTCAATCGCATGACCGCCTTGTTGATGTTTGGATTTTTGATTACTAATGTATGAAGGATAATGTTCACACACACAGGTGAAGTAGATAATACAATGTACCTAACGAACATTGCGCAGAAATCTCAGCTATTTTCAGTTTATCGATAGAGTTGCTCAAATAATTTAACTATAATATAATACGTCGAAGGAAAAAGCAACACAATTTCAAACGTCATATTAGTGTGTCTCAAAAGGAAAACAAATAACGCGACTTCATACATGATTCCCGTGTGATTTGTCAAATCTTTTCTTTCACTCTAAAACTACGTCAATCGCTGCTGATATTTACTCCCTAATTACTAAAGGCATTATCAGTGTATGAAATAAATAGATAGTATTATATGGGTAATTTCATATCACATTCTGTATCAGCCCGAGACCCCAATATCAGCCCGAGAGCTTTAGCTCGAGGGCTGATATTGGTCGAGGGCTGATACAGAATGTGATATGAAATTACCCATGTCATGCTATTTTTATCATATATATTTACAAAAAAAACCAACAAAAATAAATGTAACATTTTCAAACTTTAATTCATAACATTAACTGAGTCAGTGAGTGGCTGATGGTATCAATTTTGCTTAACGTGAACTGACACATACCGATAGTCAAAGCTCCTGAGCCTACGCCTATTGCGACTTTTGAGTTAATTTTTCTCTCGGGTTGAATTTCCAAAATAGAAAATTAATTTGTATCAAGCTGACAAATCCAAAAGTGACTGCAGCGTTTTCTTTGCGATGTCGGCCACGTTAAAACGTCAGCTGTACAAAGGGAGACAACTCTAAATTCCTCGCGACTTCGATCTATTTTTTGCGTTTCATTGCCTAGGGTTCCACGTTCAAGTCCCTTGACGACGGGCTGATACAGGTTTTTGCCCTTGACGACGGGCTGATACAGGTTATCTGCCCTGCGGGCTGATACAGGGTGCTTGACGGAGGGTGTATCGTACATTCAAAATCTCTGTATTTATAAGCAAGTATATGATAAGACCCGGTAGCTGGTTACTCTTGGTTACATTTATGGATTTTTTTTCAATTTTTCAATTTTACCATTAAAATCTGCAAAATAACATTTTTGGGCTTCTCAGGCTTGTTTATATACTGGTAATATTCTTTTTCATTACGACCGACTTTTTCACAGCAAGTGACAACAAGCACCCATTTGTCTATGACTCTGATTGATATTATTTCAATCTGCTTGGCGAGCATATTTTTTCGATGAAATACAATAACTTAAAATGTATCAGCCCTTCTAATACACAATTCAATAGTGTTACATTTTGTCGTTTCATAACGTATACAGACAAATAATCTTATAAACCACTGCAACTGTCATCAAACGCCTACTTAATAAGCCTATGATATAATACCAAATCCATAATGTTTGTCTAGCCCATATTTTCAGCGCATCACATACAACAAATAACAAGGTAAAAACAATCTCATATATATATCATTACTGATACGTAACCATTACACCGTGTCTCACCCCTAAAACATGCACATGTCTAACAGTTAAAATGAAAATATGACATTCTCTCTATGTCTACAGCTGCGTACTTTAAATTTGTTCACTTACCTATTCTAGCGCTAATATCATGTAATTTGGAATGTCTTTAAAGGGGCAGTAGCACGTTTTTTGATAATTTTATATTTTGAATTGTTTACTGATAATTGTACACTAACGCTAAATGTATTATTTGATAGTGTCACAAATCTCATTACACAAGCCAATCTTCCATAGTGAGAGGACAAAGTATGAAGATTCACCTAAACTTCATTGGCGGACATTTCTTGTGCACAACTTTAATTCTTGTTGTGTAAGAACAAGGAATCGCATGGCTAAACTTTACGTTATGTATTTGAATTATTACTGATCAATTTAGTTTAAATGCATTGTCTTTCAATTGGAACCATTTCTTGTCATTTTCCTGACATCACCTTATGTTCCCCCTAAAACGTGCTCCATCCCCTTTAAGGCAGAACAGCATTGCGAAAACGAGAGTATTTTTTACTACATTTGTTAAATTTAATTTTGCATTATCATATCTGTATGCCATACGTAAACGTTATCCGTAACAATTAGGCAGATTATAAAATTGACCAGGGGACAAAATTTCGAAGACACTTTTTTTTTATTTTTCTCTACAAAATCCTTCATAAGTGGAGAACAACTTTTATCCTAAGTCAATATTGTTCCTTTTCATTTAAGCAATGTCATTGAGTTGATTTTATTTTCAAAAAAGCTATATGGACTATTTTAACGAAAGTTAAGATAATCGGAATTTCAAAATATGACCCTATCCGGCTATTTATTCATGCCAAGTTTGAAAATTCTTCACCACCAAATAGACGATCCCCAAATATGGTTTGAGAATGGCTATTTTACACAAGGACAATTGGTATGTTTCGTCATTGCTGCATCCTGTCTGGGCTGAGAACCTAGATTCGCTCGCACGGCCCAACTTGGGATATAGCCAATCAAATCATTTTCTCGTTGAAATGATATCGAAAAGGTGTCGAGAAATGAATTTGATTGGCTACATCCCAAGTTGGGCCGCGCGTACGAATCTAGCTTCTGAGCCCAGGGTACAGAGAAGCGTAACATTCGTTCCCTGAGACAGGACGTCATTGCTGCTGCAGGTATTTGATTGACGTCCCAACGAAACCCAAAATTACGTGAAATTTAGCAGTAATAAATCGAATAAAAAATGTTTAGTTCAGCCATACAATTCCTTTTTGTACACAAAATGAACTAAATCTGTTCCCACAAAAATGGCCGTCAATGGACTTGATGTGAATCTTTATAATTTGTTCTTTGACTTTGGATGATTGGTTTTTGTAATGAGATGGCACTATCAAGTAAATACATCAGCATAAACGCACAATTATCAGTGAAAAAATGAAAATATAACATTTTCAAAATACGTGCTACTTCCCCTTTAATATCAGTATTTATAAATACTATATTTAGGCTCTCGTGTAAACATAGTATGTGGACACTCATATAACATCCTCTGTCATACAACCATGGGTTGCTGCCTTACTTCATCTGTCATCAAACGCCTAATTTCTGTATATTATTCCACAACCCTGATGTATGTCGAACACTTACATATATCTAAGAGACTACCACCAGAAAAAAAATAATAGAGTCAATAAAAAATACTCAGTGCTCACATAGCCCTTGTCAACATGTGAAACCGACTGCATCCAGAAATTAACACTTTTAGTATCATTATTTTATAAACAATATGAACTTTCATAACCGTAATGCTATCTTGTGCATACAACTTCAATGTGTTAAAAAGAAAAATTGGTATGTAAATAGTAAACAGAAACATAACTCAGTACTGATACATCCCCATGTCATACCGCACGAGTCTTTTGACATATCTGGATATGTCACGAAGCTTCTAGGCTTTACATTCTCAACCTTTATCATACTCCAGTGACAAGTACACAGATAGCCTCGAATACTTGATAGATAAGGTATATTCAGAAAAGACGTAGAAACAATACATAAAGCATTATATGTTACTGGAATATTTAATGCTAATGAATGATGAACATTTATCATATACTTCCTTATAAATACAGAGACTTTGTATGTACGATACACCCTCCGTCAAGCACCCAAAGGCTCGCATAATACAAATTTTATTCCTATTATATGATATTAATGATACGGAAACACCCTCGGTTAATAATCTCTATGTATTATACCATTTCAACGAAACATGAACATGGAATTTACATAGTATTACAGAGTAAACAACTTTGTAAAAAAAACATTTATGTGATAGTTTGCACACACATATATATAAACGTTTTGCGGTTTCATGTTGTCAAATGGATGCTAGACGCAATAATTACTTAGAAAATCTAAGCTTTCTATATCGATTCCAAAATTTAATATAATGTTCTAAAACATATTTTACTTCTTTTAAAGGGGCAGTAGCACGTTTCTTGATAATTCTATATTTACAATTTTCACTGATAATTGTATGTTAAAGGGGCAGTAGCACGTTTTTAGGGGGAATATAAGGTGATGTCAGGAAAATGTTAATTAATGGTTCCAATCGAAAGACAATGTATTTAAACTAAATGGAGCAGTAATAATTCAAATATACAACGTAAAGTTTAGCCAGGCGATTCCTTTTTCTTACACAAAATGAATTAAAGGTGTTCACACAAAAATGGCCGCCAATGGATTTTATGTGAATCTTCATACTTTGTCCTCTGACTATGGATGATTGGCTTGTGTAATGAGATTTTTGACACTGTCAAAAAAATACATTAAACATTGACTTACAATTATTAGTAAAAAATTTAAAATATAAAATTATCAAAAAACGTGCTACTGCCCCTTTAATGCTTAATGTATTATTTTGATAGTGTCATCAATCTCATTACACAAGCCAATCAGCCATAGTCAGAGAACAAAGTATGAAAATTCACATAAAATCCATTGGCGGCCATTTTTTGTGAACACCTTTTATTCATTTTGTGTAAGAAAAAGGAATCTCATTGCTAAACTTTACATTATATATTTGAATTATTACTGCCCCATTTAGTTTAAATGCATTGTCTTTCAATTGGAACCATTTATTTTCATTTTCCTGACATCACCCTAAAAACGTCCAACTGCCCCTTTAAAGGCATTTGTCTAGATAAATAAGGAAGGGTTCTTGTGATTTTTTACTTCTTTATAAAGCATGTAATGCGACAATTCAGTGTACATACACTAAAATGTAACTTTCCCTGCAATAAAGATCTTGCCAAATCCATGGAACTTTTCTTATACACTTTTAAAAGGGCAACATCTTAACCCCCTAGAGATATAATCTTCCTCACTATAGATGTTTACAACCACTTCACAAAGATAATCTCAAAGTAGATACTTAAATCCTACACTAAAACATTAAAGACCACAATTTTCTTTTATTAGAACAGTTGAACAGTTAATGAACACAATGCCCTATTTAGAACGAACTGGCCTTTTTCAACACAGTTGACATTACACAACTGTCTTTGATTTTACCATCGCCGCTGACACGTCACTCAGGCCACAGATATTTTTGCTTTAACCTATCTCTACAACGTACTTTCAAAGTTGGCATACAGAAAAAGAAACATTAATATCACGATTATAAAAACAGCTAACTTATTTTTAATCCACAACATCCCATCCATAATTCATATTTAACGATTTTACGAAATAGATACAGTTCTTAAAGGTGCTGTAACATATAATTTCGATAAATTAAAGTTGCGATAAAGAACTATTGAAAAAAAACGATAAAATATATAATATTTTAATTGTTCTTAAAGGCACACACACAGATCAGGTTCCAGGAAAAGGAAAACAAATGTTACCAATCGCATGACAACCCTTTTTCTGTCAAATTCACTTTCTTGACAATGTGAAAGGATGCTTTAACTATGTAATTATTATCCTGTTTCTCAAGTTTATGGCTACATGTGGTTTTGCTTGATCATTTATATGGCTACGGATAATTGTGTTGATAAGAACATCCGTTGAATGAAATAGATTTTCCCCATAGAAATCAACGATAAACCAGAGATTACATACAGGGAAATACTTAAAGAGATACAATCTGCAAATACAGATAAATGGAATGGATAACTGACATTTCTACGCTGATATTTATCGTACAAAATACAAGCACATATCCAATCAGAATAATGAAAATAATGTGCTATCACAAATATTAAGAAAACACAAAGAGCTTTTACAAAATAACCGTGCGACCATACGGTTTTAATCAACTGTCGTACCGGAGATCAAATCTGATGATTACTATGACGAACATTATAATAATGATGAAAGACCTTAGAGATTATATAAGCATTGCACGTGACTTTGACAACGGCTCTAATACTGTCTGTCGTCGACGTTTTCACACAAGTATTCGCTTATACTATCGAATTTAGGTTACCATAAACATCAACAAGACATTTGAGATGATATAAGTACTTAATATGAGACCAGGCACATGGCTGTTATAGCAACACTGACTCTGATTACGTTGACATTCACAAATAACGAAGTTATAAGTAGTCGCTTATACTATCAAAGTAAGGCTGGGAATATTCTCAACATGTTACAATAAATATCTTCGAGACACTGGAGATGATATAAGCCTTATACATGACACCGACAACGGCTCTAGCACTGTCTGTCATTGTCGTTGGCACACGCCGAATCTATATGTAGTCGCTATACTATCAAACTAAGGATGGAAATATTGACCATTTATTATCATAGATATCAACAAAACACTGGAGATGATATAAGCATTACACGTGACTCTGACAGCGGCTCTAATAATGCCTGTCGTCGAAGTTGGCACACAACGAAGCTACAAGTAGTCGCTATAAAATCAAACTAAGGATAGGAATAATCAAAATATATTAGAATAGATATCAACGAGACATTAGAGATGATATAAGCATTACACATGTACATGCCAGCAACATTGTCTATCGTTGACGTTAGCGAATAACGAAGCAACAAGTAGTCGTTATACTATCAAACTAAGGATGGAAATGTTGACCATTTATTACCATAGATATCAACAAGACACTGGAGATTACACATGCGACTTACACATGACAACAACACTGTCTATCGTTGACGTTATCAAATAACGAAGCTACAAGTAGTCGCTATACTATCAAACTAAGGATGGAAATATTGACCATGTTTTAGATATCAACAAGACACTGGAGATGATATTAGAATTACATAGGAGACCAAGCACGTGACTCTGACAGCAGCTCTGACACTGTCTATCGTTGTCGTTGGCAAATAACTGAGTTGTAAGTAGTTGCTATACTGTCAAACTAAGGATGGAAATATAAAATGTGTTCCCATAAATATCAGCGAGACCTTAGAGAAGATATAAGCATTACAAATGAGCCTAAACACATGACACAGTTTCTGTCGATAGAAAAACACAGTTTTATAAATCATATTAACGTGAAATTTCATTTTTCTAAAAAGCATTACTCAATATGATACCATAAACGAGATTTTAGAGATGATTCTAGCATTACACATGAGACCAAGCACATGCCTCTTTTGGCAAAACTCACTCTGAATATCGTTGAGGTTAGCAAATAACGAAGCTACAAATAGTCGCTATACTACCAAACTAAGGATGGGAATGTTGACCATGTATTACCATAGATATCAACAAGACACTGGAGATTATATAAGCATTACACATGAGACTAAGCGCATGTCTCTGACAGGAGCGCTGACACTGTCTGTGGTTGTCGTTGGCAAATAACTGAGTCATAAGTAGTCGCTGTACTTTCAAATTAAGGATGGAAATATTCGCAATGTGTTACCATAGTTATCAACGAGACACTTGAGATAACACATGCGACTTACACATGACAACAACACTGTCTATCGCTGTCGATAGCAAATAACGAAGCTGTAAGTAGTTGCTCATACTTTCAAACTAAGGATGGAAATATACTTGATATGATAGCATGAACGAGACTTTAAATATGATATAAGCATTGCTCATGATACATGCACATGACTTTCTATTGTTGACAAATAACGAATATACAAGTAGTCGCTAATACTTTCAAACAAGGCTGGAAATGTTAGCAATATGTTACCATTTATATCAACAAGACTATAGAGATGATATAAACAATGCACATGACTCGGGTAAGGGCTCTTCAATGTCTGTCGTTGACGTTGACATATAACGAAGCTACAAGTAGCCGCTATACAATCAAACTAAGGATAGAAATAATCAAAATATATTACAATAGATATCAAGGAGACATTAGAGATGATATAAGCATTACAACAACATTGTCTATCGTTGACATTAGCAAATAACGAAGCAATATGCAGTCACTATACTATCAGACTAAACCTGGAAATAATCACTATTTGTTCCTATAAATATCAACGAGACACTAGAGATGATATGAGAATTACACATGACTGTTACATCAACATTGACTCTGAATATCATTGTCGTTGACAAATAACAAAGCTATAAGAAGTCGCTAATACTATAAAAAAAAGGCTGGAAATATTCTCAATTTGTTCGCACCAGATGATATAAGCATTAAATATGAGACCAAACACAATCATGACTCTGACAGCAGCATACACGTTGTCTGTCGTTGACTTTAACAAATAACTAAGTGATAAGTAGTCGCTATACTATCAAAATAAGGCTGGAAATATTCTCAATTTGTTCCCATAAATATTTACGAGAAACCACTGACCAGAGGTTATATAAGCATGACACTTGAGACCAAGCACATGACACTGACAGCAGCGCTAACACGGTCTATGGTTGACGTTGGCAAATAACTAGTAACTTATAAGTAGTCTCTATCCTATCAAACTAAGGATGGACGTAGTCTGTATTTGTTCCCATAAATATCAACGAGTAACCAGAGATAAAATAAGCAATGAATATGAGACCAAACACATGACTCTGACAAGATCCCTAACACTGTATGTCGTTGACGTTGGTAAATAACGAAACTAGACCCACGCTCTCTGTTCTTATTGTAACTTATCGATCATAGCGAAAACTCATCTGCGATGTGACATTTTGGCTAGCAGAACATAGCACACAAACAACCTAAAATCAAAGTACACCTCAACCTACCTCACCATGACATGCTAGATCCACAACTACTCCACACACCTCGTCCCTTCGACATCCTTAGTGCGACTGACCACGACGCCGCTAAATCCAGACTTCTCTGGAATCAAGAGCGTTGCTAGGCAACACTTGAAAAGCTCGGGAATGAAGGGAGAGCCTCATTCTGGCTGTGTAGACCCCCGACGAGTGGAGATTGGGTCAATACTTGTCAGTTGAACTGTACACTGGTTCCATGCCTGGTGGGCTACAGTCTCAGAGCAGGTGTTCTTTGATTGGATCTATAACGCTACATGGAACAGCTGGAGGAGGGCTGTGATTCACTCAATTAGACTTCCGAGCTGTTTGTAGGACTTAAGGGATTTCGGAAAAAAACATTGGACCTTGTGAGATGTGATTGTACATTACTTGAAAGAATATCGTATGTAAATCAATGGTTGTCGAGTTTATTAATCTGATGTTTGAAATATGCTGTAGTGTATTCGGAAAACATCGGTCGTTGTGAAATATTGCATACGTAAGTTGGAAGGTGAATATAGGGCTTTAGGGATTTCGAAAATAACACTGGACCTTGTGAGATGTGATTGAAACATTACTCGAAAGAATATCGTATGTAAATCAATGGTTGTCGAGTTTATTAATCTGAGATTTGAAATGAGACGAATCTGCTGAGGTAATATAGGGCTGTAGCGATATCGGAAAACATCGTTCGTTGTGAAATATTGCATACGTAGCTTCGAAGGTGAATATAGGGCTTTAGGGATTTCGGATATAACAGTGGCCCGTGTGAGATATGATTGAAACAGTA
Organism: Steromphala cineraria; assembly: GCA_916613615.1. Lineage (NCBI taxonomy): Eukaryota > Metazoa > Mollusca > Gastropoda > Trochida > Trochidae > Steromphala > Steromphala cineraria. The sequence goes on from OU744723.1 coordinate 50,463,113, forward strand.
CTTGAAGGAATATCGTATTATCATTGATGTAAATAAATGGTTGTCGAGTTTATTAATCTGAGGTTAGAAATGAGATGAATCTACAGAGGTAATAGGGCTGTAGCGATTTCGGAAAACATCGGTCGTTGTGAAATATTGCATACGTAAGTTCGAAGGTGAATCTTGAGCCGTAGGGATTTCGGATATAACACTGGACCGTGTGAGATATGATTGAAACAGTACTTGAAGGAATATCGTATTATCATTGATGTAAATCAATGGTGTTCGAGTTTATTAATCTGAGCTTTGAAATGAGACGAATCTACTGAGGTAATAGGGCTGTAGCGATTTCGGAAAACATCGGTCGTTGTGAAATATTGCATACGTAAGTTCGAAGGTGAATGTTGAGCCCTAGGGATTTCGGAAATAACACAGTGGACCATGTGAGATATGATTGAAACAGTACTTGAACGAATATCGTGTTTTAATTGTTTTAAATCAATGGGCTGCTTTTAGACTTCTGAGGTGCAAGAAGGCCTGTAGTGATTTCGGAACGCGATTGTAGCATTTCTAGAAAGGATGTCTTATTTTGCTTGTTGTAAATCAATGCATTGCAGTAATCTTTGAGGTGGATTTTGGCTTTAGGGATTTCGGAAATAACACATTGGACCTTGTGAGATGTGGTTGCAACATTACTAGAACGCACAGCGTTATCATTGCTGTAAATCAATGGGTTGCAATAACTATACCTAATTACTGATGTGGTGTAGCGATGTTGGAAATTCGGGAAAAAACATAGGATCTTGAAATATGATTGTGTCATTAATTTAAAGTATTTCTTTTTGTTACTGTTGTAAATCATTGCATTGCAATAATAAGTAACTTCTGAGGTTGCTGTAGGGCTATAGTGATTTCTGAAATAATCTACCGTCTCAGAGCAGGTCGTCCTTGATTGGATCTATAACGCTACATGGCATAGCTGGAGAAGGGCTGTCATTCACTACAATTAGACTTCTGGTGGTGTAGGGCTGTTGGGATTTCGGAAAAAAACATTGGACCATGTGAGATTTGATTGTAGCATTGCTAGAAAGTACATCGTATTACAGCTGCGTATCTTAAGTTTGTTCACCTGCTCGTATATCTAAGTGGAAATAACATATAAAGTGGGTTTCAGTTTGACGTCCATAAAATAACTCCAGAAGCACCAACAATCGACTACCAATTATTCATTAGTACAATAACATTCCTAAAGTCATATTTCGGGACCGTCTTGTCACTGGTATTGAATTTAGATATTTGGAATGATTAAATAAACAGATGGGGTCATATTTGTGAAATTCCGATTTTCTTAACTTTCGATTTAAATATTCCATGTAAACTTTGTAAGAAAGAAATCAGTATAATTACATTGTATTAATGCAAAGGAACAAATATGACTTAGGTCTAAAGCTATTGATCACTAATGAAGGATGTTGTAGGTTTAACATACGAATATGTTAACGCAAACTGAATGTTAACATATGTACTCAAATTTCAACATTATCCGTTTCGTTTTCGCAATGCTAGGATGCCCCAAAGACATTCCAAATTACATGATATTTGCGCTAAAAACGCAGAAAAGTGAACAAACTTAAGATACGCAGCTGTATTATTGATGTAAATCAATGGTGTTCGTGTTCATTTAACTTTGAAATGAGACGAGTCTGCTTAGGTGGTATAGGGCTTTATTATGTGATAGTATTTTTCCGGCAATCCGATTTGTCACGTGACAGTCGACAGAAAGTGATATTGACCCGAGTCCGACCAAAAGTGATATTGACTTGAGTTACTAAATATAGAGCCGATGACGTCAAACCGTTGTTTCATGACGTCATGCTATTGTTATAATGACGTCATTGACCTGTCCTTGCCAACAATCAAGCCCAAATGCCGCTCATTGCTGTAGTTTTCTATTCCTTTTTCGTGTTTTAACTGAGACATAATAAAACAATTATGGACTGGTGAATTCGGTCAATACCTATTTTTATAGACCCGACGAAAACAATATCGACCTCGGACTTCGTAAATATTGCATGATACCTAGCCTCGAAGGTGAATGTTGGGCCGTAGGGATGTTTTAGAAAAAAGCATTGGACCTTGTGAGATATGATTGTCGTATCAATAGGTTATCGTTGCTGTAAATCAAATTTCAATTAGACGTCATTTCTGATTTGATTCAGGGATATTCTGATTTGAGCCAAAAACCTTTGGATCTTGTGGAATATGATTTTTCATGACTGCAAGTACATGCTGTTATAATAGTTGTAAATCGATGGGTTTCATATAGACTTTTGAGGTGGATTTAGAATTGTAAAGATTTTGGTATGAATCATTGGATCTTGTGAAATATGATAAAGCATTGATATAGTGTACATCGTGTCATCAAGGTTGTAAATCAATAGTGTTCAAGTTTATTCTTTTTGAGGTTTGAAATACACCAAACCACTGATAACGATGTAGAGATGTGGGGTTTTCGTAAAATTCGGACCTTGCGAATGCAATTGAAGCATTATCAGAAAGTGTCGTGTTAATATAGTTGTAAATCAATGGTTTCTATATAGACTTTTGAGGTGGATTTAGGATTGTAATGATTGTGGAATGAATCATTGGATCTTGTGAAATATGATAAAGCATCGTGATCGTGTCATCAAGGTTGTTAATCAATAGTGTTCAAGTGTATTCATTCTGGGGTTTGAAATACATCAAACCACTGATAACGATGTAGGGTTGTGGAGATTTCGGAAAAAAATTGATGCAATTGATGCATATCCAGAAAGGGTCGTGATATTATTGGTGTAAATCAATGCAATGCAATGCTATGGAGGTGAATGGTAGGACTGTATGGCTTATTGAGAAATACCTTGGACCTTGTGAGATATAATTGTAGCATTAATAGAAAGTACTTTTGTGGATATTTTTGTGAATCAATGGTTGTAATAAGACGTAATGATTGGTGATGGAGGGATGAAGTGATTTGGGAACCTTGAACCCTTTGAGCATTACTAGAAAGTATGTCGTGCTTTAATTGTTGCAATTGCAATAATACATTACTTCGGACGTGTAGATAAGGCTGTAGTGATTTCGGAAAAACAAATATTGAACATTTTGAATTTTTGCATTTCTAAAAAGCGCATAGACTAACATTTAGTCTCAGAAGTATTTATATTGACAACATTTTAAACAAATCATGTATTATAACAAAATGGAGCCCAGAAAATGCTCCTACAGCTGAGCGATCTAGACTTGCTATACTGTTCTTTCTAGACTGGGTTGGTCATCAATTAAATATTTTTGTTTTAGGGTCTGGATGACAGACTAAAAAGCGCATTGTGTTTATATTGGTGTAAAAAACTAATGTTACAGTTTATGCTGCTGAGGGTTGCAATAATACTTAATTTACACTTTGGATAGATGGGTGTAGAGATTTCGAAAGAAACATTTTACTTGAAATTTGATTGTTGCATTTCGAGGAAGGACTCATTTTGTATCACTGTTTATGCTGATGTAAGTTATGAAAGGGCTCGCTGGTGCACTCAGACATAAGGAGAGGATATTATATCAATGTACATGACATACTATTTTTTACGACAAGAGTGCCTAAATATTAGTATTACTCAAGCGAAGCGAGGAATATACTGATATTCAGGCACGAGTGTCGTAAACTTATGTATGCAAGAATATCATTTCCTTTTAACTACCGTAATCGCGGTTTAAATGAACTTACTCAAGATCTACTTCTCAGCATAGGTGGACAAGCCACCGGTCAAAGAAGAACGCAACCTCATGGGCGAATTGTGACGTCAAAGCATTGTTTATAACATGATAGAGTGCTATGTTGTCCTAAGGCAGCATATGAAACATATTAACCCTGATATGACTAGCCACGTAAATTATAACACCACCTACATGTATGTTGCTATAACTGTATATATTGTACCTTGGGCAGCATATGAAACATATTAACCCTGATATGACTAGCCACGTAAGTTATAACACCTACTACATGTATGTTGCTATAACTGTATATATTGTACCTTGGGTAATATTGTTGCAAACTTACTACGAAGAACACCATATATTTATTGTTGTTAATTACCCATATAGGAGTCGATCTTGCTAAAGGTTGAAATTATACAAACTGCGTATCATATTGGCATGAAGTGATTTCGAGGAAATATAAGACCTTATCAGAGAACTTCCCAAAAAGAACACCTTAGGTTATGAAATTCTTAATGGTATAGCAACAAGTAATGACTTATATGCGTCCATGTATGTTGTGTACAAAGGAAATTATGTACACAAACATTTACGTAATATTATTGCTATAAATCCATGATATTTTAGCTCATTTGCTGAGGGTTACAAAAAGACATAACTACCTGTAACGTTGGTCTGTAGTAATTACGGAAACAATTAAACGTTGTGAAGATATCCTATAACTTATTGTAACTTTGTAGTGAGGTGAGCTTGAAGGCGACGCTGTGGTCAAAAATGATCTACATGCGATTTGGAGGTGATTGAAACATGTAAAAGTTAAAACATTATGAATGAGATAGTATTTGATATCATACTAAAGACAGTTGTCAAACATGCTGAAGCCTGAATAAAACATACTACGATGTTGGTATGATGAGGGAAAATATTTGACTAAAGGTGCAGAAATATTCATACGCTGGATTTCGTGAAAAGGTGATATTTGCAACTACAAAGGGAACATAACATCTTTCTTGTAAATCAATGATGCAAAGGCTGAACTTGCCTTGGGTTAAATCTAGACTTATAACACAGAATAATACAAAGCGGGTCGAATGAATGAATGAATGAATGAATGAATGAATGAATGAATGAATGAATGAATCAATCAATCAATAAATCAATCAATAAATCAATAGATAAAATACTAAACACGGTCCCGTTTAATATTCTCTATGTATTACTTTTGTGTAGAGTTGTAGTCATTTCAGTATAAAATCCATCGACCAAACAATTGTCAAATCATGTTTAAGCCTCCACATGGAAGAGAAAGCGTGAATATTTACATGGTGACAAAGCAAAATAATTACACAGTTTTAAATGATTGAGCGTTTTACTGGATAATGGTTACCTTTATATAAGCCACTTATTGCAATAATTGTTACATATTAAAGGTCAAACATGCTTTAGCAAATTGTAGCCACATTGTTTGTCGAAATGATTACCTATGAACAAACTATGAACTAATGTGACAAACATGACTGAAAACATCCACTTGGATTATACATGCAAGTAGGTATGAAACTGTTAAAAAGGAAACGTTTATCACAGAATACCCTTTCCTGAGCGGAATTCATCCACAACTGTGAAAACAAAGAAAAAAATGTGATATAATTGTATTTGTCACACTCTAACCGATTAGTAACAATGCACAGAGATCACACATATTTGTGACGCTACACGAAAAAAATATCGTTTCTGCTCAAATGAACTGGCATTCTAGACGATGGTGGGATAGGGAAGACAAAACGAATTTTATGGGTGAACAACAAATAGAAAAATGTTTCATCCATATAATTCACTTTGTCTTTCTTAAACAACCTGATACCATTTTTCAACAATTGCCGAAGAACTCGGATATAACGAACTCCAAGGAACCAAAGAATTTCGTTCGCTATATCCGGTGTTCGCTATACGCATATAATTTTAATGATATTATATAGGGACGGGACTTGAAAATTTTTTCGCTATATCCGATTGTTCGCTAATAAATAAACAAACAATCAAACTAACAAACAATCAAACAAACAAACAATCAAACAAACAAACAAACAAACACATAAACAAATAAACAAACAAATAAACAAACAAACAAACAAATTAATTAATTAATCAATTAATCAATAAATTAATGAATAAAATACTTAAATAGCTCCCTTTAAAAAACATTTTTATTGAACTCGTGAATGGTATTGGCATTTCAGTCACTTTCGCTCGATAAATACCAAACCATTCACTCGTTTCATAAACATTTTATTAAACGGTACGTCGTTTAGTACTCTCTATGTATTACTTTTGTGTAGAGTTGTAGTCATTTCATATAAAATCCATCGACCAAACAATTGTCAAATCATGTTTAAGCCTCCACATGGAAGAGAAAGCGTGAATATTTACATGGTGACAAAGCAAAATAATTACACAGTTTTAAATGATTGAGCGTTTTACTGGATAATGGTTACCTTTATATAAGCCACTTATTGCAATAATTGTTACATATTAAAGGTCAAACATGCTTTAGCAAATTGTAGCCACATTGTTTGTCGAAATGATTACCTATGAACAAACTATGAACTATTGTGACAAACATATCCACTTGACTTATACATGTACGGAGGCATGAAACTGTTAAGAAAGGAAACGATTATCAACGAATATCCTTTCCTCTTCGGAATGTATTCACAACTGTGAAAACAAAGAAACATATGTGATATAATTGTATTTGTCACACTCTAACCGATTAGTAACAATGCACGGAGATCACACATATTTGTGACGCTACACGAAAAAAATATCGTTTCTGCTCAAATGAACTGGCATTCTAGACGATGGTGTGATAAGGAAGACAAAACGAATTTTATGGGTGAGCAACAAATAGAAAAATGTTTCATCCATATAATTCACTTTGTCTTTCTTAAACAACCTGATACCATTTTTCAACAATTGCCGAAACGTCCCCATAGTCTAATAAAGAAGTTGTCAATCAATAGAATTTCCTTTGCCTGCTTATATAGCGTGTATATCAACAAAACTGTGACCCAAATCATTTAAGCTGATGTAGTGATTTATGTAATACTCAAGTACACTTAAAAAATATTTTCGTCATTATTAGCGAGGTATCTTTTTTCATGATATTCAGAATCACTTGTACCAACAAGTTTACTTTATCATTTACCGTTCTACATTCTTCACATATCATGGTTATTCTCTAATTCTGTATCACACATATTGAGTAACAACTTTTAAGTACACGTGTACCGAGATGGATCACAATGCCATGACGTCATAAACACAATGACGTCACAATGCTTTGGCATTAATTGTTTGGGAGCTTTAGGGCTATGCAGTGTTCAAAGATGTACATTTTTCAAGCAAATGTGATGAGCAAGGATTTTGGATGATACATAGAATCTCATCCTCGTGTCTTCTGATATCAAATATATCAAAACTCGTTGATAAAAGTAAAACATCTTCGGTATGTTACGGATAGAAACTTGGGTGATATTTTCTATATATAAGCTCCTCAGTAACAGTCATCTATTACAATCTATATATAGAGTAAAGTGCTTGAATTCAACACGTTAAAGCGTGTGAAACTTTTCTTTTTGCCGAAAAATATTCTCTTCCATAACATCAACATATCATCACTTGACATACTTTATTAAAAGCGATAGGCTAGAACACATAGAAAATATGTGTTTTGTCTTCACTAATATGAAACTTTTCCATTTGAAGAGATGAAAAAATTCAAGACAAGATATAATTTTTGTCATATGATTAACGTCAAATCATGATCATGTTTATGCTGTCGCATGGGAGGGCGTTTCCTAATTTACATGGCGACGATACAAAAGAAGTTTTGGATGATTGGTCGCTATAATTATATCCTATGAACAAACTATGAACTAATGTGACAAACATGACTGAATATATCCACGTAGATTATATATGCAAGGAGACATGGAACTGTTAAAGGGAATCAACAACCTAGCTCGTGAAACCTAATTGACCATCGTTAAAAAGAGCATCCAGACGGGTAAGGGGGGTCACATGACACAAACATGGTACTGGCTGTCAGCTGTAAACGGTTTGTAACCAAACGAGTTCATCTCTACCGAGCATTTTCGACTTAAACATTCGGGTTGCAGACCCCTTTAAGGAAATCGATTGTCAAACTAGACCCTTTCCTGAACAGAATTCATTATAACCTTTTCCATAGACATGCTGTGATCCTACCAACCACGGGTGATTAAGATTCTTATCATGAGTTTGAAAATATTTATCACACTTTTCCATCAACGTATTCATCCTCCTACAATACATTTGTTCTGTTCAAGCAACAACTTAAGACACAACTGTGAATACAAACAAAGACACATAGGTGATATAATTGTATTTGTCACACCCTAACTGATTACTGCATAATGTGTTGAGCTCTGCTCCTTGTGTTCACAATTATCCATGGTCTAGCACCAAGGTACCTTAGTGATCTTTTCCAACCCTTCACACCTGTCCGTTTCCTCCGATCAAGTGTGTGAGTCGGTTCGACCGTCCGTCTGTAATGTAATGCTATGTAATGTATGTATGTCTGACTCTCTGCCTGTCTGTCTGTCTGTCTGTAGCAACAATGCAGGAAAATCACACATACATGTATATGTTGATGGTACACGAAGAAAATGTTGTTTCTACAAAGATAACTTATTTATATACCAAACCTTGAATCGTTGGAGCTGATGTAGTGTTAAGTGCCAAACATCGATATCATTTCTGAGCGTCAAATACACTTCAAAACACATTTCATCTTTATAGGGAAAGTATCTTTCTTCGATGATATTCGTAAATACATTTAACTTATACTAACAAGTTCTACATTATCCTTATCTCACAATGCTCACTACGCCGTTTTAGCTTGATTCTGTGAACCTCTCTTATACATATTGGGAAACTTTTATGTGCACTTGCGTTCTCAGATCCATTATCTTATCATCTTTCCCAATCAATGAATAAAGTAAAGTGTTTGCAGTTAACATGACAGCATATGTCAATCCTTTCTTCATGCCGAAAATTTCTTTTCCTTTTAACAAGTGCGCAAATCATTAGTAGTCTCTAGCATTATACAGATTCTATACACGATACTGATGTACCTTTCAGTCTATTCGACTTTCTTAGATATTACACGATCAATTAGTTTTTGGGATCCTCATTTGCCAAATGAAGCATTTTCTGTCTCGATGGTAAATTTACTAAATTCATCTTCTTCACACAGAAAATAGCTTAATTAGTTTTGGAAACAAATAATCGTTTTTTGTAACGTCTTTGTACTTTGTACTTCAAAGATTCATCTCTATTTTGTTTTCAGTTCCTTTTTAACATATACATTTTCCATTTCATTTGCTACTTTCGTTTTGTAGTTGATATATCAGTCAGTACCTATATAATTAATCTCTCTTCACCTTGTTTCAAGATTTTTACCTATATAATATCTTTATTCTATTTGATGATTTTCTTTGGTATTAGATTATTTCACTTCAGTAAGTTTAATCCAAAAAGTCTCTCTTGGAAACGAGGTTAGTATGATCCAATCAATAGAAAGTTTCCCAACTTTGTATTGATCTCTTACATGATAAGAATAACGGGTTATTTGTGTCATATAACCCTTTGATTGGAAAACGTCATACCTATAGCTGTTCATTCTCAGTTGGTTTTCTAGCACATGCCAACAGTTTTTATCAAATAGGAATTGTAGTCAGCTTGCCGCCGATAATGTTTTCTCGCTTGATGACCCCTGCTGTCATTATCCAATCATCATATTTGTCATTTTTTATGATTTTTCTTTCTTAAATTTTCCTAGTCTTCCTAAATTATATATTTCCATCTGGCCTGTGTGTGTTTTCTTTTGTAGTTAATCCTTACACTTACATCAGTATCATCCCATTACTCTGCCAGTGTCTCTCTTTGAACCAGACACCAAACAGAGGTTAGTATGTTCCAATCAGTAAATAGATTCCAGAAATTAATATTGACCTCTTGCATGATTAAAATAACGAGTTGTTTGTTTCATATCATCCTTGATGGAAATACGTCATACCTGTAATGCTTTTAAGTTCATTTCTAAGATAAAACTCTTACATGATTTATACAATTCATATCACCATTTGAAAAAGCTCGTACACACATTGGTTTTTCTTTTTATTTGCTTTCCTACTTTCTTAGAGCATATATATTGCCATCAGTTTCTTAAAATATACCTGAATTGTAGGAGTTTCTCTTGCCTGTTTCATATCACCTTTAATGGAAATATTTAGCCTGTAATGCTTATTAGTTGATTTCTAAGGTATAACTCGTTGCCATCACATTCATAAAACATATAGGAATTGTAGTCTGACGCCAAGGAATCTTGTTAAATTATTCTTGCTTGACGGCCTCTCAAGTCATCATTATCCAATTATCAGAAACGGCTGCTTCTTGCTAGTATTCTGCTGTCTTCAGCTCTTTCAGATCTCTTTCAAGTTAACCCGCAAGGTCAGCATAATCCAATTATCAGTAACAAACTGTAGAGGAGATTACAGAATCTGAAGAATAATTATGACTGTCTGATCCACAAGAGAACTGGAAACTATCTTGATAATTTGATAACTGTATATGGATTGACACTATTCATCTTAATTTTGTTATATGCAAAATGCAGGACATAAAGGAATGCCATTCCGCTCTCAATTTGATAGTACATGAAGGTTAAAACATCCACGGAAAATATTTACCTCAAGTTTCATTGAAACTTACAAAACGTAAATCCGCATAGCAATGGAAGATAAAAGTATTGGCTATGTAGAGTGGAAGAAAACGATAGTTGTGTATGTTGCGTTCTAAGAGAACTATAGTCAACCTACAACAGATATAATGTTGAAACAATGGAATAAAAGCATTTGATAATTATTATAGGTAGGACTATAGAAAGTATATACTTGTAGATACATCTATAGTAATAATGATAATAATAATGAATGGTATTTATATAGTACAAATCTCCGAATGGATTCTTTGTTATATAACAATTATCAGTCCAATGAGGAAGATTATTTTAAGGACAGTCAACTTCTTTATTCTTTGAAAGCGACTTTTCGAAATACATCCTAATGTCGTTGTCAAACAAGTGATACAATGATGGTGTGACAGAGCAAATACATACAAGCAATGTTAATCAGTTCAAATGTAGATACAAATCACAAACTTTAATTTCATCAATCACTTTTCCATTCTTTTAGCATCTAATAGTGACAGTTGTAACACATATAGTGCATATAATGCTGACATAGCACATCACATCCATATGTATGATATAATAGTTGATTCTGGAGACTTCATATTCTACAGGTTCTATCAGACTTAAGTTCATTTTTAAATACATATATTCTTCGCAACGAAATAAACTCATTCATTCTCAATCTGACCTCAATTCAATTGACCTTGACGGATGTAGTAAACTCAATCATTCTTTAATTGTGCAGTTTGTTGATTAAACTGGACGCTTGTACTTCATTCGTTCACCGATTTGAGCTGTCTGGGCTTTAATTATTTAACGTCTGAATTTGTCTTGATTGTTGGAAGGGACTATTAACATCTATCCTTAACGTTAAGGCTTCATTCAATTTTGATGGCTTCATCATCTGCAAGTGTATATTTATTCATCCGATATGTCAACAAAAATTGAAATATGCACCTCAGTAAACAAGAAACATTTTTTCCGCGTTTTCTTAATAAGGTCTTAAAGAGGAAAATCTGAAGACCTATTAAGATTATCCTTTGAATTAATATTATTTGTACAGATTTTTTTGACACGATTACTGAATTAATGGCTTTGCCAAATTTTCTGAAATTTTCAGGGAAATAGCTTGTGTCCAATTCTTAACGGAGCCAGATTTTTAAATTTTGCTTAGAGTTATACCTTAAAGAATTCTGTTTAAACCTTAACATCTCGGTAACGTAGGGAGATAATTTAATAAAACTTTTACCAAAATATGTTAGCGTTATTCCCAATCGATGAACATATAGCGACGGTAGAATAAGCAAATATAAGAAAATGATATGATTATTGTCGTAAGCAAGATTTCCTAAAGTACTGATATCATTATCATCAGTGGAAAAACGTTTGGAGATTGTAAATTAATCCTCACATTTGTCCAGAGGGACAATGCCAAATGTTCACGCCATAGAACATGTTTTAAGGAATTCTGACATTCGTTCAATCTTCAAGTAGTATATGTTATAGATGTGATTACATATCATACAATTATATGAGTTAAGATACGATTTTTTACGATACGATAATTTATTTCATCAGAGGTCTTGATTAAGGAATTATCGCAATAATCATAATTTCTGCTCTCACACCATGGGATTCTTGATTTTTATTGTATTTTCAGTTGACAGGTTTGTTTGGAAAATGTTGTTCTTGTTAAACATCAAGGACAGGTAATCAGACAAATTATATAATCTAATTATTGTCACCTCAATATAAAGGAAATTTGTGTGTCAAAAATATCAAATAATAATAATGCCTACCCATTTTAGAAATCGAGTTCATCAGCAATATTTTTTCATTAAATTATACAATGTGTATTTGGACAACTGAAAAGTGAAATGTTTACTTTACCAGCTTACAAAATTATAAAGGATGCAAAGTTTGATATATCCAATATTTGTTTATCTCAACGAATAAGTTTGATAAGTTTAAATCAATCTATAGAGTGCAATGGATATTTTCCTGCTCAACAATCTGATATCTACACCTGTGCAAGTCATTGAAACTACCCAATCCACTCACACACTATGCATCTAATCAGATTACAGAGGTCCTCAGAATTAGATTAGTGGAGGTAAAGAACCTGCATGTGGTGGCGAAGAAGGACTGATTTGATAAAACATGTAAATAGCCCTTTCCAAAATTCAATTTTACCTAAGTAATAGCAAAGTAACACTGTCGCAGCTAGGTGTTAGACTGTTTAATTCAATCCTAACTAGTGTATTTGTTTAGCAAATGGAGCTCTTTGAATAATCTACCATGTTTGGAACAAGAATTGAAGAAATTCGCGGACATGACTACCTCGGTATACTGACGTCATACTTAACGATTACGATGTCATTATGAGGTCACGTCATTCGGTCAGTGTAATAACTTTGTAGATTTACTTATTAAGGGAAAAATGCAGTGGGAATGGAATTCATTTACCAAAGAACACATAACAGTATGTTTTCTAAGAAGAAGATTATAAGTGTCTCTTTTAACAGTTTTGTCATGTAAGAACATCTCTGTTTTTTAGGCGCCAACTGTGAAAAACACATTGTCTATAATCAATGCATTACATTGCATGTTGATAACATCATTACTGCCATTGTATGTTATGTTGTAGTGTCGTGGTTAGAAACAGGGGATATGATGTGGACAGCATTTCAATATTGATTAAATTTGATGTCGTGAGATGATGAAGACTATATTACATGATACCAATAAGTGATAGTATTCTTGTTTGTCAAACATTTCGCTATAATATCCTGAACGTTAAAGGAGCAGTAGCACGTTTTTTGCTAACTTTATTTTTTCAAATGTTTAACTGATAGTTGTACGTTAATGCTAAATTTATTACTTGGATAGTGTCAAAAATCTCAATACACCAATCAATCACCCATAGTAAGAAACAAATTTATAAAGATTCCCATTGGCAAGTCCAAGTCCATTGGCAGCCATTTTAGTATAATTACAAAATGGTTTTGTTACACTAATTTCCGCGATTCTGATTGGACGAGAGCGCTCAAAAATCTGCTGCCATTTCTCGATGAATGCAGAAAAATTTGCAACCATACCATGTGCATTCATTCCTTGTGACGTCACAATCACCTGACCAATAAGTCCGGTTTTGACAGTTGCGAGTTACGTTCTGTTGCAAAGACAGATAATAACATATCTTATCACTTCTCACCTGCGTTTGTAACAAGTAAATACATTCTTCTCCCTAACACAATCCATACATTCACCGGGGAGACTGCATTTTAATAACTACGAGTCCTCAAGCTTGTTCGCTCCGAGCGTCTCGCAAACAGCGGACATTTTGAACGTCGTGTGATATGCTAATTAGGGTTATTCCGAAAATGCGGATTCCGGTTAAGACGAATTGTGATTGCATGGGTGTCAATGGTTGCAAAAACGAAATTAATTCTTCGGCCGTTTTAGTTTATGGAGTTCTCAATTTTGATTCAACTTTGTATTGTTTCGTGTAACAAACCACAATTTCACGACATTGATGACAGATTTTTTGAAAATAATTAGGAAAAACTTTGTTACAATGTTGATTTTGTAATTATAAGGATTGTTTTACATGTTTTGTGCCTCTATCGATGTATAACAGCAACAAATTTTGTATAAAATCGCTGCGCTACGCTACGCGATTTTATACAATTTGTTGCTGTTATACATCGATAGAGGCACAAAACATGTAAAACAATCCTTAAGTGAACAATTTTAATTCATTTTGTGTAAGTAAAAGGAATCCCATGGCTAAACTTTCCATATTGGATTTATTGCTGCTTCTTTTAGTCTAAATACAATGTCTTTCAATTGGAACCATTTATTTTCATTTTCCTAACATCACTTTATATTTCCCCTATATACGTGCTACTGCCCCTTTAAAGACTTTTCCTTTTTGACATCTGCATCATCCCTTGCAGGAGGCAGTCTGGTTCAATGAAACCATGACAAGCCTATATCTATCTGGCTCCAGTGCTTGGTATCCAATAAGTGCTATTGATCTTTTACAACATCGCGTGTGAAAGAGCACTTTGAATTTGTTTTGGTTTTAGGAGGTTGGTGCTTCTGAGGCTTTAGTTGGTGGGTTAGACTGGATTATTAATAATCCTGTAAAATACGCATATTATAGATCGGTTATCCTACATCAAGATAAGAGCTACAGATACCTTTCACTTCTCTGACAATAGTTATCATAAACTTTGCTTATTCAGAACTCACATAAACAACATATACCTAGTAGATTGAATTTGACAACAGGATAATCATATTACATCAATGGAAATTGTATGGCAATAAACATAAACTTCTATTGAGACAAAAGTGAGAGACAATTCATCATTTATATTTGATACATCCCATTTAATAACTAACAAATACATTAGATCAACATAATTTTCTTGTATAAATGAGTTTAGCCCGCTTTAAACAATTTCAAATCTCTTAACCTTATGGTAAACATAATACTTTATATCATGTTGCTCCTTCAATAAATAATCAAGGTTCCCTACACGCCACTAATGGCTAAAATATTGCCCAAGCGACGTAAAGCAATAACCTACGCACTCAAGGTTTTCTAATTTTCAGAAATTATTATCCGAATTATAACAATGAAAGAGATTAAGATTAGTGAGTAAGTGAGTAATATTTTGTGATATTTTGATATAACAATATTTCGGCCTATAAAGAAACAGGATTTTATATCAAACTTAAACAAATTCTTTTAAATCACACTCAGCATAATAATCACTCAGGGTTAGGATTGTGTGTCCTGATTTTAGTGACAGAAACTTTCAATAATCTTACAATAACACCAACTATTTCAGGGATGTTAATTCCAAAATGTATTGTTTTGATACATACAGGGAAGATGCTTTAACTCACAGTCATCAATCAAACTCAAATTCTAATGCTCAAGTGAATTGTTCATCTAGTCAAGCTCTTGTACATGATTATATATATGACTGGTAAATTTGTAGATGATTGATCAGGATTCTCACGGTGTAGGATGCAGACAAGCTGAATGAAAGATAAATCCACTCACTCATGAGTTTACACGATAAGTCAAGACAGACACTTATCAAATTCTCTTTACATAACTGCTCTGAAGTAATCGCTTGGCGGAAGTGTATTTAGAGCTTTCATCATATAGATTTATCAATTCAATCCTTGTCTTCAATATGCAGTGAGGTAAATACTGCCTAGATGTATTCTCTGGTTAGTCTCCTTACGAAATGAGACTGTCAGGTTCTCTAAAATAGTTCAAATAGATTTGAGACTATAGAAATCTCATTAAAACCAGTGCACTGTAAATATTATCTAAAAGACATGTGCAAATGTTTTATAAACCTAAAATCCTTTATCTTAACAATAATTTATCTTAAGATATAAACCTTCTCTTGAAATATATTTTATTGGGATTTGAAATTTGCAAATGCTTTGGAGAAATATATTGGGAATAGAGTTCGTCTTTCCACATAGTTCATTTTCATTTCTTGTCAACATCTCGTCTTATTGATGTTAATTAGCCAATAGTTTGCTTTGTAATATGTTCATGTCTCCCTCTATCATATTGTTGCCTCTCTTTCAAGTCGGTATAATCAACTTATCAGGAACAAATCGTAGATGAAATGACAGATCTTGAACAATGAATATGACTTTGTGATTCCCTTTGAGATCTGAAAATAAACTTAAAATTTACATTAAAACTGCAAATGGAATGTCACTATTTTTGTGTTGCCAAAATGACGAAAGGCCATCATAATCAGTATAGTTTTGAACTAAATTTGTTCATATTCGTCACAATTTGATAACTATGTATGGAACGTCCAACTATTTTGGCAATTTGATATTACAATGCCCAATGTAGGCTATATAAATTGAGAACCCGAAATTGGAAAGAAGCCATCAAAATCAGTATTTTTGTAGAACATTGTTTTCGTTGTAGAACAAATAAAGAATCTATGAGTAGTGGATCAAAGGTAAAATGAAGGTACATTCAAACAATTGAATAACGGGTACAATGTCCTGAATAAACTTCATTGTTATGCATTACGATAGTTAAGATACTTCACTTGTAAACGATTAGACTTTACATATAAAATGAAACTTTAAAATGATGAGCTGATGCTTTACTTTGCCTAAACTAAGTCAACCCGAATGCTGAATGCTGAAAAACTAAATCCATTCTCTCGTGAGTCAACACGAACAGTCACAGAAGGGGCTTATCTAATAGGTTACTGACATCAAATCACATGCTGGGCAGAAGTAGTTTAAAGAATCGTCATGATATTGATTCATCAGATATCTTCTTGGTTCTCGAATTACTGTGCGATGTTTTTTCCTAATGTCAATACATTTTAATCCTTATTTAACAGTCTATCAACATGTTCCTTGTCTTAAAGCTATTTTTTGGAATGGTATAATATATTGAAATGAATTGTTAGATTTCCCATTTCGGTAGCTTAGTACACCATGAATTTCGAGCTACACATTATACTTGATTTTTAATCCACCTCAATCATTATTTTCACCAAGTAGGTGTTGGTTTTCTGGTTTTAATTGTAATCCATATTTGGAGATAAAAACACGTTCTCTGACAATGGGTTACCACAAAAAGAATAACTATTCTAATTTCGTGTACATGTAGCTTTGTTTTATGATTTCAAGGTTCGTGGAATACTGTCTTTTATAAAGCATTTGGTTCTCTTAAGTTAAAAAAATGACGCATTCTCAAAAACATGATGTTACAATTTTATTGGATCATTAACGTCTTAAAGTAAGTAAAGTTATTTTCTTACAGATATATGGTACATGAAAAATATACTTCAAATGAATGGCATTGGATCAAAGGTCTAATGGAGGTTATCTCATCAAAAAACAATTTACCTATGTTATCTATTTATGAATGAATATTTTGATACTCTTAATAACTACATTTGGTTTTATAAATTTTCTTTACAAATTTGGACAGTATTTGTGAAATTAAAGGGAGTGCAACTTAGTAATAACCTTCCATAAATAAAATCCTTAAGTGAAATCCATGTTGCTCACTTTGAAAAAAAAGTCTACTGAACTTAGTCTAAAGAACCAGTCTTAAAATTCCTGGAATTTAATAGAAACAAGTTTTTGTGACACACATATTAAGCACCTATATAATTTTCCATCCAATATAACTGTATTCAAGAAAAATGTTCAAAAACAACACTATATAAAACACCTTTCCCATTACGCAGATTATCGATCTCTTTTTATTAATTAATAAAGAACACATGTGACACTATGAAGGAAAATAGGAATATTTGAAGAAATTCCAATTCAGTTCTAATGGGTTGAACCAATATGCAAAAACTGTCCTGTGGCAGAATATTGATAAGGAATTTTTAACGGCTATTAACATAATGTAATGTGAAAATCTTATGTATCCTCGATGCTAACATTAAAGGGGCAGTAGCACGTTTTGAGGGGGGATATAAGATGATGTCAGAAAAGTGAAAATTAATGGTTAAAATAACATAAAATCCATTGGCAGCCATTTTTGTGTGAACACCTATTATTCATTTTGTGTAAGAAAAGGAATCGCATGGCTTAACTTTACATTGTATATTTGATTTATTACTGCTCCATTTAGTTTTTATACATTGTCTAAAGATTGGAACCATTTATTTTCATTTTCCTGACATCACCTTATATTCCCCCTAAAAACGTGCTACTGCCCCTTTAAACCAAACAATGAACATAAGTCTCACTTGTCAATACTCCGAAAATCCCTGAAAAATTGCTAGAAACTTGAGAGAAACCTGTTTGTTCCATACTTGTGTTCTGTTGCTATTTACAGTAATTCCCAAATGAGTTATCCTTTTGAACACCAAAAAGATAGCTTTGTTTGATGATCCTTTGGGATAGTCATCCAATTAAAAAGTTTAAAGAAATGTTTAAGCAATAGTTCTTGCATATCTGTAAAAAAAATACTAAATAGACAAAATCACTTGACCTTTGTGCTAGCAAGATGTTACGTGACGAGAAAGTCTTTATAATGTGTTCATTCCCTCAAAAAATAACATTACAAAATCAGCAAGTGTCATTGCAAAAATGTTATCTACCCTGTTTTACAAGAATTGTAATTTCCTGCAATTCTATTGGTCAATTTGAGCGACAAAAACAGATATTTTATGTAGTTTTTTTCAATTCAGAAACACAAACGAATTGTGTCTCATAACTTCATGGTAATTATTTACGCTAGATCACTATTCATGTTGTCATTAAGGGACATCATTAATATTACACATCAAATTCCGGCATGATGTTATGTTCTAATGCACTCTAGGAGCTTGGACGGGTGTAATCACGTTCATCTATAACAATTTAGATAGTTGAGCTCTCACGGCTGTTCACAGATTGTACAACACAAAGTCGTTTTAAAAGGACAATTTTTAAAGTCATGACACGCAAATCATTTATAACCGGTTCCAATGTAACACATTTTACTGCATGTACCTTGAAGAAATCGTTGCGAACATCATTTCAACGAATGCAAAAAAAGTACCCCTCTTCAATTAAATCAAAATTGTTTATTCCAATTTCAATTTCGATTGGTAGATTCGTTGAAAAATTGAAGGAGTAATAAGAAGAATTCTATTTTATCAATTATTTTCATTCTTGAATCAGGATGGGGTAAAGTTTCGTTTGATAGCAGTTCAGTTGATAAAGAGTTAATCAAACCTGAATTTCGAATATTGAAAATTTTATTTTTTGCTATCTGGCTCAGCATGTAAGCCTATGTATAGTAGAATGTAGATTGAAGAATTGCCGCTTCCTTCAACTGATATATTAACATGTATTTATTGTTATGGTTGAGTAAGGTTTGAGTTGACGTTTTTCAGTTTTTATCTCATTTTTATCTAATGCCTGAAGTTTTAACAATTATATTGCTGAACTGTTATGAATTATAGAACTGTGTGGCAAAACAAGAAATGGCATCCTGTCTAAGGGAATGGCATCCTGTCGCGCGGCCCGACTTGGGATATAGCCAATCAAATCATTTTCTCGCCACCTTCTCGATAACATTACGTTATTTAACTTTATAACTTTTTTTAAAATTTTATAATATTTTTGAACTACGACTTAAAATCTAAAAGAACCACTGTACATGTAGAAACTATGAACATCATACAAAGAAAGAACATGTAAAATCTGATAATATGTTTATGATAAAGAAGAGTACTAATTTAAATCTCGAACAATTGCAATATCCTAGCAGTCAGTAAAGTCACCTCTATCTAAAAATTGAATCGGTTTGGATACAAACAGGAAAGATACTTTAACCCATAAATAGCCATAGAATATTAATAATGTATATACTAATGATTCAAAGGTACAAGGCGATTGTACTAAATTAAATCTTCAAAATTTCAATATTCTATCAGTAGTGGATTTCAAAATTCAATCATATTATACACAAAAAGGAGATATACTTTAAAATTCGAAATCATAAACTGATGCTTTAGTTAACTCAGCACCTAGTTAAGCTGAATGAACATCTAGACATCAGTAAATTGTTTATGATTGAATATAAGACTGTTAAATTGTCTAGATGATTGATCAGAATTCTCTTGGCGGGGGATGTAGACAAGCTGTATGAAAGATAAATCTACTCACGCGTGAGTTTACCCGAAAAGTCAAGACAGACGGTATTAATTTCACTTGAGGGAACTGCTTTCCAATCAATAGCTTGGCGGAAGTGCTTTTAGAGCTTCATCATATACATATATCAAATTACAACCTGGCCCTCAATACACAGTGTGGTAAAAACAACTTAGATATACTTTGAACAGTCAATCATTGGCCCCCTTATAAAATGATACTGATTGCTCATCTTGGAATACTCAACAGCACGAACAGGGGACTATGAAGGCTTTCGGGAAACAAGAATCGCTAAGGTGTTTGGTTTGGGTCGCAGAGATTCCTGGAATTGTTTTCTTGATTCATTAAACAAACATAATGTCTTCTGTTTGGGTTAACATTGCTTCATGTCCTTATTTCAGTTTCTTACAATATCAATTTGTCACATGGAGTGTAAGATAAACATTTTGTTTTTAAATATTTTTATTCACATAAGATGGTACATTCTTGAAATGATTTTTTTTACATAGAGAATGTGAAAGAAGTACATGTAAAAACAACTTAGTCTATTTAGAAGGATATACAATCATGTTCAATTTAATACATTTTGCAATGGCAACTATTTTCTCATGAATTCATCTGACCGATTTTTCATTCTAGCAATATATTTTTCCGGATAAACAGATAAACAGTTTATAAAATTGTTTTATTGCTGAATTTTATTTTTAGATATTAATCTTTGATATCCTGGATATTATATGGGATATGGTGATAACATGTTTTAGAAAATAAACATTTCATTTGGTTAAAAACTCATGTTTCAATCCCACCACTTCACTCAACACATTATCGTTGTGTGGTGGTTTGGGTTCTTTGGCCACCCTGAGAGCTAAGCCAGCTGACGATTAGATGCTCCTGGTATGGTAACGTCAACGGGTAGAAACAAGACCAAATTTGTGGCTTTCCAAAACCTGCTTTATGTCTCTCACTTTGCCTTTCTTCTCTCTTTTCCTTCATGCCTTTGATCCCTTCCTCCCTGATCTATCTACTATCTTGTGGATGACAACATCCACGTGTTTAATTGTTCTTTACACGTTAAATACCAACACACTCACTCACTCATTTATGTTTCTATTTTATATTGCTTATCGTGAAAATATAAGAAACGGTCCAATTGAAAAAAAATCAAAGATGTGTTTTTTCATGTTGGTTCCTAGAAAATAAAAGCAGCATGTATATATTCAACGTGATTTTGACAGGAAATACGAGATAATGTGACAGGAAATACGAAATAACTCCCTTATTCTAAACTAAAAAGTCAGAATGGGGAGACATAACTGCTCCTCGTTCACAGTTTTCAGTCAAACATGTCATTTGTAATCAGTCTTCTAAATATATTGCTCATAAATATGCTCAATTAAACAGGGACATGCACGTCACTTTCCAAGGACGAATGTGATGTGTCACCGTTGAGTTGGATAGAGGAGGAATATATTGGAAATACTCGGGAATTCAAGAAAACTTGATGAAAGAAAAATGTGCGCACAAAAACTGTGTACAGAACCTCGTTTCAGCAAACGAACTCCTTTATTTAGATCTGGATATAAGTTAGCGACTGACAAAAATGTAACAATATGTAAGTGTATTTGTGTAATCATTAAGACGTTATAGCGTAATCTTCTATCTTTGATGTCTATACATTTATTACCGTATTCGTCCTATTAAGCGGCCCCTCCCTAATAAGCGCCCCCTATTACAAATGTCCATATAACAGAGCGCCCCCCCCCCATCCCCCTTCATACGTAAAATGGCCTACCTCTACTGCTTTTCCAATAGAGTCCGAAGGCTCTGTAATTACTTTGGCTGTTTTAAATATAATTCTATTAAGTTATGATGCATATCAACTACTTGACACACACCGCATAAGTTTTTTAACCAGTCAAACTTGCCAACAGATCAGCCTGTTTTCGTTTCCCTGTCACTGCAGTAATCCTGCTGTTCCTTTCTCCTCTCGCAGTAATGCAAGCTCCAAACACTGTGTTAATGAAGTCTTGCTTGCAAAGTCGATGCATGGAGCTTGTGAAGTTAGTGGAGGGAGGATATAGTAAAAGCATGTTAAAATAACGATGTGAAGTTGTTTGATGTCTTTTTTAAAAAAAGTTTGGCCTTATTGGTGATCAATTGTATGTGATAATATTACTGATAGTTTGTTCCTCTTGTACCAACTTGATGTGTTTCTTTTGCAGAATTTAGATAACAAGACAACCACTATCCGAACGGATTCCAGGTGTAGAAATCCCATTAAGATTCTAGGGTCGGTGTAAATGTTATTTTATACACTAAAAGGATAAGTGCATATGCTGTACGAACCTGAAAAACTTTGTCTTAACAATTTGTTAATAAAGAAACACTATCTATGCTATAATTGTATTATTTGACTTTGAGGTTGCAGTATCAATGTTCTCTTGAAATATATTTTCTTTGGACTTGAAAATGTCAATGCTTTAGCTCATTTACATTTCTTCTTTATCTCTCGTATTATTCTGATGTTTTAGATAAGTATATACGGAATATAGTTCTTCTTTGCCACATAGTTTATTTTCATTTCTAGTAATCCCCCTGGTATCATTATTTTTCAATCTCCTGCAGTCTCCCTTGTAATCTTTTCATGTAGCCATCTATCATATTGTTGTCTCTCTTTCAAGTCGACCTAGGTCGGTATAATCTAATTATCAGGAACAAACCGTAGATGAAATGACAGATCCTTAAAAAGATTATGACTTTTGGATTCCCTTGAGATTCGGAAATAATCTTCACAATTTGATAACTGCAATTGGAATGTCACTATTTTGACTGTTACCAAAATGGGAAAGAGGAAAGGCCGCTATAATAAGTATAGTTTTGAACTTTATTTGTTCTTTGCAGAGAATTCTACGAGTTATAGACTTTATTTGAAGAGAATAACATAAAAAAAGGATATGGTTTTAACATATTTTATTCATGAAAATATGAAACGGATCAGCAAACAATTGCAAGCCAGAGGCTTATATTAATGCCGTTCCGATACAAATGTGATGATTCAACCAAAGGACGTTCTGATGACATGAAATGCGATAATAGAATCAAGAAAGGATATAAAATCTAGATGAAGACGTAAATCAAAAAAAAATGTAACTGACGCTTTTCGGTGCCTTTACTTAGTCAAGAGTGATTGTTTAAACAATTAGTTAATGAACCTGTTTATGACTTATCACTGCAGTCAAACTTGAATTTGATTGATCTGATGTCTTGTTTGTGAAAATGCAGCAAAGCTGAATTAGAAATAAATCCACTCTCTCATGATTTAACACGAACAGGCACTAATCAAATTCTCGTTAGGTTACTGACATTGAATCACATGCTAAGCAGAAGTATCTAAAGAATCTCCACCATATTGATTTATCAGATTTTCTCTTAGTTCTGCAAGTACATTGCGAGATTTTGAGCTACTGGCATAATCCTAAAATCTTTTTATAACGATCAACATATTCCCTGTAAAATTGTACTTTTAGAATGAATGATACGACATATTGAATTATCAGATTTCATCTTGGTTAGCTAAGAGTGCCATTAAGTTCAACTTATACCTTATGTTTACTTCTGAAAAAAAACAATCATCATGGTGTTGCTTTTTCAGATTCAATTGTAATCTCTTTAAAGGGACAGCAGCACGTTTTTAGGGGGAATATAGGGTATGTCAGGAACATTTGAATAAATAGTTCCAATTGAAAGACATTGTATAAAAACTAAATGATATAATTTAAAGTTCAGAAATACGATTCCTTTTTCTTAAATAGTTAAATACATCAATAATCAATCAATCAATCAATAATTAAAAGTGTTTACAGAAACATGGCCGCCATTTGACTTTATGTGAATCTGTATAATTTGTCCTCTGGCTATGGATGATTGGTTTGTGGGATCAGATTTTTGAAACTATCAAAATAATACATATAGCATTAACCTACAATTATCATTTATCAATATAGATTTTTTTCAAAACGTGCTACTGCCCCTTTAAATGTGCTAATGCAGATATTATCTAATGTGCCTTTTCTTTGTAAGCGAAATGTATGATTACTGGTATCAGAGAATTGAAAGATATCTATTACATGTACTTTTATCCAGTAATTGTTGGTTTCTATGATAACTATTCTATAAATGCCTATTTTACTGAACTGTGCCATTTACAGTCAAAACAGGCACGTCTGGATTTAATGACACCAATCTCGTGAAACTAAGAACTATTCCACATGCAATGTGGTGAGATATAAATAGCTTCTATTACTTAGCTGTAGAGTAAGATTGTTTATCGCTTGTTACGACAGGGGTAATGAAGCTGTTCGGAATGAATATAGTCCAAACGTTTAGAGAGTTATGTTTTCACATTTTGGACAAGGGAAGACAAGCTCTAGAATACAGTAAGAGAAATTTGAAGTACCAACTTAATAGATCATGAAATCAAGATGTTAGTCAATATCGAAGTGATGCAGTTGTCAATATCAGTTCTAGTCAAGATAGTACAACCGAACTTAAAACTGAAGTAATGACACTTCACACTGAACGTGAACTTAATCGACCTTACATATGTTCAGTCACAAACGATCAGAAGGTTTACAAACATTTCACAAATTCGCCACATTCTTTTCTTTTAATCATTCTCTAAATTTTCAAATGTCTGATGCACATAATTTGACAATATTGTCAGTTGTCAATATAAGATGTTGTCAAGATATCACAACCATACTTAAAAATTGAAGTAATCACACTGAACATGACAATGATTGACCTTACTGATGATTGTCAAAGTAGAATGTTAAAGATGCTAAATCATACTTGCAATGTTTTAAAAAGTATTTTTAATGTATACGTTGTATTTTTAGAAAAATTTAGCAACCAACCTTGAGAAAATCGGACCAAAATTCATTAAATAGGAGATAATTTACCAAAAAATACCGAAACGGCAGTCGACATAAGGGCGAATCAAGTGTGGCCATTTCACAACTTCTGGTTTCCAAATGTACGCTTGAAAACCGTCTTTGTCGCGCTCAACTAGATTTTATATTCTTTTTCTCCAAATTAGGTATTCGTTGCTGTCAAAGTTGACACCCATCGAACGCAATTACGGTAGTTGAGACACGGTGTAAATCCTACAAGCATTATGATTACGTCACCGAAAGCGGGTTCGCAAAATGACATGCCCTTTCTAGGAGGGGTACTGTGCTTGAAGCTTCGAAATAAGTATGTTATTGTTGATTAAACAATCTAAATATGATATCAAAATTTCGACGAAAGATTTTTCTAGAAAGTGATGTATTTCATTTCTCAATAGCTAAGTTTCATCCTGAACCGCTTGCAAGTATGATACAGCATCTTTAAGTTCAGTCTTGTAAGTCGAGCAATCAGAGGGTTTACGAACATTTCACGAATTCGCCATATTTGTATCACTCTCAAAGTTTCAAATGTCTGGTGCACACGATTTGACAGTGGAACATTTAATTATGGATACTGTTGTGTAAGCTGTCATTGACAACAACTAATTAAACATCAAAGGTATATTTTACAAAATACACTCAGGGGCAAAAGAAACGATACCATATAAAATACATGATAGGTCAAGCTACGAGTGATAGTTACGGCTGAATCTGGGTTAATATGTTTCTTCAAGAGCTAACTGAACTAAGTTTTTAATTTCAAAGCTATATCTGCTAACGCTTTTGAAATATTGTTGAAATACAAGCCTTTAAAAAAACACCGTTTTAAAATCTCCTTAACTAGACGAGATAGGAATGAGAAAATGACCCTTTTTCTTGTTTTTAAACCAACATACAGGCAAAATGCGTGAACAAATTAACTTCTACCCGGATTTTTTATATTGATAACATCTTATATTTATAAGATTGTTACATTTCATAATTTTTGTATCCCAATTTAAAAGATTATGACCAGAAATAACATTGAAAAAGCTGTTTTCTGACCCCTCGTGTATTTGAACAGTCACAGAGTTATAAATATCATACTTATATGTTTGAAATTCTTAGTACTTCTTCACAACTAATTTGTCTATCACAAGGGTTCGTAGTCGCATTTCATTTACAACAGAATTTTGTTCTGTACTCTTTTGGAAAGTTGGTATCGTTTCTTTTGCCCCTGAGTGTATTTCCGTTCCACTGATGACTGAAAAGCTGAAAAATAAGCAGTTAGAGATCCACATTCAATAAAATAAATTCACTTTGATCATAGGAATAATGTTCGACAATGTAGAATACAGGGGAAAACAGGGGCGATGAATGAACTCACCATTTAATAATGTTCAATGGCAATGTAGGCTGGTGTCATCATGAAGAATTGCATTTTGTTTTTTACATGTTTAAATTATTCAATCTAGTTTGACCACAAACTGTTTGTGATAAGATAAGTTGAATTAGACTTTTGGTTTGATTCCAACCATCTGAATATTTGTATCATTTCTCTGTGTGAAGATAATTTGTACTTACATAACAACGTTTATGAACCACCTACATTGTAACATCATATTTGAAAAGTTGCAACAGTTGTAAACCCCAGAAAAGCCCACAAATGCTACATAAAACACAGTAGCTATTCCAGGAAGCTTAAAGCCATAAAAGAAAGGTACACGAAATTTTAGGATCACCATTTGTAAGAGAACGTGGTGCTTATCTCCTTAGGGGATTACAATTGAATCCAAAAAAAAACACCATCCCTGAGAACATAATTATTAAGTATTTCTTAGAAACTAAACCCATGTATAGCTCGTAGGTCATTGTGTACTTATCCATCCAAGGTTAAATCTGACAATTCAATATCTTATACCATTCTGAAAATAGGGTTACACAAGGAAATTTTTCATTGTTTGTTAAAAAAAAGATGATATAAGAACATGCCACTAGCTCCAACCTGGGAATGTAATCAAAGAACCAAGAAGAAATCTGATAAATCAATATGACGGAGATTCTTAAAATACTTCTTCTAAGCATTTGATTCGATGTCTGTAACCTTACGAGAATTTGATTCGCGTCTTCCGTGACTGTTCATATAAAGTCCTGAGAGAGTGGATTTAGTTTTATTCAGCATTTAAATATTAAAATAATCACTCAGCTTGACCAATTTATAAGCAAGGTAAAGAATCATTTTGTCATTAAAAAGTTTGACTTCTATTTCATGATGAAAATGTACAAAGGTTATTTCATCTTCTTTTTCACTAGACAAGAAATGTAATTTTTTCTATGTATTATATTTCATTAACTGTTGTGAATGATGATCATAAGGTAATGATAATGAAGTGAAGAATAAAAACTGGTAGACATAACAAAGAACTTAGAAATGAGAACATGTAATGTATGTAAATGTAATTATATAGAAGACGAATATCACTTTATGTTAATATGCAAATGTTATGATGAATTAAGGAATGAATTATTTCCGAAAAGATATTGTCAATTCCCAAGCAAACTTAAGTTTTACTCTTTAATGTCTTCATTTAACTCAATTATTATAAAACAATTAGCAACTTTTATTGTTAAAGCTATGCAATTGAGAGAATTACTTTTGTAACACATGTATTCGATATATTCTGTATCATGGGCCTATGGCCTACATACTTCAAGTGAATAAACTTACTTCACGATAATGAAGTAGCAAAATTCGATTCTCAACTCTTTACATGAAGTCAAGGATAACATCCTATGAAAAAAGCGTTCACTTAGAAGCTTCATGTTATTCTTCACCCGTAAAAATACCAATTTTAAAGGAGATGATGTCTTAAAGGAGTAGCGATATGGTCTCGATTTTTACTGTCAACTCATTACATAAAGGCAAGGATTTTATTCAGCATTTTAATATTAAAATAATCACTCAGTTTAAACCAAATTATAAGCAAGGTAAAGAATCATTTTGTCATTAAAAAGTTTGACTTCTATTTCATGATGAAAATGTGCAGAATTATTTCGAATTTCCGTCTCGAATACCATTTCTATCTCAACAGATTTAAAGGGGCAGCAGCACGTTTATTGATAATTATATATTTTAAATTGTTCACTGATAACAAACTATGAAATCCTTCTCTGACTATCTATCAAAGGGGCAGTAGCACATTTTTAAAATAAATTTCATATTCTAAATATAACACTTATAATTGTAAGTTAATGCTAAATGTATTATTTTGACTGTGTCAAAATTTTCATTAAACTAGCCAATCATCTATAGTCAGAGGACAAAGTATGAAGTATGAGAAATCAATATTTTCACGACTAGCGTCGTAATGTAAAATTTTCGATTAATAATATTTCACAAATTGTTGTAAATGACAATTATGTCTTAATGAAGTAGCAAGATAGTCTCGATTCTCAATGACACCTCATTACATGACGCCGCTAATGGCTGAAATATTGCCCGAGCGGCGTAAAACCATAACTCACTCACTCAACTCATTACATGAAGTCAAGAATTACATCCTACGATTGAAAGTGTCCATTAAGAAGATTCATTATTTATTTAGTTATTTCACCCAGTAAAAATACCAATTTTAAAGGAGATATATGAAACTCTGATGAAATATCATGTCTATCTCATCTCATCTCACAAATAGTACAGCCATGAGTATATGTTAGTGTTACTTTTGATAAAGAAGAACAACAACCCGGTATCAGGAGTGTCTCATATAGGTCTGGCTTACCAAATAAACGTTTTTATTTTATTAATTTAAAGTAGAAATATGTTTATGTTGTGTTGTTGGATCTACTGATCGTCAACTTTGATTCATGTCAACTACAAACTATGAACAAAAGTGGTTTAAACATATTTATTTCAATAAAGAATTTGATTGGTAAACAAGCTAGAGTCTTATGTTAATACCGCTCCAAAATACTAGATGTAGAACATGTCATGGTGAATTTAGAAAATATATATATATATCATTTATACAAACGCCAACAAGATAAAGAACAAGTCATTGTGAATTCGAATTTACAAAAGTTATCTAGTTATCTATACAAACGCCAACACGATAACGCACGGTTGTTAAACAATATATGTTATTTATCTAAATGAATAAACACCAACAATCTGAAACAATACAACATAAAAAATGCCTATAATTCATATTTTATAATATAATCATATTGTGCTGTCACAGTGACAGCGGCACTGATTTTAGTTTTCAGGTTTTTTTTATCTAACCGGTTCGTCCTAACCGGTTTTCAGGCGCACGGTTTGCACGTGCAGTTTCTTGGGCTAGCGAGTTTTCGTCGCCATGTTTCACAGGGCAAAGCCGTCATTTATCGGCCAGGCAGCGTTTATCGCTGATGTGTTTCATATACACTCTCTTTATGTATTCAGGACCACAGACAAATCACCAAAGTGTATGTATATCTATTATTTTAATTATTTTATGGTGACATTTCATGTAGAATTTGTATTTTGGGCAATTTATTGTTTCGTAAGCAGGCACTTGCAAATCCATGTTTTCTATGCATATTCTATGCTATATTTTGCTGGTATAGTAATATATAAAACTATATTCATTTCCCATTGTAAGTTCAGGTTAATATAACTTCTTATTTTTGCCTATAATTTTGTGTAATATTCCCACTGAAGTGGTTTCGGAAATACCTATTGAAGCGCTAATAAAATATCCAAATTTTCACTTCTCAGTGACAACCTAGGGGCAGGAGTTATCTCCCTTGATTTAATGTTTGTAAACATTACAGCTTCATCTTTTCCTTGAGGTTCCATGTACTTGGAATGTAATTTTTACGTGGCGCTTCATTTATTTTCATAGGTATAAGCAATTTATTGCAAAGCTCTGTAC
This sequence comes from Steromphala cineraria, assembly GCA_916613615.1. Taxonomy (NCBI): domain Eukaryota; kingdom Metazoa; phylum Mollusca; class Gastropoda; order Trochida; family Trochidae; genus Steromphala; species Steromphala cineraria. The sequence goes on from OU744723.1 coordinate 50,493,169, forward strand.
TTTATTTGTGAATTTATTTTCACCAGGAATTTCTTTCTTGAAATAGGTGTTTTATATATTTCAGACTTTTCGTAAGATAATACAACACATGTTGTTGAGGTTATTTATGGTATAAGTTATGGTACTTTTCATATTTTCTCTGTGATTTAATGGTATTTATTACCCAGGAATCTTCTGTAAAGGCACAATACATTTGTGAAAGCAATTCTAACTTGCACTAATCTGTTAAGGGTATTTATCAATAGGTACAATATTGAATAATTGTATTTTCCATGTTGTTTACAAATGGACTTATGATGCCCTTAACTGTTTCAGCTTTTTACCGCAAAAACACATACGTGGTATGCAACTTCGGCATCAAGTCCATCAATTGTACCACCATAACTATGCCACTGCCACTGAAATAAAATCTGAATGGATAACTGATGTTGAAGCTAATGTTTTGGTTCGCTATTCAGCATACATATATCAATTCATCATAAATTGTAAATCTGCCGGTTAAATTTATAAATTCGTGCACAGATATTAATCTCAACAAAAGTCAGGCAGACTCCATTCAAAACCTTCTCCTATGTTATCAACTTTAAAAAGTCAGGCAGACTCTATTCAAAATAATAATAATAATAAGTCCATTTGTTATGCGCTAGTATCCAGTCACTCAGTGATTGCTCACAGCGCTACAATGATTCATCAGAGTCCAATCAAGCTGGATAGCACTGCCTAAACAGACGTGTTTTTAAAGCTGCTTTGAACAAGTCCAAAGTAGGTTGCCTCTTTATATCTAATGGAAGTTGATTCCAGAGTGTAGCAGAAGTAAATTTAAATGATCTGTGTCCGAAAGATTTCAATTTCGCTTGTGGAATTACAAATTGCATTTGGTCAGTTGATCTCAAAGTCCTGGCTGGAGAATACTTCTGTGTAATATCTGAGAGGTAGCCTGGAGCTGTTCCATGGTAGCAGCGGTAGCAGAGGGTGAGAACCTTGAAGTCTACTCTGGCTTTCATAGGAAGCCAGTGTAGTGACATCAGCACAAAACAAAACCTTCTCCTATGTTATCAACTTTGTGAAGTGTATCGCATTCTTGAAGCATGTTATATAATATTGTGAGAAATAATGACAACCCATATATACATGTAGTAATGAAAATGATTTGCAATTCTCAGGAGAATCACATAACCACAATTATTCATCAGATGTCAGCTCAGCAGCGATTTGTTGGTGATAATTTGATTATACCGACCTAGGTCGACTTGAAGGAGAATCAAAAATATGATAGACGATAACTTGAGCATATTGCCTACCAGACTTTGCTGGATATTGAAAGAACTTAAATTTTTTAGTTACTAGCATGACGTTTCTTGAACTACTTTTATTTAACTATTCTAACCATTATGTGTTGTACCAAAGACTGAAAAGCTTTATATGAAATGCAATGATATTTTATGGTGATATACAAGCTGTCCATTTTTTAAAGACATCATAATGATTTATGCAAGAAAAAACAACCATGTACATGTACCTGAGCGAAAATCTTCAATCCTGTCAACAAAATGGTGAAATTCCAGACAAAAATAAATATTTGATTAAAGTTTTCGCTAATATTGGTTTGGACAAGGTTTCATCGCTTCAAATATCGTTCCAAAAGTAGAATTCCAACAAGGGACGTGTATATAGACTATTAAATATGCTCGCTCAGAGTTATCTTCAGCATACAATGCTGATATTAGATAAATCAATATTGTGAAAACTCTAACAACACTTCTGCCAAGCATTTGATTTACAGGGATCTAACCAGAACTGAATTATTCTTTGCCGTGACGCGTTTCCATAAGGGACAAGTTGATTGACTGTTTAAGAAGTAAAGATATTTCAATCGCCGTGTACAGCATATTAAGCCTAATTTGATGAATAAATATTGTGAAAACTCTTAAAACACTTTACCAAACATTTGATTCGATTGCAGTGTTCTAATGTAAATGGAGTTTTGCCTGTCGTGACGGGAGTTTCAAAATTTTATAATACTCATTACATATGTATACATGTCCAAAGATTAAAACAGGAAGTTAATCTGAGACTGAACGTTATTTCTATATCATTGTAGTTTCAAAAAGTAGAGGGCAAATTTTATTTTGTTATTTAAAAAAATTCTTGTTACAAAGTAAACCAACCCCATTAAGATGTACTCCACTGTTTTAATAACCGTAATGTCATAACACTGAAAAATATTTTACTGTGCACATATTGGAACACGCTTTCTTGTGATATGTTTTTTTAGAAATTAATGTTAGTAGCAGAAATTCTGCCAAATGTGTATCTTCATGATAGAACCAGTATGACAAAATTCGAAATTAAAAACCTAAGTAAATAATGCAGATGTTTATAATCGAGTAAAATCATCGACAAGAACAAAGATGTACAATATAGCGTTTACAAAAATGTCTGTAAATACAATGGTTATACAACCTATTAATTGGACATTTTTTATGATAGAACATTAAATGTTTATAGGAAATATTTGATTCGAAACAACTCTTCTTTTTTTTTTAGATAACAATTTGCAGCATTGTGATTCCATGTCATAAAATATAAGCATCGCGCGGTATTTTGATCACATATTAATAAGGCAAGCAAGAAAACACAAACTTAAAATTCATAATTAATAAAATAAGATAAAACAGTTATATCTATACACTTAGCTACTGAAAATTGACAACAATGAACATCGTCAGGAAAACTAAAATTCGTACAGAATTTTTTTGTTAATACCATGCTGTTTGCAGTTTCTGTAACTGGCCTTCAACATGTGATAAAATTGAGGGAAGAAGAATAACATTTCCTGTTTCTCGTAGTTCGCTCATTACGTTAATAACCACAAAATCAATTATTCCATTTCTTCTGTCATCAAATCCACAGTTTGTTACTGATAATTCCAATTTTCTGACCTTTAGGTCAGCTTGAAAACGACATGATATTATGGCTGGATGAAAGTTATAGAGTATTTATGAAGCAGATCTTTTACAGATAATTGGATAACAATGACCTCGGAGGTCAACTTCAGAGAGCGAAATGTAGCGAGATTCTTTGGCTATGAAACAACATGATTTAACATGCTGCCGACTCTGTTGCACAATCTATCAACATGTGATACAATTAATGAAGAAAAATTATATTTCATATACACGAAGTTAACAATTACAATCATTACCAATTCTCAAGAGAATCACACAATCAATTATTCCTTTGCTTCTGTCATCCTATCCACAGTTTGTAACTGATAATTGCTTTTACTGACCTAGGATCACCTTGAAAAAGATATGATATAACGGCATGATGAAAGTTGAATAGAAGCGCATATTTAGAACCAAAACTTTTGCAGAAAATTGGATAACAATGACCTGGGAGGTCAACACCAGTGAGCGAAATGGAGCGAGATTCTTTGGCTGTCTAACAAGGATTGGGAGGATGATTTATCATTTAGATGATGCTGAGTTTCTGATAAAATACAATGTATCCTTATGAATGTGTATATGTAAGGTCAACCATAAAGAGAGGGGCTGACAGATTGATTTGATAACACAGTCTATGTGACCAATTCCAAAGTGAAACTTTGGTAATTTGAAATCAGGCTTTTGATTTGTTATAGACTTTCATTAATTAGAAAAGTACCTTGTGGAAGAAATTTTTCCATTGAAGAAAAGAATAATGACTATGTAAGTATTTATCTAGCTGAATGAAATATAAATAGGACATTTATCTCTCTGACTTTTATTTCATGCTGTTTAATTAGTCTACTCCTTTTTGTTTTTTACACCAATAGTCACGAAGGTTAAATTTCTTTGATGTTCAAAAGAACACATTTGGTAATAAGTGAAACAGCAACAGAAAAGCATCATAGAAACAAACACGCAATTTTCAAGAATGTTTTCTGCATCTGTTAAAAGGATATACATTTTATGCTGAGTTTTCAAAATGTGTTCTTTTTATTTTGAATGAATGCATGTAGGTAACAATGCATAACGTCAATGACGTCAAGTTTATTTTGATTTCATTGCATATTAACACATTGATAGATAAACACTTACTGTCTTATATAAGCCTAACATACAAACTGACATATTTACAGACAACCATTTATAATCTTTTATAAACATTAAAATAATTTAAGAATGATGTTTTTGGTAATTGTTGCATAAACACTTTCGTCATACACTCAAGGACAACAGTTACCTTCATTAAACTTAAATGACTTTGATGCAACAATAACAATACCGTTTTTATCTCTGAATGTCTCCTATCAGTTTGCTTTTAATTAGAAAGGGAGAAAATTGATTAAATGAATAAATGAGGCATGTGTTTATTAAATTGTATTCATTGTTTATTATTTTTCTATTCATTTTTTTTTTGGAAGAAAAAATGATATAGGTCATATTTAACAAACAATATGATGATAGGAGTTGGCTGCCACAAAAAAAAAATGAATGTCTAAATTCAATTGTGATTTTTTTATATTTGAAAGTAAATTTCAATAAATGATTCAGGAAACCAATATGGCTATCATGGTCAACGATTGAGAGAAACACGTTTATAAACAAGGAATTATAATTGAAAGTAAAAATCTGTCCCCAAAAGAAAATTGATGGTTTTAAATTGTGTTTCAGTTGCTCGTACTTCATGAAGTTTTTTGCGAACTGCGATGAAGTCTGGTAAATCAATACCATGAAGATTCTTTAAATACTTCTTCAAACATGTGATTCAATGACAGTAACGTAACAAGAATTTGATTTGTTTTCTGTGACTACTGGTGTACAGTAGTTCGTACTTTATAATGTGCTTTGTGTAATAGGATGAAGTCTGATAAATCAATATCATGAAGATTCTTTAAATACTTCTTCAAACATGTGATTCGTTGTCAGTAACCTAACGAGAATTTAATTAGTGTGTTCCGTGACTATTGGTGTAAAGTCTCGAGGGAGCGGATTTAGTTTCAACATTTCTGGGGAAAAAATGATATAGGTCATATTTAACAAACAATATGATGATAGGAATTGGCTGCCAAAAAAACCCAAATGATTGTCTAAATTCAATTGTGATTTTTTTATATTTGAAAGTAAATTTCAATAAATGATTCATGAAACCAATATGGCTATCATGGTCAACGATTGAGAGAAACACGTTTATAAACAAGGAATTATAATTGAAAGTAATAATCTGTCCCCAAAAGAAAATTGATGATTTAAATTGTGTTTCAGTTGCTCGTACTTCATTAAGTTCTTTGTGAACTGCGATGAAGTCTGGTAAATCAATATCATGAAGATTCTTTAAATACTTCTTCAAACATGTGATTCAATGACAGTAACGTAGCAAGAATTTGATTTGTTTTCTGTGACTATTGGTGTACAGTATTTCGTACTTTATAATGTGCTTTGCGTAATAGGATGAAGTCTGATAAATCAATATCATGAAGAGCCTTTAAATACTTCTTCAAATATTTGATTCGTTGCAAGTAACCTAACGAGAATTTGATAAGTGTGTTCCGTGACTATTGGTGTAAAGTCTCGAGGAAGCGGATTTAGTTTCAACATGGCTGCATTATCCACCAGAAGAAATCAGATCAATCAACTTCACGTTTGTCTGCAGTACATTCTATCATAAGCAGGTTCATTTACTAAATGGTTAAACAATCATTCAGCTTGTCTGATTCTAAAGTTTTATTGAATTCTATTTCAGGGTGGAAGTATATAAATAAAGAAAATCAATATTTTCACGACTCTCGCATGAATACTTATTTGATTTCACTTCTCTTCACTGGACAAGAATTAACCTATCGCCACCTGTCAATGAAATTTATTTTCCGACCAATCATGGAGCGTTATATATTCACTGCGCCATTGGCCGCATTGGCGACGCCATTTTGTCCGTCAAACAATGAAACGTGTTTTACTTCCTTGTTTGATTTCCTCTGCATCCTAAGTCAGGATATGCCTTATGAACTCGAAAAGTGAGCAGCTGGTGTCTTGAGTACCGTCTTGATACGCAGACAAATATTATAACATGTGTCATCTTCGGAAGAGGTTGCATCACACAGTGCAAATAGACGTTGAAACGGGAAAATTCGAAGCGGTGACGGACCAGGAATTAATTTCCTATTATTATACAAAATATACATCGGAATAAAATATGAACAAAAGGTATCGTAAGTATTTATAATTGTTGCTGTTAATTCATATTTGGGCATTTTGTAGAATTATTTCCCCCTCTCTTATTTCGTGGTTTGAATGCATTGAAGGCATAAACAACTATAAAAGACATATTACCCACAAGCACTTGGGGCATGGATATTGCTTATATACTATATATAACAAGGCTTTCCAACCGGCATTTTGATCCCGAAATATAAATATATTTACAACGTATTCTTTAAGTGACATCGGATACATATCACCTGTAACGTGTTCCCCAATGCCTTATCTTTCATTCAACATTTATCTTATAATTATGAACAAATAAACTTAACTTATGAACTTAATTAGAACAAATAAATTTTTGATTATGTCAGGCGAGTTCTACGGCGTTTCCTGTAGTTTCGCTTTGTATATATTGCATTAAACGACAGTCATTATCCAATTAATGACACAATTTTTCTTTTCACAATAACTAAAAATGAAGTTTACTTCCTGTTTTTTCATATCCATTCTTCCGATTTTGTCCCGTATAGGTTTAATGAGTTTACATTCATAGAATGAATGCAAAGTTTATACTTTCTTGGATTAACAGAAGGTACAAGCATTAGATTCCTATGTGTTCTCATCACTTTTATTTTTTTAATTTATATGTCTGTCACCGATGTCATTGCATATTTGAAAGTGATTTCATACTAGTATTTCAACAAGCTTATTTATATGACCAAGAAAATTATGATTCATTTCGTTATCTTTATCAAATTGGTTTCCCTTGAGATCACTTGCTAAAAATATGAATTTTAAGAGAGTATAATCCGAACACTCTCCTTGCATTTACATTAACATTTTATGTCTGACATTTATCAATCAAAGGTTTTCTCTTAGAAAAGGGACTAAAGTGTAACAAATCAATTCGTCTGTGCAAATTTCTGTTTCTGTTTATACAACTGTACAGCTCATATTTGAAAATAAAACTGAATTGTATATTATTAAGTTACAAAATCGGTGGGTTGACTGTTGATAAAGAAGAACTTCAACATTGTCTTGGGAGTATATCATAAGCATTTGGCTTTCCGACGTAAAAGTTTGGATTTCTAAAATTTACTAAATCTTTTCAAAGTAGAGGAATGTTTCTTGATGTGGTTTTACAATGAAAGTCAGACAGACTTTATTCAAAACACTCCTTCTTTTAACAACTTTGTGAGCTACATCGCCCTTCTTGAAGGATATTATAGGATATTGGGAGAAATAATGACATCCTATATACAGTTATCAAATTATTGAAATGATTTGCAGTCCTCAAGGGAAGTAATGCAAACACAATTATTCTTCAGGTGTCAGCTCATCTGCGATTTCTTGCTGATAATTTGGTTATACCGACCTAGGTCGAATTGAAAGAGAGGCAACAACATGATAGCTGATTATTACATATTACATAACAGAACTTGTCAAATATTAAAAATCGAGGAAGAACTGGACTTTTTATGTTTTATGTTTACAAGACATCACAATGATTATACAAGTGGCAGACCGACCAGAAAGGTAAATTGACGACATGGCAAAGATGAACTTAATAGCTAATTGTTTCGAAAAACTCAGAAATCATCATTAGACTCAACAGCAGATGACATTGTTGTAAAGTATTTGATTAATGGAGCCTCAGGGAACCGATTAACGGAGCCTCAGGGAACATCTTTTCTTGTTGCTTTCAAATCTATTACTACTTTTTAAGAGATTATATTAAAGGGGCAGTAGCACATTTTTTTTAAATTCTAAAGGCATTGCACAAGGTTTGACATTGAACCATAAAACAGTCTACAAGCAATTAGAAGATAATACATTATGATTATCACCATTTGTCAAAGACATGTGCTTTTATCTTCAATAGGAATTACCATTAATTCTAAAAAAACGGCGAACCAGTCTGATTAAAATCGACTGTGATTCGAGGAAAAAAAGAGCAAACATATTATTTCTAGTGGGGTTGGAACTTCAACCAGCCCGGCTTTTCTCTCATTCACAGGAAAGCTCTGATACATATTTTACTTTTCCCCCCTCGAAACACGGTCGATTTTAAATCAGACTAACCTGCGAACATAATGATTGTGTGTTTTCGGAAGTTCTAATAACAATGTAGCTCGAATAAGACATATGACAATTATTATACCATTCTATAAAAAGTCTTATAATCGAAACATGTTGACTGACTGGTAAAAAATAAAATATAATGATGTCAGTAGCTCAAACTTCGCAATATACCTACAAAACCAAGAAAATATATTATAAATCAATACAATGGAGATTTTTCGAAATACGTTTGCTAAACATTGAATAGATTCAATGTCAGCAACCTTAAGAGAATTTGATTTGTATCTTCCGTGACTGTTCGTGTAAAGTCATAAGAGGGTGGAATTAGTTTTATACAGCTAGGTTGCATTTTCAACCACAAGAAATCAGATCAATGGAAGTCTGACTGCAGTATATTCAAACACTGGTACGCTCATCTATTAAATGTTTACAACATCACTAAGCTTGATTAGGTGTAGACAAAGCAAAGCATCAGTTCATCATTTAAAATTATCCTTGACCTATTTAACAGGCGCAAAAATCGATTTTATATCGTAACTTTTACAAATAATGTATATTTACAACCGTATTGCAGACAAAAGACATTTTCTGAAGTTCAGGACATCTTGTACATGTACCAATGATTCCATTGTTTTAATAATAGATCTTCTTTCACATTTTCCTTTTAAGCTACTACTAAAGCATTCTGAAACTGTTCTACACAGAAACAAATTTAGTTCAAAACTATGCTGATGATTATTTTTTTCCAATTTCGCTTACAAAAAGCATGCTATTTGATTGCAAAACATGGTGAAGCTCCATATGCAGTTATCAATTTGTGAAGGTTCTGTTATCCCATCTACGATTTGTTACTCCGACTTATGATGGATGAATACATTAACATTTTGGAAAGAAAACTACCAAGTTTTGAATAACAATGAGACGAGAGATTAACAAGAAATGAAATGAACCAATGTGGCAAAGACAAACTATATTCCCAATATATTTCAAATGTAGATATGAGCATCTATCAGATCTGATCTACAATGTAAAAGATGTTGATTTTATTGGACTAGACCAATAATTATTGATCAAGTCTCAACCGCCCTTTTATAGTCTTAGTAGCAGACATCTTGTACACTCAGTAGCATTTCTCAGTACTCTTACTCACATTGTGGAGATCAATTCCGAGCAATAGAGTTAACATAGGCTTGTCAATGTATCTGTAACAGAGTGATATGTTTTCATTGTATATAACTATGATCTAATACAAGATTTCATGTATTCATATTATAACTTAGTAGTTACAATGTTCGTGGCCTGCAGTAAACCAATCTGCTAACTTTCTCTCTTTTGTTATTTGGCGTGACTGATTGCCCAGTTCACCACCACAGCTTTCTTTCCATCTGACCTCTGATCGAACATGACCAGCAGCATTATTATCTACAAGTCTTCCCTCCCCCAGATCCTTGAAGAGGCTTCATGCAAGAGACGATGCAACTGTCAAGAATGAATATAGTCTCAACGTTCAGGATGTTATAGTGAAATGATGGACATCATCAAGCATAAGATAAAGAGGTGTTCACTTTCTTTTGTCTGACAGTTTGGTTAAGATTGTTTACAGTGTACATAGGTATTTATCTTATTAACACCACAAGAAACGCGAAAGCTCCTATAGGTAAAATGGAGAATGTTTGCTGAAGATGTTGACAGACATGGTTCCATTGCAATGGGGATAAACTGAGTCAATATGATCCTCAACAGAATAAATGGGATGTTGGTCCAGAACGCTCAAACGCATCTTCATTGAAGTCGTTGTGGGACTGATAAACACTAAATGCAAGGACTGGATGTTATTCATAAAATGTCAGTGGTGTTATCTTTTAAGGAACAGTAGCACTTTTTTTAGTTTAAATATTTCACTGATAATTGTAAGTTAATGTTAAATGTATTATTTTGACAGTGTCAAAAATATCAATACACAAGTCAATCATCCATAGTCAGAGGACAAAGTATAAGATTCACATAAAATCCATTGGCGGCCATTTTTTGTGAACACCTTTAATTCATTGTGTGTAAGAAAAAGGAATCGCATGGCTAAACATTACGATATATATTTGAATCATTACTGCTCCATTTAGTTTAAATTTTTAAATTGTTTTTCAATTGGAACCATCAATTTTCATGTTCCTAACATCACCTTATATTCCCTCTAAAAACGTGCTACTGCCCCTTTAAACCAACTCAAGTATCCATGTGAATCATTCACTTATCAAATTAAAGTGAATTGTAGTATGTTTGAATAAGATATCCAACTACTCATTATTCAGCTTATCAGCCATCAAAGGAACGGAAATATTTTATAAATGGAATTTTGATGTTTAAATAGTTGTTGTTAGTGACAGCTTACACAACAGTATCCATAGTTAAATGCTACACTGTCAAATCGTGTGCACCAGACATTTGAAACTTTGAGAATGATACAAATATGGCGAATTCGTGAAATGTTTGTAAAACTTCTGATTGCTCGTGTTAAAAGACTGAACAAACATTCTATTTTGAAAATCATAAGTAAGGTCAATCATTGTCATGTTCAGTGTGAGTGTGTTAGTTCGGTTGTTATATCTTGACTAGATCTAATATTGACAAGTGACAATATTGTCAAATCATGTGCATCAGACATTTGAAAATTTAGAGAATGATTTAAAGAAAAGAATATGGAGAATTCGTGAAATGTTTGTTAACCTTCTGATCGTTTCTTTAATATTGACCTTGATTTCATTAATTCTATGGTTTCATCCTTAAAGTTTGTATTCCTCTGTCCATCATTTCACATAACTCTCTAAACGTTGGGACTATATTCAGTCTGAACAGCTTCATTACCCCTGTCATGACAAGCGATAAAGAATAGAACTCTATAACTTGGTAAGCAGTAAAAGCTATTTATATCTCACCAAATAGCGTGTGGAATAGTACTTAGAATCGCTGCTAGTTTTACAAGATTGGTGTCATTAAATGCAGATTTGTCTGTTTTGACTTAGTAATTGGCACAGTCCTCTAAGATACATGTAATCATCTATAGAATAGTTATCATAGAAACCAATAATCATTGGATGAAAGTAATTTCTTTTATTTCTCTGATACCCGTAATCATGCATTGCGCTAACATAGAAAAGGCACATCAAATGATATATGGTATATTGCCTTAGCACATTTAAACACAATATATATATATATATATATATATATATATATATATATCACGATAGCTTGATAAGGCGGTATAATTTCCATCTATAATCTTAAACTCTATTCAGACAAACATCAGACTCAATTCATCATTTACATAATATACATTCCCATCTAATAATTACAAAGAAATAAATAAATGTAGTTTTTATCTCATTGTCACATTTATTTACATATTGCCAACAATATCATAACAAAATAAGTGATCTGTAGTGTTTCAGAGATATTATCATCCAAATAGATAACAATGTTACAGATGTAGTGAGTGATTGAGTGATTGTTTAGTGCTGATTTGCAAGGTGGATACAGATGGAGGACTAAATACCATGTTCATGAACTGAGAATAGGAGAAGAGAATAGGACAATCAAAACATTTTAATAATAGAACTAAGTTAAGGGACCAAACATTCAAACTTAAATCAGTTCAGATACAAAAAGAACAGAGACTTCAACTCTAAAAAATCATCCATCAAGGACGAATTCATGATCGGATTCTTCAGTTACCTTATCACCTAGTCAAGCTGAATGAGCATCTAGACATCCAGTAAATGCTCTTGCTCATGATAAAATATATAACTGTTAAATTGCAGATGATTGATCGAAATTCTGTTAGTTGAGGATGCATACAAGCTGAATGAAAGATAAATCCACTCACTTATGACTCTACATGATAAACTGGACAGACACTCATCAATTTTTCTTTACGTAACTACTTTCAAATCAATCGCTTTGGTGAACTTATTATCTAGTAAATGCTCTTGGTCATGATAAAATATATAACTGTTAAATTGTAGATGATTGATCGAAATTCTGTTAGTTGAGGATGCATACAAGCTGAATGAAAGATAAATCCACTCACTACATGATAAACTAGAAAGACACTCATCAATTTCTCTTAAGGTTACTGCTGTGGAATCAATCGCTCGGCGTTGTGTATTAAGAATCATAATCATAGTGTTCATATGGCGCCTTTTAACATCCCCAGACATGCTCAAGGCGCAACACTATAACCCTAAAGTAGTGTACTTTCTAGACTATTTCTAAGCACTGATCACGAACATCCAATGTTCAGGTACCAATTTTAACAGCTGGGTGGAATGAGTGCAATGTGGATGAAGTGCCCTGCCCAGGGACACAGCACAGGATGAACCAAAGTGTTGGTGTCTCCACGGGTGAGGGGCCAGCATGCTAACCACTACACCACTGTGTGTTTGAGGGCTTTCATCTTATACATTTATCCAATTGCATCCTATTTCTCAATGCACAGTGAGGTACAAGCTGCCGAGATGTTTTTTAACATTGTTAGTCTCTTTACCAAATGTTACTGTCAGAATCAATCATTTCTGTTTGACAATATGACCAAACAGCGTTTGTCCTGCAACTGGGGACTTTGAAAGCTTTCAGCGAACAAGAATGAAGCTGTTAATTGCTTGGAGGTTTTGTTTGGGGTTTTTTGGTTGAGATTCCTGGAATAGTTTTCTTGATTCTCTTCAAGTCGCACCTTGGTCAGGATAATCCAATTATCAACAACAAGCCGGAGATTAACTGAAAGAACCCGTAGAATATTTCTGATCCTGTGATTCCCTTGAGATTTAAAACATCTTCACAATCATGAGTACAAAAACAGAGATCTGAATAAACTTCAGCAATTTGTTCTGCAATATGATTATTAATAGATTTTATAAAATAAGATATAAACACGATATTTACACCTAAAGACGTCAATCGTTGCTCCGAGTAACCTTTGCCTACAATTAATCAAGCTTGGTAATTGTTTAAATAATTCCTTGATGAACATGATTGATCTAAATTCCTATGGTTGGAAATGCAGTCAGACTGTTTCAAACTAAACCCTCTCTCTCGTGCGTTTACACCAACTGTCACAGTAGGAGCTAATCAAAGTCGGTTAGGTTACTTATAGAAGTATTAAAGAATCTTCATTGTATAGATTTATCAGATTTCTTCTTGATTTTCCGATTAAATTACAAAATTCAAGCTACTGACATCCTTTTTTAACAGTCACTCCACATGGTCCATGCATAATGCTTTTTTAGAATGCTATGCCATTGCTTTATCTTGCACATTAATTAATTAAGTTTTCTTCTTGAATAAGTTTCCTATAAAGTGAAATGCATTTAGAATTTTAAGTCAGCAATAACTTGTTATTTGTGGCATTTTAACATTATGAGCGTATACTTTACACCATTTTCATATATCTAAGGCTTAGCCTAATTGTTTTGAGAAACATATATGCATTCTAATTCCTCTTTTCCTTGAAGTATATTTTTCCGTTCTATGATGTCAACGTTAACTGTTTTGTATTATGCTCAAATATTCAGCTTTCATACTGTTTTCTCTCTTTCAAGTCGAACTAGGTCGGAATAATCCAATTATCAACAACAAATCGTAGCTTAGCTGATATCTGATGAATAATTGTGCTTATGTGATTCTCTAGAGAGTTGCAAATCATTTCGATGATTTGATAACTGTATATGGGATGTCATTATTTCTCCCCATATTCTATAACATACTTCAAGAAGGTCGATATATCTCACCAAGTTGCTAACAGAGGAGAAGTGTTTTGAATAAAGTCTCTTTCATTGTAAAAACACATCAAGAAACATTGTTCTTCTTTGAATAGATCTATAAAATGAGTCACTTGTGTTTAACAAATGCAAAACTTTTCCGTCGGTAAGCAAAATGAATATGACACACTCCCAAAACAGGGTTTAAGTTCTAAAAGTAACACAACTAATATTTATCTACATAATATTCAATTCAGTCTTAATCTCAAATATAAGCTAAACAATTGCATGAAACAGAAACCTCTTTCAGAATGACAATCAATTTGGACAGAAGAATTGATTTACTTATTTTTTAATAATTGGACACCAAGGAGAACATTTTTGGTTGATAAATGTAAGAAATAATATGAGAAAGGACAGTTCCTAATCTTGAAGTGCAAGGAGTTTAAACTGTCTTAATTTTTCATTTTTTCTAGCAAAAGATCTCAAGGGAACCTAATTTGATAATGATAAGATAATGAAAAGGATCATCATTTAATTGGTAAAATAAATAAAATCGTTGAAAAATGAAAGTGATATGAAATTAACATGTGATTTCATCGTTGACGGAAAAAAAAGTTATATACTCAAGCTCGTTTAGGTAAGATTTGTAAAACTTTATAAGAACACGTGGGAAACTATAGACAAAAATGACATTCAAGTTTAAAAACATTGTAAAGCACAAAGCAATGTGAAACACTATTGATGTCAAAACAGTATGATACATAGGTTCCTGCTAACAAATTACCTCCTGTCAAAAATGAAATAAAAACAAAATGCTTTTACTTTCTGTCACTCCGATAAAGAATTGATTTTGCATTTATCCAATGAATGTAAACTCATCAAACCTATTTGGAAAAACTCGAAGAACGGATATTTGATAAAAAAGGAAGTAATGATCAATTGGTAAAAGGGAAAATGTGCCATTAATTATATAGTGACTGTCTGCGAATACAATACATGTTTTGAAACTACTGAAATTATAGAAACTGAAAGATACAAAATTTCAAACATGAAAGAGGTCAGTAAGAAAGCATTTTACATGACAGCTTTAATGCCTTTTCAATCTGCAAGTATGTAAGCTTTCTCAAATTCTTCTCAAATTCAGATATCATATTAAAATTAGCACATTTATGTGAGTCTTCACAGTTGGTGAATAATAGTTATCATTTTTCAGTCCTATGTTGTTTTCATTGAGGCAATTAGGTTTATGAGCTGACAAGTATAATCGAGGCCATTCTTCTTCTTCATTCAAACATCATGGACATTTACAAAAATAAGATAGATACATTGGACTTTTACAATTTTGGTCTAGTGAAAGTGAAAATGTTTACCTTATTTATTTTATACTTCCACCCAGAAATTGAATTCAATCAAACTTTAAAATGATGAGTTGTTTATCAATTAGACAAGATGAGTGACTTTTACCCATTCAGTAAATGAACCTGCTTATGATAGAACGTACTGCAGACAAACTTGAAGTTGATTGATCTGATTTCTTGTGGTGGATTATGCAGTCACGTTGAACCTAAATCCGCTCTCTCAAGACTATAAGCCAACAGTCACGGAAGGTACAAATCAAATTCTCGTTAGGTTACTGACAAGGAATCACATGCTTGGTAGAAGTATTTAAAGAATCTTCATGATATTGATTTATCAGACTTCATCGTAGTTCGCAAAGAACTTCAGGTTCGAGCTACTGAAGCATAAATTAAAGGGGCAATATAGGATAATGTCAGGAAAATTAAAAAAATCCAATTAAAAGACAACGTATTTCAGCTATATGAAACAGTATTAAATCAAAAATATAAGTAACACAGGCGATTTATTTTTCTTTCACAAAATGGTGTTCACACAGAAATGGCTACCAGTGGACTTTTTGTGATACTTTTTAAGTTGTTATCTGATTATGGATGAGTGATATGTGTAACAAGATTTTTGAGACTATCAAAGTGATACATTTAGCATTAATGGACAATTATAAGTGAGAAAATCATGATAAAAAAATTAAAAAAACGTGTCACTGTTCTTTTAACTTTAAAAACCGACAATCATCATATTTCTTCAAATTACCATTTTTTCCACTCAATTATAATAATTGTCTCTCAATCATTGACCATGATAGCCATGCTGGTTTCCTAAATCCTTTGCTCAAATTTACTTTCAAATAAAAACTGGTTATTATCATAATGATTAACTACGGGTGCATGAAACTTTTCTATATGAATTATATTACATGTGGATACATTGTATTTCGTCTGCAACCAAGTCAGTATAATCTAAGTTATACATCATGTTGTTAGACAGCCAAAGAATCTCGCTCCATTTTGCTCTCTGAAGTTGACCTCCCAGGTCAGTGTTATCCAATTGTCTGCAAAAGTTATGGTTCTAAATGTGCACATATATTCAATTTTCATCCAGCCATCATGTCTTTTTCAAGTACCAAGTTTCATTGATGTAAAATTAATAAATTAGGCCTGATAAAGCATGATTCAATTTTTAATGGTTTTATTATTAATTTTATTTTTAATAAGTTTTATTTGATAGGGAGTCTAAACTTTCGTCATGTAATATATTTTAGTTTTGAAATTAGAAAATGATGATCCGTTAAACAAATCGTTTAGTTACTTTGCCTTATCTTGTACTTTCCAGATTTGTTGTGTGTATTATTAATTTAATTGAATAAGATGGACTAAGATGCAATCAAATTTCAATTTGGTACAGAAAACAGCGTATTAGAATGAAAGTAAATTCGCTCACTCATCACTTTGAAAATCCAGTCATGACAGGCAAAATTCAAGTTACATTAGAACACTGCAATCGAATCAAATGCTTGGTAAAGTGTTTGTGGAGTTTTCACAATATTTATTCATCTAATTTTAAGCTTGATATGCTGATCACGGTGATTGAAATATTTTTGTATCTTTAACAGTCAATCAACATGTTTCTAATGGAAATGCAAGAATAATCCAGTTCTCCTTAGATCACAGAGAATCAATTGCTTGACAGAAGAGTTGTTAGAGTTTTCACAATATTGATTTATCTAAAAACAGCATTGTATGCTGAAGATGACTCTGTGCGAACTTCTTTAACAGTCAATAAACACGTCCCTTGTGGGAATTCTACTTTTGGAACAATATTTGAAGTGATGAAACCATGTCCAAGCTGCTATTAGTGAAAACTTGAATCAAATATTTATTTTTGGTCTGGAATTTCAACACTTTATTGAAAAGATTGATAATGTTCTCTCAGGTACATACTTACTTTTTTCTTGCATCATCTTGTTTCTTGCATAATCATTGTGATGACTTTAGAATAATTGGACACCTTGTATATCACCATTATGTATCATTGCATTTCTCATAAAGCTTTTGAACTTTAGGTCCGACACATAATGGTTAGGATAGTTAAATACAAGTAGTTACTAACGTCCTTGTTTTAACTTCAATATTTCAGTTCTTCCTCGATTTTTAATATCCGACAAAATCTGTTATGTAATATGTAATAATTAGCTATCATATTGCTGTCTCTCTTTCAAGTCGACCTAGGTCGATATAATCTAAGTATCAACAACAAATCGCAGCTGAGCTGACATCTGATGGATAATCATGGTTATGGGATTCTCTTGGGATTTGCAAAATCATTTTTATAATTTGATAACTCTATTTAAAAAGTCATTATTTCTTTCAATATTCTATAACACGCTTCAAGGAGGCGATACAGTTCATGAAATTTTTAACAGAGGAGGAGGTTTTTAATAAAATCTGTCCAACTTTTGTTCGTTATTTGTAGTTGACATGAATCAAAGTTGACGATTAGTAGTTCCAACAACACAACAAGCAGCTGACATGGTCAAGCTATATCCCACGCAAATGGCGCAATATGTATATATTTTACTTATCTTATTTCAATTTAAGCTTTCTCTATTACTGCTTTGATGTTAAAGATTTCATTTTATCATATTATTATATATTTTTTCATTATTCTTGAAAACAGGATGAAATGATGTGGTCGTGACTAGCGCATTCTTAGCAGCATAAGAGGTAAAAATCCTCTTAGTAGTGATGCAGGTAGCTCTTTGAGCATGTCTTAGGACGTAGAAAGGGCGCCATATAAATGATGATTATTTTCTATTTATCAGATTCATATGTCACACACAAATCAACACAATTTTTATATATAAATATATAAGGATATGAAGGACGCTTCTAATCAAAATAGTACATGATAAACTGGGATAAACTGACAGGATAAAAATAAACAAATATGATTTGGTTTTCTTAAAACATTATCTTTTGGTACAATAGTCAAACAAGAATCTTATTTTGAATCTAGTGTCTTCATGATCAATATGACAATTTGCAAGTGAACACAATCATGATAAAATAATGACTCACTTATATATAAATCTTCTTAATGAACACGTTTAAACATAGTTCATAATCATAGTGATAATCTTGCTACTTCATTAAATCATGATCGTCATTTACCACATTTTATGAAATATCCTAATTAGAAAACTTTTACTTTTCTCATGTAGTGAAATTGAAGATCATATTGATGCCCTAGTCCTGAAACAAAATAATTTTTAGTTCACTCGATGAGATATACATGGTATTCGAAGAACCTTTATATATTTTCTCCCTGAAATTGAAGTCAAACTATTAATGACGAAGTGACTCTCTACGCTGCTTATCACTAAGTCAAGCTGATTCATTGTATTAACATTTAGTAAATGCTCAATAAAACTTAATCCACTCTCTCATGACTTTACAGGAACGGTCAAGGAAGGCACTTATCAGGTTACTGACATCGAATCACCTGCTCAGCAGAAGTATTTAAAGAATCTCCGCCATATTGATTTATCAGATTTCTTCTTGATTCCTTGAGTACATTGCCACTTTGAATTCCTTGCATTACTTTATCATTCTTTTTTAACAGACAATCAGCATGTTCCTTCTCTAACCCTATTTTCAGAGTGGTATAAGATATTGAATTGTCAGATGTTATCTTGAATTTGCAGCCAAGCTGAATAAACCTAAATCCACCTTCTCATGAGTTTAAATGTTAAGTCACGAAAGGCACTAATAATAATTTAGGTTTGGTTACTTTCATCGAATCCAATGTTTAGCAGAAGTATTGAAATATAAATAATCTTCAAATTAAAAATTTATCAGATTTCTTCTTTGTTTTTCATTTCAAATTTCGAGCTACTGGCATCCTTTTTAAACAGTCGATTCACATGGTGTTTCTTTAGAACTGCTATACCATTTATTTGTCTGGCACATTATACATGTATTTTTAATTATTCTTGTAAAATTACGTTCGTTCCTATAAAGTGAAATGAATTTATAATATTTTAAGGCAGCAATAACATTATGAGAATAAACTTAACAAAAATGTCAGAAAATCGGTGTTAGATTTTGCATAATGCAAATAGTTTGGGGAAGTATTCTCATTCTAATCCCTCTTTTCAGTGTAATATATTTTCCTTTCTTTGATATTTTTCTGTAATATGCTCACATATTCAGCTTTCATATTATTTTCTCTCTTTCAAGTCGACCTAGGTTAGAATAATCCAATTATCAACAACAAATCGCAGCTTAGCTGACATCTTATGAATAATTGTGCTTATATGATTCCCTAGAGAGTTTCAAATCATTTGGATAATTTGATAACTGTATATCGACTGTCTTTATTTCTCACAATATTCTAAAACATACTTCAAGAAGGGCGATATAGCTCACCAAGTTGTTAACAGAGGAGGAGTGTTTTGAATAAAATCTTTCTGACTTTCATTGTAAAACACATCAAGAAACATTGTTCTACTTTGAATAGATTTATAAAATGAGTCTGATTTGTTTAACAAATGCAAAACTTTTCCGTTGGTAAGCCAAATGAATATGACACACTCCCAAAACAGGGTTTAAGTTCTTAAAGTAACACAACTAATATTTATCTACATAATATACAATTCAGTCTTAATCTCAAATATAAGCTAAACAATTGCATGAAACAGAAACCTCTTTCAGAATGACAATCAATTTGGACGGAAGAATTGATTTACTGAACTTCAGTCTATTTTTTAATAATTGGACACCAAGGAGAACATTTTTGGCTGATAAATGTAAGAAATAATATGAGAAAGGAGTGCAAGGAGTTTAAACTGTCTTAATTTTTCATTTTTTCTAGCAAAAGATCTCAAGGGAACCTAATCTGATAATGATTAGATAATGAAAAGGGTCATCATTTAATTGGTAAAATAAATAAAATCGTTGAAAAATGAAAGTGATATGAAATTAACATGTGATTTCATCGTTGACGGAAAAAAAAGTTATATTCTCAAGCTCGTTTAGGTAAGATTTGTAAAACTTTATAAGAACACGTGGGAAACTATAGACAAAAATGACATTTAAGTTTAAAAACATTGTAAAGCACAAAGCAATGTGAAACACTATTGATGTCAAAACAGTATGATACATAGGTTCCTGCTAACAAATTACCTCCTGTCAAAAATGAAATAAAAACAAAATGCTTTTACTTTCTGTCACTCCGATAAAGAATTGATTTTGCATTTATCCAATGAATGTAAACTCATCAAACCTATTTGGAAAAACTCGAAGAACGGATATTTGATAAAAAAGGAAGTAATGATCAATTGGTAAAAGGGAAAATGTGCCATTAATTATATAGTGACTGTCTGCGAATACAATACATGTTTTGAAACTACTGAAATTATAGAAACTGAAAGATACAAAATTTCAAACATGAAAGAGGTCGGTAAGAAAGCATTTTACATGACAGCTTTAATGCCTTTTCAATCTGCAAGTATGTAAGCTTTCTCAAATTCTTCTCAAATTCAGATATCATATTAAAATTAGCACATTTATGTGAGTCTTCACAGTTGGTGAATAATAGTTATCATTTTTCAGTCCTATGTTGTTATCATTGAGGCAATTAGGTTTAAGAGCTGACAAGTATAATCGAGGCCATTCTTCTTCTTCATTCAAACATCATGGACATTTACAAAAATAAGATAGATACATTGGACTTTTACAATTTTGGTCTAGTGAAGTGAAAATGTTTACTTTATTTATTTTATACTTCCACCCAGAAATTGAATTCAATCAAACTTTAAAATGATGAGTTGTTTATCAATTAGACAAGATGAGTGACTTTTACCCATTCAGTAAATGAACCTGCTTATGATAGAACGTACTGCAGACAAACTTGAAGTTGATTGATCTGATTTCTTGTGGTGGATTATGTAGCCACGTTGAACCTAAATCCGCTCTCTCAAGACTATAAGCCAACAGTCACGGAAGGTACAAATCAAATTCTCGTTAGGTTACTGACAAGGAATCACATGCTTGGTAGAAGTATTTAAAGAATCTTCATGATATTGATTTATCAGACTTCATCGTAGTTCGCAAAGAACTTCAGGTTCGAGCTACTGAAGCATAAATTAAAGGGGCAATATAGGATAATGTCAGGAAAATGAAAAAAATCCAATTAAAAGACAACGTATTTTAGCTATATGAAACAGTATTAAATCAAAAATATAAGTAACCCAGGCGATTTATTTTTCTTACACAAAATGGTGTTCACACAGAAATGGCTACCAGTGGACTTTATGTGATACTTTATAAGTTGTTATCTGATTATGGATGAGTGATATGTGTAACGAGATTTTTGAGACTATCAAAGTGATACATTTAGCATTAATGGACAATTATAAGTGAGAAAATCATGATAAAAAAATTAAAAAAACGTGTCACTGTCCCTTTAAACTCAAAAAACCGACAATCATCATATTTCTTCAAAATACCATTTTTTCCACTCAATTATAATAATTGTCTCTCAATCATTGACCATGATAGCCATGCTGGTTTCCTAAATCCTTTGCTCAAATTTACTTTCAAATAAAAAAAATCACCTTTGAATTTAGACATTCATTTGTTTTTGTTGCATTAAATTCCTATCATCAAATTTTGTTTTGTCAGGAAAAAAATGATTAAAAAAATACATTGAAAAACACATGCCTCATTTATTCATTTTACCAATTTTCTCCCTTTCTTATGAAAAGCAAACTGATAGGACATTGTCAGAGACAAAACGATATTTCTATTGTTGCATTGAAGTCATTTCAGTTGGATGAAGGTAATTCTTGTCCATGAGTGTTAATGCAATAACAAACAAAAATATTATGACTTCTAATTTCTTTTAAAACATTATTTGATGTTTATATTAGATCATAAATAGTCTGTAAAATATGTCAGTCTCTATGTTTGGCTTATATTACACAGTAAAGGTTAAACTATCAATGTCTTACGTATACAATGAAATCAAAATAAACCTGACGGGATTGATGTTATGCATTATTACCTACATGCATTCATTCAAACAACAAACATCAAATTTTAAAAACTCAGCATAAAATGTCTTACCCTTTTAACAAATGCAGTAAACATTCTTGGGAATCTTGAGCATTGCGTGTTTGTTCTATAATACTTTTCTGAGGCTATTCCTTTTATTACCAAATGTGTTCTCCTTTTGAACATCAAATAATTGTTTGTTTGTTTTAAAGGAAATTCATCCACTAAAATGATGTCACGCAAAACTCTTATATGTGTAAACAAATATTGTTTATATATACTTTTTAGATATTTTGATTAATTCGGATCAGGGATATTTTTATTTGTGCATCGTTTGCATTTTTTTGCTCTGAATATTGTGCCTAATCCTGTGTTTTATCCCTGGGGAAGGCACTTCATCCACATCGCACTCAGTCCACCCAGCTGCTAAAATGGGTACCTGACAAACGGATGTACTGACCTACATGTACGTGGTCGTGATTAGCGCTGAGTAGCAGCTGGGAAAGTACACTCCTTCAGGGTGATGATGTAGCACTTTGAGCATGTCTAAGGACGTTGGAAAGGTGCAATAAAAGTTTGTACATTATTCTTATAAACAATGCACTCTAGTATGTATGAATTGTATGACTTACTTGTACTGATGGGGTGCTTTGATTTATGTACATTTATCAAAATAAGTTTAATAAGATGCTTGGTTTTGGTTGTTTTTTTTTAAGGTTACTTAAAAACACACATTCACTGTAGATTTTATCAAGCTACTGGTATCTGTGTCACACTCGTTATTTGTAGGTAATGATAACAGCTAAACAACTTGTCGTGTCTCTAAGGGAATGGTTACTGAAGTAAAAGGGCTAATGAGATAAGTTTTTAGAAAACAATAATGTCAGTATAGAAATATCATATATCAGAAACTGAAAAAAACACAAATGAAGGGACGAGTCGAATTAAATGCGATCTTGTTGTAATTTCAACTTGTTTTCATTTCTTACTTTCATAATCAATGAACATTTATAAAGCCTGATTTTTAAATACCAAAGTTTTGCTTTAGAATTGGCCACATAGACAAGACTGTGTTATGAAATCGATCTGTCAGCCTCTCTCTTTATAGTTGTCCTTACATAGACCACATTCATAATGATACATTGTATTTTTTCTGTAACAAATTCAGCAACACATATGTGATAAATCATCTTCCAGCCATTATGCTCTCTAATGTTGAACTCCCAGGTCATGGTTATCCAATTATCTGCAAAAGTTCTGGATCTAAATATGCGAATGAATTCAACTTTCATCGAGCCATAATATCATATCTTTTTCAAGTTGACATTAAGGTCAGCAAAATGCAATTATCAGTTACAAACTGTGGTTGTGATGACAGAAGCAAAGGAGTAATTGATTGTGTGATGTTCTTGAGAACTGGTTATTATCTTAATGATTAATTTTGTACATGATATATTATTTTACTTCAATAAATTATATTAAGGTAGGTTACAGAACCAGCAAATTGTTAACTCTTGGAATGCCACGCCTCTTCCAACAGTATGGTATTAACAAATATTTCTGCATGAATTTTAGTTTTTTGATGATTTTCATAGTTGTAAATTTTCAAAAGTTCCTTTTACGTAGGCAAACTGGATAGATACGACTGTTATATGTTTAATGATTTTTTTCATTTTGAATTTTAACTTTGTCTTGCACTTGATTGTGAGCAAAACACAGTGCAATGTTTAATTTTTTATGACAGGGAATCGCCATACTGCAAATTGTGACCTAAGAATCAATATTTTTTTTAGATGACCTTTTAAAAATACATCATTCAGAGCTTATGTACACGAAATGAAAGACTTTGTGTAGAATTAAATATTTCCTATAAACATATAATGTATTATCATATACCAAAAATATTAAATTAACAAGTTGAAAAGCTTTTTTTTACTGACTTTTTTAAAAAGTCAAATGCTCTATTGCAAATGTTTGCTTTTGTCGTTAATTTAACTTGATTATAACATCTGATTCTTTACTTTTACCCCTTTCGAATTTTTCATACTGGTGTTATAATAAAGGTACTTATTTGGCAGAAATTATGCTGCTAAACATACATTTCTTAAAACATATCACAAGAAAACGTGCTCCAAAATGTGCAAAAACATATCGTTCAGTGTTATGACACTACCGTTATTAAAACAGCTGATTTACTCTAAATAAGGTTTGTAAGACCTTACAATTACGTTTTTTAAATAATTAAATTAAAATTTTGCCCTCTACTTCTGGAAACTACAATGATAGAGAAATGATGTTCAGTCTCAGATTAACTTCCTGTTTCAATCCTTGGAAAAGCATACTTATGAAATGAGTAAAATGGTTAACGCTAAAACTAGATTGAATTAAAAAAAAATTTAATTTAAGATATTTTTACACTTCATTGCAAAAACTATTTCATACTTGGTATACTAATTCTGCAAAGTTATCTCGGCTTAGTTTGTATGTTCATGTACAAGCTTTGCATGTGATAGGGAAATTAGAATGGATTTTATCTAATCAGGTATTTCATGAAAAAATATATTTCGCCTTTAGTTATGCAGGATATAAGAGGTTTACAAATATAAAAAACATTTGTTATAGATTAGATATACTCTGATGGAATCACTATCAAATATTCCTTGCTTATGCCCAAAACTTACTGAAAGGGCTTGATTTCTTGTAGAATGATTCATTGGGTATCAAGATTCATTGATGTGAATTGCATACATAAGGCTTGGTAAAGCAGGATGCAGTTTTTAATCGATCAATGCTACAATTTAAAAGTCTCATTTGATAGGCAATCTAAACTGTATGATGGCCGAAACGGGCCATCGCTCTTTCGCCCTTTGATATAAACGCGATAAAGCGATAAAGCAATATTGGTATACGACAAAGCGATATTGGTGAACGACAAAGCGATATGGCCGAACGACAAAGCGATATGGTCGAACGACAAAGCGATATGGCCGAACGACAAAGCGATATGGACGAACGACAAAGCGATATTTTCATATCGCTTTGTCGCGCAGCAATATCGCTTTATCGCTCTTTCGCTCTTTCGCTTTATTGCTTTGTCGCGCGGCCATATCGCTTTATCGCTCTATCGTTCTTTCGCTTTGTCGGGTTGATTTGAAGAGGTGCTATCTTACCAATTGGTCATTATGTATAAAGGAAAAACGATTGATGTCAACATTTCTCTGATGAACGTTTATATCAAACGATGGGAGTTTGAATTCATTTTCTTTCTTATCTCAAGTTAGAACTAATGATATTATTTTAACAAAACAATGTATAACTTCCAAAAAAATCTTTTATGAATTGCCTTTATTTGTAATCTCCAATTGTCGATGTAATTTATATACACAGTCAAACCCGGAATATATTTGAGACCTTTCAAGGGAACGTTTAAATCAAACATTTCTAAAGATCAGTTTATCCTTTTATTTATATGTTTGAGATGAGATTTAAATTACATTCCTCAATAACATAAGTTCTTAACAAGAAACAAAAGCATTATCAATTAATACCTTATTATTACTTTACTACATGCACGATTTGAATGATTTTTTTGATTTTTTTTAATTAGATTTACGTGTCAATAACTTTAACAAAATATTGGCCCTTAATGAATAATTGTACGTTAACTGTGTATATTAATATCTAAGAAGATATATTAAAGTTTTTTCGGAGCAAAACGTAATCGTATAACATGGCCTGGTTTACAATAAAATTCGTCAATATTCTCACAAGATATTCTCAATAAAGATAAAGAGAACCGCGTAAGGAGCTTTCATTGGATAACCTAGAGGTTGACAATCTGTCTTTTCTCTTTGTGAAATACTTTACTAATAAAACGATAGCTATCTATACGGAGAAAAGTAATAACATGTTTTTACAACACAGTTACAGTTTGAATGGAACCTGATAAAGCATATACCTATAATTTAGAAACATGGTTCATTTATTCATATAAAATTATCTAAATATCGCTTACTTTCTAATGAAATGTTATGTTGATGTTTGTAGATGTTTTTTAATATTTAAATCTAAGGTTTACTAGTTTTCCGTTATAGGTAAAATAGTGACTAAGAAGATATTGATTTTATACTAGTGCTAGTCTGAATTCCCAGTTGTGGACTGTTCATGTAGAACGTAAAGTTTGTGAACTAAATGTCTCGTATTTTGCGTTTCCTGTTCTGTTATTTACACCAGTAGGAAACTCAATTATATAGACCATTTTCCGTATCACCATCCTTTAAATATAAATGGTGCAGTTATATCGCTCATTTTGACAAACATCTATACGTTAACTTCAGAGAAGCATTAAACTTAGTAAAAATTAATCACTTATCCTTGCTTTTTGGAAGATCGAAAGATCATTTTGTTGAAACGCTCGAACCTCTAGAATTTGCCTTTAAAAGACATACAATTTGATGGTGGACGAAATCTACCTCAGATCAAAGGGTCGAAGGTTACCCTGACGGCTGAACTAACGAGGCTTTGTGAGATCTATTATCTACGTAACGCAGTAAAGAACATTTTGAACTTTTTATAATGAGATTGAGCAAACTGAGTCCCCTTTCCGTTGTATTCAAAATTATTTTTATTGTTCGTCTAGCTGTGTTGGCCCTTTCCAACCTTATTTTCTGTTACTGACATCTTTCATAAACATAGAAGACTGCTAGAAACCAAGTCGATGTTCTCTTGTTCCCCTGAATATATATCGATTCCTAATTTTAGTATTGACGATAGTTGAATTATTATATATTTAACAAACATATATCCATTCAGCATCCAAGTGTATAACACAACACACAGAGTGCAGTTTCAAGGTTGTTAATTCAATGCTGGAAAATTGCATGTTAAAACAGTGTTCTTATTAGGAAAACATTCTCCATGATAAACATCTATATTTAAATAGCAATGAACATGTTAATATTTATCACTTTACAGTTTCAGAATTGCTGGTTAATCAATAAATAAATCTCATAATGTGTATGTCCACAGTAGTATACTGGAGTAGTTATAACCTGTTTAAAAACTTGTAAGTTAAACTTTAAAAACTGGCGAAACTTGCGCAGCCAGTTACACAAAAGTTTTACTTAAGCGGTGTGTTATTGTGGTTTCATAAATGTGCAATGCTTCATTTTCTAAATAGTTTCTATTTTAACAAAGCCTTATTTCTTCCAATTAGAAGGCACGATTTGTATAACCTTCATAATGTGATGGTTTATTTTGCATAACATCCATTTTAGGGTTCATTGAAAAGTATACCGGTCAAATGACCTTGTTAGATCAAATCAGAAGGGAGCATATCGCTTGAATTTTATAACCTGAATCACCTGATATTATATATGATAAATTTCAGCAACGGCCTGCTCTTACGAACGACTCATTACAAGAACATTAACTTTTCAAGATCTTGTCCAAAAATTGATACCAGACCTTTTTAGCTCATCAGGCCTGTAAGGCCCGATAAGCTGATGGCATGACATGGTGTCCGGCTATTGTCATCTTCCTCTCCAGAAGCATAAGACCGAGAAAGCTTAAATCTTGTGTACGGACTACTACTACTACTAGTGAGGATTATGATTTACAGTTTTGGTGACCCTATGGCCTCAAAAAAAGTACTTTGTGAAACTTTGGATTTTATTCTCTAAATAATCAATTGACATTTTTTAGCAATTTCCATTTCTGAATTGATAACCGGAATCTGATACCACATCGCCTATATTCTTAATTTTTGAATTGGTGACCCTGTGGTCCCTACAAACGGGTACAGTTCGTCAACCACATTGGCCGCTCCCTACAGCAAAGTTTAATATGAAGCCTGATGAGATACAAAGCCAATGGCTCTATATAATTTAATGAATTGAAAACAATGAAATATTAAGGCTAATAAAAATTACAAATATTTGCAGATGAAGGGTTAGTGAGAGGGTTAGTAAACGACATGTTGATAGTGTGAACGGATTAGTAAACGACATGTTGATAGAGAGAGAGCATAAGTAAACGACATGTTGATAGAGAGAAAGGGTTAGTAAACGACATCTTGATAGAGAGAGAGCATAAGTAAACGACATGTTAAAAGGGTGAGAGGGTTAGTAAACGACATGTTGATAGTGTGAAAGGATTAGTAAACGACATGTTGATAGAGAGAGAGAGCATAAGTAAACGACATGTTAAAAGGGTGAGAGGGTTATTAAACGACATGTTGATAGTGTGAAAGGATTAGTAAACGACATGTTGATAGGGAGAGATGATAAGTAAACGACATGTTGATCGGAGAGAGGTGTTTGTAAGTGTGAAAGGATTAGTAAATTACATGTTGATTGGAGAGAGGGTTAGTAAACGACAAGTTGATAGGGAGAGAGCATAAGTAAACGACATGTTAATAGAAAGAGAGGGTTAGTAAACGACATGTTGATAGAGAGAAAGGGTTAGTAAACGACATCTTGATAGAGAGAGAGCATAAGTAAACGACATGTTAATAGAAAGAGAGGGTTAGTAAACGACATCTTGATAGAGAGAAAGGGTTAGTAAACGACATGTTGATTGGAGAGAGGGTTAGTTAACGACGTGTTGATAGGGAGAGAGGGTTAGGAAACGACATGTTGATAGGATGAAAGGGTTAGTAAACGACATGTGGATAGGGAGAAAGGGCTCGTAAACGACATGTGGATAGGGAGAGAGGGCTCGTAAACGACATGTTGACATGGATAGATGGTTAGTAAACGACATGTTGATAGGAAGAGAGGATTTTTAAATTACATGTTGATTGGAGAGAGGTTTTTGTAAATGAGACATTGTTTGTTGATGCAGAGACTGTGGATAAAGATCTATTCCAAGTTGGGATATCCCATCTTAAGATGGGATACCTGGATCAATTTTGATTTTGAAAAAAAATATAACGTTTTAAAATATGAACTTTGAGACAAAATTAGATGAAAAAATGACTTTGCATAACAAAATGATTTTGAAAAGAAATTACCTTATAAAATGTTAATTTTGATGATAAGATTGATTTTAATTGACTTCTTTTACTTGTTTGACGAACCATTGACTTTTTAATGATTTTTTTGTTTTGTGTTTGATAAAACATTGAGTTTGATGATAAAAAATGACATTGAAGAAAACTTTACATTTTGAAATGTTAATTTTGATGAAAAGATACTTTGATAGATTTCTTTTACTTGTACTTGAAGTATTGAGTTTTGTGAAAAAAGGACTTTGAAGAAAAAAATACCTTTTGAAAAGATAATTGCAATGAAAAATAAATTTGACAGTTTGTTTAAGATCTTTACATTTTGATATTGATAAAATTGATGATTGATGAAACAAGTATATGAAATATTGATTTCGATGACAAAATAATTGGATATGTTTATGAAACATTGACTTTGATAACAAAAATTGATAAGTGGTTTATAAAATATTGACTTGGATAACAAAAATTGATAAGTGGTTTATGAAATATTGAGTTCATCGGAAATGTATATTTGAATTAAAGTTTGTTTTAGCGACCAACATTGATGAATAAACGACTTTGATGAAAACATGTCTTTCATGGAATGAATACTTTGATGAAATATTGACTTTAATTAAAAGGGAAAATTTTAATTGAATGCTTTATTTTTTTCATGAAATACCGACTTTGATGGAATATCTTTGATACGTGTTTGAATAAAACGTTTGATGAAAATTTATCTTACTGCATGTTATTTTTGATGAAAAATATATTTGAAGATTGTTTTAAACACCAACAGTTTTAGTTTGATGGGAAAACCCCTTGGATATTAGAGAATGTGATAATAGATATATATGTTAACAACAATTTCTAGGTAATTATACGACCAAAGGATTTCTACAAATGCATCAATCAAAACAAAAACAAAAGATATGTCATTACTAAAATCTGTATCCTTTTCCAATCACAATACACATGTGCGTATGAATGAATGAATGAATGAATGAATGAATGAATGAAACCCGGAAGGGTTTGGTGGTATACAGTTTTACAAATATTCACAAACATGTAATGAAAGGATAATGTACATATCAATCCATAACTGATAAGTTTCATATTTCTAATTCTCATGGCGTTGAATAGACATTTACAGTGTACCTAAGTTACATAACAGAGTAGTATTTTGTAATGTATATAATTGAACCAATTTAAAAACAATTGTGTTTTCCAATGATACTGTTTAATATATTTATGTCTTATTTCGATATATTTTGAACATTAAGGAACAAAATGAATGTAGCACTGCAGTTTACAATCAAATTAAAATGAGTCAATTTTCAAGTTTCATGATTTTCTTCCAACTAGCAAGTGCACAGTAAATGTCCTCTCCCCTCTCTGGGCCCAGTGATTGTCGGTGTCTGGTTCGGAGTTCTGTAGTTGCCTGTCTTTCTCTCTCTCTCTCTGTGTTTTCCTGGTCCCCTCTTTCCCTGGGTCTCTGGGTCTCTTCCTCTACCGTCTCTTACATGACTGCTAGACTCTCTCTTCCTCGCTCCCTCTCAGCCTTCCAACCTGGCCACCCTGGAAAACTCATTGTTTTTTCTATGTTAATTGGTTCATTTGTACAAAAAGATACTGTCAGCTTTAAAATACACTAAAAACCGTTTTCATTGGTCCTCTAATAACAAAGATATCGCCCTTGAAGGTGCGCTAATTTCAGGCTGCTCAATTAGACAGTCGGAAAACGGCTTCTACCGGAAAAAACGATATTACCTTTACTGCGCATGCCCGGAGTGTTTTACAAAAATGTATGACATCATATACATATACAGAACGTCATACGTGTGCATTTGGGTCGTTTGTATTGAACGAGTAGATGTCATGGACGCGGAGGAACAACGAGTTCGAAAAACGAGTTGTTTCTTCGCGTCCATGACATCTTCGAGTTCAATACAAACGACCCAAATGCACACGTATGACGTTCTGTATTTATTATATACTCTCTTTTAAACCTTTTTAAAAGTAATTATGAATTGTTTAAATAATCCGAGACGTCGCACTGCGCATTGATACATAATGCGAACAAGGCGACACCCATAACACGCTCGACTGATGATTTGATACCTCAACTTTCTTTTTATTTTCTCTTTATTTTGCGTAGTTAAACGTAAGAGGCAATTTTCTCAAGCGTGAAAACAAAATACAGTGATAAAAGTTTATCCTTAGTAATTATTTATCAAGTTCTGAATATGATAAACGTAAGTTCAGGATTCCGAGCGACGGGATCCTTTCAAACGACGTCACCATGGAAATGACGTCATAATCGTTGAAGGCTTATACGTCATAAGGGCGAAGTGTCGCTGGCGATGTTCTCGGAGTTTTGTTTTGCAGTTTCTTTACTAACGATAACACTAGTTTCTCACTATATTATTCTTCAATATCATATTAAAAAGTAAGTTTGTTACCAATGCATTGAGATACGTCAAATCCGATGTTCTAATAAGGAAAATGATTGTTACGTACGGAAAGTTGCGAGAATTGCCGAAGCTTGAAAAAAGTAGAACCGGCAATCGTGCAATACGGAATTTACCGTGCAATACGGAATTTGAAGACGTATTCCGTATTGCACCCTTGTATTACTATCCTAAGATTACATGAGTATATAATAAAGAACAGAACTTGGCCTAATCAATGTAAATATAACAGACAATGGTGGTAAATAAACAGATTAAACAGGTTTTAGCAGCTCAGCTGTCCGGCAATAAGACATGAGACTAGTAATTAAACAGTTTACACACTAGCTCCTTTGTTTTGTTCGAGTATTCGAGTGACATTAACGATGTGCGTCACATGACTGCACGTGCTGTATGCTCCCCGGGAGTCGAGATGGTAAAAGAAGTGTCATGAAGATTGATATCCAATGATCGAGGGAAAGCCAAAGCGCCTTTTAATAGTAGTAGTAGTAGTATTCAGTTTTCATACTTACTCATATTGTCTGTGCAATGAACGTGCCGAGGTGTTCATCAGACAAGGCTGGTGTTCATGATGAATACCCGGTGTTGTCATGAACACCTGATGTGAATCGATGATAATTTGATTTCCGAAATTTATTCTAATTCAAAGTTTGCTTTGCAAATCAAGGACACTCACTAAAATTGCAATTTACAAACTTTGCACTCCAAGCATAGGTTCGAACGTGTGACCTCTTGATTTCAAGCCCAGTGACTTATCCATTAGACCACGGAGGCCGGTTGAAAATACAGGACGTTTTTCATGACCTCATGATTAAATGTCAAATTTTTCCTGAGGTTAAACATCACAGTGAATGATTGTTTATATATTTGATACTTCATTTCATTGGTACCAAATATTTATATTCATATCAAATTAAGTTATGCGTTATTTGTTTTTATATCAATCTATTGTGGTAGCTTGTACGGTCCCGCACGGATTGCACGTGCAGCATGAGAGGCTTATGCCAATGTCAGCTACTTGAAATAGACATTGTTTCTCCAATTAGAGTCAATGTTTCACCTTCTCATTATATAATAACGTTATGCCTTTCAGTATTATCAAAATTTCTATTAAAACATTGTCAAGAACCATCCAAATATGTACACTTTCAACGTTTCACAAGCACATTGCTCGCTTCATCAGGAATGAAAGTTCAAATTAACACAGCTGGTATGTGGTGAGGCTTGTTATAGGGGACAAAGAGTCCAAGCTGATGTTATGTTGAAAATGGATTAATATAGCGTTGATCTAGTGTGTAAAATAGTTACCGACCTCGACCTCGGGTTCAAGTTAGATGAACCCTCGCGCACGTGATTCATGAACACCTCGGCCTAACGGCATCGGCGTTCATGATTCACGTGCGCGAGGGTTCATCTCACTTGAACACCTCGGTCTCAGTCGGTAACTATTACATGACACATCGTAACTGATTGTGTAATTACGGGGAGTCGCGCTTGGGGTATTACACGCTCTTTGACAATGTTATTTCAAAAAATAGAGAGAGGATGTAGTTTGTCTGCCCATCCCTGTGACGCCCAGGTGTCAAAGCACTAGTCATTCATTGGTCAAAAAATAGGTCAAACTAGATCCAATCAAATATTGAATTTTCAGAATTTATCATTTGCAATGTATGAGCCTTGAGATGAACACATTGAGCACTGACATAGTAGATGGAGTATTTGGCATTGACTACAGTAATTTCGACAAGGTAGGTTTTGTTTACATGATATCTAATACAAGATTTGTAAACTTGTTCATTAACACTTATATGTATACATTTTATCATTTCAGACAGTTGCTTTGCGTTAGAAGTTAAGAATTGAAAAACAACATAATCTCAAAAGTACATGATGAAACATGGTGTCAAGAGGTGTATCGAATTGTATTAGGTTGCGAACAGGATAATCGGCTACAATTTCATGACATGATGCCTCAACGACACTCATTGTTTTTCAATTATTCGTAGTGTGAGAAAGCAAACCTCATTCGCATAACATAAAATCACTTCAGTATTTTCATAATTTCTTATCTGGTTATAATAATATCGGGGTTATCTGATATTTAAGACGTACTCAGCCCAAAGGAAGACCAGGTAGGAAGCAATCGTCTTGAAATCAAACCATTGTCTTCGTCCAGTATCAGCATTATCAGTCAGCACGTGATGTCGAGAAGGATCTCGGGAGTTAAACACATATACAAACTCTTTGCTACATACATTATACATCATTCATCAAATTGTATACAATATTTCAATTTTAACAACAACATTTTATATCATACATTTCTTCAGACAATCATAATATCAACATAATGTATGTTATAAGCAGAAATATTTCATTCAGTTTATATCAGGTTTATCCCACATGCAATTGTAAATCAGTTGTGCACAAGCTACATGTGAGTATTCATTCACGTGTCCCCAATTAAAACAATTGCAAATAGTGTAACTATTTTATATCCTCATTCACAATTATTTCTATTATATCAGCACACGGAATTACTGCAATACACGTGGATCACACAATCATTGCTTCATTTCCTCAAACATTCATAATATATTAATTTCAACATAAAAGTATAAGCAGTAATAATCACAGTCATTTGTGTATCCTCATTCAGTTGAGTCTTTCCCCGTGTTAACTGTTAAAAGTTCAAATTATGTGCAATGGTGCAAATGTTATGTGTTCTAAGAATTCATAGATAAGATTGTATACATAACTACACAGTTCATGTGTGTAAAATTGACACACCATAGATACAGATTTCACACTTGTGAGTCCATATGGCTGGCTAATAGCCGTTCCCCCACCCTATCCTCTCTGGGTTCTCCTGACCTAACCTTACAACAACCCTAACCTAGCCTGTAATAGTGTAGTCATTTCTAAAATTTGTAGCATCCCATATATAGTCCCATGAATACAACATTCCCCTTCACAACCGTATTGCCTTGAACAAACCACCCATGAGAGCTCATTTACATAACCGTCTAAATGTATACTTTTAATCCCTAAACTCGTTAAACCATAGAATTAAAGCCAATAGTAAATCACAGCCTTTGCGTCGTGTTTTTCTCCAAATGACTAGAAAGGGTTACATATTTACTTCCAATCTTTGAAAACCTTAAAAACCACCTGATGCTTATCCTTCTGCCTGATAAGATTTAGTTTGCCTATCCCTGGCCTTCAGTACCCGGGAAAATCCATCAGAGGTATGTTACCCAATTCGGATAGACTATCCCTCAAATCCGGTGTGTAAACCAAGGCCATTCAAGTCTATGAAGCTTCATCTCGTTCGATGACCCCGGGTTAACAACATTATGTGCCAGTCTATTCGGTCTGAATAAAATAATCATTCAGAATGTGATTTCTCTTCAAAGTATTTTTTTCATCAAACACGTTTTCTTATCAAAGTATGTTATCAATCAGTCTTTTTGTCCATTAAAATAGATTTTCAAAAACAAAAAATTTCTACACTTTTTTTCAAAGTTAAAATTATTTTCAAATTCAGAAACTGATCCAGCTATCCCATCTTAAGATGGGATATCCCAACTTGGAATAGTGCTTTATCCACAGTTGGGATAGCCTCGAGAGTTATCCCATCTTAAGATGGGAAAGATCCGTAGCTGGGATGCAACAGTTGTGCCTTTTGGGATTTTCAACTTTCTGAGTTTTTGGAGGATTTTTCGAAGCAGAATTTGAAAACCATTAGGGCTAGCTCAATGAAATTGTTTTAAAAAGTGCCTTTTGGTGTTTTCAAATTGCAGGGAGTTTAGACTCAATACCATTTTTCATTCCAACATAACCAGTAATTTCTAAACTGTGTCTCACCAAAGAATGAAGATGTTTAAAACAAACAGCATATTCACTCAAACAGGATGGTTGTTTTGCTCTATTTTCACATTAACATAACATATAAAATGAAGTTTGTGGTAGAGACCGACAGCAAGTTTAATGAGTCTAAGGTGAACTTTTTCGATAAGGTCCAGTTCTCAAATCCTCAAAGGAGGATTGGGCATATCATAGTATCAAAAGCTTTTAATGTACAATCAATTTTGGAGTTTTCAATTTCGGCCTTTTTCCAAAAGTGCTAACATTGCTTTCGTTGCATTTTCTACTAATACTTTGATACCTGGCAAAAACCTACCATTCCTATGAAATGTCAATTCAAGGTATGTATAGGCATCTATTATTTCCATTTTTCTATCATCAAGCGAAAGGAGAAAAAAGAATTCGCTGTTTTCGATGGCCCTCCGCCGAAGATCACTATCTTAGTGTTAGATAAATTGACAGTAATTATAAGTTTCCATTTTAAGCAATATTCACAAAAAAAGTTTTAGGAGTTTTGTAACTAATTTGGATTTTCACTAACATAACAGCGTCATCCGCATATAATAAGATGAACAGATGTAACCAAAGATTATTGATAACTTGATTTGCATTTTCAAAGTTCACACCAGAACAACCGTTTTCCCGGTTTTTCATTTTGATGAACATCGTCATCTATATCTTCATCTAACTGTTCTCTTCCTCATTCTCTATAGACGTCATGTTACTGTACCCTTACTTCTCCTCTATAGACGTCATGTTTCTGTACTCTTACTCCTCCTCTATAGACGTCGTGTAACTGTACTCTTCCTCCTCCTCTATAGACGTCAGAATTCGGCACACTTATCACACATATTATGCCATGTTGGTTGTTCCTTCAGGCCACTTCCGTCCAAGAGATGTTCAAAGAGTTGCCATACAAACCCCAATCCTATCTCGGTCACAAGCTTGCCTCTTTTGATGGCTTCAAAAAACCCAATCATATAAAATGGCGTTGTAAAACCTAAGAAAATTTAGAAAAGTTTAGTTCTTAAATGAATCACAAATTTGATATTACTAACAAGTTGGACATAACATGTTTTAGGAATATTCCCCATTGACAAAAAGGAATTGTTTGCCAATACTTGATGCCACGAGTCGAATTAATCGGTTGAGACGGTGTTGATGGTTGTTGAAGGGGCAATATCCAGTACACATATATCTTTAGAATTGGTTGAAACAAATTTTGAGAGAAAAATCATAACTTCAACGTCCACGAACGTCAGTTACATTAGATTATCGATCGACAGGGGGAGTGTTTCAAGCATGATAACTTGAATTCACTTACAGAACGTCAGGCGTCTTATTTCCCTACCCTTTTTAAAGCAAAAAGCTGTAATGATTTCTCAAACACTCAAAATAGAACATCAAAGGTTTATACTCAATCAACGTGTTCGTCAAGGTCACAATAGACACACCAACAACTGGTCATTGAAATGCAGGAAGTGTGGGGACGAATTGCAGTAAAGGGACACCATCACCTTCTCTATTCCTTACTGATGGGATTCCACGCAAGAATTCTTGCAAATGAAAGTCTCACATAGGACTGGTTTCAACACCATCTTGCTGATTACAAAACACGGACACATGACTGAAACTAGTGTTCTAGTGTTGCCTAACTCTTTTGCTATAGATGTGTATTTTTTATTTGTTACCATTGAAATAATATGACATGTTTACTTTTATGGTGAAGCAATGATTTGCTTGAAAAATATATACATATGCGTTTCTTCTTTGAGAGAGTATATTTCTAGTGTATTTCATGAATCAAACAACACAAAAATGTGATAAATCAAAAATCTCTTTTTCGAAATTTATTTCCAAGGAGAGCCAGTTAAATCCAAAATGATGACAACATTACAATTTTGGCGGGTTTTGAGTACAAAATATATGGTAATTGTCAATGGCATTGTTATGATGGTTTTACTCTCGAATAACAAACAAATATTTTTAACTGCCATCATCAAACAAGCGTTTTTCATGTTCCGGGTATAGTTTATTCGTTAAAGCATCAATGTTAAACTGTTAACCTGTAGCTAATAAAATTCTATCATCTCATATTTAAATGAAAATAACGTTACTGAGAGAATGGGATGTAGAGCTTTCTATGATTTAGTAAAATAACCACACATTTATGATAGTCAGTGTAAAAAAAGAAACACAATTAGAAAATGTCAAACTTAAAAAATGTCTTTCTCTGTGAAGAGTTTTGCCGATAAACGATATTGTACCCAGTGCTAAAGACAAAAACATTGATACATGCAATTTCTCCGAAAACGAAAGCCAAACTTTTGTCAGTATGTCAGTAATAATGGAATGACATCAAGGAAAAGTACAAAGACAGAATATACGAAAATAATTATTTATCTCAAATGTGTGGTACTGAATAAGACAAATACAATTATTTAATTTACTCTCCTCGATAGTTAACAATATGCCCTATTATCCTAATCTGTCTAATTCCGACAACCCTTACACAGAGTAAAGACAGAGTTATCGCTGCCCTAAACTATACCGAATACTCGCCACCAGGTGGCTAACCCTACGTCATCATTGCTTTTCTGTCGGCCATCAAGTTCAGACGTGTCTTGATAGTTTAGCGATTTTTTACTTTCCTGCATTAAACTTACTTATCTGTGTGGTTTCTCGACTGTTTGTCGTGTTTGGGGTTCAGCTACTTTCTTGTGAAGAAGCTAGGGCCTGTTATTGTTTGTTTTCTTGCCGGTTTTGTCAGCAGTTGACTCCAGTCAGCTGTTGTCGATTTCGGCTGACCCGTGCTGCATGTGCGTTTCATGCTGGGTCGCCCAGCCATCTGTGTTCGGCTGGTTTAGGGGTTATGCCTCCTCACTACCGCCTTTCTTCTGCGGTTGGCTTTTGGTCTGTGCGCTTGCCTCCGGGTAGCGCCTGCCTCCTAGCGCTTGCTCTCTTGCTTCAGGCGTCTGCGCCTGGGCGCCCGGAGCTTGTAGCGCCTGTCGCCTGCCGCGTCAGGCGTTCTACCGTCTCCTGCTAGCGCTAGCCGTTTAGCGCTTCAGGCGGTCTACCGCCTTCCCCTAGCGCTGGTCGCGTGCGCTTCAGGCGCTCTACCACTAGCGCCGATCGCCTGCGCTTCAGGCAACCTACCGCTAGCGCTGGTTGTCTAGCGCTCGTTAGCGTCTGGCGCTTGTGGAGGGTGTGGGTCCAGGAAGTCGGCGCGCTTCGATCCTCACTCACCCTGCCGTCTGTGCCGGAATCTCTGCGTCGAGTCGGACAGGAGCAGAGAATGCGAACACCTTTTCTCTGCTGAGCACAGAGAGTACCGCGCCTCGGTAAAGAAGTCTGAGTCTCAGCAGAGGCTCGGGTCCACTAGGCGCCCTTCCGCGTCTCCCTCAGCCACCGTCACCAAGGCCGCGGATCTTATCTCCTGTTGAGTATGCACCTCCCTCTAGCGGGGTGGAGCTATCTCCTGTAAGGAGATCCTCCCCTGACACTGCCTCTTCCCCGGGCTCACGGCGGGCCGCCAGGAGGAAGAGGAAGCACAAGAAGAGGAAGAGGTCGAGACCCGCCTCTCCAGTTGCCTTCGACCAGAAGAAACTGACGGACGACATCATGTCCTCAGTGAAAAATCTGGTCATCTCCATGTCTCCCCTGAGGCGCCGTCCAGAGGAGGAGGGTGGTGGTCGTTTCTCCCGCCTCCACCCCATCTGATCATGACTCTTCCCCAACTCCTGATCGAGTCCAGGATGAGGGAGCGTCTGTCTTGGGGAACGTGACTCCCCCAACGCCTGTCACGCCTGTGACTACGCCTGACGACGCTTCCGACCTCAAAGACCGCCTGTCGGCAATCGCTGATTGGCTCTCAGAGGAGGAGACGCCAACGCAGCGCCAGCTGGAGATTCCGGCGCACAGGCTCCTGCAGGCGGCAGGCAAATACTTTGACTCTAACGTTGCGGCTGCAGCACCGGGTCGTCTCTTGCCCCCCCCCCCCCCCTGGTGTTATCAGACAAGGTCCGATCTGGCCTCCCTGTCAATGGGTGTCCTTTACCTTTTTCTCCCCCCGCCTTGGACGAAGACATCCGGCGGGTGGCTGCCCCCACCTTACCTCATCAGGTATCGGATGCTCACTTGTCCCACCTTGACAAGGAAGCGAGGAGCATCTTGTAGCTGGCCAACCACGAGGCGGGTATGGAGAAAGGGGCCAAGGCCCTCTATCACGGTTTTGGCTCCGTGGCAGGGAATCTTGCGCAGATGATGCTGTCTGCCTCTCGCATCTTAGCGGGGGTGACGAAGCTCAGGCGCGATGGATTCCTTGCGCGGACGAACCTTCCTGCGGAGCTCCGCAATAGGTTAAGGTCCGCTCCTGGAACCTCCTCCACCCTTTTCGACGGGCAAGTCGCGGGGGCCCTTTGCCAGCGGCAGGAAAGCCAACAACAGGAGTTGACCAACAGACTGGCAGCTGGTGGGGGCAGAGTTTCCTTCCAGGCGACAACGCCGAAGAAGAAGGGTGGAGGTGGTCCCTCCTTCTCAAAAGACGGGAGGAGTGTCCTATCACGGGAGGTGTCTGCAGGACAGAAGTTGTGACGCGCCAGTTGGAGGCCGTCTTTCTCTCTTCGCACCCAACTGGAGACAGTTGGGTCTGGACCTGTTCGTTTGCTAGATCTTGGAGCGGGGGTTTCGCATTCCCGTGTTACGTCCACGACACAAAGGAGTTCAACCACTCCTTCCTAGATCCGCAGCCATATTTAGCAGGCCGCAACTTTCAGTGGAACATCCTTCCGTTCGGGATCTCGTCGGCTCCGTGGCTGTTCACTTGCGTGACCCAGCCCATCGTCCAATACCTCCACACAGTGGACATACAGTTTGCGATGTACTTGGACGACGGGTTCGGTCACAACAGATCCCCGTCTGTTCTGGAGGCTCAACAGGACTTTGTGATAGCGTTGTTCAGGCGGCTGGGGTGGCTAGTCAGACGCCACCTCTCCTGGTGGCAGCAGGAGTCCAACGTGAACCGCCAACAACACGTCACCTGTTTGTGGACGCCTCCACCCAAGGGTTGGGGGCCCATCTCGATGCTGAGCAGAAGGCGGAGGTGTGGTCGTCAACCCAAGTGAGACGCCACATCAACGTCCTACAGCTGACCATTGGTCAGGTCGCCTGCGGGGCCAGATCCTGTGTGTTCAAACGGACAGCTCAGCGGCGGCCTGGGCCATCAACAAGCAAGGCTCTACCAAAGCAGACTCGCTTTTGCAACTGGTGATGGTGCTGTTTCGCCTAGT
This sequence comes from Steromphala cineraria, assembly GCA_916613615.1. Lineage (NCBI taxonomy): Eukaryota > Metazoa > Mollusca > Gastropoda > Trochida > Trochidae > Steromphala > Steromphala cineraria. The sequence continues at coordinate 50,534,217 of OU744723.1, forward strand.
AGTTGTCGCGCCCTGACAAACCTCCATCAACAGAGTGGATGTTGCACCCGAGAGTGTTCGAGAGTCTGTGTCTGAGGTTCCGCAAGCCTCACATAGACCTCTTCGCGACTCGGCTCAATCACCATTTGCCGACATACGTGTCTCCTGTACCGGACCCTACCGCGTGGGCTCTCGATGCGCTCGCGTTAGAATGGGAGGGGATAGTTGCCTACGCCTATCCCCCTCCCGCCATCCTGAACCTCCTGGTGGCGAAGATACAGGAGACTCGGGTTCTTCAACTATTGTTGATAGCGCCGCTGTGGCCAGCCAGGGCCTGGTACGTTCCCCTCTGAAGGATGTGCCGCCAGGACCCGGTTCCCCTCCCTCTGAGGTGGGCCCTTCTGTCGAGCAGACCGAGCGGACGGGTTCACGAGAACCCCCAGGCTCTACAGCTTCACGCTTGGTTTATCTCCAAAGGTTTCTGAAGGGGGCGGGTTTTTCCAAATCCGTTGCCGAGGCGGTGATGCACAGTGGGGGGCTTTCGCGACTCTCTGCGGCAAGGAGGGGTACGATGTCCAGGCAGTAATGGTTCCTCAGGTTGCTGAGTACCTGGTCTACCTGCGAGAGACGAGGAAGTTTAAAGCCTCGTCCATTAACACCAATCTGGCGGCGATATATCCGTTCTTAGGAAACGAGCGGGCGGATGAAACTCAGGCCCCCAGAGTGGGACTTAGCGGTGGTCCTCAACCATCTTAAGTCCGACCACTACGAACCCTTGACTGAGACGACCATCCCCCGTCTCACCATCAAAACAGCCTTTTTGGTCGTAATGGGGTCCGCAGCCAGGATTTCAGAGCTTCACGCTCTCCAGGCGGACCTTTTGCGTTTTGATGTGAGGGATGGGGGATCGGCTCCTCTGGGACTGGCGCCTGAGTTTATCTGTAAGAACCAAGCCGCGGACGAGAGGGGTACAACCTTCTTGCTACCGTCCATTTCCGACAGACGAGGAGAATCGTCTCCTCTGTCCGGTACGAGCGTTAAGGATCTACACCGAGAAAACACGGACACTGCGTCAAGGGAGAAGGAGACTCTTCATCCCACATTCCCAGACCAGTGTCTGGGAAATTGATAAGAGACAACTAAGCGTCTACCTCCGCTCTGCGGTGTTAGACGCGTACAAAGCCGCGGATCTTGATCCTCCAGCGAGGTCAAATCCGCATGAGATCAGGGCCATTTCAGCCACGATGGCCCGCCATAGCAACTTGGCAGTGGCGGACATCATAGCGGGCTGCTTCTGGAAGTCAGGCTTGGTGTTCGCCAACCACTACCTCCGGGATATCTCCAACGAGGATTTGGAGGGAATCAATTGTCTGGGCGCACAGGTGTACGCCCAGCAGCGAGTTCCTTCGACTCCTCAGCGCAGGAGTAACCCTCCTACTCGTTAACCTTTTTTAGTTTTAGCTAACGGTTGTTAACTATCGACGGTGAGTATAAATAATGATGTTTAAACAAAAACATACTATTATCAATTCCAACAAAGACTTCAAATTGGAACTAAATAACCTTAAACAGATATAACAAAATCTAAAAATACATCTATATGGTTTTGGTACGATCAACATATCATTTCCCGGGTCAATAAACGATTTACACATAAAACTTTGAAAGAAATTGGAACAGCGATTAAGTAAGATGACAGCTGTGTCAATAAGTGGAAAATATACATTTATTCAGATACCAGCTTGTACGTTCCAATTTGTTTTGAATGAAAATGAAGGCAGCTGTCACTAGTTTTCAGATTGAATTATGATATTATATCTTTGGAAAACAAAAATAATATCCAAACAGTTTGGTAAAGGACACGAGAAGTCGACCACCACAGGTCTGTTTTATTCCAGTCATCTTTAATTTTTAGATGTTATATTCACTGTTTAACCGATGATCATGAATTCCATATCATGGGGTGCTAAGATATATGCTACCCGGGATAAGACGTATAAAACTCAACTTCGAATATACTCCCGACCTAGAATGGAGAATTGGATGTTGAATCGAATTAGTATCTTGGAGTCATCCTTACATATTTAACAATATTCTTTCATTGTGTTTGATTTTCTTTTCCAAATAAAGTTAAAGCAAATTTTTTCGATTTCATTTGGGTCAAGTTAGATACTAAAAATATGGTTAGATTTTTGTAAAATGTTCTGCCATGTTCTAAAATTGCCTTATAATATGCGTTTTGGTTGTATCTATTTCCAAAATTGAAATAATGAACATTGTTTTATGTTTTGAATTTTGCATTGAAGGCGTTCTTCTGTTCTATCGAATGTCAAAAGGTGTCACTCGCAAAGTGTAAAATAAGACCTTCGCTAATCCTTGGTTGATATATAATGTATAAAATTCAACATATATGATCCTTTGTCGTTCCACATTTTTAAATCGTACATTATCCGTACACCGATAGTGATGCCTTCATGTTAGCATCGTAATTAGTTTGTGTTTTATTTCCTCGTTTTTAAATAGCGTTTAGCGGCGATTATGTATAACGAATGGTACACTGGAGTTACCTGCCCCTGCATGATACCGAAGCTTTTACTGCGCCCCTTGCGATAGGCTAGATGAGCTTGCGTCAGAACATGCGGATAATAGGGGTGTCTTCAGACTGTGAATGAGAGGAAAGCCGGGCTGGTTGAAGTTCAAACCCCACTAGAGACAATATTTTAAAACTGTTTTACCTCGAATCACAGTCGATTTTAATCAGACTGGGGATGTTGAAGCGAATTGGTATCTTGGAGTCATCCTTTCATATTTAACAATATTCTTCATTTTGTTTGATTTTCTTTTCCAAATAAAGTTAAAGCAAATTATTTCGATTTCAGTTGGGTCATGTAAGATGCTAAAAATATGGTTAAATTTTGGTTAATGTTCTGCGATGTTCTAACAATTACTTATAATTTGCGTTTTGGTTGTTTTATGTTTTGAATTTTACATTGAATGCGTTCTTCTGTTCTCGCAAAGTGTAAAATAAGACCTTCGCTAATCCTTGTTGTTTGTACAAAATTCAATATATATGATCCTTTGTCGTTACACATTATGACACGTACATGTGAATACTTTTGATTTAGAACGACTTTGAAATCGTTCATTATCCGTACACCGATTGTGATGCCCTCGTGTTAGCATCGTAATTAGTTTGTGTTTTATTTTTGATCGTATTGAAATCGTGTTTCTACGTAGAGTGATTGTAAACTCGTCGTGTATTGCTCGCAGCATTGGTTTACTGAATCGTAAAAATCTGACTACAATAGCAGTACGATAGAAACGTTATGCTGTCGTTGTTCAATCTTGTGTAGTGTGAGTTGGGCTTTATTAAAACACATCATTTCTATGAAAACGTAAAAAAGGTGATCAAACTTCATTATAAAGCAATTATGAAAAACAATGTTCAAAATAGGTTTACTTTGAGTAGTTAAGGATTTTAATTAAGAATTAATAATTTCCTTTAAAAAAGTATAAACAATACTTATATACTTATACTTATATATATGATATCTAACCCATGTTCATAGAAAAGCAGATCCATTCAACTAACTTTCAGCTTTTCCGTGACAGGCAGTTTATGTATTTAAAGCATTTGTTACTGTTTGATATATCTTAATACAATGTAGTTGCATTTTATATCCGATTATAGCATTTTTGTAGCCAGAAAACCAGTAAAACAAATTGCATTTTAATGGTTATGTTAACCAAAACAGTCAACCTCATTTCACCTCGTTTTGGCCACATGTACACGCACTTACAGAAAGTCTGCTATCACAGTTTCATGAAGCTCCTGTTTTAAACCCACAAGCTTCTTCTGTAGGATATCAGTACTCAGTAGTTGTCTGTTATCAAGTTGTTTTCATCTGGTCCTGACAAATAGTATACAAATATATGAAATCTCTAACTTCATCAATATCTTAAAAACATGTGGAATAATCGAGGGATATAGATTAAAAAATATATATTCAAAACCATTATAAATCAAAGAACTGTAAATATCACATGAATTCCAATGTTATAAATTGAAATATAAGGAACACTTTCTGTTTCCAATGTAGCGTTCTATATAAGCGCGTTAGTAACATTTTTATTTCTCAATGTCAATGCTCTGTTACCTTAATGATCCATAGGTGTGTCCTTTTTACCTTCATACAACGTACATAGACTTTAATCAATATGATCCCTAGATCCCTTGTATATTTTTTCCACTTACCTCACAAAGGCTGTGTTTGTTTCAGCAAACTCTTGCCACATTTGCTTGTTTTTTTGGCCAAGTAATGATCAGATTTCCAAACTTCCTTCCATTTGGTACTATTTTTTATTAAACTGGTGAATGATTTGGTATCAAACTCACTCTCGCTCGTTTTATACAAAATCATAAACTCGTTTAATAAAAATAGTATGTAATGGAAGGACCTTTAGTATACTCTATAAGTGCTTTGCAAAATTGTTAAAGCCTGACCTCCAATATATTTACGTCTGTAGCGTTATAAACCATTGTTCATGGCGTCAATGCATACGAGAGTCACAGGCCGTTTTCTTGATACTTCAAAGAAAATAAAATGGAATAGAGTCATAAATAAAGAAATTATTTCCCTCGTTAAAGAATCAATGAATGTGTCGCTGCAAATGGTGGATGTATGGTATGGCATGGCATGGCATGGCATATGGTATGGTATGGTATGGTTTGGTATGGTATGGTATGGTTTGGTATGGTATGGTATGGTATGGTTTGGTATGGTATGGTATGGTATGGTATGGTATGGTATGGTATTGTATGGTGTATGGTATGGCATGGCATGGCATGGCATATGGTATGGTATGGTATGGTATGGTATGGTATGGTTTGGTGTGGTATGGTATGGTATGGTATGGTATGGTATGGTATGGTATGGTATGGTATGGTATGGTTTGGTATGGTATGGTATGGTATGGTATGGTATGGTATGGTATGGTTTGGTATGGTATGGTATGGTATGGTATGGTATGGTATGGTATGGTATGGTATGGTGTATGGTATGGCATGGCATGGCATGGCATATGGTATGGTATGGTATGGTATGGTATGGTATGGTATGGTTTGGTGTGGTATGGTATGGTATGGTATGGTATGGTATGGTATGGTATGGTATGGTATGGTATGGTTTGGTATGGTATGGTATGGTATGGTATGGTATGGTAAGGTATGGTATGGTACGGGATGGCATGGCATATGGTATATGGTATATGGGGTATGGTATGGTATGGTATGGTATGGTATGGTATGGTATGGTATGGTATGGTATGGTATGGTATGGTATGGTATGGTATGGTATGGTATGGTATGGTATGGTATGGTATGGTATGGTTTGGTATGGTATGGTATGTGATTTGTTCCACCCATAAATGTATGTATGTATGTATGTATACTTTAAACTTTTTCTTTTCTTGGTATCAATGATAACAATTAAGTAAAATATAAGTAATTCATATTTTCCAAAATGGGTAGATTGTGCTTATCATTTCTTTCTAATAAAAACTTGATTAAAACAATGGTTAAAGGCATTATTTTAGCGGGCTTGTGTGCAGGAGAAGGGTTCGCTATTTAATGATATTTGTTTGCATCTGTAATATATGATTTATACACTCCAAAGAATGCGATATGATTTATGCTAAACTCTTGCTTATTTCTGTACGCATATAATCTTAACCTTCTTGCTCTGGCAATACAGAATATACTTGAAAACATTGACACTGCATCTTGTCAATATGACTCCGTCCTGACAACTCTCATAAGAATACGCAATACTAATTTCCTTTTCGAAAATGTTTTGATAATTATGTCAAAGTATTGTACTGTCGGTAGTTTTCAATGAACTTTAGCGGGTTTTTTTATAAAAATATATGTAAGACTAGATGCCCCAGCTAATAAAAAAGCTCTCAATGTTTTCAACCATAGAATTTAAAAAGAGATGCACATCTTTAGCTTATTTTAAGTTTAAACATCCATTAAAATGAAGTAAATTAAATATTCCCAAAACATAATAAAAGGTGCACACCTTTAGGATACCTATAAAGCATGTTTGGAAGAAAAGAGCAGTCTATCCAGTACTTTTTGAGGAGAAGTGGATAAACAACACCTCCTATTACACTACCATGAGCTTTCACTAGCACAAAAATTACCTAAGCTCAACATGTCAGAAATTTGAAAAAAATTCAAAAATTGAAAAACAAAAAATGAGATGCACACCCTTAGGATGCTAAAAGCCATTCGATTTCAATTAAATCTGTTGAATGTTTTTTGAGGAGAAGTGGATAAACAATACCCTGTATAGAGTGGTTACGTACGGACGTACGGACAACCGAGGGTAATCCAAGTAATCCCTGCCATATATGGCTGGGGAATAAAAAAATATCTTCACATTTTAGATGCAAACATAAACTGCACATATCCATCTCAATAGGTAGATTTAAGTAATGTTAATGATTACATGTCTCCAAATATAATCGAGGAGTGTATCGTTTCTCTTTATATAAGTGTGCGTTGCTGCTTTTAAGAAAATATAAAGAATATATCTAATCATTTTTGGTAATATTCCCTTTCAATTCCAATGTTGAATATTTGAGATACTAAAACGTGATAAAAATATTTTTAAATCCCTTGAAAACAAGCAAATTGAAATTGAGTGCAATGCACAGTTTGCCAAACGATACGTCGACTTTAAACAAACCTTTCAATAACTATATCCGGTATACCTTTTAATTCAAATGTCTTCTTCATATGCCTTATATAAACTCAAAATGATTCCCATTTAAGAGTTTCTCAGTTTGCCCTGTAGTTTGTACATGAAATGTTATCAGTGTTATTTCTTTTGATTAATTAATTCAATATATAAACACAAACATAAATACATGTACAACAATCTAGTAATCTATCCATACTTCTGAAAACACAGAGAATGATATTTAAAAACAATTATTATGTAAATCCAAGATATGATAAGTAACAATTGTTACTAGGAAGCCTTGCTAAAAGAGATATTCCGAAACAAGGAAATAAGCATATCCATTTCAAGTATGTGTTATACTTTCAAAACCTAATTATCCAACGTACATAATATGCGCAGCCAATATGTCATATATGTTATGAATAATCTTTTATGTCTACGGTGAGTGCCTGTTATGACTTAAAGATTGACAATCTTATCGCTTGCTAATAACACGTTGCTCATATTTAGTTTATAAATATTGAGAAGTCTTTAAAACCGAATTTATGAACGGCATTCTGTAAGTCATTATACATCTACAAAGAGACAATTCTAGAACTACAATGTAGGTCGCATGGCAAGATAGATCAATATGTCGATTTGAATCATTATCTAAATTCATGAAAGATGACATAATTTATAACAAATATAATGTATTCTTTGTATCCTTTATGAAATATACAGTAAGTTTGTTTGTAAATATCTGTTAGTTTGTGGAATTTGCTTATTCGTTTTCTTTATAAATACGTCTCCAAAAAGATGAATTTCAATTGATAGGCAATAAGCAGTTTTATTATCCTGTATGCGAATCTTCGATTATGTAAAAAAATCGTTGAAAGCCTCGTCTTCGATCTATATAACTCGTTGAAGCCTGGTCTTCGATCTATACAACTCTTTCGCTTTATCGCTCTTTGGCTTTATCGCTCTTTGGCTTTATCGCTCTTTGGCTTTATCGCTCTGTCGCTCTGTCGCTTTATCGCCCTATCGCTCTATCGCTATGTCATTAAGATATATCGCTTTGTCGCTCTTTCGCTTTATCGCTCTATCGCTTTGTCGTGCTACTATATCGCTTTGTCGTATGCTATTTCGCTTTGTCGTTTGGCCATATCGCTTTGTCGTTTGGCCATATCGCTTTGTCGTTTGGCCATATCGCTTTGTCATTTGGCCATTTCGCTTTGTCGTTCGGCCATTTCGCTATATCGTTCGGTCATATCGCTTTGTCGTTCGGCCATCTCGCTTTGTCGCGTTAATATGAAAGGGCGAAAGAGCGATGTCCCGTTTCGGCCATCATAAAACTGGGTAGTATGTTAAGTTAATTCTCTCCCCACAGAGGCACATCAAGTCATGAAATGTTGATACAGCTTTTCTTCTATTATGCCGAGTTTGTGGGACGGAATGGGAGACCCAATCAGTTAGTTGTGCTGTCAGCGACGCTGTTCTTAAATCATCATTTTGGCTATTGAATCATTGAAAAGGCATTATGATATGAACCACCCTTTCCATGCAAGAAGCGTTGTCATTTTGTAAAGATATTCAATGGTTTGTGGTGCAATTTTTTCCGCATGGGGAAACTGCCGGATCCCACGGATTTTTGCGTAATAGAACAGAGGCTGTATCAACATTTCATGACTTGATCTGCCTCTGTGTGGAGAGAATGATTTATGTCTTGATATTAGAAACAGATGATACATTAAACTAATCATTGAATTACTCGACACTAAGTGAAGCTGCCTTATCTTGCACTGTTCAGATTTTGTGTGTGTATTATCAATTAAATTGAATATCATGGACTAGGCTGCAATCAAACTTGAATTTGGTATGGAAAGCAGCTTATTAGAATGAAACCTAATTCACTCACTCGTCATTTGAAAGTCCAGTCAGTCGAGAACTCTAGTTCACATTTGAACACTGCAATCGAATAAAAGGCTGGTGGAGTTTTCACAATATTTATTTCGACCTAATATGCTGATCTTTACTCCTTTAACAGTCAATTAACATGTCCCTTTTTATTTTAGAAGTCTCATTCGATAGGGACTCTAAACTTTTTTCGTGTAGTATATTTAAGTTCTGATATTAGAAAAAGATGATACTTTAAATTAATCGTTTAGTTACTGAACACTAAGTCATGCTATTTTTGTGTGTGTATATAATCAATTTAATTGAATATGAAGGACTAGATGGAATGAAACTTTAATTTGGTAGAGAAAGCAGCCTATTAGAATGATACTAACTCACTCGTCATTTGAAAATCCAGTCAGTCAAGAACTCCATTTCACATTAGAACACTGCAAACGAATAAAATGCTGGTGGAGCTTTAACAATATTGTTTTATCTTATTTCGGTTTGATATGCTGATCACGGTGATTGAAATATCTTTACTCCTTTAACAGTCAATCAACATGTCCCTCGTGAAAACGCGTCACAATGAATAATCCAGTTCTCCTTAGATCACAGAGAATCAATCGCTTGACAGAAGAGTTGTTAGAGTTTTCACAATATTGATTTATCTAATAACAGCATTGTATGCTGAAGATGACTCTGTGCGAACTTCTTTAACAGTCAATAAACACGTCCCTTGTGGAAATTCTACTTTTGGAACAATATTTGAAGTAATGAAACCGTGTCCAAACTGGTATTAGCGAAAACTTGAATCAACTATTTATTTTTGGTCTGGAATTTCAACACTTCGTGATTAGATTGATGATTCTCTCTCTCTCTCTCTGTTTGCTTTTGTCTCTCATCTTTTCATTTGCATAATCATTTTATTCACTTCAAAAAAAAATAGGCAGTTTGGATGTCATTTTGATGAATAATTTTACATTTCATACTAAGGTTTTTTTAACCTTTACTTTAACACAATCGTAACATAATAAGTAACACAACTAACGTCATGTTGGTTACTTTAAGCTTAGAATTAAAGTTCTTCCTCGTTTGCCAATATCCGGCAAAGTATGTTATGTAATATGCTCAAGTAATCAAAATTCATATTGCTGCCTCTCTTTGAAGTCGACCTAGGTCGGTTTAATCTAATTATAAAAAATAAATCTCTTCTGAGTTGGCACCTAATTAATAAGTGTGCTTACGTGATTTTACATTAATATTGTATAACATGTTTTAAGTTCGCAAAGTTGTTAAAATAGGAGGTTTTAAATAATGTCTGTCTGACTTTTGTTCATAGTTTGTAGATGCATAGGTTAAAAGTTGACAATAAGTAGCTGCAAAACTCACCAAGAAATTTTTTTGGACTTCAAATAGATCTTAATTTTAGAAATGGAAATTTTTTGGTATAAAGCTAAATGAGACACTCCTGAGACAGTGTTGTAGAAATTAACTTTCAGGGCGCATTCGTTCTTTTGCCTTATCTAAAAGGAGAAATAAGTTTCCCTGCTATCCCCAGGTATGGCAACGAAATAAAAAATATTCAACCTTATTCTAATTTTAGTTTTAAGTTATTTTATGTTTTGATCTCGGGAAAAAAATATGCATTTAATCAGTTATCTCATAAGAACAAAAACGTTTAATTGATAACTATTGAAATTGTATTTTGTATTTGTATTTTCTGCTGCTATATGAAAGAATTGCTTATGTACTTTTAAATTCAACATGAAAGAAATGGAAAAATGCTAAAATTCAAATATTTAAATTTTCAATTATTCATGATGCTAATTGTTTAATAATTCATTACTCACAATATTTTACAAAGATAACATTATTTTAAATTGGACTAATTATTGGTTTTCCTGCAAATAGGAAGCTTCAGTCTGCAAATGAGAATGCGATTAAGTCTGAAATATTGTTCACATAGCTTTAAACGCCAATTTAAACTGAGAGTTCGGAAATTGGCGTTTTAAGCTATTCTTTGATTGCCATTGTTTGTCAGGAAAGAGTCACTCCTATAATGCTGGTTATGTATCATACGCAAAACGCCTATGGAATGATAGAATTGAATATGTATGAAGTACATGACTTACATGACATGCAAATGTAACATGTATTTGCTAAAATTAATATGTATTTTTGCAATTTACCTGGAAATATTAATCTCAGAGTTGTTATTGAGCAATACATATTCTAATATGTCATATAGAGTGGTTATTAGGTCAATACCTGTTGAACAGATTCAAACAAAACAATATTGACCCGAGGACAACGGTAATATGCTTCTTTGTTGAATGTCGCACGGCCTTCGACCAATTTGTTAAATGAAAGCTTGGTCACATGTAGTATTTATCGATAGCCATTTCTCTTGCAGCTGTTTCGTCATAACTACCGTGTCCTGCACTTTTCCTTTAAAATATGTGTAGGGCGTACAGGTTTCATATTACTAATCGATGACAGTAATCAATATCCAATTATTCATAGCATATTCTGCACCTCAATTCAAACAATTCTTTATCGACTCACTGTTTACAAGACTCTTCATACGTGACATGTAATTGAAGTGAAGTTACACACTCGAGTACACAAACACTGCAACAAAGCCTCAGTTACAACTTTATAACAGATAGAATAGCAAAGAACGTTTACTTTAAAGATTCTATCTTCACTATTGCCTTCTAACTATCTAGAACACAATCGACCATGGCTATCTTTTAGACGCATGTATGTTTGGTATGTTATAGGCTTCAAACAAAAACACTTTTGCTGATTATTTCCACTTGACAATCTCAGAATTGACCAAACATAATAGGCAAGAAAGGGTATTTCAGTAAAAGATTCACACAATGTCCTATGTAGACCATATATTATGCTAAAATTTACTCAACACTCAGAGTATTTACCAAAGATACACGCCAAGAGGAGGTATTTCAGAGTAAAAAAAATCAGACAATTTCCTATTTGTTTAAATATTTTTTATTCATAAGATTGGGTACAAGTTATACAACTTAGAAAACCCTCTCTCTTATATGTACATAAAATATATTTACGTTCATTTAACAAGATTGACAGAAGATAACAGAACAAATACAATAATGGTACAGTGATTAAATAAATCTTTTGTTTGACATATGTAAGTTTGAACAATTTTGAATATATTTTGATTTATATGATTATTCAGATCAGCATTGCCATTCAATAGTAAGTCACAAGTAAAATTCAAATTGATAACACTGCGTAAGAAAGGTATCTTGTTAACCCTCTCACAAATAAAATTTACAATCAAATAAGTAATGATAAGAATTCTCACAACTATTTCAACATTAGCAATTTGACTTATCTAAAATACAATCCTGTCACATGGTACGAATGTTAAGCTAACTCCATTTATCTGTACCCTGGGCTCTAGCAAAGTGATTGTGTTATTTTGTGTAACGTGGAAATTGTAATAAGTATGTAAAGATCGAAATTACCAAGATACGTCTATAGCAATATTCCCTGATTGAAGTTTTATCATTTCAAGAGAATAAAGCTAATGGTGGTTAGGCACCAATATCAGTTTGAGTTTTCCTCTAGAATGGTTAACATTTTTATTTCCCAAAACAATTTCTATTTTATAAAAATATAAATGATATTTCAATTTATCAGAAAGCTTCCATAGAAATATACCCTAATGGAGGTTTGATTTTGTGCAGTGTGATATCATTTAACTGATGTGAATTATTGGCACAATGTCAAACATTAACTGTGCTGGATTTTACTTTCTGAAACTCAACAGTTGATTGAAAACATTTGCCTATTATAGCAGCATCAGAGTTTACTCCTTGAAATGAAAATTCAGATTTTGATCGACAGATCGTTACTCTGAATATAATCAGGAAATCAAACAAGCAATTTATCGACCTAAAGTGAATATCACTATGACATTGCATCATCTTTATATATCATACTTTCCAAACTTGTCTTGATAGAGTTCCTTTAAATGACATCTGATTTTTGGTTTTGAATTTATTTTTCAGTTTTGAAAGCAGCAGATAATGGAAAACTAGTCCACTCATTCTCCTGTAAGTATAACGACAAACTTATGACTTGTATTTTAATATATGTGATTTCAGTCTGATTAAAATCAGCCTTGTTACGAAGAATAAAATATTGTATATTATCTTACGGAGATATGTAATCCTGTACACTAGGTCTGACCACACAACAGTACCTCGCATGTTTTCTACCAGTTAAGTACAGACGAAACCCAGTTGTTAGCTGACCAATCACATCGTTTCGCTGAAAAGACCTCTAGCGTTGATCATGTTGAAAGCATGGTTACCAGGAGTTACTTGCCCCAGCGGCTTGTGATTGGCTGTAAGGACATGTGACCTACGGGGCTGCGGTCGGACCTATTGGAGAGTGAGCCCATCGAAATAACTAGTTCGATTCTCGATAGAGTTTATATTTTAAAACTTTTATTCATCAGAACTAGGCTGATTTAAATCAGAATGTATGTGTGTTTTAATCCACTAAGGTATAACAAGGAAGTAGATGGGTGTCTCAGTTGGAGCCGGATGCAGCTGTAAGACTGACTTCGGAGGTCCCAGATATAGACGCGTCATGCTCTTACTTCCGCCCACGACTTGTGTCAAGTTAAACCTTCCTACTATAGATTATTACCCCGGTCACATAATCAATGGTTTAGAAACTATACTTTCATACTATATATTATTACCCCTCAAATAAGCGTCACATAATCGATCACTGGTATGGGAATAACAAGTTCAAAATTCCAAAGAATCTGAACATCATTCAAAATATCAAGCACAAAAAACGTAGAATATTTCATCACTTGTGACACTGTTCTTGATGCAAATATACACCACGCACATGTTAAGTTCGTAAGAGCTAAAGCATGCCTTCTTTAATAAATAGATAATATTTCGCCAGGGAAAGGAAAGTATGTACTTGTTACATACATCTACGCAGGTGGTACGAAATGATTAGATATGTTATATATTATAACTAGCAACTGTCAAGACCGGACTATTGCATCAATTGTCGGTTTTGCCGTCACAACGAATGAATGAACGGGGTATGGTTGCAAATTGTTCTGCATTCTTTGAGAAATGGTTGCATGTTTTAAAAAGCTATCAACCAATCAGAATCGTCGAAAAAAGTGTAACAAAACCATTTTGTAATTATATATATATATAAAATGCACCAAAAAAAATAAAAAAAATAAAAATGAATCGACAACTCCTAAAGAACACTCACTTATTGGATTTGTGAACATTAAAAGGACAAGCATTTAATGTGTAACTGTTGACATTTTCTGCAATTTGTTGTTTTTGCAAAAGCACTTTGATACAGACAAAAACTGCAAGCATGAAACCAGGTCAAGCATGACTGTTGGATTCTGTTTAGTCTGGAAAAAGTGTTCTTTTTACAATGACTTCACATTTATGCCCGAAGCAGTTATCGTGCCTAATTTGTTTTATGTTGGTTCCTTTGAAGATTAATTTTACTTTGAACTCTCCAAAAGGCACTTGTTATATCTGACATGTTTGGAGATTGATCTTATTAAATGGCTTGTTGCCTTTTTCATAAGTGTTTGATCATCTCTCAACAAATTCATTAGATTATTCTACTGCCTCAAGCGTTTTTAAGTTGCTTTGTGAAGTTACCTTTCGAACTGTTTAATTGAGTGGCAACAAAGGAATATTTCAAAGCGTTTGGAGCATGTGTTGAAAGATATACATTGATACAAGTCGATGGGTTTGACATCAGATAACAGTGGTAGCATTTACATGCATATTTACAGTTTAACTGCAAATGTCAAATTGCAGATGGAGGCGAGGGCGTTGTGTATATTGTTCATGCTTGTAATTGTCTGCATCAACGTTTCTGGAAAAAAATGTTAACCAGAAATGTTTTGTATGCATCAATTGGAAAGATTGTAAGGCATGTTTGGAACATTGAAATTCACTAGATATCAGAGAAAATAGCCAAAAAATGTGTTTGCAATATCAAAACTACTTACTATCTCGTTGGTTAAAATGTACATAGACATTCATATAAGCTTCTTTCATTATTCAGTTCTGAACTATACGTAAATCATACTTGACATTGATTTCCTAGGTTATTGAACACTTAGTCAAACTGAATGCTTATCTAGACATTCATTGAATGTATTGCCCATGGCTGAATAGACTGCGGGAATTAACTTATTTCATATGGTAGAGAATGAAGTCGAGCTGAATGAAGCTTAATCCACTCACTCACGGGTTTACACGTCTCGTCATCGCAGACCCTAATCAAAGTCTCGTTAGATCACACCAGTCGAATAAAATGCTTGGCAGAAGTGTTGCTAGGTTCTATCATATTGATTTATCTATTTTTATATACTACACGAAAGAATAAAATGTATACAAATGTATACTTTATATAAGGGCATGGTCAGAATTAAGTCAATGTATTTCGTTGAAATGAACATTATTTCACTGTGTCCTAAGCTTTGATTTTAGAAACTAAGTAAGGGTCAATTATGAATTCACATGATAGTACTTTGGTGCTTTATCCCTGGTGGTGAATAGTAGAGATTGTACAAACGTGAATAAACATTCCAAAATAAATCAAAATTACAACAACAACAAATCTTCAAAGGGAAAAAACCAGCATCCAGGTGTGCATATTTGTATGAACAAAACAACTAACTTTTTCTCGGTTTGCAGACATTTAAGGGTTTAGATAAATACCACTCCAGTGCTCCTTATATACTTTTGAGTAATGTAAAAAGTGAAGTTTTAGCTTCAGAAATTTAAAAATAAATATATCAACAGTCAATCAAAATGTCCCTTGTGGAAATGTAACATTCTGATGCAAATATAACTCTCTTATAAAAAGGGAACAAATCGTGTATGTCTTCACATTTTGGAATCTGAAGGTTTTTAGAAGACAAGAAATGGAATTTGCTACTTGCTCTGAGCTTTGGTTTGGCAAGGTTCTTGAATTAAATTCCTTTGAAGATTTAGGAACATTTCAATTGTTTCCTAACCTGTCATCTTAATCTCTTGTGTATAGTTTATAGAATAATTAAGGAATTTAGGTTTGGTGCATTGAATGAATCAAAATTTACTTTCAGATGAGGGGAATTGAAATCCTCGTTAACTTTGGTAGGTAATTTGTTTTTATACATTTATTCCAAGAAACTCAATTTTGATTTCAATTATGAATGCAATAAGGACAAATCTTTAAAGTATTTAAAAGTGCATATTTGTTTGAACATATGTACATAGTTAAACAAGTTGGGCATGTTTTGATAAAATAATCTTCAACGTTGCTATGGAGATAACTTAAGTTTCACATTTAAAAAAATCGTTTTTGTGACACAGATCTCTATTATCTTCATAATGCTTTAAAAATTGGAACGTTTTTCATAACTAATAACATATTTTGAAATGATTGAGAAATTAAATGAGAATATATTTTTAAGTATCTATTCGTGTCATTATTTTTCAATATCCGGGAATTTCCTTTGCTTTCTGTTAATTATTCAGCTGTCATATTGTTGTCTCTCTTCGAGTCGCACCTTGGTCAGGATAATCCAATTATCAACAACAAGCCGGAGATTAACTGAAAGAACCTGTAGAATATTTCCTTGAGATTTAAAAAGGTTTTCAGAATTTGATAACTCTGCATGCTTAGTAACATGCTCAGTATATATTGCTATAGTTTCGTTTATTGTAAAGAGGAAATGCCATCATAATCAGAATACTTTTTCACTTACTATATTTCTTTGTAGAACATTTTCAAAATGTATAATAGTACCTTATCAGGAGAAATGAATCACATTTATCATTCTAACACGTCAGTCATGAGTGCATGAACAGAGAGTTTCTACAATAAGATTGCTAATAGATTTTGTTAGTGGAAATAAGATATAAAAACGCTATCTATGCCGAATAAAGACGTCAATCATTGCTAACTATTGTAACTATTATCAATCAAACTTTAAGACGATGAGCTGACGCCCTCCTTTGCCTTCACGTAATTACACTGGATTTGTTTAAATAATTCGTAAAGATGATTATGATCAAATTCACTGCAGTTAAACTTGCATATGATTGATCTGATTTCCTATGGTTGAAAATGCTGCCAGACTGTTTAAAACTAAATCCTCTCTCATGCGTTTACACGAACAGTCATTAAAGGCACTTTAGGTTTGGTTACTTACATATAATCACATGTTTAGCAGAAGTATTAATAGAATCCTCGAGACTCATACAAAACTCGAGATAGTGACATTCTGTTTTAACAGTCAATCCATATGGTACTTGTATAAAGCTATTTTAGAATGCTTTACAATAAATTTATCTGACACATTGATTTATTAATTGTTCTTGTTGAATTAGGTTATATCCTTTAAAGTTAAATGTATTTAGAATTTTACTTAAGTTAGTAATAACTTACACTCTAACCTTATGAGCGTATACTTTACTTTTCATATATCTGAGGTTTATCCTAATGGTTTTGAGTTTTGCATAATGAAAATAGTTTTGAGAAACATACATGCATTCTAATTTCTTTTTTATAGTATATTTTCCTTTCTAAGATGTCAATGCTATCTGTTTTATATTATGCTCAAATATTCAGCTTTATACTGTTTTGTCTCTTTCAAGTCGACCTAGGTTAGAATAATCCAATTATCAACAACAAATCGTAGCTTAGCTGACATCTGATGAATAATTGTGCTTATGTGATTCTTTAGAGAATTGTAAATCATTTCAATAATTTGATAACTGTATATGAGATGTCATTATTTCTCCCAATATTCTATAACATCCTTCAAGAAGAGCGATATAGCTCACAAAGTTGTTAACAGAGGAGTGTTTTGAATAAAGTCACTCTGACTTTCATTGTAAAAACGCACAAAGTAACTTTGTTCTACTTATAAAATGAGTCTGTTTTTGTTTTTAGAAATGCAAAACCTTTTTTGTCGGTGATTGGAAGGAAAATGACACACTCCCAAGACAGGGTTGAAGTTCTTCTTTATCCAAAGTAACACGTCGATTTTTTCACTACATTATATACAATTCAGCCCTAATCTCAAACATAAGCCATACAGTTGCATGAATAGAAACCTCTTTCAGAATGACAATCAATTTGCACTTACGAATAGATGTCCTAAACTTTAGTCCCTTTTCACATAATTGGGCACCAAGGAGGTCATCTTTGGTTAATATATGTCAGACATGATATGAAAAATCACAATTCCTAATCTTGAAGTGCAAGGGGTTTAAACTATCTTCAATTTCCTTTTTTTCTAGCAAAAGATCTCAAGGGAACCTATTTTTATAATGATAAAATAATGAAATGGATCATAATTTTATTGGTAAAATAAATAAAATCGTTGAAATACGAAATTGATATGAAATTAACATGTGATATCATCGTTGACAGAAAGAAGTTATATACTCAAGCTCGTTTAGGTAAGATTTGTAAAAATTTATAAGAACACGTGGGTAACTAAGAACACGTGGGTTAGTATAGAAAAAATGGCATTTAAGTTTAATAACATTGTACAGCACAAAGCAATGTAAAACACTCTTGGTTTCATAGAGGATGATGCATAGGTTCCTGCCAACAAATTATCTCTTGTCAAAAATGAAATACAAAGAATTAATGCTTTTACTTTCTTTTGATTTTGCATTTATTCTATGAATTCAAAGCAATCCAACCTATTTTGGAAATACTTGAAGAAAGGATTTTTTAAGGAAGCAATGCTAATTCTCGAAAAAAAGCCATTTTTACTGTGGAAAGAAAAATGTGTAATTGGATAGTAGCTGTCGTTAAATACAATATTTGCAAAATCTAACTACAGAAACTGAAAATTTTACACACTATTTATGAAATAACCAAATTGAACTTTGACCATTCTAGGCTAGTAAAAGTAAAAATATTGACCTCATTTATTTAATACTTCCACCCTGAATTAAATTCAGTCAAACTTTAAAATGATGAGTTGACGTTTTACCTTGTTAATCAATTAGACAAGATCAGTGACTGTTTAACCATTTAGTATATGAACCTGCTTATGGTAGAATGTACTGCAGACAAACTTGAAGTTGATTGATCTGATTTCTTCTGGTGGATCATGCAGCCATGTTGAAACTAAATTCACTCCCTCAAGACTTTACACCAATAGTCACGGAACACACTAATCAAATTCTCGTTAGGTTATTGACGAGGAATCACATGCTGGACAGAAGTGTTTAAAGAATCTTCATGATATCGATTTATCAGACTTCATCGCAGTTCGCAAAGAACTTCAGGTTCGAGCTACTGAAGCATAGCACGTTTATAGGGGTAAAAATGGGTAATGTCAGAAAAGGGGGGAACATCCAATTAAAAGAAATTGTATTAAAGATTTGTGAAACTATTTAAGAATATGTTTCTTTTTCTTACACAAATTAAGTAAAGGTATTCACACAAAAGTGGCTGCCAATTGTTTATTATTCATTTTATCAACTCTCTCCCTTTCTACCTAAAAGCAAACAGATAGCACATTGTCAGTAAAACGGTATTTTTATTGTTACATGAAAGTCATTTCAGCTGGATGAAGGTACCTGTTGTCCATGAGTGCATAATGAAAGTGTTAATGCAATAATAACCAAACATATTATAACTTCTAAAATCATTAACTCGTTACTTGTAGGTAATGATGAGGTTGAAGAATTTGTTGCGCCTTGCGTCATGAGAAGGGTTACTTGAGTAAAAAGGCTAAATGAGATAAGTTTTTACGAAATCATAATTTGAGTAAAGAAATATCATATATCAGAAACTAAAACAACACAAACGAAGGTTAAATGAGTTGAATGCGATCTAACTGTAATTTCAAATATTTTTCATTTTTTATTTTGCTCATGAAACTTTCTTGGACGAGGTACTTTCATAATTAATCTGTGGATGTGATGACAGAAGCAAGGGAATAATTGATTGTGTGATTCTCTTGAGAGCTGGTTATTATCGTTATGATTAATTCCGTGCACATGAAATATTATTTTTCTTCAATAAATTATATTACATGTGAAGGTAGATTATAGAAGTAGCAAATTGTTAACTCTTGAAATGCAACGCCTCTCCCAACTGTATGGTATTAAAAGGATTCTCTGTAAGATTTTTAGTTTTTCTGATGATGTTCATGTATAGAACTGTATAGAAACAATTTATATATCTTGGGTTATGTCTTTTATGAATTTTGAATTTTGAATTTTGAATTTTTACCCTTGAAAATTATATGAGAAAATATCGCGCAATGCTTTAAACCTCTATTTCTAGTTTTGTCGTACTGCTTTTATAATGAAGGTACTCATTTGGGAGATATTCTGCTGCTAAACATACATTTCTTAAAACATATCACACAAAAACGTGCTCCAAAATGTGCAAAAAATATTTTTCAGTGTTTTGACACTACAGTTATATAAACAGTTGATTAACTCTTAATGGGTTTGTAGTAATTTGTTTTGATAAGGGTTTTTTTTTAAGTTATATTAAAATTTTGCCCATTAGCAGCCCATTAGAATGAAACTAAACCCACTCACTCGTCATTTGAATGTCAAGTCAGTCCAGAATCATAGTTCACTTTAGAACACTGCAATCGAATAATGTGTTTTTTAAAATGTTTGTGGAATTTTTACAATATTTGTTCATGTTATTTCGGTTTGATATGCTGATCACGGTGATTGAAATATCTTTACTCCTTTAACAGTCAATCAACATGTCCCTCGTGAAAACGCGTCACAACAAATAATCCAGTTCTCGTCAGATCACAGAGAATTAAATGCTTGGCAGAAGTGTTGTTTAAGTTTTTACAATATTGATTTATCTAATAACAGCATTGTATGCTGAAGATGACTCTGTGCGAACTTCTTTAACAGTCAATAAGCACGTCCCCTGTGAGAATTCTGCTTCTGGAACGATATTTGAAGTGATACGAGCATGTAAAAGCGAAATATTTAATTAAATGTTTGATGTTTGGCTGGCATTTCAACATTTTGTTGAAAAGATTGATAATGTTCTCTTGGGTATATGGTTGTTTTTTTCTTGCATCATCTTGACTCTTGCATAATCATTGTGATGTCTTGTAAAAAAAACAAGTTGTTTAACTAACGTCATGCTTTTAACTTTTAAATTCCAGTTCTTCCTCGATTTTGAATATCCGACAAAGTCTGTTATGTAATATGTAATAATTAGCTATCATATTGTGGTCATTCTTTCAAGTCGACCTAGGTTGGTATAATCTAATAATTAACATCAAATCGCAGCTGAGTTGACATTTGATGAATAATTATGGTTAGGTGATTCTCTGTGGATTTGCAAAATCATTTTTATAATTTGATAACTCTATTTGAAAAGTCATTATTCTTTCAATATTCTATAACACGCTTAAAGGAGGCGATACAGTTCATGAATTTTTAAACAGAGGAGGAGGTTTTCAATTAAGACTGTCTGAATTTCGTTTGTAGTCTCAAGTTAAAGAAGTTAAAATTTGATGATTAGTTGTTGCAAATACACACCAAGAACAATGTTTCTACTTTAAATAGATTTAAATGTTTTACTTTTAGAAATGGACACTTTTTTGTATAAATCTAAATGAAACACTCCTGAGACAGTGTTGTATTTTTTCTTTATTAAACATAACACTTCAGGTTTTTAACAATATAAAATAAAATTCAGTCTTCATCTCAAATAAAGCTGTACTCTAGATACATTAACACAATGTCACAGAAAGACAAAAGAGTTACAAGGACAAATTAAATTCAAGGATTTAGTACTATTTCCGATGTTTTGGAACTGAAGACAAAACCATTTTGTAGATAAATTTTGGAAATGTACTGCAAATAAAAAAACAAAAGACAGTTCCTATTAAAAGGTCCGCATTAAACTTAATCTTAAAGGGGGACTGAAATGGTCTATGGCCACTTTTGGGATTCATAAAAAACTGCTTGCAATTTGAATGAGAGTCAACTTTGAATTTTCGAAATCGGACGGCAACCTGCCTAAATACGGCTTTTAAAATACACTGCCTAATTAGCCCCGGCGAACAGAATCTGTGGTCACTGAAGCGTGGCCCGAGTGTGTCTACCTACTGTGACGTAGCAGTAGGTGAGTAGTTTCACCTAATGATAATTTTTCAACGGGAAATGACACCTTTTTAATCGTTCGTTTAACATACAAATATTCACAAAAAACGCTCAATTTTTGTATATTCCGGAAGCTTAGATATCCGACGACTCAGTAACGATGTATTCAAGCCAATGATTATTGTATAAACATGTAATATCGTATTTCAAAACCATATCTAATGAAGCAAAAAGGCGACTGCCTTGTTAAATTGGCGCCGTTATGGCTAGACATGATAATCTGATTGTCTGTTGTTTGCTGAATCTTACATAACATACAATGACTATTATTTCCGACGGTGACAAATAACAAATCGCTTATGTTTTCAGTGAATAAACCGACTACTTTCTACAATCGAATACCTACAATGTTAATTTTTTGTGAGTTTATTACACTATAAAGATATATTTTAACGAGGCCAATAGACGGTGAATAATTTTACCATGATGGTTTGAAGAAAAGGAAAAGTGTAAACGGTTTCATGTTATTCATTAAGATATTTTTCTCTTATGGAAAGATAGGCGCCACAGTGGATTATCTTTAGTACGTTATGATCAATGTCCGTATTTTTACATCACATATCAATAATAAAATAATTAAACATTATTTAACAGTGGTGGATCTATTCAAGATATATAAGGTTTCAATTCGTATTTAAAATGAAACAATGTTGTATTTGGGATCACACTGTTTTGCATATAACATTCCGAATATTGGTACAGTCACATCCATCAAAGTAATTTCGACAACAAAAGTAGTACAGAGTATTTTCTTAGATATTATCGTTCTTGCTTCTTGCCTTTTTTATTAATCAGAAATTAACATATAAATCTTTTGGTTTGAAGGAGGTTTGTCTCCAGACTTTATGGTAGACACGCAAATGGAGATAGCCCCTGTGGGCGGGGCGTCACGCTCTAATGAGTTTTCAAAGCGTTCGCCTGTTGATTTCGGCTGCATTCTAAAAACCGGGTATAAAATGCTGATTAAAAGTCTAATTTATGTGTGTATTGTCTCAATTATATGCTCATTGCATTCTCATAGACAATAGTACTGGAGATATTGATCTATCATTCTTAGAAAAAGTACATTGCATAACCTCTTTAAACTTTCATTTTTTCTAGCAAAAGATCTCTAGGGAAGCTGATCTGTAAAGATAAAGATCTTCTTGGTCGGGTAGGATGAAATCGTCAAAATAGGATATACATCTTTACAGTGAAATCACCCTTTAAATCATACGTGTATGAAGCCGTATTCATGCACGAGATGAGAAAATATTCATTTCTACTTCACGATGCTGTTGTGGACAAGGTATTTCAAATATCTTATATATATTTGGATCCTGCAATGAAATTCTATCAGCTTGAAATAATGACGTGACGCTATACCTTGCTTATCAATACGTCGGTCTGGGTGATTGTTTAACCATTTAGTAAATGAACCTGCTTATGATAGAATGTACTGCAGACAAACTTGAAGTTGAATGATCTGATTTCTTCTTGTGGATAATGCAGCCATGTTGAAACTAAATCCACTCCCTCGAGACTTTACAAAAGTCACGGAACACACAAATCAAATTCTCTTTACGTTACTGACATTAAATCAAATGTTTGAAGAAGTATTTAAAGAATCTTCATGATATTGATTTATCAGACTTCACCCTTTTATGCAAAGAACATTATGAAGTTCGAGCTACTGTACACCAATAGTCACGGGAAGTTGCACATGCATCATTCATTTCACATTATAACCATCCTCCCCCTTAAGTGAAATCAGTTCTTCAGAAAAAAAAAACATTTTAATTGAATTGGATGATGGTAATAATTTTTGTAGGATGAAACTAATTATGCATGACGAAAATAAGCAAATACAATGATTTATTAAAAGTTATTTGATTTTTTTTGTGAGATCATCAATTGTTATTAATAGAATATGTCATGCTATATGTTTTGCTATATATATGTTACGCATCAAATGTCAAAGGCTTGCAAATTGAAATAAATTGAATAGAATTTGATTTACATTATGTAATGTCGAAATCCTATGAAAACACCAATGAATTTAGTAAACAAACAATGGACATATTTGATAGAATTTGTCAAAAAATCAATTTTGTTTAACTATCAGATTCAATCCCCATTGAACATGAGTGTTGTCAAATGCAATGACATTAAATAAAACTGATTGACGCTATGCATGTACCACGCATGCATTCATTGAAACAAACAGACATGTATTTCCTTTCAACAAATGCAATGAACATTCTTGAAAGTTGTGTACTTGTTTCTGAAATAATTGTTTTGCTAAAACATTTATTCCCGAGTGAGTTCTTCTTTTGAACATCAAAGAAAATATCTTTCTGTCTGTCATGCACGAAATTCATCCACTAAAATGTTTGACGTATTACACAATAGTGTGTAAAAATTATGATTGCTGATACATATTTGTGGAATATTTTAATAAATTCGAAACAGGACTCATCTTATTTGTTGATCTTTTGCAATTCTGTGTTGAATGAGATCAGGTGTTTGGATTGTCGTCTATCTATCTTCTTCTAACAGTCTCTCAGACATGGCTTCCTAGTGGTACCAAAATGATCATTGTCTCCCCAAAGAGGCAGCTCAGTTCATGCAAGCCTCTGTTCTAGTAGGCAAAGATTCCGGGGTTCTGGCAGAATGCCCTAGCGGCAAAATTGCAACTCAAGATATCTCCCTTATTGGCAGCCAATGAAAACACCTCTTTGATACCTTTGACTGGGATAATCGTTAACGGTCGCATAGTGACATGGAAAATATCTTGCCTTTATGTTTATTTCTAGTAACAGTGTAAGGGGGATATATTTGAAAAATCAAATATAAATTGCATTTTATATGATAGTAACTCTTGTAAAATTATATATATTATTATTGTTTTATGATAAATTCTATTATACAAATTAACCAAGGATAATTAATGAGAAGGTAATAAGCGATGTTTTGTAATATAGAGAGTTTTCTCCCCTGGTTGTTAAATTTCACTGATTTGCAAATGATCAGTTTTGAAACTGCGTCGCTGAATGCACAATTAATGACATGAGATTTTAGAAAATAATAACTAAAATATATCCTTTGTCAGAAAACGAAGTGCAAAGTTGTTTATTACAACTTGATAAGCACAAATAAAGGGGGCAGGCGATTTTGATGAGATCTTACTGTCACTTGAAATATTTTGCATGACAAATGTGATAGATAACTTCTTTGAGGGGCATTTTAGAAGTTGGAATGACAATAATGCTGAGGAATATATGGATGACAACTTCTTTGTTCATTGTATGTGACGTTTCGACACAGATTCTCTGCTTGAGAACGACACAAGAATCTGTGTTGAAACGTCGCATACAATGAACAAAGATGTTGTCATCCATATATTCCTCAGCATTAAACGTGATAGATGTCTCAAAGACAATTCATTTGTTATATTTGTCATAGTGTTATAATGAAGGTACTTCCCACTGGGCACATCAAGTCATGAAATGTTGATACAGCTTTTCTTCTATTATGCCGAGTTTGTGGGACGGAATGGGAGACCCAATCAGTTAGTTGTGCTGTCAGCGACGCTGTTCTTAAATCATCATTTTGGCTATTGAATCATTGCAAAGGCATTATGATATGAACCACCCTTTCCATGCAAGAAGCGTTGTCATTTTGTAAAGATATTCAATGGTTTGTGGTTCAATTTTTTTCCGCATGGGGAAACTGCCGGAACCCACGGATTTTGGCGTAATAGAACAGATGCTGTATCAACATTTCATGACTTGATCTGCCTCTGTGTGGAGAGAATGATTTATGTCTTGATATTAGAAACAGATGATACATTAAACTAATCATTGAATTACTCGACACTAAGTGAAGCTGCCTTATCTTGCACTGTTCAGATTTTGTGTGTGTATTATCAATTAAATTGAATATCATGGACTAGGCTGCTATCAAACTTGAATTTGGTATGGAAAGTAGCCTATTAGAATGAAACCTAATTCACTCACTCCTCATTTGAAAGTCTAGTCAGTCGAGAACTCTAGTTCACATTAGAACACTGCAATCGATTGAAAGGCTGGTGGAGTTTTCACAATATTTTTTCATGTTATTTCGGTTTGATATGCTGATCACGGTGATTGAAATATCTTAACTCCTTTAACAGTCAATCAACATGTCCCTCATGGAAACGTGTCACACCAAATAATCCAGTTCTCGTCAGATCACAGAGAATTAAATGCTTGGCAGAAGTGTTGTTTAAGTTTTTACAATATTGATTTATCTAATAACAGCATTGTATGCTGAAGATGACTCTGTGCGAACTTCTTTAACAGTCAATAAGCACGTCCCCTGTGAGAATTCTGCTTCTGGAACGATATTTGAAGTGATACGAGCATGTAAAAGCGAAATATTTAATTAAATGTTTGATGTTTGGCTGGCATTTCAACATTTTGTTGAAAAGATTGATAATGTTCTCTTGGGTATATGGTTGCTTTTTTCTTGCATCATCTTTTCTCTTGCATAATCATTGTGATTTCTTGTAAAAAAGCAAGTTGTTTAACTGATGTCTTGCTTTTAACTTCAAAATTCCAGTTCTTTCTCGATTTTTAATATCCGACAAAGTCTGATATGTAATTTGCAATAATTAGCTATCGTATTGTTGTCTCTCTTTCAAGTCGACCTAGGTTAGTATAATCTAATAATCAACATCAAATCGCAGCTGAGCTGACATCTGATGAATAATCATGGTTATGTGATTCTCTTCGGATTTGCAAATCATTTTTATAATTTGGTAACTCTACATGTATATGGAATGTCATTATTTCTTTCTCTATTCTATAACACGCTTAAAGGAGGCGATACAGTTCATGAAATTTTTAACAAAGGAGGAGGTTTTCAATTAAGTCTATCTGAATTTTGTTTGTAGTCTGAAGTTAAGGAGGTTAAAATTTGACAATTGCTGTTGCAAATACACACCAAGAACAATGTTTATACTTCAAATAGATTTAAATGAGTCTGTTTTATTTTTAGAAGTGGACACTTTTTTGTATGAATCTGAATGAGACACACCTGATACAGGGTTGTAGTTTTTCTTTATTAAACGTAACACTTCAGGTTTTTAACAATATAAAATAAAATTCAGTCTTCATCTCAAATAGAGCTGTACTCTAGATACATTAACACAATGTCACAGAAAGACAATAAAGTTACACGGACAAATTAAATTCAAGGATTTAGTACTATTTCCAATGTTTTGGAACTGAAGACAAAACCATTTTGTAGATAAATTTTGGAAATGTACTGCAAATAAAAAAACAAAAGACAGTTCCTATTTTTTTTAAGTACAAGAAGGGTCCGCATTAAACTTAATCTTAAAGGGGGACTGAAATGGTCCATGGCCACTTTTGGGATTCATAAAAAACTGCTTGCAATTTGAATGAGAGTCAACTTTGAATTTTCGAAATCGGACGGCAACCTGCCTAAATACGGCTTTTAAAATACACTGCCTAATTAGCCCCGGCGAACAGAATCTGTGGTCACTGAAGCGTGGCCCGAGTGTGTCTACCTACTGTGACGTAGCAGTAGGTGAGTAGTTTCACCTAATGATCATTTTTCAACGGGAAATGACACCTTTTTAATCGTTCGTTTAACATACAAATATTCACAAAAAACGCTCAATTTTTGTATATTCCGGAAGCTTAGATATCCGACGACTCAATAACGATGTATTCAAGCCAATGATTATTGTATAAACATGTAATATCGTATATTTCAAAAGGTCGGCTCCCAAAACGCTGACGCTTCATTTCGCAGACACTTTAACGGTTCAGTAAACAGGTTAATTAGCTCCTGTGACCCCTACTAGAATAGTGGAATAGACCCAAAAGTAATAAAAACACATGAATGACATGGATATATTTATTGCATAACAACATGAGTGGTATAGATATAATTATTTTACTTTGGCGTTGTTAGCACTAGTCATTTGCTTTTCTTGTTGATGACATCGACAGCACTAGTTAGCACTGATTTGTTAACACTAGAGTCTCAAGTCAGAGTTCAGAGTTTAACCCAGCTTCACCAAATGGGAGACGGCATCAAGAAACTCGAGCGGTGTCTTCTCTCCGTTGCGTAGGGCTTCCTTCAGTCTGTTGAGCCGGTTATGGGAACATTCCAAGTTGTTGTTGGTCCTTGGTCCCTGGTTGTCATGGTGGTTCCACAGAAAACCATATCTAATGACGCAAAAAGGCGACTGCCTTGTTAAATTGGCGCCGTTATGGCTAGACATGATAATCTGATTGTCTGTTGTTTGCTGAATCTAACATAACATACACTGACTATTATTTCCGACGGTGACAAATAACAAATCGTTTATGTTTTCAATGAATAAACTGACTACTTTCTACAATTGAATACCTACAATGTTAATTTTTTGTGAGTTTATTACACTATAAAGATATATTTTTAAGAGGCCAATAGACGGTGAATAATTTTACCATGAAAAGTGTAAACAGTTTCATGTTATTTATTAAGATATTTTTCTCTTATGGAAAGATAGGCGCCACAGTGGATTATATTTAGTACGTTATGATCAATGTCCGTATTTTAACAACACATATCAATAATAAAATAATTAAACATTATTTAACAGTGGTTGATCTATTCAAGATATATAAGGTTTCAATTCCTATTTAAAATGAAACAATGTTGTATTTGGGATCACACTGTTTTGCATATAACATTCCGAATATTGGTACAGTCACATCCATCAAAGTAATTTCGACAACAAAAGTAGTACAGAGTATTTTCTTAGATATTATCGTACTTGCTTCTTGCCTTTTTTATTAATCAGAAATTAACATATAAATCTTTTGGTTTGAAGGAGGTTTGTCTCCAGACTTTATGGTAGACACGCAAATCGAGATAGGCCCGGTGGGCGGGGCGTCACGCTCTAATGACTTTTCAAAGCATTCGCCTGTTGATTTCGGTGGCATTCTAAAAACCGGGTATAAAATGCTGATTAAAAGTCTAATTTATGTGTGTATCGTCTCAATTATATGCTCATTTCATTCTCATAGACAATAGTACTGGAGATATTGATCTATCATTCTTAGAAAAAGTACATTGCATAACCTCTTTAAACTTTCATTTTTTCTAGCAAAAGATCTCTAGGGAAGCTGATCTGTAAAGATAAAGATCTTCTTGGTCGGGTAGGATGAAATCGTCAAAATAGGATATACATTTTTACAGTGAAATCACCCTTTAAATCATACGTGTATGAAGCCGTATTCATGCACGAGATGAGAAAATATTCATTTCTACTTCACGATGCTGTTGTGGACAAGGTATTTCAAATATCTTATATATATTTGGATCCTGAAATGAAATTCTATCAAACTTGAAACAATGACGTGACGCTATACCTTGCTTATCAATACGTCGGTCTGGGTGATTGTTTAACCATTTAGTAAATGAACCTGCTTATGATAGAATGTACTGCAGACAAACTTGAAGTTGATTGATCTGATTTCTTCTGGTGGATAATGCAGCCATGTTGAAACTAAATCCGCTCCCTCGAGACTTTACACCAATAGTCACGGAACACACTAATTAAATTCTCGTTAGGTTATTGACAAGGAATCAAATGTTTGAAGAAGTATTTAAAGAATCGTCATGTTATTGATTTATTAGACTTCATCCTAGTTCGCAAAGAACTTCTGATATCATAAATTGTTTTTGATAGAATATGTCATGCTATATGTTATGTCAAAATGTTACACATCAAATGTCAAAGGCTTACAAATTGAAATAAATTGAATAGAATTTGATTTACATTATGTAATGTCGAAATCCTATGAAAACACCAATGAATTTAGTAAACAAACAATGGACATAGTTGATAGAATTTGTCAATTTTGTTTTACTATCAGATTCAATCCCCATTGAGCATGAGTGTAGTCAAATGCAATGACATTAAATAAAACTGATTGACGCTATGCATGTACCACGCATGCATGCATTGAAACAAACAGACATGTATTTCCTTTCAACAAATGTAATGAACATTCTTGAAAGTTGTGTACTTGTTTCTGAAATAATTGTTTTGCTAAAACATTTATTCCCGAGTGAGTTCTCCTTTTGAACATCAAAGAAAATATCTTTCTGTCTTTCATGCACGAAATTCATCCACTAAAATGTTTGACGTATTACACAATAGTGTGTAAAAATTATGATTGCTGATACATATTTGTGGAATATTTTAATAAATTCGAAACAGGACTCATCTTATTTGTTGATCGTTTGCAATTCTGTGTGATGAATTCACAAGCACGCAGGAGTTTTATTGTCTTCTAATCTTTTGATCTTCTTCTAACTATATCTCAGACATGGCTTCCTAGTGGTACCAAAATGAGCATTGTCTTCTCATAGAAGCAGCTCAGTTCAAGCAAGCCTCTGTTCTAATAAGCCAAGATTCCGGGGGTCCGGCAGAAAACGAAGTGCAAATTTGTTTATTACAACTTGATAAGCACAAATAAAGGGGCCAGGCGATTTTAATGAGATGTTACTGTCATTTGAAATAAATGTGTCAGTGACATTTCACTCCGGCTAGATATATACGATAAAGTCATAATTCTTCATTGTTATGGAAATTTATTCCATGAGATAGTTTCGGAATTTATGTAACTATAACACAAAAAAAGTCAGATTTTAAGTAAACCAGAGTGTTGTTTTTGGAGCTTATTACGTCGGTGTTACCAGTCTGTCGGTCTCTATAGTTGACCTTGCATATACCACTTTCTTAAGGATACTTTTTATTTCATCAGTAACAAATTCAGTAACACATAAGTTATAAATAATTCTCCTTATCCATGTTAGACAGCAAAGAAATCATTTCCTTTCAAGTTGACCACCGAGGTCATTGTTGTCCAATTATCTGCAACAGTTCTGCTTCATATATCATCAACTTTCATCCAGTCATGATATCGTGTCTTTTTCAAGTTGACCCTAAAGTCAGTAAAATGCAATTATCAGTAACAATCTGTGGATGTGATGACAGAAGCAAAGGAATAATTGATTGATGATTTGATGGAGAATGGATGATTTTTTTAGAATTGATGATTTTCTTGAGAATTTGTGATTTTCTTGAGAACTCATTATCATTGTAATCATTCTTCTTATTGAATTATATAACAAGTTATAAAACCTTAAATCCTTCAAAAGTGTTAACCCTTGAACTGTCACTCATCTCCTAATATTATGCAATAACAAACATTTTCATTATGAGGTTTTAGTTGTCTGTTTCTTTTGAGTAAGCAAATTGCATAGATTCGACCATTATTTTTCCTTCAATTATTTTCAAACGATCCCTATTTTTAATTGTTTATTTTCTCTTGCCTAATTGATACTAGAACGAAAGATCAAGCGCAATGCTGAATGTTTATGACAGGGAATTGCTATACTGCAAAATGATTCTTTAAAAAATCATTCTATGTTTTGATAATAAAAGGCATTCTGAGCTTCTGCATTCGATAATAAAGTGATTTTTTGAATAAAATATTTACGTCTCAAATACTTTGTGAAAGAAAAGGGGGCAATGTCTATCTAAAATTGTATTGCATTTTATTTTTAAACTTCAAACGCTTCATTTTTTGTCTCTCTTTTATAGATGTCTTTACTTATTAACATTTGAATTTTTTATGTTAGTCTCTTTTTTTCGAAACTTGCCGTACCGGATTTATGATGAAGTTACACTTGGCAGAATTTCTGCTGCTAAATATGTGTTGT
The DNA here is from genome assembly GCA_916613615.1 of Steromphala cineraria. Classification (NCBI taxonomy): domain Eukaryota; kingdom Metazoa; phylum Mollusca; class Gastropoda; order Trochida; family Trochidae; genus Steromphala; species Steromphala cineraria. The sequence goes on from OU744723.1 coordinate 50,565,826, forward strand.
CTGTCAAATGCATCACAAGAACATGTATTCCCTAAATGTGCATTGTAAGACTTTCAGGGTTGTGATATTAGGATGATATAAAAAAAATTACTCTAAATGGCTTTGTTCTAATTTGTTACGCTGACATTTCGTAATTGCAAAAATACGATAGCCCCCTCTAATACTGGAAAAAGTACCGAGATATGAATATGAACTTAGTGTCCGATAAACTACTTTTATTATACAATGGGTTCTCGGCATAATAAAACCAACAGATATTTTCGATATGCGTTGGGGTCATACACGGATATATATATATATATATGTCCCTGGTGTAAATGCGACCGTCAATACAGAATAATCCGGTTCTTGTTAAATCACTGCGAATTAAATGCTTGACAGAAGTGATTTTACAGTATTGACTTACCTAATTTTATCATTGAACACTGAAGACAACTCCGTGCGAGCAATTAATTTTAGAACTTCTTTTACAGTCAATGCAATAAACACCTCCATATTCGAAATTCTACTTTTAGAAACAAATTTGATGTGCTGAAAGCAAAATAGCAAATTTGCTTTTGGTCTCGAAGGCTTTTCAGAATTTGTTTTATGATGTTCTATTGGGTACTGTGCCATCTAGTCTCTTGCGTAATCACTGTGATGTCTAAAAGATCAGACAATGTGTATATCGCCTTAATGTAACATTACATTTCATACATTGTTTTTCAACTTGTGGAAGTGTAAGCACATGATGCGTTACAAAAGTTATATTCAAGTGTTCAATGTAACATGACGATCGTAACTTCAGAATTCACATTTACTGTCGTTTAATAAAAAAAATTCTTGACCTTCATAATAACTGACAAAACACATCATACACTTAAATTATTTCAAATTCGATATGAAATATAAGCCTTTGTGAAACACTACCTACAGTCTCCGTTTCTGCTAAATATAAATGTTTAAATTTTACACTCATTATAGAAATTTTGATTACTGCAGTAAAAAAGCCCACTCTCGATTTTACTCATAGTATGTTTCTTATGCCTTAAGAATGTGTGATAATATTTGTTCTAAGAAGGTTTTTTCGAAAGACATTTAAGGTACAATTTATGTCTACAACAGCCTTTGGATGATCATGATGTTTGCTTGTACGTTGTTTATTCTGCCTATTGTTCGTTAATCTGAATTGCTAACACGTGATGTTACTTCTAAACAACACTAACTTACTTAGTTACATAAGTAAAACTTATACGAATTCAATCATCTGTAAAGCAGATTATTGGGAAAGGAAGGGTCCCATCTCTGCACCTGAATTGTTGAAATGAAGTTATTATTCTGTTTGGATACTTTTGATTGAAGGAGCGTTGGTGCCAACCTTTCAACATCAAAGGTATAAAAAAATATCAGTGAGGCGGATTGCTGCCAAGCTTAAACTTAAGAGTTATCAGTAAATTGTCTAGAGGAAAGTTTCTAATGCAATCACATCTGGCCCTCAATATAACAAGATTATACACATACTGTGAACTACAAGATTATATAAGGCGTCGCGATGAACAACATAATGTAATCCCTCATGATTAGAAAATGCATTATACATATACCACTTCTGCCCCTTTGATGTACTCATTTCTGAGATGTATCACATCCAATCACATCGGAAAAGGAAGGTGTTTCAGATAACAGGAAACCCAGACAGCTTACAGCTGATGGCGAAAAGATTTCATTATTTTTTTATTATGAAAAAAGGCATTTTCCAAATAAACTTGACCTGGATATTGGCCAGATTACATTTAGATATTTACGGCTCTGAAATGTCTGTGTCGCAGGGTTGACATGTATATAATAAAAAGTGGTGTTCTAAATTGACTCAAGCTTATCTATGTCTACAATTCATACGTTTGTGTTGTGTTCAGACAAGAAAAACGTGGGGTTATCTATGAGACGGTTACTAATATTATTTAATCATCTGTTCCCTGCCTGTTGAAATGTGAGTTGAGTATGTGAGTTATGGTTTTACGCCGCTTGGGCAATATTTCAGCCACTAGCGTCGCCGCCTATTGAAAGAAGAATAGTTCGTATTAAAATGTATCAACCATGTATCTCATGTTTTACATGTATTATGTATTACGTTTTGAAAGACAAAAAACACAAAAACTTTTTTATATCTACAAAAATTATTGCCAAGATTAAAACGTCATTGCAAGGTATGAGTTTTTCTTATGAAATGTTGTACTTTTTGTCAACGTTTTTAACATCATTCTTGCAAAACAAAAGAATGACCACTAACATTTTATGAAAGCAAAGCATATCATTCCGGAAAGAGAAACATTGAAAAAATATGGTCTTTAATCAACAGTAGCATGTATTTTCCTCGCCGGTTTACATATTTTATGTCATCGCCCTTATTCCATATTGCTGTAGATATGAAAGGATACATTAAGTCCATTAAAATTATTTTTGCTACAAACCCTATATAATCCGAAATATTATATGAGGAAACATGGGTCTATATTTAAGATATTTTACACGAAAAGGAGCATACATGTTTTGTAGCGTGATAACAGGCCAGTCATATATGTCATCTTTCTTATATCTGTGAGGACATTCAGGCGTCAATATTCTCTTCTTAACAAATCATAATCTCCTGCACAGGAAATTTGATCATGCAAATAATTACAACTACACTGTTTTCGAGATACATTATATGAAATTGTATTGTTGCTGTTTTTGTGAGATAATTCAAAATCTATTTTCTTTAAAATCATTAAAATCGTTAAATTATTATCAGAATTTAGTTCAACTACAACATGCTGGTCCTATATCTCTCTTCTATATTACTGCAATGTTCAAATCTTAATTAAATCCATTTAAGCATCTCTGTCTTATACGTCTTTTGTTTTGGTAATACAATCACTGATGCCTGAAATAGGTTGACTTAATATAAGTAACCTATTGCGTTTACATCGATCGTCGATTTTGCATCAGAAAATATGGACTTTCGCCATACATGTTTGGAATAAATTATTTCCAAATGTTGGTCGGTGAGGTATTTCCATTAATGGTGCTCTTGAACATGAATATAATGTTTTCAGCTACTAAAACACATGAAAAATGGTTATTGTCACTCATATCAATCTTTTATTATTTTGCACTTAAGGAGGCCACAGGCCTATAGTACATACATGTATATACAAGCAGTTTTAGGTAGGAGAGAGTGTATTTTTTCTGAGAATAAAGGCATGGTACAAGAACATTGACAGATTTTCAACATGCCTTTTGCTAGAGCAGCTGATTAAAGATATGAATTTATAAATATTATGATTCGTAAAGTAATATTTTTTAATATACTTATATCTTAAATCAAGGTAGGATGGACAGACACAAAGAAAATGGTACTCATCTTCAATTACATTTAAATTACACATTTTACATGATCTATGTTCTCTTTCTAAGCCAACATATCTACCAGTTTCAATTAACAATTCATGTGATGAGCAGCGAAATCTTGTAAGTGAAATTCTGAATTTCCTAACATTCAAAGTACATGTAGATAAATAGATGTCATTGCATATAGACTGTTTGAACATTCTGTAATAGAAACATTTATTTGATAAAGATACTCAGTATACGTATTACTTCCATAAAGTCATTGGAGTTTTTATCAGAAATGTTCATACTGATAGAGAGAAACACGAACCAAAAATAAAAAGTAAAAGCAGCAAACCATTTTGATTTCTTCTAAGTCATTATGGGCCTAAGGAGTGACATAAAGTTGCTATTATTTGATCCCCAGTTTTGTCAATACCAATGAAGTCTTTCAGCACAAAGAATACGAGTTCATGACTTTTTTGTTTATTGTTTTTTTTAAATATTATAAGAATTGTTTTTTTTTTAATTTCTTTTTGAGGTAGTTCATGACTTGACGAGTGTTATACGTATTTTTTTATTTGTACAGGCTTGTAGATAATACCATTTTCTGTGTTTTGCAAAGGATTAAATTAGTTAAATTTGGAAAACATAAGTTATACTATGAAGAGCTACCAATTATATTATGAGTATTTGGTATAATAACAACTATAACACATGTTCACTTACGGTTGTCGTAAGTAAACTCAAGTACAAAATAAAGCACACACAAGAGTTTATTTCGATTTATTCAATATCCAAATGACATACATGTATGATGCATTTGGTTATCTGACAGTCATAATAACATTTATTATGTAAGCTTATTTTTCCGGCAATCTGATTAGTCGAGAACCTGTCACGTGACAGTCGACAGAAAATGAATATTGAATGACCCCGATGACCCCGAGTCCGACCAAAAGTGATATTGACTTGAGTTACTAAACATATACGTCAATGACGGTTCATAATGTCATGCTATTGGTATCATGACGTCACTGGTTCGTCCTTGCCAACAATCGAGCTGAATGCCGCTCATAACTGTTATGTTATGGTCTCTTTTCGCAACATAATAAAACAATTATGGACTGCTGCATTCAGTAAGTACCTGTTTTATAGACCCAAAGCAAACAGGTATTGACCTCATCACCAGTCCAGTATTGCACATTATCATACAATGGTTAGTGTTCTCGGCATAATAAAGCCAACGGATATTTTCGATATCCGTTGGGGTCAAATACGGTTAGAGATGCAAATTTCAAAGATCAAGGTCAGAAATTCTTTTGAAAATTCCGATGACGTCACAAGCGTTAATATTTTAAACGCCTTTAGTAACGGGAAGAGGCATAGGAATCAAAATGATACAATGCATAGACATTAATTTAAGAACTAACAACAAAACAGTATAGTTTTTTAGCCATATGTATGACTTGGCAGTACACAATCACTGCCGGCGTGAGCTGAATGAACCGATCAAACAATTTTACTCACAGGTACCAAAGGCAGTTCAAGTCATTTGTTTAAAACATCCATTTATCAATGTTCAGTGTTCTTTACTCTAGTTGCGTAGTTTGAATTAGAGACTGCACAGCCTGTCTTCTAGTTTTAACTCTCCGCTAGTTGTTTTGAACGACGCAAGCTGCCACTGCAACCGAAGGGAAGCAACTCTTGCCCCTACATGAGATAGACTCGACCGATTTTTCCCGTAAGGTGATAGAACGTATGTTCAAATCCGTTTAAGACACATTGAAATGTTTTTCACTTGGAAATTAGCGTTTTTTTTATGTTTTTAAAACTTTTGAGTTGTGACTAAATATCTGAAACGGTATTAAAATACATTTAAAAGGAGGAATTATATTTTGTCAAATCACTGTCGTAGTCATTACACGGTTCATTTGCATATATCAATACGCGCATCTTTTAAAACAATGTCAACTATAAAAATAGCATTATCAACCATTTTTCGAATACAAGTTTAAAATGACATTGTATGATAAAGAAGTTATCATGCTCGTGTGTTTTGGGATCGTAAATATCCTGCATTAGGAATAAACACTATGTATTTAGCTCGCCAAGGCTCGCAAAATACAATGTTTATTCCTAATGCAGGATATTTACGATCCCAAAACACACGAGCATGATAACCTCTATATATCTTTAGTTGAAAAAAGTATATCATCGTCTAGTGAATTTTATATCGATTTTTATTGTTCAATGTAGTCAGGGGTAATAATTGAAGTACACTATCATGACCAAAATGTTTAGATTGTGTCAACATGGTAAGAATAGGGTTGACTTATTGCTTTTAACATAGTATTCATATTGTATGTCGATAAATAGTTAAAATTATCATAATATTGGAAAACGTTTATGAAAAAAATTGCTTTTCAAATTGATAAACAAATTTTGTTTAAACACTTTGGTGTATTTTTTATATGATGGTTAATATCCTTCACCTGTTAGTTTTCGAATACGAAGTTTATGTCAACTGATATTATTATAAGATGTGTCAATCTATCAACAGTTTAAAATTAACCTGTCATTTTCTCTTTAAACAGCAAAGGACTCTGTAGTACTTAATACATGCTAAAACCAATTTCGTGGAATATAACAAATTCGCAAACTGCTATTTTATCAACATAGTTCCATTCACATATTAATGGATGGACATTTTATCGTTTTCAAAAATATAATAGTTAACCTAATGTAAAGGCACGTTATATCAATTATCTTAAAGCAGTTTAAGAAGGTGTTTTCCCGATTTAGCAAAATGTTTATTTTAAATATGAGCTTTGATCAAAGAATTCAAGAGATCCACACATTTCAATAAAGATACTCTCTAGTTGAATATTGTTATGGTGCAATGTTGTTAAGTTTGCAAGTTCCATAAGTTGAAATGCACCACTGTTGCTACAATGTTAGGCGTGAGTTGATAGTTCTTAAAATGCTTTAACGTAAGTCAACAAGTAAATTGACGCAAATTTCCATCATAAAAAGTCGAAAGGATGGGGTCATTAATTATGTTTAGTCAGAGTTTAATTTGGTGACTTCAAACACTTCGTTGTTAAAGAATATCAATTGAATTATCTTTAATTGCTCATTAAAGGTCTTAAACACGTAATATACATTAAGGTCGTCACGGCAACGTCATTATCAGCTTTAAATTTAATTTAATTCATTTTGTGTAAGAAAAGGGAATCGCATGGCTAAACTTTACGTAATATATTTGAATTATTACAGCTCCATTTAGTTTAAATAGTTTGTCTTTCAATTGAAACCATTAAATTCATTTTCCTGACATCACCTTATGTTCCCCCTAAAAACGTGCTACTGCCTATATATTATTTTCTCATTTTGACTTTGATAATTTGCAAGTGTATTCTTGTTAAATGGATGAGTGCTGTTTACATGTTCAAACGTAGTTCCAAATTCAGAGAAACTACGTTCTCAATACCATGCATATTAGAGGGTTATTTCATCTGAATGATTAAGTCGGCGATTCTGCTCGGAATAAGAGAGTAAACTTTTCACAACCTATATAATTGTCATTAATGGGATACATTGTTAATATGAAATTGATCGAATGAAGAAGAATAATCACAACGAAAGTAAATCATATAAGCATTACAACTGTGTAGCTGAAACATTCTCAGTTTCGATGAAGAGAAATTAATCACGTCATACCTGCATGCTGACCCGGCTTTGACAAATTCAAATCTTTCCACCCAACGTTCAAAATTGGTTGGGGTTCTGTATAATTTCTAATGCATTTCTTGTACGATAACGTACATCAAACACATACTTTCACGATAATTCATATCGAACTCTTTCTGAAAAGGGAATGTTGTCAATAATTGAGTGAGTGAGTTGGTGCTTAACGCCGCTTGGGCAATATTTCAGCCATTAAACATTCTATTCTTAGAAAAGGTGATTTAAATTGAAAATATTAAATGCATTTAATTTGATAAACACATATCCTTACAATTTATCTTGCATACTAATATTTTATTAGTGATATGGTTAACCTTATTAAACCTATTTAATTGTAAAGCGTTAAACTATAAAATGACCTGAGAGTGAGAAATCTTTAAATAAGAGTGAGTCAATGAGTATGATGATCAACTTGTCTAATATTCATTCCTTTGCTTTACGGTGTAACGTGTCCTCTCTAAACGTACATAATACAATATATATATATTTTGCTAGTAACAAGTGCCAGATTGATAGGAAACATCATAATCCAAAGTGTTTAATATTCTAATTCATGTATGTCATAAAAATATGTCCTTGAAACGTGACTTATAACTGTCGGTAATTACTTCATTGTAATTGCTATTATTTAATATACTCTCCTCGATAGTTAACAATATGCCCGATTATCCTAATCTGTCTAATTCCGACAACCTTCACACAGAGTAAAGATAGCGTTATCACCAGGTGGCCAACCCTACGTCATCATTGCTTTTCTGTCGGCCATCAAGTACACTTGTGTTTTTTGGTGGCTCTGAATTTCGATTACAATAAACCTTTTTACTTACGTATTCCTGCTTTCACTTGCGATTTCGTGTCGTTGCGAGACCTAGCTATTTCTGTCGAGGCAGTTAGCGTCTCTCTTCGTCGGTAACTTGGGATTGTTTTGACTGCAGTTGCCTCTGTCAACTGTTGTCTATTTCAGCCGTCCCGAGCCGCACGTGCTTTTCGTGCCGGGTCGCTCAGGCTTGTGAGCTCTGCTGGCCTTTCGGTAGACCTCCCGTCCTCCGCCTGGCCGTTAGCGCTTGCCTTGGACAGCGCCTGCCTACTGTTGCGTCAGGCGCCCTACCGCCTCTCACTAGCGCTTCGCTTTAGCAGGCGGCCCGTTGCCTGCCGCCTGCCGCGTTAGGCGCTCTACCCCCTCTCGCTAGCGCCTGCCGCCTGTCGCGTCAGGCGCCCTACCGCCTCACGCTAGCAGCGTATCATTGGAAGCGCCTGGTGCTTGGACAGCGCCTGTCGCCTGCCGTCTACACCTCCGTCTTTACTCACGCTCTCTCGGCGTGGTGATACGGGGATGTCGGATCCTTGCTAAGGATTCTGTGGTGGGTGTGGATCCAGGAAGTCGACGGCCAAGTCGCCGAAACGCTTCGGCAGCGCCAGGAATGTCAACAGCAAGAGCTGACCAACCGGTTGGCCTCTGGCGGGCGCAGAGCATCGCCCCAGGTGTCGACGCCCAAGAAGAAGGGAGGGGGCGCGCCCTCCTCCTCCTCCAAGACTGGAGGCGTTTCCTTTCAGGGAAGGGGTCGGCAGGACAGAAGTCGCGGCTTCAGTGCCCCCCCCCCTCTCCAAAGCGCACTCCCAAGAAGGGAATCCAACGTGGGAAGGGTCGCGCCTACGGGGGTCCCCCCCAACAGGCAATGACTGGACACCTCCGGACCTTCCACTGCAGACGGTACCGACCCTGGACGGTCCAGTGGGAGGCCGTCTCTCACACTACGCTCCCAACTGGAGACAGTTGGATCTCGATCCTTACGTTGGATCTTGGAGCGGGGTTTCCGTATTCCCATGTTACGCCGCCCCCCGCTGACCTCTTCTCCTACAGAGCGCCCGCTGGATCCAGATCGGCTCACGCTGACCTTGGAACAGGTGGATACTCTAATCTCCAAACGGGCGGTGGAGGAAATCCCGCTCCAAGACCTTTCTCCAGGCTACTACTCTCCGGTGTTCGTCCGACCGAAGCGAGAGCAGGGAAAATGGCGGCTGATCCATGACATGAAGGAATTCAACCTCTCCTTCCTAGATCCGCGGCCATATTTTCGACTCTTGACAGTGCCGTCAGTGATGCGATTACTGGAGCCCTTGGACTCGATGATATCCCTTGACCTGCAGGACGCGTACCTGCACATTCCCATCTATCACGGGGATCGCAGGTACCTACGCCTTGTCTCGCCCGGACAAACCTCCATCCACGGAGTGGATGTTGCACCCGAGAGTGTTCGAGAGTCTGTGTCTGAGGTTCGGCAAGCCTCACATAGACCTCTTCGCGACTCGGCTCAACCACCAGCTGCCGACGTACGTGTCTCCTGTACCGGACCCGTCCGCGTGGGCTCTCGATGCGCTCGCGTTAGAATGGGAGGGAATGGTCGCTTACGCCTATCCCCCTCCCGCCATCCTGAGCCTCGTGGTGGCGAAGATACAGGAGATGCGGGTGCTCACGCTACTTCTGATAGCGCCGCTGTGGCCAGCCAGGGCCTGGTACGTTCCCCTCCGGAGGGCGTGCCTCCTAGACCCGGTCCCCCTTCCTCTAAGGTGGGACCTTCTGACGAGCAGACCGAGCGGGCGGGTTCACGAGAATCCCCAGGCTCTACAGCTTCACGCTTGGTTTGTCTTCAAAGGGGTCTGACGGAGGCAGGGTTCTCCAAATCCGTTGCCGAGGCGGTGGCGACCTCTCAAAGACCGTCGACTAGGAATCTCTACGACGCTCAGTGGGGGGCCTTCGCGACCTTCTGTAACAAGGAGGGGTACGATATCCAGGCAGTAACGGTCCCTCAGGTTGCTGAGTACCTGGTTTACCTGCGAGAGACGAGGAATCTCAAAGCCTCGTCCATCAACACCAACCTGGCGGCGATTATGTCCGTTCTCCGGAAGCGGGACCCCCAGGTGGACATCTCGGTCCTTAAGGACCTCGTCAAGACCTACCGGAGCGTGGATGGGCGGAAGAAACTCAGGCCCCCAGAGTGGGACTTGGCGGTGGTCCTCAACCACCTCAAGTCGGACCTATATGAACCGTTGACGGAGACGACCGTCCTCCGCCTCACCATCAAAACGGCCTTTTTGGTCGCCATGGGGTCTGCAGCCAGGATTTCAGAGCTTCACGCTCTCCAAGCGGACCTCCTGCGTTTTGAGGTGGGGGACGGGGGTTCGGCCACTCTGGGGCTAGCGCCGGAGTTTGTGTGTAAGAACCAGGCCGCCGACGAAAGGGGTAGAACATTTTCCCTACCGTCCATTTCCGGGAACATAGATCCGACGGAAGAGGAGAACCGCCTCCTCTGTCCAGTCCGAGCACTTCGGATCTATACCGAGAGGACCCGGATGCTGCGTCAGGGGAGGAGGAAACTCTTCATCCCTCATTCCCAGACCAGCGTCCGGAGAGTTAGACAAGAGACAACTAAGCGTCTACCTCCGTTCTGCGGTGCTAGACGCGTACAAGGCAGCGGATCTAGATCCTCCAGCGAGAGCCAATCCGCACGAGATAAGGGCCATCTCAGCGACGATGGCCCTCCATAACAACATAGCGGTGGCGGACATCATGGCTGGCTGTTTCTGGAAGTCAGGCCTGGTGTTCGCCAACCACTACCTTCGGGACATATCCAACGAGGACTTGGAGGGAATCAACCGGCTGGGGGCGCAGGTGTACGCCCAACAGCGAGTTCCTTCAGGCCCTCATCGCAGGGGTCTCCCTCCTTCTCATTAATGTTTCTCCCTTAATAAACCCGAGGGTGATTCTAGTTGTGTGTCTGTTGTCTTTTATATGAGTTGGCGACTTCGGTTGCGGGCCCCCTCGCATGGCGAGGTTGGGCCAGGGCTACTCCGATTGACAAGTGGCCCCCCTTGGGGGTCTCTCTAGTTCGTCCTTGGGTCACCAACTGTCTTTCTGTAAAGATAAAGCTTTATTGCCTTAGCCTCTCGCACCCACCTCCGGCAGTGGGATTCGGGCATATTGTTAACTATCGAGGAGAGTATATTAAATAATAGTATGTTTTTGTTTAAACATCATTATTTATACTCACCGTCAATAGTTAACAATCGTTAGCTCCCACCCGGCCTCCCCTCTGTACGATCGGCGTTTTCTCTGACCCACAGAAGAAGCAATGATGACGTAGGGTTGGCCACCTGGTGGCGAGTATTCGGTACAGGTTAGAGAGGCGATAACTCTATCTTTACTCTGTGTGAAGGTTGTCGGAATTAGACAGATTAGGATAATCGGGCATATTGTTAACTATCGACGGTGAGTATAAATAATGATGTTTAAACAAAAACATACTATTATATATAGGATCGAGATTATGTTCGTAGAATATTTTGCTTCTCGAGTTCATTACTCTAACAGACTTTATTTCTATGCCTTAAGTATAGTACTTTCCACAAGTGAAATAGAATTCCACAACACTTAAAAACAACTTTGTTGACTTGTATTTTAAAACGTGCGCTGAACTCATGCATTTTAGAAGATACTTATATTTTCTTAACATCGATTTGTTAAGATGTATTATGATAAAATTTCTTCAAATAAGGATTGTTTTATTTCTTTTTATATATTTTCAATAATGCGTTGATTTATTTTAGAATTGTTAGGAACAAATTAAGAATAGTTCTCATCATTTATGCTAATATTAACTTTCAATTCCAAATAGGCAATATGTTGAGCTCCTCACACTGAAGCTGTAGTTTCCTTCTTCGTATCTACATATTAGTTTGAAATGGTAAAGCACAAAGTTTGGCAACCGATACGTTTACTTGAAGCAAATATTTCAATAACCTTATCCGTTATTCTTTTTTATACATAATACCTCCGCAGAGCCTAAAAGGCCAGTTTCCAAACTGTCATTTTATGCCTTGCTGCAGAGACTCTATTTTTCTGTGCTGCTGTAGTGCCCCTACAGACTAGAGAGCAAGCACAGAAAACTCAAGGCTATGCAGCAAGGCATAAAACTGACAGTTTGGAAACTGGTCTTTTAGGCTCTGCGTAGGAAGATGTCTAATTAATGCTGCATATGTCTTATGTTAAAGGGGCAGTAGCACGTTTTCATGGGGAATATAAGGTGATGTTAGGACAATGAGAATTAATGGTTCCAATTGAAAGACAACTTATTTAAACTAAATTTAGCAGGATTAATTCAAATATATAATGTAAAGTTTAGCCATAGGATTCCTTTTTCTTACACAAAATGAATTAAAGGTGTTCACACAAAATGGCCGCCATTGGATTTTAAGTGATTCTTCATACTTTGTTCTCTGACTATGGAAGATTGGCTTGTCTTATGAGATTTTTGACACTAGCAATATAATACATTTAGCATTAACGTACAATAATTAGTGAAAAAATTAAATTCAAAATTCAGTATATAATGAAATGTTGTCAGTATCATTTCTTTTGAATAGTGAATTCCATAAATATTTTCAGTATGTGAAAAATAGACACTTTCATTGATTTTCACATACACTATTTCGTGTTTGTTGATGAACGATTGTGTTATATCTAAGTAATTTTGGAACAAATTTTCAACATAAAAGTTCATTTTTTTAAAATCAAAAAGACTTAAAATCATTCTTTAAATGATGATTTTACCATGGTTCTTATCGGTTTTAGAACATGCATGACATCTAAAACTCAAAATATTTGTAACTGAAAATCTTACATATGATAAATTCAACTGAAGTGTGTACTTTATTTTGCCTAGCAGTTAAGTTCAGACCAATATAATGCTGTTATTTCCTAACCCTTACTCTCTTTCATCGCCTGTGTACTGTATGAGATATTCTGTGAACGTGAAAAATCAATATCCAATTATTCATAGAATATCCTGCACCTCAATTCAAACATTTCTTTATCGACTCACACTGTTTACAAGACTCTTCATACGTGACATGTAATTGAAGTGGAGTTACACACGTGATTACACAAACACAGCAAACAAACCCCCAGTTGTTACTTTATGACATAATGTACAATGAAGCACGAATTCAGAGCAAAACCATCAGTTGTTACTTATAACAGTAGGAGCAATATGCAAGGTATTTCAGATCAATAGCTCTTTCTCTAACATACAAATTGAATATTTACCACAATGAATAGCATTGAGGCATATTTCAAAGTCTAATCATTACAGGGGCGGGATAGCGCAGTGGTTAGCCCGTTCGGCTTCGGATCAGATGGTTCGCAGACAGACAGACAGATATTTTATTTCAGTCTCACCTCATAATTACAAAATAAAATACATCGTCTTGATAAAATTTGAGACACTCCATGCGGAGTTATGAGAGACTATACATATAAAAATATATTTACAAAGTAAATTTTCTATAGTCACTATGATACAATAATTCTTAACGACCATAAAAATGAGACCTTCTTTTTTGTAAAATTAAGTGGCAGGTTTTGGCAGATAAAAAACACATTTCATGGCTGGATAATATAAAACACACTTTTTCCACGTGTTACGACAGACATTTAAAAGTTGACATCTTTCATCCTTGTAAAGAGGACAGTTCAGTAAAACATGACATTCATCTTCTATAAAATCAGAACAATGTAAACAGAATCTTTCATTCACCGCCGTGCTATCATATCGTCCCGTTTCAATTCGTAAAGGGGCAGTACCACATCTAAAATTGGCAAGGGCTCGTCTGTAAAACCGAGGCATAAAACATGTCACATACAATTCACTATGGGCTCGGCAACTTTGTCTGCAGTAGAGAACTGTTCTACACGCAGTCAGGTTTGGGTGCAATGCTACACTGAATTTCAGCGCAGTACCACCCATGATTTGCTAGTTCCAGCCGATGTTCGCAGGTTTCACCGCAATACATTGCCAAATTAGTGTTGCGGGCTTTCTTTCTGCAATAATACTATTGTACTCACGGAAATAGAAATAAAATGCTTTTTGACGATTATTTCTTTATTCCGAACTATCTGGATATTTTTATTCTAAATATTTATTCACAATGGTTTTTCCCAAATTTTGTTTCAGACAGCTTTTGTAAAATCCCCCGAAATATATGAATTTACAGGAGAGAAAAACGTGTCATTTTCACGCCTCGAAATATTTTCAGAGTAGAAATGTACGTTTTTGATGCAAGCTATAGAATGTAAATGATCTGTAATCTCATTCCCACCGTTAAAATAACATTGTTAATGTATAATAATTATATTTCTTATTTCCTCTACTATTCCTATCTTATATGATTTAAAAATTCATAAAATAATTGAAAAATAACATGGTTTCCTTAAGTATACAGACATAAACGCGTGTTACAAACTACTATTCTTACGAGTTCATTCATAACTTCTGTTGTTCATAGCAGAGTTGCTGTGGCAACGCACGTGCAACTGCAAATTCAGGTGAAGAGAGCGTTGCAGGTTCATTGTCACAGGCATTATTGAGAATGACGTAAGTTATAGCAGGTTTCGAAATGTATGGTAAATATGCAAATAGTTGGCAGTTTTACCTGAACAAAGGCAATTTAAAGTATATTTTTGCAATGATTTCATAAGGCCTAGTTGGGAAAAACTTAGTTATATGAACATCTGTAAGAATTACTTACATTAGTCTAGTATTATAGAAATAAACACCAAAAAACATTTATTTCTATTTCCGTGAGCACATTAGCAGCCGCGATATAAGTGATACTCTTGAAAGCGGCGATAAACCCCAGTTCACCTCACCTCACCTAATCTTTACACAATGTGTAATTACATAAAGCACCTGTTGTTGAAATTATCAATTAACAATATCGCTATTGACTGAGATCAATATTTGGCAAGAAGGGGGATATCAAAATTATACACGCTCGTGGTAACTGGACAATCATGTCCTGCGTAATGTTGGTACCGGGATAAGGACCACATGCATACAAGGTTTAAAACTCAGTATATAATAACTTTAGAAAACAATTCCGCAACATCCTCAACACCACGCTAAAACAATTCATTGATTATTCTTAGTTATGTACATGGTATAGTTAGATAAAGATATTGCGTTTGTGAAGTGGCTTGTGGTCCTGTACAATGATCAGTCGACCGCTGTCAGTATAGTTCAGCAACATCGGGCGCGTCTCGCTAGATTAGTGGGGAACCAGGCAGGTAATTATTAGAGAGTTTTGTTAATAGTAATAATAATAATAATAATAGAATTGTTTATTACTGTGTCCTGTTGTTACATTAAAATTGTTCATATATATATATAATATTAAGATTCACAACCAGGCCTTATCAGACCAAAAAGACACCATTTTGATTACAAATTATCATAAAATCATTAAAAAAAAAAAATTAAAAAAATTAAATAAATTATTAATTTTACATCTGTTGTTGGTGGTGACAAATATATCAGCTTTGGTTAGACAAGGGTAATAATGTTGTATCGCTCAATTGGATACATACAATTATGCAAGCACGACTGTCACTTTGTTACCATCTAAGTCAAAAGAAATGAATATTGTCAGTAAGGACAAGAAAAAATGAAAAATATAACATTCATAGTTATTGAATCATTATTGTCTGCTATAACATGAAGTCTCAATTTGTAATCGTCAGTCATCACTGTTCTATTATTGTATAATGTTTGTACATTAACAAAATCGATACGAACCCATCGGCGTTTTAAGTTTTTGCATAAATAAAGCTTTTAACAGCTTAATGAAATAGCAAAACATTTCAAGAGGAAATGGGTTCGTTAATTGGCATTGTTGGGTGGACAAGCAACCTTTTTATCAAACATCAATTGTAATTGCTGGGATTTCAAGATGTTTTCGTCAGGTAATTTAAACAGACATTACCGTTTTACTGCAATTAGGAATATGCTTTTAGTTTCATTATCTGTTTTGAAAAACGTTGAATGAAAATATTCTTTCTAACTAGTTCATTTGAGGCAATTTTCATGAAATCAATTAATGATGTCAATCGACGTGAGTAACTGAATCAAATACTGTCAGGATTGTGGAAAGGAAACAAATCAATAGCATCTGTCAAATGTAAACTGATAATTAAAGGGGCAATAGCACGTTTTTTGATAATTTTATATTCTAAAATTGTCACTGATAATTGTAAGCTAATGCTAAATGTATTATGTTGACAGTGTCAAAAATCTCATTACACACACCAATCATCCATAGTCAGAGGACAAAGTATGAAGATTCACATAAAATCCACTGGCGGCCATTTTGTGTGAACACCTTTAATTCATTTTGTGTAAGAAAAAGGAATCGCATGGCTAAACTTTACATTATATATTTGAATTATTACTGCTCCTTTTAGTTTAAATACGTTGTCTTTCAATTGGGACCATTAAGTTTTATTTTCCTGACATCACCTTATATTCCCCCTAAAAACGTGCTACTGTCCCTTTAAAGTCAAATTGAAGTACTATTTTAAGATAATACATACGTTATCTTATTTATTACCGTTAACATTTTAGAATAAGGAGATGTTGTATAACAAAAATGTCCTTTTAAAAAAATATCTTATCTACAAACTTGTCTACATTCTATTTCAAAGTATTTGCAATGAAAACTATACGTCATCGAAATTTAGAAATCAGCACACAAGACTTCGCTGCTCGTCTCATGACTTTTAAGTTGAGAGTACATTTGCTAGATTTAAAAAGGAACATAGATTATGTATCTAACTGCAACTGAGCTGAGAGACATATCTACCAAGCCTACCTCGATTTAGGTCAAATATATTTTAAACAAAAACGTTTATGAGAAAAGGAGTCCTTATTGATAATCTTCCTTGTGTACTACTTCACCTTTTCCCTCACTCCCTAAACCGGAAACTTGTTAACCAAGGAAAACTTGCTAAACTAGTGTCCAATAGAAACGATACCAAGTTTTCAACGTCCTCCAAAACAAAATTCTATAACCTTACAGAGTCGAATTTAAGTGTGTCTAACAGGCATATGTCTTGTAAAGAAGTATGCACATTTTCATTCTTCAGGAAAATATACTTTTGATTTTGTGTCTCTTTAAACGCACATGCGGTGCATAAATCGAAATTTCAAGTTGTTTTATGCACAGAACTTTTGTCATTTCACTATAAAATTGATAAAGTACTGAATTTAGGTAAGAATACAATCTTGTTGATACAATACACTTTATTTGACATAAATTCGTTGACGCGTCACTGCACTAGAACGTTTTAAAAGAAGCAAAAGTGTCCAATTTCTCTCTGCTATCTCGCCTAGTAAAGGAGATTCCGAATCGATGTTTATTTTAAATGCGTGTTTCTCGCAAACATAAAAAGAAACTGTTTTGAAATTTTGCATAGAGGTGAGTTGACTATTGAAGAAATGATAAAACTATGTTTTAGTCGTATCAATCTTCAGTGGGTTGAGTTATCTTGCCATTTGTATTGTAACGTTTCTTTTGGACACTAGTTTACTTTCACATACAGACCCGTGCCAGTTATACTCGGACAGTGTAGCAAAAATAATTTTCTTGAAAAAGGTTCTTGTTGTATTATACTCAAATTTGGCAGGTTGAATTTAAATTTATATTTTATCATCCAATTATTACTTATGTAAAGTCACATGATTTACCGATTTATGTACAAAACTAAGACACCGGTCCCTAGTATTGATCGCCATTATATACTTGTTCACAAATATGTACATACGTTGATTAAATTACTGTCGTTCCTTAGCTAATCGACTGAAAATTAAACAGAAATTATGATGTTGTAGCTGAGATGATTCGTTAAAAATGTGCAAACAATGAACAGAATCCAACGGAAATTAAATGCGTGAAAATTATTTATGCTACACCAATTTAACATGCAAGTCTATGGAAATAACGTCACTGTCCGAATATAACTGGCACGGATATGTAAGTGCGCAAACGCTGAACGTGGCCTTTGCTTGAAGTGCACAATAAAGATTGGTTGGTTAGAGTAAGATTTGATTCACAAACGGGAACTTTTTAAACGTTCATTAACCATAAGTGATTAATTGTTTTTGTTTTGTTATTTCATAATCTAAAAACTTCTTTATTTCATAACACAAGAAACATTTCACTTGCATAAATTTTATCTGTATGTATAAATCATCCACTTGAAAACATGACTAGTGAATTCTGTTTGATAACGGTATTGGTATCTACACTACAACGCCGCATATCTTTACAATAAAGAAGTTGTTAATCCATATATTTCGTATTTCTTCATCGGTAAAAGTTGTTAAATCCACATTCAGTATTAAATGGTACAATGAATTCCGGAATAAAACAATCAATCACGGATTCTAGGAATTGTAACCAACCAAACAACATACACCTGATTTCCAACGAACAACTGAAGATAGATTCGTCTAAATAATAAGGATATATATCGTTCACATTCCGTAAATAACTCTCCGTCAATCATGTTTTATTTGGTTGTGAGTTTTTTTTTAAAAATAAAATGCTAACAACAGGCATCTCCCATTCTATCCCACAAACTCGGCGTAATATAACAGAGGCTAAATGACCAAATGAAAGTGAATGATAAAATTAATTCCTTAATTCATACTATAGCCACAAATAGTTTCCCGAACTAAAATCAAGACGCCTGATTTCCAACAATCAACTGAAAATAATGCATACTCGTCTAGAGAAACGTTGAACTGTAAGCCAGAAATTCACTTCCAACAGCCCGAGAGTTGTTCCAGAGGAATTTACCATGGTCTGTGAATAATGAACTATATATGCGTTTCACACGCGAGGTCAGTAAAAGCTGAAACCTGTCTTCTCTATTAGATTATATGGTAGAAAACTAGATTATAGGGACAGGCATGGTCATATTATTGCAAAGGAGGTTTAGAAATATCAGTTTCGAATACTGAGTGTTGATATTCGGTTAAGGTTTCTCCATAGTTTTTCTTCTTGCCTTTCATATAAATTTTAGGGTTTTTTCTGACACTTTGTATTCAAAGGTTTATTGTCTTTACAAGCATTCAAATCAATTACTTCTGTGACAATTCTCATAATTTTGCATGCAGACAACCTAGTACTGGGATAATGATATTATTTGTCATCTTAATCTTAATCTTAATCTATACTTTTATATCATATATATGTGAATGGGTACCCTGTGAGGCTTAGAAAGGTCCCTAACCCGAGCGCCACATATATGATATATGAATACTCCCCAGGGAGTTGAATTGGAAAAATGATCGGACGGTGAAAGAATGCCATTGAGCAGGGGGAAAAATGTAAGTGCCTTGAGCAACCACGAGTGAATGGATATGCGCGCTATATAATACTATAATACTGTTAACTAGAAGCTTTAAAGGGGCAGAGGCACGTTTTTGGAAAATTTTATTTTTCAAATTGTTCACTGATGATTGTACGTTTAAGCTTAATGTATTAGTTTGATAGCGTCAAACATCTCATTACACAAACCAATAATCCATAGTCACAGAACAGATTATAAAGATTCACATAAAGTCCATTAGCGGCCATTTTCGTGAACACCTTTAATTCATTTTTTGTAAGAAAAATGAATGGCATTGTTAAACTTTACATTGTATATTTTGATTTATCACTACTTCTTTTGGTTTAGATATATTGTCTTTCAATGAAAATCATTTTTTACTGACTTCACCCAATATTTCCCCTAAAACGTGGTACTGTCCCTTTAAAAATGTGTATGTATTCGTGCGTAACTAATTCGACATTCAATGCGTACTGAGTATTTCACACTATGCACCTTGTTCAATATTATGATAGATGATCTATTTCACAAACTACCCAAACAAGTGAACACCTCCCAATTCGCTGACGACGGGGCCCTTTGGGTCAGTCACAAACATCAACATGTAGCTGCAGAAATATTACAAAAAGCCTTAATAAAAGTAAATGAATGGACCCGAAACTGGGGATTTCAATTATCCGCAAGCAACACTGTATCAATTCTCTTTCGGCCAAACATATATATTTGATGTTTAAGTACAACATATGAAAGAAAGAAGATATTTAAATGTAAGTATGTATATATAGTAATATAGTATAAAGTATAAAATGAATGTTTGTGATGAAATGTGAAAGACTGAAGATAAAACAAAGTATATAAACATCAAACTGCCAACTGTCTCTTTGTCATGTTCATGTTATGTTCTGGGCCAGTCCATTATTGTCAGAGGTATCAGGCTTGAGATTAGCAGTGCAATGGACCATAGCTTTGTTGTTATAAGCTGTAGGGGAAATGGGTTGTAGGGGTTTTAGGGTACTACCTGCACGAAAATAATAGAAGTTGATTCCATGTATGCGTAATGCGTGATGCGCATGCGTGATGTCCTATTTGAGTTGCGTAAGTGCGTATTGCGTGCGTGTTCGGACACTCTCGTGAGCGTTTCGCGAACACGCACTACGCATTGCGCACTACGTAAAACGCAAAACGCATTGTGTAATACGCATTACGCACTACAGACACATGGAATGCCGGCCCTATCGCTTTCGAACTTTCGTTTATTAAAGATACAATACGAATAATTAGTAATAGTATAGTATACATTTCCTCAGTGGCATTTTAGAGGTTGGTTTGATGAAGAAATGCAAATATATGGATTTACAACTTCTTTATTGCAAAGAGATGCGACGTTTCGATGTAGGTACACCGTGTTTAGCAGCATTTGCTTAAAAACGGTGTTAGTACCTACACCGAAACGTCGCATCTCTTTGCAATAAAGAAGTTGTAAATCCATATATTTGTACTTCTTTAAAGTATACGTATTAATCATATTAAAACGGGCACTTAATTAGTTATAGACACCGGGACTACAATAGAAGAACAATGGAGAATATACACGTTTCATAAAGACTTTCAAAAGGCTTGAGGCGACATTTACCGGCTATAAAGACCACTCACTTGTAAACATGATAACCAAGTTAACCAGAGAACCATAAAAACCATAAAAATGTCTTATGACATACTGCCTCTGGCAATTATCATTGATATATCCAAAAGCACTACATGTTTACAGAAGTCGAGATCCCTAATTTAATTGTTATGTGATTTAACCTATCACACAAAATCAACTTCTCAAATTTCTTCTGATTTAGTTTAGTAACCAAATGGTGTTTTGCTTATTGGTGTGAGAAAATATCCAGTTTTATAATCATTATCGTGACTTTATATATTCACAATGTGACTGAACAATACATAGAGGATACTTGCTCTTATTTTCCAAATATAAGGTCTATTTCATGATATTTCACGAATTCAATGTAATTAAATATATAAATATTATCACTTAAAAACAGTAAAGTAGCTCTATTGTGTTCACATAGCTGGAAATGGATCAGCCATTTGACCAGTGACGATATAAATATAATATTGTCTTTATAGTCTGATAGACAGTTTATTTCTTTGATAAAACACTGTCTTTCACATTCTCTCCCCACAGAGGCAGATCAAGTCATGTTGATTTAGCCTGTTCTATTAAGCCGAAATCCGTGGTTCCGGCAGTTTCCCCTGGCGGAAAAAAACTGCATCACAATCCATTTGAATTTCTTTAGCAAATGACAACGCTTCTCGCATGAAAAGGGTGGTTCATACCACAATGCTAAGTAGCCAAGACGATGATTTAAGAACAGCGTCGCTGATTGCACAACTAACTTTGAGTGCCTCCAATCAGGCATCTCCCATTCTATCCCACAAACTCGGCATTATATAACAGAGGCTAAATCAACATGACCTGATCTGCCTCTGTGGGGAGAGAATGTGTCTTTCATTGGTGATCGAATTCACCATATCCAGACCTACACGTAGTCTGCTAGCACACTGTATGTACATACAGATGGAAAGGAACAGAAAAATACGAGGAATGTTTAGAAGAATGTAAGGTTAATTGAATATCAATATTATCTTTAAATGATTTAGTGCTCTCTGGTTAAACAGGCAAAAGAAACGTCGTAGTTTTGAAATTAGTTAAATGTTATGGATGAAGTGCTGTAATATTTTTTTTAAAAAGAAGATCATGATTTGAAGACTTGAAGATAACAGCATAAGTGTGCACATAAGCAATAAACCCACAAAAGAAACATGATGTTTTGTTGTATTTTGATACTTGCATAATGTTCTGTTAAAACGTGAAGTAAATACACATTAACATAATAATACCTTGAATACAGATTAATCATTTAGTGGCAGAAAGAACGTTTTATTCTTGCAAAATTAGGCAATAACGAAAGCAGTTTAACTGTGTCATCCAGACGATTTGTCCTCTTATACGAGAAAGTTTCTTTAATTCAATTCTATAAATCAATAAATCGGAAAATATTTTGTAATTACAGCTTGAACATGTGGAACCTCACAACTTCTTGAACTAATAGTGCTTGAATCAATAGTGATTGAACAAATGTTGCTTAGATCGAAAGTGATTGAACCAATAGGGATTGAAGCAAAAGTGCTTGAACCAATATTGCTTGAACCAACAGTGATTGAACCAATATTGCTTGAATCAAGTGTGCTTGAATAAAGTGTGCTGGAATCAATTGTTTTTTAATCAATAGTGATTGAACCAATAGTGATTGAATCAAGTGTTTTTAAACCAATAGTTATTGAACCAATAGTGCTTTAATTAGTAGAGCTTGAATCAAGTGTACTTGAACCAATAGTGCTGAAATCAATAGTGATTGAACCAAAATATTTGAACTAATAGTGCTGAAATCAATGGTGCTTAAGTCAATAGTGATTGAATCAATGGTGCTGATATCAATAGTGATTGAATCAATAGTGATTGAACAAATGTTGCTTAGATCGAAAGTGATTGAACCAATAGGGATTGAAGCAAAAGTGCTTGAACCAATAGTGTTTGAACCAACAGTGATTGAACCAATATTGCTTGAATCAAGTGTGCTTGAATAAAGTGTGCTGGAATCAATTGTTTTTTAATCAAAAGTGATTGAACCAATAGTGATTGAATCAAGTGTTTTTGAACCAATAGTTATTGAACCAATAGTGTTTAAATCAGTGGTGCTTGAATCAAGTGTACTAGAACCAATAGTTATTGAACCAATAGTGCTTTAATTAGTAGAGCTTGAATCAAGTGTACTTGAACCAATAGTGCTGAAATCAATAGTGATTGAACCAATAGTGCTCGAATCAATAGTGACTGAACCAATAGTGCTCGAATCAAAAGTGCTTGAATCAATGGTGCTTGAATCAATGATTGAACCAATAGTTTATCGATAGTTTTAAGAAAGAACATATTTTTGCACAAGTAAAAGATGATGTAAAATAGTTTGAGTATTGATTTACTGTTACCAGGGTAATTTCCTGATACCTGCAAATTGAAAGCTTTCTTCTACTTGAAAACAGCAGGAAACCTTAAATGAAGACATTACAATGGCAATTACTTTGGCCATCCAACATTCTCTAATTTGGGAAAGTAACAAACTCTGAAATTAGTTCGGTTATCAATAAAACGATCATCTTATTATCAACCATCAATTATCCTTGCTACATACAAGATTTATGGATGTTTGCAATTTATGT
The DNA here is from genome assembly GCA_916613615.1 of Steromphala cineraria. Taxonomy (NCBI): domain Eukaryota; kingdom Metazoa; phylum Mollusca; class Gastropoda; order Trochida; family Trochidae; genus Steromphala; species Steromphala cineraria. The sequence goes on from OU744723.1 coordinate 50,589,434, forward strand.
CAAGTAAGACTCATAAGTAAAATATATGTTTACAACGGAAGAAATAAAATCGGATGTTTGTGAGGCAATTATGGTTTTTAGGGATTTTGACAGAGCTTATACTGCTTTATGATTTATGTATGTGTTTTTAACTGTAAATTTGATTTTAGATTTACTTGTTCTATCAATAAATATGTGAATTCTTAAACATATCCTCTCATGATCCTCTCCTTCGAGGGGCATTTCTTTGCAAACATTCTCAAAAACCACTTAAAACGTTTTATATGCATGAGACTTAAGTATACCTGTGTTAAGTATAAATTTCAGAAAGATCGAATCATATCAATGAGAGGGGTTGATCTCGTGATATATCCACTGTCATTCTGAAAATTGAAATAAGAGCGATTTAATTCAATGCTTGTAGTGCCAAAACAGTATAAGCATCATCATCTTGTCTCAGGTTACGAACGTTACGCTAACTCGCATACGTAACACATTGATAGATAAACACAGAGTACAAACGTTACGCTAACTCCACTAATCTGTACCCTGAGCTCAGAAGCTAGATTCGCTTGCGCGGCCCGACTTTGGATATAGCTAATCAAATCATTTTCTCGTTAAAATTTTAATCGAGAAGGTCGCGAGACAATGATTTGATTGGCTTATAGCTCAAATCGGGCCGCTAGCTTCTGAGCCCAGGGTACAGATTAGTGGAGTTAGCGTAACGTTCGTACCCTGAGACAGGATGAAGTATCATGCCAAGACAAATGGAATGTTCATTAGCTCAATTTATGCATATCAAATATGCAGTATCAAAATCATTAATCAAATTCTGTGAGAGAAGTTGATTTCGTTTGACAAGTACGCTTGACACTACACGATGATATCAATTGTCTTCGTCGACGGTGCTTCGAATCAGGAGGTCCGTGGTTCGCATCCTGCCAAGGTCTTTGTCTGGAGTAAAAACTGTAAGGTTTGAGTGCAATGCTTCAGTAAATTCCAGTGCAATTCCAACCACGTTCGCGGGTTCCAGCCGATGCTGGCAGGTTTCACTGCCGTGCATAGCCAGAACAGATGCGCGGGCTTTCTTGCTGAACCCCAAATTACCGCACCTCACCTCGGTGGATAAACATTGAAGATCGTTTAGTATCACTTCTATTAACTTCTTCAGTCACTGTTCGTTTCCAGACAGGGTAGCTCACGTTCCGATGATGATTTTCCTCAACAAAGGGTTTTGTTTTTGAGATAAAACCAAAGATTACATCATTTGAAAGCTGCGATTTCAGCGGAGTTGCCATCATTAATGATTTGTTTACGGCACCTCATTAGATATTGTGTGTATATAGTGTTAGCCCCTTTATCTTTTCTTAGCCCATATTCTACAAAGTAGTTTTGAAAATGATTTTGTTACAGCACTGGTTAAATAGCCTTTCATTTAATCAGTTTACAAAATATACTATCATGTTTAGGTTCATGGTAAGATAACATCTCTGGGTATAAGTAATTAAAATATGGAGGGCTTCAAGATAGTTGTTATTAAGCTAAACCAACAACGATAAACATATGTATTACTCACCCGTGGTGAGACCACTCACTAGATAACAATGAGTTGGTAACACACATGTGTGTTACCATCTCGTGCAAAGAAACGGAACTACTTTCGAACGTCACATGACATTGTCAAATCACGTGACTTATAAGCGCCACTGACAAATTTTACATTCTCATCAAAATGTTAATTTGTGTGAAAGAATATTATCTAAGCGGTTTTTTACATTTTAAATGCATTATCTTTTTGCTAACCATCACAAATCCAACCTTCGCTTAATCACTTGTCAACCTTCTGTGCCGTCGCAAGCGGTGTTGCCTCCTCTGCCTACCGTAACATAAACATGGTGCTTCGACTGTTTACTTGCTTCATTGCCACCCAACCCGTCGCTTTCCCCTCCACAAGCACACAATTCGAACACGTTATCGTGTAACTACCTTTCCCCAAGTTCTATCTCCCGGTTCCCATCAACAATTCAGTAACTCGGTCATGTCAATGCAATCAATCAATCAATCCTCTGCCGTTGACAGTGTTCGGCAAGTTCACAAAACAAAAGAACGTGACCTAGAAACAGAACAAATTCCGATGACGTCACTTGCCGATCTGATGACTTCACGTTGCGAGAGCATGATGTGTTGACAATTTTCGTTGCTTCTTAGTATTTATTTTATCAATTCATCTTTTGATAATGAAATGTTTTTCACCAATATAATTTGTATGATGTTTATAGGCGTATGACATGTGTAAACATCAACATAAAAAAATAGCGAACTATTTTAATTGGAGTCATTAAAATTCATACGCTGGTTTTGCGATTGTTCCAAGTCAGCTGATTCTTGTTTTGACGATTTATTTACATTAATATTGATATTGAGGGTTGAGTTATAAATAAAATACTAAACTCATAGTAATATGATACCATTTTTAAGCTACTCGTGAATAGAATGTGGTATCAGACTCACATTCGTTCGTCTGATACCCATTCTATACACTCGATGCTTAAACATTGTATCACATTACTATTCGTTTAGTATTCTCTATTTCAGTATCAGACTTTCCTTGATATTTCAAAAACATGATACATATTATCGCTATTATTTTGATGCCTATACTCTCTGGCTATAAAGTTGTCATATATATTTCAACGAGTAGTCGTAATTCTAACGGGTGCGGGATAGCGCAGTGGTCAGCGCGTTCGGCTTCGGATCAGGAGGTCCGTGGTTCGAATCCCTCCTGGGTCTGGGTCTGGCAACTTTGCCTGCAGTAGAGAACTATTCTACACGCAGTAAGGTTTGGGTAATTTTGGGAATTTCAGCGCAATAACACCCATGGTTCGCTAGTTCCAACCGATGCTCGCAGGTCTCACCGCATTGCATAGCCACAGTGATGTTGCAGACTTTCTCCCTGCAATACTACTATCAGCCGGAATACAATCGCGAACAATCGGATATAGTCAACAAATACTCAATACCGTCCCTATATAATATCATTAAAATTATACGCGTATAGCGAACTAAATTCTTTGGTCCCTTGGAGTTTGTTATATCCGTGTTCTGCTGTAAGTGAAATACGGTGGCGCTGAACCCCACAACACCTCACATAATTCTACCCCCGTAATGGACTGATTCAGTGCTGTTTTATCACAGAATACATGATCTTTCATCTTGCAATAACGCAACAGATATAACTTGGCCATGTGGTATGTAATAGTTATATGACATCACTTGTTCTGGAGGCAATTTTCATCATTACGCGCAAGTCTATCCACACCAAAAGTATTGAAATTCCGTTCCGTGATCGTGTTTATCTTGACAAGATCACACTTAAATGCTGTGATGTGATCAATTAAACTTTGTGATAAAAATAAACTACTTGTATTGAAAAATATCAACACATTTACAAATGATTAATGATGAAGATAATAAACATGCCTGGTTATGCCACAGTAGGGCTTTTCACACAGGTACTGCCGATGATTCGATTTTCTTATAATTGTTTTTGATGTATTTACATGTATTTTGTTCTTCTTTAGAAAGTTGTCAAAAAGAACTCACTAAAGATTTAACTTACTGAAACATGTTGTTTAATTGCGTTATAAAAACATGCAGTCTGAATATAATCGAGCCATAAAATATCAAAAGTATCTTCTCTATCGGGGCTCGAACCATTGGCAACAGCAGTGGCGATTTTAACTCATGAATACACTTCTTTCATTGTTAAAATACCTTTCCTATATCGTCACAATAACATGTAAATATCACACTCACAATTACTGTCGCCATGTGGTCTCTATCGATTTTCGATTAGCGTTTTGAGCATAGTATAAGTAGTCTATCATTACCATTACTATATGCATTCATATGAATTAATATTGATATTGAATGATACTTCTGTACATAATCGTTTATTGTGTTTATGCGTTATTAAGTAAAGTTATAATATCTCAAAGCATTGATTCCCTTGACGATCATTAAACATCCAGCAACCTCGACTTTATCACTTCTCGATTTTCGTTCAAAGATTTTCCAACAAAATAAAAACTGGGATTGATATTTGTTAGTTTGTCCAATAAACACCTTTAATTAGCCTTTCATTAAGACAGCGTAACCCACCTGGCCATAAAACTCGCGCGGGTGTGACGTAATAAACAGACTACACGGATTAACGGATTCAACTGAAATACTGCCTAAATAGTTGTTTAATTATCATTGATATGGATATCATTTTACACCAAATGCTTAGTAATGTTACATCGTCAAATGATTTATCTAACCGAGTGGAAAACATGTTCTGAATCGTTAAGTATTAGTTTTTTTCTGTGGTATTGTTAAGACAGATGTATAGATAACGAGGCTGATTCTGTTTATGACGTCACAAAATGTGGGCGTGACCAGTCATGCATTCACTGGTTTGTGGCCATATAGGTCTAAGCGGCCCATCAAAGGTGCCTCAAAAACGGCTTTCATTACCAAACTGAACACATTTGAGTAGCCACCTTTGTAATCAGACTTTGATATATTTCAAAGAAAATAGTTAAATATGTTTGTGTTTATGTGAACTACCTGGGGCGTAGCTCAGTGGTAGAGTGTCCACTCGTCACCCGGAAGATCGGGGTTCGATTCCCGGTCGCGTCATACCAAAAGACGTTAAAAGGTGTATGTTGCTGTCTTGCTTGACACTCAGCATTGTAAAGGCAGAACAACGCATTAACTGGCGCTACACCGTGGCTGCCGGGTGCTTCGCACAAGAACAAATTCCAATATGTATGTACTGAGGACAATAAAGGGTTGTTATTATTGTTATTGTTAAATATCATCGGAGTCGATAGGTTAAGTTTGTACATCCGTCCTAATATCTGATGTTTATCGGTGTGTATAATATAGAAAACTCCTCATCCTCTAGCGTTCTAGCAAAGATAATACTTTGCCTAGGGTATGACAAGCGAGCACTTTCAAATTAGCTTGATCGTATCTTCATTTGATATATTTTATATATATTGTGTCGATATTGTAATAGTGGTCATATTGAGGATGAGGTTCATTTTTTATCTAGTTGTCAAATCTATTCTGATATAAGGTCAGTATTATGGGAAAAGGCACGTTCTCTTAACCCTCTGTTCAGCTTAATGGCTCTTATCTACCAGTCCGTTTATATTATGAATTGTGATAATCTAATTCACCCCCTAACTGCTTCAGTGTCATTTATGTTTAAGAGACGGCAGTCATTATAATAATTTATCCTATAGTATCCCCCACTTTTTGTCAGATATACATTGTGTAAATTAGTATTATGTTGTATTTTATCTATATATTGCTTTAAAGATTGTATGTGTCTCATAGGTCTATAAGGCCAGGAAGCTGTTGTTTTATTGCGCCTATGTCTGTTATTACCTGTCAACATCTGCGTGACACAATAATAAAATAATTTCTCTCTCTATATATATATATTTTTGGATGTGTGTGGCTATAATCAATAACTACGAGGGATACGAAAAGTCTCGACTTCATATTTTGCGTTATTGAAGCCTGGTCCTGTAATGGTCTTCATTTATTTAAAAGGTAAATATATAGTTTCATATATTCCAGCGTTCCATTAACGTACAATTGTTTCCTTTATTTACATGCGTTAATTTTATCATAAATATAAAGGCGTTTAACAATCCATAAACTTTTTTAAATGGATTTAATTCAAGACAGATTTTTCTACAGCAAATATGATTTAGAATAAATCTATCCGAAACGAAATAGTACTCTTTATTAAAGCGACATGGAAAATGGTATTTTGCATCATACCTATGTGCACCAGTATAACCGGGCAGAAAAAGATTTGGATTGATTGGCGCTTAAAGTTAAAAATCTATTATTTTCTTATGGATTTGGCGAAACTTGGAATAGACAGTCCGTTTCCTGTACAAATTCATTTGTGTCAGCTTTTAGAACAAGATGTATTGATATTGATAACCAGTTTCTCTTTGAATCCCTTGAAAAATTATCTTCATTGTATTTTTACAAAACAATTAAATTAACAAGAGAATACGAACAGTATTTAAATGTTGTAAACACTTCCGCATTTAGGATTTCCCTTTTACAGTTTCGTACTTCAAGCAGTGATCTTATGATATCGCAGGGTAGAAAATTTGGTCTACCTAAAAGTGAAAGACTTTTCCCACTTTGTATCATCCCAAATGTAGAAACAGAATATCATGTATGTCTTGTCTGTCAATTTTATGATGACTTAAGAAGCAATTTTTGCCAAGTTGGTATTACAAATTGCCCTCTGAGTGTAAACTTAGACTTCTGTTTACCACAAAAAATGAACTTATAATTAATAATCTTGCTAAATTTACATTCTTTGCACTCAAAATGAGAAGCAAACAGTTGTCCATAACCTAACTTGTAACTTTTATCACCATTTGTCTATGGTCTCGGATATCACTTTCTGTGTATTGTGAGTGGATTGTTATATGTGCTTGTGGCGCAACATCTTTAAAATGTAAAACTATTAAGAAATAAAGTTCGCTCTACCCCATCCGTCCTAATATCTGATGTTTATCGGTGTGTGTATAATATAGAAAACTCCTCATCCTCTAGCGTTCTAGCAAAGATAATACTTTGCCTTGGGCATGACAAGCGAGCACTTTCAAATTAGCTTGATCGTATCTTCATTTGATATATTTTTGGATGCATGTGGCTATAATCAAAAACTACGAGGGATACGAAAAGTCTCGACTTCATATTTTGCGTTATTGAATCCTGGTCCTGTAATGGTCTTCATTTATTTAAAAGGTAAATATATAGTTTCATATATTCCAGCGTTCCATTAACGTACAATTGTTTCCTTTATTTACATGCGTTAATTTTATCATAAATATAAAGGCGTTTAACAATCCATACACTTTTTTAAATGGATTCAATTCAAGACAGATTTATTTTTACAGCAATATATGATTTAAAATAAATCTATCCGAAACGAATTAGTACTCTTTATTAAAGCGACATGGAAAACTGGTATTTTGCATCATACCTATGTCAAAGTCAAAGATGTTTATTGTATGAAAGGCCTCTGGCCCATATACAAAAGAGTTACAGTATGGTACATGAAAGTTAATTATACATAGTTACGTAAAACAACATTCTACTACAATACCTAAGGTTTTACTAATTGCTTTATGAGAAGATCTCTCTTTTCTAATGCATGTTTTATATATAATGCTAATTGAACAATAATAGCTTCGTTATTAGTTTGCAATAAAGACGTATAAGCATCCTTTGGTTGTTTATCTAAAAAGTGGAGTGGTATATATTTCTGTCTTAATTCAAAATAACAAGGGCATGAAAATGTAAAATGCATTTCATGTTCTACTCCTTGGTTGCATAAAGGACAAAATCATTATTCTTTATCGATAGCTGTTTTCCTCCCCTCATTGATCATTAAACTTAGCAAACCCAAGCGATATTTTACAAATATTTTTCTTAAATGATATGAAGTTATTATTGATAAGTATTTTTCTGGCTGAAGTAAGGTTTTGAAGGTCCTGTAATATTCATATCGTGAACTTGAATCTAAAGTGGAATGCCAATCTTGACTGAACATATTTATTGCTCGAAGTCGAAACTCATTAATAAATCTGTTAACGTCCCCGATTGTCTCGCACAACCATATGAAACCAAAACCATGAGAAAATAATAAATTCCTAATATCGCTTGCCCAAGTATGTTTTCCCAAATTATCAAGACATAAAAGCATGTTATAAGCTAATCATGGTAGACGTTTTTCAAGCATAGTTAAAATCTTGAACCAAAACCTTAAACATCGTATTTGAGAATTAATGTACAATGGAAACCTGCCACATTCGCCATACACCATGCAATTAGGTGTCTGTGAGCTTACACCAAGGATTTTTTTGCAGGCTAACACATGCACTCTCTCTATACAAACGAAACGCTGAAAACCCCATATTTCAGAGCCATATAATAAAATGGGTTGTATCTGAGAGTTAAATATCTTAAAGAATATATTTGGAGACATGGTTCAAACTTTGCTTAAAACTGATACAACTTGTACTAAAGCTTTTTTACCGCGTAAAGCTAAATTCTGTGCGCAATTGTTTATATTCAGTCTGTGTGAAAACAAAAATCCTAAATAAGAATAATGATTGGAAATATTTATCAAATTGCCATCATAAAACCAACGCTCTCTTGCCGCTACAGGGTCACCCTTTCTAAATATTACAATTTCTATTTTACTTAAGTTAACTGACAATTTCCATATTTTAGTGTACTTCTCTAAGATATTTAGTTGATTTTGTAAACCGACTACAGTGTCTGAGACCAAAATTACGTCGTCAGCAAAGAGAAGCATGAGGATTTCTACAAAACTTGGATACATTTGGATACCATGTTTTCCACCTGTACTGATATCATGATATAATTCATTAATGAAAAATAAAAATAGAATTGGACTTAAGCAGCAACCTTGTCTTAAGCCTAAAGGACAATCAAAGAGATCTGTTACTCCATCTGTACAACGCACACAAGCTCGAATATTAAAATACATAGATTTCAGAATGTTGAACATTTTCTCTTGTAAACCTGCCTTAAGTAAACATTGCCATAATTTAAAATGATTAACAGAGTCAAAAGCTTTTTTAAAATCTACAAAAGCTATGTACAATTTATGCTTCAGTTTTAATAGTGCTTTCTGGATCATTGCATACAGAGTAAATATGTGATCTGCCGTAGAATATCCCTTTCTAAATCCGGCCTGAGATTCCGGAATTTTTTCATGCATATTCGCCCAGTTTGATAATCTTTTATTTAAAATCGAGTTAAATACTTTCCCCAATATACTCATTAATGATATGCCGCGGTAGTTATCTGGATCGTTTCTATTACCTTTTTTATGAAGTGGGACTATTGTAGAACTAGACCAACTACGTGGGAAAATTCCATTTTCAAACAGCCTATTGAAACATTTCTTTAAAAACGGCTTAATTTCAGATTTTGAACACTTTATCATTTCGATTATGATATCATCAGGTCCGGCAGCTTTTCCGTTTCTTAAGTGACTGATAGAATCTAATATTTCCTGTTCAGAAATTGGACTGTCCAGGATAATTTGATCTATTTCTGTCAAATCATTATTGGTTGGATCCTTATATGTATCATCGAAAGTCAGATCTAATATGTCGTCGTTTGAGTGCACATCTTTAAAATGCTTTAACCACTCAGATTTCGTTATGTTGTTCCTCGCCGGGTTTCTGTTTTGTAAATAACGAACTTTTTTCCAAAAGGCATTAGGGTTGTTAATAGATCGTTCTAGCTGGTCTTGATTACGCATCTTCAAATCAAATTTGAATTTTCGACAATAAGCTTTGTACTTATTTCTACTTGCAGCAGTATTTCCGTCTATCGTAGTTGCTACGAGTCACTCTGAACCTTCGAAGATTTTTACGAGCGTTATGTTTCGCGGTCCTACAATCTTTGTTAAGAGCATTTCTAATTGGTTTAGGATTTACAAACTTAAGCATACATTCGGCTGAAGAAGTCAAAATGTCTACTAAGTCATCAATAGCTCCGTTTACATCCGTATCTATTATCTCCAAAATATGTTTTCCAAACAAGTGTAATTTTGCTTTAACATTTGTTAAGAACGTGTTAGCAGAATTATCATTCCAAACAAACCGCTTCGTATTTGTAGGCGCGATATCACAAATCATTTTATGGTTAGAGAGCGGAAATTTGCAAGTCAATTCAAGAGGTAAATGGTCAGAATCCTGTCGATCGCCAAAATTCAACAAGTCGACATACTGGAAGAAATCAGGCGTACATATAAAATAATCGTTCCTACAATAATCGCCCGACTTTGGATGTAGCCAATCAAATCATTTTCTAGCCAACTTCTCGATAAAATTTCAACGAGAAAATGATTTCATTGGCTCCATCCCAAGTCGGGCCAAGCGAGCGAATCTAGCTTCTGAGCCCAGGGTACAGAATAGTGGAGTTAGCGTAACGTTCGTACCCTGAGACAGGATGGATGTGGACGTGTTTAACAACAAGAATCACGTGACGAGTGTAGGACCAATCAGCGACCATCTCCTTGGAGACACGCCCGGAAATCATCGGGCGACAAAGATGGAAGTTCATCTTCATCCAATTAGGGACAGCCACGTCACCAACGCGGGTGCTGGATCGCCAAAAGATGGGACACAGGCTCTGAATCAGACAGATGTGTGTTGAATGTTCAGATTGTAACATAATTGGGGAAACTTGTTCCCAATTATATTCTTTGTGAATAAAAAATGTTTAAAGCAAACACAGTAACACATCTTAGAGGACTAGATACTGTTGTTGTTGGATTGAAGTTTAACGTCTTCTTCCACCAAGGATGATGTCGCCGACTAGATACTATTACAGTGGCTGGTTATGTATGGTTTGGTTGGAGGAGTTGGCTTTCTAACAAAGTCTGAACTTTTAACCTTTTATGACTTTCATATTAATGATAATTCCAGGGACTGAATATTATTTCTCACAATGAGAAATAAATCTGGGAGATGTATAAGATATATTTCTGTATGTTACTTACCCCCTGGTAACTCTTCTCGGAATGTGTGTGCTGAACAGTTTTATGTAAGTCTATTGTCAAGTATTTATGAATACAAAACTATAGCCTAATATGGTGTTATTGATGGAAGCGCTTTACTTCAAGTCGATCATTCCTTGCTTGAGTTGACGATGAATGTAGATTTTGTACAGACCCGACACTGAGGGTGTTGAAATTATTGCAAGCAATGTCTTTGAGCAACAGAAGCTGCCATCACAAAAAAACACCTGCAGATTTTCTTATGTCGGAAGAGACAGAGAAGTTATTGAAGGATATCATCGAGACTCTGGAACCGTCAGTTAAGAGTCAAACATCAATTAATGACTATTGCGATGAGTTTCTTGAAGTGGCACCCAGCGAAATGCCAACTAAAACAGGAAGTTGTTTTAATGAAGAGCTTAGCATTAAAAAGCAGAAAATAAGTCAATTAAGTCCATGGTGGAATGATGACCTTAACAGAAAGTGGAATGAGATGTCTAGGGCAGAAAGGCTATGGTTGCGAGGTCATAGAAGGAAAGTGAACAAGGATATATACATTGGTTTGAGGGAGGACTTTAATAGGAATATACAGAGATGTAAACGTAATTATAGAAGTCAAATGCACCGGGAACTGTGTGAAGAGAACAATAATCAGTTGAGGAAGGAGATTGGAGTGGGCAGTGAAGAGAGTTCCTATGGAGGTTGTGAGAGTAGACGGATCTGTAAGTACAGATAAACAAGTGGTCCTAGATTCATGGAGGTCGGCATACGAAACTCTTTTAAACTCATCGGCAAAAGAAACTTATCACTTTTGAACTGAAAACATAGAAAAATATTTTATTTAAATATTGACAGGAACCATCGCAATATAAGCACATTATCCCTATATTTGTGTATTTTAACTTGTAAAGAAAAAATGTTGATGCATTATGGGGAAAAATGAAAAAAGGTGAAAATCACGTGACTTTGCCATTGGTGCCAAGTCACGTGACACAAATGTCAAACAAGAGCTCATAATGGATCACGATCATCACCCCTGTAGAAAGAACACCTACACCCCATCAAAAGTCGGATCACAAAACTGTGAGAAGAATTTGAAATTTGACAAATACTGTGCACGGATACCAACTTTTGAAGAATTGCCATAGTTCCTAAATTTTTATTTACAATTTGTTTCCTCAATATAGATGTAAGATGTCAAGATACTGGACAATCCCAAAACAGCAAAAACAATTGTATTTTTACCATATGAAAACTTATACCCGTTTGCATTTGACCATCGTCAACACTTTCTTTAAGTGACGTCATGAACGTCAAATGCTATAAGTGTGTATTGCGTTTTGGACGTACGTACTAGGAGACCAAGGACAAGTGAAGTCAGAGCTCTTCGATTCCTCAGTGATCCTACATTAACCACTAAACTTTGATTTATTGCAAATGCTAAATGGTAAGAATAGACTTAATTTGTAAAGATATACAGCTATTTAAAGGTCCTATGCCCTGTCATTGATTGAAGAACACTCAGTCTTTCACAAAACATGCTTCAGTCAAATCTGACTCACCAATCTATGAACAAGCCGCGATTAAGGGTGCACAGGAATACTGAAAGAGCCATTAGGTGACGTCACACAATCCTTCTATGTTTTGTTTAATTATTGTTATTTTTTGTGGTTACACTGGTCTTGAGCATATTTAAGTCTGATCCGATGATTTCTTTCCAATATTCATGATTTTAGAATGAAAAAATTATCAAAATGATGGTCTGTAATTTTTGTTTTTGACCCCTTCTCATTTAAAATGTTTTGAGCGCACTACGGATTACGTCAAATAGTATTTTCTGTTTTTCAATGTTTTTGGGACTGGTTGATATACTATACTGACTTTATTTCAACCTTTTAGCACTTTTCGTTATTTAATGAGAGTAATTTTAATTGAGTGATAAGTTTCTTTTGCCGATTAGTTTAGATCCAGCTGAAACTGATGTAGAATGTATTGATGTAGATGTACCAGTGCTGGAGAATGATGCCTTTAAAGCTACCATATCCCTCCATGAGGTGAGGCAGGCACTACTGAAAGCCAAGAGTGGAAAGGCATCAGATGTGGCTCCACTACTCGTGAAATATCAACTTTATCCATAACACTTGATGAAATAAACTTGGTATTTGGAAAATTACATTAAGTATCCGCTATTACTTAATATACTCTTCTCGATAGTTAACAATATGCCCTATCCCTAATCTGTCAAACTCCAACAATCCTTACTCTGGCACCGGGTACCACAGGTTATCCCGGCTCTAGTAAACCTAGACAAGTCAGATCTTCAGCCAACGACGTCACCAGTGTTTTCTGGACACCGTGGTTTACAAAGCCTTCGTTACCACAGAACAGATGGGCCAGTACAAGGGCCTCCCGGAATTAGCGCTCCGGGAGCCTCAGTCGCTACGCAAGTGGCAGAAGCTGTTAGGGTTCTTGAGCTCGACACGGGGAAGGCTTCATCCCAGACCCTTGCAGATTTTCATGAAGTCCCACGTCAGGGAGAAGTCCCATGTCAGGGAGATTGACTCCTCCACCCAATGGTGAGGAGCCCATCTCGATATAGACCAAACGGCGGGGGTGTGGCCATCACGGTCGGCGGGTTTTCAGCGCAAGCGAGACGCCACCTCAACGTCCTCCAACTGGACGCAATAAGGTTGAATCAGCCATGTATTCACAAGAACAGCTCGGCGGCAGCCTGGGCCATAAACAAAGAGGATTTAACCAAGTCAACTGGTGACGGAGCTGTCTCCAGTGACGGATCCGACCGCGTGGGCTCTCGATGCTCTCGCGTTAGGATGGAGGGGATGGTCGCTTATGCCTATCCCCGTCCCGTCATCCTGAACCACGTGGTGGAGAAGATACAAGAGAAACGGGTCGTTCAACTTCTGTTGATAGCACAGTTGTCTAGTCGTAATAAATCTGAGTTCGTCTGATTTTCTTGCGTTTTGTTGTCTTTTGTCTTAGTTGGCGACCAATCGGTCTAAGCAACCCAAGGTAACCGTCTCGAGTGATTGGTAGGCCCCAGCGTGGAGGCTTCTTGTCATGTCGACCTTAAAGGTCACCAAGTTAACCTTGGTTCGGTAAGGAACAGTTATCTCGCTCTTGAGCCTCCCGCGGCCCACCCCCTTCAACTTCAACTATCGAGGAGATTATATCAAACAATAGTACGTTTTTGTTGAGACATCATTATTTATACTCACTGTCGATAGTTAACAACCATAAGCTCCCACAGCCTCCCCTCTTTTTGCGGTTGGCTTGGTCTCTGTCCGCCAGGGGAAGCAGTGAGGATGCAGGATTTGGCCACCTGGTGCAAGTTCCGAGTTCAGCCAGGTCACCAAGAAACTTTTACTCTGTGTAAGGATTGTCGGAGTTTGACAGATTAGGATATTTGGACATATTGTTGACTATCGATGGGCAGTATAAATAATGGCGTTAAAACTTTCTGTATATTAATAAGAACATATGGTACACTATCGTGATAATCAAACATCAATTATTCGTACTGGCACGTTGCTTTTGCATTTCAATTCAATTTTAATTCATTGTGAATACTACCTTCTTATTGACGCATTTTGTAGCTTTAAAGTTAAGCTGTCGCCTTAAGACTTGCGTAAAGGGTCGATCGTCAATGTTTACTTGTAATTATGTCCTTCACATTTGGTAGTTCTGAATAGGTAGGAATTGATTATGGTATAAACTTGGGAATTGATAGAATTAGAACAGATACAATATCTACAGACCAGTCCAAGAAGCATACCGTCAAGCTAGTCTAGAGATGAAAGGTATTTATATTATTTATTTACTACTGCCCTTTTCGTGAAAATGTATTTTTGTGGGTAGCTCTGGGCAAATATACATATCAAACATCACCTTAAACACAAGAAAGAGCATGATTAAGTATTCAGGAGATTTTAACAGTTCAACTGTAACTCGTGCCGTTTTCCCCGTCTTTGAAATTTGTATGAAGTCAGTTTCAGTAATAGGATTTTCTCAAATGCAATGGTCGTTCATCAGTATCACTAAATAAAGAAACTTCACTTTTAGGAACGTCCTCGTTAAAATTAAAATCACAGTATAAGTTACTTACATGATTATATTATATAAAGTCCACACATATATTTCGCTATTTTCATGAATATATAAATGCCTTATTACAATATGGTATAGTACGTTAAAGGTCACTATACATGTATGTTCAATTTGGTAGTAAAAGCCGTTTTTGAATGCCACTTTTGATGGGCCGCTTAGAGCTATCTGGCCACAAACCAGTCAATGCATGACTGGTCACACGCCCTTTTTGTGACGTCCTAAACAGAATCATGACCTTGTGGTCTATACATCTATCGGAACAATATCACAGAAAAAAAAAAAATAATTAACGATTTTCAGAAAATGTTTTCCAGTTAGTTGGATAAATCATTTGACGATGTAACACTGTTAAAGGGGCAGTAGCACGTTTTTAGGGGGAATATAAGGTGATGTAAGAAAAATGAAAATTAATGGTTCCAATTGAAATATAATGTATTTGAACTAAATTAAGCAGTAATAATTCAAATATATAATGTAACGAACGTTACGCTAACTCAACTAATCATGTACCATGGGCTCAGAAGCCAGATTCGCCCGCGCGGCTCGACTTGGGATATAGCCAATCAAATCATTTTCTTGTTGAAATTTTATCGAGAAGGTGGCGAGAAAATGATTTGATTGGCTACATCCAAAGTCAGCCCGCGCGGGGGAATCTAGCTTCTGAGCCCACGGTACAGTTAGTGGAGTTAGCGTAACGTTCGTACCCTGAAACAGAATGCAGATGAATCGTTTATTGGAGAACTTTAATCTTGTATAGCTTTGTAACAAGTACTTCTCAATTTACATTCGTTGTTTGATGTATAACCGGGGACGTAGCTCAGTGGTAGTGTGTCCGCACGTCACCCGGGAGATAGGTGTTTGATTCCCGGTCGCGTCATACCAAAAGACGTTAAAAAGTGGGAGTTGTTGCTTTCTTGCTTGACACTCAGAATTGTAAAGTCAGAACAACGCATTAACTGGCGCTGCACTGTGGCCGCCGGGTGCCATGGTCACAAAACAAATTTCCGTACTTGTACAAATGTACTTAGGACAATTATTAATATTATTATTATTATTATTATTATTAAGATAGCTTTCCTTATCGCTGTTAGACTTGTTATTTCTATAACGACAAAGTTCACGTCTTGTTTTGCATGTCGACATTTTTTTTCTCCTAAAAAAAGGTGATTATGATTATGATTTTTAACTCATCTTTGCCTGTAAAGCCCGATGGGTTTGTGGCCTGGCGTGGTGTCCGGCGTCCGTGCGTTCGTCCGTCAGTTCGTAAACTTTAAATCTGTGCCATAAACTTGTTCGACTCCTTACATGTATGGGCCAGAAATCTGAAACCTTGTGTACATACTCCATGACTTGTGGGGATTATAATTTGTAGCTTTGGTGGCCCTGTTGCACCTAATATGGGCCTCAGGGGCCAAACCCTTTAAAGGGGGTCTCCAACTTCTAATTTTTAACTTCCAGTGTTTTATTTGCGAGGCCCCGAGAGGGTCGGAGAGGGCCTCGCTAATAAAACACTGGACGTTAAAAATTAGAAGTTTGAGACCCCCTTTATTTTTTTAACTTTCAGTGTTTTATTAGCGAGGCCCCGAGAGGGTCGGAGATGGCCTCGCTAATAAAACACTGGACGTTAAAAATTAGAAGTTGGAGACCCCCTTTAAGACTATGGGATGAGGTGGTTGCGGCTGTTGAAGCCGACATGGTTGCTGTCCAGATTGAAATTCCAGCTACGGCTTTTGAAGATGACCTTGACTGAAATAATAACATAAACATTTGTTCATTAAGTGGTTGTGGCTGTTGAAGCCGACATGGTTGCTGTCCAGATTGAAATTCCAGCTACGGCTTTTGAAGATGACCTTGACTGAAATAATAACATAAACATTTGTTCATTAAGTGGTTGTGGCTGTTGAAGCCGACATGGTTGCCGTCCAGATAGAAATTCCAGCTTCCAGTTTTGAAGATGACCTTGACTGAAATAATAACATAAACATTTGTTCATTAAGTAAAGATTTTTGTATTTAAATTCACAAACTGTTAACACTGTCCTAGTGCAACATTACATTAACATTTATATGTACAAAATAGTTATCATTTACTTCGACAGGATTACAATTTGATTCATCATTAACAAACACTTTTTTACGAATATTCCTCAGAAATTTTATTCAAAGTTGATGATGTATTACCTTGTCAAGACATATACACATCTAGTAGACATAGACACTGTTACCTTCAACTTTATTCTAGAGTACATTTTTACTAATACAATTTTCTTCTGAAATAAACCATATGAAAGGTCTAAAAATGAAAATGAATTTAAAAATAGTTCAGATATTTTATTTCTGTTTCTTGACCCAGTTTGCTGAAACAAAACAAATAAAAAATTTCAAATAAGTTATAAGTTTTTAATTCCAACATGATTGTAATTTGATTGATAATGTTCTGAAATATCGCCTTGTAATATGTGATTAAAATCAAGATTTATAATAGGAATTTTAACTGACTAATTCTACATTTAGTTGGGAATAGTTATTTTAAACATGCATCATAATTTTGAAAAAAGACCACTTTGAATTTCTATATCTCTTGCTGTTCATTAATTTAGCTTTCGGGATACGTCGTCTGCAAGTGCGAGCAAGGGAGGTCACTCTGCCTCGTAACTAAGGAATATTTTCAAATTTACATAAGCTGTGACATAATATGGGTTCCTGCACATGTAGGTCTCCATGGAAACGAGAAAGCTGACCAGCTAGCAAAATCATCTTTATCCAAACCCCACGTGGATTTTGAGGATATATATCCAGTGCCAAAGGATTTCTATGCTTCTGTTAATACATCAATCTATGAACAGTGGCAAAACGACTGGGATAGGGGCAACACTGCCAGACATATGCATAGCTCATGCCCTAAAGTTGTTAAGCACACCAAGATTCGGCGACAAAACCGGAGAGACGAAGTGATTCTCACTCGTTTAAGATTTGGCCATTGTGGACTAAATGCTTACAAGCACGTTTTAGACAATGATCCATCTCCTTCGTGTGTTCATTGTTTTAATAATTGTCCAAAGACTGTCATTCATTATCTTGTTGAATGTGAAGGGCATAAAGATCATCGTGAAGAACTCAGAGAGGTTGTTATCTCCAAATCAAATATTTTCTCACTAAGTTCTATTCTTGGTGAAAATATGATGTTTGGTGAAGTCCAAAGATCAGTTTTAAATTTTGTCAAGAACACTGGCAAATATGACCTTATATAACATTTAATACTCAATTTTAACTTTTAAATGTTTTTAACTCTCAATAATCACTCCAAGTGCCGGGCGCATGTAGGTCATTTTTGGCCCAAACTTCGCCCTTAATTTCACCTACCTACCTACCTACCTAAGGAATATTTTTCTCTTGGACACAGAAGAGTTCCAACTTTAGCGTTAAATCATTGAGAAATAAGGTTACCGTGAGGTTGTTTCGTGAAAGGGACGTCATCCTATTCTCCAGAAGCAAAAGATCTAGAAAGCTTTAATCATTTGCATATTTAGTAGCCGTCTTACTCAATTTAGGGTTGATCCTTTCCAACATTTTACATTTTATTTGAGTGCCTGTGATCCCTACCCAAACATTTTCGACCATTTTTCATCGTCTTCTCCTGAATCAAAAGGCAAAGAATGCTAAAATGTTTAGTAGAGACTCCTTTGATAATTGAAATTCTAAAATTAACATTTGGTGACCATGTTTCCCCTAATAAAGGGTACCACATTGACCACAACCTAAAACAAAATTGAATATGACGCCTGATGAGCTACAGAGCCAAAGGCTCTATTTTTAAATGATGGCTGTATAAAACAGTTCTGTTCTGTTATTGTTTTGCTTTGATACGAACGCAAATGTCAATTTGCATAAATATCTCGTTTGAAACGATCATGAATAGTTAGCAAATCAATATATGATATTTACTGTTAAACCATATATAACATCGCCATAACAATAACTGAATCAAGTTTGCAATGCGATGGTAACTGGGAAACGCAAATATAGGATATCATGTCTAAGGTTAGTCATATATATAATTAACTGATTGAGAAGTCATATATGGTTCTAAAGGCATCTAAATGAACAATTTAATGTTTTATTGTTTGAATTTAAAGGGACAAGAGGACAAGAGGACGTAAGGTGATGTAAGGAAAATGAAAATAAACGGTTCTAAGTGAAAGAATGTATTCTAACTGAATGAAGCAGTAATAAATCAAATACAGAATGTAAAGTTCAGATTGCGATTCTTTTTCCTTACACAAAATGAATTAAAGGTGTTCACTCAAAATGGCCGCCAATGGATTTGAGATGAATCCTCATCCTTTGTTCTCTGGACGATTGATTTGTGTTATGAGATCTATGACACCATCAATACAATATATCTAGCATTTACGTACAATTATCAGTGAAAATTTTAAAATATGAAATTTTCAAAGGTTATGTGATGACGACACGGATTCGTAGCATGGAGACCCGATTGCACCAAGAAAATGGACATTCGTATAGGTTATCAGAATATTTTTGACATGCCAAAAAATATCCATGCACTGCCGATTTTGCTGCCGGATGTATTGTGCAGCCATGTGGTCACTTTGGTCAGATGTTAACCGTCACCTGGCTCGAGGCATCACATATGTTACGACGTCGTGCTGCCACCGTGTTGTCTTTGTGCAGTCTTCGTAGAGGCTTTGTTCGAAAGCTTTGAATGATATCCAATTGTTAGCTATCGTTATCTAGCAATAAGGATGGGTATCGTTCCTCCTCTCTGTATTGCAATACATTTTTTAAAATATATACCCTCCCTTACTACATGTTATGTGTATTACAGGTGTATTATATAGAGGATACTAAACGACCTTCCATTTAATACTATTTTTATTAAACGAGTTAATGATTTTGTATAAAACGAGCGAAAGCGGAAGGAGGTTTAGTATTCTGTTTATTACTTGCCCTAAAAATCACGCAAACTTGCCGAAAATGTGCTGAAACCAACAGTTCCGCGACTAGGCACCCATTGTGAGGAAGCGCTTACACTGTGACGTCACACCAGCTCACTTCTGTGACGTCATACTTGCATTGAGATATTACACTAGTTTAATATCGCCGTACAAATATTACACTGCGGTATCTTACACGGGCGTGTAATAAAATAATTTAAGTATATATGTCTAAACTTGTAAATAAAAAGTTGTATATCCATGATGTTGCCTTCATCTTATATCATCAACAACTTTAAGAATGCTCAAGGAAGACGTCATTCTTGTTTCTTGACGTTTCAATGAAAACGTCACTTTGTTGGACTTGAGTTGTGTTGTGTATAATGTTGTGTTGTGTGCAATATTGTGTTATTTTTTTTTATTTTTTTTATTTTCCATATTTTGTGATACAGGCAAAATACAACAGCATACGACAAACACAAAGAAATACATGAATACATTATAACATTAAAATCCACAATTGGCTGACAAAAATTATTTCATAGCATTATTTACCTAATAATAGATGTAATGTTGACCAAAATTTGAAAAACATTTCTTCAGTTCCTGTTGAAAGAAAAACATATCTCGACATGTCATAGTAACGTGCAATTTCATTTTTTAAGTATTCCACCTTAGGTTTAAAACCATTTATGCTACATTTATAAATATATTGTTTGACTAATAAAATGATTACATTAACAGGATTATTGTTTTTTCCTTTCATACCCAATATAATAACTTTGTTTGTAAATTCTAGTTTTAACTGGACTGAATTTAACCATGATTCAATTTTTTTCCATAATTTGAAGATAATTTTACATTCCCATAGCATATGGTTGATACTTTCTAGGTTTGTCTTACAAATTGGGCAAAATGGCGAGGGCGTATAACCAATTTTATGAAGAAATTGTCTAATCGGAAGTATATTATGAATAATTCTGAGTTGCAACCATTTTAAGTCTGTGCTCTTAGAACATTTATTAGCAATGATGTTAAAAAAATTCCAATCATTTTCAGTAAATTCAGTTTGTAAGATTCTTTCCCATTTTGAATAGCTTGGCAAGCGAACGAATTTTGAATCAATAAGGAAGGCATATAGTTTTTTGTTCCCAATGGTAGCATCGATGTTTAATATGTTAAAAGGATCAATAGGATCAGGTAATTTGTTTTTGAAATTTTTTATGTTCAGTGATCGAGCATATGTCATTATGGCTCTTTTCACTGATTCATAAGTTAGAAAGTTAGTCTTTATTGGAAATGTATTGGAAAATTCTTCAAAAGTTAACATCCTGCCATCGACATGAAGCAAATCGTTCACAAAATCTACACCTTTACAATACCAGTCATAATACAAAAATGGATGACCATCAATTTTAATACTGTCGTTGTTCCATATTGTCTGACATTAAATTTCTTCCTCAGTTACAATTTTTCTTTTATTCATTGATATAAAGTCTGACCATTCCAAGAGGATATCTTTCCAAAATGAGTTAGTAGAGGAGGGGATTAAGTTATTTCTTATGAAAACACTTTCCGTTAAGAGAAAGGGCGTTTTCATTTTATGTTGATTATAAAAGAGATGTGTCCATTTAAAGTCATTTCCGCTAATTCTTTTAATCCATTTTAATTTTTGTGACGATATGATTTTTCTAATATTTGGTGCTTTTATCCCCCCATGCTCTGGATTTAACATCATTACATCTCTCTTTACCTTGTCCGGTTTATTTCTCCATATGAAGTTAAAACATCTTTTTTGCAGTTTTTCAATGACAATCTTTTTGGGATTTGGCAAAGATGAAAATAAATGATTCAGCTTTGGTAGTAAGAGTGATTTAAGAACAGTATTTCTTCCATATGGGGTTAAAGTACGAGCTGTCCAAATATTCATTTGCCTGTCAATCTGAGCAAGCTTTTCGTTGTAGTTTTTATCAACCATATGTTCTAGATCAATATCAAATTGTATGCCTAGAAGGGTGAAGTTTGTTTCTGACCAGTCGAAGTTCCATTCTTTACACATCTTATATCGAGATCTCTTTTTGGAGCCTATCCATATTAATTTAGTTTTATCTATGTTGACTTTCAGTCCTGAAAAACGGGCAAAAAGTTCTAAAGTGTTTAAAGCTGCATAGAGACTTTTTTTCGGATCCATCTAATGTGAGAGTTGTATCATCTGCGAACTGCGAAAGAAGATATTCTATATTTCCTAGTTTAATTCCTTTTATGTTTTTATTATTACGTATCATAATACCCAAGATTTCTACACACAACAGAAAGATATAGGGCGCTATCGGGTCCCCCTGGCGACAACCCCGGCTTATTTTAAAAGGACTTGATGCAAATCCACTAACCAGCACTCTAGATTCAATATCATTATAGAACGTTTCTATCCAGTGTGAAATACTGGATCCAAAGTTAAAAAACTTTAGAACTTTGCTAAGATAATTTCCGTCTACCGAATCGAAAGCCTTTTCAAAGTCAATGAGAAGAAGTAAACCAGGTATCTGACAACTTTCAGTCTGTTCCATTAGATCGTATATAAGTCTAGTAACTTCGCCAATGTATCTTCCTGTGATAAAACCTTTTTGATCTTCATTAATAATGCGAGGTAGTACTTTTTTAATTCGATTTGCAATTGCGGCGGCACCAACCTTATATGAAGTATTCAGTAGAGAGATAGGGCGCCAATTTTTCAAAAATTTCTTTGGCTTATTTGCTTTAGGAATGCATGTTATCAGCCCCTGTTTTTGAGAGATTGATAAGTTTCCGTTTTCATAGCCTCTGTTTAGAGAATTCAACAGGAAAAATCCTAGATCTTTCCAGAAGAATTTAAGGAATTCTGTAGTAAACCCATCTGGGCCTGGACTTTTATCATTTTTCATGTTCTTGAGAGCGAAAGACAACTCACTCAATTTTAGTTCTCCTTCAAGATTGTACTTGTCCTGATCATCTAAAACCGGAACATTG
Source organism: Steromphala cineraria (assembly GCA_916613615.1). NCBI lineage: Eukaryota > Metazoa > Mollusca > Gastropoda > Trochida > Trochidae > Steromphala > Steromphala cineraria. The sequence continues at coordinate 50,612,131 of OU744723.1, forward strand.
TCGTGTTTAAATAATTCAGACAGATCAACATCAGATTGGCCTCGAGCAGTATACAATTTCTCATAAAAAAGTTTAGTTTCTTCAAGTATTTGCTCACTTTCTGTTATATATGTTCCATCGTTTTTTTCTAAAACAGTAATGGATTTATTTAAGAAATTTCTTGATTCTAACTTTAAAAAATATTTGGTAGGTTTTTCCCCTTTTTCAATCCAATTTGCCTTAGATCTTATTAGTATTCCGTTTATTTTATGATTAGCAATTTCGTCTAGGTCATGTTTTAAAATATTTATGTCATCAAGCAGTTTTTGCTTCGTGTCAATATTTTCATTTAGGTCTAGTTTTTTTTCTAGTTCTGCAAGTCCAGATTCCAAGTTCTTTTCTTTTTCGTTTGTAATTTTCTTTTTTGTTGATGAATAGTATATTGTTTTACCCCTGATCATGAGGAGTAATGTTTCCCAGAGCAATTGATCATCAATTGAATATTTAATGGATTCAGTATTCGAGGTTTTATATTGATCTAGCGTTGATTTAATCGTTTCTTTTACTAGTTTTACATATTTTCTATCTCGAAGAAGTGAATTATTAAATTTCCAAAAGCCCTTTCCTCGAGCTAAAGTAGAACATGTTATCGACAGAGAAATGATGGAGTGATCAGAATTTATGCTTGGGAGAATGTCACTGTTATTTACCGAAGATAGGAGCCCATGAGAAATCAGGAAGAAGTCTAGTCTCGCTTGTTTTAGAGGGGTAGGTTGCCGCCAGGTGAAACGTTTTGCATCGTAATTAAGTTCACGCCAAGGATCTTTTAGGTCAAATGTATCTATCATTTCAATAACCTTTTCTTTTGCTTTTGGATTGTTGATATGTTTATAGTTGTAAGTATCTAATTGTTGGTTCCTAACTAGATTCCAGTCACCACACAAACATATTTCATCACTATCATAATTCGTTATAATGTCCATAATAGTCTGAAAGAAATCTGGATTGTCCTCATTGGGTCCATATATACTGATTACAGTATAAGTAACCTCATTAACCAAAATCTTGAGTGCAACAAAGTTTCCAAACTCATCTATATTACTATCTAATAGTTAAAACTCGAAGTTGTTATTGAATAATATGGCTGTGCCTCGGGCGTTACCTTTGAAGCAGCTTATAAAACACTTATTATATCCCCATTGTTCTTTTATTTTCTGAATTTGATCTGAAGTAAAGTGTACATCTTGTAAACAGTAGATGTTGCCTTTTTTCTTTTTAAGGAAATTGAATACCTTTTTACGTTTTAAGTTATTGTTTAGGCCCCTGCAGTTATTACAAAGTATCTTTATTGTTTCAGTCATTTTCATTTAAATGGTGTGTTGGTGAATTATCAGCCAATTTTGAATAAATTTGATCAAGTATAGTGGATTTAAAATTTGGTTCTATGAATTTTGCCTGCTGTTTTGGTGTAAGGATCTTCCGGTTATGGTGCAAATTAAAGAAAAGTTTATCCCGATCGGGGATAGACAATTAGAAACACAAAATAAAAAACATAATAAACTTATCATGATGAGGTAAATCTACCCCACGAATACCCATATTAACAAGCATAATACACAAAATAATACATCAAATGCTGTAAACAGGAGGGTTATTTACACAGGAAAGCTTCACATGACAGGGAAAGTGAAAATCACGTGCATGTGTATATTGCAGAGCGAGTCAATCATGCGTTTGAATAGCTGCCACGTTGTATGGATACTGTGCAGTATCGTGATTGAATCAATTGAGAAACTATCTGGATAAAAAGTTATCAATTCAAAGGATTGTGATAATGTTCATTATGCATTATATGGATAATTCGTATTTTAAGGTAAGATGAATTAATTTTTATTTACACTGATTTAGTAGTTTTGGAAATTATGCAACAAGTACAAACGTGTGTGTACAGTATAGTCGGGATCGTTCGCATTGTAAAAAAAATATATTTGTTTATATTCGAAACAAAGTATTATGGTAATCCAAACGCACGCTTACCTACATGTATGCATGCAAACTTATGTACTGAGTAAAGTTTACATAAACATATCTATACATATATGAACATTTTACTATACCTGAATACATTATTTAAGTAAATCATAAGCCAGGTGATATAAACAAGTGATATGAGTAGTGTACCTGCATTAATATATATATATTAGTATTTTGTAGAGATGTAGACGCACAGGTGTATACGCATAGGGCCCTGTCACACTTAAGCGTATAGCAAGTGCGTGTGAGTTGCGTAAGGAAAATGTTTAATACGCAACCCGTTCGCTCTAACATTTACCGTTTTTTGCCTTACTTGTACCACACATGGAGCGAATGATTTACGAACTTTGCGTTTTCTTTGCGTTGGGGTTGCGTTGATGATGCATATGACTTGCGTATCCCCAATATATTGGAGCAGATGATTGCATATGCAGAGCGCTTACATACCATACTCTAAACGCTCACAACTTATGTCTACCGCATGCCTTGCGCAAACAAAGCGAGTATTTTCCGAGCACGTTGCGTCTTCACATCATTGTCAATGCTCTCTGTCTTTGTAGTACGTTTTCGTTGGTAATATATTTATAAATATATTATTCAGACAATTGCAATTGCAAGACAAATCATTTAAACAGAAGTGTTCTGGATAAAGTTAAGTTTTCTGAATCCATTTCTCTATCACATGTGATTAAAAGGAGTTCCCACTTAAATAGCAATCTGCAGATTTCGCCTTATATTTGATCTTTTCTGTACGAATACAAACCTCTCGATTGAGGTATTGAAACTTTTAGAACTGAAATATAAAAAACAAAACTTTCTTCTCTCCATTAAAGCTTAGTTCGGATATTTTCTGTTACTTGCACCCCACCCTCTTTGATTTGTTTAATCACCCCTTCATTCCCTCGTATTTGTTCGGACCTGCTGTTTTCAAGGAGAACTTTCATTTACAAAACACTTATTCAAAATGTTCCATTACATTAATTTACCTAGACACTTGACCAGAAGATTATTCTGGATAACATAACAATGGAATAGTGCACATGTTCAGTCTAATGGTATATTTGGTAGTCTGAAATCGCTTTGCAACTGAGAAGTTTACAATGAAAACATTAAAAACAAATCATTAGCTTTTTAATGATTTTGTTTACATGGATATGTTATGCTTTTTATTTCTTTTTATCTCTTTTTCTCTACTAGCATTAGTAGTAAAAATAATAAACTCATAAAGTTTCTATCCTCAGCGTTTTATTTTAATGAATTTTAAATTTAACTTTTAATGAATGATTGAATGAAATTGTTTTAAAAAATGGTTAATTAATTTCAATGTGTATTTCCATGCGATTGTTATCATTGTTGGATAGTTTCGACTCTTAATTCTTTAAGACTACAACACTATAGTGCTAAATAAAAGAAAGAGACACTTTCAAATAGTATACGGAGGTATTATGCTCATCTTTCGTTATGGTATCTATATCAAATTCACGATGTACCCTATGTATGCTATGAGTACGCTTGTCATACGTTACTCAGAAGGAAAAACTGGACAATGCATTTTCCATTGTTATCATTCGGTTTAAGATCATTCTTCATAAGTGCCACATTTGCTTGAAGAGCGTTTTGTGTACGTCTACAATGTGCTATCAATGCGTTGGTTCGGGATATCAACTTACACTGCGTATGAAGTGCATACTCATTACGATTACCTGACGTACATGTACCGCCCTCGACCGATGAAAAACCGATGAGTTGCGTGTTAACCATACGCAGCATAGTTTTGAGCATGTCCAAAACTATCAAGCGTATGAAATGGTCCAAGCGCATGCCGACGTACAATACTCGACCTTAACTCAACCAAGATACGTATGAGTTGCGTGTTCTGCGTTCGGCTGCGTATTGCTGCGTATGAGAGAAATTGCCATACGCAACTCGTACGCATGGAGTATACGCTAAAGTGTGACAGGGGCTATAAACGCTTAGTCCATGCAGTTGTATACCACTAGGGCGTGTAGCAGTGGGCGGTCATTATAACACTATCAAAAGCCATAAACATTTGTACTGACATTCTATGTATCTGCTAAACTTAATCGTTTTATTTGCTTCAGTAGTCATAGTGTTATATTGATCAGATGAAATGTTATTTGGAGCATGGTGCTATCGTTTGACACAAGAACAGTTTATCACACATTAGAGTTTAGTATACACGCACATCACACACAGCAGTTTACACACATGAGTGTTCACGAACTCGCACATCTGCACATTACAATGTCAGGTATTTGCATGAGCTTTAGAGATTGTTATTTCATTTGGTGACGGTATCTACAGAGTTCATATTTCATAGGGAGGATTCATTTGACCAGTTAGAACTATGCGAGTGTTCCAGGGTGACCTACTATTTGTCCGCGTCTCGAGTACATGATTGACTCCAACCTGTCGAACACGTGTCTGTAGCTTCTCCTCATCGTATATAGCTCTAGACTTGCGATAGAGAATTGCGCGTTGTTTCTTCAGTTTGGCTGGAAGATCAGTTCTAATTGATATGCGTTTACCCTTAAGACGTTTTGCAGATCGTAATACCATATCTCTGTCCGCCATACTTAAGAAACTGGCTATGATTGGGGAAGGTGCATCTGGGGTGGGATCATCAGCAAAGGGTTTTCTGGGAAGACGGTGGACGGCCTTAAAGTAGATGTTTTCCGTTGTATCTTCAGTAAGTTGAAGATCTTTTATGAACATTTCGCGTAGAACTTTCTCTGAGTTTTCTGTTACAGTTTCTGCTATTTCGTAAAACAGAAGGTTGGGTTTGCGGTCATAAATTTCCTGTTGCAACATTCTCCTTTCGAAAGAAATAGCCTGTTCAGATAGTTTGGTTTGAAGAGTTTCTACTTCAAACTTGAGAGATTTCACTTCAGTGTCATTAATGGCGGCCATGCCCTCCACGTCATCAACTCGTTTAGAGATTGCACACATGTCTTTTCTCAAATCACTAATTGCATTATCTAGTTTCATATTTCCATTGTCAATTTTATCTGAAAGCCTTTTCTCCATGTTTATCAGTAAGTCTTCAATGCCAGAACGCGTGGTAACCCCTGAACCTGACTTTGACATATTTTCACGAGCAAAAAGTTTCAAAACGTTTCCAAATTGTTCTACTCACACTTTTCAAAGAAGTGACCGTTTTCCTCCCGCAGTTTGATTCAAACAGAAAGCAGTGTTAAGTCTTTCAGTCATCCAAAGTCATATCGGATATTCGTGGGGGAGAGCAGCTCACATACACGTCTTGCCGTACCGCATGCGCAACCGGAAGTCGTGTGTTATGTTGTGTACATTGTTGTGTTGTGTTGCGTACAGTGTTGTGTACAGTGTTGTGTTGTGTATAATGTGTACACTTACACCTAGATGAACAAATATGTCAAGTTTTCTCTGGTGTATGTGTCCAAAAGAAACGCTACCATACAAATTGCTAAATAACTCAACCCACTGCAGATTAATACGATAATAGTTATATTATTTCCTCAAAAATCAACTACCTTCTATGCAAAACTTTGAAACATCATCTTTTCATGTTCACGAGAAAAGCGCATTTTAAAAAATCATCGAGTTGGAATCTCCTTAACTAGGCGAGGTAGCAGAGAGAACTTGTTTTAAAAGGTTCTAGAGCAATGACGCGTTATGACTTTATGTCAAATAAAGTGAATTATATCGACAACTGTGTTTTCTTACCTAACTTCCATATTTTACCAGTTTTGAACTGAAATAACGAAAATTCTGTGCAAAAATAAATTTGAAATTGCGATTTGTGGACCCCATGGCCGTTTGAAGATATACAGAATCAAAAGTATATTTTCCTGAAGAACGAAAATGTGCATACTTGTGAACAAGACATATGCCTGTCAGAAACACTTAAATTCCACTTTGTAAGGTAATAAAATTTAGTTTTGGACGACGTTAAAAAATAGGTAGAGTCTCTTTTTAACACTAGTTTAATTACACTTGAGGGAATGGAATTTTGGTTTTGGAGACACCTAATGTTAAACTTGATTGAATTCGACAGACATTTCCTAAATATGATTTAAGATGGAGTTATGGCCTTTGATTGTGAAGTTGAACTTTGGGCCATTAATGATGTTCTTATGGTGACTAGTTTTCTCAGGCACTAACATACATTTTAGTTTCAGAACTTAAGTCTTATGCCTGTGGCATATGGTAGATATAGTATGTATGTGAACCATGCTCACTTTTTTAATTGTTAAAAAAAAATTTTCTTTAGAGTTTTTGACAAATGTATTATTATCAAATGTCAAATATTTCATTAAGCAATCAGAGTATTCGTATTCCTTCAATAAAAACCTTTGGCGACCATTTATGTGGGAATTTATTCATTCGATGAAAAAAAGGAATACGTCTAAACTGAAAATTGTACGTTCGTTTGATATCTGCTACTTACGATTTTTTGGTAATTTTTTTGCAATTAATTGTAAAAGAAAATTGTTCGTGAGATCGACTTGTTCATCAATGAAATGTGCTACTGTGCCTTTAAGCTATCATTGACTTTAAATTGGCTTTTCTAGTAAATAAATAAGTGAAATTTTAATAAATGAATTGTAAACTTTTCAGCAACAGCAAGCTATCATTTGACTTTAAATTGGCTTTTCTATTAAATAAATAAGTGAATTTTTAATAAGTGAATTGTAAACTTTTCAGCAACAGCAAGCTATCATTTGACTTTATATTGGCTTTTCTATTGAATAAATAAGTGAATTTTTAATAAGTGAATTGTAAACTTTTCAGCAACAGCAAATACTAGTTAAAAGCAGCCCTTTGCTGCTTGCCAGATGTCACCCAATAACATTCTTGCCATTCCCATTCATATAATTGCGATAATATAATGTTGATATTTCCCTGCCAGGTTAAAGATTGGCGTACCAGCAGGCTGTATGGTCTTGAGCCGAACAGCTGTCTCGGTTTTTTTTAACAATAACAAATAGGTACACGACAAAACACTAAATGCAAAACCATCTCTAGAGATGATTTACTTGTGGAACAGCAAAGAAAACATTGAATATAGTATTTTCTTAAATTGCAACATTGCGCGGTTTTGAACAGTGCAACGGAAGGGCAACTACAGCGCATAAGTTTCCATTTTCGTTTGAGCATCTTTCATATGAGTTTTTATTGATGCGTTAATTAGAAATTATTTAGCTATAGAGTCAATTGCAATAGAGAGTAAGGTATTTTACATAGTACTTCTCATAGTAATGTTTTCTTGTAACTATTATACCAATGGTTGGATGGAAGATTGCTTTCAATCTGTACTATCCGCAAATCTATCGTTGTTACTGCCAATACCAAAGCAGATGCCGCAATACTTTCGCTATTCAAACGCACTTTCAAAGGGCAGTAGCACGTTTTAGGGGGAATATGAGGTGATGTCAGGAAAATGAAAATTAATGGTTCCAATTGAAAAACATCGTATTGAAAAATTGGAGCAGTAATAATTCAAATATATAAAGTAAAGTTTAGCCATGCGATTCCTTTTTCTTACACAAAATGAATTAAAGGTGTTCACACAAAATGGCCGCCAAGGGATTTTATGTTCTCTGACTTTGGATAATGTGGTTTGTTTAATGGGATTGTTGACACTGTCAAAATAATACATTAGGCATTAACTTACAATTATCATAGAAACATTTAAAATATAAAATTTAAAAAACGTGCTACTGTCCCTTTAATACCAATGGTTGATTATTCTGTTTTTCTCTTCCTATCTCGAAACCCAGCTTTCGCAGATACCAATCCCATATTTATAGTTAATAGTAAACATAGGTGCGTTCTAATAACTCCTACCTGTAATTTCATAACTTGCATATACCTAATAACAACCGGAAAAGTACATTTACAAGTATTAGGAATAGGGCGGCAAAATTGGATCGGATATAACAAGGTCTGTTGAAAAGGCACAAACAATTTATAGTTGATAAATTGCCTTGAAAATGAATTTCGGTTTATCAAATTCATATTGACATTTTGAATTTATATTTCTTTTGATGGTTAGGAGGTTTGATTAATAGTTTGCTGGTGAAGTACGGTTTTGTAAACATGTTAACCTATTTGTCTTGTTTGTTAACACTGTATGATAGTGTACAGTAAAATGGTTTGCTGGTGAAGTATGGCTTTGTAAACATGTTAAACTATTTGTCTTGTTTGTTTAACACTGTATAATGGTGTACAGATAAATGGTTTGCTGGTGAAGTACGGCTTTGTAAACATGTTAACTTATTTGTCTTGTTTGTTAACACTTTATGATGGCGTACAGATAAATGGTTTGCTGGTGAAGTATGGTTTTAAACATGTTAAACTATTTGTCTTGTTTGTTTAACACTGTAGCATAGTGTACAGATAAATAGTTTGCTTGTGAAGTATGGCTTTGTAAACATGTTAAACTATTTGTCTTGTTTGTTTAACACTGTAGGATGGTGTACAGATAAATTGTTTGCTGGTGAAGTATGGCTTTGTTAATATGTTAAACTATTTGTCTTGTTTGTTTAACACTGTAGGATGGTGTACAGATAAATTGTTTGCTGGTGAAGTATGGCTTTGTTAATATGTTAAACTATTTGTCTTGTTTGTTTTACACTGTAGGATGGTGTACAGATAAATAGTTTGCCGGTAAAGGATGGCTTTGTAAACATTTTAAACTAAACTAGTGCTTAAAAGAAAGTATACACTGTGTTTGACCAAACATTGAGAACACATTTAAACATATGTAGAAGTACCTTTGATTGATATTGATAGAGCAGTTTGCTGGTGAAGTATGGCTTTGTAAACATGTTAAACTATTTGTCTTGTTTGTTTAACACTGTAGGATAGTGTACAGATAAATAGTTTGCTGGTAAAGGATGGCTTTGTAAACATTTTAAACTAAACTAGTGCTTAAAAGAAAGTATACACTGTGTTTGACCAAACATTGAGAACACATTTAAACATATGTAGAAGTACCTTTGATTGATATTGAAAGAGCATTCATTTTCTCGGAAAATGATCACAAAAGGCAATCAAGTTGAAGGTGCTTTTTGAATGACACACCAAGAAACGTGCTATCATAATCTGAAATTTCACATAAAGAAAAAAGACATGGGATCGAACAAATTATCTCTGTAATTTTGTGCATTTTCGTCATCCTTTTCAGATCGCCACAGTTTAGTTTGAATAAAGGCGCCATCACAGAGACAGGATGCAATTTAGTGCAAATTGTCCGCCTTTCATTTGTTAACGCGTGTTCGGTCGTTATTTATGTACAGACAAAACCTACAGTTAGCTGTGAACATTTAACATTGCCAATCATCGACGTTAAGACGTCTCACTAATCTGATAATGTCAATTGACGTCATTTTTTGAAGAGTCAGATAAACGTGGTGGTAGAAGAAATGTCCTCGAATCCTACATTGGCGTAGTTGTCGGTACAATATTTGTCGATTTATCAGGTGTCCTGGTGCCGGAGTTGCTGCTGACGTCACCGTCACTAAACGTTTTCCAAGGTGCATTGACCGGAAGTGCCATCCAGCAGCGGACTTTATCACATTTGACCGACCACTCATAATCCTGTCTGTTGTATCATCAGTATTTCTGATTCATTGCAGCAGTTGGGTAAACGTTTCTCTGTCGCAGTCAAAATTTTAGCAATGGTGGGGTTGTAATCTCCTTGTTTTGCCATTTTGACAGCTGTCTTTCTCTCTGTTGGAGTCAAACCTGTCAATTTTTATGTGTTTTTTCTTCGGCTGCGCTACTAAGGTGTCCCATTTACTAACTTATACTATGATAAATAAACGGACTTAATTTAGAATTATAATTTTATGAGAATATTAAACAACAATGGCGGGAATCGAACCTGGAATCTTCATGTTGTAGAGCAGCGATTCTGTCGACTGAGCTTCTGAGGACTGATACTAAAAAACACAAAAACAATGGTACTTTCTGTTGTGTTATGTATATGTTGTTATTTTTTCCTATATAAACCTATGTAATAGGTACTAGTTTGTATCGATTTTTAATAAAATGAAGTAAGTTTATGTTTTTAAACCGCAATTAGAAGAGTATTGTTAATATGATACAAATCTAGTTAGGTCAAGACGTATATACAAAGAGTAGGAAGGAAAGCATTATTTCGTATGACTCGACCAGAGTGGGATATAAGTCAGATACACCCACACTTCCATCGGTGCATCACTCAATACACCTTCTGTTTGAATCATGGTTCCTCGGCTTCGCTGCGCTAGGCATCGGAAACCCACGATTCAAACAGGAGGTGTATTGAGCAAAACACCTCGGGAAGTGTGGGTATATCTCCCACTTATCCTTTTTCTTAAACATCTCAGGATGGTGTACAGATAAATGTATTGTTTGTGAAGTATGGCTTTGTAACCATGTTATACTATTTATCCTGTTTGTTGAATATTGCAGGATGTTGAGAAGGTAAAAGCTATGGCTGTGCGAAGTCCTTGTAAACTCTTCCTGCTGGTCCTGCTGGTGGTCCTTATGTCCCTCATCTTAACTCCGGGTGAGCTTCTGTTTATTAAAATTCACACGGACTTCGAAATAAAATACTTTTCGGCGTCTATTTCTTTAATATTAATACTCGAGGACTTTAAGGTGGTAGTATCATGTTTTAGGGGCAATAAAGGTGATGTTAGGAAAATGAAAAAAATTGTTTCGAATTGAAAAACTGAATTAGACTGAATAAAGCAGTAATAAATTAAATATATTATGTAAAGTTCAGCCATGCGATTTCTTTTTCTTACAGAAAATGAATTAAAGGTATTCACACAAAGATGCCCAACATTGGACTTTATGGAAACTATACAATTTGTTTTCTGACTATGGATGAATGGTTACTGAAAAGAGATTTTTAACACTTTCAAAATAATACATACAGCATTACCATACAATGATCGGTAACATATTAGAAAAACTTTTATTTTTAAAACGTGCTACTGTCCTTTTAATAGATGTCGAAATAACTTAGTGGATGAATCATATGAAAAATATACATATTGCCGCATTATGACAACAAAATTGCATGTTTGCCTCATATTTAGAAATATTTTATGACACGTGATTAAAACTGTAAACATATATATAAAAAAAACATGATTTTAACATTGTTTTGTTGACTTAATTTCTTCCAAGAGTATTTAGTGCAGGATATAGAAAAGATAAATATTGTACATAAAATGTGACATCTTTCGTGGCCGTTTTGATATTGCAGCTCATTTACATAATATAACTTGTATCAAAAACGTATATTTTGACTTTTTCAAGGTGTCAAATGTGTGTGTCAAGAACGCCCTGTTCTCCTTTAAAATGTAATTTTTGGGGGAATTAAAAAAATTGTCTGAAACAAAAAATGGGGAAAAAAGGCGTGTTAATGAATATTTTTCAATCAACTTTACTTATGCTCAAAATAAAGAAACAATGGCCAAAAAGCATTGTATTTCATTTTCGTGAGTACTATAATTCTGTTTCGACAGTTGGACAGTTGACCTTTGGTCACTTAAATGGTCAATAAATAAACGCACCATGTATTAAAGCTTCAAATACATTCCACATTACATGATATTTGCATAAGGACGGAAGGAACATGCGTTTGAATTATGGTTGAAAAATCATTATTTCATTAGTTAATTAATTATTAAAATCTAAGAACTAACTTCAATATCTATAAATTTGACCAAATGATACCTAGCTGTTTTATACACTGTAAGTTCACACTTAGGGTGATAGCATTGGGGACAAAATTTAACACTCAGGGGCAAAAGAAACTTTTCAAAAGAGTACAAATCCAACTGTTATTATATTGGAATTGGAATTTATAAATTTGATAAGTAAAAGGTGTTATCAATAATTAAAAAATTTTGATAAAAATTTATCTGTTCATGCATTTTATCTGTAAGTTGGTTTAAACACAAACAATAGGGTTATTTTTAATGTCCTAACTCCTCTTGTTAATGAGATTTTTAAACTGCGTTTTTGTAAAGGTGTATTTTTCAAAAGCGTTAGCAGATATAGTTTTAGAATTAAACACTTAGTTCAGTTGGCTCTTGAAGACATACAAAAACTGTTTCAGTCGTAGCTATCCCTCGTAGCTTAATCCATCATGCATTTCATTTGGTATCTTTTTTTGCCCCTAAGTGTATATTGTGGCACGTTTCAGTAAAGATATGTTAAAGATGCTGTATCATACTTGCAATATTTGTAAAAGTATTTTTAATGTATTCGTTGTATTTTTGGAAAAATTTAGCGACTAACCTAGGGAAAATTGGACCAAACTTCATTAAATATGAGACAATTTACCAAAATTACGGAAACGGCAGTCAACATAAAGGCGAATCAAGTGTGGCCATCTCACAACTTCCAGTCTCTAAATATACGCTTGAAAACCGTCTTTGTCGCGCACGACTAGATTTTCTTTTCTTTTTCTCCGAATAAAATATTTGTTGCTGCCAAAGTCGATACCCATCGAACGCAAATACGCTGGTTGTGACACAGTGTAAATCCTACACGCGTAATGATTACGTCACCGAAAGCGGGTTCGTTAAATGCTATGCCCTACAAGGGGTACTGTGCTTTGGGCGTCGAAATAAGTATGTTATTGTTGATTAAACAATCTAAATATGATATCAAAATTTCGACGAAAGATATTTCTACAAAGTGATGTATTTCTTTTCTCAATAGCTAAATTTCAGCCTGTATGAAACAGCATTTTTAAGGTTGTAATGCATCAATGTGATTGATCTCCAGGTTTGTGGCGTCTAAGTGAGAGTGCTATAAATGTGAAGACAGATGAAATCACTCAAAAGTATGTTGAGGTAGTGCATTCCCTTGCTGAACTCAACTCACAGAACTTTGGGCATCAAATGGTGTACTCTCCGAAAGTGAGAGACAGTAACCAGAATTTGTTCAACAAGTCGCTCCCTGTAATATATGCCATCACTCCGACATACTCAAGGGATGAACAAAAAGCAGACCTGACAAGATTATCTCAAACATTCCTGCATTTGCCAAATTTTCATTGGATACTAGTGGAAGATTCCAAAATGAAAACGCAACTTGTGACATCATTTTTAAGCACCTGTGGAATCTCGAATACTCATCTCAACGTACCAAGTAACCGGACTAAACACAGAGGGGTTTTGCAGAGAAATTTAGGGTTGTCGTGGATTCGAGAACACCTAAACCCTCAAGAACAACCAGGAGTTATATATTTTGCTGACGATGATAATACTTATGACTTACGTATATTTGCTGAGGTAAGGCGCCGATGACATATTCATCTTATACTGTTTATATCAGGTTGAACGTATCTTGTGAAAGTCTGCATATTTTTTCAATAATTGCTGAAGTGCAGAAATTGGAGTTTATTTATTACATATTCAGTTCAGCAGTTTCAATATTATCTTGATTTGATTAATTTTATGATTACGAGTCTCCAAAGGTAAATTCATTTTAAGTTTCCAAATCATTAGCCTGGAACAATTATCACCATGGTTATTTATGAAGAAGAGCAGCCATTTTTATTATTTACTTCCATCTTCTTAAAGTAACATTATCACAACTTGTTTAATCAAAGTATGCTTCATTGAAAAAAGACATGGACTGTATGCAGCCCACTTCTGTGAATACATGTTCATGCCTACATGAGGTTTCTTAAAGAGCCACTCCATGAGTGGTCAGGGGGCATATATGCCAAACTTCACCAATAGTGTCATTCACTCAAACTAATCAAACTAATCTTAAGCAGCCATGAAAACGTTTGATAACTTGTACAACTAGTATTTATATAAATTGAACGTGTGAATTTGGCAGTCTGATTAAAATCGACTGTGTAGGGTTCGAACCTCACCCAGCCTGGCTTTCCTCTCCTTCACATGCTGACCAAGCCATCTGTCTGCGCTAAACTGGTGTTGAACAAGCACCTTGCTTGAGTGCTTTCAGACCGTTCTGATACATATTTTTTTTATTTCCACAGTCGATTTTAATCAGACTGGGGAATTTGGCCTCCACGAATATATATCACTGTTTTTCGATTTTCAGTGAAAACTAGAATTCATCATATACACGTGTACATGTATTTTCCATTTTAGGAACGGATATGAGAGTTAATATAAATATATACCATAAATTATGCCATTGACATGTACGTTCGTATCAAAACGAAACAAAATGTGAAGAAAATCGCGGAGTGGCTCTTTGATACCAGTTTCTGTCAGCAGTTATATACACTTACCAGTGCTTGATTTGCAGATTTGTACGAGTAGTACGACCAGGTAACAAGAACAAAGCCTTAACCATTGTGATATTGAAGTTCCAGGTTTGTGTAGCACATTGTGTATGTCCCCAGATAAGATGGACGAATCCTTAACTACTAATGTGATATTGAAGTTCCAGGTTTGTGTAGCACATTGTGTATGTCCCAGATGAGATGGACGAATCCTTAACCACTAATGTGATATTGAAGTTCCAGGTTTGTGTAGCACATTGTGTATGTCCCCAGATGAGATGGACGAATCCTTAACCACTAATGTGATATTGAAGTTCTAGGTTTGTGTAGCACATTGTGTATGTCCCAGATGAGATGGACGAATCCTTAACCACTAATGTGATATTGAAGTTCTTGGTTTGTGTAGCACATTGTGTATGTCCCCAGATGAGATGGACGAAGAAGGTGTCAATTTGGCCCGTTGGATTGGTAGGAGGAAGCCGATATGAGAGACCAATTGTTACAAATGGAAAGGTAATTTTCAACAAATTTGGTTTCGCCCTTTTGTATACGCCTTCCGGATTCAAATATTCTGACCTGACATTTTTCCGCTTCCGGATAAATCCGTATCCAGGATCCGAAGTGGTATACGCCTCCGGATACCCCGTATCTAAAAAGGTAAGAATACGGAGGAATCCGGAAGGATCCGACTGGTCAGGTTCCACCCCTTTTTGTCCTGCGTTACCTTTCACATTTAATCTATGTTACATTAATCTATTATCTTATCATAACAACTCAAATTATTTATTCCGCTACATCAGCATATTCTTCTCTGCTCTTCGGGCGAGCCGGGGATACCAATCAGACCAACACACTCGTACAGCTGACGGCTGGTTACTCAACGCCCTTAGGGATCTGGGATACCAATCAGACCAACACACTCGTACAGCTGACGGTTGGTTACTCAACGCTCTTAGGGACCGGGGATACCAATCAGACCAACACACTCGTACAGCTGATGGCTGGTTACTCAACGCTCTTAGGGACCGAGGATACCAATAAGACTAACACACTCGTACAGCTGACGGCTGGTTACTCAACGCTCTTAGGGACCGAGGATACCAATAAGACTAACACACTCGTACAGCTGACGGCTGGTTACTCAACGCTCTTAGGGACCGGGGATACCAATCAGACTAACACACTCGTACAGCTGATGGCTGGTTACTCAACGCTCTTAGGGACCGAGGATACCAATAAGACTAACACACTCGTACAGCTGACGGCTGGTTACTCAACGCTCTTAGGGACCGAGGATACCAATAAGACTAACACACTCGTACAGCTGACAGCTGGTTACTCAACGCTACTAGGGACCGGGGATACTAATAAGACCAACACACTCGTACAGCTGACGACTGGTTACTCAACGCTACTAAGGGACCGGGGATACCAATAAGACCAACACACTCGTACAGCTGACGGCTGGTTACTCAACGCTCTTAGGGACCGAGGATACCAATAAGACTAACACACTTGACAGCTGACGGCTGGTTACTCAACGCTCTTAGGGACCGAGGATACCAATAAGACTAACACACTTGACAGCTGACGGCTGGTTACTCAACGCTCTTAGGGACCGGGGATACCAATCAGACCAACACACTCGTACAGCTGACGGCTGGTTACTCAACGCCCTTAGGGACCGGGGATACCAATCAGACCAACACACTCGTACAGCTGACGGCTGGTTACTCAACGCTCTTAGGGACCGAGGATACCAATAAGACCAACACACTCGTACAGCTGACAGCTGGTTACTCAACGCTCTTAGGGACCGGGGATACCAATAAGACTAACACACTCGTACAGCTGACGGCTGGTTACTCAACGCTCTTAGGGACCGAGGATACCAATAAGACTAACACACTCGTACAGCTGACGGCTGGTTACTCAACGCTCTTAGGGACCGAGGATACCAATCAGACCAACACACTCGTACAGCTGACGGCTGGTTACTCAACGCTCTTAGGGACCGAGGATACCAATAAGACTAACACACTCGTACAGCTGACGGCTGGTTACTCAATGCTACTAAGGGACCGGGGATACCAATCAGACCAACACACTCGTACAGCTGACGGATGGTTACTTAACGCTACTAAGGGACTGGGGATACCAATCAGACCAACGCACTCGTACAGCCGACGGCTGGTTACTCAACGCTACTAGGGACCGGGGATACCAATCAGACCAACACACTCGTACAGCTGACGGCTGGTTACTCAACGCTCTTAGGGACCGGGGATACCAATAAGACTAACACACTCGTACAGCTGACAGCTGGTTACTCAACGCTCTTAGGGACCGAGGATACCAATCAGACCAACACACTCGTACAGCTGACGGCTGGTTACTCAACGCTCTTAGGGACCGATGATACCAATAAGACTAACACACTCGTACAGCTGACAGCTGGTTACTCAATGCTACTAATGGACCGGGGATACCAATCAGACCAACACACTCGTACAGCTGACGGCTGGTTACTCAACGCCCTTAGGGATCTGGGATACCAATCAGACCAACACACTCGTACAGCTGACGGCTGGTTACTCAACGCTCTTAGGGACCGGGGATACCAATCAGACCAACACACTCTTACAGCTGATGGCTGGTTACTCAACGCTCTTAGGGACCGAGGATACCAATAAGACTAACACACTCGTACAGCTGACGGCTGGTTACTCAACGCTCTTAGGGACCGAGGATACCAATCAGACCAACACACTCGTACAGCTGACGGCTGGTTACTCAACGCTCTTAGGGACCGAGGATACCAATCAGACCAACACACTCGTACAGCTGACGGCTGGTTACTCAACGCTCTTAGGGACCGAGGATACCAATCAGACCAACACACTCGTACAGCTGACGGCTGGTTACTCAACGCTCTTAGGGACCGGGGATACCAATAAGACCAACACACTCGTACAGCTGACAGCTGGTTACTCAACGCTCTTAGGGACCGAGGATACCAATCAGACCAACACACTCGTACAGCTGACGGCTGGTTACTCAACGCTCTTAGGGACCGAGGATACCAATAAGACTAACACACTCGTACAGCTGACAGCTGGTTACTCAACGCTACTAGGGACCGGGGATACTAATAAGACCAACACACTCGTACAGCTGACGACTGGTTACTCAACGCTACTAAGGGACCGGGGATACCAATAAGACCAACACACTCGTACAGCTGACGGCTGGTTACTCAACGCTCTTAGGGACCGAGGATACCAATAAGACTAACACACTTGACAGCTGACGGCTGGTTACTCAACGCTCTTAGGGACCGAGGATACCAATAAGACTAACACACTTGACAGCTGACGGCTGGTTACTCAACGCTCTTAGGGACCGGGGATACCAATCAGACCAACACACTCGTACAGCTGACGGCTGGTTACTCAACGCCCTTAGGGACCGGGGATACCAATCAGACCAACACACTCGTACAGCTGACAGCTGGTTACTCAACGCTCTTAGGGACCGAGGATACCAATAAGACTAACACACTCGTACAGCTGACGGCTGGTTACTCAATGCTACTAAGGGACCGGGGATACCAATCAGACCAACACACTCGTACAGCTGACGGATGGTTACTTAACGCTACTAAGGGACTGGGGATACCAATCAGACCAACGCACTCGTACAGCCGACGGCTGGTTACTCAACGCTACTAGGGACCGGGGATACCAATCAGACCAACACACTCGTACAGCTGACGGCTGGTTACTCAACGCTCTTAGGGACCGGGGATACCAATAAGACTAACACACTCGTACAGCTGACAGCTGGTTACTCAACGCTCTTAGGGACCGAGGATACCAATCAGACCAACACACTCGTACAGCTGACGGCTGGTTACTCAACGCTCTTAGGGACCGAGGATACCAATAAGACTAACACACTCGTACAGCTGACGGCTGGTTACTCAATGCTACTAAGGGACCGGGGATACCAATCAGACCAACACACTCGTACAGCTGACGGATGGTTACTTAACGCTACTAAGGGACTGGGGATACCAATCAGACCAACGCACTCGTACAGCCGACGGCTGGTTACTCAACGCTACTAGGGACCGGGGATACCAATCAGACCAACACACTCGTACAGCTGACGGCTGGTTACTCAACGCTCTTAGGGACCGGGGATACCAATAAGACTAACACACTCGTACAGCTGACGGCTGGTTACTCAATGCTACTAAGGGACCGGGGATACCAATCAGACCAACACACTCGTACAGCTGACGGATGGTTACTTAACGCTACTAAGGGACTGGGGATACCAATCAGACCAACGCACTCGTACAGCCGACGGCTGGTTACTCAACGCTACTAGGGACCGGGGATACCAATCAGACCAACACACTCGTACAGCTGACGGCTGGTTACTCAACGCTCTTAGGGACCGGGGATACCAATAAGACTAACACACTCGTACAGCTGACAGCTGGTTA
Source organism: Steromphala cineraria (assembly GCA_916613615.1). Lineage (NCBI taxonomy): Eukaryota > Metazoa > Mollusca > Gastropoda > Trochida > Trochidae > Steromphala > Steromphala cineraria. Next base: position 50,630,934 of record OU744723.1, read on the forward strand.
CTCAACGCTCTTAGGGACCGAGGATACCAATCAGACCAACACACTCGTACAGCTGACGGCTGGTTACTCAACGCTCTTAGGGACCGATGATACCAATAAGACTAACACACTCGTACAGCTGACAGCTGGTTACTCAATGCTACTAAGGGACCGGGGATACCAATCAGACCAACACACTCGTACAGCTGACGGCTGGTTACTCAACGCTCTTAGGGACCGGGGATACCAATAAGACTAACACACTCGTACAGCTGACAGCTGGTTACTCAACGCTCTTAGGGACCGAGGATACCAATAAGACTAACACACTCGTACAGCTGACGGCTGGTTACTCAATGCTACTAAGGGACCGGGGATACCAATCAGACCAACACACTCGTACAGCTGACGGCTGGTTACTCAACGCTTTTAGGGACCGAGGATACCAATAAGACCAACACACTCGTACAGCTGACAGCTGGTTACTCAATACTACTAAGGGACCGGGGATACCAATCAGACCAACACACTCGTACAGCTGACGGCTGGTTACTCAACGCTCTTAGGGACCGGGGATACCAATCAGACCAACACACTCGTACAGCTGACGGCTGGTTACTCAACGCTCTTAGGGACCGAGGATACCAATCAGACCAACACACTCGTACAGCTGACGGATGGTTACTTAACGCTACTAAGGGACTGGGGATACCAATCAGACCAACGCACTCGTAAAGCCGACGGATGGTTACTCAACACTACTAGGGACCGGGGATACCAATCAGACCAACACACTCGTACAGCTGACGGCTGGTTACTCAACGCTCTTAGGGACCGAGGATACCAATCAGACCAACACACTCGTACAGCTGACGGCTGGTTACTCAACGCTCTTAGGGACCGAGGATACCAATCAGACCAACACACTCGTACAGCTGACGGATGGTTACTTAACGCTACTAAGGGACTGGGGATACCAATCAGACCAACGCACTCGTACAGCCGACGGCTGGTTACTCAACGCTACTAGGGACCGGGGATACCAATCAGACTAAAATACTCGTACAGCTGACGGCTGGTTAGTCAACGCTCTTAGGGACCGGGGATACCAATCAGACCAACACACTCGTACAGCTGACAGCTGGTTACTCAATGCTACTAAGGGACCGGGGATACCAATAAGACCAACACACTCGTACAGCTGACGGATGGTTACTCAACGCTACATAGGGAAAAAATATGTGATGATAATTAGAGTCATTTTAAAATGGACAAAAATAAAAACTATCTTTCCTTTAACCTTAAAGATTTGAACTTTGTTATAAGACTGTCATTAAAACTGACAGTATTTATGTTCTCTTTCATGCTCATAGAACAGCACGTCAACTCAATTGTTCACTATTGGTAACAGACAGTTACTTTATACAATACTTATGTAACTGTAAGCTTTACCTTAATACAATGAAGATGCATTTTAAACCTGATATAGAATTATGTAGTATCGATTAATGAAATGCCTTGTCTTGTGTTCTCCAAAGAACATTTTAACAGTGAGACTGAAAGGGCGTCAATTTATCACAGGCATATCTGCCTTAATGTACATTTACTTTAAATGTGACTGTTTCTATTGTTTTTCTGTCAATAGTGTCAATAGTGAAAACAGTGAAAGTAGTGAAAAAAGTGAAAAAATGTAAATTGAAGGACACATATTTAGAAGTCCTATTTCAAGAAGTTTTGTAGATAGAAGTTGGGGGAAGGTCATGGATAAGAACCGAGGGTCACAAGGAATTAACGTCGATTTTGAGAGGGTCACATTTTAATGTACAAATACAAGTGAAAAAAAACCTAGCCCTACCCATCTTTACGGAATGACCATTTCCTTATAGTCTATATGTTTTATATAGCGATACATTCCGGCAGCGCGACACGAGGTATATAATCTATTATCCTACCTCATGTAAGAATCTCGATCTCTGATTGGTCCACGTGACCCTGGGTAAATACTGATATCACCCTCTTTAGCGGGAGGATAAATTATTTATACCCTGGCACATAAAAAGCCTTCGGCTCGTCGCATAACACCAAGCTCGAGGCTGATATCTCCCCATGCACCCCCCCTCTGAATGGTATAACTTATAAGAGAACATTGTTTTGAATTCTAAAACAGGTGTGTGTCGCTTATTGCTGAGCTCGCATCATTTGATGGCTGGCTATACCGGAGACATATTTGCTGATTCAGCAGGATTTTATTTTAGCATCTGTTTATCGTTTATATTAATCATTTCGATTGATTGAAAATCGCCTATTATATCATTAGCCAATGTGATTATATACTTGCACACATGAACAACATAACTTTTGTTATAACCTGGCAACTAATTGTATTCCGATTGCAAAACTCACGGGAGGAAATGCACTTTCAGGGTGGTAGTTTGAGCTTATTAGTAGACACAGTAGAACACAGTAGAAATTTATACATCAAATAAGAAACAAAATTTTTTTGGAAAAAAAACAAGACTAAGATTTTGGCACGAGATATGTAATAGTTACTAGCATAGTAAATGGCATTCATCGGATAACGGCGGGGACACTTTGTTCTCGAGCCAGTACTCGGCTTCGACTCGTTCTGGCCTCTCGGACAAAGTGTCCCTGCCATTATCCGATGCATGGCATTTACTATGCTAGTAACTGACTTACATCTCACTTAATCCGAGTACAATCAACCACAAAATTAATAGTTTTGAATAAACTTTCAATTTTCGATAAACTTTCAAGGACCCCTTCACTGTTTTATGAATGAAGTTTGTAGTACTATGAATCGTGTACGAGCACGTGCTTCTTGGGTGTGAAAGCGCAAGGCACGTGCTTCTTGCGTGTCAACGTGCAAGGCACGAAGTAAATGTTTTGGGCTTGCAGACTTTGTGCACTCCATGACTAGGAACCTGTTTCAAGACAAAGTTTCACAGGTTTTCCATTTCAGTTTCGATTTTGAAAGTATAAAACGCGTTATTAGAGTTCTTTATAGACAGTTGAATTTTGACAGTGGTTTATACGTATGAAACTTTTCCCTTGAATTTCCAATAAAAAGGTACTTTAATCATTCCCATAACAAGTTTAGCCCAATAAATTAGCTTATTTATTAAATAGATTAATTACGTATCATTATTAAATTATTTTTGATATTTCTAGACTTATTTTTCTACAACAAAAGTTTCAACAAAAATTATATAATGTTCATTTCTTGGTTTTGTTATTTCTAGTGCAAACTTAACTCTACAGTGTTATTAGGTGATTTTAATATTTATTCACGCAAAACGTGTAAGTATTATGTTTGTTTACCAGCTTGTTTTGTTTGATTATTGATACTTTCAGTTAACTTCTATGTCTATGTTGTTGGTTAAATGTTTTAAACCTTGTGTAGGAAATGTATACAAAAGTGTCCTTGCATCAAATGTCAAGACTCTTTGGCCTAAGAGTTCCCGATATGGATAATGAACAGGACACTTTTATGAATGGTTGCCATGGACAACGAGGTCTAAGTGGGATGTAAGGATAATGAACAGGACACTTTTATGAATGGTTGCCATGGACGACGAGGTCTTAGTGGGTTGTAAGGATAATGAACAGGACACTTTTATGAATGGTTGCCATGGACAACGAGGTCCAAGTGGGATGCTAGGATAATGAACAGAACACTTTTATGAATGGTTGCCATGGACGACGAGGTCTAAGTGGGATGTAAGGATAATGACCAGGACACTTTTATGAATGGTTGCCATGGACGACGATGTCTAAGTGGGATGTAATCTCTGTTGCTAGGTAACGGGATGGTTCGTTGCATATGCGCCTACACGCCCATTCGCGACGGACATGGCTGGATTTGCAGTGAACCTTCAGCTTCTGTTTGACACTCCGGGGGCCGCATTCACTGAAAAGGCGACGCCAGGGTACATAGAATCCTACTTCTTACAGACGCTGAATGTGAACCTGGACGATCTGGAGCCAAGGGCAGACAACTGCTCAAAGGTTTGTCAGATTGCAAACTAGCATTATCTCAATGCGATTATCTCGTATCTCAGATGAATATGTTTGTCAACGCGAAAATTACAGTTTGCGATTATCTCGTATCTCAGGTGAATATGTTTGTCAATGCGAAAATTACGTTTTGCGATTATCTCGTATGTCAGATGAATATGTTTGTCAATGCGAAAATTACATTTTGCGATTATCTCGTTTCTCAGATGAATATGTTTGTCAATGCGAAAATTACATTTTGCGATTATCTCCTTTCTCAGATGCATATGTTTGTCAATGCGAAAATTACATTTTGCGATTATCTCGTATGTCAGATGAATATGTTTGTCAATGCGAAAATTACATTTTGCGATTATCTCGTTTCTCAGATGAATATGTTTGTCAATGCGAAAATTACATTTTGCGATTATCTCGTATGTCAGATGAATATGTTTGTCAATGCGAAAACTACATTTTGCGATTATCTCATATCTCAGACGAATATTATTTTATGCAATACATGTCACTTTTTCGGACAATTTGCCTCAATTATAAGGGAAAATAAATAATGTGAAGTCATTGAAAGGTATAACGATAAATGCAATGATTCATAATGTCTCAACTTCAGTAAAAACATTGTTTTGAATATAACAAAACTACTCTTTTAGGTACAATTTTATTCAGTTTTATGACTTAAGGATATGAATGAATATGTTATGGACATGGTAAAAGTTAAGGATCAAAATCGAGCCGAAGGTTTTGTTTGAGAGTGTAAGTCCGCGAAAGAGGCCAAGAAAAAAATCGAGAGGGAGGTTTTGATTTAACATATGAATCGAAGAAAAGGACGCCTTCGGCCAAAAGTCTTGAAATATACAAACACTGAAAGTATCGCACAAATGCAGCCAGTTATTGTCAGCTGCCTGCAAGTTGTATATATTAATGACAAAATTTGTCAAAATTTTCCAAGTTCATTTGTTTATTTTGAGAAATTCTATTTCCAAGGCCAAGTAGGAAAATTGTATATGTTGTCCCCGGGATATTCTAAAGAATGCTCAAGGGACATGGACATTCTATAGAATATTCCGGGTATTTCAATAGAATATCCCTCTGATGGTGGGTATGGCCCTAAAAAGAGGTTTACCAGATAAAAAATAACTTCTAACAACAAGACAAATATGGCGCCTGAGGTTTATATGACATGGTCCACAGGCGGTATTTATAATAAAGGGTGTAATAAAAGATGTTTGCCCGTTGGATTTTGCCTACGGGAAAAGGAAAACAACCTTTATTCTTAATAATACCCACGGACCACGTCTTACCTAATTTATAAACTGTCAACCAGTTATAACTCCCTCTAGGATAGGAAAGAACAAAAGTAACCGTAAAATATCAAACCCCCAAACTCAGACCTTTGTTATAAGAGGGCCTAACATAATGGCTCTACCAGTGCCCTCGCAGTAGCTCAGTATGTGAGTATGAATTCTACCATGATTGTGATGAATACTAGATTCTGATTGGTTCTCCTGGAAAATCAAGCGGGATCAATTTTGGATTGAACGTCCTCTGATTTTGAAGCCGCTTCACCGCGCATTGATACAGCCAACTGGCAATTTCAGAGCTGGTATTCCGCTGTTTACTGAGATTAAAACTTTTAAAATGTATTTAACATGTTTAATTTCCGTGTGTACGGGGGATGACCAAATAATTTGAAGTAGATAGGGTATTTTATTCAAAATAAAAAGTTTCAGTGGTCAATCAGCGCCACACGAAGCGGGCTTCCTTCGATAACGGCAACAATACAGTGACGTCATTAACGCGAGCAGTTATGACGTCATAATCCTTGACAACGTCATAGTGGTTTTCTGTTAGAATCATCTATTTGATTGAGAGGGATGTCTCAGTCTATTTTGTCAACAAGTAATTGAAGCACACGTTTTGAACGGTACGATATTAATAGCTGCGTTGAACAAAGTGAGAAATATATTTGATGGACACCCAATGATAGATTTACCTTTGCTCACGGCTAAATTTTATTTTAAATACCAAGGAGCAAAACCCCCGACACAGACGAGTTAATTTTTGTTGCCGGAAGTGAGGACATTTTACAAAGTGCAATTCGCTTATACAAAGAGTTCACGATTAAAATCGTCATGGTAGAATGGAGATAAACCTAGTGTGTTTGACAATCAGAGACATGTTATACTGGATTGATAGCGAGTAAATTTTCACGCTGCGCATGTCTCTGATTTTCAAACATACTAGATTTATATCCTAATTCTACCATGAAAGTGCTGGATACTCGATTCTGATTGGTTCTCCTGAAAAATTAGGAGAAGCAGCGGGTTTCTTTCGATTACGGCAACAATACAGTGACGTCATTTACGCGAGCGCTTATGACGTCATAATCCTTGACAACGTCATAGTGGTTTTCTGTTAGATCCATCTACTTGCTTCATAGGGATGTCGCAGTCGTTATTGTATGTAAAGAATTGAATAACACGTTTTAGACGAATACGATTTTATTATTTGTGTTGATGAAAGCTAGTAATGCGTATGATAGACACGCAGGGATAGAGTTACCTTTGCTCACGACTAAATTTATTTTAAATACCAAGAAGCTAAACCCCTGGCACAGACGAGTTCATTATTGTTGCCGAAAGTTGGGACATTTTACAAATTGCAAATCGCTTAGAAAAAGAGTGCACAATTAAAATCATCATGGTAGCGTTCGCGTTCGGTTACAATTTAAAATTTACTCGCTATCAATCCAGTATAACATGTCTCTGATTTTCAAACACACTTGGTTTATCTCCTAATTATACGAGTTCGAAAAGGCATTGTGCCAAAACATTTACAGTTTCCAAAAATGAATTAGAGCTATTTTTCAGTTTTATAGTCAGTTAACACTTTGACTTTAAACATAATCATCATTTCTATATTTTAAAACTATTTTTTGAAGAGGGATTTGTTATGGATAACACATAGGCCACGGGCATTATCAATAATAAAGGATGTTTGCCCGCGGGTTTGCCCACGGGCAAATCACGAGGGCAAACATCCTTTATTATTGATAATGCCCACGGACTATGTGTTATCTATTTTATGAACCTCCAACCAGTTATAATAACATTGATATGAAATAACAGAAGCGGCCGTAAAATATCCACATACCCAAACTAAGACCTTTGTTATAAGTGGACCTAACAAAAGACGATTGTCAGCGCTAACATGATAGCTTAGTGGTTAGAGCGTTGGGTTTAGCATTCGGCAGTGTGAACTCTGCGGGTTACATTTGCAGTGTCAAAATTACATTTGCGATATTTTTCCGAAAGTGACACTTTGATATATCCAAATTCATTAATTACATCGTTCCGAAATAATTATTTGAAGAGGGATATATTATAATAATATCCTGCCTTGCAGGGCGATTATGTTGATAATAACCTGCATCCGAGGGACATTACTCTAATAATTCCCTTGCAACCGTCACTAAATCATGATAATGTCCTGCCACGAAGGGCGAATATGTTGATAATAACCTGCATCCGAGGGATTCGAATAATTCCCTTATTATGGAAGTCATTTGACGTTAAGCTTTACAAAGACCCTGAAAAACAAAAGCGTGACGTCACGACACGTTTATAAGTTACAATAACCAATGTTCTATTCCAATTTCATTCTATGAATTCTATTAGCCTGATCGCTTTCTCTGATCATGGTGACCTCAATACTTACTTTAATATATGTGTGTGATGTAAGAAATAGTGTTTTATTGAAAGTGTTACTTCACAGAGTTGAACGTATAAAAAATGGAAATAGCTTCTCGAAGCTCCCGGTGTGCTAAGATTGTCGTAAGTACCAAACATTAACATTACGACTACATGCATCTTAGCATAAAGGGGGCGTCAAAAATCTAGGCCATGGATTTTATCAAGTTTAAGTAAAGCTAGCCTCAATAATACTCGCTTCACTCCGATAATGAGTCTAGGAAGATGTAGAAGCAGGTCACGTCAGAGTTTTTACCCTCATACGTTGTATGTGCGAATACAGACTATTAAAGCTTGGTAAGACGATCCCTGATTGATCAATTCGATAGGTTGGATGACGCGACCCGCTACTTCATCTTGCTAGACTCAATATCGGAGTTTAGCGAGTATTATTGAGGCTTGGTTTACTCAGATTTGGATTTTATCTTAACTGATTAAAATCGTAATTCAGCACTAACATAAAATTATTTTTAATTGTAGCATGTGAATCCAATTTATCCTCCACGAAACAAGTCATGTACATCTTTGATTTATGTCTTTCAACTACTTTAACACCATTTTGTTTTATTTCTTGCTGCAGATACTGGTGTGGCATACAAGGACACAGAAGACATATTTAATTGCTAATAGCACATTGATGCACAAATTTAAAGATATGGAGGTTTGATCGATTGCTTCTATCATGGCTTGTATTCATCAACTATCATGAGAGAATAATGATAATAAATTGTTAAATTCAATAATAAAGAAAATCTCACCCAAGTGTCTTCTGATATCAAATATATCAACACGAGTTGATAAAAGGCTTGTCGGGGATATTTTACTTTTATCAACGAGTGTTGATATATTTGATATCAGAAGACACGAGGGTGAAATTCTATTTATCATCCAAAATCATTTTTCATCACATCTTTTCAGCATCATCTTTGAACACTGCATAGTCCTAAAACTGCTTAACCAGTGATGTCATAGCAGTGTGACGTCATCGTGGAAATGACGTCATACCATTGTGATGTTGTTGTGTTTATGACGTCATAGCATTGTTACGTCATTACTGATAATGTAAAACGTTTGTGATGTCATGTATTTTCTCATTACAGGCCATTGTTCAAAATCTACTGTCAAAGCGATATCTCCTAGGAGATATCGCGCTTGATCTTCCACAAGCGATATCTCCTGTGGATCCCAGTTTTGGATGATAAATAATTGTTCTTCACAGCAACCATTTAACAATATTGTTGTTAAACTATACAAAGCACATTTAAAGTTAGACATGTGGTCATAGAATATGCATGTATGTTAACACACTTGGAATATGATTTTCAATACCTGTTTTACCATTAAGACACCAGTGAGCAAAATCTATTCCTTATAAAAAATAAATTGATAACATACAATGTATTCTCGGACACTTCACAAGACAGAATGAAAATAAATAACAATGACTTGTGAACATATGTTTTGTTGTTTTTTACCTTCTATGGATGCTACGGCACTGATTCACAGTTGAGAATTTGAATGTGGTTTCCTGGGAGCCTGAAGAATGTCAGCCCCCGAAACATTATAGCCCATTGCAAGTCTATATTATTGAAGTAAGTCGAGATCATCGCAGTTTCAGTTTCTGCAAATGAACAGCTTTAGTGGGCTCCTTTCAATCTCTTATAGCAGATAACTGCATGTAAGATGTATTTTCATTTCAGAGACTCAAATATAGTATAAAGGATATCAGACTAGTGTCACCCTGCAAACATAACTAAGCACAATGTTGAATATATATAGAGATTATTACACAAGGAAGTGTGTCATATGACTTTTACGAGCATATTTGCACGACTTTCGTAGAAGTCATTTGACACGTTTCCGAGAGTATAATATCTTTATTACCGTTTCTATTCCATTTTACCATCTTAGAAATATCCAAGAAACGGGTGGCTTCCCTTGCGATGGCCGGCTACAGTGACGTCGTCATAGGCGAAAAATTACGCCATAACCACATAGAAGAGTTAACATCTCACCGATGAAGTCTATGATTTTCTTCTTTCTACAGCAGGACCACTCAACATGGAGTAGCACGCCTTAGGAAACCTGTAGCTTGGCATTGCCAGGACCGGTATTCCATAAATTATCTAAGATTGTTCTTAATTGAATACCAATAATTTCTTTAAAACGTCTTAACTTAAGAAAAATCTTAGTTTTAATCAATTCTTAGAATCAAACCTTTTAAGTCTAAAAATATACTAAAAATTAACTAAGAAAGACAATAAATGGACAATACAATAGAAGAGGGACAAGATTAGATTTAATTATTGGACATTTGTAATTAAATTTACAAGAATAATTACCCCATATAATTTGCAATTGCTCAATAGATAATAAACTTCTTACTTTTCAAATAATATTTTCAAATAAATTTAAATATGCCTTAAAGGGCCAGTAGCACGTTTTTTGGGGAAATATAAGGTGAATCAAAGAAAATGAAAATTAATGGTTCCAATTGAAAGACACTGTATTCAACTACATGAAGCAGTGCTATTTCAAATATATAATGTAAAGTTTAGCCATGCGATTAATTTTTCTAACACAAACTGAATCAAAGGTGTTCACACAAAATGGCCGCCAATGGATTTTATGTGAATCGTTATATACTGTCCTCTGACTATGGATGATTGATTTGTGTTATGAGATTTTTGACACTATCAAAATAAAACATTTAGCATTAACGTACAATTTTCAGTGACAATTTTAAAATACAAAATTGTCAAAAAACGTGCTACTGCCCCTTTAAAGGACCAGTTAAAACTGAATCTCTGTATCTGTTTCTAGTAATAGTGAATTCGAATAGTTTCTGTTATGAGGTTCTGAGGGTATGTGTTATGTGTATTGGGAATGTGATTAAATCATCAAATTTGGGGTTGAACTCAATTCAGATCAATTTATACCTATTTTTCACAAAATAACGATCTTTGAAATACTTGATTTGGTTTGTTAAATTACATCAAATAGTTATATCAATCAAATCAGTATATCTGCAAAAATTACATCAATCTATGAACTATCAAACAGAAAACAGAAAATGACCCAAAAAATGGCCCAAAAATAATCAAACATATGTCTTGAGGAAACATATATATATATGAAATGATGAACAAGTTATGTTTCTTAAATAAAATGGTGGTCATTGCTCTTTAGTTACATAAAGGGTACCTTTAATTTTTTTTTATTATTCACCTGAGCATAGTTTATTGTTTGTGTCCTATTGTACCCAATTTCGTTGTATATTTACTTTTTCAAATGTAAACTGACTTGATGTGAAAGTGTCTTCCGAGCTAAACACCATGACAACTATCATAAAATATATTAAACATATTCCGAGATACTCATAAAAACAAACAAGTTCAATTTCTTTTTTTAATTGTTCCGTTCAACCAATGTTACCATAGAATATATTTCATGACGTGCTTTTGTACACTGGCAAATGTTTTTCTAAAGTCTATGAATATACACTAGATACGATCCCCTAATTAAGACAGAATTGTTTTGAGCTAGGGAGTAAATATGATAGATGGGTGCCTAGACCATGCCTGTACCCATATTGCTCTTCACCAACAATTTCACTTTCCTCACACCACATGACTTTTTGTTCAGTATTGCTGTAAACAATTTGTCTGTCACCGAGATAAGATAAAATGTTAGAATCTAATTAATTGTAAACACAATAATTGTAAACTCCACCCTGCAGGGGTAAGATAACCGAGTTTAGAACACCATCAGAAGTTTTTTGGAGATAAGAGTATCAAGCTCATTGTATTTCTTTGACAGCTTAAAGACATTTACTACAACCAACATTTTACATTCTAAGATTAGTGTATAAATGTGCAGTCACGAGACATTAAAGAAGGGAAATATCACCAAAACTTACATGTATTTTTCGACATTTTCCTCGTTTAGTTTAAAAGATCTGTCACACATGATTTAACAAAATGAATGAATGATATAATAAACAACCAAATAATTCATACAAAAGATAAAATCACACTTTTTGTATGTTTCTGGTTTTTTTCTTGTCTAAATATGATAACAATCAATGTTAAACCATTATGTCTGTATTCTATAACATCGCATTTTCGTAAAAACTACAAAAAGAACGATTATCAAACTAAGGAAAACCTTAAACTAAGAAAAGGAAAAAATTTATATTCATTATATATATTACGAATATATGCAACATAACTTTTTCATTAAAAATCCGCTAAGCTCGACTTTACCACTTCTCGATTTTCGTTCAAAGATTTTTCACAAAATAAAAACTGGATTTGTATTAATTTGTCCATTGAACACCTTTAATTAGCATTTCATTATGTTTACACCAAACGCTTAGTAGTGTTACATGATTTATGTCAAATGATTTATCTAACTGAGTGGAAAACATTTTATGAAAATCGTTAATTATCGGTTTTTTCCTGTGGTATTGTTACGATATATGTATAGATAACGAGGCTGATTCTGTTTATGACGTCACAAAAAGGGGGCGTAACCAGTCATGCATTCACTGGTTTGTGACCAGATAAGTCTAAGCGGCCCATCAAAAATGGCTTCCAAAAACGACTTTCATTACCAAACTGAACATATTTGAGTAGCGACCTTTGAGGCACTATACAAAATTGTAATCAGACTTTCATATATTCCAAAGAAAATAGTAAAATATGTTTTCGGTTATGTGAACTTTAACATAACATTTGATTGAAAAAATGACCTATTTATAAAAGTATGTCACTGTTCTTCTTCCCAGTTTCTTCCAGCCTTATTCATCCTATACCTACCTGTCTGGGAGTATTTAATATTACTCCGTAGTACCTTACCTTACCTTCATACCTCGCAAACAGCTGTTCATCAGCTGGACGCAGTACAACAACAAAACGTGTAACAATACTGTATTTGGAAGGAGTCGTTTAACCCCGATTGGATATAACAAGGTCTGTTGTTTAGACGAAAATAGATATTTTTATGCTTTGCTATTTTCTGTGCTTTGCCCATACGGAAATAACCTATGAATATATACTCATGGTAATAATGGTTGACACCCCTAAACACGAAAGTGATTTGAGCTTTTTAAATGCAAGGATTATTAACATTGATCAAATTTCTGGTATTTTTGACATCCAATTGCATTAACACATCATGCAAGCTATAAAGTACATGCATTTTATATTTTATTATCGAATAAGGCTCCGCGAAAGGTATTGTGTAAAAATTGGGTTCAGTACCAAAAATTCTTCAGATACAATTATCCATTATTTAACAGAACCAAAATGAGCACACTGATGACCTGTATCAATGTACCAATATCAGGATCTCAAGATGTCGGATAATCACATTTTTTAAAATAAATTATTGTTTTTCTTTTATTCGCCTTTATCGATTATGTTTTTTATTAGTTGCACAATAGCACATGTTCATGGACATTATTCACAAGAGTACATACTATACTAACATATATTACAAAAAAATTATCGAAAATGACAAGTAAAAGTTGTATATATAAGTTATCTTTCCTATAATTATTAGGGGTGTCAACCATTTTTACCATGAGTATATTTTAAAGAAGTTTAAAGGGGCAGTAGCAAATTTTTAGGGGGAACGTAAGGTGGTGTCATAAAAATGAAAATAATGGTTCCAATTGAAAGACAATGGATTTGAACTAAATGGAGCAGTAATAATTCAAATATATAATTTAAAGTTAGTCATTCAATTCCCTTTTTTTACACTAAGGATGGGTATCGTTCCTCCTTTCTGTATTGCAATATATTGATACTTCTTTAATTCAAGAATTTGCATGCTATCTTGTATAAATAATAGCGTTGAGAACGATCATCATTGCTCAGCTATAAGCAGTTTTGGAAAGGATATTTTATGATTTGTATACATATGTGAGCTATATTCACAACACAACTTCACACTTTGAAACGAATTTTACGTAAATCTTGTTACATTTGTTTGTGTTTGTTAGTAATTTTAGATGGAAATAGCTCGTTTTAAAGGGGGACTGAAATGGTCTATGGCCACTTTCGGGATTCATAAAAAGGGGCTTTCAATTTGAATCAGATTCAAATCGGACGGTAACCTGCCTAAATACGGCTTTAAAAATACACTGCCTAATTAGCCCCGGCGAATAGAATCTGAAGCGTGTCCAGAGCGTGTCTACCTTCTACGACGTAGCAGTAGGGGAGTAGTTTCACCTAATTATCATTTTTCAACGTGTAATGACACCTTTTTAATCGTTAACTTAACATACAAATATTCACAAAATACACTCAATTTTTTTATATTCCTAAAACTTAGATATCCGAGGATTTCCTGGCAAATCCGTTAAATTGAAGCTGAGGCTCTCCTTGCAACAACATTCAACCGATGCCAATGTTTCGGCAATTGGTATTCAACAGAGGTTCTCCTTACGGCAACATTTAACGGAACATGTTAACATGATTTAACTCTAGGTTTAACTTTTAAAACATTCAACAGACGCTGAGGCTCTCCTTGCAAGAACATATAACATTCAACCGATGCCAATGTTTCGGCAATAGATATTCAACAGAGGTTCTCCTTACGGCAACATTTAACGAAACATGTTAACATGATTTATTACTCAACCGTGGTGAGATCACTCATTAGATAACAATGAGTTGGTAACACACATGTGTGTTACCATCTCGTGCAAAGAAACGGAACTACTTTCGAAAGTCACATGACATTGTCCAATCACATGACTCATAAGTGGCGACTGTCAAATTTTACATTCTCAACAAAATGTTAATTTATGTGAAAGAATATTATCTTAGCGTTTTTTTAAATGCATTATCTTTTTGCTACCCAGCACAAATCAATCATTCGCTTGACCACTTGTCCACCTTCTATGCCGTCACAAGCGGTGTTGCCTCCTCTGCCTACCGTAACATAACATGGCGCTTTGACTGTTTACTTGCTTCGATGCCACCATAACCTTTCCCTTCAACAAGCACACACTCCAAACATGTTATCATGTAACTACCTTTACACAAGTTCTATCTCCCGATTCCTATCAACACATTCAGTAACTCATGTCAATGTAATCAATCAATCAATCAATCGCTGCCGTTGACACTGTTCGCCTACATAGCGTGACCTAGAAACAGGACACATTCCGATGACGTCACTTAGCGATCTGATGACGTCACATTGTGAGTGCATGATGTGTTGACAGTTTTCGTTGCTTCTTAGTGTGATTTTATCAATACATCTTTAAATGATGAAATATTTTTCACCAATATACTTTGTATCATGTTTATAGGAGTATGATATGTGTAAACTGTTACTAAACATAAAAAAAATAGCGAACTATTTTATTTGGACTCATGGAAATTCATACGCTGGTTTCCCCGACTGTTCCAAATCAGCTGATTCTTGTTTTGACGATTTGTTTACAAAAATATTTATATGAGGGTTGAGTAATAAATAAAATACTAAACTCATGGTAATGTGATAACATTATTAAGCAACTCGTGAATAGAATTTGGTATCAGACTCACTTTCGTTCGTCTGATACCAATTCTATACACTCGTTGCTTAAAAATGTTATCACATTACCATTCGTTTAGTATTCTCTATTTAACTCTAGGTTTAACTTTTAAAACATTCAACAGACGCTGAGGCTCTCCTTGCAAGAACATATAACATTCAACCGATGCCAATGTTTCGGCAATAGATATTCAACAGAAGTTCTCCTTACGGCAACATTAAACTGAGCATTTAACATGATTTAACTTCAGGTTTAACTTTTAAAACATTCAACAGACGCGGAGGTTCTTGCAAAAAAAATCCATAGACCCTGGGTTCTCCTTGCAATAAAGTACTATGAGTTTTTCAACGAAAGTTAACTGATGCTTAGGTTCTCCATGCAAAACGACCTATAAAGATTTTAAAATATTACACTTTATACAATATTATACTTGATTTGATGAGTATTCCAAACATGTATCAGGGCTGAACGCATTTAAGTCCAGGGCTTAATTAAGGATTTTATCTTTTTTCGTGAAGTAAAATGAAAAATGAATTAAAGCCTAAGGCTTAAAAATGGAAGTTGACCAAAACATAAGAATATTGGTCATTTTATGAATAAATAATTAAAGTTTTAAAGTAGCTATTAACATTTAATACATTATAAACTGATGGGAATATCCAATTTGCAGAACACAAATATTTTTTTGTTTTCATAAAGAGAGAAATACATAGCAAACGATTAATGGTTGCTTTCGGCTTGAGTGAGTTGATCTTGCAACATTGTGATATAGATATACACATTCAATGCACTGATGACATGTTCCTATCCATATAACAGGATTGGACGTATAATTGAAAACCCTTAAGATATGTCATTGACTCCTTATTTATATATTTTTTGTAAAACCTACCTAATTTGAGGTGGTTACTAAAAAGCAGCCTTCACACGACATACTAAAGTTTGACAACACATGTTGTCAAACTCGGATTTGAGAGTTTGAAGGGTCCATCAACTCGTCACCAACACCGATTTCTGAGTTGTCAAACTGTTGGCAGGAAATAGGATCGGTCTCTATTCTCACCAACTTTTCCATCAACTTATCGGTGTTGTCAAACTTGAGTTTGACGTGTGAAGTGTTGTCAAACTCGTGTTGTTCAGAAGTGGCCAATGGCATGCGACGTTTGAGTCACATGACTTTGTGACGTCATAAATATAACGTCATTTGTATATCACATTGACAACATTGACAACACGTGTTTGACGACTGAACATGCGAGTTTTACACTTTAAATAACTTTTTGTTGTAAAGACAACGGAAATAATCTCCCGCGTTGTATAAGTAAACATAATGATAGAAGTCAAATGCACCGGGAACTGTGTGAAGAGAACAATGATCAGTTGAGGAAGAAGATTGGAGCGGGCAGTGAAAGACAGAAGAGAGTTCCTATGGAGGTTGTGAGAGTAGACGGATCTGTAAGTACAGATAAACAAGTGGTCCTAGATTCATGGAGGTCGGCATACGAGCCTCTTTAGATCCAGCTGTAACTGATGTAGAATATATTGATGTAGATGTACCAGTGCTGGAGAATGAAGCCTTTAAAGCTACCATATCCCTTCATGAGGTGAGGCAGGCACTACTGAAAGCCAAGAGTGGAAAGGCATTAGGTGTGGATGGAATCCCAGTCTTACTACTGAAGGGAGAGAGGTGAGGTGAGGTGATATTGGGTTCTTGGACACAATCGACTGGGATCGATGATGGCCTCACTCAGTGTCAAGGCGGGTCTTTCTGTAAGATACACTAATCATTCTCTCCGGGCTACAACTGTTCATGTTCTAGACACTGCCCAAATTCCTTCGAGACACATCTTGACTGTGACCGGTCATAAAGCCGAGTCCAGTCTAAAGACCTACACTGGATACACGAATGAAACTACAAAGAAACTGATGTCCAAAACAATTAGCAACAAGACCTGCAAGAGTGTAAGTGTCAAAACTGCTGCGACTCCATATGATGACAGTGATCTCAATGACTTCCTAAATGACACATACTTTGATATGACTCTGCAAAATGTTCCAGTAAATGGACGTAATGCACAATTTCAAAGCTACCCGCTTTCAAACCAGAACTCTTTTTTTCAAATGCCGACACCAGTTCTTTACAATTGCAATGTGACCTTTAACTTTAACATTCAGAACCCCCAGTAAAGTACCCATGTACAATGATGTTTTGCTCTTGAAATTTTCGACAAAGTTGTTGAAAGAAGTGCTTGTTCAATAAAGATATCTTAATTTCTCATTTTCTGGTTATTTTTTTATCAAACATTCCGGTTTTTATTCCCTCAGGTAAGTGAGTTATTTGTGACTCTTCTTTTTACGATTTCTTTTAAAACATATAATAAAACAATTATAGACTTCTGTAGAGGTCAATATCGTTTTTCATTGACCTGAGTAAAACAAGCTCGGTCAAAATTGTTTTACTCAGGTCAATAAAAAACGATATTGACCTCTACAGAAGTCTATAATTGTATAATGTATTCCATTAAAACATGTTTGCAAGTGTATATTCATTTATTCTATACACCACAATAACCATTAATTTTGTTTAATTGAATTCTTCATGATGTCAAGTTCAAACCAGTTTACGGATTCTGTTGGTAATATATATATTTGAAATATTTACAGATTGATTGAATGACGCTCATGTAAGGGTCGAAATCAGGAAATTCCCCTCCATCTATATATCAAATAATTCATTTAAAATACTGAGTCTTACTCAGTACAACACTCGTCTTCGGACTGTTTTTCTTGTATTTTGTATGGAATTGTTACCATTGATAATCTCAGTCTAAGTAAACATAGCCTCAATATACGTATCCCTCTTAAAATGAGTCTAGAAAGGCCTAATAGAAGGTCGCGTCAGCCGAACTTTCTGCGACCTTCGACCCTCCAATGCTATACGTGCGAAGGCAGACTATTGTGGCTTGGTAAGATGAGTTCTGATTGGTCAATTCGATGCGTTAGCTGACGCGACCTTCTATTAGGCCTTTCTAGACTCAGTATAGGAGTGAAACGGATAATATTGAGGCTAGGTTTACTTAGACTGTGATAATCTATACACATTATTATAGGATTAGCGATGAAATACTGGGATTTATCAGTGAAATAAACTCTCTATCAGGCAACAGTGACGATATATTAAATTTTCACTGTGACCAGTGATAATATATCATATCGTCACTGGTCAAGTGCCGAAACTGCTTTCAGCCATGTGAACAAATTGGAGGAACTTTTAATTTTTAAAGTGATTTTTATTACACATTTCATTAAAAAAATCATATAATAATTAGAATACTTAATGTGACCAGGGTAAAGTTGATATTTCACTCGTGGCTCCATCACTCGTGAAATATCAACTTTACTTGGTATTTGGAAAATTACATTAAGTATCCTCTATTACTTAATATACTCTTCTCGATAGTTAACAATATGCCGGATTAGCCTAATCTGTCAAACTCCGACAATCCTTACACTTGCACCAGGTACCGCAGGTTATCCCGGCTCTAGTAAACCTAGACAAGTCAGACCTTCAGCCAACGACGTCACCAGTGTTTCTGGACACCGTGGTTTACAAAGCCTTCGTTACCACAGAACAGATGGGCCAGTACAAGGATCTCCCGGAATTAGCGCTCCGGGAGCCTCAGGCGCTACGCAAGTGGCAGAAGCTGTTAGGGTTCTTGAGCTCGACACGGGGACGGCTTCAGCTCGGACCCTTGCAGATTTTCATGAAGTCCCACGTCAGGGAGAAGTCCAATGTCAGGGAGATTGGCTCTTCCACCCAATGGTGGGGAGCCCATCTCGATATAAACCAAACGGCGGGGGTGTGGCCATCACGGTCGGCGGGTTTTCAGCGCAAGCGAGACGCCACCTCAACGTCCTCCAACTGGACGCAATAAGGTTGGCAATCAGCCATGTATTCACAAGAACAGCTCGGCGGCAGCCTGGGCCATAAACAAAGAGGATTTAACCAAGTCAACTGGTGACGGAGCTGTCTCCAGTGACGGATCCGACCGCGTTGGCTCTCGATGCTCTCGCGTTAGGATGGAGGGGATGGTCGCTTATGCCTATCCCCGTCCCGTCATCCTGAACCACGTGGTGGAGAAGATACAAGAGAAACGGGTCGTTCAACTTCTGTTGATAGCACAGTTGTCTACTCGTAATAAATCTGAGTTCGTCTGATTTTCTTGCGTTTTGTTGTCTTTTGTCCTAGTTTTGCGACCAATCGGTCTAAGCAACCCAAGGTAACCGTCTCGAGTGATTGGTCGGCCCCAGCGGGGAGGCTTCTTGGTTCGGTAAGGAACAGTTATCTCGCTCTTGAGCCTCCCGCGGCCCACCCCCTTCAGTGGGATTCGGGCATATTGTTAACTATCGAGGAGATTATATCAAACAATAGTACGTTTTTGTTGAGACATAGAGAATCTCACCCAAGTGTCTTCTGATATCAAATATATCAACACAAGTTGATAAAAGTATCAAATATCTCCTGTGGAACACAGTTTTGGATGATAAATCATTATTTATACTCACTGTCGATAGTTAACAATCATAAGCTCCCCCAGCCTCCCCTCTTTTTGCGGTTGGCTTGGTGTCTGTCCGCCAGGGGAAGCAATGAGGATGCAGGATTTGACCACCTGGTGCAAGTTGTGAGTTCAGCCAGGTCACCAGGAAACTTTGTCTGTACTCTGTGTAAGGATCGTTGGAGTTTGATAGATTAGGATATTTGGACATATTGTTGACTATCGATGGGCAGTATAAATAATGACGTTAAAACTTTCTGTATATTAATAAGAACATATGGTACACTATCGTGATATTCAAACATCAATTATTCATACTGGCACGTTGCTTTTGCATTTCAAGCACACAAGTTTCATTGTGAATACTACCTTCTTATTGACGCATTTTGTAGCTTTAAAGTTAAGCTGTCGCCTTAAGACTTGCGTAAAGGGTCGATCGTCAATGTTTACTTGTAATTATGTCCTTCACGTTTGGTAGTTCTGAATAGGTAGGAATTGATTATGGTATAAACTTGGGAATTGATAGAATTAGAACAGATACAATATCTACAGACCAGTCCAAGAAGCATACCGTCAAGTTAGTCTAGAGCTGAAAGGTATTTATATTATTTATTTACTACTGCCCTTTTCGTGAAAATGTATTTTTGTGGGTAGTTCTGGGCAACTATACATATCAAACATCATCTTAAACACAAGAAAGAGCATGATTAAGTATTCAGGAGATTTTAACAGTTCAACTGTAACTCGTGCCGTTTTCCCCGTCTTTGAAATTTGTATGAAGTCAGTTTCAGTAATAGGATTTTCTCAATCCCATTAAAATGATATCTTAATTAGCGTAGTGTAGCAAATAGATCATATTTTAATAAGATTGAGGATTTTCTCAAATGCAATGGTCGTTCATCAGTATCATTAAATAAAGAAACTTCACTTTTAGGAACGTCCTCGTTCAAAAATAAAATCACAGTATAAGTTACTTAAATGATTATATTATATAAAGTCCACAAAAATATTTAGCTATTTTCATGAATATATTAATGTCTTATTACAATATGGTATAGTACGTTAAAGGTCGCTATACATGTATGTTAAATTTGGTAGTAAAAGCCGTTTTTGAATGCCACTTTTGATGGGCCGCTTAGATCTATCCGGTCACAAACCAGTAAATGCATGACTGGTCACACGCCCTTTTTGTGACGTCATAAACAGAATCATGACCTTGTGATCTATACATCTATCGGAACAATATCACAGAAAAGAAAACAATAATAAACGATTTTCAAAAAATGTTTTCCACTTAGTTGGATAAATCATTTGACGATGTAACACTGTTAAAGGGGCAGTAGCACGTTTTAGGGGGAATATAAGGTGATGTAAGAAAAATGAAAATTAATGGTTCCAATTGAAATATAATGTATTTGAACTAAATGAAGCAGTAATAATTCAAATATATAATGTAAAGTTTAGCCATGTGATTCTTTTTTCTTACACAAAATGAATTAAAGGTGTTCACACAAAATGGCCGCCAATGGCTTTTGTGTGAATCTTCATACTTTGTCCTCTGATTATGGATGATTGGCTTGTGTAATGAGATTTTCGACACTATCGAGATAATACAAATAGCATTAACGTTCAATTATCAGTGAAAATTTTAGAATATAATTTTTTCAAAAAACGTGCTACTGCCCCTTTAAGAGTTTGGTGTAAAAAAAGACTTCCACATCAATGGTAATTAAATAATTATTTAAGGCGGTATTTCAGTTGAAATAGTTATATGCTCTGTAAAGTCTGTTTATTACGTCACACCCGCGCAAGGTGTATGGCCCTTAGCCAATGTGGGTTTTTCACAGTCGATAATTCCGCTTTCTTAATGAAAGGCTAATTAAAGGTGTTTGTTGGACGATTTTTTAAACATCCAGCCGACGTGATACATCCTGTCTCAGGGAACGAACGTTACGCTAACTCAACTAATCATGTACCATGGGCTCAGAAGCCAGATTCGCCCGCGCGGCTCGACTTGGGATATAGCAAATCAAATCATTTTCTTGTTGAAATTTTATCGAGAAGGTGGCGAGAAAATGATTTGATTGGCTACATCCAAAGTCAGCCCACGCGGGGGAATCTAGCTTCTTAGCAAACGGTACAGTTAGTGGAGTTAGCGTAACGTTCGTACCCTGAGACAGAATGCAGATGAATCGTTTATTGGAGAACTTTAATCTTGTATAGCTTTGTAACAAGTACTTCTCAATTTACATTCGTTGTTTGATGTATAACCGGGGACGTAGCTCAGTGGTAGTGTGTCCGCACGTCACCCGGGAGATCGGTGTTTGATTCCCGGTCGCGTCATACCAAAAGACGTTAAAAAGTGGGAGTTGTTGCTTTCTTGCTTGACACTCAGAATTGTAAAGTCAGAACAACGCATTAACTGGCGCTGCACTGTGGCCGCCGGGTGCCATGGGCACAAAACAAATTTCCGTACTTGTACAAATGTACTTAGGACAATTATTAATATTATTATTATTTTTATTATTATTATTATTATTATTATTAAGATAGCTTTCCTTATCGCTGTTAGACTTGTTATTTCTATAACGACAAAGTTCACGTCTTGTTTTGCATGTCGACATTTTTTTTCTTCTAAAAAAAGGTGATTATGATTATGATTTTTAACTCATCTTTGCCTGTAAAGCCCGATGGGTTTGTGGCCTGGCGTGGTGTCCGGCGTCCGTGCGTTCGTCCGTCTGTTCGTAAACTTTAAATCTGTGCCATAAGCTTGTTCGACTCCTTACATGTATGGGCCAGAAATCTGAAACCTTGTGTACATACTCCATGACTTGTGGGGATTATAATTTGTAGCTTTGGTGGCCCTGTTGCACCTAATATGGGCCTCAGGGGCCAAACCCTTTAAAGGGGGTCTCCAACTTCTAATTTTTAACTTCCAGTGTTTTATTTGCGAGGCCCCGAGAGGGTCGGAGAGGGCCTCGCTAATAAAACACTGGACGTTAAAAATTAGAAGTTTGAGACCCCCTTTATTTTTTTAACTTTCAGTGTTTTATTAGCGAGGCCCCGAGAGCGTCGGAGATGGCCTCGCTAATAAAACACTGGAAGTTAAAAATTAGAAGTTGGAGACCCCCTTTAAGACTATGGGATGAGGTGGTTGCGGCTGTTGAAGCCGACATGGTTGCTGTCCAGATTGAAATTCCAGCTACGGCTTTTGAAGATGACCATGACTGAAATAATAACATTAACATTTGTTCATTAAGTGGTTGTGGCTGTTGAAGCCGACATGGTTGCTGTCCAGATTGAAATTCCAGCTTCCAGTTTTGAAGATGACCTTGACTGAAATAATAACATAAACATTTGTTCATTAAGTAAAGATTTTTGTATTTAAATTCACAAACTGTTAACACTGTCCTAGTGCAACATTACATTAACATTTATATGTACAAAATAGTTATCATTTACTTCGACAGGATTACAATTTGATTCATCATTAACAAACACTTTTTTACGAATATTCCTCAGAAATTTTATTCAAAGTTGATGATGTATTACCTTGTCAAGACATATACACATCTAGTAGACATAGACACTGTTACCTTCAACTTTATTCTAGAGTACATTTTTACTAATACAATTTTCTTCTGAAATAAACCATATGAAAGGTCTAAAAATGAAAATGAATTTAAAAATAGTTCAGATATTTGATTTCTGTTTCTTGACTCAGTTTGCTGAAACAAAACAAATAATAATTTTCAAATAAGTTAATAAGTTTTTAATTCCAACATGATTGTAATTTGATTGATAATGTTCTGAAATATCGCCTTGTAATATGTGATTAAAATCAAGATTTATAATAGGAATTTTAACTGACTAATTCTACATTTAGTTTGGAATGGTTATTTTAAACATGCATCATAATTTTGAAAAAAGACCACTTTGAATTTCTATATCTCTTGCTGTTCATTAATTTAGCTTTCGGGATACGTCGTCTGCAAGTGCGAGCAAGGGAGGTCACTCTGCCTCGTAACTAAGGAATATTTTCAAATTTACATAAGCTGTGACATAATATGGGTTCCTGCACATGTAGGTCTCCATGGAAACGAGAAAGCTGACCAGCTTGCAAAATCATCTTTATCCAAACCCCACGTGGATTTTGAGGATATATATCCAGTGCCAAAGGATTTCTATGCTTCTGTTAATACATCAATCTATGAACAGTGGCAAAACGACTGGGATAGGGGCAACACTGCCAGACATATGCATAGCTCATGCCCTGAAGTTGTTAAGCACACCAAGATTCGGCGACAAAACCGGAGAGACGAAGTGATTCTCACTCGTTTAACATTTGGCCATTGTGGACTAAATGCTTACAAGCACGTTTTAGACAATGATCCATCTCCTTCGTGTGTTCATTGTTTTAATAATTGTCCAAAGACTGTCATTCATTATCTTGTTGAATGTGAAGGGCATAAAGATCATCGTGAAGAACTCAGAGAGGTTGTTATCTCCAAATCAAATATTTTCTCACTAAGTTCTATTCTTGGTGAAAATATGATGTTTGGTGAAGTCCAAAGATCAGTTTTAAATTTTGTCAAGAACACTGGCAAATATGACCTTATATAACATTTAATACTCAAATTTAACTTTTAAATGTTTTTAACTCTCAATAATCACTCCAAGTGCCGGGCGCATGTAGGTCATATTTGGCCCAAACTTCGCCCTTAATTTCACCTACCTACCTACCTACCTAAGGAATATTTTTCTCTTGGACACAGAAGAGTTCCAACTTTAGCGTTAAATCATTGAGAAATAAGGTTACCGTGAGGTTGTTTCGTGAAAGGGACGTCATCCTATTCTCCAGAAGCAAAAGATCTAGAAAGCTTTAATCATTTGCATATTCAGTAGCCGTCTTAATTTAGGGTTGGTCCTTTCCAACATTTTACATTTTATTTGAGTGCCTGTGATCCCTACCCAAACATTTTCGACCATTTTTCATCGTCTTCTCCTGAATCAAAAGGCAAAGAATGCTAAATTGTTTAGTAGAGACTCCTTTGATAATTGAAATTCTATAATGAACATTTGGTGACAATTTTTCCCCTAATAAAGGGTACCACATTGACCACAACCTAAAACAAAATTGAATATGACGCCTGATGAGCTACAGACCCAAAGGCTCTATTTTTAAATGATGGCTGTATAAAACAGTTCTGTTCTGTTATTGTTTTGCTTTGATACGAACGCAAATGTCAATTTGCATAAATATCTCGTTTGAAACGATCATGAATAGTTAGCAATTCTACCATGACATTTCAAAATCCTCGAATTTCATTGGTTTACAGTGTTGACCGAAGCACAACTGACGTTACGCGGTAGAAAAGAAAGTACATTTAAAACGCTATAAACACTCGTCATGGTAGAATGGAGATAAACCTACTGTGTTTTATAATGTTCGTGGTTTAACGTAGATTCGATACCGTTGACGTTACATTCGAAGCCTCACGCTTACGCGTTCGGCTCCGAATGACATAAACAGGTATCGAATCTACGTTAGACCACGAAAATTAAAAAACACAGTAGGTTTATCTCCTAAATCAATATATCATATTTACTGTTAAACCATAAATGTCATCGCCATAACAAATTTATTGTTATAACTGAATCAAGTTTGCAATGCGATGGTAACTGGAAAACGCAAATATAGGATATCATGTCTAAGGTTAGTCATATATATAATTAACTGATTGAGAAGTCATATATGGTTCTAAATGCATCTAAATGAACTATTTAATGTTTTATTGTTTGAATTTAAAGGGACAAGAGGACAAGAGGACGTTTTAAGGGGAAAAGATAACGTAAGGTGATGTTAGGAAAATGAAAATAAACGGTTCCAATTGAAAGAATGTATTCCAACTGAATGAAGCAGCAATAAATCAAATACAGAATGTAAAGTTCAGACATGCGATTCTTTTTCCTTACACAAAATGAATTAAAGGTGTTCACACAAAATGGCCGCCAATGGATTTTAGATGAATCCTCATCCTTTGTTATCTGGCTTTGGATGATTGATTTGTGTTATGAGATCTATGACACTATCAATACAATATATCTAGCATTTACGTACAATTATCAGTGAAAATTTTAAAATATGAAATTTTCAAAGGTAATGTGATGACGACACGGATTCGTAGCATGGAGACCCGATTGCACCAAGAAAATGGACATTCGTATAGGTTATCAGAATATTTTTGACATGCCAAAAAATGTCCCTGCATTGCCGATTTTGCTGCCGGACGTTTTGTGCAGCCATGTGGTCACGTTGGTCAGATGTTAACCGTCACCTGGTTCGAGGCATCACATATATTACGACGTCGTGCTGCCACCGTCTTGTCTTTGTGCAGACTTCGTAAAGGCTGAGTTCGGCTGATATCCAATTGTTAGCTATCGTTATCTAGCAATAAGGATGGGTATCGTTCCTCCTCTCTGTATTGCAATATATTGCGATACAGAAAAGCGTATTGCAATACGTATTGCAATATATTGATACTTCTTTAATTCAAGAATGTGTGTCTAAATATGAGCGTTAAGAACGAGCATCATTTCTCAGCTATGAGCCCTTTTGTTAAGGGATATTTTTTCAATCACTGTTTATGATCTGTATACGTATTTGACAACTTCAGATTTTGTTAAGAACTTTAGGTTAATCATGTTTTATTTGGTTGTGTTTTTTGGCAACTTTAGATGGAAATAGCTCGTTTTAAAACATTCAATATATCGTATCACATTGTTCCTGTAATGCAATATACCGATATATCGATATTACCGCTCATCCTTATCTAGCAAGTCGGCTAAAATTATATTATATGACCATTGCCAGAATATGTTCCAAGAGGCCACATAAATATTGTCTAAGAAATGTGAGTTCGTTCTTTGGCCGTGCGTCATTTTCCCAACATCGTGTTACCATCTATCTTTATTGGAAGTGCCTTTGATGGTGACTGCATTTTACCCATATTCGAGTCAAATCGTACGAATTTCAAATTATCTTATTCGTGTGTCTGTTGTTGGTCAAAACGGGGACAGTGTATTACATTCTTATTATGTCTTTGAAGGCTTAATATTAAACATCAAAACTACAACAGTAGATTAACCCAAGACAATTGCAAGGATTATTGAAATGCATTTTATTATAGAAACAGCATAAATTCTAATAAGTACAATGGTCGATCTGCAAAGCTATTGCCCAAATTTTATAATCTAGCGGCAATTCCGGTCAAGAAAAAGTATATTGAAACTTATATGATCTATTCATGTTTAGGGTACTAGAAATTAGTTCATAACAAAAAGTATGACCGGAAATGTATTTCTGTCTTCTTTTTGTGGTCAGTTGATCTTCTGGAGTGAGTATACCATTTTTTTTCATGTGAATACCCATATTTTTTTAATTCTTTATTCACTCGCTGTCAAGTAAGTGATTTGGGAAACTGGATTCTATTTTAACCGTTGTCTGAAGTCTGAAATGCAAACATAACAAAGTAAATAATTTCCCGCAAAGATTGTTAGTAATAACATGGTATGTTTAGTTCCCTCGTGTCATTGTCGAAGGAGTATCCTATATTAGCGAGACTGGCCTCTGTAACATCCTTCTCCTGGAAAGTGTGGTCATGGCGACCTACGACCGGAGCTTGAGGTGAGGCGGGTTCAAGAGATGCATCCGCTTGGACCTCTCGCGTAAGCTTTTACAAAAAGCATGCCCCAGCGCTATACTTGAGTACAACTAGTATATTTTTGTTTATTCCAAATCTCAATTCATCCATAGGCTGCCCGGCTCTACACTTGTGGGTAGGACAGTGCTCGTACCATGATTGTACGACGTGATTACCCCTTAACACTTTGCTTAGGTGCAATTCTAACCCGAAACCACTTTGCTGTCAAGCAGCGCCTTTACCACTTAAACTACCAAAGCTTCATGGCATCTGAAGTTATGTTGTTGTGCCATGTCTGTTTTTTTTATATATATCTTATTTCCAAATATCTTTTCTAATTAGTTTTTTAATGTCGTGATGAACTATTTGTTTTATTTTCTTATTCTAAAGACAACATTAGCGTATGTCGAAATTTAGATAATATATACCGGTCGATCCTTCGCTACCAAGTAACCATCAAGTAACAAGTAACCAAGTAATTAAAGGGGAAGTAGCACGAAGCGGGGTATATAGCGGTCGTTTCGTCCGTTTTTCCGCCAGGTCAGTTGACTCCCTTGTAACGGTTAGGGCTAGATTAACCAAAGTTTCCACACGGGGAAATCATAAATTGGTCTAGTTTAGACCAATTTAGATTATTTTGTTTGGAATTTGTAAAATATATACCCTCCCTTACTATATAACGTGTATTACAGGCTTGACAATAACATAAGTATATATGTCTAAACTAAATAAAGAAGTTGTATATCCATTATGTTGCCTTCATCTTTTTATCATCAACACTTTAAGAATGCTCAAGGAAGACGTCATTCTTTTTTCTTGACGTTTCAATGAAAACGTCACGTTGTTGGACTTTAGTTGTGTTGTGTATAATGTTGTATTGTGTTGTGTTATGTACAATGTGTACACTTACACCTAGATGAACAAATTTGGTTATAGGTACCCGCTATGATATTCTTGAGTTCGAAAGCAATTTACGAAACATTATATTTACAGAGTTATTTCCCTTGAGACTAATTTCTCGGATGGTGTCAAGTTTTCTCTGGTATAAGTGTCCAAAAGAAACGCTACCATACAAATCGCTTAGTAACTCAACCCACTGCAGATTAATACGACTCAAACAAAGTTTTGTTATTTCCTCAGTAATCAACTAACGTCTAGCAACATTATCTTTTCATGTTCGCGAGAAAAGCGCATTTAAAAAAATCATCGATTTGGAATCTCCTTAACTAGGCGAGGCAGCAGAGAGAACTTGGGCACTTGTTTTAAAACGTTCTAGAACAATGACGCGTTATGACTTTATGTCAAATAAAGTGAATTATATCGACAACTGTGTTTTCTTACCTAACTTCCATATTTTACCAGTTTTGAACTGAAATAACGAAAATTCTGTGCAAAAATAAATTTGAAATTGCGATTTGTGGACCCCATGTGTGTTTGAAGATATACAGAATCAAAAGTATATTTTCCTGAAGAACGAAAATGTGCATACTTGTGAAAAAGACATATGCCTGTCAGAAACACTTAAATTCCACTTTGTAAGGTAATACAATTTTGTTTTGGACGACTTTAAAAAATAGGTAGCGTTTTTTTTTAACACTAGTTTAATTACACTTGAGGGAATGGAATTTTGGTTTTGGAGACACCTAATGTTAAACTTGATTGAATTCGACAGACATTTCCTAAATATGATTTAAGATGGAGTTATGGCCTTTGATTGTGAAGTTGGACTTTGAGCCATTAATGATGTTCTTATGGTGACTAGTTTTCTCAGGCACTAACATACATTTTAGTTTCAGAACTTAAGTCTTATGCCTGTGGCATATGGTAGATATAGTATGTATGTGAACCATGCTCACTTTTTTAATTGTTAAAAGTTTTTTTTCTTTAGAGTTTTTGACAAATGTATTATTATCAAATGTCAAATATTTCATTAAGCAATCAGAGTATTCGTATTCCTTCAATAAAAACCTTTGGCGACCATTAATGTGGGAATTTATTCATTCGATGAAAAAAAGGAATACGTCTAAACTGAAAATTGTACGTTCGTTTGATATCTGCTACTTACGATTTTTTGGTAATTTTTTTGCAATTAATTGTAAAAGAGAATTGTTCGTGAGATCGACTTGTTCATCAGTGAAACGTGCAACTGTGCCTTTAAGCTAACATTGACTTTTAATTGGCTTTTCTATTGAATAAATAAGTAAATTTTTAATAAGTGAATTGTAAACTTTTCAGCAACAGCAAATACTAGTTAAAAGCAGCCCTTTGCTGCTTGCCAGATGTCACCCAATAACATTCTTGCCATTCCCATTCATATAATTGACATAATATAATGTTGATATTTCCCTGCCAGGTTGAAGATTGGCGTACCAGCAGGCTGTATGGTCTTGAGCCGAACAGCTGTCTCAGCGGTTTTTTTACAATAACAAATAGGTACACGACAAAACACTACATGCAAAACCATCTCTAGAGATGATTTACTTGTGGAACAGCAAAGAAAACATTGAATATAGTATTTTCTTAAATTGCAACATTGCGCGGTTTTGAACAGTGCAACTACAGGGCATAAGTTTCCATTTTCGTTTGAGCATCTTTTATATGAGTTTTCATTGAAAATATTTAGAGTCAATTGCAATTGAGAGTAAGATATGTTACATAGTACTTCTCATAGTAATGTTTTCTTGTAACTATTATACCAATGGTTGGATGGAAGATTGCTATTCAAACGCACTTTAAAAGGGCAGTAGCACGTTTTAGGGGGAATATGAGGTGATGTCAGGAAAATGAAAATTAATGGTTCCAATTGAAAGACATCGTATTTAAACTAAATGGAGCAGTAATAATTCAAATATATAAAGTAAAGTTTAGCCATGCGATTCCTTTTTCTTACACAAAATGAATTAAAGGTGTTCACACAAAATGGCCGCCAAGGGATTTTATGTTCTCTGACTTTGGATAATGTGGCTTGTTTAATGAGATTGTTGACACTGTCAAAATAATACATTAGGCATTAACTTACAATTATCATAGAAACATTTAAAATATAAAATTTAAAAAACGTGCTACTGTCCCTTTAATACCAATGGTTGATTATTCTGTTTTTCTCTTCCTATCTCGAAATCCAGCTTTCGCAGATACCAATCCCATATTTATAGTTAGTAGTAAACATAGGTGCGTTCTAATAACTCCTACCTGTAATTTCATAATTATATAACTTGCATAAACCTAATAACAACCGGAAAAGTACATTTACAAGTATTAGGAATAGGGCGGCAAAATTGGATCGGATATAACAAGGTCTGTTGAAAAGGGACCAACAATTTATAGTTTGATAACCGTCTATTTTGCCTTGAAAATGAATTTCGGTGTATCAAAATCATAATGACATTTTGAATTTATATTTCTTTTGATGGTTAGGAGGTTTGATAAATAGTTTGCTGGTGAAGTACGGTTTTGTAAACATGTTAACCTATTTGTCTTGTTTGTTAACACTGTATGATAGTGTACAGATAAATGGTTTGCTGGTGAAGTATGGCTTTGTAAACATGTTAAACAATTCGTCTTGTTTGTTTAACACTGTATGATGGCTTACAGATAAATGGTTTGCTGGTGAAGTATGGCTTTGTAAACATGTTAAACTATTTGTCTTGTTTGTTAACACTGTATGATGGTGTACAGATAAATGGTTTGCTGGTGAAGTATTGCTTTGTAAACATGTTAAACAATTCGTCTTGTTTGTTTAACACTGTATGATGGTGTACAGATAAATGGTTTGCTGGTGAAGTATGGCTTTGTAAACATGTTAAACTATTTTTCTTGTTTGTTTAACACTGTATGATGGTGTACAGATAAATGGTTTGCTGGTGAAGTATGGCTTTGTAAACATGTTAAACTATTTGTCTTATTTGTTTAACACTGTATGATGGTGTACAGATAAATGGTTTGCTGGTGAAGTACGGCTTTGTAAACATGTTAAACTATTTGTCTTGTTTGTTAACACTGTATGATGGTGTACAGATAAATGGTTTGCTGGTGAAGTATGGCTTTGTAAACATGTTAAACTATTTGTCTTGTTTGTTTAACACTGTATGATGGTTTACAGATAAATAGTTTGCTGGTGAAGTATGGCTTTGTAAACATGTTAAACTATTTGTCTTGTTTGTTTAACACTGTATGATGGCGTACAGATAAATGGTTTGCTGGTGAGGTATGGCTTTGTAAACATGTTAAACTATTTGTCTTGTTTGTTTAACACTGCAGGATGGTGTACAGATAAATGGTTTGCTGGTGAAGTATGGCTTTGTAAACATGTTAAACTATTTGTCTTGTTTGTTTAACACTGCAGGATGGTGTACAGATAAATGGTTTGTTGGTGAAGTATGGCTTTGTAAACATGTTAAACTATTTGTCTTGTTTGTTAACACTGTATGATGGCGTACAGATAAATGGTTTGCTGGTGAAGTATAGCTTTGTAAACATGTTAAACTATTTGTCTTGTTTGTTAAACACTGCAAAATGGTGTACAGATAAATAGTTTGCTACTGAATTATGGCTTTGTAAACATGTTAAACTATTTGTCTTGTTTGTTTAACACTGTAGGATTGTGTACAGATAAATAGTTTGCTGGTGAAGTATGGCTTTGTAAACATGTTAAACTATTTGTCTTTTTTGATTAACACTGTAGGATAGTGTACAGATAAATAGTTTGCTGGTGAAGTATGGCTTTGTAAACATGTAAAACTATTTGTCTTGTTTGTTTAACACTGTAGGATAGTGTACAAATAAACAGTTTGCTGGTAAAGGATGGCTTTGTAAACATTTTAAACTAAACTAGTGCTTAAAAGAAAGTATACACTGTGTTTGACCAAACATTAAGAACACATTTAAACATATGTAGAAGTACCTTTGATATTGATAGAGCAGTTTGCTGGTGAAGTAAGGCTTTGTAAACATGTTAAACTATTTGTCTTGTTTGTTTAACACTGCAGGATAGTGTACAGATAAATAGTTTGCTAGTGAAGTATGGCTTTGTAAACATGTTAAACTATTTGTCTTTTTTGTTTAACACTGTAGGATAGTGTACAGATAAATAGTTTGCTGGTGAAGTATGGCTTTGTAAACATGTAAAACTATTTGTCTTGTTTGTTTAACACTGTATGATGGCGTACAAATAAACAGTTTGCTGGTAAAGGATGGCTTTGTAAACATTTTAAACTAAACTAGTGCTTAAAAGAAAGTATACACTGTGTTTGACCAAACATTAAGAACACATTTAAACATATGTAGAAGTACCTTTGATATTGATAGAGCAGTTTGCTGGTGAAGTAAGGCTTTGTAAACATGTTAAACTATTTGTCTTGTTTGTTTAACACTGCAGGATAGTGTACAGATAAATAGTTTGCTAGTGAAGTATGGCTTTGTAAACATGTTAAACTATTTGTCTTTTTTGTTTAACACTGCAGGATGGTGTACAGATAAATGGTTTGCTGGTGAAGTATGGCTTTGTAAACATGTTAAACTACTGTTGACACTGTGTTTGACCAAACATTGAGAACACATTTAAACATATGTAGAAGTACCTTTGATTGATATTGATAGAGCATTCATTTTCTCGGAAAATTATCACAAAAGGTGAAGGTGCTTTTTGGATGACACACCAAGAAACGTGCTATCATAATCTGAAATTTCACATAAACAAAAAAGACATGGGATCGAACAAATTATCTCTGTAATTTTTTGCATTTTCGTCATCTTTTCAGATCGCCACAGTTTAGTTTGAATAAAGGCGCCATCACAGAGACAGGATGCAATTTAGTGCAAATTGTCCACCTTTCATTTGTTAACACGTGTTCGGTCGTTATTTATGTACAGACAAAACCTACAGGCAGCCGTGAACATTTAACATTGCCAATCATCGACATTAAAACGTCTCACTAATCTTATAAACGGACTTGTAAAAATTAGAATTATAATTTTATGAGAATAATAAGCAACGATGGCGAAAATCGAATCCGGGACATTTCTGTTGTAGAGCAGCGACTCTGTCGACTGAGCTACTTAGGACTGATACAAAGAGACAAACAAACTGGTACTTTCTGTTGTGCTATGTATATGTTGTTAGTTTTTCCTATATAAACCTATGTTAAAGGTACTAGTTTGTATCGTTTTTTAATCAAATGAAGTAAGTTTATTTATGTTTTTAAACCGCATTAGAAGAGTATTGTTAATATGATACAAATCTAGTTAGGTCAAGACGTATATACAAAGGGTAGGAAGGAAAGCATTGTTTCGTATGACTCGACCAGAGTGGGGTATAAGTCAGATACACCCAAACTTCCCTCGGTGCATCACTCAATACACCTACTGTTTGAATCGTAGTTCCTCGGCTTCGTTGCGCTAGGCATGGGAAACCAACGATTCAAACAGGAGGTGTATTGAGCAATACACCTCGGGAAATGTGGGTATATCTCCCACTTATCCTTTTTCTTAAACATCTCAGGATAGTGTACAGATAAATGCTTTGTTTGTGAAGTATAGCTTTGTAAGCATGTTATACTTTTTATCCTGTTTGTTGAATATTGCAGGAAGTTGAGAAGATAAATGCTTGAATTGCTGGTGAAGTATGGCTGTGTTGGCAACGCGAAGTCTCTGTAAACTCTTCCTGCTGGTCCTGCTGCTGGGCCTTATATCCTTCATCTTGACTCCGGGTGAGCTTCTGTTTATTGAAATTCTCACGGACTTCGAAATAAAATACTCTTCGGCGTCTTTTTCTTTAATATTAATACCTTAAAGGGTATTAATTTTATATTTTGCCAATGCTAAATGTATTATTGTGACAGTGTCAAAAATCTCATTACACAAGCGAATCATCCATAGTCAGAGGACAAATTATGAAGATTCACATTAAATCCATTGGCGGCCATTTTATGTGAACACCTTTAATTCATTTTGTGTGAGAAAAGGGAATCGCAAGGTTAAAATTTACATTATATATTTGAATTATTACTGCTGCATTTGGTTTGAATACATTGTCTCTCAATTAGAACCATTAATTTTCTTTTTCTTAAAAGGGACAGAATCACGTTTTGGGGCAATATCAGGTGATGTTAGGAAAGTGAAAATAATTGTTTCCCATTGAACGACAGTGTATTTACACTAAATGAAGCAGTAATAAATCAAATACATAATGTAAAGTTCAGCCTTACAGAAAATGAATTAAAAGGTATTCACACAAAGATGCCCAACAATGGACTTTATGGATTCTATATAATTTGTTTTCTGACTATAGATGAATGGTAACTGAAAAGAGATTTTTAACACTTTCAAAATTATACATTCAGCATTACCGTACAATGATAGGTAACATATTAGAAAAACTATTTTTTTTTAAATGTGCTTTTAATAGATGTCGAAATAACTGGGTTTTCCAATGTTTAGTGGATGAATCACATGAAAAATATATGTATTGCCGCATTATATGTGCAAATGACAACAATTTGCATATTTGCCTCATATTTAGAAACATGTTATAACTTAATAATGTATCTTTATCAGCAGGAGGTGAGATAACTAACATATTAAGCGTTTTACAAAAAAAAGTGCATTTACACGTGCGTTGCCACATCAACTATGTAAATTACAACAAATGTCATGAATGAACTCGTAAGAATAGTATTTTATGACACGTGATAGAACTGTAAACATATATATATATAAACATGATTTTAACATTGTTTTGTTGACTTAATTTCTTCCAAGAGTATTTAGTGCAGGATATAGAAAAGATAAATATTATACATAAAATGTGACATCTTTCGTGGCCGTTTTGAAATTACAGCTCATTTACATTATATAACTTGTATCAAAAACGTATATTTTGACTTTTTCAAGGTGTCAAATGTGTGTGTCAAGAACGCCCTGTTCTCCTTTAAAATGTAATTTTTGGGGGAATTTAAAAAATTGTCTGAAACAAAAAATGGGGAAAAAAGGCGTGTTAATGAATATTTTTCAATCAACTTTACTTATGCTCAAAATAAAGAAACAATGGCCGAAAAGCATTGTATTTCATTTTCGTGAGTACTATAATTCTCTTTCGACAGATGGACAGTTGACCAATGGTCACTTAAATGGTCAATTAATAAACGCACCATGTATTAAAGCTTCAAAATACATTCCACATTACATGATATTTGCATAAGGACGGAAGGAACATGCGTTTGAATTATGGTTGAAAAATCATTATTTCATTAGTTAATTAATTATTAAAATCTAAGAACTAACTTCAATATCTATAAATTTGACCAAATGTTACCTAGCTGTTTAATACACTGTAAGTTCACACTTAGGGTGATAGCATTGGGGACAAAATTTAACACTCAGGGGCAAAAGAAACTTTTCAAAAGAGTACAAATCCAACTGTTATTATATTGGAATTGGAATTTATAAATTTGATAAGTAAAAGGTGTTATCAATAATTAAAAAATCTTGATGAAAATTTATCTGTTCATGCATTTTGTCTGTAAGTTGGTTTAAACACAAACAATAGGGTAATTTTTAATGTCCTAACTCCTCTTGTTAAGGAGATTTTTAAACGGCGTTTTTGTAAAGGTGTATTTTTCAAAAGCGTTAGCAGATATAGTTTTAGAATTAAACACTTAGTTCAGTTGGCTCTTGAAGACATACAAAAACTGTTTCAGTCGTAGCTATCACTCGTAGCTTAATCCATCATGCATTTCATTTGGTATCTTTTTTTGCCCCTAAGTGTATATTGTGGCACGTTTCAGTGAAGATATGTTAAAGATGCTGTATCATACTTGCAATATTTGTAAAAGTATTTTTAATGTATTCGTTGTAATTTTGGAAAAATTTAGCGACTAACCTAGGGAAAATCGGACCAAAATTCATTAAATATGAGACAATTTACCAAAATTACGGAAACGGCAGTCAACATAAAGGCGAATCAAGTGTGGCCATCTCACAACTTCCGGTCTCTAAATATACGTTTGAAAACCGTCTTTGTCGCGCACAACTAGATTTTCTTTTCTTTTTCTCCGAATAAAATATTTGTTGCTGCCAAAGTCGATACCCATCGAACGCAAATACGCTGGTTGTGACACAGTGTAAATCCTACACGCATAATGATTACGTCACCGAAAGCGGGTTCGTTAAATGCTATGCCCTACAAGGGGTACTGTGCTTTGGGCGTCGAAATAAGTATGTTATTGTTGATTAAACAATCTAAATATGATATCAAAATTTCGACGAAATATGTTTCTACAAAGTGATGTATTTCTTTTCTCAATAGCTAAATTTCAGCCTGTATGAAACAGCATTTTTAAGGTTGTAATGCATCAATGTGATTGATCTCCAGGTTTGTGGCGTCTAAGTGAGAGTGCTATAAATGTGAAGACAGATGAAATCACTCAAAAGTATGTGGAGGTAGTGCATTCCCTTGCTGAACTCAACTCACAGAACTTTGGGCATCAAATGGTGTACTCTCCGAAAGTGAGAGACAGTAACCAGAATTTGTTCAACAAGTCGCTCCCTGTAATATATGCCATCACTCCGACATACTCAAGGAATGAACAAAAAGCAGACCTTACAAGATTATCTCAAACATTCCTGCATTTGCCAAATTTTCATTGGATACTAGTGGAAGATTCAAAAATGAAAACGCAACTTGTGACATCATTTTTAACCACCTGTGGAATCTCGAATACTCATCTCAACGTACCAAGTAGCCGGACTAAACACAGGGGGGTTTTGCAGAGAAATTTAGGGTTGTCGTGGATTCGAGAACACCTAAACCCTCAAGAACAACCAGGAGTTATATATTTTGCTGATGATGATAATACTTATGACTTACGTATATTTGCTGAGGTAAGGCGCCAATGACATATTCATCTTATACTGTTTATATCAGGTTGAACTTATCTTGTGAAAGTCTGCATATTTTTTCAATAATTGCTGAAGTGCAGAAATTGGAGTTTATTTATTACATACTTAGTAAAGCAGTTTCAATATTATCTTGATTTGATTAATTTTATGATTATGAGTCTCCTCAGGTAAATTCATTTTTAGTTTCCAAATCATTAGACTGAAACAATTCTCAACATAGTTATCACGAAGAAGAGCAGCCATTTTTATGATTTACTTCCATCTTCTTAAAGTAACATTATCACAACTTGTTTAATCAAAGTATGCTTCATTGGAAAAAGACATGGACTGTATGCAGCCCACTTCTTGGAATACATGATCACGCCTAAATGAGGTTTCTTAAAGAGCCACTCCGTGAGTTGTCAAGGGGCATATATGCCAAACTTTGCCGATAGCGTCACTCACTCAAACTAATCGTAAGCAGCCATGGTAACGTTTGATAACGTGTACAACTAGTATCTATGTAAATTGAACGTGTGAATTTGGCAGTCTGATTAAAATCGACTGTGCTTCGAGGAAAAAGAGTGTAAAAATGTATCTCTAGTTCGAACCTCCCCTAGGCTGGCTTCCCTCTCCTTCACAGTCTGAAGGCAACCGCGTGAAGTGCAGAAATTGGAGTTTATTTATTACATAATTAGTTCAGCAGTCTCAATATTATCTTGATTTGATTAATTTTATGATAACGAGTCTCCAAAGGTAAATTCATTTTAAGTTTCCAAATCATTAGCCTGGAACAATCACCATGGTTATTTATGAAGAAGAGCAGTCATTTTTATTATTTACTTCCATCTTCTTAAAGTAACATTATCACAACTTGTTTAATCAAAGTATGCTTCATTGGAAAAAGACATGGACTGTATGCAGCCCACTTCTGGGAATACATGATCACGCCTAAATGAGGTTTCTTAAAGAGCCACTCCGTGAGTTGTCAAGGGGCATATATGCCAAACTTTGCCGATAGCGTCACTCACTCAAACTAATCGTAAGCAGCCATGATAACGTTTGATAACGTGTACAACTAGTATCTATGTAAATTGAACGTGTGAATTTGGCAGTCTGATTAAAATCGACGGGCTTCGAGGAAAAAGAGTGTAAAAATTTATCTCTAGTTCGAACCTCACCGAGGCTGGCTTCCCTCTCCTTCACAGTCTGAAGGCACCCCCGTGTTGTGACGTAAGATCATCTAGCCAATCACAAGGACGGAGGCAAAAGCTTGAGCTATCAGAGCTAGGGGCACATAACTACTGTGAAATCCATTTTCTACATGATCGCCGCAATGTTTGTTATTTAAAGGGACGATGTGATTGGTCAGCATGTGACTGGTTTCTGTCTGCGCTAAACTGGTGTTGAACAAGCACCTAGCTTGGGTGCTTTCAGACCGTTGTGGAGAGGAAAGTTCTGATACATATTTTTTTTATTTCCACAGTCAATTTTAATCGGACTGGGGAATTTGGCCTCCACGAATATATATCACTGTTTTTCGATTTTCAGTGAAAACTAGAATTCATCATATACACGTGTACATGTATTTTCCATTTTAGGAACGATATGAGAATTAATATAAATATAAACCATAAATTATGCCATTGACATGTACGTTCGTATCAAAACAAAAAAATGTGATGAAAATCGCGG
Source organism: Steromphala cineraria (assembly GCA_916613615.1). NCBI lineage: Eukaryota > Metazoa > Mollusca > Gastropoda > Trochida > Trochidae > Steromphala > Steromphala cineraria. Next base: position 50,670,076 of record OU744723.1, read on the forward strand.
AGTGGCTCTTTGATATCAGTTTCTGTCAGCAGATATATACACTAACCAGTGCTTGATTTGCAGATTTGTACGAGTAGTACGACCAGGTAACAAGAACATAGCCTTAACCATTGTGATATTGAAGTTCTAAGTTTGTGTAGAATATTGTGTATATCTCCAGATGAGATGGACGAATCCTTAACTACTAATGTGATATTGAAGTTCTAGGTTTGTGAAGCACATTGTGTATGTCCCCAGATGAGATGGACGAAGAAGGTGTCAATTTGGCCCGTTGGATTGGTTGGAGGAAGCCGATATGAGAGACCAATTGTTACAAATGGAAAGGTAATTTTCAACAAATTTGGTTTCGCCCTTTTGTATACGCCTTCCGGATTCAAATATTCTGACCTGACATTTTTCCGCTTCCGAATAAATCCGTATCCAGTATCCGAAGTGGTATACGCCTCCGGATACCCCGTATCTAAAAAGGTAAGAATACGGAGGAATCCTGAAGGATCCGACTGGTCGGGTTCCACCCCTTTTTGTCCTGCGTTACCTTTCACATTTCATCTATGTTATATTAATCTATTATCTTATCATAACAACTCAAATTATTTATTCCGCTACATCAGCATATTCTTCTCTGCCGGGGATACCAATCAGACCAACACACTCGTACAGCTGACAACGCTACTAGGGACCGAGGATACCAATAAGACCAACACACTCGTACAGCTGACAGCTGGTTACTCAACGCTGCTTAGGGACCGGGGATACCAATCAGACCAACACACTCGTACAGCTGACGGCTGGTTACTCAACGCTACTTAGGGACCGGGGATACCAATCAGACCAACGCACTCGTACAGCCGACGGCTGGTTACTCAACGCTACTAGGGACCGAGGATACCAATCAGACCAACACACTCGTACAGCTGACAGCTGGTTACTCAACGCTGCTTAGGGACCGGGGATACCAATCAGACCAACACACTCGTACAGTTGACGGCTGGTTACTCAACGCTACTTAGGGACCGGGGATACCAATCAGACCAACGCACTCGTACAGCCGACGGCTGGTTACTCAACGCTACTAGGGACCGAGGATACCAATCAGACCAACACACTCGTACAGCTGACAGCTGGTTACTCAACGCTTCTTAGGGACCGGGGATACCAATCAGACTAACACACTCGTACAGCTGACGGCTGGTTACTCAACGCCCTTAGGGACCGGGGATACCAATCAGACCAACACACTCGTACAGCTGACAGCTGGTTACTCAACGCTACTAGGGACCGAGGATACCAATAAGACCAACACACTCGTACAGCTGACGGCTGGTTACTCAACGCTACTAGGGACCGGGGATACCAATCAGACCAACACACTCGTACAGCTGACAGCTGGTTACTCAACGCTACTAGGGACCGGGGATACCAATCAGACCAACACACTCGTACAGCTAACAGCTGGTTACTCAACGCTACTTAGGGACCCGGGATACCAATCAGACCAACACACTCGTACAGCTGACAGCTGGTTACTCAACGCTACTTAAGGACCGGGGATACCAATCAGATCAACACACTCGTACAGCTGACGGCTGGTTACTCAACGCTACTTAGGGACCGGGGATACCAATCAGACCAACGCACTCGTACAGCCGACGGCTGGTTACTCAACGCTACTAGGGACCGAGGATACCAATCAGACCAACACACTCGTACAGCTGACAGCTGGTTACTCAACGCTGCTTAGGGACCGGGGATACCAATCAGACCAACACACTCGTACAGCTGACGGCTGGTTACTCAACGCTACTTAGGGACCGGGGATACCAATCAGACCAACGCACTCGTACAGCCGACGGCTGGTTACTCAACGCTACTAGGGACCGAGGATACCAATCAGACCAACACACTCGTACAGCTGACAGCTGGTTACTCAACGCTTCTTAGGGACCGGGGATACCAATCAGACTAACACACTCGTACAGCTGACGGCTGGTTACTCAACGCCCTTAGGGACCGGGGATACCAATCAGACCAACACACTCGTACAGCTGACAGCTGGTTACTCAACGCTACTAGGGACCGAGGATACCAATAAGACCAACACACTCGTACAGCTGACGGCTGGTTACTCAACGCTACTAGGGACCGGGGATACCAATCAGACCAACACACTCGTACAGCTGACAGCTGGTTACTCAACGCTACTAGGGACCGGGGATACCAATCAGACCAACACACTCGTACAGCTAACAGCTGGTTACTCAACGCTACTTAGGGACCCGGGATACCAATCAGACCAACACACTCGTACAGCTGACAGCTGGTTACTCAACGCTACTTAAGGACCGGGGATACCAATCAGATCAACACACTCGTACAGCTGACGGCTGGTTACTCAACGCTACTTAGGGACCGGGGATACCAATCAGACCAACACACTCGTACAGCTGACGGCTGGTTACTCAATGCTACATGGGGAAAAATTACGAGATGATTGGGCAGAGTCATTTTAAAATGGACAAAAATAAAAACTATCTTTCTTCAAGATTGGAACTTTGTAATAAGACTGTCATTAAAACTGACAGTATTTATGTTCTCTTTCATGCTCATAGAACAGCACGTCAACTCAATTGTTCACTATTGGTAACAGACAGTTACTTTATACAATACTTATGTAACTGTAAGCTTTACCTTAATACAATGAAGATGCATTTTAAACCTGATATAGAATTATGTAGTATCGATTAATTAAATGCCTTGTCTTGTGTTCTCCAAAGAACATTTTAACAGTGAGACTGAAAGGGCGTCAATTTATCACAGGCATATCTGCCTAACTGTACATTTACTATAAATGTGACTGTTTCTATTGTTTTTCTGTCAATAGTGTCAATAGTGAAAACAGTGAAAGTAGTGAAAAAAGTGAAAAAAATGTAAATTGTAGGACACATGTGTAGAAGTCCTATTTCAAGAAGTTTCGTAAATAGAAGTTGGGGGAAGGTCGTGGATAAGAACCGAGGGTCACAAGGAATTAACGTCGATTTTGAGAGGGTCACATTTTAATGTACAAATACAAGTGAAAAAAAACCTAGCCCTACCCATCTTTACGGAATGACCATTTCCTTATAGTCTATATGTTTGATATAGCGATACATTCCGGCAGCGCGACACGAGGTATATAATCTATTATCCTACCCCATGTAAGAATCTCGATCTCTGATTGGTCCACGTGACCCTGGATAAATACTGATATCACCCTCTTTAGCGGGAGGATAAATTATTTATACCCCGGCACATAAACGGCAGGGACACTTTGTTCTCGAGCCAGTACTCGGCTTCGACTCGTTCTGGCCTCTCGGACAAAGTGTCCCTGCCATTATCCGATGCATGGCATTTACTATGCTAGTAACTGACTTACATCTCACTTAATCCGAGTACAATCAACCACAAAATTAATAGTTTTGAATAAACTTTCAATTTTTGATAAACTTTCAAGGACCCCTTCACTGTTTTATGAATGAAGTTTGTAGTACTATGAATCGTGTACGAGCACGTGCTTCTTGGGTGTGAAAGCGCGAGGCACGTGCTTCTTGCGTGTCAACGTGCAAGGCACGAAGTAAATGTTTTGGGCTTGCAGACTTCGTGCACTCCATGAATATGAACCTATTTCAAGACAAAGTTTCACAGGTTTTCCATTTCAGTTTATATTTTGAAAGTATAAAACGCGTTATTAGAGTTCTTTATAGACAGTTGAATTTTGACAGTGGTTTCTACATATGAAACGTTTCCCTTGAATTTCCAATAAAAAGGTACTTTAATCATTCCCATAACAAGTTTAGCCCAAAAAATTAGCTTATTTATTAAATAGATTAATTACGTATCATTAATAATTTTTTTTGGATATTTCTAGACTTATTTTCCTAACATAACAAAAGTTTCAACAAAAATTATATAATGTTCATTTCTTGGTTTTGTTGTTTCTAGTGCATACTTAACTCTACAGTGTTATAAGGTGATTTTAATATTTATTCACGCAAAACGTGTAAGTATTATGATTGTTTACCAGCTTGTTTTGTTTGATTATTGATACTTTCAGTTCACTTCTATGTCTATGTTGTTGGTTAATTGTTTTAAACCTTGTGTAGGATAGGTTTACAAAAATGTCCTTGCATCAGATATCAGGACTCTTTGGCCTAAGAGTTCCCGATATGGATAATGAACAGGACACTTTTATGAATGGTTGCCATGGACAACGAGGTCTAAGTGGGATGTAAGGATAATGAACAGGACACTTTTATGAATGGTTGCCATGGACGACGATGTCTAAGTGGGATGTAATCTCTGTTGCTAGGTAACGGGATGGTTCGTTGCATTTGCGCCTACACGCCCATTCGCGACAGACATGGCTGGATTTGCAGTGAACCTTCAGCTTCTGTTTGACACTCCGGGGGCCGCATTCACTGAAAAGGCGAGTTCAGGGTACATAGAGTCCTACTTCCTACAGACGCTGAATGTGAACCTGGACGATCTGGAGCCAAGGGCAGACAACTGCTCAAAGGTTTGTCAGATTGCAAACTAGCATTATCTCAATGCGATTATCTCGTATCTCAGATGAATATGTTTGTCAATGCGAAAATTACATTTTGCGATTATCTCGTATCTCAGATGAATATGTTTGTCAATGCGAAAATTACATTTTGCGATTTTCTCGTTTCTCAGATGAATATGTTTGGCAATGCGAAAATTACATTTTGCGATTATCTCGTATCTCAGATGAATATGTTTGTCAATGCGAAAATTACATTTTGCGATTATCTCGTATCTCAGATGAATATGTTTGTCAATGCGAAAATTACATTTTGCGATTATCTCGTATCTCAGATGAATATTATGTTATGCAATACATGTCACTTTTTTGGACAATGTGCCTCAATTATAACGGAAAATAAATAATGTGAAGTCATCGATAAGTATAACGATAAATGCAATAATTCATAATTTCTCAACCTCAGTAAAAACATTGAATATAACAAAACTACTCTTTTAGGTACAATTTTATTCAGTTTTATGACTTAAGGATATGAATGAATATGTTATGGACATGGTATAAGTTAAGGATCAAAATCGAGCCGAAGGTTTTGTTTGAGAGTGTAAGTCCGCGAAAGAGGGAAATTTGAAAGGACCGCCTAAAAAACCGAGAGGGAGGTTTTGATTTAACATATAAATCGAAGAATATGACGACTTCGGCCAAAAGTCTTGAAATATACATAAAGTATCGCACAAATGCAGCCAGTTATTGTCAGCTGCCTGCAAGTTATATATATTAATGACAACATTTGTCAAAATTTACAAATTTTCCAAGTTCATTTGTTTATTTTGAGAAATTCTATTTCCAAGGCCAAGTAAGAAAATTGTATAAGTTGTCCCCGGGATATTCTAAAGAAATCTCAAGGGACAGGGACATTCTATAGAATATTCCGGGTATTTCCATAGAATGTCCCTCTGATGTATGGCCCTAAAAAGAGGTTTACCCGATAAAAAATAACTTCCAACAACAAGACAAATATGGCGACTGAGGTTTATATGACATAGTCCATGGGCGTTATTAAGAATAAAGGATGTTTGTCCGTTGGATTTTGCCCACGGGAAAAGGCAAACAACCTTTATTCTTAATGATACCCGCGGATCAGGTCTTATCTAATTTATAAACCGCGAACCAGTTATAACTACATTGACTAGAGAATAGGAAAGACAGAAGCAACCGTAAAATATCAAACCCCCAAACCCAGACCTGTGTTATAAGAGGGCCTAATATCACGGTTCCCTCAGTGCTGTCACAATAGCTCAGTGTCAGTATGAATTATACGAGTTCGAAACGGCATTATGGCAAAACATCTACAGTTTGCAAAAATAAATTAGAGTTCTTTTTCAATTAAATAGTTAGTTAACACTTTGACTTTAAACATAATCATCATTTCTATAGTTTAAAAATGTTGTTTAAACATTTACAGTTTGCAAAAATGAATTAGAGTTCTTTTTCAGTCATATCGTCAGTTAACACTTTGACTTTAAAAATAATCATCATTTCTATAGTTTTGAAGAGGGACATATCATAATAATGTTCTGCCACGAAGGGCGAATATGTTGATAATAACCTGCATCCGAGGGACATTATTCGAATAATTCCCTTATTATGGAAGTCATTTGACGTTAAGCTTTATAAAGACCCCGAAAAACAAAAGCGTGACGTCACGTCACGTTTGTAAGTTACGATAAAAATTGTTCTATTCCAATTTTATTCTTTGAATTCTATTAGCCTGATCGCTTTCTCTGACCATGGTGATCTCAATACTTACTTTAATATATGGGTGTGATGTAAAAACATAATATTTTATTGAAAGTGTTACTTCACAGAGTTGAACGTATAAGTGAAAAAAATGGAAGTAGCTTTTCGAAGCTCCCGGTGTAGTAAGATTGTCGTAGGTACCATACATTAACATTACGACTACATGCATCTTAGAATAAAGAGGGCGTCAAAAATCTAGGCCATGGATTTTATCAAGTTTAAGTAAACCTAGCCTCAATAATACTCGCTTCACTCCGATATTGAGTCTAGGAAGACGTAGTAGCAGGTCACGTCATAGTTTTTACCCTCATACGTTGTATGTGCGAATGCAGACTATTAAAGCTTGGTAAGACGATCCCTGATTGATCAATTCGATAGGTTGGCTGACGCGACCCGCTACTTCATCTTGCTTGACTCAATATCGGAGTTAAGCGAGTATTATTGAGGCTAGGTTTACTCAGACTTGGATTTTATCTTAACTGATTAAAATCGTATTTCAGCACTAACATAAAATTATTTTTAAATGTAGCATGTGAATCAAATTTATTCTACACGAAACAAGTCATGTACATCTTTGAATTATGTCTTTCAACTACTTTAACACCATTTTGTTTTACTTCTTGCTGCAGATACTGGTGTGGCATACAAGGACACAGAAGACAAATTTAATTGCTAATAGCACATTGATGCAAAAATTTAAAGATATGGAGGTTTGATCGATTGCTTCTATCATGGCTTGTATTCATCAACTATCATGAGAGAATAATGATAATAAATTGTTAAATTCAATTATAAAGAAAATCTCACCCAAGTGTCTTCTGATATCAAATATATCAACACGAGTTGATAAAAGGCTTGCCGGGGATATTTTACTTTTATCAACGAGTGTTGATATATTTGATATCAGAAGACACGAGGGTGAAATTCTATTTATCATCCAAATAATTTTTCATCACATCTATTCAGCATCATCTTTGAACACTGCATAGTCCTAAAACTGCTTAACCAGTGATGTCATAGCAGTGTGACGTCATCGTGGTAATGACGTCATGCCATTGTGATGTTGTTGTGTTTATGACGTCATAGCATTGTTACGTCATTACTGATAATGTAAAACGTTTGTGATGTCATGTATTTTCTCATTACAGGCCATTGTTCAAAATCTACTGTCAAAGCGATATCTCCTAGGAGATATCACGCTTGATCTTCCACAAGCGATATCTCCAGTGGATCACAGTTTTGGATGATAAATAATTGTTCTTCACAGCAACCATTTAACAATATTGTTGTTAAACTATACAAAGCACATTTAATGTTAGACATGTGGTCATAGAATATGCATGTATGTTAACACACTTGGAATATGATTTTCAATACCTTTTTTCCATTAAGACACCAGTGAGCAAAATTGATTCCTTATAAAAAATATATTGATAACATACAATGTACTCTCGGACACTTCACAAGACAGAATGAAAATAAATAACAAGACTTGTGAACATATGTTTTGTTGTTTTTTACCTTCTATGGATGCTACGGCACTGATTCACAGTTGAGAATTTGAATGTGGTTTCCTGGGATCCTGAAGAATGTCAGCCCCCGAAACATTATAGCCATTGCAAGTCTATATTATTGAAGTAAGTCGAGATCATCGCAGTTTCAGTTTCTGCAAATGAACAGCTTTAGTGGGCTCCTTTCAATCTCTATAGCAGATAACTGCATGTAAGATGTATTTTCATTTCAGAGACTCAAATATAGTATAAAGGATATCAGACTAGTGTCATCCTGCAAACAGAACTAAGCACAATGTTGAATATATATATAGAGATTATTACACAAGGAAGTGTGTCATATGACTTTTACGAGCATATTTGCACGACTTTCGTACAAGTCATTTAACACACTTCCGAGAGTGATAATTTCTTTATTACCGATTCTATTCCATTTTACCATCTTAGAAATATCCAAGAAACGGGTGGCTTCCCTTGCGACGGTCGGCTACAGTGACGTCACGAACAATGGTGGATTATCTGTCCTGAGTTAAGTATTGTGATAAACTCCGAGCTTCAGCGAGGAGTTTGACACAATAATTCACGAGGGACAGATAATCCGTAACTCCGAGCATCGAGTTGGTTATTCTTTTTCTTACCCAAGACTATTTAGATGCGTAAAAACGGGAGAAAAAACAAAATTACTAAAAAAACTACGCTCGGCCGGTAAAGTACAAATTGTACTCATACGCCATTCATAATTTTGCTCACTACTTTAGGATGGGCGGCTCTAAGTAGTTTGCAACTCACGATCTAACTTGAAATAGTTTATTACATTGATGTCACATAATATCAATAGAATTATTGTCTCATATCATTAAAAACGTTTTATTGACCGAACAAAAACGGAAAGAAAAAGTAAGACGTCGTTAGCTTACGCTACGTTTGACAAGCCTAGTGAGGAATGTATGATGTCACTGTTTGACGCCATGTTTAATGACGTCATAGAGCTATGACGTAACGACAGTTCGGCCGGCGACTCTCCCATCTAGCGCCGCCTTGAAGATTCAACTTGTATTTATGGCAAAGAAAATATCAGAAAGTCTTGATTTTTTTATCAATATCTCTCAACTGAATAAGAAGATCCAAGCGAATCATGAATGGATGCAAAAAAGTTCCGTCAACCAATCAAAATGCGAGTTTTAGAAAAACTGTAATTTCCATGACCATCATGCAAACTTTAATACCCAGCATATTCTTGTCTGCTTGGTAGGTAGGTAGGTAGGTAGGTAGGTAGGTAGGTAGGTAGGTAGGTAGGTAGGTAGGTAAGTAGGTAGGTAGGTGAAATTATGGGCGAAGTTTTGGCCAAATATGACCCTTGCCTGCTTGGGTAAGAAGATTGGGTTATCTCCCCTCAGCAGTACACAAAATCACAGATGAACATAATTAGACATGGTTTCATTTCACAACCGATTCTGTTTCCAACAATCAATAACTCTTTTCAGAACAGGCTTGAAAACAAAGATTTATCTTCAGCGCTTTGATTTTTCGACACAACGCCATAGCCACATAGAAGAGTTAACATCTGACTGATAAAGCCTATGATTTTCTTCTTCCTAAAGCAAGACCATACGACATGAGTAACACGCCTTAGAAAACCTGTTTGGCATTGCCAGGGCCGGTATTCAATAAATTTCTAAGATTGTTCTTAATTAAATACTTATAATTTCTTTAGACTTCTTATTTTAAGAAAAATCGTAGTTTTATTCTGGATTTCATCTAAGAACAATTCTTAGAATCGAACCTTTTAAGTCTAAGAATTTTCTTAGAATTAACTAAGAAAAAACAACTTGCATTATGGGAAGGGTAGTACGTACTTTAAAAAAGCTGGTTCGAGGTTATTTTATTATGGAAATCTACTACGGATGTAAGCTCTTCCAAATGAAAGGGTAAGAAAATTAATTTGTTCGCAAGGAAACCTCAATGATCAAAATAAGATTGTTGATCCACTAACACATTAGATTTATCAATAATGTTATAAATTCAAATACCACAGCTTCCTTACGTTTGAGAGTATACCTTGCCGTAAGCGAGTACTGGACAGAAGAAACGTGTTATAATTTCATTTCAACATTGAATACCGCCCAGATAACCAACTAATTTGCCAAAACAAACAATTTGTAAACTTTGTATTAGTTATGAAATTGGCGACGAATTCCATTATTTATTCATTTGTTCTCATTTCATAAATGTAAGAGTTAAATATATCAAGCCGTATTTCTATACTAGACCAAACTATTTTAAAATGAAGACACTATTTAACAGCAAAAAGATAGGTACTTTAAGAAAATTAGCCATGTTTTGTAATATCATTATTAATACCTTTAAAAATTGTCGTTACTAGTAAGTACTAGAAAGAAAATCTTTCAACCAGAGACCCTACTGTTTTGCTTATTTACACCATGTACTGTAATAATAGTGTTATTCGCATTTTGTAGATATCTATTGTAAATCTATCTGTTTGTATGTGAATGTATTTAACATAATCTGTATCATCATAAAATTATGCCGCTGCCTGCGCCCTGATTTGTTCAGTTCAGTTCAGTTCAGTTCAGTTAAAAAAAGTAGTATAAAGTAGTATAAAGACTGGATTGCATCTGTCAATTGAAGAAGCACTGAGAATTAAATCAAGGTCTGTACAAAATTATTGATTTATCATTTCATCATATTCAACGTAGTCAACAACCTTTTCCTAGATTTCAATTTGATTATTATGATGCATCACAGTGTTTCCTAATTTAAAGGAAAATCCGCCTCACTTTTCAACAAAAAGTTAACAATGTTATTCTTTAAAATAAGAAATCAGATCATATGTGTATGTTATGGATATGATTAATAATAATTGTATTCCCTTTATTCTCTTTTTTCTTATGAGAGTAACATTGATATAAACAGAACGAAATAATCAATAAACTTTGTTTTCCACAGCAGAATGTTTTGCAGATATTAACTAACCTTTCGACTTTTATTTGTTTTTTAAGACCTTTGGCTTCTTATCATGAATGGAATAAAATACATTTTGGTACATGGAAAGAGGAATAAAGATTTAAAGATTGAAATTGCCCTCACAATTCTATACCAATAATCACTTAGTGGGCGTTAAATCATGTTAACTTAAATTGAAAAAATAATTCAGTTAGAATGTTTGTCCCATATCAGTTAGAATGTTTGTCCCATATCAGTTTGAATGTTTGTCTCATATCAGTTTAAATGTTTGTCCCATATCAGTTTGAATTTTGCCGGTATGCACAACTTGTCAATTACAAGCACAAATCTTATTTTCGAAAACTGTAAATGAGGTTTCAGATTAAGAATGATCTGGGAAATACGCAGAGAAATAACCAAGTGAAGGTTTCATTAATGCAGTGTTTGTGTGATGGATATACATTTCGTTGATGTGAAATATTACTGTTTCAATGTATGGAATCAGTCGGAATTTTCTTCACTTTCTTTAATGAACGCAAATTCCGGTTAGAGAAACATCAATGATCACGCCATTTTATTTCATGCATTCTGAATAAAACACTTTCAATTTTCATTTAGAACATTAATTTGGAGAGAATTGACAATGACATTTTGATCGACAGATCGTTACTATGAATAAAATATGTAAATCAAACATGCACCCTGCATTAAGGTCATGACGTGAACGCCAGTATAAGAATAACCCCTTCATTAAAGAGACATTAGTACGTTTTGGAAAAAATTGAATGCGATGAATTTCATGACAATTTTGATAATTAAACGAAGCAATTATAAAACGAACATACCATTTTCAGTTAAGACACATGAACAAATTTCCCTATCTCAGATGAATATTATGTGTTATACAAACCTTACCGATTGATAACTAATATTTTCCTCTCCTACTACCGTAATCCGGTTATGAAACGAGGTGTTGACAAATTGTTCTTGTTTACACTAGATTGCACTAGTACTGCTGTCTTTGTTATAGGTTTGAAAAACCAAAATGCGAATAGAAACAACATAAAGTGATGTGAATTTGTTCAAAAATTGGATTTACAAGAATATATTTTATTAATGATAACACTTTGCATTATAGCATCAATTTATAAGACTAGTGTTCACATATCTAAAGATATTTGTTTTGAAAATATATTTTGTAAAAAAACATCACAACGTATGCAAACCCACTTTCCTTGTTATTTAATGAAGTGAAATTACATCATAGGAGAAAATTGGAATGGTAGTTGAAATGTCATGTTAATTAGCAAACCATCCTTACATATATTTTAATTTCTGTGAATGCAAATGATTTTTCAAGCAAATCGATCGTTTATTTTGCAATCAATGTCATACGTTTCAAATTATGTTTTATAGCAAAAATATATTCATTTCATTTCAGTTCATTAAAAAATGAATTCAAGTTGTTCACACAAAACTGCTGCCATGGATTTTAGGTGAATCTTCATACTTGGTCCTCTGACTATGGATGACTGGCTTGTGTAATGAAATATTTGACACTGTCAAAATAATACATTTAGCATTAACTTACATTTATGAGTGAAAAATATAAAATAAATTTTTTTCAAAAAACGTGCTACTGCCCCTTTAAGTCATATTTCTTGTCAAAAGATCAGCCTTTATCATCAAAATCGTTTACAATAATATAGTTATCACAAATGAGAATGTTTAACGTTTGTAAAAAAATACTGACTTGAAATACATGACGCATCAACATTTTATTTAAAATTCTTTATTTCAATACATTTTAAACCGAACGCCTGGATAAAACAAACAGCTCAGGTACACCATGTAATACTGGAAACCAGAACATCCCAAAACATCCCGACAGTAGGAACATTGAATATTTCATCACAAGCTTTGCTGTTCCTGAACACAAACTACAGAACGTTAGACCAATAAAAGCTTAAGCTGTCTTCTTTATTAGATAAGGAAACAGTAAAGTAGATTATAAGAAGAGAAATGGTCACATTTCTGCCACTGAAGTATGGAAATATATTCATTATTCTGTCTGCAGCACCGTGGAGACGTGTTGAGTGGTGGAAGGTCTGTTCTTTAAAGATCCTGTTTAATCTGTTGAAATATATTTTTAAGAAATCACTAATTATTGTACGTTAATGTATTTTTTATAGTGTCACAAATCTTATTACACAAGCCAATCTTCCATAGTCAGAGAACAAAGTATGAAGATTCACCTAAAATCCATTGGCAGCCATTTTTTGTGAACACTTTTAATTGATTTTGCGTTAGAAAAATGAATTGCATGGCTAAACTGTACATTATATATTTGAATTATTACTGCTCCATTTAGTTTAAATACATTGTCTTACAATTGGAACCATTTATTTTAATTTTCCTGACATCACCTTATATTCCCCCTTAAAACGTGCTACTGCCCCTTTAAAGCTCCTGTTTTCATTTGAATAATCTTTGTTTGAATAGAATGCTTTCACTGATGTTTAGATGTAATCTCCAAGTGTCTTTTGATATCAAATCTATCAACACAAGCTGATTAAAGTAACAGATATCCGAGATTTGACATTTGCATGAACTAAGGCTACAATATTTACTACTCAAAACTAAGGTTACAATATTTACTACTCAAAACTAAGGTTACAATATTTACTACTCAAAAATAAGGCTACACTATTGACAGAAATATATGAAGGATCCTGATCCCATTGTAAACTTCAAAAATATTTTGAAATCTGACAAAGACCATATTATAAATGATACATGTAATTTTCTTAATCATGTACTTAAATATATTAGAAATGTTTCCATTCAACATGTGCACCAGCCTATAAATTAGACATATGCTTGTATTATGGGCCTGTGGCCTTTAACTGGATAAATCTGTCTGTCTGTCTGTCTGTTCATTTCTGACACTGCGCTCCCCTTAAACATCTTAAGCAGTGATGTCATCATATTGTGTTATCATGTTTATGGGTTGAATAGTTGAAGGTCGGGTTTCTTTGAAGTGGTTTGTGTTAATGTTAGTTTATTGTGGTAACATGGGTAACTTAATACTCATATTCAACAACTCATACAATCTAATGTATGTATTTGGCAGGTCCTTCATTTTGTTATTTCTATTTTTGGTTTCTGTTTAATAAATTCTTTCTAGAGTATATGCGCATAAAATAATGCATTGGTAAGATCATTTCCAATGATGAGAATAGCATGCAGATATATTGATAACATTTTGAATATTGGGAATAACATGTATATCATAGACATTATTTTATGAGGGGCTTGATATTTGTTTTCATTTGCTACTTATTAATGTTATTTACTGTAGAACATGGTATGGTTGCTATTTGTATAACTTTCTTATTGCTTTATATTTTAGTTTTGTTTCATATCATAACCATGATTCTATAGACAATAGACCTTCTTTGTGTTAAGAGCACAGCAGAACATTTCCATTGTGAACAGTTGTTGAACCACTGATATTTCTTCAGTTTGATGTATTGTATTATTACACGCCCGTGTAAGATACCGCAGTGTAATATTTATACGGCAATATTAAACTAGTGTAATATCACAATGCAGGTATGACGTCACCGAAGTGAGTTGTGGTGACGTCACAATGTAAGCGCTTCGTCACAATGGGTGCCGAGTCGCGAAACTATTAGTTTCAGCACTTTTTCGGCAAGTTTGCGTGATTTTTAGGGCAAGTAATAAACAGAATACTAAACTTCCTTCCATTTTATACTATTTTTATTAAACTCGTGAATGATTTGGTATCAAACTCGCTTTCGCTCGTTTTATACCAAATCCTTAACTCGTTTAATAAAAAATAGTATTAAATGGAAGGTCGTTTAGTATCCTCTATTACCGGGGGCGTAGCTCAGTGGTAGAGTGTCCGCTCGTCACCCGGAAGATCGGGGTTCAATTCCCGGTCGCGTCATACCAAAAGACGTTAAAAGTTGGGAGTTGTTGCTGTCTTGCTTGACACTCAGCATTGTAAAGGCAGAACAACGCATAAACTGGCGCTGCACCGTGGCTGCCGGGTGCCATGGGCACAAATCGAATTTCCAATATGTACATGTACTGAGGATAATAAAGTGTTATTATTATTATTACCTAAATATACCCAGTGAATACATCAATGTCAAGACGTGTGTTCCGTTATTTTTGTCATATAATAACCGTGGTTTGATTGCTTAAATAGGCAATAGACGTAAACAGAACAGGCCCGCAGCAAGAGGGGGACTCTTTTCATGACCAAAGATACCATTCCTCAAATCTAAAAGACAATGGATTTTGTAGTTTATCAGGTTAGTTGAAAAGCTATAAAAATGAAAAGTCGCGAAATCAACCCAAAATACAGCATTTGCATTGTGGACAAATATTGCATTGTATCAGTGATATTTCCTCTGTTTGATTCCCTCTACCGGCAAATATACACAGGGAATGCATCGATATGGAGACGTGTTTTTAGGGTGAGAAAGGAAGGTTGACAACAGGTGTCTCTCATGTGTCATCATTGATTGACAACCTCACTGACATTTTTCTGACTCGGGTCTGATTGATCTATTGTAATCTGTGATTGACCAGAGATCGATGTGTGTCCAGTTGTACATTTGGGAGAATTTTTGAAATTTACAGGGTTATCATGTGATTGTTGGTGAAATTCTGTGGATTAAATACATTTATTTGTACTTTTTAGTGGCAATAAGGGGAATCAGGCAGTAACGTTATAATAACTTCCTAGGCAATATTATTATTATTATATGAGTATGTATATAGCGCGCATATCCATCCACTCATGGTTGCTCAAGGTGCTTACATTGTTTCCCCTGGTCAATGGCATTCTTTCACCATTCGATCATTTTTCCAAATCAACTCCCTGGGGATTATTCAACAGGCATCCATATGTGGCGCTCAGGTTAGGGACCATTCTATGTCTCACAGGGTACCCATTCACAGCTGGGTGAACTGATGACACTTATGACACTGCCTAGACAATAACGAGAAGTCTCCAATAATCAGGCAGTAGCAATGAAGGCGCAGTGAATCAGGTACCCATATATACAGCTGGGTTGACTGAGTGCAATGAGGATAAAGTACGCCCAGGGACACAACTCAGAATGAGACCAATAACATAATAATCTATCATGCCTCCATACTCAACTGCTATGCAAAGGGCCTCCTTTCACATTTCAACCAGGACAAACCCTGATTGACTACATATTCATGACAGATTACTTTCCGGATCATATCCTGGAAATAGATATAATGAAATCTGATAGCTGCAACTGTGTCTCCGATCATCTTCCAATAAAGATGACAATGCTACTTCCACCTGAAACACTGGCCATGCAACCCCCTGATATCAACACAAAACATTTTGCTTGGCATAAATGCAATATTCTTAATCTCGAGGAATACAAGTCCAAAGTCAATGATGAACTGACATCCTCGCCCATTAAGAGCAACGATATCAACGACTTATATCAACATATTGTTTCAAGCATCAAGAACGCAAGCCATGCTTCCATTCCTGTCTCGTCCTACAATCCACATACAAAACCCTACTTGACATCAACAGTTAAAGCAGCACATACAAAACAGAGATCCGCAAGGAGAACTTAGCTATCAGCAGGCTCACCCTAAGACTCCACGAATCCACTGTATCGTCACTACAAGGACGCCAAAAGATGCTTCAGGCGCACCCAACGCAAAGCAATTGAAGATATGCATGAAAGAGCATTTCAAGACCTCGAAGACTTAGCTGAACTTGACTCACGTCTCTTCTGGAAAAAGATTAACCAGACACGTCAAAACCCCAACATTAACTGCCCAAGCCTTATGATGAATGATCAGCACGTCCACGAACCACACCTTATTTCTGAAGCGTTTGCCGACTTTTACAGTGACCTTCACAGTGACAAGTACTCGTCACAGTTTGATGCAGACTTCAAGAAAGAAATCGACACTAACGTCAATCACCTGATGGCCCAATTAAGACACCTTGAGGAAGAAGACCAAGCTGTTGACACTGAAGAAGTCCTAAAGTCCTTAAACTCCCTGAAGAAACGAAAAGCCCCGGGCCATGACCTCATCGAGAATGAACATTTACTGTATGGAGGTGACACACTACTACTCTATCTGGCTAAACTTTTCTCAAGAATGTTGCAAGTTGGTAAAATTCCACACGCTTGCAAGAAAGGTATTATTCTTCCTATATACAAAGGCAACAGAAAACCAAAGCACCTTCCTGAAAACTACCGACCAATAACTCTACTCCCCGTCATCTACAAACTTTTTGAGAAGATACTGTATGAGAGAATAAAACATCAAGATCCTCAACAACAAGGATACCAGAAAGGACTTGGCACAACCACAGCCGCATTCAATGTGAAGGAAGCCATTCTTCATAACCAGAGCCTTGGAAGTAGAGTCTTTGCTGCCTTTATTGACATCAAAAAGGCTTTTGACACTGTTAGGCACAACGGTTTGCTGTGGAAGCTTCACCATCTTCACCTTCCCCGCTACCTTGAAAGGATACTATCCGATTCATATGCTCATCTGCAGAGCTGCATCACCAGTAACGGTTGTTCCTCAAGATGGTTCCCTCTACAGCGTGGAGTCAGACAAGGAGGTGTCCTGTCAACATTCATGTATCTCCTCTTTATCAACGAACTTTTGGATATACTGAAAAACAGCGAATGTGGCATTAAAGTTGCATCAGAGCCCTGTGGCAATCCAACTCTTGCCGACGATATATGTCTTCTTTCCCTCACTCCAAGAAATCTTCAAGTCATGATGAACCTGGCACACAGCTACAGTAACAAGTGGAGGTTCGAAATTCATCCCAACAAATGTGAAAGCATATGTTTCCCACCCATGCCTAAACTAGTATCACAGCAACCCTTTGTTACCATCGACAACGCTCCTATAACACCGTCCAACGCTGTCAAACACCTTGGCTACTTGCTGAACCCTGCTCTGTCACCTACAGACGCCATCGACAATGCTTGTACCAAAGGAAAGGCTCTAATCCATGGATTAATTGGAATCGGGATAAAACCTAAGTCACTGAACCCAATCACAGCTGCAAATCTTGTGAAAAAGACAGTCCTGCCCTCAATGCTGTACGGGTGTGAGCTATGGAACAGCAGCCTGCGGCCTGCAGTCAGGAGAGGGTTAAAGCATTAAATTTCCAAAACCTCCCAGCCTTCTGATTGAATCATACATTTTGGAGCAGGATCGATTGTTTTCTCGGTTTACATTTGTGGAAATTATAAGAAACTGACACGTTTATCATTTGGTTGAAATATGGTATCTTACCAATGGATTTAACAAATTCATTACATAAGGGAGGACATGTTTTCACAGTGTTAAGTAAACTATCACAGTAATAGAAATTACGATTCGATAGGAAATAATTAACCCAAAAAATTATATGTGTAAAACTGGTAAATGATACCACAATCATACCAAATCTGAACCTTTCATTGTGTCATTTAAAACGGAATACCATTGCAAAATTTTGCTAATAACTTTAAATGTTTAGAAAAGATTAAGAACTCAGTGTAAAATAATCGTCTGATAAATCTATAAGCAATAAGATTAAACCCATAACAACTTGTGGATTTTAGCTGCATATCGCCGAGAAGTATTGTTTAAAGACTCTTCTTGTTAAATCCTTTTGTCCCTAAGGAAATGTTGTAATTTGACAGAAAGCAGATTTTCCATTAAATATTGATATCACTGTAAGTTGTTGCTGCTGTAGGGTGAATCTAGCGAATTCTGGCGTTGTCATGACAACTGCTTTCAAATTGGCATATTCCATACCAATTTCTTCTCCAAACTGTTGTTTTTCAAACTGCAACAGTTTGATGAACTTGGGTTTTGTGGGGTTTTTTTCGAAAAAAATGGAAATTGAATTTAGTTCCCAGCTGTCTGTCCAAAGATGAACAGTCCTCCTTGTGCCATTTTAAATAGATCACGTTATATTTAGTGTAACATTTCCTTCTGTAGATCAGTATATACATATATATATATAAATATAGGTCATGGTAAACATATGCATGTTCACTGGCAAAACATAACGAAAAATCCAAATGTTCAAATGCTTTATTGCTTAAGTTAAATGGCAATATATGTCATCTCAAGTTAATAATTAAAGGTGAAAAATTCATTTTCAGTATTTGATTGAGAGGTTGACTTAGATGATTGAGATATATGCTTGTATTGACGTTAACTAATTCAAAAATTGAAGCAAGGATAATTGAAATACGCTAGTGCCTTTTTAACATATATAACAATGACGTTTTACATTCCCTGAAAGTTCATCAGCATAGTTTAACAAGTGTTGCTGAGCTTGCATCTACGATTATGCAGAGTCAACGTTCCGACAATAAGACCCTGGACACAAGTTGGGCTTAAAGCGAACATTTTGTTACCTTCCTTTACTGGGCTTTCATCTAAGCAGTTGACTCTGGAGTATTGTGAAGGGTGAGCTTGATACTTCTGTTCCCTTTCACCCATTTGTCTTCTTTATTACCTTATTGGTTATGAGGTAGATAAAATATATATGTCATTCATGAAAAATATATTTTAAATAACATATAAACACGCGGATCTAACGTCTTCCTCAAATCAGAGAATATTGATGTTCCAGTGGTGTTTAGACTTGTCAGATAAGTGGAACAAAATATTGCTACAACTTTCTGCCACCATTACATCTGGTCAAATTTGATTTGTGTGTTTTAAGCATGGACAGTGCAAAATAAAAATCAGTGCTGTGCCATACTGTACACAATAAACATAACAGTTTCCGGTTGTTGTTTTTTCAAATATCGAACTAGCAATCATTAGAAATTGTTAAGTCATAAAAGCAGCGTACTGTATTTTAATATTTTTTAAAAAGTGCAAAAATTGTAATCTCAAATACTTACTTTTTTAATGTCTATAGATGAGTCAAAATGTTTCCTAAATGATGTAATGAGATAATACAAATTCAATTTTTTGTCTATACCTTGCTCATTTAAAAGGATTAATTATTTTAAAAAATTAAAATAAAATACCTTTTGTAAAAGGCAAACAATTTTGGAAACCTTCAAAGATTTCACTTATATGTATCAAACTTTTATAATGTAATTTAAATTCTGACAGAAGTGTCCTGAAAACGCGAAACTTGCATCCCTTTACACCAGGGCATTGATTAAAATACAAAATAGTGTCTAAAAAGTGTTCAGCTTAAGATAAAGTTTTGACTTCTATTATAACAAAAATGCATGGCAATGCTATTACTGTTGTCTGTTGTCAGAACCATCAACTTGTATAAATGTATATCTTCCAACACATGCTCCAAGCGCTTTCTAATATTTCTTCGTTGTCACTCAATTAAACAGTTCAAAAGGTAACTTCACACTGAAACAAGCTTGAGGCAGGGGAATAATCTGATTAATTTGTTGAGAGATGATCAAACATTTATGAAAAAGGCAACAAGCTATTTAATAAGATCAATCTCGAAACATGTCAGATATAACAAGTGCCTTCTGTAGAGTTCAAAGTAAAATTAATCTTCAAAGGAACCAACATATATAAAACAAATTAGGCACGATAACTGCTTCAGGCATGAATGTGATGTCATTGTGAAAAAGAACACTTTTTCCAGACTAAACAAGCCAAACAATCATGCTTGACCCTTTCATGCTTGAAGTTTTTGTCTGTATCAAAGTGCTTTTGCAACAACAAGATATCGCAGCAAATGACACATGTAACGCATTAAATGCTTGTCCTTTAAAGGTTCACAAATCCAACAATGAAGTATTCATGAGGAGTTGTGCATTTGTTAATTGTTTCTCGTTTTATATATATATATTTTTTATATTTTACATATTTCCATTACTTTACTAACAATACAAAACAATATTTGCAGCTCACTCATTGTATATTGGACAAAACCTTAAGATGGATTCATCCGTGCACATTTATTGCTCTTCTTTCCGACGGCAATTCAAGTACAAACTAATGCTGATTGCATTGCGCCTGCTTGGCATGTTTTCAACGTGCACTCTCCGCATCTCCAGTCAAGTGGACAACACAAGTTTCATACTGACAAACAAACTGTTTAGTTCGGTGTGCCATCAATAGCTATGTGGATAAAATCTCTGCTATCATCTGGAGCAGTGCATGTTCGAATCTAGACTCATGTCAAGTTTTTATACTGCACCAAGAACTCTCTTGCAACATGCAATTGCATTGACATGCTGGTAATTTATTTGAAGCCATGTCTTTGAAGGAAAGTAACACATAATGTACTCAAACTTTACCAACAGCGAGATATCATTTATCATCAAGTAAAAAATTATATAATGCATGGTATTTTTTTCTTCATGTTTATTTTTAGAGAGAGTGTATGAAACTGTTAAAGGCACGTCGTTTGACACGAATAGTATATGGCTTGACCATTGATGATCTCGTGTTTTGATATGTTTATCAATATTTCTATTGCAGCCAATAACAACAACTCCTTGGGAAAAATCAATCTTTCCATTTTGATTTCACTAAAAAGGAGAAAAATTGTCAAATAATGTAATTTTTTTTAATTTAAAGTATCTACCAAAATCTGATTACCGATGTCAACATTTGACACATAACCATTGGCACGGAATATTGTTCATTTTATTTCATTCTCAGGGAAACAGACCAATATGCGTGGAAAATCAATAAAGGGCACTACATAATATCAACTAGTGTATCTCCTGGATGGGAATATGCACATGTCCACTCGACGGTAAAAGAAATGACACAACCATCAAAAGAGTTTACCGGAAAAAAATACAATTAACACATATATAATCATATTATGTCTTCCGTAGTTCACTATCTTAAAAAATTGAACCAATACTTTATCCTTTTTTATTAAATAAAACATGCTTTTGAAACCCGTAGTTTTGGAATCTCCTTAACCAGGCAATAAAGGAAAATGCAACTGATGCGTTTACGAATGCCCTACATTTATGATGTGAAAACGAATTAAAGTCTCAGACTTCAGTCGAGAAAAGCTCTTATCAACTTAAATTTTTATAACTGAAATCCAAAAACATTGTTTGATATTTGACATTTCTGCATGTACGTTCCTATTTACAAAACATAAGTTTTTAATAATAAACATATTTCTCTAGCAGTATTATCTCTAGAATAATGTTGCTCTGAAAGTTGAGGTGATTTTCTTATACTGCCGTTTGTATGTTGATGACACTCTATTAATACTAAGAGCATGGTTTTCCCTTACGAATAAGTCAGAGGTAATATATTCAAATAGCTTACAGAAGCTTACAAGAAACAAGACCTTCCACTACTCAACACGTATCCACGGTGCTCTAGACAGAATAATGAATATATTTCCATACCTAAGTTGCAGTTATGTGACAATTTCTCCTCCTATTATCTACTTAAATATTATTTATTTAGTAAAGAAGATGCATGTGAAACTCCGGTTATTTGCATCAAGAACACTGTAGCAAGTGATGAAATATTCTACGTTTTTTGTGCTTGATGTTTTGAATGATGTTCAGATTCTTTTGTATTTTGAACCTGTATCATGCATCATGTATTGCATATGACAGTTTTGTTCACGTTTTGAATTCATGTCGTTTGCATAAAAAAAATACTGTAAGAATTATTGCTAGCTTAAAATCTCAAAATCTCTCAATGTGACGTTTATTTGGGGTGTAAAACTCTATATTCTGAAAGTTTTACTTGACACAGGACATAGACGGGACTATGAACACGACGCGTGTATAACCGGGACCTCAGAAGTCAGACCCACGGCTTCACCCGGTTCCTACTGAGACACCCATCTACTTCCTTGTTATACCTTAGAAGATTGTAGTTTTTAATAATTGTTATCTATATAGGGGTGTTATGTTTTTATCAACTGTAATTTTCATGTGTCAATCTTGAAAAAAAATAACAACGTATCCCGACACCTATCATGTTTTGAAAAAGAAATCTCCTTAATTACCAATGAAACTTGAAATTGCCAACGCAGCATTACAGATTATGTTTCAAATAAAACACACATACATTCTAAAATAAATCGGCCTAGTTCTGATGAATAAAAGTTTTTTTAAAATATAAACTATATCAAGAATCGAACTTGTATTTTCGATAGGCTCCCTCTCCACTTGTTCCGACCGCAGCCCCGTAGGTCGCATGTCCTTACGTTTGCTAATCAAACCAATCACAAGCCGCTGGGGCAAGTAACTCCTGGTAACCAGGCTTTGAACATGATCAACGGTAGCGGTCTTACAAGCAAGACAATGTGATTGGTCCACTAACGACTGGGTTTCGTCTGCACTTAACTGGTAAAAAACATGCGAGGTACAGGGGTTTGGTCAGACCTAGTGTACAGGATTTCATATCTCCTTAAGTTAATATACAATATTTTATTCCTCGTAACAAGACCGATATTAATCAGACTGAAACCACATATATTCAAATACAAGTAATTAATTTGCCATTATTTGTTTGCGGTAATTAGGCGACTAGTTTACCAATACCTTTCAAAAGTAAAAAAAAAATCAAAACCCGAAATCAGATGTTATTCGAAGAAACTCTATCAAGACAAGGTCTGAAAGTATGATATATAAATATGGCCAATTTTCATAGTGATATTCACTTAAGGACGATAAATTGCGTGTTTGATTTCCTGATTATATTCAAAGTCGATCAACATCTCAATTTCCATTCCAACGGTTAGATTCTGATGCTGCTTTAATAGGCAAATGGTTTCCATCAACTGTTGAGTTTCAGAAAATAAAAGAAAATCCAGCACAGTTCATGTTTGACATTGTGCCAATAATTCACATCAGTTAAATGATATTAACACTGCACAAAATCAAACCTCCATTAGGGTATGTTTCTATGGAAATTTTCTGATGAATTGAAAACCTGAAATAACATTTACATTTTTCTAAAATAGAAAAACTCAAACTGATATTGGAACCTAACCACCATTAGCGTTATTCTCTTGAAATGATAGAACTTCAATCAGGGGAAATTGCTATAGACGTAACTTGGAAATTTCTATCTTTACACACTTATTACAATATCCATGTTACATAAAATACCTCATTCGCTTTATAGAAAAAGACCTAGGGTTCAAATTCATTGTCGTAAGAGAGAGGGAAGTTGAAGGCATCGTGGGTATTTTAAAACAACCTTGCCTTGAAAAACAATCAAATAAATTCAAAAATCAAAGTGGTGTATCATTGTAAGTTATACCATATCCAGTGTGGTAGTAAATCGTAATGTAATAGGGATGTTTTGTGTAAACATAGGGTGATGATATGCGCAGTCTCAAGCAGCAGCCACTGTGGTAAATACTTGGGTAAATACTAAGTGAGGAGTGGACGGTGAAAGCACATTTTTTGTATAGGAAATTAAACTATGTTACATAAGTAGTACCTTAAATTATTATCTGTTTCGTGTCGGTATTTTAGCATCGTGTCTCAGGGTACGAACGTGACTCCACTAATCTGTACCCTGGGCTCAGAAGCTAGAGTCGCTTGCGCGGCCCGACTTGGGATATAGCCAATAAAATCTCGTTTCTCAATAAGAAACAAGATAAGTCAAATTGCTAATGTGGAAATAATTGTGAGAATTCTTATCATTTCTTATTTGTTTGTACATTTTTTTTGTGAGAGGGTTTTCAAGATGACTATCTCACGCAGTGTTACCGATTTGAACATTACTTGTGACTTACTTTTACATGGCAATGCTGATCTGAATATTCATGTAAATCAAAATATATTCAAACTTGTTCAAACCTACATATGTCAAATAAAAAGATTTATTTAATCATTGTACTATTATTGTATTTCTTCTGTTCTCTTCTGTCCATCTTGTTAAATAAATGTTAATATTTTTAATGTACATATAAGGGAGTGGGTTTTCTAAGTTGTATAACTTGTACCCAATCTTATGAAAAAAATATGTTTAAACAAATAGGGAATTGTCTGATTTTTTTTACTCTGAAATACCCCTTTTGGCGTGTATCTTAGGTAAATACTTTGAGTGTTGAGTAAATGTTTAGCATAATATGTGGTCTACATAGCACATTGTGTGAGTTTTTTTACTTTTTACTGCAATACCCTTTCTTGCCTAGTATGTTTGATCAATTTTGAGATTGTCGAGTGGAAATATTCAGCAAACATTTTTTGTTTGAATCTGATAAAATATCAAATTTCCGACCGCCTTTCTTACAGATAGCAATGATCGATTGGGTTTAGTTTGTCAGAAGGCAAAAACGAAGTTTGAAACTTTAAATAAATAGTTCTTTGCTATTCTAACTGTTTTAAAGTTGTAACTGAGGCTTTGTTGCAGTGATTGTGTAATGACGTGTGTAACTCAACTTCAATTACAATGTCACGAATGAAGAGTCTTGTAAACAGAGTGAGTCGATAAACAAATGAATAGAATATGCTTGAAATGCTATGAATAATTGGATATTGATTATTGTCATCGATTAGTAATATGAAACCTTCACGCCCTACACATACCGTAAAGGAAAAGTACAGGACACGCTAGTTATGAGGAAACAGCTGCAAGAGAAATGGCTTAACGATAAATACTTCACGTTGACCATGCTCTCATTCAACTGATTGGTCGAGGGCCGTGCGACATTCAACAGAGAAGCAGATTAGCTTAATATTGTCAATATTGTTTTGTTTGAATCTGTACAACTGGTTTTGACTTTATAGCAACTCTAAATGACACATTAGATTGTGTATTGCTCAATAGTATGTCTAAGATTACAATTTCCAGGTTAATAGCAAAATTACATGACATGTACGTCATGTTATACATATTTATCCAATTCTATCATTTCATAGGCTTTTCGCGTATGATAAGTAACCAGCCTAATGGGAGGGACTCTTTCCTGACAAACATTGCCAATCAAAGCAAGGATTAAAGGGGCAGTGGCACGTTTTAGGGGAAATATAAGGTGGTGTCAGGAAAATGAAAATCAATGTTTCCAATTGAAAGACAATATATTTAAACTAAATGAGGCAGTAATAATTCAAATGAATAACGTTAAGTTGAGCCATGCGATTCCTGTTTCTTACAAAAAACGAATTTAAGGTTTTCACACAAAATGGCCGCAAATGGATATTATATGAATATTCATACTTTGTCCTCTGACTATGGATGATTAGCTTGTGTAATGACATTTTTGACAATTATCAGTGAAATATTCGAAATATAAAATTACCAAAAAACGTGCTACTGCCCCTTTAAGACGCCCGTGTCCGAACTCTCAGTTTAAATTGGTGCTATGTGTAGGAAGAACAATATCACAGACTTAATTGCATTCTCATTTTGCAGATTGAAGCTTCCAATTTGCAAGAAAACCAGCAACCTATTAGTCCTATTTACAAAATACTGTTATCTTTGTAAAAATAAGTAATATTCTTCTGAATATCAATTATCGATTCCAATTTACTAATCTCAATGTTTTGAAAGCTTTCAATTTGCACGACAAAAACTAATTCGTCCCACTTAGAATATTCATCCTTTTGGCAACTGCATTAGTAGCGTTGATGTTGTGAGGAAAATATAATATAAACAAAAACTTTATGAACTGAATTATTTGTGTATTGACATTCAAATGGTAAAAAACATATGTTATATTTTAAGTATTATCAACATGATTTGAACAATAAATTATGAAACAATTAGCATCATAAATATTCAACAATGTCAATATTTGAATTTAAACATTTTTTCTATTTCGTTCATGTTGAATTTGAAAAGCATATAAGCAAATCTTTCATTTAGTAGCAGAACATACCTCATATACAATTTCTATTATCATCAATTAACCGTTTTTGTTCTTGAGATAACTGATTAAATGCATATTATTATCCCGAGATCAAAACATAAAATAACTTAAAACTAAAATTAGAATAAGGTTGAATTTTTTTATTTCGTTGCCATACCAGGGGATAGCAGGGAAACTCATTTCTCATTTTATATAAGGCAAAAGAACGAATGCGCCCTGAAGGTTTATTTCTCAAAGTCAATAATTTCAAAATCTGTTATTAGATATTGAAAAACGTTCCAATGTTTAAAGCATTATGAAGGTAATAGAGATCTGTTTCACAAAAACGTTATTGGCAACGTTGAAGATTAGTTTATCACAATATGCCCATCAGGTTTAACTATGTAAAACAAATATGCACTTTGGATTACTTTAAGGCTATTCCGTATTGCATACATGATTAAAATTGAAATTGAGTTACTTGGAATAAATGTATAAAAACAAATTACCTACCAAAGTTAATGCGAATTTCAATTCCCCTCATCTGAAATTAATAAAATGTTGATTCATTTAATGCAACTATTCTATAAACTATACACAAGAGAGATTAAGATGAGACGATAGGAAACAATTAAACTTTTCCTAAATCTTCAAAGGAATGTATTTCAAGAATCTTGACATGCCAAACCAAAGCTCAGAGCAATAAGCAAATTCCATTTCTTGTCTTCTAAAAACCTCCAGATTCCAAACACACGATTGTTTCCTTTTTATAAGAGGGCTATATTTGCATCAGAAGGTTACATTTCCACAAGGGACATTTTAATCGACCGTTGATTTATTTTTAAATTTCTGAGGCTAAAACTTCACTTTTTACACAACTCAAAAGACTCGAGTGATATTTATCTAAAACCTTAAATGTCTACAAACCGAGAGAAAGTTATTTGTTTTGTTACCAATACGCACATCTGGCATTAGGATGCTGAATTTTTCACTTTGAAGATTTTTTTTTTAATTTGATTTTTTTTGGAAGGTTTATTCACGTTTGTACAATCTCTACAAGGCTATTAACCACTTCAAAAGCAACAAAGTACTATCATGTGACTTTCATATTTTGACCCCTCCTTTGTTTCTAAAATCAAAGCTTAGTATACAGACACTATCATCACTATCAGGAAATATGTCAATGAAATAATGTTCATTTCAACGGAATACATTACTTTATTCTTACCATGCCATTATATATAAAGTACCCAGCTAACACAAAAACGTTGCTACAATGTTTCTGAAACGTTTCCTTTTGGTTTCAGATATGTTTTGAAAAACGCTCCTGAAACGTAACTGTTTGGAGTTTCTTTTTCGTTTCAGAAACGTTGTAAGGAAACGTTTTGAAGAAACGTTCAGGAAACCTTTTTGACACTTTCGACCTGGTGTTGTTTGTAGCTGACTTCTACTTGGAAATGTTTCTCTCAGAAACTTTCTGGAAACGTTTTAGAAACGTTTTGTATTAGCTGGGTACAAGGGACAGCATACAAATGTTCATTAACGGACACCAGGATAAAATTAGATAAATCAATATAATAAAACCTAGCAACACTTCTGCCAAGCATCGTGATCTAAAGAGAATTTGATTAGAGTCTGTGATGACGGGACGTGTAAACCCGTGAGTGAGTGGATTTAGCTTCATTCAGCTCGACTTCATTCTCAACCGTCTGAAATAAGATCATTCAATTTCAATAAATTCCCGCAGTCTATTCAGCCATGGGCAATACATTTACTGTATGTCTAGATAAGCATTCAGTTTTACTAAGCGTTCAGTCATCTCGGAAATCAATTTTAAGTATGATTTACGTATAGTTCTGAGCTGAATAATGAAAGAAGCTTTTATTAATGCCTATGTACTTTTTAACCAACAAGATATTAGTAGTTTTAAGAGTCCAAACAAAAAATGATTTAGCTATTTATTCTGATATTTCATCGATATCAATGTTCCAAACATGCCATACAATCTTTCCAAATGATGAACACAAAACATTTCTTAACAGTTTATTTTGTCAATAACTGTTTCAGAAACGTTGATGCAGATAATTACAGTTATAAGAAATAATATGCACAAAATCATGTTCTTTCATGTTTAATAATTGAAATCCTAAAGGAAATAATTGAACATCGTTAAACACGCAACTCTCTAGATGCAATGTTATTTGAGTCCCCCATGTCATTATGAATTACTTTCGTTTGCAAATTGATGTTATTTTGCAGCTGATTTCCTGGGTTGTTTGTAGTTGTCGTCAAATGAACCCATGCACAATATGATACTTTTATCGGGAAAAGACATCTATCATTTACTAAAAAGGCACTGATAAACCCAAACATATATGCCTGAAATTCTTTGATTACCTTTTGCCAAATTTGAGGTCGTGGCAGAAAACTAACAGTTCTGTTCTTGAAAAAAGAGTAAAATCAATAAAATGCGCGGAGATATGTGTTAATTCACTGCAGTATTTAACATTTCTATTTCTGAATGCAATTTTCGTATTTGACATCAAAACATGAGATTGTAAATATTCGTGTCACAAATTGACTTTATTATTTGAAGCAAGTTGAATATTAAGCCAGATATTGAAGATGCCAATTCGTGTCCTGATTTTGACGAATTGCAAAAACACAAATTTAATCAAAGCAGGATACGATTTTAGAGCGTTTGTATTGACGTGAAAGCTATTGCCGAAAGTGAATAATGTTTAAAAACAGTAGTCAAGCACTGTAGCTCAGTGGTAGAGTGTCTGCTCGTCACCCGGAAGAAGGGTTCGATTCCCGGTCGCGTCATAAGACGTTAAAAAAAAGGAGTTGTTGCTGTCTTGCTTGACACTCAGCATCATAAGGCAGAACAACGCATTAACTGGCGCTGCACTGTTGCTAACGGGTGCCATGGACACCAAAACTAAATAAAGTGTTGTTATTATTATTGTTTTTTTTTAACTATTATGATTATTTGTAATCAATATCATTTTTCATGAGGATGCAAATCAAGTTTTTGTTCGCATGTGATGATCAAACAGAGACTTGAACACGTTCACGATTTACCAAATCGTACCACCAGAGACTAACATCTAAGACGGACTCGGTCGATTTTAATCAGACTGTTGAAATCCTTGGTGTCCTAATCTATCCATGTCGAGTATGATACTTACTCTATAATAATTGGATATATATATACATGCTAATATTCAGGTCTAAATCATGACACTTAATCGCCAACCCTAACCTTTGTAAAACAAGAAAATAAAAGTACTCCTACACATGAAATACTGTTATAAATGAACAAGGTTTCTTGCTAACCAAGCCGTTAATGTTGATTGATATACACTTGCTGTGATTTATGTTGACAAAAACGTTTTGGCTCAGAAACCAATTCAGCCATCATTTGACTATCTTCCTATGCAAAGCCTAAAACGCCAGTTTCCGAACTGTCAGTTTTATGCCTTGCTGCTTACCCTTGAGTTTTTTGTGCTTGCTCTCCTGCCTGATGGGGCACTATAGCAGCACAGAAAAGTAAAGGGTCTGCAGTAGGACATTAAATGACAGTTCGGAAACTGGCGTTATAAGCTTTGCGTAGGAAGATGTCATTTCACGAGAGCTATTCGTGAGGGAATTATGTACAACCTCCTGAATCAACGGCGAATTAGAATGAATGAATGAACAGATTTGCAAGAATGAATGAATGAATGAATGAATGACTGAAGTTTTATATTGGAGGTAAACGTCCTTTATTTGGAGAAAGATCATCTACAAACATCATTATCCTACCTCATGTAAGAATCTCGATCTCTGATTGGTTCACGTGACCCTTAACAAATTCTCATATACACCTTCACCGAGGGAGAATAAATCCCTTATACCCCGCGAGTAAAGCGTGCTTCCACGTCAATCATTCAAAGTCACGTGATAAGGACATAGGTCAACCAGTGACAGTGTTGTTTTGAAATATAGGTTTTGTTCACTTCTGATTGTGTTTTTAACAATAGTTTTAGACATTCGGTAAGATAAATTCGTTATCACATTGCATAGCGGGTTACATCGGTATTTATTATTCCCTTGAAAGGTTTTATGCAACTCGCGTTCCGCTCGTTGCATAAAACCTTTCGCGGGAATAATAAATACCGATGTAACCCGCTATGCAATGTGATAACTTATATTGTAATGTAATGATCCATGTTTCTTTATTATTGTCAGTCCAAGTAAGTGCGTGAAGCAGAATGGTGACGAATATGCACAATATTCTCGCTCTTATCATCCGTAAATGGACATTTGTAGGTAAAACTGTTTTGTTCAGTGGGTTCTCTACTGTTATGTATATGCAATACAAGCAGTCAGATTTGATTAAAAATCTCCTACCGTAAGATAAGTAATCAGTGATTGCGATTTCTTTTTCA
The DNA here is from genome assembly GCA_916613615.1 of Steromphala cineraria. Classification (NCBI taxonomy): domain Eukaryota; kingdom Metazoa; phylum Mollusca; class Gastropoda; order Trochida; family Trochidae; genus Steromphala; species Steromphala cineraria. The sequence goes on from OU744723.1 coordinate 50,701,174, forward strand.
CAGTTTAAAAACTTTAGGCGCTCTGGTTTTTGTTTAGAATATGCTGACATTCGGTATCCAGTTATCAAATTATGAAGATGATTTGCGATTCTCGAGTGAATCGCACAATGCCAATCATTCTTCAGATTCTGTCATCTTCTCTATAATTTTAATTTGATCAAGCTACCTTGGAGGTCAATTTGAAAAAGAAATGATAGCGCAGCTAACAGACATTCTATTCCCACAGAAGTAAATCTCGACAGAGGTAAAGACTGAGGCTCATTATTTTTAGGAATGAAGAGTTAGGGGGATGAAATCTGCTTGTGACAAAGAGTTACAATCCTGCGTGTTTCGCTAACTATCATCAAAGAATGTATGTATACGCTTAATGTCATGAAGCATTTTTCAGTAATCATATTTCATGTGATTAACGAATTGCGAAGTAATTAACGGGTCTACAGAGAGCAAGCTCACATAGATGGACCGTTTGAGGGGATTTTACTGTCGCTTCGCTCAATATCTGGCATTTTACAACGGGTTTCTTTCTACTTGAGGTTTTGGATTTGTATCTATGAAACTAATAAAATTCGCGATTTTATTAAATTGAGAAGAGAACATTGCTTTTATCTTTGTGAGACGAAGACAGAACAGAAATACATAATGGCTTCGATTCGCACATTACTTTCGTAGGTGTAAAAATAAAATACTAGTAAAACTAAGCTTCGAGATTTTACAAAAATCTGCAATGAGGACAATGTTTTTATCTCTTTGAGATGTAGACATAGACGATGAAACACAGAATGGCTTTGTGTCGTACATTCCTATTAAGTGTGGACCTCCGCCCACGATTCTAGTAGAACTGTCCTCGATAAGATAAGGAAATGGGACGCCTAAAATTACAACTATCACTCTAGAAATAGGCCAGTATATATTTTCTGAAAAATGTATGTACTCGTCTTCTTCATTGGATTCGTCGGTCGCATTAACGCGGCGACACGTGAGTAGAATGAATGAAATACTAGTGATAACGTGGGATGAACTTTGATAAATATTGTTTTAGTTATATCCACCCAATACAGATAAAAACAACAATCGGTTATACATGTATTGTGAGTTATGTTTTTGTGGTGATACGCATTGACCTAATTACGTTGTTTATTTGAATTTTTGTAGCTACTAGCTTAGTCTTACCTACTTAAACATTAAACAAAGAGCAAAAAATACTAGTTTGACAAATTTTCAAAATTGTGTTGTATTGTTTTTTGTGGTGTGTCTTAATTGTTATGTTATTAGCTCTTAATACTAACACTAGTGAGAGGATTTATTAGTTGTATTATAAGGTAAATACTTATCATGTAATTATCAAAATTTCACTTCTATTAAAAACCCATTCCAATCGCTATTGCATCTTTTGTTTTGTTAAGAAGCCCTATAACGTTCGAAACCTTCAGGCGATTCTGCATGGCATGGTATTATTATCTATGCTTGTGTATTTGTCATCCAATTTTAAAGAGCCACTGATTTTCATCGATCTTATTTTGCTTTGATACGAAGGTAACTGGCATAATTCATCATACAAATCAAACAAATCTCACCTTAATCTCAAAATGGAAAATATATACAGAACGATAAATAATTGTTTTCAATAAAAATCTAAACGCCTAGTTTAGATGGATCCTAGTTATAATTTATATAACCTATGGAACAGTACCAACTCGAAACTGTTATTATATATAACAATCGATCAAAATGACAATATTGACAAAGTTTATCATAATTTCAATTTACTGATTTGATGCAAACTGTACGGTTTCGTACGGTGACATATTTACAAACTCGCCGAGTGGCTCTTTAAAGGGTCAGTAGCACGTATTTTAGTTAAGAAAAGTAAAACAAATGTTACCAAAATGAGAGCCAAACTGAACAATGAGTCCTCATGCACGCTTACAAAGCTCGATTAACATACATCAATTCCCTCAACGTTAACAAATAAAAAATTATGAGAAATGTAAAGAAATCCAATAGCCGAAAAGTGTTAATTTCCCTTAAAAAGGTATTCTTTAGTTATAGACGATTCTGGCCGAGTAAGAAGATATTCATTCCTTTGAAGCTGTGTTTGCATCTTACCATTTTCACCCCTAATCTCATTAAAATGATATCATAATTTCTTCACTACGTTAGCGTAGCGTAGTGTAGCAGATAGATAATGTTTTAATAAGATTGTTTCACCCCTAAATTGGTGCCCTGTTCCAAAACTATGGTGGCATACGAGGGCCATCTGGATTTTTAATTTTCACCTTCAAATTACAAGAAAAAAGTTGGAGTATCTAGTAAGGATATTGAATTTTTAAGCTATTTATATGGATTATTTTGAAAATTCAAGATGTTATTTTGAATTTTTAATATCAACTCAAAAAAACAGATGACCCTGGTACAAAACACGCAGTTTTCATCAATTTCGTAAAATAACATTTTCTACTCATCCTTGTTTCCAGAATGCGAGAGTCAGTATGGCGGAACGTGTGTGAACTCCGTGTACAACAAGTGTCTGTCCGGCTACAGCTACACGTTAAACGGGTGTGGCTTCCAGGAGATGTGTTGTATACCTCCCGTCCATGTCGGGGAAACCGTCATAGCCACCGGTAGAGTTACTTAGTAGATAGTTGTATACCTCCCGTCCATGTCGGGGAAACCGTCATAGCCACCGGTAGAGTTACTTAGTAGATAGTTGTATACCTCCCGTCCATGTCGGGGAAACTGTCATAGCCACCGGTAGAGTTACTTAGTAGATAGTTGTATACCTCCCGTCCATGTCGGGGAAACTGTCATAGCCCCCGGTAGAGTTACTTAGTAGATAGTTGTATACCTCCCGTCCATGTCGGGGAAACTGTCATAGCCACCGGTAGAGTTTTAACGTTATCTAGCAGTAGTCTTTTGTTATTAGCTCTGATGAAAATTAGCTGACGTTTCTTTTACCATTGAGTGTAATGTCACGTCTGGTCAAGGAGATGCCACCGGCCAATGCAGGAGAAATAGATATACCCACACTACCCGAGGTGTATCGCTCAATACACCACCTGTTTGAATCGTGGGTCTCCGAGGTGTAGTGAGTGATGTACCCAAGAAAGTGTGGGTACATCAGACTTATACCCCGATCCGGACAAACTGTCCACCCCTCTCTATGTATATATGTCTTGACCTAACTAGATTAAAGAATATCAATAATACTCTTCTAACTACGTTTAAAAAATCATATACTGACTTTATTACATTAACTTTTGGTACAAACTAGTATCCCGGTCTAGCTCAGTTGAAATTGCGTCGCATCGCAACATAAAGGCCTCGGTTTCGATTCCCACTTTGATCGTTAACATTTCTCAATAAATTAAAGTTCTAAATTTTACAACTCCATTGATTTGTTTAAGTTGAAGATCTCGATCTAACTAAGAAATGTATTACTTACTTTCTTTTGAGATTTTATACCCGCTTTCAGCATTGATGACTTCGCATTTGGCTCTTTGGACCTTTAAGGGAAGGGATTTCGGAAGCAAATTTTAAAGAAAGGGTTAAATTTGTGTTGTACGAATGTTGCGAATGGTGTGGGTACGTGTTGGATTGTTTCGTGCATGTTGTGTAGAGTTTGAGCATTTAAGGGATTTTGTGCGTGTAAATTTGTGTAATTCGGTTTAGTTTTGTATGACCAGTTTGGAGTTTAGTGATAGACCTATCTATGTTTTAATTGATTTTAGATTTAGTTAATGGTAATTCACAATAACGAGTTTCGTTCGCCAGGACACTGCGGTATAGCCTTCCCTGACCCACTTCCGGCATCGCATAGGATTGTGGGAGGCAAGATGGCAGCAGAAGGGGAATTCCCTTGGCAGGTTAAGTCCTCACAATGACAATGCTTATTTTGATACAATTTTATACAATCCTTTTTAGCAATAGACCTTTCAGTCTAGACATGTTATAAAAAAAATATAATTATTTTTATCTTATGGAATTCATTCATCTTCATGTCATAGGGTCATAATAACTTAAACAATGACTACCGTTATTCCTTAATTACACGCCTGGCTTGAATAGACGCCTGCCTCGAATAGACGCCCTTGCATTTGGCTGTCTGAAAAAATAAACGCCTGCCTTAATGAAACGCCAGGTAAACCCAGTGTAATATATCAAAAAACGCTTCTATGTTCGTTGAATTATCTTAATTTTATAAAATAGTCTGTATTCCCCCATTACGGCATAGACGCCTGCCTTGAATAGACGCCTACGATGTAGGCCGATTTAAAATATTAGACGCCCGGCGTGTAATTAAGAAAATACGGTACCCACAAGGGGTGGTACATGTTTGTTTCTTGACGTCACTTCCGATCCCGCCAGGTGTCGCTGCGAGCGTACGATGCCTACAAGAGTCACATGTGCGGCGGAATTCTCATCAGTGACAAGTGGATACTCACCGCAGCGCATTGCTTCCAAGAGTATGTATGGAGCTTCGTCTTAAACATCCCACAGGGACATTCTTTGTTTGATAAATAATCAATACATAGATATTCTATTCCATCAGTGAAATTAATTAGGGTATATTTGTAGTTCTACTGCAAAACACTAGTATTATTGCCACTGGAGTGGCAATGTCATGACGTCCCTGTTGTAGAATGGACGCCATAATTTACCGTTGGATCTGGACCAGTTTGACTTTTTTTCTTTATGGAAAAGAAAATACCCTAGACAAATAGCAAGTTCATCTCACGGGACTTCGTTTAGACAAGAACCAATAAACATAGAGCAGACACCTCACTTGTCTCACACCTGTCGTTAAGAGACCAGTTTCACTAGTCATGTAAATAATTCGATAGGTCAAGTTAAAACCAATGTATTTTATAAACGGTGTTACACGGGACTCCGTTTAGTATTATCTCCTTTCTCATCAGAGACAAGAACCCGTACGCTTGAAACGCAGTTCTTTACGAATGCGACCGAATTTTTAATAAAAATGAATAGATGTATCAAAAACAATTCCAACGATAGATGAAAAAGCGGTATTACACGGGACTTCGTTTAGTATTATCTATTTTCTCCATCAGAGATAAGAACCCATAAATATAGCAGAAACCTCACTTATCAGGTTAACTAGTCATTTAACGAATGCAGTTCTGGGCGAATCGATATTTCAACAACATTTAAAACAAATATAGTTTATAAACGGTATTACACGGGACTCCGTTTAGTATTATCTCCTTTACAGAGACAAGAACCCGTACGCATGGAACGCCGTACTGGGCGAGTACGACAGAGCGGTGGTTGATGGGCACGAGAAGATGGCCAAGCTAGAGACCCTGGTCGTACACAGCGGGTTCAACCCTTCCACCTACAAGGACGACATCGCCATGATCAAGATGGACACGCCCGTCCAGACCTACACTAAGTACATCAGACCCGTCTGTCTCCCCAGCAAGAACCAGAGTTTCGACAACATGGTCTGTACGGCTACTGGCTGGGGCGCCATGTACTCCGGTAGGTCGACAAAGCTGGAGCAAATAATTAAAATAGTTTGGGGGAAGTTTAAGTTAATCGATGAGTAATGCCTCCAGGACATCAGCTCAGTTAGACATCGGTGTTAGAACTATGTTTTTCAAATTATCATAGTCCTGTGCGTTCCAAAAACAATTTTGAAACACGAGCAATTGTAGCCCATTATTTAACACTGTTTACAATCAATTGTAGTTTTACACAGGTTGATAATCTCCTGTGGAACCGGACATTGAGATATAACTGTTGAACTGGTCTAAAGCTGTTGACATCAAATAATGTTTTGGAAGTCAACTATTATTCATAGTTTTGATGCTCATCTATAGTTTTAGCAGTGTAACTAAACTATACGTTCTAACAGGTTTGAAGCTTCGAATGAGAATAAGCTTTGATTCGATTGTCTTGGTTATGATATCTTGGGAAAATATCATTTGAGGTAAAATTTAACTTGTTGTTTCAGTATTACATAGGATAATTTATGTGAGGTTAGCAGCTTTTTCATTATTTCAAGAATTTCACATTTTTACATTCAAACATAGCAGCTGTTAAATGAATTAATGATAAGGATAAAATATTGTTCATACGCAGAACGTGTTGCTAGAAGCACCCTGACATCTTGCTGTGTACAAAATTGGGGAGATAGTTCACTGTTTGAGCTATGTCAGGGCAACTTGCTAGTCTTCTTGGTGCATTTAGTAGCAGATGAGCTTTCTCTATTTGAAGAAGACAAGGAATTAATGGATGATCCACTTCTTTACTATAGAAATTAGCGCTGTTTTGGTTTTGATCCTAATACTTCATGCTTGAAAACAGTATGCTTGGGAATGGTACTTAAGCATCTAAACCGAAACGTTGCTACTATCTACAATAAATAAGTTGATCATCCATAAGACTTCTGGTCTTCTTCATATCTTCAACTTCTAAATGCCTCCCATACTTTTCTCTCCTTGATCATTTACCAACATATTTTCTCTCACTATAAGTTTTAGTTAGTTCACTGAGAGTTATCTCCCCTCTAGGCGGCCACGGGACGCGACACCTGTTCAAGGTAGACCTACCTATAGTGAAGAACGATATCTGCTCCTACCTCATGGATAAACAGATCCCCATCTCAGAGCTGTGTGCGGGCCAGAAGCAGGGGGGAGCGGACACCTGCCAGGTACATGTAACAGTATCTTATTCCTCAAGGAACAATTTGATATGACACCGTGCGAGGCATATCGTCTACAGCCTCCTCAAATATTGTTACGTACATAGGCCTTCAGTTCTCAAGGGTAAAAAATTATGAAATATTGAAAAAAGCATTTTTTTTCAATTGGAATGAAATCAAATATTCGATTCGCTTTCTTTTCATAACTTGGGTTGTTACTTGTCACTGATCTAGATCTGACGGGATCCCGAATGAGAGACCCGTGTCCATGTGAAATTTGAACAGGAAATGACCCCGAAATCGGTTTGTAGGGCCGATCTTTAATAACAATCATAATGTACTGCATAAGGAAGGGTGACCGAATCAAGGATTTGATTTCATTGAGATTTCATTTTTGCAACTAATTTATGTTGTTCCTAGTGACGACGATGTTTTTCTTTTATCTACACACGGTCCATGGTTTGCACGTGATTTTAATGAAAAGCATGTTGATATTGACAATGCGCTATGAGAAGTTGAGGGTCTCAACCTCTGAATACCAGTATCTATAATGTAAATGTTCGTTGTCCTTTAAGAATAAATTTGTCACTGTCAAAGTCAACTCGGAGTTGGGTATAAGTAAGACGTATCCTTCTCTCTGTGTATCGGTCATTAATCCTCCTCTTTTTAAGAATCGTACTTCCTCATCGCCCTAACGGAATTAGCCTCACGACCGATACACTTTGGAAAAAGATTGGTACGTCTATCACATGTCAGGTGACCTATCGCTATTGCAGGGGGACTCTGGGGGTCCCATGGTATGCAAGGAGGGAGGGACGTGGAAGGTTGCCGGGATCGTCTCCTGGGGCTATAACTGCGCCGCGGCCTATAAGCCAGGCATCTACAGCAACGTTGCCTATTACAGGGACTGGATAGACACCGTCATGAAGTACTACACCAACACAAGACGGAGGGGGGCGGGGCTTTCTGGGCTCCACTATCTATGAGCACGTTAAACATGCAAATAAATATACAAAACTTTCAGAATTGTTTGTTATTAGCACGAAAACAATACTCGTCCATCCTTTACAATGTCTGTAGTCTATTTACATTTTAATGGACTGAAAGGTCCGTCGTACCTCCCTCCCTTTCTGATCTGAGTTGTGATCCATGTGTTCTATGGGGCTCATATCAGGTGACTTTGTCTCTGACTTTTCTATTTGGAACTATCGCCGGCCTTCTAAAGTCAATTCGTGTCAAACGCCGTCACAGATTGGTTTAAAATATAGTTCACTCGACATAATCCCTATCGAGCAGTACTCAGATCCGAAATGATTGATTGTTAAGTTCGATCTGATTTAATGAGGTTGATTCAATCAAGAATATTTCACACTACATGGGCAATTAGTAACTGAAGAGGGTATATATAACGTTACAGATAATATACAATTAAGTTTGAATACAGATTTTAGGTGTACTTTTCTCACGAAGTTCGGGGCTATTTTGTTCAAAAATATATATTTATCATTATATATTTCTGGTTTGTTTATATTAATTATATATCTTATCTTAACAGTTCCATGCAGTTATATGGATATCCATGAGATGTTGTTACTACCCGAGTTGACCGAATATCTTAATTGGTTAATATTCATGAAAGATAAAAGACATCTTTATTACTTAGTAGAAACATGACATAGCGAATTCGACTTGTTACATATAAGTGTTTCTTTCAATACTGTTCGGTACTGATATCGTGTTGTTCTACAACATGACAATACGAAAATATAGACCTAAGACAATAATAGGGTCAAAGGTCATTGGACTTACACCTGTATCACAAGAAGGCGATTAAACTTCTCTAGTTACCCGAGAAATCACCTGAACCCAGATATCGACACCTGCCTATAGCGTGTAATACCTGAGACAGCTTTGAACCAATACAGAGGTATAGTGGGGCATCTACAGGTAGGCTTAAATTTATTTATCTTTTTATAAAAGTATTAATGTTTATCTCTTTATTGGTTTTCGTTTATTTCATATGCTTCATTTTGATATTCACGCCAAATAAACTTGCTACAATGTAACGATACAACATACTACAAGGCTTATGTTTGCAATTTAATGCTGTTTATGGTATTTTTATATAAATATTTAATCTTTCGCTGAATTCCAACAATCACAAAGCAATCAAGATAATTTTCACCTTTTTGCCAACTCCAAGCGGTTTAGTCATGATAAAACACTAAATTAAATACGCGTGCGTTAAAGGTTTATCAAAAATAATTTGTTAAAGACTGTTAGCATTCATTTGTTCAATTATAAGTTTGGCATTTCAATCATATAACAATATAATCAATCAAATAATATAAGTTTAATATTCCTATTACTCATTTATAGAATTATAGAATAACCGAAGGCGTCATGTTGATATCCATGGAATCGTGCTCTTCGATTGGTTATGAATAAGTGACAGTAAATATCGGAGAACATATTTTGAACAACATCAATTTCATATTTTCAATTACCCATTTAACAATACGACCATGTTGATATTCGTGGAATCGTGTATATCTTTAGATAGGGATAAATAGCGGCACCTATCGGCAAAAATATCATTGATATAGCATAAATTTTTAATTTAATAGATATAACAAACTTTAAATATCATAAATATAACATAGATTTTAAAAATTATAAATAGAACATTAATTTTAGATATCATAAATATCAGATAAATAATTTTAAATATAACATAAATTTTAAATATCATTAATATAGATAAATTTTAAATATAGATAAAACATAAATTTCAAATATTACGAATAAAAAGTAATTGTTATTTAATTTAATGTTTTCATTTATTTATTTAACAGTACAACCATGTTGAAGTTATTGATGCTCAGTGCGATGGTAGTGTACAGTGAGGCGTGCTGCACCCCCAAACAGTGGGAGATGGACGGGGGCACGGTCATGGCTCGGTCTAACGGGGGGGATCTCTCACTCTCTCTGGTAATTTATATTTTTCTTCTATCCCTCTTCATCATTTGGTAATTTTAGTTTCCTAATTCAACTCCTCTTCACCTCTCTTCATATTATGTATCTTTCAATACTTTAAAGGGACAGTAGCACGTTTTTAGGGGGAATATAGGATGATGTCAGGAAAATGAAAATTAATGGTTCCAATTGAAAGACAATGTATTTAAACTAAATTAAGCAGATAAAGCAAATATATATTGTAATGTTCAGCCATGGGATTCTTTTTTCTAACACAAAATGAATTAAAGGTGTTCACATAAAAATGGCCGCCAATGGACTTTATGTGAATTTTCATAATTTGATCTCTGACTTTGGATGATTGATTTGTGTTCTGAGAATTTTGACACTAAATAAATGATGCATCTAGCATTACAGTACTACTGCTACTGCCCCTTTAAATGGTACCGTTTATATGTGTCCGAGTGTCCATTTATACCTCTACCTTTGTTCTTTTTTTTGGTGATAAATTTATCTTTATCTTAATGTGCCTCGACCTACGCCATCCAGCCCTCAATCCTAACCAAACCCAAACCCAGTATCCTCTCCTCTCCCGTTCCCACTCCCTAACTCAATATTTGTCTATCTCTTGTTATTTATATACAGTAAGACATGGATATAAGGAAAACTGTTGTCATTTATAGATATTAAGATAGACATAATTTGCCCTTTATGTTGGTACCCTTTGATCATACTGTATATCATTCTATTTAATTCTGAATATAATTGAGGTTGATGTTGAATTAAGGTTTTAAATTCACAAATCATAATAACTCATATGAATAATACTTATGAAGCTCTTCCTTTCTTATATCCCAGACAAACTGTAGGTTCCACTATGACGCAGTATCTCTCCGGATGGCAATGACCACCGGAATATTCCGGAATCCAGACTTCAAGAACCTCACTATCTGGGACTTCGATAAGGTAAATTCACCATTGCTTTCCTATATTTCATATAATTAATAATGCTAAGCGATTCATGGACATCATCATCTTCCTACACATAGCCTAAAACGTCAGTTTCCCAACTGTTATGTTATGCCTTGGTGCAGACCCTTTACTTTTCTGTGCTGCTATAGTGCCCCTACAGGTTAGAGAGCAAGCACAGAAAACTATTTATATATCATATCATAATTAATAATCATTGGTAGCGATTCATGGACATCCTTATTTTCATCGTTAGTGGCTAAGACTTTAGATATGGTCGGGGGATAATCTGATGTGTCTCTTTTCATCATATACAGCTGTGTACTTTAAGTAATGTCTTCCTCTAATAGCCTTAAACGCCATTGTATGCCTTGCTGCAGACCCTTTACTTTTCTGTGCTGCTATAGTGCCCCTACAGGCAAGAGAGCAAGCACAGACAACTCAAGGGTCAGCAGCAAGGCATTAAACTAACAGTTCGGAAACTGGCGTTTCAGGCTTTGCGTAGGAAGATGGGACATCATAATTTTCATCGTTAGTGGCTAAGGCTATTAATATGGTCGAAAGATAATATAATGTGTCTCTTTTCATCATATGCAGCTGCGTACCTGTGTTTGTTCACCTACCTGCATATCATAGAGCAAATATCATGTTATTTAAGATGGTCGGGAGATAATATAATGTGTCTCTTTTCATCATATACAGGTGCGTACCTAAAGTTTGTTCACCTACCTGCATATCATAGAACAAATATCATGTCATTTTGGACGTAGTCGAGTCATTGTAGCATTGCAAAAATCTAACGGATTCCGTTCAAATTAAAGTACATGAATTAGTCACAATTGTTAAATTATCTCTCGGTTACACAGCGAACTTTAAAAAAAAAGAAAATCAATGGCATTTCCGCTCGATTGTTGGCGAATACGGGCAACTAACTCTCTGATAACAATAGGATGACATCATGATCAACTGTTTGACATCATTGGGTCAATTCCTAGTAACTCAAGTCAATATCACTTTTGGTCAGACACTAGGCACTAGTTTTCCTGTACGACGATGGATCAACACATGTATTGACCCCATCACCAGTCAATAATTGTACAATATATCTAATTTCAGCGAGTGATGTACGAGGTTGATAACAGAGGATTCTGCCAAGCAACAACCCTGGAGAAGCCCTTTGAACCCATCTGTACACCCGGTGAGCTGAATCAATGGTTTATTGTAATAGGTTGCGCAACGGACAGAAAAGACCATGTTTCTCTCTGTTTAATTCTTTACTCTATATTCGCCTATGTAAGAATCATCACAAAAACATAGCGATAAAATACCGCATACTGACGTTAGAAATTGTAACATGTTCTGGGAATTTGAGTCCGAATCCCACAAACAACAAATTTGCATTATTGCAGATCACAAATATAACGATAAAACTTGTGTCAGAGCCTATATATCACTAGTGGTTGAGATATACCATTGTTCCTGGCAAAAATCAGGCAATCGGCAAACAAGCAAAACTCTTTTAATGTTTTTCCCCCACCATTCATAAAACCAGTATTGCCTGTTTCCCATCCCAGCCGTATACCTTTTATACGTAATGAATATTATTCAAACCAAAATGTCTTTCGTTCCCTCCAGAGGGTTCCCGTGTGGCCGACCACTTCGTCTACGGAGGCGGAGACCAGGGTACTCTGGCAGCAGCAACCTTCGAGTACGACAAGCCGGACTACTCGGGCTTTGTGAAGGTGACGGAGGGCGAACAGAGCGAGGACACATGTGTACCCATCATCTCAGTCAACTACGACCGTGAGTTTAGTGAAGGATAATCACGGTCCCGAGGGCTTAAGTCGAAAGATTGGCCAAGAGACTTGTTAATCGGGTAAGGGGATATTAGGGGGGTGTAGCGTAAGATGATACATGTTTGCCGACCATCTCAGTTAACTACGACCGTGAGTTTAGTGGAGGATGACAAGCGATTCCGAGGGTTTCTTAGGGATCCGACAAACTGATGAGGGCTGGGGAGGGGGAGGAAGCGGATGTTCAGCATAAGAGGACACAGGCAGACAGACAAACAAACAGATGTGGTGTACCCATCATCTCAGTCAACTACCACCGTGAGTTTGGTGAAGAATAACAACTGATTCAGAGAGCTTCTCAGGGATGGGCCTAAGGGATGGTGAAGAGGAAGGGGGAACATAAGAGGACACACACAGACAGACAAACAGATGTGATGTACCTATCATCAACTACCACCGTGAGTTTGGTGAAGGATAACAAGCGATCCCTAGGATTTCCGTTGTAAGAACGCCCACTGGTCCAGGGATCAACCAAGGGGAGGGCTTAAGCGTAGATATGTAATAATCGACATTTAAAGATAATGTAGTAGCATAGGGATATTTTATAGCATATAACATCCTCCTTAGATGAGAATTATAAAACATCAGCTTCATACTCGGCTGTCTAGGGAAAACGTTCCGACAACGTTCGAATAACTTATGCCGTTGATCCATATACGTTTTTGTTAAGGGTTAAATTGACCGAGGTATGAAAGGTGTTCCGATCCAAATATTTTCATTGTAAGTTTATTATATAATAAAAACTTTTGCGAAAAAAGAGTTTCAACTGACAAATTGCTTACAATGATGTGAAACGATGATAATAATCCCAAGTTCGCAAGTGACATGCACTATTGGTTTGTTTTTGCCTTTTTCTTCACGAAGTTATGACGTCATATTCTTTGCAGTTTCCTTCATGTCCTTCATGACGTTTGAGAACATCCGGGACGGAATTGAAGACCCGTCTGTGTTCGATCCCCCAGAATCTTGTCGCAACGTGTTCCCTGTGAGTCCTGTGTTGCTTCAGTATCAGTTCGAGAATAACTCTTGTTTTACCATGCGGTCCCATATCCTGATGTCTTGTCCTCGAGTTATTCTTGTATATTGAGTTTCGTAAATGAGCCCATGTTTGGATTGCCTGGTACACATGTTCTCACATTTGAAAAAATACTTAATTGTATATTTGTGAATTGATCTGTGTGAATTTATGGTGATCTTTTATTAATGATAAATAATGTTAATCATGATAATATCAAACATCATCATTATCACAACTGTCACCATCGCAATAACTGTCATCACCATTATCGTCATCGTACATATCGTAAACTTCATCATCATCACCTTCATCATCATCATCATCATCAACATCATCATCATCTTCACAATCACCGTCATCACCATTATCGTCATCGCACGTATCGTAAACTTCATCGTCACCATCATCATCATCATCATCATCATCACCATCATTATCATCATCAACATCAATACCACTTCATAATCATAACCTTCATCATCGTCATCAACATCTTCATCATCACTATCATCATCACCATCATCATCACCATCACCATCATCATCATCACCATCACCATCACCATCACCATCACCATCATCGTCGTCGCCATCATCATCACTACCCTCTCATGACTACCATTATTATTTGTATTGTATTACAACGATCTCCATTATCTCCACAGAGGCGAGCCGAGTCCGAGGTTCGAATCCACCCCCTTCTCAATGTACCCCTCCCCTTCAGACGCGGGTGATGAGATGAGCAGTACAGGGACAGCAGGAGATTCATGGATTACTTTTACAAACAGACAGTCAGACAGAAAGATGATTTATTTAAGTCTCACCTCACTACATACAAAAAAAAGACTGTTGAGCTCAAACTGATGAAAAGACTTGTTAACAAGTTAAAATGAGACTCATTCTTTCTTCATTAAAATGATACCTACAGCAAATGTTTTGAAGTATTTTATTTTTCCTTTATATATACACCAATTTGAGAGGACATGATTAACAGTGAGCCTACCCTTAAGTTTAATGAGAGACTTTAATAATTAGGAATACATGATATAATTCATCACATGAAAAATTACTTAAATTTCCCCAATAAATCAAAATATCTATTTTGAAATTCCTGAAGGTTTATCATGTGGACAATGATATCTATTGAAGTTCCATTTCCTTCGAAACCACCAAAGATAAAATCCGAATTCCCAAAAGACAATTCCACAATTACTGAATAATCCACATACCAAGTTTATTTGAGCTAGGTCTTACAGTTATGTAAACTCTAATTTACGTTTCCATGGATATCGCCAAAAATAGAAACCCGAAAATTCCAAAAGACTCATCTACATATGCTGATTGACACTCATACAAAGTTTCAATGTAGACCTACTAGATCTAATAATTTTGGAGTTTTGAAACGAAAGGATTACGTACGTACGGAAAGGGCGATATAACCTTATCCCACAGTTTACATAGCGCTAGGATTTATTTTTTTTAATTAAAAAGAGATAAAATACGTCATGTCAAACGATAGTTTACACGTGTGTAATAAACGCGATCGGTAATTTCAATGGTGGGTTAAAGATGCTATATCATACTTGCAATATGTTTAAAAGTATTTTTTATGTATACGTTGTATTTTTAGAAAAAAAAAAAAGCGACCAACCTTGAGAAAATCGGACCAAAATTCATCAAATAGGAGATAATTTACCAAAAAATACCGAAACGGCAGTCGACATAAGGGCGAATCAAGTGTGGCCATTTCACAACTTCCGGTTTCTAAAGTACGCTTGAAAACCGTCTTTGTCGCGCTCAACTAGATTTATTTTCTTTTTCTCCGAATTAGGTATTCGTTGCTGTCAAAGTTGATACCCTTCGAACGCAAATACGGTAGTTGAGACACGGTGTAAATCCTACAAGCATAATGATTACGTCACCGAAAGCGGGTTCGTTAAATGACATGTGCCCTTTCTACGAGGGGTACTGTGCTTGAAGCGTCGAAATAAGTATGTTATTGTTGATTAAACAATCTAAATATGATATCAAAATTTCGACGAAAGATTTTTCTACAAAGTGATGTATTTCATTTCTCAATAGCTAGGTTTCATCCTGAACCGCTTGCAAGTATAATAGAGATTCTTTAAGAAAACCACGTTTCATCGGAATTGGGGGGTGGGGGGGGGGGGGGGGGGGGGTATTCTACTTTAGCGCGGCAGAGAGCTTCGGGTAGTCGTGTTCACTGTCATAGCCGGCAAACGTGTCATTTCATCGCTCGGTCTTTGACTCTGAAGCCTGAATTAGAACAAAGATAAATACCAATTCTTTTTCAATTGATACTTGTTTGTATTTATGTATAGTCATATTTCCGACATTTTTTATTTCACCATTGACGATGTCTTCGAATAGTCTTGTATTCGGGATTCTGGCTTCCTGGGTATAAAGATATGAACGTACTCGCGAGATTTGGTATTGTTTTACAACACGTTTGCTAGTAAATCTCGGAATCTTCTCGCAGAAATAAAAAATATTTAAAATATTTCGTGTACTCCCAAAATTGAGTACATTCATTAGTTTATGTTTGACCAACCTATTTCATGTATCTTTTCATGAAATTAATATATTAAAAGTTAAACCATCCATTAGTATTTATTGCTTCTCTATACCACCATCAAGGTATGATCCAAACATGTGCTCCAAAAGATTTCATGAATATCCTCTCTCGGAGCGGTAGCAGTATCAGTAGTAGTAGTATCAGTAGCAATATTAGCCGTATTAGCAGTAGTAATAGAATCAGTAGTAGCAGCAGCAACAAAAGTAGTGGCAGTAGCAGCAGCAGTAGAAATATTAGCAGCAGCAGTAGAAATATTAGCAGCAGCAGTAGAAATATTAGCAGCAGCAGTAGAAATATTAGCAGCATCAGTAGAAATATTAGCAGCATCAGTAGAAATATTAGCAGCATCAGTAAAAATATTAGCAGCATCAGTAGAAATATTAGCAGCATCAGTAGAAATATTAGCGGAAATATAATCAGTAGCAGTAGCGGCACTAGCCGCAGTAGCAGTATCAGTAGAAATAGTAGCAGCACTAGTAATAGCAATAGCGGCAGCCCTAGTAGCATTAGCAGAAGCAGTAGCAACAGCAGTAGCAGTAGAAATAGCAGCAGCACTAGTAACAGCAGCAAAAGCAGTAGCAGTAGAAAGTAACAATAGTAGTAGTAGTAGTTATACCCCACTTCTGGCCTCGTTGCTATGGTTTCCTTTGTTCTAACTGTAGGTATATTGACCGATGCATCACAACTTTTCTAATACACCTATTCTTTTTGCACAACCAAATAAAGTCAAATGAAGAGATCTTCAACTTAGGCAAATCAATCAAGTTGTAAAATTTAGATCTTTTAAGAAATGTTAATGACCAAAGTGGGAATCGAACGAAGGACCTTAATGTTGCGACGCAACGCATCTATCGACTGAGCTACTGAGGCTTTATACAGGTAGCGGTACTTTTTGTTGTGCCATGTCTGGATTGTTGTATTTACCTATATAAGTCATAAGTCTAGTTTGTACCTCCTGCTTAAATCGTGATCCTCGGCTCCGCTACGCTACGCCTCGGAGACCCACGATTCAAACAGGAGGTATATTGAGCGATACACCTCGGGAAGTGTGGGTATATCTATTACTAGTAGTGGTAGTGGTAGTGGTAGTAATAACACAATATGTTTATGTTAAATGTTTATCATTGTGTCACGTCAGAATTCAACAAGTAAATAGTTTTCAAAAAGAAATAAAGTGATAGAAATTGTGGGTCCATCCGGTATGATAATGCCATTCGCATGAACAATCTATATATCAAAACAACAGACATGTTAGAACATAAGTGTGATCATATCAGCACTTCAAAAAATTACAAATATCACAAAAAACATATTTATATAAGATACACGTATTTATTTTTAAAAATTTGTGAGATAAAGTTAAATCCTCAAATACATGCCTTATGCAAACCAGGAGATATTTAACAATGGAGATCACACAAAACTTGGACCTTGATGTCCAACCAATAACAGCATATAATAATGTTACACGACTTAAAGTTGAGTGTACACCTTTCCAAACCAAAATGTGTGCTTAGGCACAAAATGCCATGTGTAGATGGCTGTACTATACTAAATAAAAAAATAACACACATGGTTTCGAAAACACTATCTTTGTGAATTTTTTAATAGAAAAGTATTCCAATAAAATTAAACTCATACATTTAAGTTCATACAATTTCAATTCTTTCACGAACGATTAACTAGTCGAAAAGTAAAGACTCAAAAAATACTTTCGGCGCCTTTGATGTCTACATACTGAACGCACATGAGTAAAGTGTATCTTCGTCTGGACACGCGCACTTTGATGCACGACCGACTCGTAACGCTCCAAGCGTAACACGCGACTGGCTGCAATCCGTAAACAAACACATCATTGCTAAACAAACAAATATTTAATCTCAACAAACAGAATAGGTAGCGAGTTCTTAAAGCATATACGATTGACAATTGTAGGATTCCATTATCCATCGCTTCAGAGAAAAAAGATAGAACCGTAACAATGTATGCCAAATTCAAGTTTGGAGATGTTGTGTAACGACATGCATATAATAATGTACAGAATCATTTACAGAGATTGATGCATACAAATAATAAACTAAGAAAACTATGAACATGAAGGAAGAAAGATGATAATGATTCAATGAATAAAATAAGTATCAAAAGAAGTGATACTTACCAATTTAAAAATTGGCCTGTTTATAAATGTTAGAGATTCAGTTTAAGGGAATTTGTTCATGCTGCTTATAAAGTTCTAATTACAAATTGTACAAATCCACTATGAATAAATATCATGAAGATGATGTTATTCAAATCGATTTTAAAAGAAATGCAACGATAGAATATACTTTCATATCAATTACTGGTATATGATTTTTTTTTAAACATATATATCATTTACCCATGTTGTTAATTACATTCCAATAAAAGAAAATATCTTAGAGTAAAATATCATTGAAATGATATCAGTTTTAATTCTAAAATTTAAAAAATCGATGAAAATGATATCTAGCAAGAAAATAAACATCTATAATAAATACCGGCATATTAAAAACATACATATTTTAAAGTTTCCTATTAAAGTTCTTAATGAAGGCGGCTCCTTTGATGTCTACATACTGAAGGTATGTGAGTAAAGTGTATCTACGTCTGGACACGCGCACTTTGATGCACGACCGACTCGTAACGCTCCAAGCGTAACATGCGACTGGCTGCATTCCGTAAACAAACACATCATTGCTAAACAAACAAACATAACATGTAAACAAACAACGGGCCGTGCCTGCGTGAGGGCATTGTCTATCGATTAGTTTGTTGTGATTTTAAACCTTAAAGTTAAAAAGATAACCTTAATTGATTGATTTGGCCTAGACGAGGCCAGTTTCAGTAGTACAACCGCATGCGTGTGTGTTGGGCGTCCTGTGATTTTAAACATTTAGGTGCGAAGATCAAAGTTGGGTAATTGATTGAGTTAAGACGCAGCCAGTACCGTACACAATTTGAAAACGGGTATATAAGGGGTGGGAGGGTTTGATACCATCATTATCTTCTCCTGGTGAACACAGTTCAAGTGCTTAAGAAGTGATCAACAGTTGACGACTTGTAACACACCAATCAAACTGAATATTTACCTGTTACAGAACGGATAACACAGGTAACTAGAAGTTGTTGAAATATACATTTCTGACGAAGAAAAGGTCTTACCTTACAATACTAAAAATGTTCTCTATTCACTTAAAGGAAAAAGTGGACAAAAGGAATTTTCTATATAAAGTCTCTTAAAAGCTTGGCGAGGAATATTTTTTGAAAAAAATCCGCAACATATGCGCTTTCCGTGTCTTAAGTAACAAGATCTCGAACGTACAATGTCAACAAGTTGGTGTTTTGTTGATTTTTGTCTACTATATTTAGATATCCACTTTAGTGTCCACATTCATAAATTGTGTTTAGCAGCTTCGTTCAAATGAGCCTTAGGGATCTGTATTCCAATTTAAATTTAGTTGAAATATTAATCGGCAGACATATTTTAGTACGGTATGAGGCCTTGGGCCCAAAAGACAATATTGTAACCGATTGAAAATATATATTGAACATTATAGGTTTAATTTGAAATCAAAGTTCACGTTAAACATTTGTAAGTGAAATGATATAAGTTTATCCATGTCATCAAATTGCTAACAGGTCTCCATTTCACTTTAACAGCCGAGAGAGGATGAAGACTAAATGCAGCCCCGAGATGAAGACTAAGAAGACGGAGACTAGAGGAGGCGTGCAGACTAGAAACAGGATCAAATACACCGCCATTCAGGTAATATAACAGAGTCTCGATGCTCAAAGTTTACCTGGAAAATGATATTTTCTGTCAGAAAATATGATAACATATTGTTTACTAGATCGCTGGGTAGAAACAGGAAAAACACCGCCGTATGGTTATATATAGCAAAATCTTTGTCTTAATTTATCTATAACCATAGTGTAGCACAGTGGTGTAGTGGTTAGCATGCTGGCCTCACACGCCGGAGACCCGGGTTCGAATCCCGGTGGAGACACCAAAAATTTGTGACTTGGGTCTCATCCTGTGTTGTGTCCCTGGGCAAGGCACTTCATCCACATTGCACTCAGTCCACCCAGCTGTTGAAATGGGTACCTGAAAATTGGATGTACTGACCTATATGGTCATGATTAGCGCTTAGTAGCAGCTGTGAAAGTACACTCCTTCGGGGTAATAATGTAGCGCTTTGAGCATGTCTTAGGACGTGGAAAAGGCGCAATATAAGTATGCACATTATTATTATTATTATTATTATAACCATAATACAAGCATTCACGTTTTTATACAAATGATATTACAAGGAGAGGGTTGGATAACTTGTACCCCTTTGAATAAATATGTTAAAATCAATTATCTTACTACTGTGTTTCCCATTCACCAGAATTAGAAACAGGAGAAGGTAGCATAAGTAGAAGTCCGCCTCAACAGATATACAAGAGGCAAGGGTATAATTTTTTGAAGCTGCGCAAGCTTCGTCAGTTATACAAGTTTATCTTACAATTTTCAAACAGGTTATAATTGTGTAGACAAACCCATGATGAAATTAATTTCTTTACTGAATACCATTTGTTAACATTGAGTCTAAGGTCTATCTTAGAGCCAGAGATCTTCGAAAGTGTATCTCTGCCTCCTGAAGAACATCTCATTCAACGAAGATGCTAAAAGCTTAACACATCGTTACTAATGTTAACCCTCTCTCCCCTATAGCTGCGCAAGCTTCGTCAGTTATACAAGTTTATCTTACAATTTTCAAACAGGTTATAACTGTGTATACAAACTCATTATGAAATTCATTTATTAAGTGAATTCCATTTGTTAACATTGAGTCAAAGGACTATTTTAGAGCTTCGAAAGTGTATCTCTGCCTCCTGGGTTACATCTCTTCAAATAAACATGCTCAAAGCTCAACACCTAGTTACTAATGTTAACCCTCTCTCCTTCCCCTATAGCTGCAGAGACTGGAGAAAGCCTTCATGTCAACCCAATACCCCGACACAGCCACCCTTGAAGATCTCTCATCCACCCTCACTGTCAGCATAGAACGCCTCGCCGTGAGTACCCGTCTCTTTTTTACATTAAGAAACAGACATACAACAATGATATATTTGAGATAACAATATTTACAATAGGAAATGTTTTACATAAAATTTGGGATTCGAGTCAGTAATGACCTACCAGTAGCTAAATGACTCGCCCATTTCGCATTCTGAACATTTGTTGTACCTTCAAGTAAGTTTGGGAAAAAAATTTAAGCTTTTGCTTGAAATTGTCTTCGCACTGTATGGAGCAAAATTCCATGGGGAGATTGTTCCAAAATCTGGGGGCTGAGATGGCAAAGGCTCTATCCCCAAGTTGGCTGCTGGAACTCCGTTGGCATAACAGAAACATCTCAGAAGATCGAAGATTTCTGACTGGCTGATACTTCTGGATAAGAATATGTTGATTACATTTTGATACTTCTGGATAAGAATATGTTGATTATATTTGCATATGCATTTGAGTATGTTCTTATAAGCTTTCAAAGCAAGCAATTATATAATGTTCCTTTTTTCCCAACAGATATGGTTCCAAAACCGTCGCTCCAAGTTCAAGCGCCAGTCTAAGGATGGTCACGTGAACTGGATGAGGCAGCAGATCTACCGGAAGGACAACCAGTCACGTGATCCAAGCAGCCAACAAACAGTATCCACGTGTCATGTGCTTTCCGCCCCGTCCCAGAATTCCACACTACACACCCAGCAAACCCAGTCTTCTTATGTTCCCTCTTCAAAGTTAGTAATGTTTTGCGCTTAATCATTTATAATTATGCAGAATCGAAATCTCAGTAAAATATCAGTCAAATCTGTTATAACAAAAAACATCAAGAAATAGAGGAATTGAATAAATCAATAGAACTCCTACTTATTTGTCTAGACAAGTTTTAAAGTTTTAAAGTTGTAAAGAAAGCATTTTCTTCCATTGGTGAATAACGTCATAATGACAATGTTTATGACAAAATATTATAATGTCTTATATTCTTCCAGCTTACACTACCTACCAAGCGTCCAGACATCTTGTTCAAGACTCACAGAGAATGACTACGGAATGATGACGTCATCGCCCCCGACAACCAATGAGAACTACTGTTACACCGCCAACATGATCCCGTCCCCTACTGAATACAGCGACGCGGTTATCTCCCCTTACGATCTTCAGGATCAGCAGTCATATTGGTCTCAGCAGCATTATGGGTACTATCCTCAAACCGGTTACCATGGAGACAGTCAGTACTACCAGAGTTACCTCCCCTACTACAACTACTCGAGCAACTACCCGCAGGTCGGGGTATGAAAAGATGGCAGACCCATTGCAAATAGACCATCGAGATAATTAGACCAATTGGCAACTACGATAAGATAGTTGGAAATCAGTATTTTCTATGCAGACATCGTGAAAAAAACAGAAAGAAGATACCGATATATTGTGATAAACATGGTGTGTCGGACTCGATGGTACCCATCAATATTTGAACGAAAAATAGTGCTATGTGTATATACATGCTTGTACATATTTGTGGATATATTTATTAAATATGCAAACACATTGACCTGCGGTTTTGTTCTCTATCCTTGATTCTTTAATCTACCTTTCTTTATATCAAACCTCATAATAGGTACCGACAGATTGGCCAAATAATGACATAAATGAGTTCAAGCTACCATGCTTATATTTTATTTTACTTGAGAGTATTCAAACTGCACAAAGACATTCATCATCAGTGGAGAGTAGGGGTATTTCTTACCAGTCTCAGTAAACCTAGCCTCAGTATTATCAGTTTCACTCCGATATTGAGTCGTCATCCCACGTATCGAATTGACCAATCAGAACTCATCTTACCAAACCAAATATAGTCTGTCTTGGCAACGCTGGCGGGTCATAAGTCACAGAAAGGTCGGCTGACGCGACCCTCTGCTAGACCTTTCTAGACTCAATATCGGAGTGAAACGGGTAATATTGAGGCCAGGTTTACCATTATATAGGTAGATATTATAATCTGGTAAAGCAATTGTTGAACTAAGATAGTTGTGTCTAACATGCCGATTTCAAGTTTCAACTAGATGCACCCAGTGTATCGGTCCTTTGCTTTCGATTTTTTCCGCTGACTTTCTGGTCCATTTTACAGAGGGACAATGTTGATTCGAAGACTTGTTGGCAATTGAATCTCCCTTGACCCCAAATTGCATGTAGAATTGCACTCAAATATGATCACTTTTTTCATGATGATATTTTAAAGTTATAAGTCATGTTATTCTAATATCAAATATTACATAGTAAAATCCATTCATAAAGAGTAATTATTTATTTGTTTCTCTTTTTGTATTCCGTGAGTACTTATAATCTTGTTATAATCGTATCATCATATGATCATTAGTTTACCGTTTAACTTAAAAATATGACCCAAATACTTTAAAGAAATGCAATTGTTTCAATCAAATTTCTCAATTTCCATCGACTCTTGTGACTGGATTTTGTTCTTGTTTGATAGATGTCTATAAATGCTGTTCAATATTAACAAATGATATATTTCAAAATGGTTAGAATGTTGGCAATCTACATGATGCAAGTTACTATCGTTGAATTTTTGACTAAATATTGCTGGGAAAGTATTTAATACCACTAATTCATATATATTATATGAATATATAGGACACATGATGATCTGGTGATGTTTTATCTTCAGGTATTTGAGAAAGTCTTAAAATAGCTTTTATTTGTTGAAAAGGGTAAAACAGGAAAAAGCACGAACCCTCGAATATGTATGCATAAAGTATCTGCCAATGTGATAATGAATACTGTTCGAACAGAAATAGCATAAGTAGTATGTATGTTTACCTAGTTTTTTTTTTCCCGCCTATTTTAACAGTTTTCTAGGTCAACTGACCTATTTTAATTTTTTCGCGCAGGTGTTGAAATGATGTCATGATCTATTTTTAGGGTGACATCATATAGGTATCTAAGGCTGAGTCATAAACACCTTTTGTTATTGATTTTTATTTTAACATGCAGGTGTTAATCAGGACCTGAGGCTGACCAGATTAATTTACAAAATAGGTCAACTGACCTATTTTATTTATTTTCGCGCAGGTGTTGAAATGATGTCATGATCTATTTTTAGGATTAGTTAGAGGATATAAACCCTCAAAGTTCTTACAGTTGAAGCATCATTCTCACCTGAAGCTCGAGACGTGAGGAACCTTCTATGCTCCTGACTTTACTCGTCTTGTTGGCAGTTTACCTCGAAGATAGAAAATGGAAACAGTATCCCCACAACTTATGGAAAGGTATGGATTTGTGACTCAGTCGGATAAGCAGATGGCAGAATTACAGGACCCACGTTGTCATCTGGAGATAGGGGGCGATGTATATGTGACGGCCAAGACATGGGACGGAATGTTAAACATACACATTCGCAAGTATGATGTCTACCCGAACGGAAAAAGCTACCCTACCAAAAGGGGAATAGTTTTAAGCCTAAAACATTGGTTAGAACTTCCTTCAGTTTTCACTCTAACGGATGAAGCCATTGGGAAAGACTTCAAACATCATCTGGGTGCTAATGTGTTTGTGGTGATGGACGACACCGGCATCAGTATTCAACAGTGGTGTTGGGACAAGGATTCTCTGGTTCCTACGGCCAAGGGGATTTTGTTGTCCAAAGCTCAGTGGGGAAAACTCAGAGACTGTATGGATGTGATGCCTGACTTTGTACCCGAACTCAATGCTATGGTTCCCTGTATACAGCAAGAGGATCACCAGAATCAGGTGGGGGCATTGAGATGTACCTTCTGCAACCCTAATGACTACATGAACTGGTGAAATGCATTATGCTCAGAGACTTTGAACTGTACAGACGTGTTTTTATTTTGCTCTGATACCATGGATGTCTGTGGATATGAGACTGATTGCTGTGGATTACCCAGTAAGCCTGATTACACTTCTTTTGAGAAAAGACTAGAATCGTTCAAGGACTGGCCTTTGCAGATGAAACAAAATCCAAGAGACTTGGCTCATGCTGGACTCTACTACCTGAATCGTGGGGACTTGTGTATTTGTTTTAAGTGTGGTATACGACTCAAAGAATGGATGCCTAAGGACGACCCCTGGGTGGAGCACGAGAAGTGGTCCCCTGACTGTAACTATCTCCGCATGGTGGGGATGATGGAGACTAAAGAGTCTAAAGAGAACTTTCCCCAAACTACTGGATTTTGGGGTTCTACAACATTCAACAGAAAACAAGGATAAGATTCATTTGATTGTACAGATTTATATTGTTCTGTCATTAAGTATGCATTATTTTTGAATAAAATTGTTTTGAATGAATAACATATATCTGTTATCTATAAATACCTTAGTCAAAGAGTAATCTGTTCAGTTGGTCAAGATGGCTCCTTGGGAAGACTACTTACACGAAATATATTATGATCCGGAACATCCAGGTAGCTACGCTGGTCCCAAAAAATTGTATGAAACTGTTAAAGCTGAAGGTCAATTTAAAATTGGTCTTTATCGTATCAAGAAATGGTTAAAAGGTCAGGAAACCTATACTATGACTCATCAAGTGAGGAGAAAGTTTCCACGAAACACTTATGTGGTAAAAGGTCTGGATAGTCACTGGCAAGCCGATCTCATGGATATGGTCAAGTTTTCCAAATACAATGATGGAGTTAAATACCTGTTAGTCATTATAGATTTATTTTCACGTTTTGTTTGGGTGTATCCACTCCCGTCCGCTAAAGGTCAAGAAGTAGTAAAAGCATTAAGTGATTTATGGAAATCTCAGTCAAGAAGACCTGGTATTTTTCAATCTGATATGGGTTCTGAATTTAAGAATCAATGGGTCAAAAACTTTTTGAGACAACACAAGGTCACTCAACTTTTTACACTGAATGAAACCAAATCGCCTTATGCTGAGAGAGTGATAAAGACTATCAAAATGAAATTATATAGATACATGTTGACTAAGTTTACATCCAGATATCTAGGTATGTTACAAAAAGTGATCAAGAGTTACAACAACACAACACATAGAATGTTAGGACAAACACCAAAGAGTGTAACCAAGCAAAACGAGAGTGAAGTCAGGTTAAATCAGTATATGTTGAAACCAAAGAAAACAAACAATAAGTTTAAAAAGAAAAAGTTCACTTTCAAGGTTGGAGATAAAGTTCGTATTAGTCACCTCAGACAAACTTTTGACAGAGAATACCAAGAAAAATGGTCTGGGGAAATTTTTACCATAACAAGGAGGTATTGGTCGCAAGACAATGACTTGTATAAATTACAGGATTGGGGTGGTGAATCAATAGAGGGGACATTCTATGCCTATGAACTACAACCAGTGACGGAAAACCCTGATCAAGACTATAGAATACAAGACATTGTTAAAAAGAGAACACGAAATAAACAAAAACAAGTGCTTGTGAAATGGTTACACTGGCCTAAGAAATACAATTCATGGATATTTGAGAAAGATATGAAACTGTATCAGAATGTATAAAAGCAGTGGATGAATTTATAGACTTTCATAAGAATGGAAGAAACGGTTGAGGAACAACCTCTCTCCCGTAGTAGATCTAATGAAACTTGGACTTTTCTTGGAAAAAAGGTGGTCAAAAACGAAACAGTATTTTTCTCGCAAATCATTATCATTTACATAGTGGTCATTACTTGTATTGTAAATTTGTCAATAGATAAAGGGAATTCAAATTTGTGGACAGCATTATTGAGTAGTAGTCTTGGTTATCTTCTCCCTAATCCTAAAATCAAATCTCAAAAGTGATCATGGAAAAATACATAATTTTAAGAAGTAGTGACAGTAAAGATAGATATCCTGACAATCAGTCCTGGTCATTTCGAGTGCAATTGAATGAACTACTACATTTTGAACATTCTTGGATGGTTGCTCTAACCGAAATCAGTATTAAGAGTGTCAGAAAAAGTTCAAAGTTCAAAGAAATTTATGTTCATTCTTCTATCTGTGATTCAACTTATGTGGGTGAAAACCAAGAGCCTTTACTCAGACGATTATGTTTAAACAATGAAAAATCCTTTATTTTCACAAGATATCAATATGTCCCCATCAAAGTACGTGATCTCACAAGCATTGATATCATATTCACTGACGAAGAAGGTCAGCCAGCTACATTTTTAACTGGTACAGTCACAGTGACTCTTCACTTGAAACCACTTCCTTTATGGTTCTAACATGGCACGATATATACTGAGACATTATGATTTTCTGCAGAGCCTAATTCTGTTTCATGACTATGAATATACCATACAAGAAGTGACGGATATGAATGGTGAACAGATGTTAGCCATGGTTGCCATAGCTAGACGTTTATTAGATGATCGTATAGTGGTGACAATGAGTGAAAGAAGAAAATATCTTCAACCCAATCCTAATAATAACTATTTGACTATGCTAACACGTTTGGCTGACCCTGTCACCACAGATGATGTCCGAAAACGCCTTTTAATTGAAAATACACCAGTGATAGCACTTTTATTAAAATATATGGATGAAGTGAGACAGGAAGCTTTGACTATGAGAGAACTATGGGCCAGAGCTACAGGTTAGTCAAAAAGTATATAAAAGACTAACGTAATGCTCGACTCATTTGCTTAAGAACACTCAGACAGGACGCATCAACATGAGTCAGTATAAACTATTTGTGCCAGACACAGAGAAATGGACTCGCTATTATATGCTACAAGTCCAGGGTAAATTGAATGGACTGCCTAGGATGTCGGTTGATAAAAAACTGGAGCTCTTCGATCCGGAATGGCCTAAAATTTTAGAAGAAAGGAAACGAAAAGAACAGGCACTGACCATGCCCTCTTCCGAACAACCTAAAATCAACTTTGTCTCTCCCACACAACAAGTCGTGGAGCAAGCAGAAGCCATGGAAAAAAGGGAACGAGCAATTCTAAAAGGGTCAAAGGAAACGATAGTGAAAGGAGGTCAGAGGAAACGAATGAAGACAAGTTTTTAACTACCACTTACAAGTGATATAAAATGTCCTGATTTAAAAAAAATTTAATAGTTGGGTATCAGCAATCGAGCTGTCAACATGTATTCCTGTCCGATGTGTTCTAAGCAGTACGTATGGCCCCATGATTTGATTCGTCATATGCGGGCAAAACATTCAGAAGATACTGAACAGCAGCAGCAGCAGCAACAGCAGCAGCAGCAGCAGCAACAACAGCAGCAGCAGCAGAAACAACAGCAACAGCAGCAGCAGCAGCAACAACAGCAGCAGCAGCAACAGCAGCAGCAACAGCAGCAGCAGCAGCAGCATCAGCAACAGCAGCAGCAGCAGGAGCAACAACAACAGCAGCAACAGCAGCAGCAACAGCAGCAGCAGCAAAAATTGCACAAGACTATGGACACACTACCAGAACAAGAATTTTCATTACGCCATCCATTTACGATGTCTATTTCGGGGCCGACCGCTTCCGGGAAATCTTACTTGGTTCGACAAATATTAGAAAGCTTAAAAATTAAACCTTACCCTCAACGTATCTTATGGCTATATCGTCGCTGGCAACCTCTCTACGATACTATTCTACAATCGGTGTATCCTCCTGTAGAGTTTATTCAAGGTATTCCTGTTGATTTGGATCAAGACTATTATTTTGACACGGGAGTGAGAAATGTTATTGTCCTGGATGATCTCATGTCCACGGCAAGTAAAGATCCTAAAATAACAGACCTGTTTACAGAAGGTTCTCATCATCGGAATCTCTCTGTCATTGCCATCAACCAAAACTTATATTACAGCAAAGACCCTACTCAAAGGAGAAACTGTCACTATATAGTCATGTTTAACAATCCAGTGGACCAGCAATCCATCATGACATTGGGTCGTCAAATGTACCCAACCCGATCTCAACATTTCATGCAAAAGTTTGAAGAGGCCACGAGTCAACCTTATGGCCATCTTTTGATTGATTTGAAACCTGATACACCAGCAGATCAAAGACTTCGTCCTAATGCCTGTAAAGAAAGCAGTTTGGAAAACTGTCCTCATATAGAATCTACCCTCCAACGTGTGCAGACGTTCCCTGAAGACCTCTCCAATTTGCCAAGCTGCGGAACCGTTTTCCAGGACATGAATAATTTACAGAGACATATAAAAACCTGGTGTCCAGAGAATGGAAGCTCTCAACATAGGCAACCCCCAGGAATACTAAATATACCAACCAAAAGAACATTTGAACAGGAAGATTTCACTTCTCTGAAGAAATCACGTCCTCTAGAGGAATGCAATTATTGCAGCCAAATATTCAGTACGAGCCAAAATTTACAAAAACATTTATATGATAAACAATGTCCTGCTATGGAAAAGTATGATGGAGATGATGACATGGTCGAATTTTCCAAAAGTATTCAAAAACAGAAACACGAATCAAATCTGGAGGAAGAAGGCATACGAGCCATGTATAAACGTGCCTGTGAGATCAATCAAGAATTTTTGGATGAGAAAAGACAACTTTATTTGAAAAGAGGTCTAACTGAAGAAAAGATAGATGATAAACTGATGAAGCTAAAATGGAGAGCTTTTAAAGAGATGTATGCACGATTTATAACCTATCTGTATCATTTGCAATGGGGACCAACAACATGTGAACTACTCAAGCAAATAGACAATAATAATATATATCACAGTGTGTTTTCCAAACTGTACAAATATAAGTCATGGGTAGAAGACTTGATCGAAGATGATGACGACACAATGTCCAGTGACGGTAGTGATATATCCGAAGATGACATTGCCGAGGATGCCAAGGATCAATAGATATTCACACTTGTAAAGCAGACTCATGGAGTTCTCCTAGCCATAAGTCTTCTTATTGAAACGGAGAAAATAAAATTTATGAATATTAATTTTGTTTGTTTTTTGTGTGCCATTCACTGTTATTGAAAATATGTTGCATTACCTAATCTCATAAATACATTTGTAGTTGTATGTCTATGTCAACAAGCTTAATATACTGAATGTCTTCCAGTTAAAAGCACAGTTCATAGTTCAGGGTTACTTATTTTCAAGCAAGTGATTTCATCAACTCACTTATTAGTGCTTCCCTGGTAACATTGGAACTATTGTTTGCTATAATAAAAACACAATTGCACTATATGTAAAGATAATGTATTTATAGCATATATTGACTGATTTCATCTCAATATTTAATTAGGAACTACTTCTAGCAGTAAGTTAAGCAGATAAAATACATTTATAATAGTTAAATGAATGCTGTATATGTCTCAATGAGATAATGAAATGTTAAACAGCTGAAATAACGTTGACAGCGCATGAAACCCAATTCAAGCACTGACGTACAAATGTTACAGAATCTGCTTAGAGTGTCCCTTTGTAACAGGAACTTTCAAATTCCCTGTTTTCTATAGCTTATCAAAATTATTACTCTATTCTAACATTGCTGGGCAAATTTGCAGGGAGGTATCTCTAATCATTTTCTCATGCGAATGAGAGAGATAGAGAGAGAGACTCAAGCATGAACAGCTTGAGACGAAGCCCAAGTGCCCACATTGCTCAGTCGACCGTGACATTGTTGACAAGTAGTCAGTCCTCGAAGTCAAAGGATAAACATCTTGTAAAAGCCATGCATTTACTCAAGCATGCGGTTTTATGGACTGCCGTCACTATCAGATCAATATCTTGAAAGCAGGTTTAGGAAAAAAATCAATACACACAGAGACTATGCTGTATTGGTATTGATTCTAGGGTCGTTTTATTACCCTGAATATTTTATTACCCTAAAAAATCCATTATTTGACGATTGAGCAAATTGTAATTTTCAGTGCTCTTGGTTGTAACAGGTGTATTCTATTGATCACCCAAAAGCCTTTTAAACTGTGTCTTCTTGAACGGTAATAGGGTGAATTAATCTTCGCGAAAGAGATGGACAACATGTTAGTTGATAGTACCATTTACATATTCCTGATAGAAATATGTCTTTTTACATGTTCACTGATCTTGTCATTGAAAATTGTGTTCCTCAAACTAACAAAACAACTGTTGCACAGTACTTTGCCTTCAGTCAATCTGTCCAATCTTTATGTGATATAACATTCTAATTTATCAATGAAATTGGTCAGTCTCAGGTCATGATTGACACCTGCATGTTAAAATAAAATCAATAACAAAAGGTGTTTATGACTCAGCCTTAGCAACAGATATGATGACACCTAAAAATAGATCATGACATCATTTCAACACCTGTGGGAAATAAATTGGTCAGTGTCAGGTCCTGATTGACACCTGCATGTTAAAATAAAAATCAATAACAAAAGGTGTTTATGACTCAGCCTTAGATACCTATATGATGTCACCCTAAAAATAGATCATGACATCATTTCAACACCTGCGCGAAAAAATTAAAATAGGTCAATTGACCTAGAAAACTGTTAAAATAGGCGGGAAAAAACAAACTAGGTAAACATACATACTACTAGCATAATCACCTTTGGACTTCGGCAAGGCTGCATTCTGAGCCCAGTTCTTTTCACTTCTTTTTTTTTTATCACTTTATTTCTTTTCATGGGTACAGCGGCTTTTCATTTCACCAGAAATACACTGGTACAACAAATGTTATTGATATAGAAATATGTTACTATATAAATAGATTGTGGCAAGATGACCAAAATGAAATAAATGAATCGTATTTACATTGTGAGTAGGCGTTAGATTTATGTAGATGATAATTGTATCTTAATTTCGGCTTGAGTCCATCAAGGGAAGGTAATATATTTGAAAGTTTTCGTGAGTATATATATTCTTTTTTCAGCGTGAAAATCAAATTGAGAACGTTATTTCTTCTTTCTTTAAACCCAAGAAATTGTTTCCGCATTTATTTTTAAACAAGTGTCTGTTTTACTTTCAATCCATTTAAGTAAATCTTGCCACAGTCTTTTGACAATTATACATACATAAGTGGTGAATCTATCAATTTGTATTTATACATGTCTTTATTTGTAAAAAGGATTCTATGGAGAACTCTATACTGGAACCACCTGTGTTTGATACTAAAAGCTGCATTGAATGGTATAGAATTATAGGTCTTCCACAGTTCGGGGCTGATGTCTATATCTAGTTCATTTTCCCACTTAAGTTGGTAGTTAAGTTTTTGAGTTGAGTCATCCTTGCATAATTGGGAGTAAAATATACCGCATCCTTTCTTTGTTCTATAAAGAATTTCTCAGTTTGGAGGAACAAAGGGCAGTTCATTCTGTTTTTTGATAGTATTTGAATACCGTTTGAAATAGTTTTTCATTGATGAAATTAAACCTGCATATTTAAGAAAGTTTTAAATCCATACAGATTTACGAATTCATTGTAGGATAGAAATGTATTGTCATCTTTTAAAAAATCGTTTATAAATTTAATATTGGATAGCAGATAGTGGCAATATATCACAGGTTTACTTGAAATTGTTACATTATCGTTTGCCCAAATGTACTGGCTGCTGAGTTTGTCACTGTCATAATAATGAATAGTATTTATATAGCGCTTAAATCTCCATGCCGTGGACTCAGAGCGCTCACTGCTACGATGATATATACACAAATGGAGAAAGTTGAGTCAAGTTTTAAGTGAAGAAGGCTTTCTTGAACAAATATGTTTTCAGGTCGCTCTTGAATTGTTCCAGTGTTGGTACACCACGCAGTACATCAGGAAGGGAGTTCCAAATCGATGGTGACGTGAACATAAATGAGTGCTCTCCCATAGATTTTAGACTGCATTTTGGAATGTGGAGGAGATTTTGACTGGATGAACGAAGTGTTCTTTGCGGCTTGTAGGTTTGTAGCGTATCCGACAGATAAGAGGGCAGTGATCCATCATATGTATTTCTTTCTTGTAAATCGGACCAAGCATAGAAAACATCTTTCCAAAAAGAGCTAATAAGTTTAGGGATATATTGCGTTCTAAGATAAGTTGGTCCCATTTCTACAGGAGAAAGTATACTTTGGTATATAAGATATGTTTTGTGTTTGAATCCTGTACAAATCAGGAGTCTTCTGATCCATGATATTTTTTAAGACTTAATTGTTTCAAGGATAGAAGGCATTTTCAAACCACCCTCCTGGTAAGGTTTTGTCATTAGGCTTCGTTTTATTTTGTCAGGTTTACCGTTCCATATAAACGAGAAACATTTTCGTTGCACTTTTCACTTTCTTCATCAACGAGTGAGAGTGAGAGCGTGTGGTGTACGAGATTTATTCATTAACAACGACTTGGAAGTCTTAATTTTACTATTACTGACAAGATTGCCCATTCTCACCCCACAGAGGCAGTCATGTTGATTTAGCCTCTGTTCTATTGCGCCGAAATCCGTGGGCTCCGGCTGTCTCCCTTGGCGGAAAAAACTTTCATCTCAATACATTTGAATTTCTTTATCAAATGACAAGGCTTCTCGCATGGAAAGGGTGGTTCATATCACAATGTCTTTGCCTTGTTTCAGTAGCCAAAACGATGATTTAAGAACAGCGTCGCTGATTGCACAACTAATTTTGATTGCCTCCAATCAGGCATCTCCCATTCTATCCCACAAACTCATCATAATATAACAGAGGCTTTATCAACATGACTTGATCTGCCTCTGTGGGGAGAGAATGAAGATTGCCACATGGTAATAGATTTATAGAACCTAATGCACAAAACCAATCTCTCCTTAAATAGTTTTGTCTTGATATTTTAAAAAATCAGAAACATAGGTACTGGTATATGATTGTGTTGCCATAAAATTAATGTTTTATCTATTTATCATTAATACTCATCTTCTAGTGAAAGTTGTCATCAGGATTTGTTAAAAGGTTATGATACGCATATATAATGACGACACACATGTTTACCTATATATGTAAATCCAAACCTGATTAAACTAGAATTATTTTTTCCGTCATTCCTAAATAATTATTTGCCATTCCTAATTTGTTTATTCATGTTTACAATGTATGAGTCACAAACTAAAAATACAACCACAGAGGTAGATCAAGTCATAAAATGGTGATCTGCCCTCTGTTCTAATGACAATTTCACTGGTTCCCTATAGGTTCCCTAACAGAAAATAATGTACCACAAACCATTTCAGTTACATGTTGTATGTATCTTTTTTGTATGGAAAGAGTGGGTTTTCACACCTAGGTTCCGCCATGATTCAGTATCCAAAATGAGGTTTGAACATTGTCACTGATTGCACAACTAACTTTAATTACAAACAGTGAGGTTTCTACCGGTCCGCAAATTCCCTGTATTCCATCAGTTTGGATCAACCTTTCATAACTTGATCTACCGGCACCTCTGCAGGGGAAATTGGTTATACCAATGCAGAAAAAAAAAAAAAAATTTGAGATGACCCCCAGATTTGACAGCCTTCGTAGATACATAATATTATGTTTCTACGAAGGCTGTCAAATCTAGGGGTCATCTCAAATTACGAAGGCTGTCAAATCTGGGGGTCATCTCAAATTATTATTATTTTTTTTTTTTTAAGGGATGATTGCTCAATGACCCGGGGGCCTGTGAATACAGCTTGTCCTGAGCAGTATCGTCTTTAAAAAAAAATATGTTAAGTTAAATCGAGTTTAGTTGACATTTCAAAGCAGATGTCAGATGTGAAAACTGTGATTTGTTTATTTTGAATGTTATGTTATGTTATGAATAGTTCCAAATTTGGATTTGTCATGAGCGGACAGTTTAATTTTGAAGCTCCATCAGCAGAGACACTGTAATATATGTTATTTACTATGCTTTCTCTTTTACATGTAGAGACTTTGAAGTTTACAAACATTGATAGTAAACATAACAGAAGTTCTGTTTAGTTAGATATATTTTATTTGGATCACAAAGAAAACTTCTATGTACATTTATCATATTATATTGTATCACAGTCAAAGTGGAGGGAATAATCAGTCGTCTCTCGATTTGGCTAAGGTCACAGAATCTGAAATTTAAAAAATATATATTTAAACATTGAATTTTTCAGAAATTAGAAGTTAAATCATAGTTATATCCAAGAAATTGATGTTTAAGAAAGGAAATGGTCACTTGTTCCAACCATTTCCTCTTTGATGATATTTTAATGTGTGTTATCCATCTCATTAAAATCAGACATAAATTAAATCCCTTTTATCTGAGTATCACTGTACAGCCATTGCCTCATAATCGTTATCTATCATATCCCAAGGTGAAGTGAGTTGATACGGGGGTTTAATGCCACTTCGTAGAGTATTTCACTTATAAGAGTAATTTCACTTATTGCATGGAGAGAGCCTGCAACAATATTGTGGCTATGCTTTGCAGTGAAACCTGCAAGCATGGGCTGGAAATAGCGAACCATGATGGGTGGTACTGCGCTGAAATACAGTGTAGCATTTCACAAAAACCTTAAAGTGACACAGAGTATCTTTCTTAAAATTCTATTTGGTTTTGATAAGCTACAAAATATCTAATATGCTGATTGAAGTTCATATCTCATCACTGGACTTGCAAATATATCCATTTATGCATTATATCTCTAAAATGCTTGATTTTATGGAAAAACTCAAGAAAACTTCTCAAATACGTTTAAAATTAAAAATTATGCATCCAATTAATCTACCTATTAGTTACAATACCTAATAAACACTATCGAATCTTCTTGTCAGCTTAAGGTTTCAAAATTACGTTTGGCAAATTTGCGCGCACCACTCGAGCCACATTGTCCGGTTTTCGATCAAAATCCCGACTTTGAATGGCCGTATTTTCGCTCTAATGTACTGATTGACCTTAAACTTGTTATTTTCAGTAACAGTTAGTGGTTCCCGGTGTAATAACATCGATTTCAAAATTTGACATATGTGATCCTATCAACATACTCTGTGTCTCTTTAATGTGTGTAGAACATTTCTCTACTGCAGACTGAGAAGGTATGAGAGATTAAACGCTACTTCACCTGTCTATGAGGCTGACTCCCCGTCAGGAGACTGGGGAGGCTTGTACAGGGGGTGTTTAGGAGCCATCATGTCCAGAAGCTTCTTCAGATCCGGGTTGTCAGGTGATACTCGGTTCTTCTGTCAACACAAATATAGAAATGTATATGTACATCTTTGATTTCAATCAAAAGAAATTTTTGAAAATTAACAACTACTCCCTTAACAGGATCAAATATCCTCAGTCCTGTGAACACGTGTAAGTTTAGATAATCTGCAAAACTCACACATTCATCCTGATATCCATATATGTAACCAGCAAATCAAATTGGTGAAACAAGGCTTATGGCTTGATGAATATAAGGTTATATGTAAGAGCCAAGCATGATGCTATATATGCTACTCAATTCTATTTCTCTCCTTGAAAATTAAAATTCACTCAGATAATTTTTTGCGGTAAAAAATTCAAATCACCTCAAAGATTTCAACCAAGCAAAAAGTTGATGCTCCTGTTATTTGACCATTGCTAAAAATCTGGGTTAATTGGCAAAACAAAAAACGTTTTTTCCTGTACTCCAGCAATCAATTTATAAATATCTTCATTATGATGATATTTCTATTATCATGTGGTCATGTGTGAAATCAATGCATTGATATCACATATTTTCTTGATATTTAACTAAAAAAATTAAAATATGGTGGGAAGTTTCAGCCCACGATCTTTACGGCAGAAACTAGTAACTCTAAGCAATAAGCACTTGCCCCTTAGGCGTTGTAAGGCCAATCCTGTCTTGCTTATATGAGATATTAAACTAATTTCTCGACCATAATGGATAATGAGCTACCAAAATTGAAAAACAGATTATCCATAAGAATAAAATTATCAATTAATCAAAAATCTTTGAAAATTTGAGGGTCAAAATTGATAGACAAATTATCCTCGAAAGTATCCTCGAAAGTATCCTCGAAATTATCCTCGAAAGTATCCTCGAAAGTTTCCTCGAAAGTATCCTCAAAATTATCCTCGAAAGTATCCTCGAAAGTATCCTCGAGAGTATCCTCGATGTATCCGGTAGTCAGAGTACCAACCTGTAGACAGAGCCTCATGAGTCCGGTGCCGCTGTTCTTGCTGTCTAGTAGCAGAGTTGTCTGGTACTGGATGGCTTTGATAAGCTCCTTGATTCCTTCCTCTGTCATCTGGTTACCTGTAACACACAGTATTATGTGAGCGTAATTTTCCGGCAATCCGATTGATCGAGAACTGGACAGTCGACAGAAAGTGATATTGACTTGATCCCCGTGACCCCGAGTCCGACCAAAAGTGATATTGACTTGAGTTACTAAAAATAGAACCGATGACGTCAAACCGTTGTTTCATGACGTCATGGTATTGTTATCATGACGTCATTGACCCGTTCTGGCCAACAAGTGAGCCCAAATCAGCCGCTCATTGCTGTAGTTTTCTATTCTCTTTTGTTTTTTTGACCGAGACATAATATCGGTCAATATTGTTTTCTTCGGGTCTATAAAAACAGGTATTGACCGAACTCACCAGTCTATAATTGTATAGTATCAAGTATCGACAGTTAAGAATCGCTCAAACATGTTTTCAAAAGGCTGGCAAGTCAATTTTCCATTTGTTCCATCCTGTCTATGGGTACGAGTGTTATGCTAACTCCTCTAATCTGTACCCTGGGCTCAGAAGCTAGATTCGACCCGACTTGGGATATAACCAATCAAATCATTTTCTCGCAACCTTCTCGATAAAATTTCAAGGAGAAAATGATTTGATTGGCTACATCCCAAGTCGGGCCGCGCGAGCGAATCTAGCTTCTGAGCCCAGAGTACAGATTAGTGGAGTTAGCGTAACGTTCGTTCCCTGAGACAGGATGCATTAGTTCAAGCAAATGGACATGTCCAGCAAATCTGCTTCCCTGATTGTTGATGAAGATAGCATATAGGTATCAATCACACTTGGCAAAACCTAACCCTGACTGTCTGGCATGATAATGGATGGGTACAGTGAATTATCTCCCCTTTGTTGACTTGAAGCACTCACTGCGCTTTAACCCTGGTCCTATGGTGGGTGATACAAATGTACCAATCTAAACAACAGTTACTGTAATTCATCTTGAATAAAGTCACATTGCAAAGGGTGAGATCACAAGCCTTGTGTCTCAGTGTGACACAGGAAAAATCCAACTTACTATCCAGAAATAAGGCATATAACCTATCCACTTAGCAAACCAACTTTGCTGAACTACAAGGATAGCAGTAATTGAGCCATGCACATTAAATTCATAAAACAACTAGAAATATGTGCATGTGATGCACTGTGATGTCCCCCGCTAACATTTAATCAGAAAGTGACCCGACCCCCATTATGTACAAATTTCAAATTTCCATTGAAACCAGCAAAATAACAATTCAGAATAACCAAAGTAGCAAAAGGCACCACTCCCCCAGTAGTTCTAACCACATATCAAGTCTAGTAAAAATATTTTGAATAGTTTTAAATCTAAAGTACGGAAACAGACCCTACCCCCCATATACACCTAGTTCAACTTGTTTCTATAGAAACCAGAAAAATAATTCAGAATAACTAAAATAGAAAAAGGCACCACTCCACCACTAGTTCTAACCACATACCAAGTTTCGTAAAATCATATTAAATAGTTTTTGCGATATGGCCCGGAAATGGTCCTCACACCATATGTTCTAAGTTGAAACTGTTGCCATGGAAACCAGGAAAAATCATATAATTCAGAATGACCCATAGCAAAAGGCACCACTCCACCACTAGGTCTAACCACATACCAAGTTTCGTAAAAAAAATATTGAATACCTTTTGAGATATGGCTGGGAAACAGTCCCTACCCAAATATGCACTAAGTACA
Source organism: Steromphala cineraria (assembly GCA_916613615.1). NCBI lineage: Eukaryota > Metazoa > Mollusca > Gastropoda > Trochida > Trochidae > Steromphala > Steromphala cineraria. The sequence goes on from OU744723.1 coordinate 50,740,152, forward strand.
AACTGTTTCCATGGAAACCAGGAAAATAAAACATTTAGAATAACCAAAATAGCAAAAGGCACCACTCCAGCACTAGATCTAACCACGTATAAAGTTTCGTGAAAAAATATTGAACGGTTTTGGAGATATGGTCCGGAAACGAAAGCCTCCCCCAATATGCACTTAAGTTCAAAATGTTTCCATGAAAACCAGAAAAAATAAAAAATTCAGAATAACCAAAATAGCAAAAGGCACCACTCTATCACTAGGTCTAAGCACATACCAAGTTTCGTGAAAAAATATTTAACGGTTTTTGAAATAGAGGCCGGAAAAGGTTCCTACCCCCAATATGCACTAAGTTCAAATTGTTTCCATGGAAACCAGAAGTTTCGTGAAAAAATATTGAACGGTTTTTGAGATATGGCCCGGAAAAGAAAGCATTTCGGAATGACAGAATCACGGACGGAGGTGAAAACATTATGTCTCCCGAAATAAATTTCGGGGGACATAATAATTCTTGAGTTGAGAGACAAGATGGACTCACGGTTGAGGTGAGATTGAGGTTATATATAAGGCGAAGATGTACTCACCGTCAAGGTGAGATTGAGGTTATATATAAGGCGAAGATGTACTCACCGTCAAGGTGAGATTGAGGTTATATAATGACAAGATGTACTTACCGTCAAGATGAGATTGAGGTTATACAAGGACGAGATGGACTCACGGTTGAGGTGAGATTGAGGTTATACAAGGACGAGATGGACTCACGGTTGAGGTAAGATTGAGGTTATACAAGGACAAGATGGACTCACAGTTGAGGTGAGATTGAGGTTATATAAGGACGAGATGGACTCACGGTTGAGGTGAGATTGAGGTTATATAAGGACGAGACGGACTCACGGTTGAGGTGAGATTGAGGTTATACAAGGACAAGATGGACTCACAGTTGAGGTGAGATTGAGGTTATATAAGGACGAGATGGACTCACGGTTGAGGTGAGATTAAGGTTATATAAGGACGAGATGGACTCAAGGTTGAGGTGAGATTGAGGTTATATAAGGACGAGATGGACTCACGGTTGAGGTGAGATTAAGGTTATATAAGGACGAGATGGACTCACGGTTGAGGTAAGATTGAGGTTATACAAGGACAAGATGGACTCACAGTTGAGGTGATTGCCTCCAATCAGGCATCTCCCATTCTATCCCACAAACTCATCATAATATAACAGAGGCTTTATCAACATGACTTGATCTGCCTCTGTGGGGAGAGAATGAAGATTGCCACATGGTAATAGATTTATAGAACCTAATGCACAAAACCAATCTCTCCTTAAATAGTTTTGTCTTGATATTTTAAAAAATCAGAAACATAGGTACTGGTATATGATTGTGTTGCCATAAAATTAATGTTTTATCTATTTATCATTAATACTCATCTTCTAGTGAAAGTTGTCATCAGGATTTGTTAAAAGGTTATGATACGCATATATAATGACGACACACATGTTTACCTATATATGTAAATCCAAACCTGATTAAACTAGAATTATTTTTTCCGTCATTCCTAAATAATTATTTGCCATTCCTAATTTGTTTATTCATGTTTACAATGTATGAGTCACAAACTAAAAATACAACCACAGAGGTAGATCAAGTCATAAAATGGTGATCTGCCCTCTGTTCTAATGACAATTTCACTGGTTCCCTATAGGTTCCCTAACAGAAAATAATGTACCACAAACCATTTCAGTTACATGTTGTATGTATCTTTTTTGTATGGAAAGAGTGGGTTTTCACACCTAGGTTCCGCCATGATTCAGTATCCAAAATGAGGTTTGAACATTGTCACTGATTGCACAACTAACTTTAATTACAAACAGTGAGGTTTCTACCGGTCCGCAAATTCCCTGTATTCCATCAGTTTGGATCAACCTTTCATAACTTGATCTACCGGCACCTCTGCAGGGGAAATTGGTTATACCAATGCAGAAAAAAAAAAAAAAATTTGAGATGACCCCCAGATTTGACAGCCTTCGTAGATACATAATATTATGTTTCTACGAAGGCTGTCAAATCTAGGGGTCATCTCAAATTACGAAGGCTGTCAAATCTGGGGGTCATCTCAAATTATTATTATTTTTTTTTTTTTAAGGGATGATTGCTCAATGACCCGGGGGCCTGTGAATACAGCTTGTCCTGAGCAGTATCGTCTTTAAAAAAAAATATGTTAAGTTAAATCGAGTTTAGTTGACATTTCAAAGCAGATGTCAGATGTGAAAACTGTGATTTGTTTATTTTGAATGTTATGTTATGTTATGAATAGTTCCAAATTTGGATTTGTCATGAGCGGACAGTTTAATTTTGAAGCTCCATCAGCAGAGACACTGTAATATATGTTATTTACTATGCTTTCTCTTTTACATGTAGAGACTTTGAAGTTTACAAACATTGATAGTAAACATAACAGAAGTTCTGTTTAGTTAGATATATTTTATTTGGATCACAAAGAAAACTTCTATGTACATTTATCATATTATATTGTATCACAGTCAAAGTGGAGGGAATAATCAGTCGTCTCTCGATTTGGCTAAGGTCACAGAATCTGAAATTTAAAAAATATATATTTAAACATTGAATTTTTCAGAAATTAGAAGTTAAATCATAGTTATATCCAAGAAATTGATGTTTAAGAAAGGAAATGGTCACTTGTTCCAACCATTTCCTCTTTGATGATATTTTAATGTGTGTTATCCATCTCATTAAAATCAGACATAAATTAAATCCCTTTTATCTGAGTATCACTGTACAGCCATTGCCTCATAATCGTTATCTATCATATCCCAAGGTGAAGTGAGTTGATACGGGGGTTTAATGCCACTTCGTAGAGTATTTCACTTATAAGAGTAATTTCACTTATTGCATGGAGAGAGCCTGCAACAATATTGTGGCTATGCTTTGCAGTGAAACCTGCAAGCATGGGCTGGAAATAGCGAACCATGATGGGTGGTACTGCGCTGAAATACAGTGTAGCATTTCACAAAAACCTTAAAGTGACACAGAGTATCTTTCTTAAAATTCTATTTGGTTTTGATAAGCTACAAAATATCTAATATGCTGATTGAAGTTCATATCTCATCACTGGACTTGCAAATATATCCATTTATGCATTATATCTCTAAAATGCTTGATTTTATGGAAAAACTCAAGAAAACTTCTCAAATACGTTTAAAATTAAAAATTATGCATCCAATTAATCTACCTATTAGTTACAATACCTAATAAACACTATCGAATCTTCTTGTCAGCTTAAGGTTTCAAAATTACGTTTGGCAAATTTGCGCGCACCACTCGAGCCACATTGTCCGGTTTTCGATCAAAATCCCGACTTTGAATGGCCGTATTTTCGCTCTAATGTACTGATTGACCTTAAACTTGTTATTTTCAGTAACAGTTAGTGGTTCCCGGTGTAATAACATCGATTTCAAAATTTGACATATGTGATCCTATCAACATACTCTGTGTCTCTTTAATGTGTGTAGAACATTTCTCTACTGCAGACTGAGAAGGTATGAGAGATTAAACGCTACTTCACCTGTCTATGAGGCTGACTCCCCGTCAGGAGACTGGGGAGGCTTGTACAGGGGGTGTTTAGGAGCCATCATGTCCAGAAGCTTCTTCAGATCCGGGTTGTCAGGTGATACTCGGTTCTTCTGTCAACACAAATATAGAAATGTATATGTACATCTTTGATTTCAATCAAAAGAAATTTTTGAAAATTAACAACTACTCCCTTAACAGGATCAAATATCCTCAGTCCTGTGAACACGTGTAAGTTTAGATAATCTGCAAAACTCACACATTCATCCTGATATCCATATATGTAACCAGCAAATCAAATTGGTGAAACAAGGCTTATGGCTTGATGAATATAAGGTTATATGTAAGAGCCAAGCATGATGCTATATATGCTACTCAATTCTATTTCTCTCCTTGAAAATTAAAATTCACTCAGATAATTTTTTGCGGTAAAAAATTCAAATCACCTCAAAGATTTCAACCAAGCAAAAAGTTGATGCTCCTGTTATTTGACCATTGCTAAAAATCTGGGTTAATTGGCAAAACAAAAAACGTTTTTTCCTGTACTCCAGCAATCAATTTATAAATATCTTCATTATGATGATATTTCTATTATCATGTGGTCATGTGTGAAATCAATGCATTGATATCACATATTTTCTTGATATTTAACTAAAAAAATTAAAATATGGTGGGAAGTTTCAGCCCACGATCTTTACGGCAGAAACTAGTAACTCTAAGCAATAAGCACTTGCCCCTTAGGCGTTGTAAGGCCAATCCTGTCTTGCTTATATGAGATATTAAACTAATTTCTCGACCATAATGGATAATGAGCTACCAAAATTGAAAAACAGATTATCCATAAGAATAAAATTATCAATTAATCAAAAATCTTTGAAAATTTGAGGGTCAAAATTGATAGACAAATTATCCTCGAAAGTATCCTCGAAAGTATCCTCGAAATTATCCTCGAAAGTATCCTCGAAAGTTTCCTCGAAAGTATCCTCAAAATTATCCTCGAAAGTATCCTCGAAAGTATCCTCGAGAGTATCCTCGATGTATCCGGTAGTCAGAGTACCAACCTGTAGACAGAGCCTCATGAGTCCGGTGCCGCTGTTCTTGCTGTCTAGTAGCAGAGTTGTCTGGTACTGGATGGCTTTGATAAGCTCCTTGATTCCTTCCTCTGTCATCTGGTTACCTGTAACACACAGTATTATGTGAGCGTAATTTTCCGGCAATCCGATTGATCGAGAACTGGACAGTCGACAGAAAGTGATATTGACTTGATCCCCGTGACCCCGAGTCCGACCAAAAGTGATATTGACTTGAGTTACTAAAAATAGAACCGATGACGTCAAACCGTTGTTTCATGACGTCATGGTATTGTTATCATGACGTCATTGACCCGTTCTGGCCAACAAGTGAGCCCAAATCAGCCGCTCATTGCTGTAGTTTTCTATTCTCTTTTGTTTTTTTGACCGAGACATAATATCGGTCAATATTGTTTTCTTCGGGTCTATAAAAACAGGTATTGACCGAACTCACCAGTCTATAATTGTATAGTATCAAGTATCGACAGTTAAGAATCGCTCAAACATGTTTTCAAAAGGCTGGCAAGTCAATTTTCCATTTGTTCCATCCTGTCTATGGGTACGAGTGTTATGCTAACTCCTCTAATCTGTACCCTGGGCTCAGAAGCTAGATTCGACCCGACTTGGGATATAACCAATCAAATCATTTTCTCGCAACCTTCTCGATAAAATTTCAAGGAGAAAATGATTTGATTGGCTACATCCCAAGTCGGGCCGCGCGAGCGAATCTAGCTTCTGAGCCCAGAGTACAGATTAGTGGAGTTAGCGTAACGTTCGTTCCCTGAGACAGGATGCATTAGTTCAAGCAAATGGACATGTCCAGCAAATCTGCTTCCCTGATTGTTGATGAAGATAGCATATAGGTATCAATCACACTTGGCAAAACCTAACCCTGACTGTCTGGCATGATAATGGATGGGTACAGTGAATTATCTCCCCTTTGTTGACTTGAAGCACTCACTGCGCTTTAACCCTGGTCCTATGGTGGGTGATACAAATGTACCAATCTAAACAACAGTTACTGTAATTCATCTTGAATAAAGTCACATTGCAAAGGGTGAGATCACAAGCCTTGTGTCTCAGTGTGACACAGGAAAAATCCAACTTACTATCCAGAAATAAGGCATATAACCTATCCACTTAGCAAACCAACTTTGCTGAACTACAAGGATAGCAGTAATTGAGCCATGCACATTAAATTCATAAAACAACTAGAAATATGTGCATGTGATGCACTGTGATGTCCCCCGCTAACATTTAATCAGAAAGTGACCCGACCCCCATTATGTACAAATTTCAAATTTCCATTGAAACCAGCAAAATAACAATTCAGAATAACCAAAGTAGCAAAAGGCACCACTCCCCCAGTAGTTCTAACCACATATCAAGTCTAGTAAAAATATTTTGAATAGTTTTAAATCTAAAGTACGGAAACAGACCCTACCCCCCATATACACCTAGTTCAACTTGTTTCTATAGAAACCAGAAAAATAATTCAGAATAACTAAAATAGAAAAAGGCACCACTCCACCACTAGTTCTAACCACATACCAAGTTTCGTAAAATCATATTAAATAGTTTTTGCGATATGGCCCGGAAATGGTCCTCACACCATATGTTCTAAGTTGAAACTGTTGCCATGGAAACCAGGAAAAATCATATAATTCAGAATGACCCATAGCAAAAGGCACCACTCCACCACTAGGTCTAACCACATACCAAGTTTCGTAAAAAAAATATTGAATACCTTTTGAGATATGGCTGGGAAACAGTCCCTACCCAAATATGCACTAAGTACAAACTGTTTCCATGGAAACCAGGAAAATAAAACATTTAGAATAACCAAAATAGCAAAAGGCACCACTCCAGCACTAGATCTAACCACGTATAAAGTTTCGTGAAAAAATATTGAACGGTTTTGGAGATATGGTCCGGAAACGAAAGCCTCCCCCAATATGCACTTAAGTTCAAAATGTTTCCATGAAAACCAGAAAAAATAAAAAATTCAGAATAACCAAAATAGCAAAAGGCACCACTCTATCACTAGGTCTAAGCACATACCAAGTTTCGTGAAAAAATATTTAACGGTTTTTGAAATAGAGGCCGGAAAAGGTTCCTACCCCCAATATGCACTAAGTTCAAATTGTTTCCATGGAAACCAGAAGTTTCGTGAAAAAATATTGAACGGTTTTTGAGATATGGCCCGGAAAAGAAAGCATTTCGGAATGACAGAATCACGGACGGAGGTGAAAACATTATGTCTCCCGAAATAAATTTCGGGGGACATAATAATTCTTGAGTTGAGAGACAAGATGGACTCACGGTTGAGGTGAGATTGAGGTTATATATAAGGCGAAGATGTACTCACCGTCAAGGTGAGATTGAGGTTATATATAAGGCGAAGATGTACTCACCGTCAAGGTGAGATTGAGGTTATATAATGACAAGATGTACTTACCGTCAAGATGAGATTGAGGTTATACAAGGACGAGATGGACTCACGGTTGAGGTGAGATTGAGGTTATACAAGGACGAGATGGACTCACGGTTGAGGTAAGATTGAGGTTATACAAGGACAAGATGGACTCACAGTTGAGGTGAGATTGAGGTTATATAAGGACGAGATGGACTCACGGTTGAGGTGAGATTGAGGTTATATAAGGACGAGACGGACTCACGGTTGAGGTGAGATTGAGGTTATACAAGGACAAGATGGACTCACAGTTGAGGTGAGATTGAGGTTATATAAGGACGAGATGGACTCACGGTTGAGGTGAGATTAAGGTTATATAAGGACGAGATGGACTCAAGGTTGAGGTGAGATTGAGGTTATATAAGGACGAGATGGACTCACGGTTGAGGTGAGATTAAGGTTATATAAGGACGAGATGGACTCACGGTTGAGGTAAGATTGAGGTTATACAAGGACAAGATGGACTCACAGTTGAGGTGAGATTGAGGTTATATAAGGACGAGATGGACTCACGGTTGAGGTGAGATTGAGGTTATATAAGGACGAGACGGACTCACGGTTGAGGTGAGATTGAGGTTATACAAGGACAAGATGGACTCACAGTTGAGGTGAGATTGAGGTTATATAAGGACGAGATGGACTCACGGTTGAGGTGAGATTAAGGTTATATAAGGACGAGATGGACTCAAGGTTGAGGTGAGATTGAGGTTATATAAGGACGAGATGGACTCACGGTTGAGGTGAGATTGAGGTTATATAAGGACGAGATGGACTCAAGGTTGAGGTGAGATTGAGGTTATATAAGGACGAGATGGACTCACGGTTGAGGTGAGATTAAGGTTATATAAGGTCAAGATGGACTCAAGGTTGAGGTGAGATTGAGGTTATATAAGGACAAGATGGACTCACGGTCGAGGTGAGATTGAGGTTATATAAGGACGAGATGGACTCACAGTTGAGGTAAGATTGAGGTTATAAAAATGTCAAGATGGACTCACGGTCGAGGTGAGATTGAGGTTATATAAGGACGAGATGGACTCACAGTTGAGGTGAGATTGAGGTTATATAATGACAAGATGTACTTACCGTCAAGATGAGATTGAGGTTATACAAGGACGAGATGGACTCACGGTTGAGGTGAGATTGAGGTTATACAAGGACGAGATGGACTCACGGTTGAGGTAAGATTGAGGTTATACAAGGACAAGATGGACTCACAGTTGAGGTGAGATTGAGGTTATATAAGGACGAGATGGACTCACGGTTGAGGTGAGATTGAGGTTATATAAGGACGAGACGGACTCACGGTTGAGGTGAGATTGAGGTTATACAAGGACAAGATGGACTCACAGTTGAGGTGAGATTGAGGTTATATAAGGACGAGATGGACTCACGGTTGAGGTGAGATTAAGGTTATATAAGGACGAGATGGACTCAAGGTTGAGGTGAGATTGAGGTTATATAAGGACGAGATGGACTCACGGTTGAGGTGAGATTGAGGTTATACAAGGACGAGATGGACTCACGGTTGAGGTAAGATTGAGGTTATACAAGGACAAGATGGACTCACAGTTGAGGTGAGATTGAGGTTATATAAGGACGAGATGGACTCACGGTTGAGGTGAGATTGAGGTTATATAAGGACGAGACGGACTCACGGTTGAGGTGAGATTGAGGTTATACAAGGACAAGATGGACTCACAGTTGAGGTGAGATTGAGGTTATATAAGGACGAGATGGACTCACGGTTGAGGTGAGATTAAGGTTATATAAGGACGAGATGGACTCAAGGTTGAGGTGAGATTGAGGTTATATAAGGACGAGATGGACTCACGGTTGAGGTGAGATTAAGGTTATATAAGGACAAGATGGACTCAAGGTTGAGGTGAGATTGAGGTTATATAAGGACAAGATGGACTCACGGTCGAGGTGAGATTGAGGTTATATAAGGACGAGATGGACTCACAGTTGAGGTAAGATTGAGGTTATAAAAATGTCAAGATGGACTCACGGTCGAGGTGAGATTGAGGTTATATAAGGACGAGATGGACTCACAGTTGAGGTAAGATTGAGGTTATAAAAATGTCAAGATGTACTCACGGTCGAGGTTGAGGTTGAGCAGGACCCTGTTGCCGGCCACCATCAAGGTCTGCAGGTCAGGCATGTAGTCGGCAACCTCGTTCAGGGGGTTGATCACCTCCGACACGTCCGGCTGCTACAACATAGTGTAAGTACATGGAGGCGGATAGATGGTGAAGGAACATATTCTCACAGGAAGGATCACATCACACCACACCACACCACTGCACACCACACCACACCACACCAATGACATCACTGGTGTAGGAGTTTTAGGGCTATGCAGTGTTCAAAGTTGATCATTTTTCATGCGACACTGATGAAAAATGATTTTGTATGATAAATAGAATCTCACCCTAGTGTCTTCTGATATCCAAACCTCCGATATCTTTATTTATATCAACTTGTGTTGATATATAAAGAGGACACGAGGGTGAGATCCTCTATTCAAACAAATGGAAACATGTGTAGGTGCCAAATCAAAAAGACTCACATCAGTTTCTACGGGCTTCGGCTTGTTATCTCTCCGGCCCGGCTTCCTGCTTCCTGGCTTAGCCGCATCAGCAGCGATGGAGGCTGTCAGGTAGAGATAATAATAATAATTATGATAATAATAATAATAATAATAATAATAATAATAATAATAATAATAATAATAATAATAATGATTATCAATCGTAATCATAATCATAATCATAATCATAATCATAAAAATTCATTCATATAGTGTTTATTTTAAAACTTTTAGCTGCTCCATAGAGCTGAACACATAGTGATATGGTCTAACAGCTATTTTAATTTACAGGTATAAGGCTTTATTGACTACTGGCCTATGTTTGGATATATAACATTTTTATATGAATGTGTGTTCTGGGGGTGAAATGTATCTTTTCTTAATTATATACTGCATTTTTTTGGGGGGGGAATTAAAATATTTAAGGTAGCAAAATATTACTTGCTGATCTGCTAAAAAATATATAAAGAGTTATTTTCAAAAGAATTCATTGACTTCTTCTACGATATTCAATTACACACTTAACAACATACATTACAAAATTATTACTCAAAACATTTTTTAATATTGATTGTTCATTGAGAAAACTTTAATGTGATATTCAAAACATTTTGTATAATAAAATACTCTCTCATCATAACTATAAAATGATTTATGACCAATCATAATAACAGTTGCATTCATACTACAGATTGTGCACCAAAAATAAGGTATTTTCATTTTATTAAAATCATTTTTATCATTAACGCCTTATCCAATTTAAAGACACAAGTAATAGTCAACAATCCGTAGTAAATCATTTTCATAACATAAAATCATTGGAAAGGAAATCATGCAATGGTTAGACTTCATACTTGCACTGGATATTAGGCTTAAAAATGTTCATTTTTATTATTATTATTTATTATACTAGAGCTGGGACATTTAGGACAAAATTGAAAATTGAAAGATTTCAAAAAAAAAATTACAGATTCAAAGGAGATCTTTGAGAGGCAGTTCGAAGTTGTAGATTGAATTAGGAAGAATTTTATGGATTTTTCAAGATTTTTCAAGAGTCTGACATTTCAGTGTAGATACTAACACGGTTTTCAAGCAAATGATGAAAATGGTGTTAGTATCTACACCAAATGTTGAAAAAATCCGTAGAATTATTCCTCATTCCGATTTAAAAGAGTAAATGTCACTGGAATGTACCCCCGAAGTATGAGAGAAGTTACTGTGGGCCTCTCATGAAATCCTAACTTTCTTATTTACACAATGAGATACACATGCTATTCAACAGTAAATTTATTTTTAAATGTTCCTTTCGCCCTCATGCTATAACTATAATAGTTCAGGGCAAAACTAGGATACTTATGAGAGATACAGAGCATAGACTCTAATTATGAGTCCCAGCCTATCCTCATACATCACAATACATGCAGGTCACTCACAATCATGGCACGGGATGGGAACAGGGTTTCTTACATACAATAACATTTCTAAATGACAAAGGAAATGCTTTGGGACTCTTTCAGATCATATCTTATTCCTCAGATAAAAATGTATCTTATAATTCACTTCTTTTACAGATCTAACAATATCTTAACAAGAGTCTCATATATAGTGATCAAGTTAGTGAGTTAATGTTTAACGCCGCTCGACAATATTTTAGCCATAAGCGGCGTCATTTAGTGATCCAATTTCTCTTTTAACTGGCTTCATAATCAACCACTGGCTAATCCAATCCTTGCTCCATTTTGCCCAAATTCTTGGTTTGAATGCAGTGACCAAATGGTCATTACAAAGCAAGAGATTTCTGGGAAGTTAAAGGGACCATTCGAGCGGGGTATTTGTTGTGGAAACGAAATTCAGGACTTTCATGTTTACAATTATATATGATTTTTACATGATAATTTCATATTTAATTTCAAATATGTTTGTGAGGTTAGCATTTTAGTTGTTCAAGATTAACCAATTTGCCAAAGAATAAAGTGTATCGTTCAAAAAATAAAAGCATCGTGAAATGAAGCCAATCATCGAAGCTAAGATCATGGAATGCATTACTATAACAAAATTCTGTCGTAAGTGATAATTTTTATTATGAATTATTTGTAAATATGCTCCTCTTCTATCAATCAAGTATTTATTTCTTTATGTTTGTAATGAATTAGCAGAATAAAGCACATTTGTTTTCTCGCAATGCTATTGTTTCAAAACGGTGGACGATTAAGTGTGATCGAGTGGTACCTGTGCTGGCACAGGGTAGTTGGTGGTTTGCAGCAAGACTTGCTATAGCCAGTGATTATCAATGGTGAGAGTTGTGCCTTGTACGGGATGATGCATGCAAACAATTGGTTCAGGAAAGTAGTGACGTGGGTAGGAAGTAGGAGTGATGACACAGATTTTTCACGATGCGATATGTATCTCGATATCTCATGGCAATACGATTCGATATCATATGAAAGGTATTCCACTTTTGAAATATCAAGCAAAGACAAACTTGTGTAATAGTTCAATTAATATGTCCAAATGGGCGCTTTGTTGCCTTTAAACTGTTGTAAATGCACTGTATAATGGGCCTGTGGCCTCCTTACGGAATAAACTCATTCATTCATTCATTTAATATTATTTCAAGGTATTTGACAAAATAAAACATTAATTATTTTTGATAAATACAATGACTTTTAGTCAAAATAAGCCATTTTAAAATCAGAGATACGAATCAAGATATAAAAAAAATTATATTTGTATTACGATTCATGAATATCGCGATAAATCGTCACACCACTACAGGAAAGGTCAATAGATAATTATTTATAGTATTGACAACATCCTAAGACCAGGTAAATTTATGGACATGTTCTCAAATATCACAAGATACAACATCAAAACCAGGGAATATTCTGAAAGTTTACATATTGAAGACAGGTCATGCAAGCATGTGCACCAAGAAAGTGATACAAGAATTTCAGTCATGCATTGGCATGCATTATATGGTGCTGTGTGTGACAAGCGTGCATGTGCCATGTGCACGTGTGCACGTGTTCCTACCGGTGAGCATAGAAAGAAGTTTGATGGCTGTGGAGGTCAGAGGTCAAAGAAGAATGTTAGATCAGTGACAAGTTAGAAACATATCAAGTATTCAAAACACACATCACCATGGCAACATCTTGTAAAATTTCCCTCCCTTTGATACAGTTTGAAATATCAGTGTATTGTGAAAGGTAAAAGGAATAAAAAAACTTTGATACAACAAAATTGGTAGATTCGAAATGAATGGTCAAGAATTCTGATGTTGCCAAGGTGATATACAGCGGGTGGCCATATTATTATGTACAAGGGACGTCATTCCCATAGGCTTGCATGTTAATTAACAATTTGGAGAATAATTATTATAATTTAGGAAATGATCCAATTGCTGTCATATTTTGCAGATATCATGGAAATCAACTCAGCGTTTTATACATAATTACATTTCTCCCATCCGTTAATTACTTATCGAATCACTCTTGGTGAAACATCGCATGTACAACTTGCGATTCCAAAGCCCAATGACGGCCATTTAGGACAAAATTGAAAATTGAAAGATTTCAAAAAAAAAATTACAGATTCAAAGGAGATCTTTGAGAGGCAGTTCGAAGTTGTAGATTGAATTAGGAAGAATTTTATGGATTTTTCAAGATTTTTCAAGAGTCTGACATTTCAGTGTAGATACTAACACGGTTTTCAAGCAAATGATGAAAATGGTGTTAGTATCTACACCAAATGTTGAAAAAATCCGTAGAATTATTCCTCATTCCGATTTAAAAGAGTAAATGTCACTGGAATGTACCCCCGAAGTATGAGAGAAGTTACTGTAAAACGTAGTGGGTGTGTTGCAATGTTTTTTATTATTAGTGCTTTTAAATGAGATGCAGTTTTCTTAATGATAAATAAAAGCGTAAATCGAAATTATGTGTTTGTTGCTTAGATGATTTCCAAGATGTCTACAAAATGTTACAAATAATAGATTTCAACTAAATTTACAATAATTATTCTCGCAATAGCTAATTGACATGTAAGTCAATGGGAATGACGTCAGCTGTACGTAATAATATGGCCACCCGCTGTAGGAGGCAATCGTCAGAATGACACCAATGTTCGGCAACACAGTGTAAGAAAACAACCTGTGGAAACTGCTGAAAGGTGGAATTAATGGGTGAAAAGACACACACAAAACATTATGTGATCAATAATAATGATGTGATACAGAAAGATGGTAAAGTTGTGATAGCCATTTGACAAAAACATGTGATCCAGAGAAATGATCAAGATGTGATAGCCATGTGATAAAGACATGTGATACAGAGAAATGATCAAGATGTGATAGACATATGACAAAGACATGTGACCCAAAGAAATCGTGAAGACCAAAATATGCTGGCAGAGATGGGATGACGATGCGATGTGTTGCGAGATAGTCTTGAGATAGACATATGAGAGATGTGATCAGAAAAATGATGTGACTCAAAGATGTCATTCAGAGATGCTTTAGAGCTAAGCATGTGACATAGATATGCAATTTTTTTATGGAAATCATGTATGACATCAGGTTTGAGATGCAGTGATGAAGTACAGTGTTGTGTAATGAGGAAATGTAATACAGAGATGTGATACAGAGATGTGATACAGAGATGTGTTACAGAGATGGGTGTGTTACAGAGATGTAATACAGAGATGTCATACAGAGCTATGATACAAAGAAGTGAAAAGTAGATGTAATACAGAGATGTGATACAGAGAGGTGATACAGAGATGTGATACAGAGATGTGATACAGAGAGGTGATACAGAGATGTAATACAGAGAGGTGATACAGAGATGTGATACAGAGATGTGATACAGAGAGGTGATACAGAGATGTAATACAGAGATGTCATACAGAGCTATGATACAAAGATGTGAAAAGTAGATGTACTACAGAGATGTGTTACAGAGATGGTGTGTTACAGAGATGGTGTGATACAGAGATGTGATACAGAGATGTGATACAGAGATGGGTGTGATACTAGTGTTGGGAATCGGTTGAAATTTTGTAATCGATCATCAGTTGGGGGTTACCAATCGATGATCAATTAATAATCGGTTACATGTAGTTGCATTTTGGTGTCTAAGATTGATTCCTTCATAAGGGTAGAAAAGTTTTAAAAATAAGTTTTCTACTTTCTTGCTTGCATTTTCACTTGATCCTATATTTGAAAAACAAAAATAACATGTTTTAGTAATGAAATCAATCAGAATCATTCTTTTAGTAATATTACTGACAATTACTGTAAAAATATCTTGATTTTTATCAGTAATCGATTAAATCAATTACAGAAAGTTGTAATCGATTATGTGGTCAAATGGGTCAACCGACCGATGCTCGACCAAATCGATTAATCGGAACACCACTATGTGATACAGAGATGTAATACAGAGATGTCATACAGAGCTATGATACAATGATGTGAAAAGTAGATGTAATACAGAGATGTGTTACAGAGATGTGATACAGATATGTTTTATAGAGATGTGATACAAAGATGTGGTATGGAGATGTGATACAGAGATGTGATACAAAGATATGATACAGAGAGATGTTAGAGACGGCAAGCACTGACACTGACCTGGCCGGTGATCTGAAACAAGTGACACATACACACTGAACTACAGAAATCAAGTGTTCGTCTTCTGTTAATGTCACAGAAATGTGCAAAAGTTGTCAAATTCATGAACCCTCCGACTGATACAACAGCATTATTTTTCTATATTTATGCAAAAATTATTCAAACTGCTAGAAGTTCACAAACATCCACAAACCCAGGGCCAGTAAGTGATTTTAAATAGTAAATGTATAAAAAATAGTTTGGTTTGCATTCCCTGCTTAAAATCATAGCATTCACAGAGAAGCAATGAAAAGGTTTTTTTTTTCTTTTTGGGCTAGTAAAACTAAAATCACTAGCCCCGTAGACTTACACATGTTTTGTGTTCATTTTTATCCCAAAGTTTAGGACAGACCTTAATTTAATTAACTTTAGTCAACAAATTGTCACGATGAAGTAATTTTTAATTAAAATTAGTTTCAATATTTTAGGATAAAAAACTTTCAAATAAATACAACTAAATGAAGTGACCAACAGTAAAATCATTTGTATTTGCACATGAATATGTATATCATGAACATAAGCTAAAAATGAAAGTTAAATCACAAGGAGAATTTTAAATTAATTCTGTAACTAAAAACAGGAATAAAAGTGCGAGTATTGAAAACACCAAGCACTCAAACCTCAGATATTGAAAAGACAGGAGAGATAATGTTGAAATAAACACCAAAAAGAAATGGAGAAAAAATTGTATTCAACAACAATTGAAAACACCATAATAAGACTTCATCCTTACTTTAACAACATCCTACTTTCAAATAAAGAAAACTTTCTTGAACCTTTTTACGTTTTGATGGTCTATGGTGTGACAATGGTTTATGATTCCTAAATTTTAAAAATGTCATAAGGATTTGTGATGTGATAACAGTTTAATTAAAGGGGCAGTAGCAAGTTTTTGATAATTTTATATTTTTCAGTGATAATTGTAAGTTAATGTTAAATGTCTTATTTTGACAGTCATCATCCATACTCAGAGGACAAAGTATGAAGAATCAAATAAAATCCATTGGCGGCCATTTTGTGTGAACACCTTTAATTCATTTTGTGTAAGAAAAAAGAATCGCATGGCTAAACTTTACATTATATTTAAATTATTTCTGCTCCCTTTAGTTGAAATACATTGTCTTTAAGTTGGAACTATTAATTTTCATTTTCCTGACATCACCTTCCATCCCCCCTTAAGACGTGCTACTGCCCCTTTAAAGTTCCTAAATGTTACAATTTCACAAGGGTCTGTGTTGTGATTATGGTTTATGATTACTAAATGTAAACAATGTCATAATGGTCTGTGTTGTGATTATTAATGGTTTATGATACAATAATTATCAATAATGTTAACCTTTGATAATTTCACAAAGTTAAACAAAAAGCATATATAATTTATGCTTGTGGCATCATTACTCACGATAATAAGTGCCTATATGCTCATAAAGCTTTATGATGCTAGAAGATATTCTCTTTAATAATATGATTAATATTTACTATTGTGAAAAATACTAATGATTTTAAATTGAATAACAAAATAATAAACCTTAATGGGGTCAAATGGTTTCATGATGTGATACATATTAATCATGCCATGTAAGTTAGAATTTTTTTTATCTTAAACAGGTTTATGATGAACAAAACAATTTGTAACTTAATCATGACTTTATGAATTCACAAACATCTTATGATGTTAATATTTACCGGTAACATAAATTCAGTTTGGGATGACATGAACTTAAATGGGTAATGATTTCATTGTAACTAATTTTTCATGAGTAAAATGAAGATGGTTGTTAGTTACAAACAGTAATTAAAAGAAAACAATGTATCAAAATTTACAATAGAAGTACAACACAATGAACATACAAAAAATTTGTAATAAAATTAAGAAAAAAATAAAATAAATAAAAATAAAAAAATAAAAAATAAAAAAAATATATAAAAAAAAATAAAATAAAAAAATAAAAAAATAAAAGTAAAAAATAAAAAATGAATATACAAATTTTTTTAAAAGTCTTATGACATAAAGTGAGAAAAAAGTGAAGTTGATAAAAAGGGGGGTTAGCTTCAAACCAAGGTGACCAGTGAAAGAAGTGGGTGTTGTTATGGAAACCATGAACATGTTACCAAGGAAATGAGAACCAGGTTACCATAGCAACTACTCACCCCCTGAACTGCGACCTCCTATAGTTGGGTTAGCGCCTAAATACGAGACAAGACAACATGCATTGAACATCAGCGCTTACACTGGCTTGTGTGGATTGTGCATGCATTACACAGTTAGTAACAAGTAGGGATGATAATGATGATGATGATGATGATGATGATGATGATGATGATGATGATGATGTTGATGATTTTATAACCATATTGGTGATAATGATGACCAAAAAATAATGATTATAAATTATAATGACTAATTGATATTGATAATGATGACCACAATGATGATGATGATGGTGATGATGATGATGATGATGATGATGATGATGTTGATGATCTTTTTATCATCACCCATTCAATAATAAATCATACTCGTTGTTGCTGAACAATTATGTGAAAAATCTAGAAGTTGCGCACATCATCAAACCTCAGAATAAGTGCAATTCTAAATTTTGCTGAAAGAACAGTTGAAACTAAACTATCAATAAAATGTATCTATTGTTTAAAAATGAACTAAATGAAATGTTCTAATTAATTGAAGCCTTGTCAGACAGCCTAACCTGAAAGCTTGATAGTTCAGGTTAAATCACGCAGCTAGACTCAAACTGAACACAAGAGGCAAACAGTCGTGAGATCGTCGAGAAATGGAGAGAAAACTGGATTATTAGGGTAGAGAGATCTGAAACTGGAAGGACAAAGAGAGAAATCACACTTCAGAGAATCCCACTGGATCTATCGTCCTACCTCTCTGTTAATCAATACTAGAGTTGTCTCCCTTAGTAACCTTGACCTTTGTCACATTCTTTAACCAGCTAACCAATTTTTGAATATCTTTTGATATTTTCTGAATTTAATAACCAAATTTGATCTTCTCAACTTCTTGAATTTTTTATCCTGATGTCTACAGCCGAAATACAGAACAGAACAGAATTTATTTCGTATATATGGCCATGAGACCAGTGGTCGTGAAGTCTGTGATAAATAAATATACATATTCAAGAGCGCTTAAACCTTTAAAGGGGCAATAGCACGTTTTTGGATAATTTTATATTTAAAAATTTTCACTGACTGTAAGCCAATGCCAAATGTATTATTTTTAGAGTGTAATAAATCTCATTGCACAAGCCAAAATACATTTCCCTTTTGTTCTGATTTAATTGATGAAATGGATCATTGACAGAAAGTGACAAATGTCTTGGTTGTGGTGTTGCTAAATTAAGAAGATTTCAAATATAAAGAAAAAACTCACAGGGGCAGTTTACAAGCACTTGAAAACCAAAATCTCTATAAAAATCTTTATAAAGTTGCTTGCTGAAATGTATACCAACATCTTGACTGTATCTGTTGAAGCCTTACAACTGTAAAACTGTAACATTTTCATTAGAGAACCCCCCAAAAAAAATTAAAAACTGTCTTTTTCCAAAATGGCTACAGTAATTGTATGATTTAGCTGTGTACGCTTTTTCTGCACAAATGATATGATATCAGCAAATTAAAATTTGTTCATTTCCTTGATCATTCTACGCACATGAATCTTTTTGTCTGCGTGAAATGATTTTAATTCTTGAAGCATTCAATAACAATGATGTGCTATGGACGAAAATATCACTAATAGATGAAGATTTATTATTAAATCTTCTTGCAACTATGTGAAGAGGGATTTCTCATGATTTAAAAGTCATAATTTAATTTTACGAGTATCACAATTAATTGACATTGAGGTGGGACTCATATATCAGTCATGCAGTCTTAGTAAACCTAGCCTTAATATTATCCGTTTCTCTCCTATACTAGTAGAGGGTCGAGTCAGCCGACCTTTCTGCGACTTATGACCCTCCAACGTTATACATGCCAAGGCAGACTATTGCGGCTTGGTAAGATGAGTTCTGATTGGTCAATTCGATACGTGGGCTGACGTGACCCTCTACTAAACCTTTCTAGACTCAGTATAGGAGGGAAACGGATAATATTGAGGCTAGGTTTACTTTGACTGAAATCCTTGTGCTAAGGAAAAAAATATTCTCTAAAAAATGAAGATTTGTTTTTAAATCTTGCAACTAAGGGAAAAGTGATTTCTCATGACTTATCTGTCATGATCAGATTTCTAAAAGTACCCCAAATCATTGAAATTGAGGTGGGACTTAGTCATGATCCCAGTTTTTGAAACTCTGCAAGTGAAGTGCCCCTGTGAGAGGAAGTTATCAAGAAGCAACTTGCAGACTGAGAAGATAAGTAAAACGGGGATAACCTCTTGTATTTCTTGCATCTGAGGGGAAACATGGAATCGTATTAGTATAAGTCATGGTATACATAATATTCACATCAAATCTGAAAACAATGTTACAATATAAACACATGCATCTGGGTCTGACGAGTTCAATGCTTCATTATTTTTGGATGTTAAACGTCAAAATCATACATTGGTTGAGTTTGTTGATATTTTTATTATTTTACTTTTACATATTTATATTTAGCGAGGCGAAATTCAAATTCCTCTCTTAAGTCCTTTTGGCATTATTCATGGTAAGGTGAGCTTTTTTTGAATTGGTAATTTAATACATTTGTCATACATAAAACCAATTAATCATTGTGGCCTAACAAATAATGTAGCATTAGAAAGTCACGCCCATAAATGATTTTTTATTCTTCTAAACATGAAAGACAAAAACATATAAAAGTTTAAACATACTGTTACGTAAAAAATTACTGAATGTTTAGATTCAGATCACAAAAGAACCTTGTGAGACAATGTATTATCAAGTCCTGAACCTCCTCTGTGACAAAACAGTCCAAAACAATACTTAATTGTTGAAAAAAATATAATGTCTTTTAACTTGACCAAAACAATTCTAGGAGAGCTTGTTTGATTGCATTTAACAAACTAATACTCTACAGAAAATAATTGTGTAAAAATAAAAATGTAAAAGGTTACCCTTTGTTCGGTCTATTCTAATATTAGTTGCATATAAAAATGTGCTGTAAAGTCTCAAATATATGTACACGTTTTTTCATGACAATATAAATAATTTTTGATACGGTTAATTTCATACCTTGATTTTCAGTGAAAAACCCTAATATAGATATATTTTAAAATTTGCTGTCAAGTATCAAATATATGTACATGTTTTTTCATGACAATATAAATAATTTTTGATACAGGTAATTTAATACCTTGATTTTCAGTGAAAACCCTAATATATATATTCAAAAATTTGCTGTAAAGTCTCAAATATATATAAATTTTTATGACAATATAAAGAATTTTTGATACGGTGAATTTCATACCATGATTTTCAGTGAAAAACCCTAATATATATATTCAAAAATTTGCTGTCAAGTATCAAATATATGTACATGGATAATTTTTGATACGGTTAATTTCATGATTTTCAGTGGAAACCTAATATATAACACCAAAGGTACTTTCTTTGTAACTCTTAGCAGCAAGCAAAGACCCATCAAAAGATCTTGATCCTTGTTCATGTTAGGGTATTACAGAGAGAAGAGCTTTACCTGATCTGTTAGACCAAAGTTATAGACAATTTATTATATGCCAGGCATGTTTCATATCACTTTTTCAAGTAAGTGAAAATATGAATCTGTAAATGTTATCCTCAGCCATCTTGTTAAAAAGTTTGTGCATTAGTTAGATCAATGTGAAATAAAGAGGATATTCCAATCAGTTATTAAGATAGAATTTTGTGTTGTCTTCTTAAGAATTGACTTCAAAATTTATTAAGTTCATGGAGGTATAAACTTAAAAACCGCTGTGCAAACTGTGTAAATCCGCGTAGCAGATTTACGCGAAGTTTGCACAGCGGTTTTTAAGTTTATACCTCCATGAACTTAATAAATTTTGAAGTCAATTCTTATAAATAAATATACACAAATTGGATGTTTTAATACGTTTATTTGCTCAAAATAAACACAATGCAACAAATACTTCTGCACTATTTACCCGAACGAATTCAACTCTCAACAAAACGAGAGAGAAAAAATGTCAATCAAAACGTCATTATTATTTAAGCTCCGCCTACGACTAGTTCACCAGCCAATGAAAATTCACAACGGAATCACGCAACGTCTTGTCACGTGGCCTTGACATTCCTAGTGTCAACCGTTGTACGTAAACACAGACTCGCGACTGTTGGATTCGGGATGAAAATAGCCGATTAGACTATCGTAGGTGCCATATATGTGGCTTAAAAGCTTAAAAGAAATCAGATCAAATCGAATTAAGTTTATGTTAAACGGCACAGTTCTCTAATCTTGTTGAGAAACAAAGCTAAAAAGTGCGGCATTTCAAAGGCCGATCCCCTTGCAACAGCCGCGACTGCGGGAGAGGGAAAACGACCGGGTGTATTGTTATGAAGCTGTGCCATTTATCAAAGAAACTATAAAATATGTATTTGATATAAGCTATTTGTAATTTGTGTCTTTTTACCGAACTGGTACAGCATAAAAAACGTTACTTGTTTACGAATAGATCCGTCATTTGGGGCGTGGCTAAGTGTGAATGGGCGTGGCTAAATGTGATGTGACGTCACGAAATTAAGTTTATGTAGGTATGAACTGAATTTCTGTTACAGTGTTCAGCGAATCAGATACACGGATAACAAATGACATTTATTTATTATAAAATAAACTGTTTTTGGTGTTACCGGTATTTAAGATTTTATTTTATGCTCGGTGTCCTAATGTTTTGGTTTATTAAAGAGAAAGATTAATTTGATTTCTTTCGTTGATTTTTCTCACTGTAAGACATCTCTGAATATAAGAAAGCTTTTCTAAAAAATATTTATTTAAAAGATAAAACTAAATGCAAAATTGAAAAGCGTGAAAAAAAAAGACTAAGATTGGAACAAAAAGATAAAGAATAAAACAAGATAAACGAAGCGACACAGAAAGCAACGAGTCAGATACTTGCTGGTCATTGCTGACTGTATTGACTGCCTTATTTATGTGTTTTGATTCAAATACCGTACGGGACTAGACCCGAATAAAGTACAAGAATTTGTACAATTGCAGATATTCATTCTCTCCCCAAAGAGACGGATCAAGTCATGTTGATTTAGCCTCTGTTCTATAACGCCAAAAATCCGTGGGTTCCGGCAGTTTCCCCATGCGGAAAAAAACTGCATCACAATCCATTTGAAGTTCTTTAGCAAATGACAACGCATGGAAAGGCTGGTTTATACCACAATGATTTTGCCTTGATATAGTAGCCAATACGAGGATTTAAAAACAGCATCGCTGATTGCACAACTAACTTTGATAGCCTCCAATCAGGCATCTCCTATTCTATCCCACAAACTCGGCGTAATAGAACAGAGGCTAAATCAACATGACTTGATCTGTCTCTGTGGGGAGAGAATGGCAGAAAGTGTGATCCCACAATATTACAGCCCAAGGCCAAGTTAATGGTAAAGAAAAAAGGCAAAATTGATATAAATTAATGTGAAGCTAAGTTTTTATAAGATAAGGTGAACTTAGCAAGGCTGCGTGTAGAAACTCACTCTGTCCAGCAAAGACTCCAGCACTTATGAATATACCTGAATAAATACAGGTACGCACTCTAACACAAGCGAAAAAACAAACAAGGGTTGGCACATTACATACAAAGCTTTTGTTCATATGACAGAACTTGTGACAAGGGGATTGTTCAAAAGTAAATTGTGAGATTGATGCCGGCTGGAAATAAATGAATTTATTTGATAAATAGTCAAATCTGTTATACCGTAACTGTTGCAGATTGTAAAAGACTTGATTAAAATTTTGAAATTGAAATTCAAAGTAACCTTGACCACAAACCTTAAGGCAGTGAGCTATCTATTGCTGACATACAACCTCTAAAAGTTTAATTCCTTCATTGTACTACCGGTATACTGCCTCTTTCAAGGTCCTGTCAGCATTTGCTCTTAGACAGTCATGAGTCTTAGAAGATACGGTTTATGGTCTTTATAAGAAAATCTTTGAAACATGAGGTATGACTTCGAAATAAGGATGGGTATTGTTCCTCAAAACTGTATAGCAATATATTGCAATACAGAAAAGTGTATTGCAATACGTATCACAATATATTGGTACTTTTCTAATTCAAGAATGGCACTGCTATGCTATTTTGTCTAAATATGAGCATTAGAACGATAATCATCGCTCAACTATAGCCATTTTGGAAAGGAATATTTTTACAATCACTGTTAATGAACTGTATACATATTTCAGCTATTTTCGTAACACAACTTCACACTTTGTTACGTAATCTCCGTAAAATCAAGTTTTATTTGGTTGTGTTTTTTTGTCAATTTTAGATGGAAATTGCTTATTTTCAAACATTCAATATATTGGATATTTTCAGGAGTGTGTACCAATTCGTATCATGTTGTTCCTGTATTGCAATATACCGATATACCGATAATACCATGCATCCTTACTTGGAAACACATTCAGAAGTGAATGACATGAAAATCTCACAATTTCATTGAACAAGCCCCTTCTCATTTTACAATTTCCCGTGCATCAGCAAACGAAACAATGTCGCAAAATTATGTGTCAGCAAATCATGACTGAAATATGAATAAACATTAAAGCAAAACATCACAGCAAACTTAATCTATAAATCATCTGCAATTTCTATCATGTGCTCTAGTGCAATGCATTAATCAAACACTAACTAAAAATTTATTTACAATCTGAAATTCATATAGTTTGGAAAACTCTTGTTCCATATATCTAGAATCATGACTATATATCAAGAAAATAAAACAAAAGAATAAATATATATAAATGATATATCAATAAGTTAGAGATATAACTTTTATATCATATAAAACATCTCAAACACCAACTCCCAAACAAAGCACTACAGATATATTTCTGTAACTAAGCAACAGTAACCTAGGTAACCCACCTTTTTTGCTGCCCCCCTTTTCATCTTTGTCTTTCTTCTGACTTTTACCCTTGGTGTCCTCATCTTTTGCCTTTGGGTCCTGAAGCAGGAAATTGAAAATGTATTTATAGTAGGGATGTCACGATACACCGATGCATCGATGCATCGTCGCGGTACAGTTCACAATACAATACACGTTACAGTCAATTGTATCGTGATACAAATTTTAGTTAATATCGTTCATACTTTTGTGAATATCGTTCAAATTTTTTGGAAAATCGAGTCAAGAAATCCAGAGTTGGTTAGATTCCTTGTTAAGAAAGCTTTTATATAGCATTAAACGACTTTTTCATGAAGAAGTTGTGTTTAAATGCTGGTTACTCAGATAAGTCTCTTTAGGAATCCCTGAATTTTTTATCTTACCGTAATAATGTCGCATTTAGTGTATCGCGATATGTATCGTATCGGACCTCAGTATCGTGATGCGTATCGCAATGTACCTGTATCGTGACATCCCTAATTTATAGGGTAGTGGACAATGGCCTATTTGAAATTCACGTACTGTTCGATATCAGCGGAAATCATAACATGTAGCTTCACTTGCATCAGTGATCGGGAATTGGTATATCTGATTTTCAAAATTATTAAGAACTATCATCTTAGAAGGATTTTTATCAATTTTAATGGTTTAATATGGCATATTTCCAAAGTTATTTATCATATTTTATCGAATTTTCAGGGCCCCAGAAAAGATGCGTATCTGCGTAAAATACGCATAGACAATTTAGATTTACGCATGAATTATGAAATTAATGAGTGACAGATACGCATGACTTTCTGACATTATGAGTCAAAATTTGATTTACATTCGTATAAGTAATTGTCAAATATTGATTTGGTTCAACATATACGATTTTTTACATCTCGAATAGAATGTTCAGTTTTCATGAAGTTTTTTCAAATTTTCCGATTATGAGCCTGCTGCCATTGATCTTATCATCAATGTTCGGGGAATACTTTTGATTACAGCAAGCCCTGAATAAACGTTACTATCATCCTGTCATCAGCAGGTTCAGGGCACAAGTTATGATCCTAAATCGGCAGTAATTCTAAGCACATTTTGTAAATTTTAATATTAATTTCATGAGTGAAATACTCCTCACCGTTTTTCATGTGCTATTTTACTCTTCAATCTAAAATTTGATGAGTGAAATACGCGTGCGTCAAAATAATTATCTGGAGCCCTGATTTTAAACAAATCTTTATCAAATATAATATACTTTTGCGAAAGCACATTGTTTTACTGTACTTGGATTCTCAATCATACTTTCTTGAAGACAAATGACATTGTTGTTATTCTTTCATGCTCACTATAATCATTTTCAAATTTTGTCTTCAAATTTTTTTTATGTAAATATTTCAATTAACTTCATGGTATTTTTGAAAAGTTAAGATTTAGAAAATGTTTAACAATTCTGCATCATCGCAGACCAGACCAGACCAGAAACAACTGTTTTTTTTAGGTCCTCATAGCAAGTCGCTATGAAAAAAGGATATGTACAACGTCAAGGCATGCAAAGGCATACAAAGGTGATTGGCAACTGATATGCAACAAAACAAATGTTCTTTCTCAATAACTAAATAAGAGATCTGGTAGTGACAAATGGAGCAATACATCCACAGACTGAAGTGCTAAAATTGCTCATGTAATGACTCAAATGAGACTATCTACAGAAAAACAATTTCAGTGTCTAAGACTATAGCATAATCATCTTGAATGGTAAAAGATTATTATTTCTGGAGGAACACAGCCTGCTCCGTAAGTTACCTTTTTCTTGGCGGAAGGTTTGTCACGCTTAGACTTGTCCTTGTCGGCATGAGAGCTGCTTCGTACACTGCCAGGTCGATCTTTCGAGTCCGCGCGGCGACTCGGTGGGGGCTGAATCAGTGAACAGTGAACAGTGAACAGTGAACAGTGAACATGCATTCGTGCAGTGATTAACTTACCTCCAAGTACTGCATCAAATACTCAAAAAATTTGAAAAGGACTCATAAATTTATAAGTTGTGAGTCAGTGGATGCAAGGTTTTTTCATGGTTACATAATTATTTGTTTACTAATTGAGGGACTTGCTTAAATTTGCTTGAACTCACAAGACCTTGAATTCGAAAGACCTCAACAGGTCATATTTGTAGATGAAGCACTGTGGGTGCATATGTGACAGTGAAGTGATAATTTGACAATATACTAAAAAGTGAAAGTTTGAAACAATGCATTGTGAAAATAATTTTGACACATTTCAGATATCTCTGATATATCAATTTGTGTTGAAATGTTTGACATCAGACAGTACTATGGGAAGATGCTTGATCTCCTCACAGATGTTGTGACTGTGATTATAGGACAATATACAAAAATGTGAAAGTTTTAAAACAATGCATTGTGAAAATAATTATAACACATTTCAGATATCTCTAACATAAATCAATTTGTGTTGAGTTGTTTGACATCAGAAGGTACTATGGTGAGCTTCTCAATCTACTCACAGACTTGTTGCGTTCCGGGGATCCTTTCTCAGAGATGAGACGTCTTCGCTCAACAACCTCCTCATGGGTCAGTGGGAACCGCGACAAAGCCTGGTGAGAAAAGAATATTGGCAATGCATATTTATATAACAAGCTTAATCAATGCAACATTGGGCCAAAACCAATAATTTAACACCTTAATCTTTTTTAAAGGGAAACAATCCAGTATTGAAACATATGTTAGAGAGTTTATGATAATTAAAATGTCATTTCAAAGATGCTGACCTCAGCATTTTTTATTAAAACCTGGGGTTTGAAAGACAGATTATTTTGACCAGGGAAAAAGGTTATCTATTAGCAAACCTGGCTTACTTGTCAAACAATCATTTGTAACAAAGGATTAATCAAGGTTGAAACAGAGGCTTGAGAGTTTAATAAATACATATTTTTACCAATAGGGTGGCAAATATTGAGTGACACAATTTTAATATGAGCACATGTGTACATACCACATTTACCTAGCAACCATTGTTGTTGCATGGCTCCATGTAAAAAATTATGCCTTTGCAGTGATTGGGAAAGACAGCTTTGACAATGGGCCATTTTCAGGCTTTTTTGTAAATTTATGAATTATAAATGGGCCATTTCCCTTAAATGTCAATAGTAAAATTCAAAATGTTAATGGGCCATTTTTTCATCCAATGTGCCAAATGGCCCATGGCCCCTGTCTTTGACCTCATAAACTATTGTTCATGAAACATTCACATTCGCATAAAAGACATTTTGAACACATAATCGGATAATAGTTTCTATTTATGGTTATAAATGCTTATTTGGTGAATATTGATAAAATGATAAATGCTGACCTCGGCAATCTTCTTGACTCCCTTGTCCCCAATGCTGTTGTTAGCCAGGGAGAGAGACAGCAGGGTGCGGTTCATCCTCAGTCCCTGCAATAATCATAATAATGATAACAATATGAAATATTAGATAGGAGTTATCTCCCATTCTACCATGACATTTCAAAATCCTCGAATTTCATTAGTTAATTCTATGGTCAAACCTACGTTCGAACACGATTTTTATGACGGGTGATTCACTGCGGTTTTATACACATGCCATAGAAACGAACTTCATGACACGAGTCGACATGCATACAGTCACTGAGTTGCTTCGTCTGAATACTAACTAAAAGTCTTTTATCATCATACTATCCGTACTTTTACATTAGAAGAGTTTGGTTCGAAATGATGTCATGCATGTTTATGTCCAGGAAATAGCTTAATTTTAAGCGAAAGGCTGAATTTAGTTCAAGAAGCTACCGCAACCGGTTTGGGTTCAGGAATGTCAACAGTGACGTCAACCTTTGACGTCATAAGCACAAGACATCATGACGTCACAGTGTTGACCGAAGCAAAACTGACTTTACGAGGTAGAAAAGAAAGGACATTAAGCACGCTAAAAACACTTGTCATGGTAGAATGTTTTTTAATTTTTGTGGTTTAACATAACGCGTTCGGCTCCGAATGACATCAATAGGTATCGAATCTACGTTAGACCACGAAAATTAAAAAAAACACAGTAGGTTTATCTCCTAATTGGACTGTACAAAAACTGGTCCTACTGCAAAAAAATTTTTTATTTTCATTTTATTATACCAGTATATATAAAATGTGATAAAATTGAATGTAAATCATGTAAATGTAAATATAGATTTCAATGCAAACATGTAAATGTAAATTTACAGTTACATGTAAAGGTAAATTTTAATGTACATGTAAATGTAAATGTGCAAATGTCAATACAAACACACCCCTGCTATATGCTCAGCTCCGACATCAGTGATCCTGTTTCCTGCCAGGTTGAGAGAGAGAAGTTTGGTGTTGAACTTCTTCACTGTACCCAGAGCCTTCCCGATACCGGCGGCACCGAGGTCTGTGATAGCACAGTGTTGTAGGGACAAGCTCTGTACACTGGAGGAGGAAAATCTCATTATTTTCAATTAACTTTCAAAATACATGTCATTTTGATTACAACATGTAACATTTGATATTGTGTTTATCAAATTAAATGTGTATTTGTAGATATGCATAAACTGATGCCTGTCAATAGATATGGGAACAAATGAGTAAGAGACAAAAAAATCAGGTACTATTTATATATTTGGAATCACACTAACTGTAAAAGGATAAATTATCATCAGGGTGGTAAAAGAAAAGTGGTTGCAGAAAATGTTGGCAGAGTTGCTTGATTCTAATTTCTTGGTAGTTTAAATCCCACATAGGACTCAACCAAGTATAAGAATTTGAGTTATTGTATTCAGTATGAACCAAAATCTAATGTCACAATCCAAATGTTTTATTTACTTATCATTTACTTAACATTATATAGAAAGAAAAAACGTGCTTAAGACTTCCACGCTTACAGTGTCCAAAAATATATTTATGCATACTTATTACATTGTTATTTTTTAATGGCAAGTTTAAATAATCACTCTTTTCTTAGTTCTAAAACTATCAGTAGCAGTTTCATTATAAGGCCAAACAAGATTAGGTAAGCCACAAATATTTGCATGGCAGAACAATGCCATAAAATGTTCAAAAAATGATTACCTACAGCTACTTTCATGAATATGAACACAATATCTTTAAAACTGCATCTTCAGAGAGCATCTTCAAATTAGTTTCACGTTTATTACATTTTACTACCATGTGCACAATCTATTTTCCAAAATTTCTTTTTACTAAGGTAATATTTTATGAGAGCTTCACTCACAAGTTATCATCATCAATGAGCTGGTACCAGTTCTCCTCCTTCATCCAGTTTCCATCCAGGATCAGGTTTCTGGAAGAACAATTGAGGATATTATATGACTGTCTGTGACATGCCATGTTTATGACAAAAGAGACTAAATATTAGCATTTCCTGAGCGAGAGCTAGGAGTATACAGATACTAGGTAGACATGAATTTTGTAAACATAGTATAACAAAGTATAAATGATTATTTATTTCAACGAGCTATTTCACCCCTTTATTCAAGACTGGCGTTTGTTCAAGAAAGGCATTTTTCAATACAGGTATAAGGATTGGGAAAGACATCTTTGACAAAGGACATTTTCAGGTTTTTAGTACATTTCTTAATTTCAAATGGGCCATTGCCCACTATATGATAAATCAACCTCACAATTTTAATGGGCAATTTTTTCATCCAATGTGCAAAATGGCTCATGGCCCCTGCCTTTCCTAATTCCTGATATTCTTTTATAAAAATCATATGCCACATTTCCTCAAGTAATAATCTCTATGTAATTCCTGAGTTTTCGCCAATCACTTCAGGTGATTACTTAAGGATTTACTGTATTCTTACTTGAGGTTTGGACAAAGAGGCAGGAACTGTGACAGGATTGTGATCGTCTCTCCACACAAGCCAGTCTGCCACAAGCTATAATATTAAAACAAAATATATCTAAATTATTTTTCAGTATGAATAAAACTTGTCATATTTTGTAACATTTGTTCAAAATGCAATTTTGCCTGAGTTGTGACTTGTCTGATTCAACATCATGTTAATATTGATGCTTATTTATCATAATGCAAACAAACATAGTGTCATTTTGTTTCTTTGAGCACATGTGCACATAACATTTTTGTATCCAACATCTGTTTGTACATATCTGCTTGCCATGAAGATTAATATATTTATCAGAATCAACATCAGAATATAAATGTGTTGTCAATACAGTTTAATAGAAAGATAAACATTGTCATATTGCTTCTTGTTTCACAACCACATAAAGAAGCTTTCACAGATCTGTGGCTTAGTCAAACCGAATGTGTATGTGAATTGTATTTTAAAAAAACTGATTTTTTTTTTTCCCCCTGTACAACCCAAATGTCGTTTCTGGTCTTTACATTATACATACAGGCAAAAATGATGCGATGAACTTTTTTTTATTATGAAACATGAAAACTTCAATGTTTTTGTAGGCTATTGGAACAGATGTTTATTGTTTCCCCTTGTCAACATCTGAAAAACGCTTGAGGCATGGGTTTGAAACTGATGTGAGCGGAAACTTAACCATAAACAATTTACTTATAATTCTGAAAAAATAGAACCATTGGCTCTGTTGCTCATCAGGCTTCATCATCAACTATGATGTAGAGTGTGGCCAATGTAATTCCCCCTTTGTAGAGGCCACAGGGTCACCAATCATAAAATTAAGTATATATAACATAGGCGACAAGTTTCAGTTTTCTAGGCCTTATACTTCAGAAGATGAAAATAGATTTGAAGGACATTCCTGTTGCCTTTATTATTATAATAAAGCTACAATTCATCATCCTCACTAGTCAAGGAGTCTGTACACAAAGTTTCAGCTTTCTAGGCATTATGCTTCTGGAGAAGAAGATGAAAATGGGTTTTTAGAGCGTGGCCCCTGTGACCCTTATTAGGTGCCACGGGGCCACCAAAGCTACAATGTATAATCCCCACTAGTCAAGGAGTCTATGCACAAAGTTTCAGCTTTCTAGGCCTCATGGTTCTGGAGAAGAAGATGAAAATAGGTGTTTAGGGTGTGGCATATGTGGCCCTTATTAGGCCAGATGAGCTAAAAAGGCTTGATTGGTGGGTTTGAAACTTACGCCAGCGAAAACTAGAAACAATTTACTTATTTTTCAAGACATAAGCTTAATGTACATACTTGACAGTGTGAAGTCTCTCCATCGCCGGCCAGCACTGCTTGAAGATGTTCATCATACTGCTGTCAACCTTCCAGCCTGGTGGGCACATATATGTAACTATTACTCACGCGTTGAAGATACCTCCAGAGGCAGAATAGTTTATACTAAAATATAAACTTTCTTCCTCACTCCATGAGATAAACATGGTAGAAAAAAATTGATAAATATATATACCAGTAGATAGAACATGGCTTGAAAATACGCTGCACAATGGCTGCCAGAGAGCACAAATAAATTTCCAAAATTACTTTGTAGCATCATCATCATCATCATTATCACCATCATCATTATTATTATTATTATTAGCATTATCATCATCATCATTATAATCATTATTATCACCATCACCATCATGATCACAATCATCATTACCATTATCACCATCATCATCACCATCACCATCATCATTATCATCATTATTATCCTAATAAAGGTGTAAGAAGTGAGAGACTGACCCCTGATATACAACTCAGTGACCGTGTCCAGCTTCTCGGGGTTCTCCATTTCAACCTGGATGGTAGGCTTGAAGTACTCAAACTTGTCTTTCGTCGTGTACGTCTTTGGGGGCGGATCTGACGGAGATAATTCTATAATTAGTAACAATGAAGCTTGATACCCCTCCCCAACCAAGAAGTAACTTGGGAGCATAGATCTTAACCAACTTCTCATCTTCAATTTTTAGGCAATGGTTCAAACAAACTTGCAAGAAATATATGCAATGATCATAAATTATTCTTGTCAATGAAATACTACACTTTTGAAGCTATCGGGAATTTACCTTACTATTGATGCATGAATTTGGTTATCAATAAAGTACAATTGCAAAGCTAATTATAAATATGTATCAATAGTTTGATGTATTGTGACAACCTTATAATGTAATTAGCAATCGATTTGGAAGACTCTAAAGTATTTTGCTTGTATTTTTACTAATAAGCAAGCATGCTCCCATTTTGTCCAGCATGCTCTTCTTCTTTCGAGTGCGCAGTCATTGCACTTAAAGCAAAGTTTAGGTTATCTGAACTAGCTCAAATTTAAAATTAAAATGGATTTATTATTTATTCATTGAAATATATATTCTTGTTTGCTGATGAGCTTCCTGCAGTTATTCATTATAAAAATACAGTAGAACACGGATATAGCGAACACAGATATAGCGAACACTCGGCTTTAGCGAACAAAAATTCAAGTCCAGTTCCTATATAATGTCATTAAAATTATCTGCGTATAGTGAACACCGGATATAGCGAACTAAATTCTTTGGTCCCTTGGAGTTCGTCATATCCGAGTTCTACTGTAACTATGAAGACCAAGATTATAGAATCTTTCCCCAAAATACTAGAAGATAGTAATTGTTAATGAATGTTATGATAGAATACAGTAAGAAGCTATAGTGATACAATGTGGTAGCGCACACAACAAGCTCAGGCAAGGATAGTGGTAAAGCTTGTAAATAAATAAACAAATCTTACAAAATGAAATAAATGAATAATGAAATATTTGCAAAATAAATGAAGGAAATAATTATGAATCATTCACTCAAAATAAGAAACAAAGATAGGTTTTTGTATATTCATTCAAAGTGGGTCAAAAATCTTCAAGGGTCATTTATATGACATATGTAACATACCTGGTACAACGTTCCCTTCAACTTAACACAAAAGTTTGCTTCATTTCAGACAAATTACATTACTCTAATGATCCCCGAAACGTTACATAAAAATGTGGAACTTTCAAAGAGTGTCCTGTGTTTTGACGGTACTCCCCCCTTTACTTTATTTAGCGTAGGTTAGCGCCGCACTCATTCTAGACAAATTACAGTGTGATATCAACCCCTGAACTCTCAAAATTCAGGATAATATGTCACTAAGATACACAACCAATATTATGACTTCAAAACCATATCACACACACACATGGAATATATAAGGCAACAGTTCTGATGAAGTTAATAGAAATTTTACATGTAGAAAGAAAATATACAAAAGCATATTTTTACAATAGACAGCTCAAAAAGAAGATAGAAAGAAATCCAACAAAAGTGAAAATATTCGACATGTACATTTGCAGACAGAAAAGAAAGGAAAATAAGAAAATAAACAAAAGCATAATTTTACCACCATCCTCATCTAAAACTTCTGGTTCCGGCTCGGGTATGTTAGCTTGTTTATTTTTATCCTTGCCCCGTTCCGGTTTACCTTCAATAGCCTGGCTTGGGGAAGGTGGGGGTTTGGGGCGTGAAATAATCGGAGGCATGTAGGGCAATTCTTGTCTTCGACATAGCTCTGCAAAATCAGTCTGGAAATGTCCTGTACAAAGATGGGGCTCTGAAAGGGAAATTTGTATTCATATCATGCGTAATATTTTTAGCAGAATCATAATATGTAAATCAGAGCTTTGTTTTAATATCAGAGTAGTTCATAAAGTTCATTTTTTATGGTTAACCAGGGTAATTATTTCTTTATTACCGATTCTATTCCATTTTACCATCTTATAAATATCCAAGAAAATAACCGCTTCCCTTGTGACGGCCAGCTACAGTGACGTCACGAACAATGGTGTTAAGATGTCAGAGGCAAAAAAATACAGGAACTCGCGCTACAACAATCATTTCTAGGCAAAAGTGATATGTGCACTTAGAGTGCTCATATCGAAAATATGTCACAACTTATTTTCAACCATATGGGTAATAAAATAATATATATTAATTGAATAAAAATTCACCTGGTGTTTTGCTGAATTCATCATCCTGTGTATCCTGACTTGCTGAAGACTGATTTTTGTCTTTCAATGAACCTCTGTCACCTTTTCGTCCCATTTTGATTCTTGCCGCAATGCTGAAATAAAACAATAAATAACTACATTCATATATAAACAATAAAAGTCATAACAATTTTCAATGTCTTGTTGCAATCTAATATTTCAAAAGTTCATTACATTGGAATGTAAACAAAACAATTATGAATTCATGATGACATTGTAATCGGCCTGATTATCAAATTGACAATAAAACAGAAATATCATAAAGAAATAATCTATTTTCATAATGGAGAGTACAAATAAATCTACCTATCGTCGGCTAAGTATATTCAAACTGTTCCCGTCACTTTCACCACTGAACAGCCATTTGTAAACAATCTCGGGCCGAATTTCTCGTACCGGAAGTGAGTGATAACCAAATAGGTCGCGCTGTATCTTGTGTTTTACACACACAACTTTATTTACAATTTATTCTCAGGTTACCGTTTAACTTGTTATTACAAATACTATACGTGTGGTCGAAATGTTTTGTAAGTATACTTGTAATTATTAAAAGCTTATTACTACGCGATGAACTGTTAAAACCTAGCAACACAAAAGTTATCCCCCTTTACCTGTGCGCTTCATTTGCTTACAAGTAAACTCCTTTCTGCAGGTTCGAATCCCTGAAGGCCGATTTTTTTTTCACTGTTTACAAAGTGATGAATCTGTTTTCTCCTAACTTATTTTATCAAATAATAGAAACTTTGCATAATTCGTAGGAAGTTAATTAAAAAAATACCCCACTATACTGCAACAGCCCCATTATCCAACAAAGGTATATAATCATTTATTATCTAAACATTTATTTTTAATTCATAAATTTTTATTTAAACATATCAGTTTTAAGAGAAGCATGAACTGAATTGAATACGTATCTAAAAATATACATATTAAAGAGAGAGAGAGAGAGAGAGAGAGAGAGAGAGAGAGAGAGAGAGAGAGAGAGAGAGAGAGAGAGAGAGAGAGAGAGAGAGAGAGAGAGAGAGAGAGAGAGAGAGAGAGAGAGAGAGAGAGAGAGAGAGAGAGAGAGAGAGAGAGAGAGAGAGAGAGAGAGAGAGAGAGAGAGAGAGAGAGACCCTATAAAGGCGGCTTAATAAGACGATTCAGTGCTATAAGACAGAATTCCTGAAAGAAAGAATTACCAAAAGACAGAATCAATAACAACACCATTAACTGAGCAGTGCTGGCCACCCCTAATTAATCAATGAACTGACCCGAACAAGAACAAGATCTTATGGATAGTCAACTACACCGAAACGTCGCATAAAGAAGCTGACTATCCATAATAACTTGTTCTTCTTCATCAACCAGCTTCTAAATGAATCAATTAATAAATAAATGATGGCAACTTGACCAGAATTTTACAAACTTATCATGTTGACATGAAGAGTAAGCTATGGCTTTTGTTATATCGTAATAGTGCGATAACTCTATTTGGATTCTACCCATAGATATGTTAGAGTCTTTGTTATGGCATTTCAAGATCAGTTTCTTGATTAGGAGAATGATTATATTTAATGGATCGTTATTTTTGCATAAATATCCAAGCAAAATACATTTCTTTGTGAAGGTTATTTTTAGATGTGCTTTTGTATTGATCCAATGTTGGATATCTTTCAAAAGAGAGTTTATATATTGACATTCCCAGAATAAATGAGAAATGTCACACACTTCATGTTTGCAGAAAAGACATATTAGGGAGTCAATGTATCCAAGTTTATAGAGAAAAAAGTTCACAGGTAAAATTCTATGGATAAGTCTATATTGAAAGCACCGTAGTTCCGTACATTCGGTACATCTGAAAGGCATTTCATTAATTAATTTCCACTCAGAATCAGAGTAACTTTCGTCAAATATCTCTTCCCATTTACGATTATATGTATCTTTTTGAAAGGAATTGTCTAATAAGATATCGTTATAATGTTTTGATCCTTTGAGGTGCGCTCGAAGTTGGACGTGATTGTAAGGCAGTATTGGGTTTTCCGGTATATGATCAGTGTCCTTTTCAAATTTGTTCAAGTACTCCTTGACCGCATTTTTCAGCCCAAAGAAGGTTAACGGATCACATTTGACTTAATATATATTTATAAATTGTTCGTGTGTTAATAAAATGCCTTTTTCAGTTACCAAGTCACTCACAAACTTTACACCAGCGGAGTACATGTTTTTATAGAAAACGGATTTCTTATTAATTTTTATGTTGTCATTGTACCAAATAAATTGGGAGTATATATTTCTGTTCAAAGATTTACATTTTGTTAAATATAAACTCCATGCTTGTAACGTATCCTTCCAAAACATATTTGTCACCTTTGGAATAACAAAATCCTTTATATAGTTTGAATCCATTTCTAATACATTTGCAGGAAGGCTTTTGTTATGGAATACGAAAAACGTCTTCTCACTAGATGTACAATAAAAGCGTTTCAACCACGATACCTTTTGTGCAGCTATGTATATATATAGAGAGAGATATTCTACTGAGAACTATCTAAGGGAACATCCTGGCTTTAAAAAGAGACCCTATAAAGGCGGTTTAATAAGACGATTCAGTGCTATACGACAACATTCCTGAAAAAAGAATTACTAAAAGACAGAATCAATCACAACACCATTAACTGAGCTGTGCTGACCACCCCTAATTAATCAATGAACTGACCCGAAGAAGAACAAGATCTTATGGATAGTCAACTACACCGAAACGTCGCATTTCATGCAATAAAGAAGTTGACTATCCATAATAACTTGTTCTTCTTCATCAACCAGCTTCTAAATGCCCCTCAAAGAAGTTAAAACTGACCCACCCCTTTATGTTCTACTAACAAGTTCTAAGTCAAGTCAAGTAAAGTTGTAGTTATCATAGCATTTTACAAGAATAAGAATGTTTTTAAGCAATATCCTCTTGTAATATTTAGAGTATATATGTGTGGCAGAGTGATATTTTAATATTGTATTATTAATTCTAAATAACTTTGTCCTAAAACCACATTCTATTTCAAGTATTCTTTAATATTGTAACTTAAAGTTACAATGTTCATGGCCTGCAGTACTCTAAGCTTTTACTCAAACTGTTAGCTTTCTCTCTTTTGTTCTCTAAGGTGTGACTGCTTGTTCAGTTCGCCAAGTACACGACCTGTGTGATATGTTCATATTTGTTATGCTAGCATTATTTTAGTATTGCATATCAAATATATATGTTATTACTACACAACCTTTTGATTTAAGCTGTATACATCTTATATTTTCATTAACATGCAATAAGCACAATTAACGTACACATGTGCTTATGTGCCCGAAGTTTTTTTCTTTTATCAGCTTTCAAACGTTTTGTCTTCTGGAATGGTACACCCTATGAATACTCTACTGAGACCTACCTGGTCATAAAAAACTTACCCTAAATACTCCTTAGAGAGGTAAGTAAAGACGGCTATATACGACTCTGAAACATGTTCACAAATATCCCTACCCCAACATACTCAGAGTTTTTCTCATTTCCATCGTTTTGTCTTTAAAAATGATACACAATATAAACACTCTACTGAGAACATTCTCACAGAACATTCTGGCTATGAGCAATTATACCCTATAATATTCTTCAGAAAAGTATTTAAAGTTTTTTTCTCATTTCCATCGTTTTGTCTTTAATAACGGTACGTACACCATACAAATATTCTACCGAAAACATTCTCACAGAACATTCTGGCTATAAGCAATTATACCCTATTATATTCTTCAGAGAAGAATCTAAAAATGACCCTTCAACAGGTTCCTAAATGTACATACCCCAACATACTCGGAGAAGACTTGTCGTCATTTCCAGACTTTTTCTTAAACTTTTTGGCAGCCTGAGCTATATTGAAGATGGCCCCGTCCGCCATGTTGTCAAGGAAGCTTACATGCCTCTCCCCCTCCATTCTTAAGAAAAAAGAACGCTGGCCGCGAATCCCCCTTTCTCTGTCAGAACCCCTTTCTCTAGTCCGTCGAACCGCTTAGTGTGACTCTTAAAGGGGCAGTATGCGTGACGTTTAAAGGCGCACTGCTACGCCTAAATCATGGTTCACTGGAGTTGTGTCCTAAGGGCGAGTGAATGGTAAATGCACACAACGAGGACCTCTTAAAGGTACACTGTCACGTATTATTTACTGGAGTTGCGTCCTGAAGGCGAGTGAATGGTAAACACAACGACTACCTCTTAAAGGTACACTGCCACGTATTATTTACTGGAGTTGCGTCCTGAAGGCGAATGAATGGTAAATGAACACCGACTACTTCTTAAAGGTACACTGTCACGTATTCATATTGTTTACTGGAGTTGCGTCCTAAAGGCGAGTGACTGTTATATACACACACCGAT
This sequence comes from Steromphala cineraria, assembly GCA_916613615.1. Lineage (NCBI taxonomy): Eukaryota > Metazoa > Mollusca > Gastropoda > Trochida > Trochidae > Steromphala > Steromphala cineraria. The sequence continues at coordinate 50,778,992 of OU744723.1, forward strand.
TGCATCTTAAAGGCACGCTGTTGAACATGTGAATGATTTATTTGAGTTGACTTAAATCTGAAATGGACTCTAAAGGTATAATTTCTGCAATGTAGTTGTCTCTTGCGAATGATACACCGACAAACCTTCAACATGGTTTACTTGAGGATCTTGAAGATCACTACGAATGACTCTTTAGACAAAATCAAAGATCAACCAAATGGTTGATATAATTGTTTATCAAAGACACATTTGAACTTCGAGGGGGTTAATTTTCCACAAACCACCAAATTGGTGTATTGAATTGTTTCTTAACACGCACTGATAAGAAACGCATAATGCTAAATAAATTAAGTGGCCCTCTGATGTTGTTACTTGACGGTACACTAGAAATGCCCGTAAAGGGCTTACTGATAAATTAGTCACATGTTGTTTTTTTGCATTTTTTCTTTAATATACACTGAGACCAACCCTTGCATATGTGTACTGTTAGATCACTCAAATTGATCATATAAAACGTAGCAATGAAATTAGCGAATTATGTAGAACCTTTTCGCAAAATAATTTTTTGAATACTCCTAAGTCTGAGAGTGTGCCTTTAAGAGTCCCACAGATTCGTTGAAACACATCGAGGGTGTAATAACCGATATCAGCCAAACGCAAAACACTTCTGTGATTGGTACTTCAGCTGAACTATTATACAGTATATACACCGAACAATTGCAATGTTTCGGATCGTATTGTTCACTGGACCGGGCTATAAAGCGTTAAATAGACGGTAACATAGGCGTGTTTACAGATGATATTGAAAGTTATTGAAGCGTTGTGTGGCTACATTCAACCTCTAGCAATGCAGTGAAAGGAATCATTCAGATCAACTCACCGAATTGAATATATACCTGAAGGGTAAATAGCGTTTGACAAGAGCTTACACTCTTTATTGTCACCGTTTTGTCGTTTGCGTTTTAACATGTCTCTCGCTTTTACTGCTATTGATAAATATGCCGTATTTCCTAAAATATTACCTATGGTTCTTAACTCTTATCCAAATACTCCCTGTTGCATATACTCGGGTTAGACGGGTTTCTTTAATCAAACTTCACAATTCACTGTGTTGGTAAAACCTACATTGTTGTGTTTAAGGAACTCCAGATGAATTCAGGGGAATTCAAGAGAATTAAGTTACATTCGAAGGCAGGTTTATATCCATGGTATGGTTGTATTCGAAGACAGGTTGTATTCGAGGCCCGATAAGGTAACAAGAACCGAGAACCCGATTGTATTCGTTGGTAGGGTACATTCGAGTCAAAGGTGCTTTCGAAGCAATAGTGTATTCGAGGCCTGATTGCCAGGCCAGGGTGTATTCTAGACAAGGGTGTATTCGAGGCCAGGGTGTATTCGAGGCAAGGGTGTATTCGAGGCAAGAATGTATTCGAGGCCAGGGTGGATTCGAGGCCTGATTGTCTTCGAGGCAAGGATGTATTCGAGGCCAGGGGTGTATTCGAGGCCAGGGTGTATTCGAGGCAAGAGTGTATAAGGCCCTTTTCTCATGCACGAATTTACATACATGAGTAAATTTACACACTATGTAATTATACATACATGTGTAATAGTAAATATACTTTCTGTTCACATGTAGTTAAGCATTATGTTGTATTTGTCAATTACATACAGCCATGTATTATAATAAACGAAAATATATGAGTAGATTCAGTCTAGCGCCAGCTTTCATGATGTTAAGACTTCTTGGCTCCAAGAGAAGAAGAGATTTTCCCTATATGTATATGTAAATTTACATTTACATGACCTCCTGAGGTCGTGTAAAGTTACTCCTAGTGCAATAATACTCATGTATGTAATTGCGTTCTCATGACACTTTTACATACCCAAAATACATTTACATACATACGTAAATTTACTAACATATGTAAAGGTGTACATGAGAAAAGGGCCTTAGAGGCCTGATTGTATTCGAGGCCAGGGTGTATTGTAGGCAAGGATGTATTCGAGACCAGGGTGTATTCGAGGCCAGGGGTGTATTCGAGGCCAGGGTTAATTCTAGTCAAGGATGTATTCGAGGCCAGGGGATGGATTCGAGGCCAGGGTAGATTCGAGACCAGGGTGTATTGATGCCAGGGTGTATTCGACGCCATGGGTGTATTCGAGGCCATAGCTGTATTCGAGGCCAGAGTGTATTGATGCCAGGGTGTATTCGAGGCCAGGAGTGTATTCGAGGCCAGGGTGTATTCGAGGCCAGGGTGTATTCGAGGCCAGGGTGTATTGATGCCAGGGTGTATTCGAGGCCAGGGTGTATTCGAGGCCAAGGGTGGATTCTAGGCAAGGATGTATTCGAGGCCAGGGTGTATTCGCGGCCAGGGTGTATTTGAGGGCAGGGTGTATTCGAGGGCAGGGTGTATTCGAGGCCAGGGTGTATTCGAGGCAAGGATGTATTCGAGGCCAGGGTGTATTTGAGGCCAGGGTGTATTCGAGGCCAGGGTGTATTGATGTCAGGGTGTATTCGAGACCAGGGGTGTATTCGAGGCCAAGGTGTATTCGAGGCAAGGGTGTATTCGAGGCAAGGGTGTATTCGAGGCAAGTGTGTATTCGAGGCAAGGGTGTATTCAAGACATCATTGTATCATCAGAGGCGAAGCCGTGGCAGGGTTGTATTCGAGAACCGGCTGTGTGGGGAGGTAAGGGTGTATTCTACGCAATGGCACATAAAGGTCAGGGAGTTTTTGAGGCGAGGGTGTATTCGAGACCTTGGGGACATAGGCAAGATGTTATTATCAGAAACTGTGCAGCGTATTTGAGGAAACACGGTACCGTTTTGTTGTGTTTTCGCAATTGTGAGAGGCAATTGTGAGAGGCAGACACTTAAAACGCTTGACGCTTTAACACACAGGAGATGAATAGTGGATATGCAACGAGTATTGAAGCTGAAAATTGGCTAACATCATTCTGCATTGTCAAAAAGAACATATAAATGTAGAGGGCGGGTACACAATATTGTAAGCAGTTTTTGTTGAAGCAAATAGGTATTCCTTGTCAAAAGAAAATTAGAATTGAAATTCATTTTTAAAGTGTTGATAATCCAGTTTGCTGAATCATATATCGATAAACGGAATATAAAGGGTAGAAATTAATTGCTTGTGAGTGAATCAATAATTTATTGAATTAAGTACGTTGAAACCACATGGTTAGATTCCAATTTTATAACAGTAACTGTTGAAGAGTCAATTGGCAAGTATATTAAGCGATATTTTGTTAGATTTTTTATATTAAAAACATTCAACAGATCGTTCTGAAATTAGATTGCAAAATGAAAGAATCTTCTCAAATACTTTTTTGAAAAGTGTTGACGATCATTTTTGATATATTTATAACCGTATTCACTTTATCTAAATGTCTTTTGATTGCTGTGTTTATAACAAATTTTATGGATCATCGTTGGTGCATTCAGTTTGCATCTACACTCAGGGGCAAAAGAAAGGATACCATACAAGATGCCTGATAGGTTAAGCTACGAGTGATAGTTACGGCTGAAAAAGGGGTATTTCATGTTTCAAGAGCCAACTGAACTAAGTTTTTAATTTTAATAACACATTTTATGGATCATCGTTGGTGCATTCAAGTGTTGCTTTTACAAATTTGCATCTACACTCAGGGACAAAAGAAACGATACCATATAAAATGCATGATGGATTAGGCTACGAGTGGTGGTTACGACTGTTTCAAGAGCCAACTGAACTAAGTTTTTAATTTTAAAACTGCAACCTGTTTACGCTTTTGAAAAACACGCCTTTCAAAAAACGCCGTTAATAACTAGACAAGATAGGATAGCGAAAATGGTCCTTTTGCTTGTTTTTAAACAAATTTACAACAACAACAAAATGCATGAACAAATGAATTTCTATCAATGTTTTTTTATATTGATAACATGTTTAATTTATCAAATTTATTTTAAAAAATTATTCCATTTCCAAAGATTATGACCAAATATGACATTGAAAAAGCTATCAAATTTGCATAGTGAATTAAAGTTTTATCAAAATCTTATTTTGATGAGATTTTATGTGCGTAACTTATTGCAGTACATATATCATCATATTTCACTGAGAATTAATCTGCATAACGTAGTGCAGTACATCTACCATCTTATTCTAAAAAGAAAGATTCTGCATAAAGTAATGTGGTCAATTTAACATTTTAATTCGATGAGATTGAATCTGCGTAACGTACTGTAGTGCAGTAATTGTCTAGTTCTAATTTTAATGATATCAAATCTGCGTACGGTAGTACATGCACCATCTTATTTAATGAGATTGAATCTGCAATCTTAGTGCAGTAAATGTACCATCTTATTTTAATGAGATTGAATATGCATATTAAGTTAATGCACCATCTAATTTTAATGAGATTAAATCTACGTATGTAGTTCAGTAAATGAACCACATTTTAATGAGATTGACGCGTAGCGTAAGGTAGTTAATGTATCATTTTGATTTAATAAGATTAAATATGCGTAACGAAGTGCAGTAAATGTTAGATCTAATTTTAATGAGATTGATACTTACCCAATCTTGGTCCACATCATGTTAGCGGATTTGTCTGCACACATACTGATTTATTTGTAAATATGCTCCCCAAATGTATGTTTTTCACGTCAATTTCTCATCTATTAATTCCAAGGTTTACGAGGACGTTTTGAACTAGAGTCGCCAACTGAGTTGTTCCTGTTTCCCACACAGAAACACGTCTCAAGGCTCCACCATTGTGAGTCCTCCTTCTCTAGTATCAAGTCCTTGATTGGATGACAATTGGACACCAATTTCGGAAACAATTTCGAAATAAGTCTTCTTCAGATATGGAAAAGCGAACACTTCCAGAATCCTAAAAAAATTCTCCGATTCCAAACTCTGGTTAGGTCCGTTTTGGTTATTTTTGAATTCAGCGACATACAATTTCCAGACTCGATAAATAGTTATTTAATCATTTTCAATATTCTGAAGGGAATATCTTCGAGTTCAAATCAATGAAAAATACGACGATATATTTTATCACTGTAATACAAAGACATGAGGATCTATGTCGAAACGTCGCTTTTACAGAATAAAGAAGTTGATTATCCATAAAATAATCTTCCTTTTTGAAAGATTCAGTGTCACCAAGAGTTGAAAATATTCCTAATAGAACCTTGGATAAGTTGTTCTGAATATTCACTGGCACCGCAACGGTGTCTTTCTATACCCCTTCAAGTTCAATAATTGTGTCAATAATTGAAAACGTGCCTAAAATGTAAAGGAACAAATATTTGATTTAGAGTCAACATGAACTTCAAACACCGGAAGTTTATACTTGAAACGATGACGGTTCAATTGTAAAGGGCAATAAACGAATGCGAAATCTATGTTAATTTCATTATAAAGAATCGAAAGACAGCGATTAGCTATTAACCTTGACTAATGAATAGAAAATGAAAAAAAAAGTATAGTTTAAAAAACTGGTACTTAATTCTTTCTTCAAAGACCATCGATTAACTATCGATGTTTTTTCAATTGAATTTCCCCGCACAGAATCAATAAAGACGTAAAATTTGAAAGGTTGAAGCCGACCTTGGTTTGATGGAGAATCAGATTTTTGTTTCTGGTTAATCTCATTAATCAACAGGATTGTTTATTTCAGTATCGATCTATCGATAATGATCGGCTGATTGGAAATCGATCCCAGCCTCTCAACCTACAATGTTAGGTCTCAACCCAACACAAGGCGAACAGTATCACAGAAACAGTCAATTTGTGTAGTAACCCGTCTCATGAATGTACGGAACAACAAAAGGGACAAATATCACTCATCGATTATGCTATGAATACTTTGTTGTCCGCCAACCATGTAATATCCAATATCTGATATCCTTGTAACCCGAAAACGTCTCTATGAAGTGATATCACATGAGATGGACGCTTCAAATTCCATATTTTCCTGGCTGTGATATCATTACAAGCTTTTCAAACAAAATCTCACTGTGACGTGTTTCTTGGTTATTTGATATTTCTTTGCGATACAGGCTCCATAACAACGGTTGTCACAAAATTCCAAAGAATTGAAAACGACACGTATGAAGTTTTAAGCACCAAATACAGAAGGGCTTTTGTTCATTCTTATTTTTTCCAAAACGATATTTGTCAGGCTTTTTTATAAATCTAATGTTTTTTGGGATTATCATTTACTATTAACGATATCCGTCCATCGTGTGTAAAGCAATTAGAAATGTTCTTCAATCTCCTCGCAAATCGTCCTTTTTTAGATCAGAAGTTCCTTGAAAGAGACATTCCTCGTCTTCTTTCAACTATAACACATATCTGACATCATTATGAGCATCAAATGAAGGTAAAATATCAGTGGACTGTAGAATTCGATCAAGGATAACCGTTTTCACCACAATGAAGATTCGTGTGTCCGCCAACACCATAAAAGTTTAAATCCCTTTTTCAAGATTATTGAACACCCAACACGGGTCTTTCTTATAGTTCATCGTGTGAAACCAACGTCTTTGTCTTTTCAATATATATCACAGTTGAAAATAAGGGTTTCCGGTATTTCAGGATCTCAGTATAAGTATAACCCTCTTTACATTCGAACCGTTTTGCACAAACTTTGAATCTCGCTTATTATTGCAAACTCCCTACACCGTTTGCCCGCTTATTATTGCAAACTCCCTACACCATTTACACAGTTCATCTGATAAGCTCACGGGTTATTCAGCCCACCCGTTTCTATGCAAGCGATTAGTTTCAAATCAAGTGTAAATAACATCGATAAAGACTCCAGATGACCGAAACTACAAATAGATATCCAAATCTCCATTAAATTATCCTACCCGTAGGGCTCGCATTGTTGCCGATGCAATTTGAACAAAACCGGTTAGCCGTTACATTGACGCTGCGCTTGATTTAAGAGCTGATTTTAAAATGATATTGTTGTTCGCTATTAGTGGCTTTTCTTACAGTAGACTATATTAATTCCGGTCTGTGATTGTAGATTGCTTTGTCTTGTAACGGTCACGTGACAATTGATTCTATGGTTCCGAGAAGCCCTTGTCAATACAAGAAATGGTCAAGTCATAGGCCTAAACTAGTTCAAGACAGAATGTCCGTTAATTTACCCCCGAAAGGTCAAAATTATTTGATCATTGTAAAATACATTGTATTTATCAAATGATAGGCCCTACCCTTTTATTTATATTTCATAAAAACATAATATTGAATATATTTGTGCACCATTGTTGTGTTTATGCATAGGAAAGATAAATATGCATAGAAATTAGCATTCTCTCCCAACAGAGCCAGATCAAGAAATGTTGATACAGCCTCTGTCCTATTACGCCGACTGTGTGGGGTAGAATGGGAGATGCCTGATTGGAGGCAATCAAAGTAAGCTGTGCAATCAGCGACGCTGTTCTAAAATCATCATATTTGCTACTGAATCATGGCATAAGCTGTATTAGCATTGTGATATGAACCACCCTTTCCATGCGAGAAACGTTGTCATTTGATAAAGAAATTCGAATGGATTGTGGTGCAACCTTTCCGCCAGGGGAAACTTCCGGAACCCACGGATTTCGGCGTAATAGAACATAGGCTGTATCAACATTTCATGACTTGATCTGCCTCTGTGGGAAGAGAATGACAAATTAGTTGATCAAATATCTTTCGTTTATTGCTTTTCTTATATCTCAAAACTGTCAAAAAATTATTTTTCATTTTAGATTGACAAACAGTTTGGCCGAAACATAAGAAACAAAAAAGTTTACAGTACATCACTATTTGATAGATTCAAATAAATTAATACTTATTTCTTGTTTTTTTCTCTTTTTTTCCCAATCATTTTTTTTATAACACATAAGTTACCATGATTTAACAGTAAATACGATCCTACGTGGTGGAGAATCGTATTTTATATGTTTGACATAGTGACACATATTGTGGCGTCTTCAATCTGTGTCACTATTGTATATACCTAATTGAATAATCCTTATTTCTCTGGTAGTTATAGTGTTCTTGACTATTGTTTGATTTGATGCAGTCTAAGTAAACCTAGCCTCACTATTATCCGTTACACTGCTAGACTCAGTATAGCAGTGTAACGGATAATAGTGAGGCTAGGTTTACTTAGACTGGATTTGATGTAACCTTGATTCAGATTGTGACTGATCGGTGAAATGTTATTGATTAGATTGACGGCACTGGTATGTGATGTTTGCCGATGTGTCCGGACCAAGAGAGTGAGTTTAAATAGGCCCATTGGCTTTGAAGTTCATCGTGTATTCCACTGAAGACAAATGTTTCAATAAATCACGCATGTCTATGAGATTTAGAGATAATAAACTGCACCGTATTTCCTCTAAATCGCGAACCAGTCCCGACCTTACAAATAACTTGAGATAAGTCATTTATCTTCTTTAACCATTTTATGCTACACACATGAATCTTGGCCCATTTGAAAGTTCAAAAATATATTTTATCCTAACTGGGTGAACAGCCTTAACGATGATATTCGGATTTGCATTCCTTTTAACGTATTGAACTGATCCCTTCAGTTTCCCCATTGAGGAGCCGTTCATCTGACCTTTTAACTGTTTAAAGGGACCCGCCGTCGCCAACCAAATGGCCTTCGGCCCGTGCTGAGAAGCCTGCTCATTAATGAGCTGAGCTACGCTTTACCGCTGAGATGGGGAGAAGAGAGCGGTTTGGGGTTCGCTTTTCTTTAGGGGAATCCCCTCGTTAATCATGCGCGCTGATTGGTTAATAATACATCCACTACTTTTGACATATATATAACGTCTTAGTTTCGTAAGAGTATTTTAATTTTAATATCCAAACGAATACGCTTGCCAAGACATTGTAAGTTTTCAACTTTCCCTAATGACTGGAATATTAACAAAGCGTCATGAAACTTATTTAGTGAAACAATGCTAAGGATTTTCTAATTCTGATAAATTATTTTTTTTTAATTATGCTATTTTCATACAATCTCAATTAATGTCTGAATTACATGACAACGGTAAAGTGTTTTTAAAAGGAAATTGTATACAAACAGTATTGTCTGTATATCATGAACGCATTCTTGCTTGTTTATTTAGAGTCCTCTTTGTTTAAATCACCACAAAATGTTATATATCTGTTTATATCGGAGTGGTATCACCATAAGAATTTTGCTTGTGGTTTAAAACATATTTATTTCAAATAAGAATTGTATTGGTAAACAAGCTTAAAGCTGATGTCAAAACCGCTCCAAAAACAAGATAAGGAACATGTCATGGTTTATTTACAAAATATTAGTATTTAGCTATTGTTTGTTTAACAGTTTCAAATTAGGAAATAAACCTGTTTCAATTTAGTTCAATTTATAAAACACTTAATTGTATCAACAAGTTTTGATACAAATGTTTTTGAAAAGTTTGTTTAAAAAGTTATCAAATAGAAGAATAATTTCTGTCTAGTGTAAAATATGAAGATAATCAAATATTAAAATAAACAAAAATTCAAATAAAATTCAACTTCATTGGATAGTTTATACTAAGAAAGGACACGGGAATTTTCTATTAAGCAACGTATACTATTTGCTACAAATGATTGGCGAAACCTGCGTCTATACGGTAGTGAAGAGTAACAGTGTGGGTTAAATCATTTTTCGATTAATTTGGTTTCATCTAGCTGATGCTGTAGACAACTTCAAAATGAGACATTGCAAATAATGAACATTTGAAAACCTACATGTTGACATTTAAACGGATCCCTTAGCTTTTGAATTTTCACAATTTCTTGTGTTTGTGTTCAGATTTATGAATCGTGAAAAAGAGTGAATACTTAAATAAGCGTTGTACAGCCCGTTCGCCAATTGTTTGTGTTTATTGTTTAAAATGAAACAATGTTTAAACCAATCACTTTCAAAAATCATTGCTGCTCATTATAACTGCCGAGACAACAAATAGGTAGGAAAGGTAAGTTTGTTTTGTGATTTTTCATGGTTAAATAACATCGTTTTGAATATGTGTGATACACTGAACAGCCTGAAATAACACTTGATATAACTGGGAACTGTCATTTGATGTTGTGTATTATGGAGCCGGATGTTACAGATAAAACAGGTGTGAGGTGTCAGTTTATTGTCGTCCAGTGACTCTAGTCATGTGTCGTAACAGGTCATATAACTGCCGGGTCACTGTTTGATGGCGCCATCCTGTCTGGTTGAGTGGACAATGGATACACATACAAGACATATACAAGACAATTGCCGCCAATTAAACGTTATTTCAATCCCCGACAGGATGTCTAGCTTTCAAAACCAAATGAGACGGTAAAACATTATATCTGACTAATGAAAACCAGTAGGTGAACGTTTAATCGTCCGCAACAAATTTCCATTATTGAACAATTCTAATATGGTTCTTATTTACGATCTACAGAATACAAAATTAAATAGAAAAAATATCCCAACTTTAAAAGATGTGTTATCGATAACGTATTGATGATAAATAACCAAATCCTAATCGTTGCTTTTTCAAATTACATGTCTGTCCCTCATTTAGATAATGATAATCTAAACTTCGGTATATGTGCGGTGACTGCGCACCCGAAGGAGACGCTTATTTTGCTGGACTACCCTTCATTATCCTCACATTATCGTGAATATTATCCTATTTTGGAAACTACGTATAACTGATATTTCTTACGCAGTTTGAAACAGCACACCGTTTAATAAAAGAATTGGTAAATAAAAGATTAAATTTATTTTTTTAAATAATAATCTTTATTATTAATTATATGTCAAAGAATATTGTCTTGCGGTTGCATGTCTATTGTTACAGGATATTTGAAAGACACATTTTTATTTTATTTGTTTTATTTTTATTTTTTATTATTAAGTAATTGAAATTGAAATTATTTAGAAATTTCCAAAGAAACCAGTAATCCAATACAAAAAATGTGTTGTAATGATGATTTAGTAATAATGTTATGACATATGCAAAAGCTATTCTATTCAGAATTTCTAGATGCATTAATTTGTTACCAAAACAACTCACTGTCACAGTGAGATAACTCAATCAATCATGATAAATTAAAGCCGCATTATAGCAGTTTAAATAATGTATATGATTAAACAAACAACTCAATCAGAGAAACCGAAGAGTTGACGTAAACCGGTTCACTGTCACAGTCAAGCTCCGTACAGCGATGAATAATCAACACTGCTGCGGAGCTTAGGAGAGACTCGGCACACGGTAGCGAGCCACTAATTAATAAATGTGATGCAACACATTTACGGGAACGGCGTCTCGCTTTAAGCTTTTTTGTGCATTTGATGACTTTATTTCATTACTAGATATCATAATCTTTATTTTTCAACTTCTCAGCCATGATTTGAGTCATGTACCCAGTTCTGTTTCAATCTAAAGTGAAGCCGGGCTGTTTATAACCGAATATAAGTTCATCCGCACACTGCGCAGCTTCATATTAAAGTCCCATAATCAGAATTTTAGTAATATAGATAATTTTTTAAGTATTTTTAACGTATTCTCTGAATATTCAGAAATCCATAAGTACAACCAAACCTGAAATCAGATTATTATTCGTGAAATAAGAATTAAAAAATCGAAACGGCTTTCCCGAACCGGCAGGTTGCTATAAATAGAAAGGGGCGTCTTTTTTGCAATGTCGAACAAAGGTTTGTGGGAAGTGAACACGTGACGCAACTTTGCAGGCGATTTTACTTATCAATAAATTAAATACTTTCAAATACATTGATATCATTTGCATGTTTCGTCCATTTTGCAAGGCGGGAACAAATTGAGTTCATATGCCTTAGCCATTGTCAATACGGGAATCTTTCGAATTTGCATAAATAAGTTGTAAGGCATAATATAATAGTCAGAAGGACGCAAATTTTGTTTTGTTCGCAGATTTAGACTTCCTTATATGTAGGCAGGTTTATGGTAAAAAATATTCAGCCTCTTGAACATCATTTTTCTTTATTTTTATGAATTATACTCTCCTTATTTTGGTTAGTTCATAACCAAAACTACTTTCTAAGAAAATAATTGAAATAATAACGATCGGGTGTAATCTTTGTATTGATCGTTTAGTCAAAATTACCGATACATGTTTTCTGTAAAATTGGTGATATGACAGCAAGTTATTAAGATAATGCAGATGTTTGAAATTTGTACCTAAGTGTCTGTAGCCAGTCGGAGCGCAGCGTAATACACGCAGGGAACCTGAATGGCCATGATTTCGATAAACAGGAAATGAGGTGAATTCTACGCATGAAACAGTGATGTCACTGATTGTGGGGTCGTTTAAGGCTACGGCAAGTTTTTGAGGGTGGTGTACTTCAAAATTCAAGTTAGGTACTTTCCCGTTTATCAAATAATCTGATTTTGGTATCAAAAATTTCCTGAAAGATTTTTCTACCCGTCTATGTGCTCCTGTGCCACAATTTTTCGGAAGGCTTAGCTGGATATGCAAGTCTGAATAAGGGACTTTAACCGACCAATCAAAGCTAGTATTGCACGTGCACGCATGTGCGTTGTATAATGAGACAGAAAAGATTTATTGCACCCCATACATCAGCGTTAAATGCCCACCTGTATTAATCAAACTCAAGTGTAACACCATACATCCATTCATCTCATACGGGTACCCGTGTTGGTGTTATTGTACATTGATGTAGTGCTATGTGTAATATCGGCCCTGGTTGTGTATTGTTCTTCTCTGCATTGACCCCAATCATGTATATTGTTTAGCGTAATTATAGCTGTATTGATTTATGCCTACAGAGAACAGATGGGCCGATTTCAAAGTTCACTGTATTGTATATGAAATGATAAAAATTATTTCAGTACACGGTTTACGTGTTTATCTAACTAGTTAATTTGGAAGGATGTTAATTTCATTTATTTCAAAGCCTATTTTTGAATCTACAGCTAGAGTTTTTTAACGAAGAATTGTTAGGCTGAGTTCGCTTACAATCGAATGTATGGAAGAATACTCATGATTTTAGTTCCTCCTCCAATTTACTGTGAGATTTACCTAGATGGGTTAGATTCCACAGAAAAGAGTGAAAACAGTTTATCCCATGTTTTAAATACATATTCTGTAAGTTGTGTCAGATTCATACTTACTAAATAAGATATAGGATAGTGTACCAGATAGTGATGATTAAAATGGAAAAATAATTTCATTATATCCTAATAGCAAACTAAAAATTGCCTTAATAAAACCCTAATATTTATCTTTTTCAGCAAAACATGTCTTACAAATTCGTCCTTGTTTATTTGTTTCTCCTTTATGCATATTTAGGACACCAAAGAGTCAAAAACTAAAATCAAGAAGTACATCGCAACGACAACAATTCAACTTGTATATTACCACGTTCTATATCTTATTATAAGTTCAAAGTCAAACGATTTAACTTCATTCCAAAAACCCATGTTGCTTTAATTCAAAAGTTTCATGCTCAGAGGATTGTACAGTTATGCATACTTACCAACGCATTTGCATATCAAATCATTCGAAATCGAAGGTATCCGTACGAAGTATTATTAAAGAGCTGGTATCGTTTCTTTCTCATCTCAGTATATTCATTTGCACTGTGTTCACATGTATTGGACATGGTTTGTATGAGAAGTAACATTAAAATCAGAGTTTAGTTTCGGCTGTTTCTAAAGTTGAAAAGACTTGTCAATCGACACTTATCGTAAAAGGTGGCCCATTATACAACACACAAAATACACAATCTTTCGAATTTCAGTTGAAATCCTGCTATCTCTCTGTTGAACGTAGAATATGAATTCCTTACATTTTTGGAAATTGGATTTCTATGAATGCAATGTTATGAATCAAATGCCACTATATGGGATGAAATGTATTTGATTCGGCTGTTATCGGTCATGCTGATTATATTTGAATAATATTTGAGAAATTCAACAGTAACCAATAATCCCCTATTAAGGAAAATGAGTCAGATTTTTTATATCTTAAGAAGCCTTATGACTTAATCTCAGACCCTCTAAAAAATAGAGTCATTGGCTCTGTATAGCTCATCAGGCTTCATATTCAATTTTGCTGTGGCCAATGTGGTTTCCCCACAAGGTCTCAAATTCTAGACTTAAGTATATATGTGATGTAATTTCAGATACCTGTAATCCATACAGAAATGGAAATAGCTCAAATATTCAATTGATAATTTATGGCATAGGATCCAAAAGTTCACCAAGCCCTTTTTGCAAATTCAATAGCAGGAGTCACAAGATTACAGCTTTCAGGGCCTTTGGGTTCTGGAGAAGCAAATGAAAATAGGTTTTAAGGGCTTGGCCCTTGTGGCCCTTATAGTCATCACTAGTCAAGATGAAAATAGGTTTTTAGGGGCCACAAAAAAAGCTATAAATTATAATCCTCACTAGTCTGGAGAAGAAAATTGTTCTCTTACACCAGTAACAGGCGCTTCAATCAATTATGAACAGTATGATTAGGTTTAGGGACATAGAGTTATCGCATTTGTTTTGTACGGCCTGATGTATGGATATGGCGGCCACATGGTCCACCTTTTCACTGTTTGGATTGCATTTTAAGCCTGTAAGGATTCATAGGCCCACCAAAGTGTATGTATATTGCTTTTCATTATATTGGGATTATATTTTAACTGTTAGCTTATTTTTTAATGTAAGCTCATTGTGTTCTGCATGTGAAGACTATTCTAACATGACACGAAAACTAGTTTGAAAATACTGCGTTCTGATTGGTTACTCATAAACATTTTGGAGTAATTATTTCACCGATAATCACCTCTAAATATTTACGACCGCTTCACATTCCTCCGCGCACTCATATACAATCTGCAGTGCACTCAACGACGTTCTGTTTACAATATACATGTTGGCGACGACACTTGTCGACATTTTGAAACACCTACAAATTTTAATCGAATAACGAGGTTTTTGGTTCCTGTTTGAAGTGTTTCTTACTGCTTCGCGATGTAAATTAATCACAGGCCACAGATCTATAAACAAAATCAACGATCGCACACCTCTCATACAGCGATTCATCAAATAAACGGAAGCGACTTTATTCTTTAATGCTGTCAGTGCCCCTACCTCTAATTTACAAGTGACCACTTCTCCTGTCACAGTCTCCCAAACCATGACACAAAATATACCATTCTTGACAACTTCCCCTGAGTTTGAAACAGTTCACCGACACGTCTAGTGGACAACTATTTTCAGAGTAACGTCCCTTGATTTGGTCAGTCCTTGTCGCTCTTGTAGGGGTGATAGGTCGACCCATGTATTTAGTTTTAAAAAATCGTAACTTTGACGATATTGAAATCTGTTTTCTATTGATAATATGCTATATATATTACAGATGAGTCTATTTAAACACGTTTTTTCTGTATGTAATGACATTTTAATTGTTATGTGTTCTTTATGAAAGTGGACTGTACCGTTGTTTTGCAAGAGAGTGGAACCGGTCTGCACCGGTTTGACCTAATCACATTGCTTTTGCGCAAGTCAAAATAGTTCCACCTTTTTTCACTAATTAGTCATGTTAGAATGGTGATAAATCCATTCTGTTTTCTATTTTGGGGTTGTATGTCGTGCATTCTTTACCCCTAAATAAACATTTCAAACCTCGCAAGCTCGGTTTGAAATTATATTTAGGGGTAAAGAATGCACGACATACAACCCCAAAATAGAAAACAGAATGGATTTATCCCCTAATTTTATCATACTTGTGTAGGCACTTGAAAGTGATCAAAGCTGCCATAAAATATCATCTCTAAACAGTCATAAATTCTCTAGGGAAGCGCACATAAAACATCTCCTAAAATTGTTACTTGAAACTTTCTGTTGGTAGTTCTTACTCTGTGGTCTTTGATTATGCTATTTTAGTGTGATATTTTCCTAATTCGAGTATTTTCTTTGCTTTGCAGTCTTTTACCCTTTAAGGAGCCATTCCATGGCCAAGGTTAACGATCCCTGTGACCCTTATTAGGGGCCACAGGGCAACAAAAGCTATAATTTATAATCCTCACTAGTCAAGGAGTTTTCATACCAAGTTTCAGCTTTCTAGGCCTTGTGCTTCTGGAGAAGAAGCAGTCTTAAATGTACAAAGTTTACGGACAGACACCATACCATGCCATAAGCCCATCATGCCTCTCAGGCCAGATGAGCTAGAAAAACATTTACAACATTAAACTTACTGCCAAAGTGTCCAAACAGTCGACCAGGGTAAGGATATAGTCACCCAAAACATCATTGATGTTGATATTTGATCTGCAAAAATTGCACAGTTGTTTTAAATCCATAATGAATATCATAAGTATGAATTGCACACTTTCTAATGTCATTTTGTAACCCCATCTTATCTTTCATTGCGTGCTTTATAGCTTTTTTTTAATATATATTTTATCAATATCAGCTTCCCAACAGATTTCCTAAGAAGGATTTTGCCCCCCAAGTAAATTAAAATGAAACATCTTAAAAGGAAATACAATTGTGGATTGAAAAATATACATCTTGTTGCTAATTTCTCAGAGACCCAGACTATTGTCTCATCTTAGCAAATTTTCTTTATTATTCAACAACTTTGAATTGATCGCTACCCCCTACCCATGATGGCGTCTGTCAACTTGTCCAATGAAGAATAGGGTTAGTTATAATTTCAATGTTTTTCACACAAAAATGTTTGGTCAGATATTGGTTGGAAATTATAGTAGCCTTTCTTTCCATCCCTGTCAGTGGCAGTTTGAGGTTTTGTTTGTTGTTTACAAAGGAGGCAAAATACGTCTGAAGCAAATATCTATTGGAAAGCTGCTACATAAATAAAAAAGGCTTTGGTTCCACGGAGTCAATGTAGGGAAGACATCTATAGCATGCTGGACTATCATTTTTGGAACATTCACTTTTGTGAGGTTCTTTCAATGTTATTACCTATTAGACAGATTGCATTATTCCATTCTCATTATTGTGGGAAAGTGGATAACTAAATGAAATCATATATCAATATATTTATATTTATTAGTAGATAGATATGTACCCTGGTTTCTCCTATTTTCGAGAGTGTAAGAGAAACATGATTATGTGCGCGAAATCCGAAAGCATTTGTAATAAAGTAAAATATTATAAATAAAGTATGTCCATTGTTTGAAAGTGTTAAAAACTTATTTTGTTTTACTTGTTTTTGATCTGGCGATATGCCGATCGATAATGGATGACCCAGATTTGTGTACATAAGTTGTGATGTATCTATCTACTAATAAATATAAATATATTGCCCTTGTCCAACATCTACTACCAGGGTTTGAAATTAGCACTAGCCCGGTAGCCCATGGCTAGTGCAATGATACTGGGCTAGTGAAGTGCAATGACTGGTAGTATTTGGCTAGTCAGAATATGTTTGGGCTAGTGCTTACAGGAATGCACTACTAGTCCGAATGGCTAGTACCCCAATAGGACTAATTTCGACCCCTGACTACATAATGCAAATTCCCTAATTTACATTCAACGTGAAACGAAACCATGAAGAACCTTACGGGTTATCATGATCCGGTCCCCGGCCGCTGCAGTTGATTGGGTTTAGTTCATCTTGGGGAAAGGCATACTTCATGTAGCTGTCATAACCAAAAATAAACATATTTTTCGCAGCTTGGAGCATTTCAAGCCTGTCGCTCTCCGGGAAATGGCCATACTTGCTGTCATACGGATCCCAGGTGCCTTTAAACAAATATATACGTCCTGCACTTGGCACAAAGCACAAAAACAGGACAATAACATTGAAAACCATTACAATATTGTTGTTTTTCCATATTTCGCACTAAACCATGATGCCCTGCAACATCCCACAGGACGTCATTCCGACTTCCGCATTGAACAAAAATAGTTCTTAATATTCAGTGTCTTTTTTTGTTATTAATTTAACTTTCTGTTTAGTGTAATCCTATATTATTAATTAACATAACTTTTGTAAAAGAATAGTCTTCTAAAAATATGTGGCAAACGTTTAAAAAAGTTTGACAAAATATTGTGATCAAAATATTACTCCGCAAAAATCCCCTTTGGCTTTTCCTTTACGTGTTCGTCACTCGTTGAGTGCAACAGTTTGGTTCACTTTACAGTTGGTATTTGTACTTGTTAATTATTACAAATTGTTTTATATGAAATGCAATTTTACTGGAATTATGGAGATTAATTAATTTAAACTTTAATGTAGATAGTTCGTTGTTTTAATTAGCAGCCCCGTCTAAGTTGTTGTGAAGTTTCCATCGCCGCCGCCGCCGCACTCGTACTACTAGCTATAACTTTTTTCCACTAAGCTTTCCAGAACTCTTATTCATACCTTACTACTCATACCTCGGGGGAACGATTTTGACACGTTCACTTTCAAGGTCAAAGGTCAAGGTCACGAGATATGTATTCACTCTAAGAATTCCTTGTAAACGCGATAACTTGAAAAGTTTTTGTGCTATGAAGCTCTCACTTGGTATAGGGGATTCTTAATATTGCCTCATGAATATTTATGAGGCACGGAAAAGGGAGCGCGCGTAATCGAAAACGAGGCTAAGGCCGCTTCTACACCCGGAAGTAACATTCAATAGCATTGACATGTCGGTAGCTTTCCCTAAAAGCGCTTCGTTTTGGAAAATAATGAGCTATTTACAATGCCAAAAGTTCAGAAACGATGCAGTAATTAAATATCTTCAGGTAACACAGCCGATAATAGTATTTTACTCGCTGGGCGAGTTTTCTTGATTGATTCACAGGGCTGTTTACACATTGTGTGCACCGTCAATTTGATTCCGATGTTGCTAATTAATTTTATACGCTTTACAAACTAACTAAACTTTACACATATCCCTTATTTCAAGAATATTTCAATTATAATCTATATACATATTTCATTGGGGTAAGAAAAACAATAATAAGGTCTCCTCTAAGTCTTCGATGTCTTCGAGTTACTTTCAGGTCATCGAGTGCAGGCCTTATGTAAACAAACTGCATCTACTTAATTAATTCTTATACAATAAATTTATGAGTCATATCAGACTAAAATAATACGTTTGAAAATTTTCATAATTAATATCTTAACGTTTTCTATGTTTCTGATAACGCCCACATCAAGAATATTCTTATCTTAAAAATATTATTATTGCAGATAAATAATATTTTACATAAATAATAAGTGATACTGAGTCTACTCCTGCATATCTACAGTACATAGAATCATTTTTAGAAAATTAATGTACATAGAACTTATTCTTCTCAGTTCTTCTATTGAGAAAAGTTGAATTTAAAATAATCTCAGTGAGATATTTTTGTAGTTGCAAATTTAAGTTTGTAAAAATTTATATAAAAAAATTGTTTAATAAATGTTATGTTTATCATTTGAGAGCAACAGTATAATGAGGGAGATCCTTACAAATTATTAGGAATATTATATTGAAAAAAAACCCACACAATTGCAGCAGCCTTTAAATAAGAAAAAAATTTTGATCATAATTCTGATGGCATAAAGCTTGTTTTCAGCATTAGAACTGACAAATAAATTTTGTGGCCTAGGAACATATTTCAATCAATGCTACAAACAAATCTAAATGGTAAATTTAGAATACTGATAATTAAAAATGTTAAATTTGGCCTGTGTTTTTAAACTATTTGTTTAGTTTTGTTGATACTTATATTGTTAAATTATTTTCTTTTCCTTGACACAGAACTAGCCATATGTTCAGAGTATATTAATCATATATATATTTGTTTATAGAGCTTATTCAAATCTCTGTTCTGGGGTTGTAGAAATATTCAAGAAAATCACTAGAATTGATCCAAGACCACTGTGAAATCATGTTACATGAATTATAAAAATTGTAGTATATATATTAGAAGCAACTGCATGTACTTTATTAGATAAATGAAGGATATCTTTTCATTTGGAAAATGGATATTAAAAAATAAATTTTACAAAAGGAACAATTATTTAGGTTTAACAAAGTGCAATCAATTATTTTTGTGACATAAATCTTCACCAAAAGAGATTATAGAAACTGTCAATTTATTTTGAAGGTCTGAATACTTACTTAAAATTGTATTATTTATACCTAGCTAAAGGGCTGTTTTTTATAATGCTGAAATTCATGAATAACATTTGTATGGTCAAGCAATTTTGTTAGTATTTCATATTGTTTCAATTGTTTATCTTCAGTGCCAAGAATAAATCACACAATTCAAGTAAAGCATTAACCAAACAAAGATCTACATTGCCATAAGTCCTACCAGAACTCCTTTTAAACTAATCAAATATTCATTGAAATATTATTGAGTATCATATCAATTTTAACAAGAGAATATGTTTACAGTTAAATAATAAGATATAACAATTTCCTTCATTTTAATCAAATTGCAATTTTCAAATGCTCCATATCAAAGCAAAAAACATTCTTAATTTTAAATATGATTATTAATATATACATGCATTTCCCTCCCAGACCAATTTTGTCTACTGTTTATTTGTAACTTGTATGGCCTTACATATTGGTAAAACTTAATAGAGTATTGATGCATCTATATGTAATTCAATGTGCCAACAATTCAAATTATTTGCCCACAATAATAATATTTATTGTCTCAAGACCATGTATGTGTGCTGATATCTATTAACATATCAATGAAAGGCTTATTTATTATCATCACAATATCAATAATTCTCCATTTCATATTCGAATCATGATGAATAGTTGATGAATTTGTTTTAAAATATTCTGTTTAACAAGCTTCTTACTTTTCAATATAATTATGATGTGTCTTTTTGACGGTTTTGCAGCACAGCCAACATTGTAAATCACAATAAACATTTGTAAACATCCCCAAGGCTCTCATAAGTTGGGCAGTTACGGCAGTTTGTTCAAAATGTTGGCAGTGGAGATCGAGATAATAAACAAAAATTACATTTTGATTGATATATTTGATTGATGATTATCATAAATTTGCAATGAGGTATATAGCAATAAAAAAAACTGATCTTGTTTGCAAAATTTGCAAAACTCGTCGGTCTTTTGAATTTGCCACGAATTTAACTATCCAAAACGAAGGTTCGTTATGGATTTACATGGAATGATTACCTCCATTGGGGCGATTTTATTGTCATACAACAGGTTTACGTCACTGGTGTAGCTGGAAAACGATTCTATCATACAGGCACAATCATTTCTAGCCGATAGAAACCAGAAGATCGCACCAACAACACGTAGCCATTACGCGAACCAGGAAGTAAGAAGCGGCCTTAGCCTCGTTTTGGATTTGAGAAGGTCATAGGTCGTATGCATGCATAAATATTGAGAATCCCCTATACATCATCCTTGGAAAAGTAAAAAACTTTGAAAAGGTTTTGGCTACAATCCGTCAAAGGTCAAGGTCACAGCAAGGTCATGACTTAAGCATGTTTTAGCGAAAATGCTTTATTTTAACTATGAACACTTTTAATCAAGACATGATTGTTATACTCAATAAAAAGTGTTCAATGATTGTGTGACCTTGAAGGTCAAAGGTCAAGGTCATGAGATATGAGTTATTACAAAATGCACTAAATTGGGGTATAACTTTATCCCATTTAGCTTTTCAGAACTCATGAACATGTCTAAATGTTAATACTTCCAGGGAATCATTATGACATGTTCACTTTCAAGTTCAAAGGTCAAGGTCACGAGTTATAAAATCACAGCAAAATTCTTTGTAAACACGGTAACTTGAAAAGTTTTTGTGCTATGAAGCTCTAACTTAGTATATATCATCCTTGGAAAAGTAAAATTTTTTGAAAAGGTTTCGGCTACAATCCGTCAAAGGTCAAGGTCACAGCAAGGTCATGACTTAAGCATGGTTTAGCGAAAATGCTTAATTTTGACTATGATCACTTTTAATCAATACATGATTGTTATACTCGATAAAAAGTGTTCAATGATTGTGTGACCTTGAAGGTCAAAGGTCAAGGTCATGAGATATGAGTTATTACAAAATGCACTAAATTGGGGTATAACTTTATCCCATTTAGCTTTTCAGAACTCATGAACATGTCTAAATGTTAATACTTCCAGGGAATCATTATGACATGTTCACTTTCAAGTTCAAAGGTCAAGGTCACGAGTTATAAAATCACAGCAAAATTCTTTGTAAACACGGTAACTTGAAAAGTTTTTGTGCTATGAAGCTCTAACTTAGTATATATCATCCTTGGAAAAGTAAAATTTTTTGAAAAGGTTTCGGCTACAATCCGTCAAAGGTCAAGGTCACAGCAAGGTCATGATTTAAGCATGGTTTAGCGAAAATGCTTAATTTTGACTATGATCACTTTTAATCAATACATGATTGTTATACTCGATAAAAAAATTTCAATTGTTGTGTGACCTTGAAGGTCAAAGGTCAAGGTCATGAGATATGAGTTATTGCAATTCCTTGTAAACACAATAACTTGAAAAGATTTTGTATATATTATCTCTTGAGAAGTACAAAATTTTCAAAAAGTTTTGGGTACGAAATGTCGAAGGTCAAGGTCACAGCAAGGTCAACATATATGGAGAAAATGGATTAATTGAATTTTTAACACTTTATTTCATTACAATGATGTTATACTCAATGAAATGTGTTCATTGATTGTGTGACCTTGAGTGTCAAAGGTCAAGGTCACGTGAAAATTCCCAATTTGGTGAGGCCTGTAAAAGGCGGAACAGGGTAAGGCGAAACCCCAAGTTCCGGGGCTGCTCTGCTTTTGCTGTATCCCGCAAACGCTAATCTAGTTAAGTTAGCTTATTCCGAAGCGGTAGTAAAATCACATCTAAGTATCTAACTGTACCCCTCTAGCCCTGTATATTGTGTATATTTTAAAATTAATTGCGATATATATAGTTGTTTTGTGTGTCCCAAATAATGTCCAACTTTGTGTTTTTATCTTATTTTCTGCAAGTGTGGCTTTGAATGAACGAATGAATGAATAGAATGTATACTTATACTTACTAGTAACTTCATGATAAATTAATCAATAATTAGGCGTTTTTACAGAGTATGTTGATAGGATCACATATGTCAAATTTTGATATCGATGTTATTACATCGGGAACCACTAACTGTTACTGAAAATAGCAAGTTAAAGGTCAATCAGTTCATTAGAGTGAAAATACGGCCATTCAAAGTCGGGATTTTGATCGAAAACTGGACAATGTGGCTCGAGTGGCGCGCGCAAATTCGCCAAACGTAATTTGGAAACCTTATCATAAGCTGACAGGAAGATATATTTGATAGTGTTTATTAGGTATTGTAACTAATAGGTAGATTAATTGGATGCATAATTTCTAGTGTTGGGAATCGGTTGAAATTTTGTAATCGATCATCAGTTGGGGGTAACCAATCGATGATCGATTAATAATCGGTTACATGTAGTTGCATTTTGGTGTCTAAGATTGATTCCTTCATAAGGGTAGAAAAGTTTAAAAAATAAGTTTTCTATTTTCTTGCTTGCATTTTCACTTGATCCTATATTTGGAAAACAAAAATAACATGTTTTAGTAATGAAATCAATCAGAATCATTCTTTTAGTAATATTACTGACAATTACTGTAAAAATATCTTGATTTTTAACAGTTATCGATTAAATCGATTACAGAAAGTTGTAATCGATTATGTGGTCAAATGGGTCAACCGACCGATGCTCAACCAAATCGATTAATCGGAACACCACTAATAATTTCGAATATTAAACGTATCTGAGATGTTTTCTTGATTTTTCCATAAAATCAAGCATTTTAGAGATATTATGCATAAATGGATATATTTGCAAGTCCAGTGATGAGATATGAACTTCAATCAGCATAATAGATATTTTGTAGCTTATCAAAACCAAATAAAATTTTAAGAAAGATACTCTGTGTCACTTTAAGTAACATTGGAATAGTTGAAGACATTTGTCAAACTATAAGTTTGTACCATTAGTAACTAGATTCTGGGCTTGTGTAGTGATCCTGTCTTTATTTTAAACTAAGTTCATACACTGGTAAAAGGTGATCTTATTTGTTGGAATAAGAACCTAATGATATATATATATAATAATATATATAGTCAACTAAACTTTTTTCTTGTACAAATGAATTAATGATTTGCGTAGAAAACCTGTTTGATATTGAAACTTTATATATCTACAATATCACATGACAGAGATTTTGAACATAAGCATTGATTGTCCATAAATTTTGGTCATTATGTTTTTCCACAACCTCTATATATTTAATCTTGAAAATATTGTTTGTTGTTATATAACATGTTTTAAAAAGGCATTGATAGAAACACAATTAATTTCAAAATCCAATATTCAAACAGAACACAAGACATGTTGTCATTTCAAATTGATCAGATAGCTGTCCAGGCAACAGTTACAAAGCAATTTGAAATGACAACACGGGCGCACATGGAAATTGACCAATGAGAGGTGTTTCCGTTTCCGATTCACTCACGACAGCGTGTTTGTCGGCCAGGCATATGTTCAAATATAGGTGTGGTGTTAATGCGAGGGTCAAAAGTTGGATGGAATTCAAAAAATTGGCCGAGATGGTCAACAAGTTAAAGGATTGATTTATGATTCCAGTGCATAGTTTTGCGATAAAAATTAGTATTTATTGCAGCACACGTTTGAATTATAGATATGTCCTGTTTTTGATCAGGTTTTAGCGACGTGAGTGTCCCCCCTTCTGTATTCTATATAATAGGTAAAGGTTACGCTAAAATCTTTATTTCTTGACCAATTTCATTCAAATTGGAGATGTAGGTATATCTAAACATTTGAAAACAATATATGAGTGCAAAAGTCAAGGTTTTGAATATTTTTTCTTACATTGGCCATTTCGAGTTTGGAACCCCTGTGAGTTGAACAGTTATGTGCACTCTTTTTCTTGAATTATGGACTCAATAGAACAACTTTTCAGATGTGAAACAACTTATAGCTTACACAAAACGATGGCCACCTCAAATACTCCGAATGGAAGTGACGACCCCACTTCAAGGGAGACCACTCTTCAAACCACCCAACATCTGATGAGCCCTGAGCATTTTGAAGCTATGATGAATGCTTTGGCTTTGCATCAGGGAGGCGTTGATTTAGGTTTGTATTTTAGAATATCAGTGTTAAATATTTGTTTGTTAAGAAATTGTTCCTATGATTATGTCACCTTTGTAGCTGTGTATATATACAGATTAGGTGTGTTTATCAGTGATCTGCCAATATCAAGGATGGGCGTTAGTATCCATATATCGGTATGTTGTTAAACAGAAGCAACATGGGCGTTAGTATCCATATATCGGTATGTTGTTATACAGAAGCAACATGGGCGTTAGTATCCATATATCGGTATGTTGTTATACAGAAGCAACATGGGCGTTAGTATCCATATATCGGTATGTTGTTATACAGAAGCAACATGGGCGTTAGTATCCATATATCGGTATGTTGTTATACAGAAGCAACATGGGCGTTACTATCCATATATCGGTATGTTGTTATACAGAAGCAACATGGGCGTTAGTATCCATATATCGGTATGTTGTTATACAGAAGCAACATGGGCGTTAGTATCCATATATCGGTATGTTGTTATACAGAAGCAACATGGGCGTTAGTATCCATATATTAAATTTTGCATGGTCTCTTGACTCTGATTGAATAACAATGATAACAATAGCAATCATTCACAAGATATCCACCGTTTAAATTTTATCGAGAAGGTGGCGAGAAAATGATTGGATTGGCTACATTGCAAGTCGACCCGCGTGAGCGAATCTAGCTTCTGAGCCCAGGGTACAGATTAGTGGAGTTAGTGTAACTTTTGTGCCCTGAGACAGGATACACCGGTTGTGACTGGGTAGAATTTTCAATAACTGGCTAACAGCTCAAATGCATTTGCACTATTTCCACAAAGAACATTTACACTTTGCAATCAACTTTCATAAATCATGTTTAACTAGGTTGAAATTTTCTTTAATTTTGGATGAAGATGGTTTATTTTCAACATGGAATATATAGGATGGTCAGAAATGCTTAGTGATATGTATCATGTTGCTTCTGTATAACAACATACCGAAATGTGACAAAATATTGCAATACCTATCGCATTACTCTTTTCTGTATCGCAATCACTGCAATATGAAGATGGGAACTATATCCATCCTCATTCAATACTTATTACTATCTTAGCAATGACAAACAACATATGTATGAATTGGACTGAGAAATATGTTAATAGGTATTTTTGTTAAAAGGGGAACAGCTGACAGTGACCCCCGATATGCTCAACATGGCAACTGGGCCTTCTTTACCTGGCACTCTGGATTCGGGTAAGGAAACAAATACAGTAGTTCCTTGTTATAATGCTTTCATGTCTAAGGATCTGACCCAACGTTACGAACAATCCGTCCCGACAGTATGCAACAGGACCCCTTTCAAGAACTAAAGTTAATATTTATGATGTCGCTAGATGAAATATACTGAGGCAAAAATTTAGGGTCCATTTGATGTTTTAAACTTTTTACAAATTTCATGTTTGATAGACTTCATTTTTAGCAATATGCTGTCTAACCTTGTTGTCAGGAAAATTAACCATCCATAAATTTACATGTGAAAATTAACAATCTAGAAAACTAAAATATTACCCTTACTAATGTATATGAAAATGAGTGTAAAATATTCATGTTATGATTATATATAGGCATAAACAGGGAATTACTTAAAATTTTATTTCCACAAAAAAAACCCTGTCCCTTTAATCAGACAGGCACAGAAACAGAGTTGCGGAAACCAGGGCACAGATATGACATTTTTTATATTATCCCACCGGTCCGTCCGTCCGTCCGTCCGTCCGTAATCATTTTGTTTCCGGAGCAGAACTCAAAAACCGGTCCACATATCTTTCTGAAACTTTACATGTGTATTGCCCACCTACTGAAGTAGTGCCTTTTGATATTTTAAAATTTCTGAAAATTTTATTTTTTATTATTTCTATGGAAACAGCTCTTATTTGGACTCTGTTCATGAAATGCGTTTCATATATATTAGCTTATACTATTATGAACCTTACTTGAAAAATTTACAATTATCTTTCAAAGGTTTACATCTTACGATCATGTGGAACCGGTGGGATATGTCATCTTCTGATGACTCTTGTAGTGTCTCTTGTCAACATTGATAAGGAATCAAGGAGAGAAAAAACTTGTCACAGACTTAAAGAATGTCCTTCACAACTTCCGCAAAGCAAAGGGAAAAAGTTTAAAATTGATTCAGAATTGATTAAACATTAGTTGTCCCTAACCATTTGGCTCAATTTATATGAATTTATTTATGATCAATGATTGCTAGGTTAAAGAAATTGCAGACAATTTTTCTTGTCTTGTTTAAATGCCTCTAATTATTCCAACATATCGAATATTTGCAGAAACTTTAAAGCTGAAGTTGAGTGAAGCCCAAAAGCCATTTGTTACAACAAAAATATTCAAGAACATCCTTCATTCTCTGGAGAAAAGCTGCCACGTGACCATCTGCGGAGCATCAGGAGAAGGGAAGACCACGATGGCCCTGATGCTTGGACAGAAGTACTTAAAACAGGGCTTTGAGCTGGTCTTTGTGGACAGGCTGGACAAGTTTGATTTTGGATCTTGTCTCAGGTCAGGTCAGAAGATTTGCTTGATTTTTGATGATATCTTTGGATCAATTGGTCGATCAACTAACTTGATTGATATACAAAGATTATGTGATGCTTTAAAACTGCACATTGACAATAACCTTCAAACAAGGTTGACTGACAAGACTGAAAAGCAACGGCAAGAGACACAGAAAGACAACAGAAAGCAGAAACATGAACTTTGTAATCCTAAATCAAATGAAATCAGAGTTATTTTCACGTCCAAAACCTATGACTTCAGGGAGGGAATTTCCCAAATGCAACATCAACGTGTTTCTATGTTCAGCAAATCAGTTGTAGATTTGACAGCCAATCCTGGGTCATCCTACTCAAATCAGGAAAAGAAGGCAATGTTCCAAAAACACAGAGAAATGCATCCTAAAAAGATGTTAGGAGACTTACAAGTAGAAGACGTCATTGACCAAGATTCATCAAATCTCTTTGGCTTCCCTCTTACCTGCAGGTTATTTTTTGAATATTTTGCAAAGGAAGAGGACAAACACAAGGATACAGCTGAACATAAAGAGAAGGAGAAAGCAAAGGCTATTGACTTCTTCAGACGCCCAATATACTATCTCAGAATAGAACTGAATAATATCCTGAGCAGGAGAAATGACCAATCAGCAGCCTTGATCCTTGTCATGTTGTGCGAGGGAAACCTCAAACTTCCGAACCTGGAATCTCCAAATCGAAATGAGAAAGTTGATGAAATGGTGGGACATATTGCCAAGTATACAAACTCTGCTACACGGTCAGGTATAGCTGAAGCTGCAAGGAGTTTCAGAGGAACTTATTTTGCCAGGGGAGACAACCTCTGCTTTGCCCACTCTTCTATATACGAAGCATGTGCATGTGCCTTGTATCAGTTTAATCCTACTTTAGTGTTAGAGCATTGTAGCTTAGATTTCTTGTATGAACGACTTAAGCCACGTCTAGTTAATGAATCTGCAGTGTCAGATCAGCTTCACTATCTCTTTGTATCAGAGGAATATTTCCCCCTTGTAGTCACAAGATTTGTGTCCTCATTGAAAGAGGGAATCTTCTCAAAGACAGTTGCCCATCCAATCATGCAAAATGAATTGTTTGTCAAACAGTTTTTTGAAGCAATTCGCCACCTAGCAACTACCGACAAAAGCTGGATTCAATTTAGAGAATCTGATAAAGGTTTTCTCTATTGGGTTGTGAAAAGTCAAGGCACTTACTTAGTCAAAAATATTGAAAGGTTTCTTCAGGTCAAATTTACACACAATGACATCAGAGAGGCTCTTCTTGCATCTGTAGAATGTGACTCTGTCAATCTTTACAAGTTCCTGATATGTAAACTTGAAGGTGAACTTGATAAATCAGATTTAAACAAGCACCTTATTGCCAGTGCTAAAAGCAGTGGTGACAAAATGGTGAAATATTTGCTTGAGATTGGAGCAAATGTATCAACAACCGATAAAGGGAAACAAACCATCCTTCATCTTCTTTGTACCTATGAAAGGCCTTCTATTTTAGAAACAGTGATAAGTCATATAGACACAAAGGAACTGGCATTAGCATTGAATATGGTTGATAAGAACAAAAGAACTCCTTTAATGATTGCAGCTTTAGAGGGAACCTTTGAATGTTTTAAGCTTATTGAGAGTAAAGTCAAAGAAATGTTGCCTCATTGTGCCAAGGCCTCAGTTTCTGATGTCAAGGGGAACACATTACTTCATCTTGCATGTGCTGGAGGTAACAAACACATTGTTGAAAGTGTTCTGACACCTCAGAATCTCAACAGTAGAGGTAGGCTTGGGAATACACCTGTAATGGTAGCAGCTCTTGGATCAAATTCAGATGTATTTGACCTACTCTTGTCTCAGGGAGCTGATGTCTCACTTGTTGATGATGATAAGAACACACTGCTACATATTGCATGTTATGGAGGTAACAAACACATTGTTGAAAGTGTTATGACACCTCAGAATCTCAACAGTAGAGGTTGGCTTGGGAGGTCACCTATAATGGAAGCAGCTCTTGGATCAAATTCAGATGTATTTGGCCTACTCTTGTCTCAGCAAGCTGATGTCTCACTTGTTGATGATGATAAGAACACACTGCTACATCTTGCATGTGCTGGAGGTAACAAACACATTGTTGAAAGTGTTCTGACACCTCAGAATCTCAACAGTAGAGGTTGGCTTGGGAGGACACCTGTAATGATAGCAGCTAGAGGAGCAAATTCAGATGTATTTGACCTACTTTTGTCTCAGCAAGCTGATGTCTCACTTGTTGATGATAATAAGAACACACTGCTACATCTTGCATGTGGTGGAGGTAACAAACACATTGTTGAAAGTGTTCTGACACCTCAGAATCTCAACAGTAGAGGTTGGGTTGGGAGGACACCTGTAATGATAGCAGCTCTTGGATCAAATTCAGATGTATTTGACCTACTCTTGTCTCAGCAAGCTGATGTCTCACTTGTTGATGATAATAAGAACACACTGCTACATCTTGCATGTGCTGGAGGTAACAAACACATTGTTGAGAGTGCTCTGACACCTCAGAATCTCAACAGTAGAGGTTTGGTTGGGAGGACACCTGTAATGATAGCAGCTAGAGGAGCAAATTCAGATGTATTTGACCTACTTTTGTCTCAGCAAGCTGATGTCTCACTTGTTGATGATGATAAGAACACACTGCTACATCTTGCATGTGCTGGAGGTAACAAACACATTGTTGAAAGTGTTCTGACACCTCAGAATCTCAACAGTAGAGGTTGGGTTGGGAGGACACCTGTAATGGTAGCAGCTATGGGAGCAAATTCAGATGTATTTGACCTACTCTTGTCTCAGGGAGCTGATGTCTCACTTGTTGATGATGATAAGAACACACTGTTACATCTTGCATGTGCTGGAGGTAACAAACACATTGTTGAAAGTGTTCTGACACCTCAGAATCTCAACAGTAGAGGTAGGCTTGGGAGGACACCTGTAATGGAGGCAGCTAGAGAAGCAAAGTCAGATGTATTTGACCTACTCTTGTCTCAGGGAGCTGATGTCTCACTTGTTGATGATAATAAGGACACACTGCTACATCTTGCATGTGGTGGAGGTAACAAAAACATTGTTGAAAGTGTTCTGACACCTCAGAATCTCAACAGTAGAAATAAATATGGAAGTACACCTGTAATGGTAGCAGCTTGGGAAGGGCATCTAAAGATTGTGGACTATCTCTGTGAGAAGGGAGCTGATCTGACATGTGTAACTTTAGGTGGGAAGAATGTTGTAGCTGTAGCTGAGCAAGCAAAAAAGGCAGATGTTGTAAGGTATCTGAAAGGTCGTCTAAATTGAAACACCTCGGGAAGTGTGTCCTCAGACTGTTGAATT
This sequence comes from Steromphala cineraria, assembly GCA_916613615.1. Taxonomy (NCBI): domain Eukaryota; kingdom Metazoa; phylum Mollusca; class Gastropoda; order Trochida; family Trochidae; genus Steromphala; species Steromphala cineraria. Next base: position 50,810,088 of record OU744723.1, read on the forward strand.
AACTCCTGTAATGTTTGATACATTAGATAAGTAGGTCTGTGTAATGAAATTATCTTTCACCATCACTCAAATACAATGTCTTTATACATTCTATATTCTTAGGCAAGATAAACCTAGTGAATACAAGAACTTAAATATCTGTAAAACAGCTGAAATATACACAATGGTAAATCAGTTATTTAAATAGTGTCAAGAATTGAAGACATGTGAAATAAGAAAGCAATGTTTGTCAAAGGTCATATTCTATTGCTGCAATACAATTAAAATCTCTCTAAATATAGTTTTTTTACCTTATTCATGTAAAACAGATTCAGAATATGATTATTTTCAGTTTTTAAGGACTGGCTAAAAGTTGCTGTACCAACCAAGAAAGCTGCTTTAAAAATCTGTAGTTCACCTAATGTTTATTTCTGTGTAAACCTTGATATAGCTGAAACTTTGTGTACAGACTCCTTTGCTAGTGAGGATTATAAATTGTAGCTTTTTTGGTCCTGTGGCCCCTAAAAAGGGCCACAGGGGCCACGCCCTAAAAAGCTATTGTCATCTTCTTCTCCAGAAGCATAAGGCCTAGAAAGCTGAAACTTTGTGTACAGACTCCTTGACTAGTGAGGATTATAAATTGTAGCATTGGTGGCCCCGTGGCCCTTACTTAGGGGGGAACCACATTGGCCACACCCGAAAGCAAAATCAAATGTAAAGCCTGATGAGCTATATAATAAAAATGTGTTGTGTAAATGCAGAAACATGTAATAATGTAACATGTAAGTTGTGACAGTGTAGGAAACCTACTATGAGATCAATTGGGCCAAGAACTTAAAACTAAATTTCATAGGTTGATCAAACTTGACATTAACATACATATTGACTAAGAGTGCACATATACACCGATACACCGGTGCATCGCGATTATATGGCTGATGATAAGATACACGATACGTTTTGCCTCTGAATCGATACACTACGATACGACCTAAAGTGGAATTAAATTTCTTAATTTTAATTTTTTACCCTGTCAGTGTCAACAGTGTTTATTATAGACAAAAATAGAGCCATTGGCTCTGTAGCTCATCAGGCATCATATCAAGTTTGCTTTATACAGGCCAGATGAGCTAAAAATGAAACTGATGTTACCTTTTGCAAGAAAACCTATAAAAAATTACAAAACAAATGTAACGATTTCGGAATAAATTTCCTTATCCAAATTATTTATTAGACAGTGAAAGAAGTCCACACTATAAAATATCCAAGGAGAAATAAAGACTGTCATCTAATGGAGAAAAATAGGTTTTTAAGATTGTGACCCCTGTGACCCTATTTGGGGTCATGGGGTCACGAAATCTACAGTTTAAAATCCCAATTGGCCAAGGAGTCTACATGCAGTCTTTCAGCTCAATAGACCTTTAGGAGCTAAAGATGATGATGAAAATAAGTTTTTAAGGTTGTGACCCCTGTGTTTAAGGTTGTGACCCCTGTGACCCTATTTGGGGTCACAGTGTCAACAAAGTTACAAATTAGAATCCCCATTGTCCAAGGAGTCTGCACACATCAATATTAACTATCTATTCCTTTTGGAACTGGAGAAGAAGATGAGAATGGTTTTTAAGGTTGTGACCCCTGTGACCCTATTTGGGGTCATGGGGTCACGAAATCTACAATTTTGAATCCCCATTGGCCAAGGAGTCTGCACATATGATTTTTAACTCTCTAGTACCTTTCAGAACTGGAGAAGAAGAGGAAAATAGGTTTTTAAGGTTGTGACCCCTGTGACCCTATTTGGGGTCACAGGGTCACTAAAGTTAGAAATTAGAATCCCCATTGTCCAAGGAGTCTGCACATATCATTTTAAACTATCTACTCCTTTTGGAACTGGAGAAGAAGATGAGAATTGGTTTTTAGCTCACCTTTACAAAGTAAATGTGAGCTTATGTCATGGCGCTTCGTCTGTCGTCCGTCTGTCCGTCCGTCTGTCCGTCCGTCCGTCTGTCCGTCCGTAAACTTTCACGAAAAAGACTACTCCTCCTAAACGAATTCAGATATCATTCTGAAATTGTAGTATGTTATACCCATGGTGATTCCTCACAGAAAGGTAGATGTTTCAGTTTTGAGAATCCAAGATGGCCGCCATGACAGCCATATTGAATTTTCAATTAGATTTCATGAAAAAGACTACTCCTTCTAAACGAATATAGATATCATTCTGAAATTGTAGTATGTTATACTTATGGTGATTCCTCACAGAAAGGTAGACGTTTCAGTTTTGAGCATCCAAGATGGCCGCCATGACAGCCATATTGAATTTTCAATTAGATTTCATGAAAAAGACTACTCCTTCTAAACGAATACAGATATCATTTTGAAATTGTATTATGTTATACCCATGGTGATTCCTCACAGAAAGGTAGACGTTTCAGTTTTGAGAATCCAAGATGGCCGCCATGACAGCCATATTGAATTTTCAATTAGATTTCATGAAAAAGACTACTCCTTCTAAACGAATCCAGATATCATTCTGAAATTGTAGTATGTTATACCTATGGTGATTCCGCACAGAAAGGTAGACGTTTAAGTTTTGAGAATCCAATATGGCCGCCATGGCAGCCATATTGAATTTTCAATTAGATTTCATGACAAAGACTATTTCTCCTAAACCAATCTAGATATCATTTTTATATTGTATGTTATACCTATAGTGATTCCGCACAGAAAGGTAGACGTTTCAGTTTTGAGAATCCAAGATGGCCGCAATAGCAGCCATATTGACTTTTCAGCTGCAGATGACACATCATTATTATTAAATTTTAAGCTTTCATCAAGTGATCACTGGCACCATATAAATTCTCTAATTTGAACTTACTAATCATAATATTATCTTAAATATGGAATATTTAAGATTGTCGTGCAAGTTGTTCTATGTTTTTAAGTGTTTCTAAAAAAAATTAAAATGAAAGACAAACATAATTATTAATTTGTTTAAAATCTTTATGGCAACTAGCTGCAAAAACGAAATCACATTAAACATGTTAAATTTTAAACAATGGTATCTCCCTTATATTCCTTTAAATACCACACATAAGGGGTCAACCAGAGTTCAGATATTCCACTATCCACTAATACACATCCCAAGGCAGGCTGCTAGCATCACAGTGTCAGCTGCTAGTCTGTTGCATAATCAACTTGACCCAATTGATATGGCAGAGCATTATGCTATATGGCCATGGCCCATGTGTATGCAATAAAAGTTATGGACTTGTATTCTCATGACAGTGATATGTTCTTTCTAAGAATAACAACTTACACAAAACTTGTCTACAATAAGCCTTGTGTTTAGTAATCTACATGATAAGTTGATGTGGAATAAATATGAAAAAAATCGAAAAGGGTTTAGTAAGAAAAGTAAGGAAATTTGATTTGTCATATCTCTCTGTTGATTTGACAATGCAAAAATGTTTACCATTATAGTACTGTATGAGTGTTAAATAAATTGATACTTTAATGAAAGACATCTCATGGTCACTTGACATGTAAATATTATGTGAACAAAATAAACGTGTCTTATGCATTGCTGTGTTTATGACTTTCCTCTCAATCAGTCATTCATTTTCCTTGAAAAATCTGTACTTTTGGGATTCTCAATATCCCATGCAGCATAACCATCAGTGAAATAATCTTGAAATCATATTAATGATTCACTACAAAACAAATGTAAGTGGCCACCATCCTGTAAGTAATGAATGACATTTAAATGGATACACCTAAACCAATCAAGATATCATAATGAAATTAATACGGATGCCCACATAAAAGTAGCATTTTGAAGATTAAAAAGTACAAGATGCCGAAGATGGTCACCAATTCAGCCATAGATATACAAAAAAGTTATACAAAAACCTACTGTTTGTTAACTTATCATGATTATATCATTCGTGTATTAATGTTTGTTCAAGCTCTAGTCGTTTCCAAAAGAAGACTAGTATTTTAAAAGATAAAAAAATCATGATGGCAGCCATAATCAATTATATAAAAGATGGTTACATGTATAATTAAATAATTTTACCACATCATTCATTTTAAGGTGAGCTTCTGTACCCTCGGTACTTTTATTAAGGTTGTGACCCCTGTGACCCTATTTGGGGTCATGGGCTCACGAAATCTACAATTAAAGAATCCCCATAGGCCAAGGAGTCTGCACATATTACTTTCAACTCTCCAGTCCTTTTAGAACTGGAGAAGAAGATGAAAATAGGTTTTTAAGGTTGTGACCCCTGTGACCCTATTTGGGGTCACAGGGTCACCAAAGTTACAAATTAGAATCCCCATTGTCCAAGGAGTCTGCACATATAATTTTTAACTCTCTACTCCTTTTGGAACTGGAGAAGAAGATGAAAATAGGTTTTTAAGGTTGTGACCCCTGTGACCCTATTTGGGGTCACAGGGTCACCAAAGTTACAAATTAGAATCCCCATTGTCCAAGGAGTCTGCACATATAATTTTTAACTCTCTACTCGTTTTGGAACTGGAGAAGAAGATGAAAATAGGTTTTTAAGGTTGTGACCCCTGTGACCCTATTTGGGGTCATGGGCTCACGAAATCTACAATTAAGAATCCCCATAGGCCAAGGAGTCTGCACATATTACTTTCAACTCTCCAGTCCTTTTAGAACTGGAGAAGAAGATGAAAATAGGTTTTTAAGGTTGTGACCCCTGTGACCCTATTTGGGGTCACAGGGTCACCAAAGTTACAAATTAGAATCCCCATTGTCCAAGGAGTCTGCACATATAATTTTTAACTCTCTACTCGTTTTGGAACTGGAGAAGAAGATGAAAATAGGTTTTTAAGGTTGTGACCCCTGTGACCCTATTTGGGGTCACAGAGTCACCAAAGTTACAAATTAGAATCCCCATTGGCCAAGGAGTCTGCACATATCATTTTTAACTCTCTAGTCCTTCTGGAACTGGAGAAGATGAAAATAGGTTTTTAAAGTTGTGACCCCTGTGACCCTATTTGGGGTCACAGGGTCACCAAAGTTACAAATTAGAATCTCCATATGCTAAGGTACCTGTACACAAAATTTTAGCTCTCTAATATGTATGGTTCATGAGGAGAAGTCGAAAGTGTCAAAAGTTTACGGACGGACGACGGACGGACGGACGACGGGCCATGCCATAAGCCCATCTGGACTTTCAGTCCTGATGAGCTAAAAATGGAAGAAAATACATCGATTTTGAAGGCTTACATTCAAAATTGAATAAAACGCATCCCATACTTGAACAAGAACACAAACGCAAAACAATCACGGCACCATCGATGATAACCCGCAATAACGGATAATCCTCGGTCGAGACGGAAGTAACATCGTTCCGTTATAAAGAGACATTGGTAATTTCCGTGAATTCTCGGTCGACACCGGAAACGAACGAAGCTCAAAAAGCTTCCTTAGTTATTATTTTTTATTTCCTGCTGTGCGAATTTTAACACTTCTCTCTTTTCATATACCGACATTGATAGCGTCTTTTAATAAGAAGCAGTTGTAGCTGGAGAGTCTTGCAATAAGTATTCTGACGGTGACATTTTTGCCATACACTTGCATGTTAAATTGGTCTAGCTTCAATAATTTTCATGGATTTAATTTAATTCGGATCCTGTAATTGTTTTGCATATTTATAACAAATCATATAAGCTACAAGCTCATAATTTCTGTAACATTTTTCATTTATTATCTTAGGAATGACAGTAATTTTATCAATTATGTACGTAGTTGTGAACACGTGTATAATGGTGATCTATGGGACACGTTTGCAAATTTTGTACATACATCGGCGACATTACATAAACATTCATCAGATTATAAAACAGAAATTATTATGAACTTCGAGCCGTGATGATTTCAATGCAACCTGCAACGTTTTACAATGATTTAACAAGAACTTTTTTCATGGAAATTATTGAAGCTAGACTAATTCAACATGCTAGTGTATGGCAGAAACGTCACCGTCCGAATACTTATTGCACGACTATGTATATGTAACTGTCATGAAAATGAGAAAATACGGCGACAATTTGACAAATGAAGTCGTATCGCTAGATAATCAACATCGGTGATCGGTGATCGTGTACCTTAAATTTAATTTTAGGTTATTTTGAGATCATTTATGAAATATTTCTATGAGTGGTTTCATTTTCAACTTAAATTTATATGGGGTACAACCTACTTTGCAAAGAGTGTGACATTCCTTCTTGCCAACGGTTATACATATACGATTCCCTCCAGAACTAATAGAACGGTCACTTTAAAGGGGCAGTAGCACGTTTTAGGGGGAATATAAGGTGATGTCAGAAAAATGAAAATAAACTGTTCAAATTGAAAGACAATGTATTAAAACATAATGAGGCAGTAATAATCAAACATATAATGTAAAGTTCAACCATGCGTTTCCTTTTTCTTTCACAAAATGAATTAAATGTATTTCCAAAAATAGCCGTCAGTGGACCCTATGTGAATCTTTATAATTGCTTATCTGACTATGGAAGATTGGTTTGTGTAATGAGATTTTTGACACTATAAAAAAAATACATTTAGCATTGACATACAATTATCAGTGAAAATTAGAATATAAAATTTTCCCAAAACGTGCTACTGCCCCTTTAAACAATATGCATGAATTGTATCCCCTTCAGAGCGAATAGGACTGACACTTTAAGACAGTGATGTTAACACATGTACACGCACTTTAATATATGCACGCCCCACTCAAGTCGGAATATATTACCATTTTCTTTCACTTTAACGCACCAACGCCCCTAAGCTTAATAATTACAAGATATGAAAGTTATTGACGTCATTGCACGTGTATGTAAATTATGGACACCCACTGTCATTAAGGTCTTTAACTGAGTATCGATTTATCTTTATCATTCGTTCGAACTGTTGTTAGTTCACCCTAATTGCTTAATCGAAGATCCCTTTTTTAACTTGAAATTGGTCATTGTTTGAAGTGTAGGAATAAACACAAGCTCCAAAAGGTCAGGTAAAGAAGTTGTTAACATGCCAAAGACGTGTTTGCTTGCCCTCCAGAGGAAATGCACTACATATCTAGCCGATATCCTTCACACCGACAATGTTGTTGAATATGTTTCCAAAATACCCTGTTTATCTTGCGCTCTAAATAAAATCGTGTATGCAAACTTGTCAATGAGTTACATTACTTTAACACGACTTCTTCACAGAGACAAAGTTTGCTCCTAGAGTTTCCATGCACGAAATACGAGAGTATATACAATTACTTACATAAATAAGATTTTGCATGCGAACGTGGCATAAAGGTAGACAGCAAAGTTGCTACACGGTTAAACACTGTCTGTGATTATGCAAACCAAAGGGGAACGGTTTCTAAGCCTCGCTGTTTTGCTTGTACATTACTTGAAGAAGATACAGAAGATGAAAATTTCGCATAAAAATTAACCAAATTGAATGAAGGTATTTAACCATTCTACATACAACTGTTGTGTCGTTATCCTGAGGTATGGCTGTAATTACAATACAACGTCCTCAACACAATGCCTATCTGTAAAACGTCTTTTGAGAAGTTCGTAGGTCCAAATGACGTGAGGCTTTCATTGTCTTACTCATATCAAGGGCGGGTAATTCCATTACAAATTTCCATGATGAAACTCCCTGGGGGTGATACATTGAAGAGCACCGGAACGTTAATAATAATGAATTGATAAAGCTCCTATATCCACCATTAAGTTTCTCTCTGGTGTTTAAGATGCTTAATATAAGCCTGGGTAATTGGAGGTGGAGTTACTTCTGTTGGAAAAGAATGGCATTACACAAACAGAAAATCTTCACAAACACTTACTTGGCGAAACTGTTTTTCTTGGGGCCGAGGCCTCTGAGGCTGGCTTGTGACTGGGTTCTGATGCTGCTCTGGGATAAACTGGTTCGGGAAAGGGTGCGACTCTGCGACGGGGTGGAGGTTTTGGAGCCGGTTCGATGAAGCGGCATCTCGGGAAGTCACACGGTTTTACAAAATTGAAACCTCACCTATCTTTTGACTGTTGGAACGATTTGTAACTTTGTAACCAACCTGGAATTATATGATAATAAGATTATGTTTCATGAAGTTTGATATACATGCGAGCTGTAAATATAGTTTGAGCACCTTTTTTTTCAACGATGTAAATTACATCTTGACTGACCATAAGCAAAGTGTAGTACAAATGAATTGTACAATTAAGATAAGATATATAACTGGCTAAAAATCTCCACCAAGATTTGTATCTGAACTAAGTTGAAAACGTATGTGCGCAACTCTTTCCTGTGGACTGTGAATAAAATAATTCAATCGAGCATTTTCGAAATCTTTTACATGTTTACCAAAATATTGTTCAAAAGCAGTTTATAATTCTCACCTGTTAGGGTAGTATATTCTTTCTCTTTTCTGCTCTCTCTCCCACTGAATTTGATGCTGGACTTTTACCTGTAGCGTTCCAATCAACAAACTGACAGGTGTGATAGGTTTATCATCAACCCGCAATCTTCTTTTTTCTTGAGGAATAATGACTTGACTCTGGTTCAAGTTGACGGGGAGCGGATTTATTCTTGCCTCTAAGCAAAGCTGCTTATATATGATACCGTATATCTCCTCTATAAGCTCCTGGGTTATTCAAATATTTCTCAGGAATATGGGAACTTTAACGCATGTATGTTGGAAAATGTGTCTATTACAGTACATATGATCATATTGTTAAGACTTGTACATATAGATAATGTCATGAGAAAAGTAAGGGGTTTCTTGTGTTGATTTAACATGGTTTTGGTTTGCTGATTATGTTATACGTATTCGGGCGTAAATTTGTTTGTTAACAACTTTTTTATACAATTGTCATTGATCAAATATTTGAACTTGAACGCATGATTAAAAGCAAGATAAATCATTGTGGTTGATTTATTGTGCTTATTGCAGTGATGCATAACCAAATATTATTATATGTTGTTAAAAAGAAGGCATCATAGAAGTGAATATGTTTCCGTATTTTTTTTCATAAACCTAAAAAAAATAAAATATGAAAGGTTGATAGGAATAACCTCGCAGAGGTTTGATATTTTAATCGAAATCACCAAGTCCAGTCGCATATGATTTGCTATGGAAGATATACGGTAATATAACGCACGGACCCTCAGAAACACGCAATCATCAAATAATCCCTACCTGAGGCCGATCGATGATTGGACGAGACCTGGGGGAGACGCAATATTTGAAAGTTTTGGGACTGAGGGAAATGACCACTTTACATGCTTGGGTACAATTAACAACAGAGACACATTTCTAGTTGGAGTTTTCCGTAGAGTTGTCATTAGTCCAGCATGTTAGACTAAGAGAAGAGAAGTTTAGATTATCTGAACTAGAGATGACACATGAATGTCTGTCATACTATTTTTTCGATACAAGGGCCGTTCTATAAGTATCCCCCGAGCGAGAACGAGGATTTATATGATATTCAGGCATGAGTGTCAATTGTATGAGTGTGTTGTTTCGAATATTGCCCATCAAATATCATCAACTCATAACTGTCATTGTGACTAGTTTTCAAAATTACGTTTGACTGTTTGAGGCGGGTAATTGTCCGATTTTCGATCATCATCGCGACTACAACACGTCCTGTTGTCATTGCGCGATGCCACAAATTGCAAGACAATCTAGTCTAAACAAAACAGTTTTTTAGGCTGATATGCGATATGACAGTTTGATTAAGCTAAGTAAAGCCATTTCCCCGGATAATTGAACACTAAAATGGTCGCATGATGTTTTTAATTGAATACATGACACTTATAGATATTCTGTTGTCATAGGACTGGGTGTCTATTCTCGAAAGTATCTTATGTATCCTAGCTATTTATGACAAAGGTATTTTAAGGTTAGGATATGACCGATTCTCGAAACTTGTCGTAACTTGTGATTAATATAATGTTTACCCTCTTTCGAAATATACAACTTGAAATGTATAATCTGAGGATCAATTCTATTAAATATTTTTGTTTGTTACACTTAGGTAGTGAAATTAGGCCTAACAGCGTCTTTAAGACAGAAATCAATAGAAAAAGCAACATGTGTCCTCTTCATATAAACCGATTGTAGAATTGTAGAAATTAGCTTGTGTATTTCTCTTGTGCTCAACACGACAAGCAAATAAATCATACTATAAAAGTGATATCTTTATAACGCAATACTGTAATTGGTTCTAAGCGTACTCTTGAGATTATTTATAAAATGAGACACTTTCGACTGATGCAGCTGTAAGTATTGAGTCATCCAATTTATCTTGGCGTTCCTTTGGCGCTTTCACAAACATCTCCTTATCGCATGGTGCATATTAATATGTCACAATACCAGTCCCGCCCAATCGAAATAAGGTTAGATCGACAGATCCGCCATTTCTTCAATACGCACTGCACTCATCACATTAGGGTCATTATCGTTTGTTCACAATCTAACAATCATTTATTTGGTCATTTTATTTCCTTTGACGTGCCTTTGAAGGTTTCTCTAAATGTCATAATGATTTTTCTTAATATTTAGGAAATTACTCGATTCGACGTTTGAAGAAACGAATTTGAGTTTTCGAGTATCTTTATTTTCTCATGTTAGATAAAACGTTAATTTTAAAGCTTTTCATATCTTATTATTTTCATAAAGAGAAATCGCACCCGGGGCTACATTAGACCAAGAAAAACATCGAAAATAAATCAAGAAATTTTAAAAAGAATTATATTTCTCATAATGTACGTAACTGACAAAGAAAACAACTAAATAAATTTTAAATATGTTTCAATGTATGTTCAAAATTAAATTAAATGATGTATGAGATATATTGTTGTTTTCAGAACTCAGTGTGCTATACCCATAATGCTGAGCGACAAGCAAGCACAAAACAACTTCCTCCTCGCTTTGGAAATGTATATAGAGATAAATACCCGAGGAAGTGTGTCATATGACTTTTACAAAACGAGAGTGAATTTTGTTATTACCCGAGCGACAGCGAGACGTCACAGAAGTAATACACGAGGAGTCGTCATACAACAATCGTTGCTAGGCAAAAGAGATATGTGCACATGTGCTCATATTGAAAATATGTCACTACTTATTTCCACCCTTTAGGTCAAAAACGTGTACATCTACTTGTGTATGGAAGTTCATTTTAATATAGCTTGACTTAGTGTAAAGCAATGCTGTGATAAATGTGTGAGTGAATGTGTGTTAATATTACGACATGCTTTTATAATATTCTATTTAAGTATGTTTTTAGTATCCCATAGGTCATACTGACCGGATAATGTACATTAGATTTTAAGTCTATATATGCAAATTTATATACACTATTTGACACTTTAATAACCTTATTCTTCTTCTTCTTCTTCTTCTTCCTCTTCTTCTTTTGGGTACAGACACATGTTGAAGAATGATTTTGAATGACGAATACATTCTTGGTTTTAAGTATAAATCTTTAGATTTATTCAATCAACATTTATTTTACATTTTATCGTCAGGAGTAATTAGATGAGAATTTCTTTTTACTGTTGCTCATATATTAATCTTTAACATCTTCAAAGTGAACCGGTCATTTTCAAAATGAATAAATCCACCTAAATTTTCGTTACGCCCTTGGAAGTGTGTGAACTTTAAAATGATAAAAACATCTGAATACGAAAGTCAATCAAATGTTTTCGTACATATTCTTTTGCCAAATACCTTTTCGATTTGCTAATTAATCATAACCTTTAGAGCGTTTTCAAAACAGTAAAATTCTCTTTCACTTTTTGAATTAACTTATTGTAATTGTGATTTTAATTCATACGTTCCTGGACAATTTTTCTCTTAAATTGCGTTCAATTAAAAAATTGTAATAATTGATGTTTTTCTTTTCAAATCATGCCATGGTATGGTCATTAGACATTTCTTTAAATTTATAGTATTTAACAAGGTCGGAAATTAACATTAATACTAAATGGAATGAAATCAATGAGATTTCTATAATGCTTTATTTTGAAAATTAAAATTGAATATTGTTGACTCAATTTCAATGCAATTGGATAAATTTTGTGTTACACAATATTTTTTTAATTTTTAAATGCCCCTTCCAAAATAAAATATTCTATAAATATTGCATAAATCTGTGCAAATGAAGATAACGAATAATGAAAAATCTCGAACGAAATGTATCTTAACGATTGTTGTAAAATGATATTGAAAAGCGACCATGAGTTATGAACCAATAACAGTTTTCGTGGAACCGGATTTCTTTTTGAAACCAATCAACGAGGTCGTCAAGTAAACTTCTCATTAACTTCACCCGGATTTGTTATCAACGATTACACATTTCCTTTTAATCACTGAGTATTGTTGCACAGCTTAAACTGAATAAATTTGCATAATTACAAGAATTGATAACAATATTATCGATACCAACTCAAAAAAATAATATGACCTGATCGATATCGCCGATAAGGGCTTACACCTGTTTCCAATCACCCATTGTAACAATCGTACCCTTTCTTTCTCTCAGGTCGTTAGAAGTACTGACTGAATAATACCTTCCGTCCTAACATTACTCGACGTTACAGTCATCCATGTTTAATTATTGTCCCACAGAAAACTCAGTCCGCCCGGATTCAAAATAGTCACTGGCGACCTTAAATATTCAACATTATTAAGCCTGCTTTGATATGCCTCCAAATTAAGCCGATATTTTAATAATTGTATCACTAAAATATTCCAAACTATTGACGAAAGCCCGTCTGTTTCCGATCGGCGAACAATCGAAGTCGATACGAACTATTGAAGTGGAACGACGCCATTGTTCGAGGTCTTCACAGCTCCACACAGCGCGTTTATCATTTCTCGACATATGGCGTGAACTGAATTGAGAACTCCCGACACTGCATTGTGACAATGCGACACGCCGAGAAAAGGAAACAATATTAAATCATAAAATAGCTTCTTTACTGTTTATTGTGATAAAAAGCATTTGCACTTGAACTAGGCCTTTTTCAGAACGCTCACGCACACAGACTCAAATTCCTCAAGGGTTGCACGTGTTGCATGTGTAGGAAGTTTGGAGAAGAGATAAGTTCATACATATAACCTTGCACGTGCTTTTGAAGTGCAGTGACATACTTAGACTCATTGTCAATACTTTACTTCAAGTTAAAAAGTGACTTAAAGGATAAGAACATTGCAATCAAGATATAGAAGACAGATACGTATACACCAACTTAGGAGGAAGAGAAGTACGAAAATCAAAGTTACCAAAAAGACTGAAGTTGAAGAAAGTTACAGAAAGAAGTAAAGAAATAAGGAACGAAGAAAAGAAGAAAAGAAGCAAGAAGAAAGAAGGTTTAAGAAAGGTGAATCGAAGAGAGAAGTTGCAATACGAACGACAGATGGCGATTCTAAGTGCGTCCAAGCCTTGCTTCAACACAGCAGTTAAACAGTAAGTGTTTACAATAATACTCTGTTTACATTATGTAAGTAAAACTGATATGCGATATTTAGAAAATACATGCTTGAAGTAAATTTTAATTATCAATTCAATAAGCCCACATGCGTAAGGCTACAAAATGAAAAAGATGTCAACAAATTATGATGGTTTGGTGGCCTTTATATTGTAAGACAGTGTTTCCCGATTAAAGTTTAATATGTTACTTGTTTATTATATTTATGATTTAATATATTTATTATATAACATTTGTATAAATTTTGTCCAATTAAATTTCTACAAATTCGTATATATAGGCAATGCAAAATGATAATGATGTGACCAAACTGATTTGAATTATTTTGAAAACGAATATATTTTAACTTTCATGCTAAGGTTTTAAATCAGATTAGTTTATTTAAATTGATGTTATTTTATTTACCATATAAATAGTGCATTTCAATTAGAAATAGTCAGAACTACACTTTCATTTTTTCATGTCATGATCTTTATAACACAATTTGATATTCATTTGGAAATCCATCTGTTTTACTTTACACACTGAGCAAACTGCTCTCATTTGAGTCAGTAATTTCACATGTTTATCATGTTAGGCCTTTTTTACTGGACAAAATCATATAAGAATATTGTAATTTTTATTTTTAAATATTTCATCAGATAGTTAATGAAAAAAACTATATTAATATTCACAATTGAGTTTTGTGTGCATATAACCCTTTTTATATTTGTCCAACGTATATTTTCTATTATCTAATTTGTATCTAAAATTCAAAGGTGGAAACATGATTCACATTGAACCGAAGCACTGCGTTTAATGATTTTCGAATGTAAACACTTTTGCTTATGGTCTTCGTATGTTATGATTTACATTATACGGTTCATATTCGAAGAATATACATGAATAATGTAAGTTGCAGATAATTTAACGCTACGTTATCATGAATCACTTTCGCATACCCATTCTCTCCCCACAGAGGCAACTCAGTCATACCTGAATTAGCTAATTAAGGTATGACTAAGTTGCCTCTGTGGGGAGAGAATGTCGTATACCATGTTACCTGGAGAATTTCACACTAGCGTCTCCTGGTGTCTAACGAGGCAACAAAAATAATAAAAGTGACAATCATACGCGACTTCCGAGTATTTTGAGCATGTAATAAGGTATTTTCGTATTACCTTTTTGTATTTTTCAATTTCATAACTGTTTTGGAACATATTGCTATCGATGTTAATTTGTTTGTAACGAACGATTACATATTCAATATTGGAAGGATGATATTTTATTTATTAGTCTTAATCATTCTTGAAGATCGAATTGGACATCTCTTAACACACACTCTCGCTAAACGCTCAATTGGAGTGATGTTATAGAGTAAAAGCATAGTCATCAGTTTTATTCAGGAATATAGCATTGTTTTTGTTATCAGTTTATGGGTGTATAGTATTTAAATGTCATCAGTTAAATACATCTATCGCAATTTGGTCTACATGTTTCGTATGTTTTTATTGATTATAACATATAGTTATTTTAATGCGACACATCACGAGGCGACCATGTACACTATGATCCATGTCAAAGTCACGTGCTATAAGTTCAGGATGTCAACTAAGTCTATAAAGGTTTTCGATAGCAGCATGTTACATATTCTAAACAATATGTCACCAGTTCAAGACAGTAACTGTCTAATAAAGCCTTCACTTAGCAACCTGTTGCACTTCTGAGACGAAACATGATCTGCCAAGGAGACATGTGTCACATTGCAATTGGGAACATAACTGATATTGTTGTTTACGATTACATATTCAATATTGGAAGACACGAGGATGAGATTTTATTTATCAGTCTTAATCATTCTTGAATATTTAACTGTACATCTCTTACACACCACTCCCGCTTAAAGCTCTAGTGTGGTGATGTTGTAGAATGAAAGCATTTTGTCATCAGTTTTATGGAAGAAGGGCATTGTTTTTGTTCTGTTATCAGTTTATGTATGTATAGTATTTAAATGTCATCAGTTTGATACATCTAAAGCAAGTTGGTCTACATGTTTCGTATGTTTTTATTGATTATAACATATAGTTATTTTAATGCGACACATCACGAGGCGACCATGTACACTGTGATCCATTTACGATGCCACCAAAGTCACGTGCTATAAAACGCAGTTCAGGATGTCAACTAAGTCTCTATAGGGTTTCGATAGCAACATGTTACATATTCAAAACAATATGTCAGCAAGTTCAAGACAGTAACTGTCTAAGAAAGCCTTTACCGTGCAATCTGTTGCACACCTGAGACGATGTTGCTCTGCATGATCTGTCAAGGAGACATGTGTCACTTAGCAATTGGGAACATAACTGATATTGTTGTTTACGATTATATATCTATTATGAGATTAACTTTTTTAACATATATTGTTGTAACTAATTCTCCTTCATCACCACGGGGCTCGCATAATCATAACAAAATATATATTTAATATGTAAAAAAGGTTAGTAATTTGCATAGAATCACATCACAATCAACATTAAGTTAAAATCTATAATTGTAAACCTTGATATGATATATAATATGCACGTTGTTTTCAATAACATCTCTTCAATGAACTATGAGAAATGGTGAACATGGGGGAAGTGATTTCGGCGAACAATTTAGGACATTTAGATATAATTTATCTTCAGTATATAATTAAATAAAAATAAATATAATTATATAGTATTAATGACATAGGATATAAGACATGACACATGTCAATTACGTATTCGTGTTCAGATAAGGTTATTTGAAAGTATTGTTCGTTGAGTTCACGATAAAGTTGGTAACACGAGCCGCGGAGACCCGCTATTCAAACAGGTGGTGTATTGAGCGATACACGTCGGAAAGTGTGGGTATATATATGATTAGGGACAGATTTAGTATATGTCAAAAGTTTATATAACGCATTTTATTAACGTATTCGTGTACAGAAAAAAACTATGCATGTAAAAGTATGCATAAGAAACGTTAATTTGCTTTAACATAACGTAAAATTGCTCGCCTAGAATTCATGTTGGACACGTTATTAGATATCACAAAATTAAAAATGTCACTCATCCAATCCACCACCTTCAATTGCTGGAAGTGTTGCGATAATGGTTTCCCAATAACAAGGAAGAGGTACGTTTTACCGCGAATCCAAGAGGCAAAGCATAGTTATGCCCATAGTAGCATTGTGACATCTTCAACACGCCAATTAAAACACCATTTCCAAAGCAATATAATGAAAAGTTCAATTTATCCGATTCTCGTTTTAGATTTTATCCAACTGTTACAATTGAATATTTTTTTCAATTTTGTACAACACGTTGCATAGAATGCGACAGCCGAAAGATCCAACAGCATATTTCCGTGAGGACATTGTATGCCATGGTCTCTCTAACCACGTCTTTGACTTTACCGTGTGTTGTAGCATGAGATATCAGTTGATCGAAGAAGGCAATTTGTCCGCAAAAACGTGTGACCAAGGCAAGACGATATCACACAAGACGAAGCTTTCTTGCAACATGTTGCACTTTTTTGCAATAAGCTCCCTACCATGAGGTGGCAACGGCGAAGAAAATATTCGTCTTAAACGCCATATTTCCTTTCATCAATTGATGTTGAACAATAGGCCGTCGACATGTTGCACACTTTAACAAAATATTCACCTTTGATCATATTTTGTTCAAACTCGGCTCAAGATGTTACAAATCATAAGGATTTCTTCTTCCATGTAATTGTCACACATGTTACGTTAAGGCGGTGCCGATATTGGGATTTCAAGTCCGGCCTCCATTCGAAGGGTTTATTGCTTTGGACGACATCTCAGGGTGGAGGTAGTCACACGGATGGGATAATTAGCTGTTTGGAGGTTTGTGATATTTGTTCGACCGAATGAACATTGATATTTCATAAAGTTGATAAGTGCAGTTTATTGACTGGTCTAGTGTTTGTTGATTCATTGAACGAAAGGATGGATTTGGACCGTTGAAATACGTGTTGGATTCCTGGATCGAGGTAATGTTATCTCAAGTTTATGCTGTAACACTTTGTGTTTACGTTATCCACTAAAGTTTCTGTTGAGAATGCCTGCAACAAACATATGACTAAGTAACAAATGGAAAATGCAAGATTAGATTGGAACGAAGGGTTCAATTTGTTGGATACATCATTTGGGAGTTCTTATGACTTAGATATAGATAAAGCTGTTCATGGGCTATAACTAGTATCAAACTTTGGGTACAAATGTTTTACTATTCAGTATGATAGTCGCTTCTTAGTCATTTGAGGAACTCAAGTACTGTGATCTCTCGTTAGTATACTAAGGGACTGATGTTTTCGTACTTGCCTTCTGCCTCTAGTACTAGTATTCAAGTATTCAAATACTGTAATCACCCTGTGCGGAAAATGGTCCTTTAGTATATCCACAGGCATACATTCTTATTTCTTATTTATGCCCGCGAGTCTTCCAGCACAGTCTTCTAGATACATAGCTTTGTTTCCTTTAATTCGAGAGGGTTATGATGTTTTAAGAAGGTATACATTGTGCCCCTGTAGAAGCCATCTCTTTTTGATCTAAAGTATCGAAACCTCTTCAATTACCTGTGAATTGTGTACCACGTTTGACTTTAAACTTATGTTAACGCTTATTCAATCTTATTAAAATACGATATGTATAAGCCCTCGAGCTAAAACTTTGGGATGGTGGATGAAATCCAGTGAAGTCGTTTTGTAAAAACTCACTATAAGCAATAGTAGGCAAGGCAACATATGTAACAGCATTACTAATATCCATTTTCAATACTGCATGAAGTAAATAATAGTTACATTACAACGTTCTGTGTGATGTGATACCGAGAACATAATTACTTAGTTCAAAATGGAATGAAAAATGACAATGAGATTTTGTTAGCATGATGTTTAAACATCATAAAACTAGTGACACTTAAAGGCGAGAGTCTATAACATTAAGACGATAGAGACTTCGTGTTTAAAAATCTGGATAAACACACAAATCAGGATTTTAATATTGTTGGACGCGTTTTCTGCATCGGACCACATGTGGAGTGAGAGAGATGAACACTATATACAGCTCATGATTTAACCGAGGGAATGTTTTGAACAATTTCCATTTGAAAGTAAGTGGAAACATAAAGATTTTGAAAATCAAGCAGCGATTGAGAGAAATTTTAGATAGTTAAGCATATTTATCTTATTCAGAACAGAGGATAAGGAACAAGTTCTCCATCTTAGAATACCCTTCCTTTGTGTTGTACATTACCTTACACTTTTACAGATGAAAACAATAACAGCATAGTAAATAATATTGTTACAATACCCATATTCTTTACTAGAAAATATTGCCTGATAAGAAAGATGTGTAAAAAAATGTGGCTCCCAGAACAGGGCAGATGAATTGAATCTGATTGTACAGTCCGTCTGAGACAAAATCTCCCCTATGAATTATTCTCTAACTCTAAACAAGATAGTTCTAATTGACTGAATGCAACGCAAAAATTTCTAGGATAAGCATACCAACTCTGCATATTTTTGCTTAATTTTTGGTCTCAGAATAAAAAAGTTGTTTAACAAATTGTCATTATTTTCGTAGGACATTTTACAACTTGTTACAAGGGTGTAGTCACACCTGAGATAAAAGCCAGGGGAGCGTAAGCACGTGCAGTGTTGATTTCAATGGTCAGGGTTTGTATCAAAACTTATCAGTCTTATATTCTGCCTCGGGAATGGAGTCACAACTTTCAGAGTCATCAGAGTGAATTTATATGATGGCAGGACTGCAGATCTTTTGTAAACCACTTTGATGCCAGTACTGATGCTCAACAATATTTCGATTTCTAAACCAAGTTTCGCCATGTTTTCTTATGAAATCTAAACTATTGATTCGTGAACAAGATTTTAAACGTGTAACATTTTGTCGTTTAAAATCTAGTTCACGAATCCATGGCTAAGGTTGAGAAAATCGAAAATATTGTTGACTGTAAGCAAGGTTTCAAAAATGTATTCAACCGTTGACCAACTAAAAGGCATATTTAGATACACTTATCGTACATATGTACATTATTTTATCCAGTAAATACGTAAAAGTTACATACTGAAAAAGGATAGAAATAAAACGCAGCTGACTGCCGTACAGAGTTTATTTTGATACTAGTTATATCCTCGACCTTTCTGGTAAATATCAATATCGATTTGTGACATTTACCTCTCTATAGACATATCTGGAACAGCTGTTGTGTGTTATGAAATTTCCAAAAGAAATGCAATACGCACTTTTCACGATGTTTGGTATATATGCACTGACAAATGTAAAAATAAAATATATATACATGTATTGTCAAAATTATATATTATTTTTAAAACGCTACATAACATGTTTTTATATATTCTCGTTTATTTAAATTCGTATATTATTTTAAGCAATACATTCTTTCTTTAATAGAAGGTAAAACATTTTATATCTCAACTCGACACTATTCTCAATATTTCCTCCCCAAGGCAGATCATGAAATGTTGATCGAGCCTCTGTTCTCATTCGCCGACTTTGTGGGGTTAGGATTGGAGATGCCCGATTGGAGACAATAAAAAATAGTCGTGCAATCAGCGACGCTGTTCTAAAATCATCATTTTGGCTCTTGGATCATGCAAAGGCACCGGATGTGAACCACCTTTTCCATGCGAGAAGCGTTGTCATTCGCTAAAAAAATCAAATGCGTTATGACATTTCATGACTTGATCTACAGAATGGTCTATTTGTAGTGGAAGAGTAAGATGTTTAACGTCACTCTCAAAGGAAAACTGTAAGGTGCCATTTTAGTATAAACACCTTTAAATCATTCCTTTTAACCGATATTGGCCCGTCGCTTTACGGAATTCCCAATCTATCGTTTGAAAATATCATAATTGGTAACGTGTTTTATCACAGTGAAATATCCCTATTTTCCTAAGAAAACGTGCCGAGGTACCTTTAAATCTCACCTTCCACTAGTTTTACTTCTGTGGTTCGAATGTAATCCAATGGCATGTTGGTTGATGCCAGATTGCAACAAATAAACTTAGAACTAAAGCTACATTCCAGATGTTTGTGAGATTGAGAGATAAAAAAGAAATTTGTGCACCGTCTTTCCTCAAATATAAAGTCTAAGTCTATAAATTTCACATTTTAATATTCATACTTCCGTGATCTAATACGATGATCGGTCGCTGCCAGCTTAACAACGAATTGATGAAGAAAAACTCACTCATTCTAATTGTTTTTGAGATTAAGTGATGTAAAGTTTAATAGTCTATGAATTTCACCTTCCGAAATGTATTGGCCTACTTCTGTGGTTCGAATAGACCTACAACCTAATGGTTGGTCGCTCCCTGATGGTAACATATAGGCTTAAACAGAAGAAAGGTGCCGAAACATTCTAGAGGTTTTTGAGATGGAAATACGAAAGTTGAGAAAGTTGGTCAACGGACTTCTTAGAAAAAGTAGTTAGATTATGAAGCAAGTCTGGCTTTCTTCTGGAAATATGGTAGACTTATATCAGATCGATTTCTATACGTAAGTAATTATATTAGTCTTTTGGTTAGAGACTAAATTGATTCCACATTGATAATAATCGTTTGATATTTTTTTTTTCAGACGCCGCAAGACGAAGTCAACAAAAAAGATGGAAACGACACGTTTGGCGGAACCCTTCTTCGTGCTTCGGTTCTGGCTCTCGCGTCGTAATACTTCCAATAAGGGTCACGTGAGCTTCGCACAGGATGATGGGACATACGTTGGGGGTTACTGGAGAGACGGGGAGTTTGTGCTCAGTCGCAGTCTGAAGGAAGACGTCGCCAGAATGGGATGTGCGCCGTCTCTGTCACTCAAACTATTCTACAAGACCCATCTACCAAACGTAGGTGCAATCAAAATGTGGATGAGGAATTCTCTGATTGGTCAGAACGTTGACCCGGATGTGACCTGTAGCTCATTCATATATGACATGCTCCAGAGAGGGGGTTCCCCCGTGCCTAACGTAAATGTAAGGGACATAACTCCCGAGGTTCTTCGAGAAATCGTCTTCCAGATGATAAGAACCCAGGCTGAGCTCGAAATGGACGAAGTTTAGAAGCCTAAACTATGAAATTCAAAAACAATACTCACGGGTCATGTCTTATCCAACTTATAAACCGATTTCCTATAAACTTCATATCATCATCAACCGATCAAAACATCAATTGGATATAGATTAAAGGGTCAGTCCTATCAGGGTATTTTTTGTGGAAACACAATTCAAGAGGACTGTCCTGTTTACACTTACATATGACTATTACAAGTATTTGACACTCATTTTCATATATATATATATTAGGGTAACATTTTAGTTGTACTAGATTTAACAATTTGCATAGGATAGAATGTATCACTGTTCAAGATGCAATTTGATATTCAGCCATTTTAGTAAGTAAACAACATAAACCAAAATCTTAACATCTTTAGCTATTTGAAAATGGAAATAGAAGTTTAGATTTCCTTAGCCTTGAGGCATCTGCAATATTAATAAGTCATTGTCCATATCATCATATCATTTAGTGATAACCATGTTCAACTGTAAATCAACATGTTTATCTACATGTTAATGTATCCATTATTTGATACCAATGTGCGTCAGATTCAGCAAATATCTAATTCTGACATAGTCTAGTAAAATTGATTTGTGTTATTTTTCACAATGTGCAATTTAATATATATTCTGTATTTGTTTATATGTTAAGTATTTAAAATAAATGAGCTACATATACTGGTTATATCTTAAAGATTACTATTAGCAATTGAATGTTAAATTAGATTAGTGTATTTTAGATTTGTATCTATCATTTAATTTGACAGAATCCATGTGGGCATTTCAGTAAATGTTTACATTGTGTCAATTACATTTGATGTACTTCGAATTATCTTCTTGCGTCTTATGGACAAAATAGTGCAAATACGTTTTCTCTGTTACTTTAAAACTTGTACAGTGTTTGGGGGGAAATGACCCCCAATGCTGAAGTTATATTTTAGAATGAACTCTGTAAAGACATACTTTTTTCATGAATTTGTATTTTTAACCATTTTAGAAAATTTCTATCAATATGCATAAATTGGGGTCAAAACAAACCAAGTATGAAATACTGTTGAGATAGAGTCTTTATGTAACAGATTCTTGTTTGTTTTATTTTATTTGTTAAACTGCCTTAAATTCTTGTCAAAATTGCTAAAAATGGCACTTAATATTTGGGGGTCAAATATAATCCCAAGATTGTTGTTCTATATTTTGTAATGAGTAAAAGATATGTGACCAAAATGTCATTTTGAGCAAACAGTTTCAATTCTTCATGTAGTATGACTGTTTTCCTTTCCCAAATATTTCAAATCTGTGTTCATATTTGCCAACAAACATATTTAGTGTCATTTTTTACCAACATTGAACAAAAGTCAATAGATGTCCTTAACAAAAAGTGGATCATCAATCAGACTATACATTAAGAATTGATGTATTAGATAGAAAATTAAACTTTTCAATAAAAAAAGATTTAAACATATTGTTGACTGGTTTATTAAGTATTTTCAAGTACATAAGTCACAATAAGAAGATAAATAGTTACATTTTTCCGGGATTCACACCTGCAAATTAAGTTTTAAACTAACAATGTTTCACCATTATACCGGTACTTCATAAAAACTGGTGATTTAGAAGATTGGAAACATGACAAGAACACAGATGATCTTGATAATAAGCAAAAAAATATATTTCTTAAATATTTATTTGATACTTTAATCATTAACGACAACACTTTGATTTGCAATAATAATCCAATTAAAATTGAACCTCCTCAAGTTAAAGGGGCAGTAGCACGCTTTTTAATAATTTTTATATTTTTCACTGATAATTCTAAGTTATTAGATGTATTATTTTGGCAGTGTCAAAAATCTCATTTCACAAGCCAATCAGCCATAGTCGGAGGACAAAGTATGAAGATTCACATAAAATCCATTGGCGGTCATTTTGTGTGAACACCTTTTATTCATTTTGTGTGAGAAAAAGGAATTGCATGGCTAAACTTTACGATATATATTTGAATTATTACTGCTCCATTTAGTTTTAAAACATTGTCTTTCAATTGGAACTATTAATTTTCATTTTTCTGAAAGCACCATTTCCCCTAAAAATGTGCTACTGCCCCTTTAAATCCTGAACATGCCAATTTACTCTCTTGGGATTGTGTCTTATCGGTTATTGATTGCATGACCTTGGTAAGAAATAATTTAGAGATCATATAGAGAAACATAATTCACAAACTTGGTGTAAAACAAAAACATAACATATTCATAAAACAATCTTAAAGAGACACAGAGTATGTTGATAGGATCACATATGTCAAATTTTGAAATCAATGTTATTACATCGGGAATCACTAACTGTTACTGAAAATAACAAGTTAAAGGTAAATCAGTACATTAGAGCAAAAATACAGCCATTCAAAGTTGGGATTTTGATCGAACCGGACAATGTGACTCAAGTGGAACTTGCAAATTCGCCAAACGTAATTTTGAAACCTTGTGATAAGCTGACAGGAAGATATATTCGAATCGATAGTGTTTATTGGCTATTGTTACAAATAAGTAGATTACCCGGTTATTGGATGCATAATTTCAAATATTAAACATATTTGAAATAAAATCAAGCATTTTAGAGATTTTATGCATAAATGGATATATTTGCAAGTCAAGTAATGAGATATGAACTTCAATCAGCATATTAGATATTTTGTAGCTTATCAAAACAAAATAAAATTTTAAGAAAGATACTCTGTGTCACTTTAAAGCATTTCTTTGATATAGTCTCAAAAAAAGTTTATCCAACTGGTTTTAGTTTTTGAAAATATTTCCTTAACATTGATGAAAAACCTTTAAGTTATGACTGACTCAAAGACAAGTTTAAAAAGTTTAACGAATAAATGGACAGTTTGAAGGGTATTTATGTGAGATTTTAATTTAGGAATCATTTAGCTCACATAGTTCTAGTTCTAGTTCAAAACTCTAATAAAACCTTTTACTATGTGTGATGTTGTTTTTGCTTGAGAATTTGACCAAAAGCTTCATTCAAACAGAAAAATAGTGGGCTAGTCATTCATTTATGTTACAAGAATAAATCAAATTGTTTGACACTGGTGACAACATGAATTTCGTCATAATATCAACAACAAAAAATTCTATTAAGAGAAAAATATAAATTCAATGAATTGAAATAGAATTACAGATTTATCTCTAATAAAACAAAAACAATGTTAAATTCAATGCAAATGGCTGACATCCCCTCAAACTGTCCCTTTAAGACTTAAAAACATCAAGATGTAGAATTGTAATATTCACTATATAAACTACCTTGTCCTGAAACACCCACCTCCTCCCCCTCCCTCACGCCCTCCCCCACCCCCTCCCTCTCCCCCTCCCTCACGCCCTCCCCCACCCCCTCCCTCTCCCCCTCTTGGGATTGTTCCTCCCCTCCTGGTAGCCCTGGCTGTATCAGTACAGTATCAACCCCTGAACTCTCATCATACAAGGACTGTTTGATATCGTCTCCCTTTCCAGGGAATAAACCTTCATATTGCACATGTTCAGGTGAGTTCTGATTGGCTAGCCAAATCTCCCTTCGTTCTGATTCGCCACTCTTGCCCGACCAATCAGAGGAGGTCTGTGTATGAGATGATGTCCCACTGGCCAATGACATCTCTCCTTTAGATTTTCCTGCAGCTCCATACAATGACCCTTCATTATGTTGATCATTCATAGAAGTTCCACCACTACTGCTAGCCGATGTAGCGTCAAACTGTCCTGTCTTTGTTTCACTTTTAGTATCTAGAATATCATTTTGAACAGAATACATTGAAACTGCATCTTTGCCAGGTTCATCAAATCCCGCTTCATCAACATTTTGTCCAGTTGAGTTCCCATCCCCCTGCAAACTTGACCCGCCGCCAGAATCAAGGGATTCAGTTTTTGAAGTCTTAGCACTGTAGGCTCTCCAACCAGATGTGTCAGTGGAAGGGAGATAACTCTGTTTCTCACTGCCCCCTCCGCTTGATCCTGAATGACTAGATTGACTTGACGATGTCCGTATATTCTTCTCTGTATTGTATTCCTCTGTCTGCCCCTGTATATTTCAATAGATCGACTATATTTAATTAATTATTGACTTATACAGAAATGAAGACAAGAGTAATTCTATGGATGAACAACTTCTTTATTTGACAGTAACAACGTCTATACTGAAACGTCGCTACTGTCAATTCCATAAAATTACTCTTTTCTTCCTTATACCATCTAGAATGCCACTCAAACAGCTTATACAGAAACAAAGAAATTATATGAATTACAATCCCTTTTTTCTTCAAAGAGACGTTTCCATGTTGATACTTACATTATTATCAAGCAAATACCGACCTCTATTTATTTATCATGCCAATGAAAGAAATGGTTCAAGTTCTAGATAGATAGATTTAAATTAATATTTAGTAGAGTTGTTCAATATTATCGCAAAACCAATCTATCACAATACAGATTGTGCAATACAATTATTGTAACCAGTCACTTGTCGGGACTAAAACATATCAAAAGACTTATAAAAAGGAAGTACCTTTTGGGTTGAGGCGGATGCTGTATCGATGCCTTCAAACAAAGCCTGTGCCAACTGCTGCCGTCGGACCTTATCTTCCTCTTTCTTCTTCTCAGTTTCTGGTTTATCCTGCAAAGCAAAGTGAATTACTACAACTGTTTTTGCACTGGTTAGGGCCAAATCAACTTCTTAAAGGCAAAAAGTTATGGATAAAATTAGAAAAAGTAAGAATATTTATCCAAAGCATTTGTCCAAAGGTCTGTGAAATAACAATGTCATTTTTCCTCACCCTCAACCTCTTCCCATTCTTGTAGTGTATGAGGACATCTTCATTGTGAACCAACCCTTCCCTCCTCTCTCAACCACTTCTCCTCTCAAAAAGTTTATATTTCTCACTCAATTTTAATCCCTTTCCATGTTTTATGTTCTTTCTGTGTAGGTTTTATGCTTTCCCCTTGAATTTCATCCCTCAAAATCCCCTCCCAATTCTAAACACATATGAACCTTCTCTTTCTTTGTGTTATATGCGTGTTAGGAGGAACCTCAACTGGATTCTCCTCCTATAATCTCCCTTCCTCATTTACATCTCACACGCTCAACTCTTCCCATTGTTTATAAATCTTTGGTGTGAGGTGTGACTTTCCCTCAAAAATACTCTCCTCATCAATTTCTCCCTTATATTTTCCTTTCCTCTCCTGAACCACGCCTCACTTTTAAGGAACTCTCTCACTAATCAACCAGATCTCCCACACACCTTGCCTTTTTTATTTTTCACAATCCAAAAGTCCTCCCAAAGTTCACCAATCTTCTATGTAGAGGGGTTACATTTCCACTGTCAACAAGACGTTCCCTCAAAAACAGTTACAAAATACTCTCCTCTCCTTTTTTTTCCAACACCCTTACCATTTTGATCTTCCATTTTCCAGTTTCACAACACCCTTCTTACTTGTACCTACCCTCTGTGCATGTGTTGTCTGTGCAGGAGGGGTGACGTCTCCACAGTCAACCAGACCGTCTCTCCCCCACACTCTCCTTACTCCCTTCAGCTTCAGGGTGGAGGAATCTCTGCAGTAAATGAGGATAAAATGTAGTTCTTTGAAAACAACCTGGGTCTCAAAGTAAACCAAGCTTTCAACTAGAAAGTGTTTTTACTCGTAAAAACCGATGTCTCCCCCATACACCATTTCAGCTAAATTTTCTAATAGTTTTTTTTAAACTCAAATGAAAACCATATTTTTATATAAAACAACATAAACTTGAAGATTGGTCAAGTAGATTCAGAGTTATGCTCTGAAAACTTACCCTTCCCTTAGATGACAAAGTCCAAACTGTTGCCATGGAAACAAAAAAATATAAAATTGAAAAGAAGTTGAAGACCCTTTGGGGGGGGGGGGGGGGGGGGGGGGGGGGGGACATTATACATTATTATACCCTCTATTAAATTTGTAAGAATATCATTGGTCAGTTGACATCACGTGATTGAAAAATATATCTGCACACTGACCCCGGCTATCCGTGAGGAGGTCAGTTTTGTGACAGAAATTTGTGACACTGACCTGAGATATTGACTCGTCACGCGATTTGTCACATGATTGCATCTGTTATGTGCCTCTTTGTTTTGACGTTAAACATGAAACACTTGCATAACAAATTTGAGGAAAAAGGAATTTCGGTATAATAAAACACTTAGTTACTCATGGTGAGGTCATTATGTGAAATACAAGGACTCTCGAACCTGACTCCCTGACTGATTTGTTATTGAACATGTTTTGGCCCTTTTTTATAAAAAAATAATAACTCGTTTAATAAAAATAGTTTTAAATGGAAGGTTGTTTAGTATTCTCTATATGCTGAAGAGAGTAATTAGTGATATATATATAATATTGTATGATTGATAATTTATCAAAGGGAGACAACACACTTAGCAAGTCCCTCGCTATGGTCGGAACTCTCTGTAGAGAGGGTGTCGGCCGTGAAGCTGTCAGCCCTCTGGGAGGAACGAGGGGAATCAAACCGGCCAGGGGAGATAATCTGGTACAAGCCGCTGTACTTGTCTCCCTTCTCTTCTGTGGGAATAAAAAAAAAAGTCTTGACTTATCAAAAATCTTTGAAGATAAAATTTGGTAATCAAAATTTTAATTTCTTAGGAAACCATTGAGTAGCAAGTTTCCGAAGAATATCATGAGCAGTTTTTAGTTTCTGTTCCTGGAAAGATGCCGGGCTTGTAAATGCATTGACTGGTAGCCCAAAGGACTAGTTGAAATTAAAGAAGATGATTATGTAGAAGTATCTGGCAAGTTGAACTGTGATTGGACTAGTACTCTCAGTATTGCACTAGTTCAAATGGCTAGTTCAACAAAAGGACAAATTTGGACCCCTGCATCGCTTGACACCATGTGACCAAGTAGGGCAATCAGGAAGACTGAAAAAACTACTCATATAATAAAACTTTAACACACAGAGAACAAAACTGTGACAGAAGTTGTAGAACTTTCTTGTGTATTTTTCTCAAAGTTACGATTGTGAAGCAGCAAAGCCGATCAAACCTTGTCCTGGCTTTGAGCCGTTGAGACGTAAACAGAGTGGTTTGTAGGGGGCGCCACTTGTCTCCAGGGACGCACAGACGTAATCGTCAAGGAATGACAGTGTGAAGTCATACTGAAAATGATAATTCAAGAAACCATAGGAATATAAATGTTTCTTGACATATTTTCAAAACTCATCAAACACAATGCCAAATAGTTTTACAATGATATGACATTTGAATTTGTTACGATGTTGCATTCTTATGCTCTGAGGGCTCAGCTGGTAACCAACCTCTGGATGTAGGTATTAATGATTTTCTTTCATTTTGTTACTTGGGTAATAAACAGAATATCTACCATTACTGACATGACATACAACAGGGGTACCTAAATATAAATAAATCTCAGACTCTCGCTCAGAAAATACTGATATTAAGGCACTGAAGTCATAAACATGACAAGGGCTCTAATAATATATCCTTTATACATTACCTGCAGGTGTTTGTGTCTGTCCCGGTAGCGAGGGAGTTGTCTCCCCTGGTTCTGTGTGGAGACCAGTCGTGTCAGCTCCTGTAGCTTCTGTAACAGGAGATAGAGCTTCGTCTTTAGAATGAAAATTACAATACTGATTATTTTACCTGTAAAATACTCATGCTTCGTGTTTAAAACGATTTAGTTCTTGGAAGTTGTGAAGGTAAGACAAGAAGCTGCGAGAAGACTCTTGACGGCTTTGATTTTGGGAGAGTATCGTATCTGAAAGCAAACTCCATTCATTTCAACTGCAAGGTCTAAATGAAAAGATTCAGGGTTCAACATCGCCTTAATGACTGAACAGTCTAAGTAAACCTAGCCTCAATATTATCCGTTTTACTCCTTTATTGAGTCTAGAAAGGCCTAGTTGAAGCTGTGAAGATGCCTCTTGATGGCTTAGATTTCATAGTATTATGAGCCGGTGGCCAAAATGCATCTTAACAAAGAACTTGATTTGATTTTACCTGCCAAATAATTCAACATAGCAAACTGCAGAAAATATGGCATACTTTACGTTAGGGTATAGTATCTAAAAGCAAACTCAATTCATTTCAACTGCAAGGTCTAAATGAACAGATTCAGGGTTCAACATTGCCTTAATGACTGAACAGTCTAAGTAAACCTAGCCTCAATATTATCCGTTTTACTCCTTTATTGAGTCTAGAAAGGCCTAGTTGAAGCTGTGAAGATGCCTCTTGATGGCTTAGATTTCATAGTATTATGAGCCGGTGGCCAAAATGCATCTTAACAAAGAACTTGATTTGATTTTACCTGCCAAATAATTCAACATAGCAAACTGCAGAAAATATGGCATACTTTACGTTAGGGTATAGTATCTAAAAGCAAACTCAATTCATTTCAACTGCAAGGTCTAAATGAACAGATTCAGGGTTCAACATTGCCTTTAAGGTTGAAGTATCTCCTCTGGTTTTTCTTTACTTTAAACATCCACTAAACTATACTTTACTTTGATTTTTGTTCAAAGATATTTCAACAAAATAAAAACTGGACTTGATTTTTGTTAATTTGTCAAATAAACATCTTTAATAAGCCTTTCATTAAGATGGCGTAATTATCGGCTGTGAAAACCCCATCTGGGTTAGCGCCCAAAAAACTCGAGCGGGTGTGACGTAATAAACAAACTATACAGAGTAACACATATACAATATTGTAATCAGACTTCAATATATTCCAAAGAAAAAAGTGAAATATGTTTGTGGTTATGTGAAATTTAAGAACATATTTCCAAACTCATTTTCAAATTGCTACCTGCTGTAGTTGTGGCACATCAAACGAGAAGCGTTGCTCTGTAAGCACATCTCTGACCGAGGGTGGATCAAGTACACCCTTCACAACCAGCTTGACAAGAGATGTGAGGACGAGGCTCTTTACGTCATCGTGTACGTTGGGTCGCGACAGCGTACCACACAGAGCAGTCAACATACGGGCAGAGGGACACGCGTCGGCACCAGTCGTTATCTCTCCCATCACCTGTTGAAATTATTAGTTTTTCAAAATTTCTGATGCAATGTCAAAGGAATCTCATTCAAACCTGTGAGGATACCATTAAAAAGAGCCAGTTTGTGTGTTTCTTGAGTCAATTATGACATAAGAAATGAATTGTGTCAAATCATTGAGATTGGCTTACTGTGGCCAAAAAGATTCATTTCAATGTTATTAAGTTAAGTAAAATGACAAAAGGTTATTATGTTAGCAGGCATCAATATCGGTATACATCTCTCCACTCAGTTGTGTGAGAAGTGATTCATTGAGTGAATTATCAGGGTTTAACATACCCTCAACACTATTTCAGCTTTTCAACATAGAAGTCGACATCAAAAAGGATGTAGATAGATAGGTTAAGAGCGAAAAGGGAGGATAAAGGTGGAAAAAAAGATATTGAGAGAAAGACAGCAGAATTTTGAACGATCCAAGATTTTTCTACATATTGTTTTAGCATTAGCGACCCACTGACGTATCTTTAATGATTTTGAACCACTAGTGGTTACTGCCAGAAACCAGGATTTTGGTCTTATTTTAACAGAGGTTGGATCAACATTTATGACTGGATCTACTTCTGTGGAGAGAGATTTTACTTACCCAGACAACTAAATGTAGCAGAGATTCTGAAGAGTTCTTGTCCTCCAGCAAAGGGAGGTAACTCTTGGAAAGGAACTGCTCAAATTCTCCATCCTCCGAATTCTTCATCTCTGAAATATCAATTCAACAATCAAATGGAACAAAATGTTAACGTTAATTAAAGTTCGAAATGTAAGATAACATCTTTAACTTGTTTTCTGGGGTTTTTTTTTAATACATATTATTTTAATTTCGATTTATGTTTTGTTCGTAGTCAGTGCTTGTTTTGAATATTCTAGACACCATGTATTCAACTTTTGGTCTTCAGCTTTTAATAATTTTGTTTCCATACAATGATTTTTAAATATCCTATTCACAAAACAACAATATTACTTTCTATTTAGCAAAAATTTTATTGAAATGTAAACGAACAATCATAATAAAGAACAACATCCTTCTAAACACATTTGATTTGATTTGCCCACTCATTGCCACGTTCCCAAAACGAACACTGCCAAAAGCCAACATTACCAATCATAAAAAATAAAGTAAAAAAAATAAATATAACAATAAGGAGCTAGCCTACTGTGTTTTTTAAATTTTGTGGTAGAACATAGTTTCAATACCTGTTGATTTCATTCGGAGACGAATTAGAATTGATTACAAAATTAAAATTACTAAAGGTACATTTAATTTTAAAATATATAAAAACTAAAAATTAAAAAACATTTTCCACTTAATTATCTGCCTTATTAGGAAGCTCACCTGTTTCCAGCTTGTCCATGAGTCTAGCTGCCAGACTGGGTTGTCTCCCCTTGGTATGTTGGAGCACCAAGTTCACGGTCTCTACGTACCACCTGATGTCAGGGCTGAGCGTGCTGGCGGTTAGGGAGTACAACCATTCTCATACGAGGACACTTATCAATACTCAATCCTTTTTTTAATACCTACATAATTTTAAGCGTTTATCAGTAGCATAAAAAATCGACTGATGGCACTTAAAGGTGTGACGATGAATCATGGTGTTAGGGAATCAGACGAATCTCGTATTGTGCTACATTCTCTTTATCTTAATGGGTATTGTCGACTTCTTTATTTTGCTTACAACTAACATTTTTCAAAAGTTTTTTGTTCCTTTTTCAAAAACCTTGAAATAAGAGTATCGTGACATGTATCTTGTTTAATTGTGTTGCTATAAAATACAGCGATACGGATCGTATCGAGAGAAAAAGGATATTTCTCAGAAAAGATGGGCATGACTCCCATTTTATTTAATTCGTCAGACATGTTTCATAGCTTCTAGCTGATAGATGTAAGAACCGTTCAAATCTGAAACAATATTTCGATCCTAATTCCACAGCTAGCTAGGTATGTCTATTAATTTTCAAACCAACTTCCTTTATTTTCTTTAACACTTAACTCCATCAACGTTTTTACCACATGAACACTCAGCTGATCACATGTCAACAACACTGCTTTCCAAAACATTTCACATTCCATGTGCTATCGGACTAGTGCTAGTTTTGAACCCCAACTTCACTTCTTACCCGATTTATTCATAACAATGAACACTCAGTTGATCACATTAAAACAGAACTGCTTTCCAAAATTTGATTTGATCTGATCAACAACAAGTGAAGAAGCGAGCAAAGCTCACATACCCCCGCTCCCCACTTTGTTCAAAGAATTTCAAATAGTAAAACTGATTAATATTGGTTAAAGTATGATAGTTGAGTATACAGTAAGTCATTGTGTAAGTCTTCTTTCAACTGAAACCCAAATACCGAATTCATTAATAGGTTTTACAATTAAAAGGGAACATCTAGAGATAATGGTTGATCTTTGTTTCAAATTTGAGGTAGTTATCATGAATATTCTACGAGATGCACTGAGGGCAAAATTATTTTTGTTGAGTCACTTTGTAAGTTATGTTTTCCAAAGAAACCACAGAGAAGAAAATCCATATATATCGTTTAACTCTCACAAGGCATATCCAGCAATCACGATTGACATATGTAGCAAATTTGGTGAAGCTGCGATGTATATTTCATGAAATATGTTCAGGACAAAGTAATTTATCATAGAATCACTGTTTTAGTCATGTTTTCAAAAATTTAACAAATGTTATGGTCTAATCCTCAAATGGCACATCTAGGGATCATGGTTGATAAGTGTATGAAGTTTGGTGAAGCTAGCATGAATAGTTTGGGAGATATGCTCAGGACAAAAGACTTGGTCGAAGAGTCACTGTTTTAGTCATGTTTCCATGGAAACCGCAAAAAATAAAAATAATTTGTTGGTCTAACCCTTAAAAGGCACAACT
The DNA here is from genome assembly GCA_916613615.1 of Steromphala cineraria. NCBI lineage: Eukaryota > Metazoa > Mollusca > Gastropoda > Trochida > Trochidae > Steromphala > Steromphala cineraria. Next base: position 50,843,715 of record OU744723.1, read on the forward strand.
AGGGATCATGATTGATAAGTGTATGAAGTTTAGTGAAGCTAGCATGCATAGTTTTGGAGATATGCTCCGCACAAAACGACTTCCTCAAAGAGTCACTTTTTATTCACGTTTCCATGGAAACCGCAAAAATGAAAATTCAGAAATAGTTCTAACCCTCAAAAGGCACAACTAGGGATCATGATTGATAAGTGTATGAAGTTTGGTGAAGCTAGCATGAATAGTTTGGGAGATATGCTCAGGACAAAAGACTTGGTCGAAGAGTCACTGTTTTAGTCATGTTTCCATGGAAACCGCAAAAAATAAAAAAATTTGTTGGTCTAACCCTTAAAAGGCACAACTAGGGATCATGATTGATAAGTGTATGAAGTTTAGTGAAGCTAGCATGCATAGTTTTGGAGATATGCTCCGCACAAAACGACTTCCTCAAAGAGTCACTTTTTATTCACGTTTCCATGGAAACCGCAAAAATTAAAATTCAGAAATAGTTCTAACCCTCAAAAGGCACAACTAGGGATCATGATTGATAAGTGTATGAAGTTTAGTGAAGCTAGCATGCATAGTTTTGGAGATATGCTCCGCACAAAACGACTTCCTCAAAGAGTCACTTTTTAGTCACGTTTCCATGGAAACCGCAAAAATGAAAATTCAGAAATAGTTCTAACCCTCAAAAGGCACAACTAGGGATCATGGTTGACATCTGTATGAAGTTTGATGAAGCTAGCATGCATAGTTTTGGAGATATGCTCCGCACAAAACGACTTCCTCAAAGAGTCACTTTTTAGTCACGTTTCCATGGAAACCGCAAAAATGAAAATTCAGAAATAGTTCTAACCCTCAAAAGGCACAACTAGGGATCATGGTTGACATCTGTATGAAGTTTGATGAAGCTAGCATGCATAGTTTTGGAGATATGCTCCGCACAAAACGACTTCCTCAAAGAGTCACTCTTTAGTCACGTTTCCATGGAAACCGCAAATATGAAAATTCAGAAATAGTTCTAACCTTCAAAAGGCACAACTAGGGATCATGGTTGACATGTGTATGAAGTTTGATGAGGCTAGCATGCATAGTTTTGGAGATCTGCTCCGCACAAAGTTTTGGGACGGACGGACAGACGGACAGACGGACGGACGGAAAGAATGAACGCTATATACCCCCGCTTACGCTGTAAGGCGGGGGTATAATAAGAAAGGATATTTCTCGGCAAGCTGAGCGATCCTGACGGCCATGTTTTCCTGGAAGTTTTGATCGGTGGAGCGTTGGAGGTGATCGAACAGCTTGCTGCAGATGGCCTTGACATTGGACTGGTTGGCCATGGAGTACAGCAACTCCAGGGTCTGTGATAAACAGATAATAAACATGTCTAGGTTGCATACTAAACAAGCAGACAGAGTAGTAGGGGTGACTATTGACCCCAAGGGACTATTGCGATAGCGATAGTCTATTGCAGGGTACTATTGCGATAACTATTGCGATAGTTTATCAATAAAGGAAATAAAAACAATTTTCAAGAAAAACAGTGTTTTATTGACTTTGTCTCATTGTAATGGGTAAGTGAATTTCAAAATCAGCTGCACTCATGGAAGTCGCCATTTTGTAACTGGTCGCTCTTAGCAACAAGAAAGATAACTCGTGTTTTCCTGTTGCTACTTTTAGCTTGCGGCGATCTGTTTGCTGTTAGCCGTTTCCAGTATTTTCCAAATGTAAAAATATGTGTTTGTGTGTGGATTTTACTTTTAACATTTATGTTAACAACTGATTTGTTCAAATTGTCGATACTATCGATAGTTAAGACGTGCTATCGATACTATTGATCGTTCTAAAAAAGACTATCGGCAGAGCAACTATCGCGATAAGTCGATAGTTTGATCTATCGTTACAACCCAACAGAGTAGTGGTAGCTCAGTTGGTAGATCGTCCAATCTTTTCCCTGGAGGTCGGGGTGCGATTCCCTGCTGTGTCATACAAAAAACTCTTAAGAGATGTTGCTTTCTTGCTTGGTGCTCTGCATTTAAGGATAGAACAAATGAAACTTGTGAATGGTATTGTTATCTACCTTGCTTAATGCCCCTAAAACACCTTCACTTTTTCACAATGTTATAAAATGGGACTAAAATTGGCATATTTCCAATATTTTCATGGCAGGCGGGATTCAAACACGGGACCTATGTGTTGTTCGGCAAAAATGAAATCCTTCAACCTGAAGCCAGAAGGAATGCTTTGCAAGCGGGATTCGAACCCAGGCTGAGAGTCCGCCACTCTACCTGTTTGCCCAAAGAGATGTCCATCCCTCCAGCCGAAGCCTGTAAATGCTTTGCTAGTTGGTTTCGAATCCAGGACCTCCGGGATGAGAGACTGACACTTTACCTGTTCAGCCAAAGAGATATCCCTTCAGCCAAAGCCAATAGGAATGTTTTTGATCTAAACCATGTCATACGTAAACTGCAACTATTTAAGAAATAAAGTAGCCCTAACCATCATGTGTTTGCAATGAAGTTTACTTTTGCTCTGAACTATCATAGTTAAAGTAAAATGCTGATAAATAACATTCGCCTGTGAATTGAAAATCCTTGACCAGGGCAATAGCTATTGATGTCATATATAAATTTTTAGTGACGTCATGGACCGCTGTTTCCTGATGTCACTCTAAAACTACTTCTTTATGAAATAAAGGACAGATGCCACCTTTGATCCATCTTCCCACGGCAAGGTGAAAACGTATCAAGCAACTCTCCTCGCTTTAGACCTTGCCATCACAAGTTGGAAAACCGGTGATCCGGAGCAGCGACACCTATCGTGATTACAAGTTACGCCCCTTACCAACTCTTTCAACAATAGCCAATGAAATCGCCGTTTACATCCGGAACAAATTCAAAATACTAGCAGGCGATATTTTTGAAAACTATCCGAGTGAAATTTGATATCAAACTTCAGTCCCCATGGTTGTTTTCATGTTTTCTATGAGCACCGAGAATGCAGAGAAAATAAACATTAATGTATCGAATAAGAATTCATTACAACACGATATAAAACGTTTTTATTATAGCAGTCATGTTTTTACTATATACGCATATTATTCCTTGTTAACGATATTTTTTAAAACATGTGACAATCCATATCAAATAAACACTAAAGTTTAAATACTTTCAATGCAAGAAAGTTGAAACCTAAGGTCGGTGCATATATATTTACGTTGAAAAATCGAGTGATCACACATTGCATTAAAAGCTTGATTTGAAATACGCTCCTGCATGGAATTTTAAGAAAAAGATAGGCGGTCATTCTGATGTGTATTGTGATTTAGTACACTTATCCAATACTTGAAATCATGTATTTAAAAAAAACATGTCCTCATTTAGTCATAATGTATCGCTGAACGATTACCCGACAGCTCAATTAACAAGCTGTCTTCTGATTGGACTATGCTACTTCCGTGCAGCGGGTTGAAATGCTAGCACAGAAATTACGGCCAATGATGTCAAGGGAGGAACGGGAAAGGTTTAGAAACTTTTTTGTTTCGCCCGTGACGTTGTGAAGATGTCTTTGATCTTTACAGAAACAATACTTGAAATATTGTACGAACCTTCCTCTGAGCGTCTGTTTCCTCCCCATCAAGACACTCGACGACCGCTGATTGATGCTGCACTGCATACTCCGGACTTATCTGTACTAGTGCTGTCAGAGCCTTGATACCTGCACAGGATGGATTGGTATTGTTACTAATGTCTGTATAGCAGCATTATACAATCATAGACTGGTGATGGGATCAATACCTGTTTTATAGATACAAGAAAAAGAATATTGACTAAGGATGAAGTCTGAGGTCAATATTGTTTTTCTTGGTCTATCAAAACAGGTATGGACCAAATTCATCAGTCCATAATTGTTTGATAACGTCGTGAAAACAATATTGACTAAGGATGAGGTCGGAGGTCGATATTGTTTTTCTTGGTTCTATCAAAAACAGGTATGGAACAAATTCACAAGTCCCTAATTGTTTTATGATGTCTCAACTTTCAAACAAAGAGAGAACAAAAAACTTTAATTATGAATGGAAATTTGGTTGGATTGTTTACAGTGACAGGACTATGATGTCATGGTAACAATGGCATAAGGTTTGAAGACATTGGGTTTATTTTTAGTAACTAAAGTCAATTTCATTTTTGGTCAGACTTAGAATCAAGTCAATATAACTTTCTGCCAACTGCCACATCCCAGGCTTTAGACAAATCGGATTGCAGGACAAATGGGCTTACAAAATAGAAAAAAAGGTGATACAGAAGAATATATAAGATATGTTTTACCACTGTAGAAAACAGAGTTATCTCCCTTGAATCACATTGAGCCTCTGCTGTTTGAAATGTTCTGCTTATAAAGTAAACAAGGAACATCTAACATTTGTGTTTTGTGTATTGCTGTAAGAGCTCAAGAACTTTGCCAGAAAATGATTTTTGTGTTCTAAAAGTTTTTATCGGACTTTTTTATGCTTAGAGGTATTAAAAATATCAAAGGGACGTTCTTTAAGACAGTTTCTAACAGTATATATAAACCTCAGGTGTCATAACCGTGTCATTTTGGAGGTAATTGTTTTCTTGGGTAAACCTGCTTTCAATGTCACATCGCTTCTCACTGGGACATTCTAGAATATCCCAGGGACATTCTAGAATAACTTTTATTTTTACTTTACTTTTTTTTTTATATTTTACATTTTATACAAGACTCATAACTTGTAACATTATGAAACAAACAAATGGATTTGTAAAATTTGTATTTTTAACAAATTCTGATTTAACGTTTCAAGCGGGATTCAAACCCGGAACCTCTAAGTTGTTAAACAGCGCTCTTACCGCCTGAGCTACCGAGGCTTCTTGTCAGCAAATGTTCATTTTGTTCTGTCACCACTGACACTGTAATTTTTATATACATAATGTAAATATATATTAAATTTGATTTTAAAATCGTATGCAAAGTGTATATTAAGTCTTTCGCGAAGAGCTGCTGTTAAACAGACAGCTTGCAAGGATTGGCTGCGTTTGTGCGATACTTTCAGTGTTGTTATATAATATTTCAATATTTTTACCGAGTTTTTCGTCCTTTCCTTGGCTTTATATGACAGATATTAACCTGTCCCTCGGGTTTGATTGAAAATGTAAACATTCGGGGTCGGGGAAACCCTAGGGCCTACAGTTTTACATGTTTACATTTTCAATCAAACCCTAGGGACAGGTTAATATTAAGGGTGAAACTACTGTAGTTGAACCGCGGTATTTTGCTTTCGGTTCGGTACACGGTACACGGTACATTAACTTGAATTTTCGGTTCATATACCGAATGCATACTTCATTCAAACAATCAAATAGGACTTTTTATTCTCTACAAATGATAGTGTGTCAATGACTTCGTGATTGCCTAATATTAACGAAAGTGTTTGAATGACTTGATATCGCGAGATCTCGTTCAAAGATAATCAAAATGGCGACGGACATTCTTGGTTTTGTACCGAACCGAAAATGTACCGAACAGTGGGTTCGTACCGCAATACGTACCGAACCGAACCTCAAGCGTACCGTTTCACCCCTAGTTAATATCCTTTACAACTCACCGAGATACTTGAGTGTATTGCTGCTAGAGCTTAAGAACTTGGCCACGCACAAGGACACCGCATTGAGGAGTTGCTGGTCGCCACGGAGACGGGATACCGTGAGTATACACTCGTACAGCACCGCTGCAGACAGAAAATGAGTTTGGTTATCAACTGTTGTCACACTGAGAAATAGATTTAAAATGTCGTACATGATATGGTCATCAAAATAAAATCTTTCCATGATAAATTTGTTCATGTTCTTAAAATGTTGTAGCAATCAAAATGACAGCTTTCAATAATTGATTTTTCCCCCATTCTTAAAATGTTTTATCAATCAAAATGACAGCTTTTGATGATTTAACTTTTAAGATATCACTATATCATCAGAACTGTTTCATTTGTTTTAAAAAAATTCAAATCGCCGGCAGTTTCTTATTCATGGCCACATATCGGGGGTTATTTTATCAACCAAGGAAGTGTTGTTGTTTAACATCCGGACATTGCACACACACATTGCAATGGCAACAACAAAACAATTAAATTTCAGAAAATTCAAAATAGCTTTAACAACTAGACAGAGGTATGGTTAGCAAGTCCAAGTTTGATTTATTTAGCCATAAAGGTTTTTGAGATAATTGACAGATAAACAGGATAGTAAGGATGGGTATTGTTCCTCATTTCTATATTGCAATATATTGTGATACAGAAAAGCGTATTGCAATATATTGGTATTTCTTAAATTCAAGAATGTGCATGCTATATTGTCCTTATATGAGCGTTAAGAACGATTATCATTGCTTAGCTATGAGCCGTTTTGGAAAGTGATATTTTTTCAATCATCATCATCATCATCATCATCATGGAAATATTTGTAGAGCGCTGGTCTCCAGTCGAAACTGCTCAGAAGCGCTGGTGTTGGTAGACACTGTGGTTAAAACAGAGAAACTATCACTTCATTTCGTAGCAAGTCAAATTCTGATAGCAGGGGGAGTATGATAAAAAGTCATAGGTTAAATGCAGTTTTGAAGAGGTGGGTTTTCAGCATGGATTTGAACGTTGTCAAGTTGTCGATTGTGCGGAGGTGTTGGGGCAGGTCATTCCACAGAGTTGGTCCTGCAATGTAGAAAGAACGGTCACCATAGAGACGGAAATTGGAATTTGGTAACTGTAGGAGACCCTGTTCTGATGATCTCAGGGTCCTTGACGGGTGGTAATATTGCAGCATGTCAGAGAGGTAGTGTAGGATGACTTTGTCTTTGATCCTGAATGAAACTTGAAGCCAGTGGAGGTGTTGCAGTACTGGTGAGATGTGGTCGTACTTGGAAGTGGAGGAGATGAGTCTTGCGGCAGAGTTCTGTACACGTTGGAGTCGACTGAGATTGGTTTGAGGCAGTCCATATAGGAGACTGTTACAGTAATCAATCCGTGATGTTATGTAGGCATTAACGAGGGTTGACGCAGTAGCTTCATCAAGGTACTGCGTATCTGACTGATGTTGCGAAGGTGGTAGAAAGAGTTTCTGCATACAGTTCTGATATGTGATTCCATATTCATGGACGAGTCAAACTGTATACATATTTGAGCTTTTTTCTTAACACAACTTCAAACTTTGTAAAGAACTTTCTGTCAATCATGTTTAATTTGGTTCTGTTTTTTACAATCTTAGATGGAAATAGCTGGTTTTAAAACATATGATATATTGAATATTTTCAGAAGCGTGTACCAATTCGTATCACGTTGTTCCTGTATTGCAATATACCGATATATCGATAATATCGCGCATCCTTACAGGATAACGCGCTTACTTTTTGAGCATTGGTATAATAAATTCTATACGTACCAAAAGCAATGTTGTGTTTGACTGTAGACTTCTGTATAACTGACTTGAGTACAGGATAGAGCTGGGCCTTCAGTCTGGAAAACATGACATCAGAATATAATTAAATTTATAGAAATTCTGAAATGCAAAATTTGCATCAACACTGATTTTTTAAAATTCTATGGATTTTACCAGGATGAAAATTTTAAATTCAATCTTGCCACCACTGCTGCTTGTCTGGAAAACATGACATCAAAATATAAAATAAATTTGCAGAAATTCTGAAATGTATAATTTGCTTCAACACTGGTTTCTTTAAAATTTTATTCATTTTAGCAAGATGAGAAGAATGAGCAAAATTATAACATGCAAACTATGCATCAACACTGATTCTTTAAAATTCTATGGATTTTACCAGGTTAAAAATTTTAAATTCAATCTTGCCACCACTACTGCTTGTCTACTAATGTGACTCAGGGGAGGAAACCCTCCGCCATATCATCTTGGACTGTTAAGATGCTCAAAATGCAAAAACTATTCAGAAAGAGGGAACAGATAATATGTGCCAGAGCAAAACTAGCTGATGCACAAACTTGAACGATAATAATAGGATGAGAATGATTTCGGAGATTTTTGGGAATGTCAAGAAGCTGAAAAAAAAAAAAAGAGCTCTTCTGTCTACACATTTGATGAGGAACATAATCTTCATTCTCTGAAAGTTTTAACATGTAAAAAATGCATCAACACTGATTCTTTAAAAATACATTAATTTTACTAGGATGAGAATGATTTTGGATATTGTTTTTTTTAAATGTCAAGAAGCTGAAAAAAACAAACAGAGCTCTTATTTGATGAGGAACATACTCTTCATTCTCTTCTCCCAGGTATCCCAGCACTTTGATGAGCTGGATCTGTAACCATGGTAACGGGACGCTGTGGTACTCGTGTTTGGTTGGGAAGGATCGGTCCACTATCTGGGACAGGATACTGAGAAAACTTGATCCAAGGTGGACGTAATCCCCCGGGCAGGTCTGAAGAGAGAAGGCAAACATCCTGGGGGTGATATGTGATGTGGATGTGATTCAGTGTCTGCTCATTGCTCTTTGCAAACATTAATCATTGAAAAAAAGCTGTGTTTGTAAAACACTGATGCCACCGACATCAAGGTCAAGGTCTTGAGGTCAAAAGTTATGACCTCATCTGACAGGTCTAATCATGATAGATGCACATGTTAAATATCCAAGGTTTATCTCCATCCAATCGCAAGTTAGGGACAAGGTGAAATTGTTTGATACATGCTTGATGCACCAGACAGACTAACGGACAGGGTAAAAACAATATCTGGTTTGGGGTCATACAAAATGTAGAACATCACAGTAATATTGAGATGTGATTTGTTTGACAGAGAGACCCTAAAATTGGATAAAGGAAGGCACAACATGCTCAAAAGAATTTATTTTTGAAAAGACGGAAAGGCATGTAGAATACTGATGAGATACAAGCAAATAGACAAACCAAAGCAACTCCTTGCAATGTTCAAATCCTTCTTCCTTAAAAGAGATGAACACCTTTCAAATAATGCCATATTTCCTGAACAAAGTAATGTATTATTTCAATATCTGACCCCCGAACATAATCTCATGACTCTACGGTAGAAGGAATCAGCCAGCAGTTTCTACCAGCATATAGACATGACAAGATGAAGATAGGAGCTTAAGACCTCACGAATCTTGTTACCTGTGCAAGGCGAGTGTAGATCTGTACAATCCCCTGCAGCACGGCTGGGTCCTTGTCTCGGAGGGCCTCCTGGAAGTTGGTGTGGGCATGGACCAGCATGGTGGGGGCCTTCAGGTAGAACTGATACAGGCAGTGGGCAGCCTTGATCCTCACCAGCTCTCTGCGGGTTAATTGACAAGATAGGATAAGAACTGTCCTGGTTATTTGGAACATGAGCTAAGAGGTTAAGATAGAACTGATGCAGGCAGTGGGCAGCCTTGATCCTCACCAGCTCTCTGCGGGTTAATGGACAAGATGGGATATAGCTTTCCTGGTTATTGGGAGCTTGAGCTAATAGATTAAGATAGAACTCATGCAGGCAGAGATAAGCATGTGCAGAGACTGAGGGGTAGAGATAGAGAGACAGAAAAAGAGACTAAGAGACTGCACAAGAGACTGAGGGGTAGAGATAGAGAGACAGAAATAGAGACTAAGAAACTGCACAAGAGACTGAGGGGTAGAGATAGAGAGACAGAAATAGAGACTAAGAGACTGCACAAGAGACTGAGGGGTAGAGATAGAGAGACAGAAAAAGAGACTAAGAGACTGCACAAGAGACTGAGGGGTAGAGATAGAGAGACAGAAATGGAGACTAAGAGACTGCACAAGAGACTGAGGGGTAGAGATAGAGAGACAGAAAAAGAGACTAAGAGACTGCACAAGAGACTGAGGGGAAGAGATTGAGAGACAGAAATAGAGACTAAGAGACTGCACAAGAGACTGAGGGGTAGAGATAGAGTGACAGAAATAGAGACTAAGAGACTGCACAAGAGACTGAGGGGTAGAGATAGAGAGACAGAAATAGAGACTAAGAGACTGCACTAGAGACTGAGAGGGGTAGAGATAGAGAGACAGAAATAGAGACTAAGAGACTGCACAAGAGACTGAGGGGTAGAGATAGAGTGACAGAAATAGAGACTAAGAGACTGCACAAGAGACTGAGGGGTAGAGATAGAGAGACAGAAATAGAGACTAAGAGACTGCACTAGAGACTGAGAAGGGTAGAGATAGAGAGACAGAAATGGAGACTAAGAGACTGCACAAGAGATTGAGGGGTAGAGAAAGAGAGACAGAAAAAGAGACTAAGAGACTGCACAAGAGACTGAGGGGTAGAGATAGAGAGACAGAAATAGAGACTAAGAGACTGCACAAGAGACTGAGGGGTAGAGATAGAGTGACAGAAATAGAGACTAAGAGACTGCACAAGAGACTGAGAGGGAGAGAGACCCACCTCTGATGTTTGAGTTTGTTGAGGACGAGTGGTAGGAACATGGGGATGTTTTCAGAGCTGAGGAGTAGACTGGCCGTCTGGAGACTCATACAGTTTTCCTGCAGGTTGCTGGACTTCATATCCTGGAACATTCACATATACAGCAGCTGAATTTGGACCAACGTGAGGTGAGGTGATATGGAGTAGGGATCACTTTAGACAGGGATTTTGGAATATTTACCCATTGATGTATCAATATATCCCATTATCAATACTAATGAGGGGAGAAAGTCCCATTGCAAAAATCAAAACTATCATTTATCTTCTCAAACATCCTATTGCTTTCTCTGAAAATCCCATTATATTAGGCCAAGGGAAGATTTTCTCCCTTTCATACTTTAAACCAGGGTGTACCCTGTATTGGGGTTTAACATCGCTTTCATGGGAGTTTCACTTATATTACGGCTGCTAAAATTTTTGCAGGGAGAAAGCCTGCAACACTATTGTGGCTATGTATTAAGGTGAAACCTACTGGCGCTACCTGCAACCCAATTGGACTGTATGCAGCTCTCTGTGTGAGGGAGAGCATTTGACGAGAGAAGTTCCAGACTCATTATTGCTTAACTTCTTTAAAGGGAATCAACAACCTAGCTTGTGAAACCTCATTGACCATCGTAATGAGAGCTTCCAGACGGGTAATAATAATTAATTTGTATAGCATCTAATATCCATCTCAAAGGTGCTCATTGACGCTTCACAGTTATTAAAGGGGAGGGGGCTGGTGCTTTCATAAGCTTATTTTGGGAAGAGGAAAGTTTTCATCTTTCTCTTGAAAGTATCCTCGCACTGTATGGAGCAAAGTTCCATGGGGAGATTGTTCCACAATCTGGGGGCTGAGACGGCAAAGGCTCTGTCTCCAAGTTGACTGCCGGAACCCGGTTGGCATAACAGAAACATCTCAGAAGATCGAAGATTTCGGACTGGCTGATACTGCTGGATAAGTTCCCTGAGATAACCAGGACTTTGTGGATTGTTCATGGCTTTGAAAGTCAGTAGAGCGATTTTATACTCGATTCTGTTTTTGACAGGCAGCCAGTGCAATGCGTTGAGGACAGGTGATATCCGTTCTGTTCGTCTGTGACGCGTGATAAGTCGGGCAGCTGAGTTCTGGACTCTTTGCAGACGTGTAAGATTTCATTTGGTTATTCCGAAAAGAACAGCATTACAAAAGTCAAGACGGCTTAAGACAAGGGTTTGGACAAGTAATTTAGTAGCTTCAGAATCTTGCCGATATTATGAATATGAAAGTAACATGACCGACACACAGCACTGACATGTTCTTCCATCGACATTGTAGAGTTGAAGATGACACCAAGGTTCCTTGCACATGATGTCATGATGACATTGTGAGCAAAGTGTCAAGAACTCAGTTTTCTCTTCGTTCAGTTTAAGGTAATTGCTAGTCATCCATGAACGAAGTTCCATGAGACATGATTCTAAGTTCTCAATTGCCTTATCAGCGTACAGATGAAAGTCAATTGAATGTTTTCTGATAATTGATCCAAGTGGCAGGATGTAAATACTAAACAGCAGGGGTCCAAGGACTGACCCGTGTAGAACCCCGAACTGTAGAGACACTTTCGTTGATGTTGTGCAGGAGATCTTGACTGACTGGGTCCGCTCTGACAGATAGGACTGTATCCAGGCCAATGCTACTCCTGTGATACCAAGACCTTCAAGCCTTTGGAATAGTATGGTGTGGTCTATAGTATCAAATGCTGATTATAAGTCAAGGAGAACAAAGAGAGTGATATGCTTCTTATTCATGGCTGTCATTATGTCACTGTGTCCTCGAACTAGAGCTGTCTCGGTGCTGTGACACGGTTTATAGGCAGATTGTAGTGGTTCTAGAAGATTGTTCATTTTGAGGTGATCAGTTAGTCTATGGGAAACAATTTTCTCAAGACACTTCAAAATAAAGGAAAGATTTGATACAGGCCGATAGTTTTTAAGGCTTTCCTTATCAAGTCCTTGTTTTTTCAGAAGTGGAGTGACAATGGCATGTTTGAAAGAATTTGGAACACATCCGCTTTCCAATGAAGAATTAATAACATCCAAGATAGGAAGTACCAAAGATTGACGTGCAGCTTTAGTAAGCCATGTAGTGTTGATGTTTTTGAAGGTGCCGCTTTGATGATGTCATCGATCTCCACTATTGTTGCTGGTCGCAAAGTCATGAGTTTGGAATCTGGTATGATGATATCATCCTCTTTCCTTTGACATGCAATCCTGGATTCTATTTCAAATCTGAGTTTTACAATTTTGTCTGTATAAAAGACTGCAAATCTGTTTGTAAGGGGGGTCAATTGACACAAACTTGCTACTGGTTGTCAGCTGTAAGCGGTTCGTAACCAAACGATTTCGTCCCTACCGAGCATTTACGACTCTTTTGGAGCCCTGCTAATAAAACTCTGGAAGTTAAAAATTCGGGTTGCAGACCCCCTTAACTGTGGTCAACTAAACGATGCTAGCACATGATAAGACTGGTGTCAACATACCTTCTGTATAGTGTTGATGAGTAAGACCAACATCTCATGATTCTCATGCAGCAGTAGACAGCACATCAGGTAACCTGCAACATTAGATTTTTTATTACCTACGAGGGCAGTCATATCGAGGTTCATATCTTTCATATGTTGCCCTAGGGAAAAATATCACTTTTTCATTGTGACATCACGTTAAAAACAATGCTATTTTTTCAACTTACCCATGAAATAAACAGTAGCTTAACGAAGACACTCTGGAATTCATGATTTGATGTAAACAATATTAACTAAAATTTGTATCAAGATGTAGTTAAAGGGGGTCTCCAACTTCTAATTTTTAACTTCCAATGTTTTATTAGCAAGGCCCTCTCTGACCCTCTCGGGGCCTCACTAATAAAACACTGGAAGTTAAAAATTAGAAGTAGGAGACCCCCTTTAACTGTATTGTGTATCTTATAGTGAACTGTACTGTATAGATACACAGGTGTATCCTGACATTCCTAATATTTTGGCTAAGGACATTACATGAAAATATGCACCCTGATCTGATTTCCCTGAAGCTTATGAAATCATATAGGTATAAAGCCACTAACCATATCTCTTGAGCAGGCCTGTCCCTTGCTGTGCCAGTTTGACTGCATGGATGGTAGCGAAGGAAACATCGTAACCAAGCGTCAGGCAGAATAGCAGTCGATTGTATGTCTCTCGCACTTGTTGCTTAAAAACAAGAAATATATATATACAAAAAAAAATGTTTAATAAATAAATAAATAAATAAATAAATAAATAAATAAATAAATAAATAAATAAATAAATAAATAAATAAATAAATAAATAAATAAATAAATAAATAAATAAATTAATAAATAAATTAATAAATAAATTAATAAATGAATAAAATATGCTGGTATACCCACTTTTGAAGTGAACAAATAAGCTCAATATGCAACAACTTTGCCCATTCGATTTCTGTCTTATTTCATTCAGAGCTTTGAGTCTTGATGTTACTTAAATATTATTTAAACACGTAGGATACGTGTTGCTTAAATATTATTTAGATATGTAGGATACATGTTACTTAAATATTATTTAGATATGTAGGATACATGTTACTTAGATATTATTTAGATATGTAGGATATTTGTTACTTAAATATTATTTAGATATGTAGGATACATGTTACTTTACTTTTGTTTAGATATGTAGGATACCTTTTCAGTCAAAAGGCCCTACCTGTTCAAAATTTGCAATACTTAACTTAAAGTCCAATTAGTCTGTACTCACATTTGATTGGTTGGGCTGAGAGAGTCTCTTTTGAAGGAAAGACAACTCCTTCTTGACAATGAGATCCACATCCTACAACAAGACAGAAAACATTTCTACATGATGAAACCTAACAAAACGGTGATTAAAAATTTTGCTTTTACTTAAATGTGGAGATTCTGATAAGTTTTCATTTTTTCATTTTTTTGTGTTATGTATTTGCTTATAGATTTCACTCAGAAAACAATTTGATATTTTTCGAAATATCATTCAAGTTGGAGATATATTTGTTTCAGAAATTTACAGTAACTGTCCTGATGATTTCAATTATGAGTTGACCGTCACACCGTTTTACTTTCTGACATTCTTCCACATAAACAAAAATAAGTATATAAGTAGCATATGATGTCCCTTTGATATATAAGGAAGTTAATTGCTTTACAGAGAGCAGCCTAGAATCATTGTCCTGATATAAAATGAGAAGAAACCTTCAAGCGTTTGAAATAAGCATCCAAATCTGCTTATCCATGAGGACCTACGTATTAGAGAATCTGATCAATTTCTGAAACTGTCTGCATTATTATTAGAACTTTTTTCATTCAACCCAGTTCAGCAATGTCTTATAGAAATGTCATCTTTCTCTATGACAAGTAATGTAACTAAACTTCATTTTAAAACTTAGGAGTAACAATTAATCTTTTTTGGACAGCGACAATGAATTTTCACCTTTTGACAAATAAACAACTTTGCAAATAATTATTACATAATTAACAAATATGGCGCATTTAGCTATCCTACTCACAGTCTTGGATCTGGCCTTGTGCACACAACTAATAAGTTGTCGAAACCCAGTTGATACATCGCTCTTGGATTGATTTGTCGGATTCCCTCCACCAAGCAAACCTTCCGACAGAAACTTAGGGAAGGCAGCCAAAGTCTTCTCGACTATGTCACTCATTCGCGATGATTAGATGGAGAAACTATCGCTGTACTTGAGCAACCAATATCGCATCGCAATTATGCCTTCGCGAATTGTTATCACAAAAAACACGGTTGTTATCGTCGATTTTTGGCATCTGTCATCGCCATCTTTGAATGAGACAAGGGAGATAATTAAAATTCCATTTGCTTGCCGCTAACAATTTCAAGCGTGTGTAAATTAGAATAATCTTAGGCCCTTTTCTCATGCACACCTTTACATATGTTAGTAAATTTACGTATGTATGTAAATGTATTTGGGGTATGTAAAAGTGTCATGAGAACGCAATTACATACATGAGTATTATTGCACTAGGAGTAACTTTACACGACCTCAGGAGGTCATGTAAATGTAAATTTACATATACATATAGGGAAAATCTCTTCTTCTCTTGGAGCCAAGAAGTCTTAACATCATGAAAGCTGGCGCTAGACTGAATCTACTCATATATTTTCGTTTATTATAATACATGGCTGTATGTAATTGACAAATACAACATAATGCTTAACTACATGTGAACAGAAAGTATATTTACTATTACACATATATGTATAATTACATAGTGTGTAAATTTACTCATGTATGTAAATTCGTGCATGAGAAAAGGGCCTTAGATAATCAGAAAAACTGCATCAACTTCAAATATTCGATTTTAATGATGGGTTTAAAAAAAATACGGGAATTTTCTAAAAGTGCGTTTTTTTTCACGGTATAATTAAAATCATTATAATTATGTATAACACTATTATTGTGACTCAAACTTATTAATAAAGTCTCGTAAAATAATATTGGATGTAGATTGGATCAGATACTCTATGTTATATAATGTCTCTGAATGGATGTAGAATTACCCTAGACTAACATTTAGTCCTTGAAAAAATTAGTTCTTTACTAATTTAATTATTTTGATTTTTGATTTAAAAATAAATAAAAAGGAGCCCTGAACAATACTTAATTTCCTAAAGCTGAGGCATCTAGACTTGTCAATATTTTCTAGGAAGGCTCCCTTATTGATTTTTTTTTGGTTTAGGGTCTGGATAACAGACTAGCTAAACCCCATCCATCCTCTGGGTACTGTAACGTATACGCTGACGCTCCACTTCCATTTACGTTGTGCCCTGAGGGAGTGGAGCGTCACCGTACTATATATATACCGTATTTCCTCGAATAGACGCCGGGTCTCGAATAGACGCCGGGGGTATGGCTGTTTTAAGTAAATACACGCCGGGTCTACACGCCTCGAATAGACGCCGGGTCTTGAATACACGCCGGGGGTACAGGGGGTCTGAAAAAATACACGCCGGGGGCGTCTATTCGAGGAAATACGGTATACGTTGTAACCTGAGACAGGATGGCTTAAAACCCGTCGAGGTCAAGGTCGCTAGACATAACAATGCAACTTTCAATAACAATAAAACATGCGAGATGCCGTGAGTCATTCAAGCATGGACTTGCACAGTTGCGTGTCATTATTATATCATATTTTACGTTATTCCCATAGACTTACATGTTATATCGGTGTGGCATAATGATATTTATGGGATGAACTGTGGACATATCTTTATCAGACTTTGCAAGTAAATTTGAAATTAAATAAGTTTGAAATATACAAAATTAATGATATTTCGACGATTTTTTAGCAATGCATCACATTTATCTTCGTTATATCGGCTGTTAAACAGGTCCTCCATTAGCCATCATGTAAGAATTCATACAACAATGTACATGATACTGATAAATAAATTGATACCAATCGAAAAATAAACTCGGTATCAATCACTGAAAATAACGGGTAATTTAAGGTTATATCCCATGTGGATATTGACACCGACAGGCAGCTCAGTCATACCCAAGTTAGCTAACTTGGGTATGACTGAGCTGCCTCTGTGGGGAGAGAATGTGACACCGAATACTTTCAGGGGCAATGTACCAGTGAACGACAGTATACTTTTCTAATCACCTCTCTTGGTCCCACCACACGAAACAGGCATCAACACAAGCCTTGAAAATTCTTATAGGTATGTACAGAAACATGCGATCTTTAGGTGACATGTCATTTAACACCTTTTTCAAAATATTTGATATGAAGATAAGCCCAATACTTTTGTATGGATCTGAAAAATGGGGATTAAAACAATATGATAACATTGAAAGGATACATTTATATGCATGTAAAAAGTTCCTTGGTGTTAAAACAAGCACATGTAACACGATGGTTTACGGAGAATTAGGTAGATTTCCATTGTTCATTTATTCCTCTATTAGAGCTATTAAATATTGGATAAGATTATTGAATATGCCCTGTCACAGATTTCCCAACAAATGTTATGATATGATGAAACTGTATGATAATAATGGTAAAAGTAATTGGGTGACCGATATTAGAGAGATACTCAACAAAACAGGATATGGGCATATTTGGCACAGCCAAAGTGTAGATTTACAACCACAGTTTATTAGTTCATTTACACAAAGAATGAAATACATATACCTGCAATCCTGGTCAGAATCCATGTCACTATCAACTAAATGTCTATATTATAGACAATGGAAATATGAAATATGTCTTGAAAGTTATCTTTTAAAAGTTGATGTAAAAAAGTTTCGTACTGCCTTAGCTCGTTTTCGTTGCTCATCCCATGAATTGTTTATTGAAACTGGCAGATATGTAGGCATTGCAAGAAATAACAGAATATGTCAAGTTTGTAATTTGAATGCTGTCGAAGATGAGCTACATTTCTTGTTAATCTGCCCAATCTATAAAAGTCTTCGGACGAAATACATTAAATCATACTATTACATGTACCCTAGTGTAACAAAACTATTATCATTGTTAGCAAATACTAATACTCGAGTACTATATATACAGAACCTTGCAATGTTTATTCACTATGCAATGTTATACAGAAAAACCATTGTACCAGAACAAAATCTGTAATGTGATCTACTCTTGAATGTACTACAGGCCTGTGGCCTTATAAGTACCGAAATAAAGATTGATTGATTGATTGACACCGACAGGCAGCTCAGTCATACCCGAGTTAGCTAACTCGGGTATGACTGAGCTGCCTCTGTGGGGAGAGAATGTGACACCGAATACTTTCAGGGGCAATGTACCAGTGAACGACAGTTTGAAGTTTTGTGTTATATATACTGCACGTGGGTAAATGAAAGATATGTAGAGGAGAGTATATACTTAGCGAGTAAATTTTTGTGTCTATTTTGAAATTTTTGATAAGTTATGGACACAAATTCTTTTTGATTTTAGTCGAGAGAAAACTGTTCCCAATTCTCGATTATCTTATTAGGCATAAGAAAACTGGTTATTTCTGGCTCATCTGGCCTGTAAGGCCCGATGGGGTTATGGCATGTTCATCCGTCTGACAACTTTGTGCATTTTCGACTTCTTTTTTAGAAGCATAAGGCCTAGAAAGGTGAAACTTAGTTAACAGACTCCTTGACTAGTAAGGATCATAAATTAAAGCTTTGGTGCTCCTGTGACCCCTAATAAGGGCCACGGGCCACGCTCTTAAAACCTAGTTCATCATTCTTCTTCTCCAAAACCATAAGGTATAGAAAGCTGAAACTTTGTGTACAGACTCCCTGACTATTGAGAGCCATAATGTATAGATTTGGTGGCCCTGTTGCCCCTATAAGGGCCACAAGGGCCACGCTCTTAGAACCTTTTTCCATCTCCAGAAGCACAAGGCCTAGATTTCTGGAACTTTGTGTACAGACTCCTTGGCTAGTAAGGATTATAATTTTTTCCAACTATTTTTATAGGGCTTGGCAGTGTTTTCCTGAGCTTAATGAAGGTGCTCTTATTGGTGACAACATGCATTCACTTTATACCAACCTGTTCAAGCTAGCAGCGCGCAAATGAAGCTTCCTTGGGGAGTGTTATTTTTACGATCATCGCTGATAGATACTGCCAATGATTAATGATTGCATATGTTTGAATTGAAATTTCCCATCCTATATCATAGGATAACACTGCATTAGCCTTAAATATAAACAGCGAGACGTACAATTTAATAATTCGTCATTATTTACATGATGTGTTAGACTATATCCAGTCATCCTGTCTCAGGGTACGAACGTTACGCTAACTCCAGATCGGCAGGAAAAGAGTTACAAGATCATTTGACGGAAATTAAAACGGCTATATACCGTATTTCCTCGAAT
Organism: Steromphala cineraria; assembly: GCA_916613615.1. Classification (NCBI taxonomy): domain Eukaryota; kingdom Metazoa; phylum Mollusca; class Gastropoda; order Trochida; family Trochidae; genus Steromphala; species Steromphala cineraria. Next base: position 50,863,077 of record OU744723.1, read on the forward strand.
AGAGGCCGGGCCTCGAATAGACGCCGGTTTTCGAATAAAGGCCGGGAGTATTGCTGTTTTAAGTAAATACACGCCTGGTCTCGAATAAACGCCGGATGTTAACTTGAATAATAAATGCTCCCTTAGTTGAATTGAACAAAGTAGTATCCATTTACACCATCTATACACATTTATTTCTACTAAAAAATAAATAAACGCCAGCTCTCGAATACACGCCGTACGTTGGACCACCCTCGATAATCTAGCGCTTTCGTGCCGATAAATCTAAACTACAGTGTAGATTTATCGGAACGAAAGCGCTGGCTTGTCGAGGATGTACGTTGGACGGGAGCGCCGGGATACTCGTACCAAACGTGCATCATTACCCATAATTGGCGAGAATAGCTATACTCTATTTGGCACGGCTATTAATTTAGGCTGATGTCTGGCGTTAAGCCAAGCAAATCACCAGTTCCGTCCACTCTTAATATTTATCATATATTTTGTTAATCCTTACGTAAAACATATCGTGACTAACTCCTTATGTTATTAGTCCTTGTCATATTAATTCTGATCATTCTGACCAACAAGCACTAGGCCCGCCCTAACATATCGAGTAGTTCTTACCCTAATCGACCGATCCGTTTATATATCACGCTTGACACGTACAATAAGGATCGTTATTCATTTCTGTATTGCAATATATTCCGATACAAGAAAGCGTATTGCAATGCGTATCGCAATATTTTGGTACTTTTCAAATTCAAGAATTCGCATGCTATCTTGTCTACATATGAGCATCAACAACGATCATCATTGCTAAGCTATGAGCCGTTTTGGAAAGGGATATTTTCTATCACTGTGTATGATCTGTATACATATTTGAGCTATTTTCACAACACAACTTCACACTTTGTTTCTTACTTTCCGTAAATCATGTTAATTTGGTTGTGGGCAATTTTAGATAGAAATTGCTCATTTTAGAATGTTCGATATATTGGATATTTTCAGACGTGTGTACCGATTGGTCCGATTTGTATCATGTTGTTCCTGTATTGCAATATTCCGATATATCGATAATACCGAGCATGTTAACGTACACCATCTTTCACGTGTCTGTGATTTTAAAGTTTTTTTTACAGTTAAATGGCAAGCTTTTTACTAGTTACCCTTTTTTTTCAATTTTCTGGAATTTCTCACGATAACAGCCCTAATAAAGACCACAGGGGCCACAACCTTTAACCCTATTTTCATCTTCTTCTCCAGAAGCATAAGGCCTAGAAAGATGAAACCTTGTGTACAGACTCCTTGACTAACGAGGATTATAATTTACAATTTTGACGGTCCCGTGGCCCCTAAATAGGGCATGTGAACCTTTCGATCCTTTACCCAGAATCATCAATTGCATATTTGGTACTCTTCTTACAATTCCCAATCTAGAAATGGTCTGTTAAAAGTTTTTCTTTGAATGTTTGAGCAATTTCAATTTCTGAACTGATTAGCGGTATCCAAAATAAGATCCCCCTCAGCATTTTATTTTAGAATTAGAATTTATTTTAGGTGACCCTGAGGCCCCTACAAAGGGGGAACCACATTGGCCACCTAAAGCAAAGATTAATATGAAGCCTTATGAGCTACAGAGCCAATGGCTTTATTTGTATATCCCTTGCACAACATTTACTGCATTAACTGATACTGCAGCGTTCGAATTTAATGTACGCAAGTGGTCTCAAAAAGGGGGCAGTAGCACTTTTTGAAAATTTTATATTTTCAATTTTTCGCTGTTAATTGTACGATAATGCTAAATGTTTAATTTTGATAGTGTCAAAAATCTCATTACATAAACCAATAATCCATAGTCAGAGAACAATAAAGATTCGCATACAGTCCATTAGCGGCCTTGTGTAAGAACACCTTTAATTCAGGAAAAAGGAATCGCGTGGCTGAACTTAACATTATATTTTTTATTTATTACTGCCGCTTTAGTTTAGGTACATTGTCGTTTCAGACTTTCAGTTTGCTGGCATCACCTTATTTCCTCCCTAAAAACGTGCTACTGCCCCTTTAATAATCGTTGTTTCAAATATTGAATAAAAATGTCGAAGACTATCCTAGGTGTAGGTAGAGGGTTGGATCTAGGGTGTTTATTCGAGTTATAAAACTTACGTGACGAAACTCTACTTGGTCGTTATTTATCTCAATATTTCCCTATGCCTAAGTATATTCTTATCCATACGAGTATTGATTCATACTCAGTCTAAGTAAACCAAGCCTCAATATTATCCGTTTCACTCCTATACTGAGTCTAGAAAGGTCTAGTAGAGGGTCGTGTCAGCCGACCTTTCTGCGACCTATGACCCTCCAACGTTATACGTGCGAAGGCAGACTATCGTGGCTTGGTAAGCTGAGTTCTGATTGGTCAATTCGATACGTGGGCTGACGCGACCCTCTTCAAGACCTTTCTAGACTCAGTATAGGAGTGAAATGGATAATATTGAGGCTAGTTTACTTAGACTGGATTCATACTGTGTATCACTGAAACGATCTGATTAAAATCGACCACGTTGCGGGGAATAACAATTTCAAAATATTGACGCTACCGGGAAACGGACGTGTTCTATCAGAGAATTCTCCTCGATAAGGTGTAAATGCAACCGACCTATTAATCGCACGTTGCTGTTACCAATTAGCACAGGCAAAACCCAGTCATCAGCGTTTTCAAATAGCGTGTAGCGGCGATCATCTATAACGAATGTCAGAATCGAACAATTTAAGGTGTTGGGTCGATTCTTTGATAGTATTTCTTTAAATGGGGAATAACCCGTGCTATTTGTTTTTGACCCAATAGAACATGTATGGAACCTTCTCCGAAGATTTAAGGCACTTGTTTTGTTGGATAGGCTAGAATTGACAATCAAACACCTGTAATTATAAAGAAAGTCAGTCTGATTAAAATTGACTGTGATTCGATGGAAAAAAGTGTAAAAATATTGTCTCTAGTGGGGTTTGAACTTCAACCAGCCCGGCTTTCCTCTCATTCACAGACGGAGAACGGAGAGGATGTTTTGGCTGGTTCGAGCCCCGATAGAGACAATATTTTTTTAATTTTATTCCTCGGAGTACGGTCGATTTTGATCAGACTGAAAGAAAGTTTGAGGGTGTAACGGGGGGTTAAAACTCTGTCTTTATAGAAGACATACTAATGATAAGTTTATTAAAAGGAATAAATCGCATTTTTCCTAACACAAGTAATTTTTCAATTTTTTCCATTTTACTAGGTTTTCAAACTCAATGTGTGTCTTTGGAATGAATTCTTGTACAGAAAATATGTGTCTAAGTACATGTATGTTTGTATAATTACTGACTTTGTAATTAAATGTTTAATGTTACACTTGGATGTATTTTTAGCAGCGATATTGATTTTGTTTAATAGGACATTTCTATGAAATGTACCATATCAAACCAGATATTTCGTAAACTTTACCTTGCGTGAAAAGAAATTATTG